>OX465550.1:22590161-23995660 GCA_950022955.1 Xestia ashworthii
GGTGAGTGTAACACTGTGGGGTTATATCTAAATGGACACAACAACATAGTTATAAATACTGTGTTTCACAATTTAGTATATTTTATGTAAACAACAATTGTGTTATTGGAAAAACAATTAAAAACTCGCACATGCAATTTCAAACCCTTTATGTTTATTTTTTAATAGAACTTGTTGGTGGTGTAAATTAATTAAGATTAACAAAATAATATTCTTTTAC
This sequence comes from Xestia ashworthii, assembly GCA_950022955.1. Lineage (NCBI taxonomy): Eukaryota > Metazoa > Arthropoda > Insecta > Lepidoptera > Noctuidae > Xestia > Xestia ashworthii. Next base: position 22,590,382 of record OX465550.1, read on the forward strand.
AACAGCGTGAAATTGATATTCGTTTAAATGGAAATAAGAAGACTATACTTAAACAAGTAATAACTTTTAATGCGTTTTGTATCACCGCAACGACTTTCAGCTTTTCGGTAGCTTCAGTCAATCCAATATTGAGGAGCTCGTGGCTATAAATAATAATACTCGTAGCCGCTCGGCTCGATCTTTAGGTTAAGTCGTGCTTGCCTAGATTGGTCTGTGGATGGGTAAGATATAAGACGGGAAGGGACCATCCTTACATACCGAGTTTTCTTCGTGCTTCAGAAAGCACTACGTTAAGCTGTTGGTCCCGACTGTTATTTGTAGATCTTTGGCAGTCGTCACAGTTAGTCAATGGCCCAAAAAGTGTGACAACCAGTCGTACCAAGGGGTATCGTATTACCTAGCACTAACTGGGTTGTGGAGATCATATAGGCAGTCCCTCCATGTGAAATACTGGTATTTAGCTGCATCCGGTTAGACTCGAAGCCGACCCCTACATAGTTGGAAAAAGGCTAGGCAGGTGAGGATGAGCCAATACAATATGTATAAGTATTTTTGTTTTTTCCCATCACCGTTATTGCCTAATGCCATGTTGTTAGTCCCTCTGGTCACCATCTGTGTGTTTCTAATGTATCACTACTTCAATTGATGTCTCCAGTTTACTCAATAAACCCCTTTCTTCTTCGAAGGGCACGTCCAGGTCGTGCCCGCGAATATTCATAGCAGCTGTCACGAGCAAACTTTGCACTTGCAGCCTTTCAACACGGTTCATATTTGAAGGTCAGTCGGAAGTTCAAATCAAAGTTCGGAAACTTTACACGGAGCTTTGCAGCCACATCTGGGTAACTGAGATGAAAACTTAAACAAGCTACTTTGCTAGCTAGCTCGGTTTTAAGTCTTAAACTAGATTTTGTTCTGGATTTTGTTAGTATGAGCTTTGGAAAAACGGAGAGTTACTGTTTCCTTTACAAACTTCAACACACCGTTACACCCTCCTTGTAAGTTTGTATCCCTTGGAACTACACGGTAATTGTGTGACACTTTTACAATAGCACTTATTGTAACTCAATATTCAACATTGCGGGCTGTATCACTTAATACGTACCTAATAGGTAGACGTTTGAATTTTCACAGAATGTGTATTTCTGTTGCCGCTAAACAACGAATAATATGAATTAAAAATTGAAGGGGGTCCGATTAAATCTTGTAAGAGGGTACGCGTAAAAAAATATCCGGCCAAGTATGAGTTAGATTCGCACTTGGCCAGTTGTTTTCACTTGGCCCGCTTTTTTTCACGCGTAAGTAATAGTACATTTTGATACAAGTGGAGAAAGTTTGTTATTGTAAGTCAAGGCAGTATTAACACACGACCCGTAAGGCGAGGGTGTTTTTGAGCCGAGAACTGCAATAACAAATGTCCACGTGTATCAAACGACGTTTTTCAATACACTTTTGAAGAAATAGATTAAAAAATGTACTAATAATATTTGTGTCATGAATTATTACGAGACTATGATTTAAATTTTTTTCCGCGCTTTGCTTTCGCCAGGTTGAAGGAGAAGCAAAGGTATGAAGCTATTATACAGCCTAATATAAAAAAAATTTGAAAATTGAATTTAGAACACAAATAAATGTTAATTTGTTTACAAAAGAAAATATTTTATGAATCATGTTAATCTATGATATTGAATTTATAAACACAATTTGAATAATCAAAAAATGATTACGCCGCCGTAAAGACGTAGATCGCTTATCCGAAATTAGAAAGAAAGAAAGTCGCTTTACCTCACATTGACGACCCGATTGGCGTAGTGGTATTGACACTGCCTTACGTTCTTAGGGTCCTGGGTTCGAATCCCGGTAGGAGCAAATGTTTGTGTGATGAGCATGGACATTTGTTTCCGAGTCATGGATGTTTATATGTATAATAAGTATGTATTTAAACAAAAAAGTATATATGTAGTATATCAACTATCTAGTGTCCACGACACAAGCTTTGCTTAGTGTGGCACTAGGTGGCGCTGTGTGTTAATGTCCAGCGATATTTATTTATTTTATTTATTTTATTCACATTCCGATCAAAAACTCAAATAAAACAAATAAAACCGACTTCAATATCAGTGCTCGAACGATCTCTATTAAACGAACAATTTCCCTCCAAATGACGTCGATATTGGCACAATAACCGTTCAGTCGCTCAAGCTCATAGAAAATGAAGCTAAATAAATACGTACGACTATTGCAGAAATCTCCCCTGGTAGTGAATGAATGAATGGATGCAGTGTGTCCCCTGCCTGAGAGTGAATGAGTGAATGGTTTGTTTCCCCTGGCAGAAGCAACGCGGTAACCACTGGACGAACTACCCTGGTTAGAGTTGTATGTTTTGCTTAGCTTACGTTCAATGTTTTTATCCTTTTCAACGTGATACATTTTCTCTGCATTCTGTTTTATAACGAAGTAGTTTTTACTCTCTTTTGTAAGGCTTTGAGGAGATTCTCTACGTCGTATTCGATATTTGAGTTTAGATTTCCTTTGCAAATTCTTCTTTAGCTTCAGTAAAACTACAAGATAATTTACTTAAAAGATTTTTCTTGGAAATCTGGACACGTTTGTAAGAGCTATGATAAAAGAGGTAACTAGAATGCTGGAAAAACTTATAACGCCCTTCTTTTTCCTTCGGGGTTTAAAAGTAAAATGCAGGGTAAAGTAAGAAAGTTCCTTTTGTGTGAGGGAAGGTATTCAAGAGTACCTCTCACAGCATTTCCCTTGAAACTCAGTGAACGTCCGTTTCATAAGTTTTTTGTTGAATTTCTTTGACCTCAATATATAAGTAAGAGAGAAAACGTTTGTTTTTAATTATTTTCAGCTTTTATAAAAGTTGTCAATTTCAAGTTGCAATCTAATTGTGGCTGTTGGCTATAAAATGTTCTCTTTCATATTCTGGAGGTAAACAAAAAATATTCTGAAAACTTTTTGCACAAACTAAGATTCTGTTATCCCAAACAGAAATGAAAATAAGTTACCAGCATAGAGTTTTGAAAAATATGAAACACGATAGGGTGTCACTAACATACTCGAAAACCTGTCAGGTACAGTCACGAGCATCAATTTATAATAAATAAATTAAAACACATAAACATAAAGTTAAAAGCAATTGTCGCGAGAAATAACGATTGGTTTTTTCATAAAATACGCGTTACATGATTCTGTGTACGTAGCTACGTACACAGTATTCTGGAACGCGTATTTTACATGACATTTTAATATGAACAGTAGGAGAAAAATACTTTTAAAAGTTGTTAAGTAAGTGTTATTATTGGTGACTGTACACCCTTTTGTTTTAGAATGGGAAATCATCAAATGACTCCTCCCACTCTGGGCGGAGCGGGAGGGAGTGTCAGACTTTTACTGACTAAAACCCATCCATGTTCCTCCCTCACCCTTTATGTTCCGGGGCCACGGTATGTTTTTTTGACCAGCCCCGGCAGGCTTCGGCCCTTGCAGGCCCCTTTTGCTGTACACCCTAGCTATGGGTACCTTTAAACAAGTGAAAATGCACAATGAATCAGCACCATATAATTGATAAGCCAATGTTTTTGTAATCATCCCTAATTCCCCGAATCCCCTCGAATGTGTGACGTCACTTGACACAAATTCACTTGTAGCGAACTAAAATGTAACCACCAGTGAATCAATAATTAGGATATTGTGTGTATGTTTAAGTTGTGTTTTCACACTGGGAAAGTTACAGCGCTTTAGTTTTCCTTGGCGTCACTAGCCATGAGCTTATTGTTGATTTGTTTAGGTTGTGGAATAACTATAATAGTGGAGAATTTCCACAAATATGCTGGTATTGCGTTAAATGTCGTATTGCGTTATTGGTTAAAGCATTGTGTTAAATGATAAATATGTGGTAATTTTCCCCATTAGACAAGCACTCTCATAAATAAAACACCCAAAAACATACCATAAAGGAACGTACCATTTCGCAATACTTGCATCATTTTTCACTCCACTCCTTAATAATGAAACTCAGAATCCGTCTGTGTCTTGAAAATGTCTTTAAAATTGCCTTCCCCCGGAAATTTCGCAGCCGTTCAAAGGGGAAAAATCCTGTGAAATCGTAACGGATGGGGACAACAGGGGAAGCTGGCGGAGAGCCCTCGCTTCAGTCGGTTTTCAGAAATAGTCGACTCATTGTGAGATAATAATGTCTACGGGGGAAAAGCCGGGGAAACGGACCGCAGAGTACTTTAATTTTTACTTCTGTTTGCTTGAAATAAGAGAGTGCTCTATTAAACTAGTTGTGTTACGGAAATAGAGTACATTTGTAATAGAGTTTTTGTCAGTGAGGAATCGTTGTTTCTTCAAGTTTTGAACTGTAATTTTTAAACGGCTTCTCCTTGATGTTTAGAAACCAAGTACCAGAGAAGTTTTCTATTGAAAGTGAGCTTGTGTAAGATAATTTCCAGAGAAAAATGTTAACCCGAGGTTAAACCTAAACTTTTTGTAAACTGAAAAACCCAATTATACTTCGCCTCAACATCTTTTAACCAAAGGACGGACGCCACGCTTGCAATAAAGCGAACTTTTAAAACTTCTGACTTCTGTATTGCTCGTTCAAAAGCAATAATTATTCTGGACGAATGCTCGCGGATTTGACGTTTTCAAAGTGATGAATTTTATATGAGCGATTCATAAATTAAGCTCGTCGGCGATTTGCATATTTTCTTCATCACAAAGCGGGTTGAAAGCCAAACTCATTCATTTATGTAACAATGCTGACCCATTAATATTATAAAATAATATTTTGTTGGTAGCGGCATCACGGTTGAAGTAGAAGACTTTGAAGCCCTTCAGTAGTCTTCAAACAAAATCGTAATTATCCCATAAATCTGTCTCTTAGAGCTGAACATGAACCTTCCAACAACTGTTATAAATGCTACATTTGTACATAGTTTGGTGTTAATAATCATAATCTGTCACATAATCGTAAGAGTAGTCATTGGCTGCTTGTTCTCTTTACACCATGTTCACGGAAAATTGTATGGTCTTCATGTTTACTCTTTATATTGACCGTCGGATCCGTGAGTTTATCTCAACTGCAATACCCCTTGTTTACCATACCTCCACTTTATACGGCATTCCCCACAGACCACTAATGGACAATCATGGAGGATAACGCTATAATCGCCTTGTGGGAGACGCGGCTCAAACGGATTAGTGATAACGAACATAATTTACTTTGCATCGGTGCAGTCCCAACACCATGCTGTAATTCGATTCTATACCAACCGGATGAGCCATTTAAAGCGAATTACCTATAACAGGAATCCTTTATGACAAGCCAATGATAAAAGCTAGACTCAATAAGGATGCCAGTAACATGAAACAACTAACATCCTATATTAACAGAACCAGTTTAATGAACTCATCTGACGTATGATAGTCCAAAGGCTGGAATAGTTGTATTTCCACCTTATCCTGGCGTTATTAAAGTCATAACCATTACGGCAAAGCCGACGGAAATATTCATAAAGCTGAGGCTTTTACAAATAAATTGCCTGCACTGATTGTGGGGAAAATGGCGAGACAAATTGGATGTCTTATTTAAAACGGGAAGTGCTTGATGCTTTGACATTAGGGGCTCAGACGCTAATGATTTTTGCTTAAACGACGGTTGAATGTACAGGTTCCCATACTGATGCGGGTGCGTTTGATCCTGAATTTTCCTTTGGCCTTTACGTTGCCCAATTATTATTGCGAAATGTTTGCAGTACGCTGACAGGGAATGTGGGTCATGTTCCCTAATTCCCTTGTCAACAAGTTTAGGCACTGTTGAAAAGTTCGCAAAAATAGAATGATTAAGGGTCACCTTCCCGAATTAGGGTTCTCTACAGAAGTTTTTATTTTGAAGTTTACCTTTTCGTTGTTTGATTTCCTTACCCATCGTGGTGCCTTTTCTGTTCCTTTTTTATTTTCTGTCTTTGCAATATGCTGAGCTGGAGCTTGACTTTAAAGCTGCGTCTCCATCAGAGAGATGTGTAAAAATGTGTGTGACAGTAAACAATAATATCGTTTCTTTTTCACAGCTTAAGCTAAGCTAGCTATTTGATTGGTAATTTGATCCCTTGTCTCACTTACTCACACATCTCTGGGTGAAAATGCAGTCCAATGATTCCGAACTAAAATAAAAAACCCGAAGCGGTAAAATTTGGTGTCAAGCAGTTGAAATCTTCTAAACCTCTTTTTCCTCCCACCAGCTGACGGAGTCCTATCAACAGTGAACGTGGTGGAAGCATTGCAAGAGTTCTGGCAGGTGAAGGCGGCGCGGGGCGGGGGCGCGGGGAGCGGGGGCGGTGCCCTCGTCATCTACGAGTCCGTGCCGGCCGCGCACCCGCCCTACGTGTGCTACGTCACACTGCCCGGAGGAGCATGCTTTGGGAGTTTTCAGGTAACTTGAGCTTCAGAAACATGATGATGATGATCATCATCATTATTTGAGCCCGGAATCCCCCAAACACTTTGTTTCCACACTCTTTTTTCTTTTCTGCCATACTTTGCGGTTGCATGCATCGGATGCATGCATCGCTTGCATGCATCGCAGAGGTTTCCCGCGACTTTGACGACATCGTCAACAAGGGTTTTTGAACGAATAAGAGTAAACAAGGGTACTTTTATGGGAGTACAAAACTTTATGAAGTATCGGTTGATGGTCAAATACGTAAATGCTTTGAATTTGAAACAAAAACTTCCACAATAGCCATCATTAATTTTCTAAACTATCAGATACCGTGAAGAGTCACGGCTACAGTTGCATTTACATACTGTCCAAAACTTTCAGAGCAGGGTAAGTATACAGCAGGTATTCTGCAATACAATCTACAATAAACACACAGTATTTACGTAAATACACATTTAATTACACAAAATAAACCACACGCTTTAAAAGTGTTTATTTTCCGTAGCAGAACTGGCAGAAACGCCCGTACGGCGAGAGTCAACAGCGGTGGATGTATCTCAGTATTTTATATTGACATTTCGGATTGGATTTCACACTTAACAAACATAATCAACCTATAATGTTTCAACATACTCAGAGCTCCTCCATGTGTTAGGGAATGGGCGGTTTCCATCATGTGGGTCCAGAAGTTGTCCGATGGTCTTCTATCATGTATCATACTTGGTTCCACCAAAACGGGGCCAAGCATAACCGAGAAAAGACGTGTGCGAATCAACCACATTATTTTAAATCCATAACGTGTCTCAGTATTTCCTATGTTTGGTCGAGTCTTCATTACTCCTTTCCGAACCGTTCGTTTCTGCTTTGGTGGAAACCGGACTAGTCATGTGGGTTTCCTGTCGATTTCTTTACCTTTTTGAGAGATTGACGATCTAAGAATTTCTAACATGTCTCTTCCCTTGTCTAGAATTGTCCGACAAAAGCCGAAGCTCGACGAAGTGCAGCGAAGATCGCGCTCATGAACAGCGTGTTCAACGAGCATGAGTCACGGCGCATCTCAGAGCACTTCATAGAGAAGGCGGTGGCGGAGGCACGCGCCTCTTTCGCAGGAGACGCCGCCGCCCATCATCAGGACCCCAGCGCTGGGATTGCGGCCTTTAGGTGAGCTGGAAATTTAAATAATAATCAGCCTTTAATGTTGCCAATGCTGGGACACAGGCGTCCTCTCTATGAGAGGGAGCGGGCTGTTGTAGATCACGCGGATCTTGTCCGGATTGGAGAAATTTTTTGGAACCCACTGGTTCATCACTGTTTGTAAATCTCTGCAGAAGGATAGATGGGACATTTCTACCCGATTTATAAATTAAAAAATATAGTGTTAAAAAGTGTTGATGACTTGGTAAAAATAGTAAGATGTAATACAGTGTAACTAAGTGCTGGGAGTGTCAATCGAACATTTAAGTATCACGGCTCATTAAGGCTACTTTAATTAACGCCATTTTGATTGATCATTGAGCTAACGAAGCGGTCAGGTTACAATGAAGCTTAAACCAACACTCATTAGTACCTAGTCGATGCGAAATTACATTGTTTCATGATCTATTGTTATACAACCAGACTGAATGATTAAAGTCGGATTCAAAGAAGAGGATTATTCTTTTATCTGCCTGTCCGAGATCCGTCCAACTTGGAAGACAAAGAAACCGGGGCGAGCTTTCTTTTCATTGTTAGGATTATAGTCTGTATGTCCTAGATTCCTCACATTGTTACGGACCATCAGAATCAACATGAATTTTTGTACCAGGTTCATGCTGGAAGCAAACAAAGGCCGCACGATGCTGGAGTTCCAGGAGCTCATGACAGTGTTCCAGTTGCTGCACTGGAATGGTTCGCTACGAGCGATGCGCGAGCGGCAGTGCTCGCGGCAAGAGGTCGTCGCGCACTACTCTGCGCGCGCGCTGGATGACGCGATGCGCGAGCAGATGGCGCGGGAGTGGGCCGCGAGGGAGCGCGACGCGGCGGCGACGGGGGGCGGGGTGCTGCGCGCGGAGCTGGCCCGGGCCGAGCGCGAGCTGCGCGCCGCTCGCCTGGCTGCGCGGGAGTTGCGCTTCCCCAAGGAGAAGCGCGATATCCTACACCTAGCCGCGCGGTTGGCGCCGCCGCAGCAGCAACAGTGATCTCATCGCGCGCCACACGCGTCCTCGCCACACTTTTGTTATTTAAGTATAGGTATATAGTCTAAGATGTGCGTGTTTTATTTTATGCAATCACCTTTTTTACTGTGCGTTTCCGATGTCGAAGCATTTACAAGAAATACATTGAAATCTCTATTTCTTCAAAACTCTTTATTTATCTCATCACAAAATATTTTTTATGAGAATGTTTCGCCAGTACGAACGCTCAGTAACACTCCTCATAATATCTTCTAGCTCATTTTATCTGACACTGCAAAACGTCGTCTGGGAAATCACTGAAACTGACAATAACAAGCGAAAGTTTCAGTTTACCTGTGTCGTTATATACTCCAACACGACGGCTGTAACAATTTACTTACTAGGTACTCTCTCGTACTGAGTGGCGCAGTCACAAACAGCTTTACCACATTGTCAACGCTTGTCACCGGGGCGGAAAATTCGGAATTTCAGGTCACAATTTTCAAGTTTCCCCACAATTAATTTCCGCGAAATCATCGTGTGTTTTGTGCAAGTATTTAAGCGAAAACACAACAAAAACTGTTATTTTGCTCACATAATAGAATAATTAAAACATGTACTGAACTGTTGGTAAAACATAGAACGAAGCACGCACACGTGCGCTATTACGATCCGATGGCCCCGCCACAGCGCATCGAGCAATTAGTCCGTAATCGTTTTAAACGCATGAGAGCATTCATCAATTATTCCATATAATTACGTGAATTAGATTCACAATCAGTAATCGGTAATTCTAGTTTCGTTCAAGCGGCATTGCGTCATTGCAGTGATGTCACCGTTTGAATGATAAAGCAGGATTTAGCTTAATCCCCAGTGACCTAGTTCGTACTCATAAATAAACTATGTTTTATCAAGTCTCGGGGATATTCCGCTACATTTTTATTTAAAAGTTGTTACCGTTATATTCCAGCGCTTGTTTGTAAAAACAGTCGAAACATCTGCTACAATTTGTAGCGCACGTTGCCACACTGAATCCAGGGTTTATGATAAATCTCCGTGTTGACGTAGTAATGCATACATTACATTGCTGCAGCAAGCTTAATACAAAGCATAATATTTTAAGGTAGGACAGTTTCATCCATCTTGTCCATCAGTTTACAAACTCAAAATGAGCTTTACTGGCACATTAATCAGTGTTATTCTTCTTTCTTCTATTCTTTATAAAATCTTTCATACACCCACAACTTTATCAGGCAGAAAAGTATAGATAACTGTCGATTTACATGGCATAACATCATGCCTGTTTTCCTCGAAGTGCAAAAGGGGTGAGCCTATCACCATCATTCGGGTACCAATCCAGACTCCGAGCTGCTAGCCAAGGACCGGGGATTTGATCCTAGGGCCTCATGCCAAGCAGTTGCGTTTGCGAACACAAGACCAACGACTCGGATATGTTCTAAATCCAACTATTCCTCTGCAAAATCGTCACGATATCGCTAAGTGTACTCCTTTTGTTCGTGTACTCTGGAATCGAGAGGCGTGATTATTGCTGCCACGTGCGACACATACATGCGGGCTGTTTCTGTGATGTACTCGTGGAACTGCCTTTATCCGTATTAACATAGCATCCATCCAAATGAATGCCTTCATAAAAACGAATCATTGGATTATCAACGACGATAGTTGTAAATCTAGCCTCGAGTTGTTATTGAAAAACTGTGTTAGAAAGAACCGATGAATTGGTTCAGCAGTTACTAAACATTCTCGACAACTAATAACATAATTGGCTATCACATTTTCTATTACAAACTGATTAAAGGAAATTCGGAATCTATTGCTTCCAAAGACATACAAATATTAACGAGCGATAGACGGACAAGACGAAGAAAATCGTAATCCAATACATGTTACTACTACTGCATCACGCCCGCTTATCAGGTAGTATTCGTGTGTCAAAATCGAAAATGTTTGGGATCAACAGTTTTGCATGATCATTATTCGCAATGTCTTTTAGAATCTCTTTCATTGCTTCATATGTTTGAAAATGTTGTCTACTGTACACCTTAACTATCTTAATGAATATTGCTGAATGGGCAACCAAATTAGGATGACGGTGGTACGCGAACATCTAAGTAAGGCAGGTAACTAAATAAGTATTTGTTCTAGGATACAGCTTGAGTGAGGTTGTGGAATAGATAGTAGTATCGAAAGATGTATCATCCGGCGAGATATCAATCAATCTCTCTCTGATTGATTGGACAGACCTTCACACAAAAGTACAAGTCCTCAGTTGCCATGACGAATAAATGGATTGGTTTCCGGAAAGCTAATGACTGCCCAGATTTTCACCCTTTGCCAGCCCATCGTCGGTAAAGATCTCTCACCACGTAAGTCAAAAATAGCAACTTTACAGGAGAGTGAAAAAACAGCGTTATCATTAGATTAGAGAGCAGTAGCGCTTCCCCCGTAAAAAGCTATTGTTGTATAAATTCAAATAATAATTAAATCTGAAAACTAAGTTTTATTTTTAGGAATCTGCCATGAATGTACTTACAAAAGCATGCTGATTACAATGATTATTTCATCTTATCACATTTCATGCTGAGACATCCTGAAAAATGTTTCGCAGAATAGTTTGATATTTTGTGTGGACATGCCTAGATAAGTTTAAAAGGCCATTTTTTAAAAGGTACTTGTTAGATATGACTTACTACAAAGTGATACATGTGAAGTAAACATTTAAATGCGACCTTTTTGAGTAACTGTTATCAAAACACTGGCCAGTGGATGTCAAAAAATCTGGGATGCCATTAAGTTTTTTTTGTTAATGCTTTTCTTTTTGTTACTAAATGGCTTTCGATACAAGTTTTTGATGAAAATAGGTCAGTGTTATATTTATAAAAACTTTTTACCCAAAAACTATGCTTCCCGGTTCTATTTTAGTTGTATGGAAACACAAAGTAGATGCGCGGAGCCAAGTCAATGTATACCCAGCTTTATGCGGTTTCCCTACATTCTAAATTCAAAGTTCCGTCATTGTTCGAAACTTCGGAAACATGACATCGAGTTATGACAGCGGACAGGTGACATACATGAACGTTATGCTATTAATAGTTTGGTGTCACATCTATCTGATCTAATTTGTCGGTTCTCTGTACTGTTTGAATATTTTATTAGGCTTGCTCCAATGTTATTTAGTGCCTGTTTTCAGTTAAACATTGCCTAAATAAATGTTGTGGTTATTTCAACTATCGTCGTTGAACCCAGCGTAAAAAATGCAATGGAGCGTTTTCGTTTTTATTTAGTTGTCGTTAGATTTGTATTGAGATATTGCTCAGATTCTTAAGACTAGATCAAACATTATACATGCAGTGATTTTTTCTGATGACTCGCTAGAGAATTCAAAATCGACCCACAGATTTTGACAATGTTGGCGAGAAATCGGCTGCCTTTTTGTGAAGACGTATGTTTTGAAATCTCCGTCGGCTGAAGTCCATGCGTTTAAATATAGTACACACGACGATCAATCAAGCTATGCAAAACCAGTATCAATCTCTCATTGTTCAGAAAACTTATACAAAGCGAGGTCGGTTTAAGTTGTATGGTTGTTATGTCGCCTTGTGTAGTAGGTATAGGCGATTTTGAAGCGAAGCACAAGCGTATCGCTTAGTCGCAAGTCGCGTTGCCAGAGGTCGACAACGGGGCGTACGACAAGGTTGAGCTACACGATTAGGTACTTTGTTCACGGTCGCTTCATACACGTTTATGACTCACTCTTCAAAAGTCCTACAGAGACATCAGTCTACAAAATCAAAATCAAAAGTCATTTAAGTATTCAAATTAGACTGATAATCAGCACTTTTTGAACGTCTTTACAAGAGACAGGCCAAAACGCCTGCACTTCGCCACTTAATAATATTTTAGCTAGGACTATGAAAGAAAAGAAAAAAGAGAGACGACATATTTATTTGGCAAAATGCCGTATGTACAACAAAACAAAAAATAAAATTAAAAAAACTTAAAACTGACAGGAAAAAAGAAAAAAAAGGAAGTGGCGAAACAAATATCCAACAACACATGGGTCTATTAGGTTAGATAATTATGCAATATTTTCTAATAATAAGAGACACGAAACAATGATATAAAAGACCTTGACCTATAAGACAAGTATGTCTGTCTGTCTGTGTGTGTCTGTGAGAGTAATCTCAGAGGTCATCTGATAGACTGCGTCTAGACATGAAACGAAAAACGGTTACAAATGACTGATAACAGATCTTTCATCCACTTTGTTTTTTTTTAAAGGATGCTTTGAGAGAGCAGTAGTTAGTATACGAAGTTCTGGTTTTACTATTTGGCGATTTGGCGCTTTAGACAGAAACAGGCATATTGAATCGCGTTATTCTTATTTATTTTAAAAAGAACATGATTAATTACGCAGTTTCGTTGCTAAAGATAAGTACTAGGTATGTTCTGAAATAAATAAATTGCAACAAAGAAGCAAAGATACCTACTTGTTTAAAAAAAAATAAAATTAAGAAGAAAGAAAACTTATTTATTCGGCACATGCCATAAGCGCACACAACAAATAAAACAATAAAGTAACTAAAAAAAGAAGACGTTTAATGATTTTCTGTTTATCATATTGAAGCGCGATCCCCAACAGCCCGGCCGGGCGGCCGTGCGCCCGCGCCCTCACTCATGAGATTTATTTTCGTTTACAAATCCTGAACGTATGAACCTACGTTATTTGTAAGTGTGTGAAAGATGAACAAACCTGGACCATGCTTCTCTGATTATTCGCTTAGATGAGGTGATGTTCTTCTTACCATTATCGTTAGTCAAAACACACAGTGTACTATAGTTATCGACACGGAACTGTTGTCTACTTCCGCAGCTTCCCCCTTAAGCTAAGCGCACATTACAGCCACAGTGTGCTGCACTTCAATAGGAAACAACGCGTTGGGGTCCACCTGCACTCCAGCAGACTTCGACCTTCTTCTTTGCGTGTGGATTACAGTCATATTTTATACATTCAGTAAAAAGCAATTGGCTTCATTTAAATCCTGCAAGATGCTAGTGTATTTCAAGGTGGACAGCAAAGGAGACGGGGCATATCCTGCAACGAGACGGTCTACATTGTCTTAAAATTGTAGTGTTGTAAATGTGCGAAAGTTATGCAAGAGTTACCGTTAACACCCGACCAAATCTGCGTGAGCCTTTACTTTGATGCGTAAAGATAACGATCTTCCTTTGTTCGATATTTCGGAAACGCCATGATTGCGTGAACGTGTCAAACGTACTGATTCGAACTACCGACACGGAAAAAAGTCGACCAGCGATGAGTGGCAACAATCATCATCAATTCATCAGCGTGAAGCAATCCACTGCTGCGAATATAGGGTTCCCTAAATAAGCTCTTTAGTCGATCATACTCAACTTTTAAACTACGTGGTGCTCTTCCTATGGGTGATTGCAATGTGGATGGTTTTCATATTCCTTCTCCTGTCTAAGTACAAATAAAGAACCTTCATCTTTAACACTTCAGTTATCGCTTTTGTGGAAAACACAAAGACATTTAGTATCTCGGAATCTGGAATTAGGCCCCGTTTGCTGGCATTAGAATCGCACTTCACATTTAAATGGCACTTAAACATGACTGGCGAACGGGATTGCTGTTCTATAAATTACCTACTCTGCCTAAAACAGGCAGCATAGGTGTGATATAATTGTGTTAAATTATGTTCTTTTAATGGACGACAGCATGATAACAGTACCTACTGTAGTATCAACATATATGCTGCATTAAGCTAAAGATCGAAACAGACATGTTAGATAGCCTAATCTTTTAGTCCCTCCGTCTCCAAATAAATACGTTCCAGAGGCTAACGATCACCTTTTATCCGACGTTTCAGGATCGCTATGAACTAAGTATGATTGTGTGAACGTGGCCGACGTACTAAGCGAAATAACACCCACACAGTTTTTAGATAGCCCATCGCTGGAAATAGATTACATGAGCATTCAAGACTGGATTTCAGACTATAAAACGACAAGATGTTATGAGCATTGTGTATCTGTCGCCATAAAATTGCAAAACTCGTTAGATTGTAATCTATCTAGCGAGATTGTAAACGAATGATTGTCAACTGAACTTACTGCTTACAATTTAACGCATTATTTTTCGGTAAATTATAATCTATCGAAGTAAAAATGTAAAATTGTTAAACACATGCGATAGAAGTATCTCTGCCTCCATAATCAGGACTAGAAGCACTCCAACGTGAGGTTCCTTTAAACCCTGCAGACAAAAATAGGAGCCCCGCCATTAAGTGTTTTGAGGTTAGGTTACATTCATTGGTTTTTCTCAGGAATTGCATTACTTTTTCATGTGAGTGGTACCGGGGGGGAAGCGGGACTCCCCGTTACTCCCCCCTCCCTCCACAGCGCGCGAGGTAAGTTCCGTCGCATACATTTCATAGTATCACTTCGATAGGTTATAATCTACCGAAAAATCATGTGATAAATTGTAAGCAGTGTATTCGGGTTTACAATCCCGCTAGATAGATTACAATCTAAAGGGTTTTACAATTTTACGGTAACATATTCAAATGTTGTAATGCGATGGACGTCAGCAGTGTCAGTCAAGGAATCTTGATGTTCTATAGGATGTTTTAATGTTTTTAGGGTTCCGTAGCCAAATGGCAAAAACGGAACCCTTATAGATTCGTCATGTCTGTCTGTCTGTCCGTCCGTATGTCACAGCCACATTTTTCCGAAACTATAAGAACTATGTTGTTGAAACTTTGTAAGTAGATGTATTCTGTAAACCGCATCAAGATTTTTACACAAAAAAAGGTAAAAAAACAATCCATTTTGGGGGTTCCCCATACGTAGAACTGAAACTCAAAAAAAAAAAACATCAAACCCATACGTGTGGGGTATCTTTGGATAGGTCTTTAAAAATGATATTGAGGTTTTCAATATCATTTTTTTATAAACTGAATAGTTTGCGCGAGAGACCCTTCCAAAGTGGAAAAATGTGTGTCCCCCCCCTGTAACTTCTAAAATACGAGAATGATAAAACTAAAAAAAATAATTATATGATGTACATTGCCATGTAAACTACAACCGAAAATTGGTTTGAACGAGATCTAGTAAGTAGTTTTTTTTTAATACGTCATAAATCGTAAACAGCAATTTACCTTTCATTCAATCTGCTACGGAACCCTTCATGTTCGACTCCGACACGCACTTGGCCGCTTTTTTTTTAACTTTAAAGGTTCGTTACAGAGGTACGGACAAATGCCGGACGCGGGTCCGGACATGGACACATCTTCGATGGACACGTCTACATCTGTCTAGCTTTATTTCAATTATGTTGGGGCGGCTTCCAGTCAATCGGATGCAGCTGAATACCAGTATTTTCCATGGAGCGGCTGACAGTCTGACTTCCACAACCAAAGACATTCAAATATAAGTCTATTCAATCTCTTTGTCCACAACCCAGGTAACACGATATACCCCTTGGTTGGACTGGTTGTCAGGTTGACAGACTTTCAAGCTTTTCACTACCAAAAGTCTGACTGTCCAAGATCTACTAATGACAGTCGGAACCTTGAAATGTAATGATGCGATGGACACCCATCCTAAGGCCGACCTCGGCAAACACCACACCTCGTAGATCGACCCGTGCGGTTGTTATTAATTTAGCTACGACCGTATTTCGATCTGATAATTAATACTCGCAGTAATAGCGTCCCTTTGTCGGTATTTCGGAAACAGACGCCATGATAGCGTGAACGTGTCGCCCATACATGTACACGCGGGTTATTGTGCCGTGTATCTGATCTAATACGTAATGCATATACGGCCGCTAATGGAGGCGTCGCGGCGCGTGTCACGTAAAGGGCGCATTTACATGAGGAGAGTTTCTCGCCTATCGACATGCGAGAAAAATCTTGAGAGGTCCTAGGCGAGAATTGACTGTTGATTATTGCAGTTATCTGCTGACATTACACTTAAATGAGGAACAGGACTTCGATTACGTTATACGAGTTTATGCAGGTAAAGCGATTTTCATGAAGTTAGAACTGGCAAAAGACGGCACGGCGCGGCGGCGCAGCTGAGCGATTGGTTGTTGCGCTGGGTGTCGTCGCGCTGGCTTGATACCAGCACGAAATAAATATTTTTATGGTAGTTCTGGTTGTTCTGTATGTGTATATATGAGATTAAATTTGTATTTTTAAAATTGTAAACGCACCCACGATACAGGACAAATTTATAGTTTAAGTTGTCCCACTGCAGGGCAAAGGCCTCCCTTCCCTCCTTCCACATTTCGCGATTTAGTGCGATTGTAGGCCAATCCTTTGTGAAAGAGTCTAGTTCATCCCGCCACCTCCTTCTGGGCCTGCCGCGTTGTCGTTTCCGGCTATTTGGTATCCACTGAGTGGTAATTTTTGCCCATTGCTCCTCTGACATGCGGCAGATGTGACCGCCCAGTTCCACTTCAGCCTAGCAGTGTTAATGTCAACTTCTGCTATTTGGGTTTTGGAACGAAGTGTAGAGAGTAGAAGTGTATAGAGTGTATAGAGTTTCTGACGCGGTCCGTAGTAAGTTTGACACCCAGTATACTTCGCTCCATAGCTCGCTGGCAGACCCCTACTTTAGCACTATCATTTACACGAGTCAATGTTTTTTGACACCTCTACCAATAATCTTCTATAAGGGTGCGAGGATTTGTCCTCGTATAAACGAGCCTTTCTACCCAGTCAACTATTGACATGAACGTGAACCACCGCGTTTTGTGGTCAGAATGCGTTACTAGTTATACTGACTACACTGAATACGTATTACGAAGCCAATTATATGTATGTGGGTGGATATTGAATATGAAGCCAATAATTAGGTGGGCCGTTTTCCATGAAATAATTGCTAGCATTAGTAGGTATAATGTCATGATATCTGATCTGATATTATGTGTATATAGACTTATTCAATCAGTATTTTTTATAAACATCACGTCTTTAATTCTATGAGGGTTAGGCAAGTGTATCCATCAGTACGCTCATATAAAATTTCGCTCACCATCATCATCAGCTTATAATGTTTTCACTACTGGAACACAGGCCTCCACTCAATGAGAAGTGGACTATAATCTAGGCTACAAGGGCACGCCACGATAGTGGCGGTAAGTCCCCTCTTTGAGGAGTGGCTTGAGAGGCGCCACGGCGCCCTCACCTTCCGCCTGACGCAGGTCCTCACCGGACACGGATGTTTCGGGAGGTACCTGCACCGAATCGGGCGGGAGGAAACGCCCGGGTGTTTCCACTGTGAGGATCGACCGGAGGACACGGTGGAGCACACGGTGGAAGTCTGCCCTGCGTGGGCGGAGCACCGCCGTGTCCTCGTAGCGGCGATCGGCGGCGGCGACCTCTCGCGTCCGGCCCTGGTTCAATCCATGGTCCGGAGCGAGACGGAATGGGAAGCCGTCACCTCCTTCTGCGAAGCAGTCATGCTGGCGAAGGAGGTGGCGGAACAAGAGAGGGAGAGAGCCTCTCTTCCCGGCCGCCGCGGGAGACGCACCGGGCGTCGGGGGCCACGTAGTGGCTACCGGCCACCGTAGATGCGGGCCTGTGGACGGTTAGCTATGGGCTAGCTAGCCGTCCGTCCGTCTAGTGACGACAGGCCGTGTCGACGGCGCGTTCGTGTTCCACGCGCGCCTCAAAGAGATGTCAGCAGAAGAGAGGGGCCCGCAAGGGCCGAAGCCTACCGGGGTTGCGGGACTGTTCGAAAGAGATACCGCGGCCCCGGAACGTAAAGGGCGAGGAAGGAACATGGATGGGTTTTAGTCAGTAAGAGTCTGACACTCCCTCCCGCTCCGCCCAGAGTGGGAGAAGTCATTTGATGATTTCCCATCCTAAAAAAAATAAAAAGGCTACCACGAGGGCACAGTGCGGATTGGTAGATGTTACATTATGTCTTTGAATTTTTGGTTCTAGGACATGCCAGTTTCCTCACAATGTTTTCCTTCGCCGTTTTGAGTATTTTCGCTAGTTATGTCTAATTCCAGTAAAATAGGGAGCGAGCTTATTGCTATCAACTGGGCACAAATCTAGACTACGTGATTGCTACTGAAAAAGTCATAATGGAAAAACCTAATAGCACTGCACGAGCGAGGAAACCAAACCCAGGTTCTCATGCAATCCGTGGGTACCGCACGATCTCCCGCGAGGCGGCGGGCCTGCTTGCCGGATTGCCGCCATGGGATCTGGAGGCGATAGTCCTCGCGCGCCTACACGAATGGCGCGCGGAGGTACTACGCCGGGGGGAAACTCCGCTGCCGCGGCAAATTGCCGCTCAGCGGACTGACCTCCGGCGCGATCTCATGGCGACATGGAGAGAGCGACTGTCGCAACCCCGTGCAGGGCACGCCACGATAGTGGCGGTAAGTCCCCTCTTTGAGGAGTGGCTAGAGAGGCGCCACGGCGTCCTCACCTTCCGCCTGACGCAGGTCCTCACCGGACACGGATGTTTCGGGAGGTACCTGCACCGAATCGGGCGGGAGGAAACGCCCGGGTGTTTCCACTGCGAGGATCGACCGGAGGACACGGTGGAGCACACGGTGGAGGTCTGCCCTGCGTGGGCGGAGCACCGCCGTGTCCTCGAAGCGGCGATCGGCGGCGGCGACCTCTCGCGTCCGGCCCTGGTTCAATCCATGGTCCGGAGCGAGATGGAATGGGAAGCCGTCACTTCCTTCTGCGAAGCAGTCATGCTAGCGATGGAGGTGGCGGAACGAGAGAGGGAGAGATCCTCACTTCCCGGCCGCCGCGGGAGACGCACCGGGCGTCGAGGGCCACGTGGTGGCTACCGGCCACCGTAGATGCGGGCCTGTGGACGGTTGGCTATGGGCTAGCTAGCCGTCCGTCCGTCTAACGACGACAGGCCGTGTCGACGGCGCGTTCGTGTTCCACGCGCGCCTCAAAGAGATGTCAGCATAAGAGAGGGGCCCGCAAGGGCCGAAGCCTGCCGGGGTTGCGGGACTGTTCGAAAGAGATACCGCGGCCCCGGAACGTAAAGGGCGAGGAAGGAACATGGATGGGTTTTAGTCAGTAAGAGTCTGACACTCCCTCCCGCTCCGCCCAGAGTGGGAGAAGTCATTTGATGATTTCCCATCCTAAAAAAAAAAGGTTCCCATGCAAGTGCTGCTTGCGACCAGTTCATCATCCAGGCGGTTTCTTTAAATCTGGTCTGTTAACTGGGAATATCTTATTCTTCACTAATGAATGACTCTCTTGGATTAACAGAGGATGTTCGCGTATTAAATTCCGCCCTGTATACCGAATACCTAGTACTAAGTAATCGATTTTACACTAATCAGTTTGCTAAGTAGGTGGTTTTAACTGCATGTAGGAACGCCTTAATTATCGACGTTTACGTCATCAACGCTTATTTGAGTCCGGTCCGCCGCGCGCCGGTGGCCTGTGTTGCTCTATGTTTGAGTCACATGAGTAAGTAAAGAGAATTAGACAAATGTGGAGGGAAAATTTTGAAATTGGAACGTACCTATTTTTACTTAGAAATAATCATATTTTAAAAATAGACTATAACTGGCCAGTCTCTCATACATAAAAACTTTTTTTCACAATGCCTTCTGAAAAGTTACACGAGCATGCATATTCTGTAGAGATCGATTGAAAACGGATTTACCGAATAACAATGAAGAAAACGCCAACAAAAGAATAAAGGCCAAGTGCGAGTTGGTCACGCGCACCGAGGGTTCTGAAAAAACTTTAATAAGATCTGTGACGCCATTGTTTAACTTGTGTCTACTTCGCTAACATTTAATGAATTATACAGGCTGGTTTTTTATTATTAAACTACGTATTTGTAGTTTTCAGATTTTCTTCTTTACATGTGCCGTAAGACAAAATTTCATGATTCTTAGGTCAACGGGAAGTGGGTATCCTAATAAAGGTTTCGATTACCTTGTGAAAACACAAATAACACTAACAAATACGTTTTTTTTCACAACTGAATGAAACCGTAGACCCGAGTATTTGTTATAAATTCAACTTGATACTTTTACGCGTTTCAGAAAAATGGGTTTTGACAGACAGACAACATTACAACAGTGATCATATATTATATGGATAAGGGTTCCTCTTCCTTTTGAGTACTTCCGTACCTTAAAGTATTTTTTTGTTTGAGAATTTCCAAATAATTATTGAAAAAGTTACATTTGAAGTACTAAATTAGAGCATTCAAATTTCAATTGCTGAAACCATTTATTTTCGTAATATATTTCGCAGAAAGTTGCTTGCGAATACGAAATTCGATCGAACTCAAGTATTTTAGCATTTCAGGGTTTAAAGAAGACTTGCTTTCCAAGAAATAATTAGTGAGCAAAACGCCAGGGGCTCAGGACATTCGATATTGTGTTAATACTAATGATGTTGGAGCCATTTGCGTTTGAGTTTGAGTCTATGTAACTGAATACTATTGTTGGATGAAATACAATAGAATTTTAATGAAAAATGCATATCTGAACTTGAACATCATGAGTTCATCACATGAGATGTTATTGTAATGTTTTGTGCAGGTTAGGATGGATGTATATATTTCCAATACTAACTCGTGGCTAAATAATAACAGTCGCATGTATCGATCTCTCATGTTAAGCCGTGCTTGCTTAGGTAGGTCCTTGGATGGGTGCCCGTCTTTCTTTTTTCTTTGCATACCAAGCTACCTCCGAGTCTCGGAAAGCACGTTAAGATGTTGGTCTATGGCTGTCATTCTTAGAACTTTAACAGTAGTTAGTTCGTTACAGGTAGTCAGTAGCCCGAAAGTCTGACAACTAGTCTTACTTGTGGAGGTCAGATAAGCAGTCCCTACATATAAAATACTGGTATGCATCCGGTTAGACTGGAAGCCGACGAAAGGCAGGTAGATGATGAAAAAAGATTGTACGCGATCCCACTCGAGTAGAGTTCGGAAACTGTCTCTCGGAAACCTACCGGGTTAACAAAGTCATTAGTCAGGTCATGGTCTACCTGTATGCCAAATTTCATCGAAATCCGTTTAGCTGTTAATGCGGGAACTGCTTACAGACAGATTTAACTTCGAATTTACAATATTAATATGAATTTAATTACCTACCACGGGTTTCATACAAGGTATTATATTTTATCCTTGGAAGTTTCTGATTTTCATTGTGAGCTGAAAATAAACCCAGCTTTTATAATTCCACGAATTTGGGTATTTCAGTATAATTCATTGAAATGTATGAATTTGGTCTGCTAAATATAGTTTAATGTTATTTGAAATTGAAATGTTTACTCAAAATAAGTCCTGAAAACAATATTTCAGCATATCGAAACACGATGAACTTTTGAAATGTTCCGCTAACTTAGACGATAACTTAACATCAACTTGAGAACAATATTAATATCAGTCGTCTTATCTGACATACCATGTTACTATGCTATTAAATATATAAGGCCGTATTAACTTCGGCATCACATTCATTGCCACAGCACGGAATATACAATAATACGGTGAAGAACATCATTCCAGGTTTCCCTGAAGAATTAGATAGGTATGTGACTATTCTATCTACACATATTAAGTACGTGTTACCAGTTATTTTGAAAACTCGTGTAATGAGCCCATTGCAAACAAATTCAGAGTAAAGGGCTGGGGAAATTCCTCATGGAAAGATGCTATTAAACTTTGCCAGACTTTGGGGTCCAACCTGGACCTTAGCTCAGCAGTGGGACTTGCGATCACTGGACCAATGAGGCAAACAACGCGAGAGTCATGGCGAGAAAGCAATATTTGTATGTATATTTTGTCCGTTCTCAAAAAAGACTCGAGCTAACGTTTTCGACGAAATTTGCAGTATTATACAGGCTGTAAATAATCTCATCAAGAAGCCGTCAACCAAGCATTCAGGACATCAAACTAAGTTACCCTACGCAAAAATTATTGCTGGGAAACGCCTTTGTTTTTTGGGGTGAAAAATCATGTTTTGTGGTAGAACTCAATGTAATGCACTTAAAACATTGTGCTGATGGATGGATTGAATAGTACGGGGGTCGTGGAGGTGTCAAAAGTAAAAATCTTACATTAAAAACTTGTATTTAAAAAAAAAACTTGTCATGTCAAAAAGTTGTAACTTTGGCGCTTGAAGTGTTAAATAAATAAATAACTGGGTGTCGACCCAATATCTTCATAACTAGAAGGTTCCCAGGTACGGTGTAAAACAAAAAAAATGATCGCAATGATGGGGAGAACAAGTGAATTTCGGCTTCGTTATACGTTTACGGGGGCGAAATATCGATCCAGCTAGGACAATCTTGGAAAAGTCGTTGTCTCTATTTTCAACCGGACCTACTGTATTTCTAAGTAGGTATAGGTACTGTCTTAACTGATCGAAGAAACTGTTTATTTAAATGTCTTCAACAAATCCGCAAAGGACACCATTTATTTCAAGGAAATCAAGTCATTAAATTAAAATACATGCACAAAACATTCACACCGGCGGCATCGGAGCTTTTAAAAACATTATCTTACACTGCTGCATCCATATCGTAAGATAATATTCCGTGTGCGGTGTGTGTGATCAGGTGGTGTCCGGAGAACGTCGCACGCGCAGCGGCTAAATATTGACATGACCTGTCCCTGACAAGAGGGGGGAAGTGTCAGAAGAACCACTAAAAACAACAGTATATTAAATTTATTTGGCTACCAGTTACCGATACTTTATGGGCATATTATTTGCTCATTCCTATCGACAAAAATCTGTTCATAAATACTCCTAACCGCACAGCACGCGAATGGCAGCCATTTTGTTTTTTTTTAGCCGGCTGCTAGGGTACGTTCAATGAAATGCAGGAGAACAATGCTATCAAATTATTAAATAAATTTCTTTAAAAATTGGAATAGAGAGCCAAAATAAATAAAAAATACGAAATTTTACATGAAAGTTTCTTATTTTTTTTTACATTTTCTACTGTAGTGTAAAATTTGCCCCGAAATGCTGCGTGTATTTTTATGTTAAATGAGAAGTATTTGAGTCAACCTACAAAATGATATAAAAACATTGAAAAGCAGTGAACCTTCTGAATATATTCCTTGCTCCCTCCTCCCTCCCTCGCCCCCCACGCCGTCTGGTCGAGCCTCTTGTTTTCTTTAAGCTTAAAGCACTGAGTTATTGTTGGATTACATGTCATTTACCTAAAAGGTTCTGCACGATCATGTGTGGACACTGTTGTCACGATAGACTCAAGTGTCAATGAACTTGATTGAGCATTGGAGAAATTTGCAGGCGCATCTTTTAATGTTGCTACCAGCATACCAGACATAGGAGACCGGATCATGTACTGAAATGTCTGTACCGTTTGACTGTTCCTTTAAGCCTGTAAATACGAAGGACCTTTGTCTACGCAGGACAAAAATTCGCTCTTCGAGGAAAACCGACGAGCTGTTATGAATTTATTTTATAATTTAAGTAATAATCGCGAATCGAAGTGCGCTATAATTAGCATAGAAGATAGCTCCGTCTATTCTTTAATATGGACTTGATTAAGTCGATCTTCATTTTAATATTCACAGGTACCTGTTTAAGACAGAAACGTACTCTGAAAGCTAAATGATTTATTAGAATTTATAATGCGACACTGCATAGAAGTTCCGAGACCACACCATAAACCGTAGATTCTAAACTGAATTAATAAAACAAAGCCACTGGAGTTGAAGTTCAGAGAGTTGAATGACCTCTAAAGTACATCACAATATCAAATATGACTACGTAGTACGAAATACTTTTTGAATTCTTACGCCCCAGAGACCCAAGCATCAAACCGAAGTGTCCATTCATAAATTAAATACTAGATTTTAATTAGCAAACTAAAAACCACAGCCACTTGAACTTTAAACACCCTGTGTATTCATTTGACATGTCAAATAACTTCTAAACTTTAATATCGCCACAATAAATAACAATAAAGCTCTAGCATTTGCTGGACTAATACAATAATTATATTTTGCAAATTAAAAACTCTTGGGAGATAAAAATAGCGTTTGTATAGAAACTTTTAATTAGGGGACTCTTTTTTTAAAAGGTGATTAAAAAGTTGCGTTTTTTTTTTGTGTTGTGCCAGTGGTATATCTGGGTTCGTTATGAGGTGCTTAAAAATAAGGGGCGCAGGGTTATTAAGACTTCTTAGTAAGTTGCGCGGCAGGGCAGTAAGCACTTAGCAGTCTTACCGACGGGTAGTAATCAAGGAAATATATGGACCGTGTGAGATTATTACTTCAAGTAGCTACTCTTAAGTACAGTCGTTGAGCCAAACGAGTTGGGAGCTACATTGTTGCAGTGGAAACTAGGCAGTGTGTGTCATCATGATGTTAGCCCATTAGTGCTGAGTGGTGGCACTACTGAACATTTACATTAAATATACTTATGGTTGCTGCCATTGGCAACGGTTGTTAGCCTTAGGCGATGCAATAATCACCTCGTAAAATCCATAGAACGGGACGTAGACAGGTAATAGCAACTCGTGCAATTATAAGTAATTGTATAATAGTGGTTGAAATTCGTAAAAATATTTCGTTAAAGCTTGATTGATTTGACTAAATTGTCCAAGAATTTGTGAAAACTGTGTTATTAAATAGCGAACAGCGGTAATTGCGCAACAAAGTTCACATACTCAATGTTATTTATTTAGACAATTCAGCAACATTAACTAGTATATCTACGTTGTGGAGCAGAGAAATTTTTCAAACATGTTCGAAAAATGACCGATTAGGTACAACAAATACTTTCAGAACCCTCCGAATCGGAGGAAGTGTTGTGCTGTTGAGATGGAAATCATCAGTTGATAAAAACATTATAATTCCTAAAGCTAATTAGTACATAATTTGAATTGTAGTCAGCCATACTATACCAACACATGTACTATAAACTATTTTCAGTTCTGCTAAAGCTAAAGTAAGGCTTCCTTTCTGCTTTAGCGTTCATGTACGTCACTCCATTAACCTGTGTGCTCGTAATTAATTCGCCAACTAAAATGTTTGCAGCTAGCAGAATCTTGGGTTAAATCTAGCGATGTATAGGTGCCTATGGTTGCAGCAGTTGAAGGTTACTGCAGTATTTTGCACAGGTGTTGACGTTAAAGGGTGTTCGTTAGTGTTCTGAACATGCAATTTACTGTAACAGCTATTTTCTTGAGAAGACATGTAAAGACATCTAATACGAAGTATGACAGAAATATGCTAGATGGAATGTGTTCTAAAAGCTCGAAATTATTGTAACGTTACTGATTGAAATTAGTAATTTCATTACATACTGGTATATTTCTTTAAAAAGACAGAAATGAAATCATAAATATTGATCAAACGAACACGGAAAGGCAAAAATAAATTAGATTGATATAAAGCTATCGAAAAGCTTCTTATGACGATCTTGTTGAAACTCACAAGTGATGGTAGCCTAGTGGTGTGACGATCGAACTGCTAAATCCTAGGTCTCGTATTCGAACCCATGACACGCATTTCTGATTTCAGATTCATGTGCATATTGTATAATAATCACTTGCTTCAATGAAGGAAAACGTTATGAGGAAACCAAACCAGCATGCCAGGATGAGACTGGCACAGGGACGTGGACATTGGCACAAGAACAGAGATATCCATAGTGGGTGAATTCAGGGTGTGGATGGTGAGGATGATGGTGCCTGAGATTTATTTCTTAACGGCATATAAAGCCAAGTCAGAAACCCCTGGGATACACGAAAAGAAAGAGTTAAAAGTCATTGAAAAACGAAAACGAAATGGTTTGAAATCAATTGCTTCTTGCCTTAGTCCTCAGATCTCATCTCAATCCAAAAAAGGAAACCAGCATCCCACATCTGTACCTACATACAAGTGTAATTATTGTAGTCCCAGATACTAATTAAGATTAAAGCCTTAATGAAATCACTGGCGCCAACTAATTAGATATGGATCAAGCCTGTTCATACGGAGAGAGATTAATGAGGGTGATAGAACGAAAACGAACATTTATTTGACGACCCGAATGGCGTAGTGGTAGTGACGCTGCCTTACGTTCTTAGGGTCCTGGGTTCGAATCCCGGTAGGAGCAAATGTTTGTGTGATGAGCATGGACATTTGTTTCCGAGTCATGGATGTTTATATGTATAATAAGTATGTATTTACAAACAAAAAGGTATATATGTAGTATATCAACTATCTAGTGTCCACGACACAAGCTTTGCTTAGTGTGGCACTAGGTCGCGCTGTGTGTTAATGTCCAGCGATATTTATATTTATATTTATATTTATTTCACTGTGGGTTTTTAACACCGCAGTCGGATTTAAATGTGATTGGATTTCAATAGAGTGATATTATGTAGGCAAAGTAGGTCTATTGGGCCTTTTGCGGGATTGAAATGTATCATTATGTTAATTAACGCTCAAGGATCAAGGTCTCAAATAAAGTTTTTTTTTTAACGTGTCGTTATTGCCTCATCAAAGAAATCTTAAAGACTTAGAGTGGGCATTGGGAATATTTGCATACAAACATTTTGATCCCGAATTTTATCGATTTTGGGCATTGGGAATATTTGCATACAAACATTTTGATTTTACATTTTGAATTTTATCGATTTCGACTTCCTGCTCGGGACATGACACTAGATAGACCGATTTGTTAACTAAGTAGTTAGTAATAAATATTGGATTACGATTTTCGTTTTCATTGTCTCGTCCCGTCTATCGATAGTACGAGTACATAAGTGAATGTCTTTGAACCTCACACACCTCTGCATACGAGTAGGCTGGTTTCCACCACCAACAAATTACAAAATCTGTTTAGTCCGTCCGTCAGTTATAGTATTGGAAAATAATGGACACGTATTTTTTTGTTTTTGTAAATCAATGAATATTGACAAAGATAAAACGCAACGAAACTCGTGACGTCAGAACGGGCTAAAAATTATACCACGGCGTGACGTATTAAGAATTGTAATATCTTCGTCAAGGTTGGTTTATTTTTTGATAATCTAACTGACGGACTTTTGATTTTTTCACGTTTTCATTTTATTAGTAGTTACTTTCTTAGTCACCTTGACTGAAGCGTAATACTAACTAGGATGCTAACTGTTGGCTTGCTTACGAAGCACTGTTCTCAACTGCCTAATGCTCAATTGCCCATAGATTTTAAGTTAGAAAAAAATACCCCTAAACCGAAGCTCCAAAATAGAGTTTCCAGTACGTCAGCATCACTCCATTTCTCATGTTATTTTTCCAAATTCCATCTAAAAATATCATCTTGTTTAGCACCTTTTTATATAAAAATATACATGCGTTTAGCAGTACAGCAGTTAATGTAATTATTTACGACCAGCTTCCAGTTTAGCCTAGATGAAGTTAACTGGAACTAGGTTAAACTAGAAGTTGACCATTACGTAGAACCACAGGCTGGGAGGGTTTTAAATGTGTACAGCTAAAGTAAGCTAAATTATAAAAGCCAAATGTTTTATGGAACGAATGTGTTTATTTAGTAAGTACTCGTACCTATACAAAATCGTGCATTGCGTTTTTGGAGAAAATTGTTTACATTGGCATCGCAAAATCATCAATCCTCGATGCGGGTAAAGCTGTACCCGGATAGATAGGAAACCGCAAAATAATTGGGCTAGGCAGATAATGAATGCGAGGATCGACCGGAGGACACGGTGGAGCATACGGTGGAGGTTTGCCCCGCATCGGCGGAGCACCGCCGTGCCCTCGTAGCGGCGATCGGCGCCGGCGACCTCTCGCGTCCGGCCCTGGTTCAACCCATGGTCCAGAGCGAGTCGGAATCTTTTTGGGACAAGCCCGCCACACACGCCCAAACCACTGTAACTCCTGAAAGCCAGAATCAACAGTGGCGACCACCAGAAAAGCGCCGAGACAATGAAGCTCGACGAAGTCCCAGAGAATGAATTTAACTGTCTTGGATCCCGCAACGAAATTAATCAGAAAGTATAGCGGAGGAGTAGGAAAGAAACTGTAATTTCCACTTCCCTCCATATCAGCAGGAGACAGAACGAAACAAGGCCAATAGGCACAAAGGGACGTTTACAACTGGGATAGGCCCAGTTGCCTAGCACCACGGATAAATATTAACGTTAATGGGTCCTAAGTTGAGAGCTGTTATATTTGATTCCAATAATAGGTATGGCAAAAACGCTTGAACGCACGGAAATTTGCTCTAGTTTCTACAAGGTCCGCATAGTAAATAACTCCGGATGTAACTTGTACACTATCCAACATAATATTGCGTTCATTTTGCCAAAGACTACACTCCCACAAAATGTGATGTGCAGATTGTTCATATTCGCAGTCAGATGTTGAACATTGACAAAAAGGCGAGTCAACAAGTTTGAAGGAAAATAATTTACTCTTGAAGTTGCCATGACCCGTGAGAAATTGGGCAACACAGTGATCAACCTCCAGCCATGTCCTGTCCAGCCGCTCACGAACGGATGGAAAGAACTGGTGGAGGTGTCTGCCCTTGATGGAATTGTCCCACCTACATTGCCATTCAGATAAAAGTTCCTCCCAGACGTCGGTCTGTGGTTTGAATAATCTAGAAATCCTAGCACGATCACGTATGGTTAAAAAGTCTGCGTCCGTGGTCTCACGCGCGTTATAGTACATTGCAGCCCGCCGCTGCACCTCAAGATCGACTGGAAGTACACCCGCAAGCACCGGTAAAGCTTCGGTACTAACCGTCCTATACGCTTTGCATAAGAATATCAACGCCAAACGCTGGCTTTGAAGCAATTTACGTCGCACCGCTCCTATGGTGGCCCTATCGGCCCAAACAGGTGCCCCGTAGCACATACAACCCAAGTAAGTAGCCACATAGATGGTCTTTAAAGTTAAAAATGACAGTCCCCACGTTGATTTGGATATCCTCGTTAAGGAATAAAAGTTCTTTTTAGCTTTTTCACCGACATTTTTTATGTGATCGACGAATGAAAAATTCCGCTCTAAGACCAGACCAAGGTAGCACACAGACTGCTTTCTTTTCACAGGAACGTTATTAAATTTAAATTTAAGAGCGAGTCGGAATGGGAATTTAAGGCGTCACCTCCTTCTGCGAAGCAGTCATGCTAGCGAAGGAGGTGGCGGAACGCGAGAGGGAGAGAACCTCTCGCCCCAGCCGCCGCGGGAGACGCACCGGGCGTCGGGGGTTACCTGGTGGCCCCCGGCCACCGTAGGCGCGGGCCTGTGGACGGTGAGCTATGGACTAGCTCGCCGTCTGTCCGTCTTATGACGACAGGCCGTGTCAATGGCGCGTTCGTGTTCCACGCGCGCCTCAAAGAGAGTGTCGGCATAATGGGGGGCCCTGCAAGGGTTGAAGCCTGCAAGGGCTGAAGTCTGCCGGGGCTGCGGGACCGTTCGAAAGGGATACCGCGGCTTCGGAATTTAAAGGGCGAGGAAGGAACATGGATTTAGTCAGTGAAAGTCTGACACTCCCTCCCGCTCCGCCCATGAGTGGGAGAAGTTAAGTATATGATGATTTCCCGTCCGAAAAAAAAAGGCGGATGAAGAAGTACGTTTTTCTATACAGGGTGTAAACCACCTCATCACGAAGCCGTCAACCAAGCATTCTGTACATCAAACTCTGTAACATTACGCAAAAAATATTGCTGGGAAACGTCTTTTTTTTGGGGTGAAAAATCATGTTTTGTGGTGGAACTCAATGTAACGCACTCAAAACATTGTGCTGATGGATGGATTGAATAGTACGGGGGTCGTAGAGGTGTTTAAATTAAAAATCTTACAATAAAAGCTTGTATTTAAAAAACCCCTTTACACCATTTATAGCCATTCAAATGTTGGGATTCATTTTCGTTCACTGTTATTTACCTCACTGTTAAAACACTTTCCTACCAAAAACAGGAACATTAAACAGTATATATTTGTCAATATATCTGAATATAAATCCGCTGAAACAAACCACAGCACAATATAAAACCAAACACGAGAACCCTATATCCTTGTACAGTACAGTAATTCTATTCTCACGACGCCATTTTCGCCATAACAGCTCTACAGACTTACTGAGAAAAAATATACGAGGTATTAGCTACCTATATCTCTTTATCTTTTCGCGGAAGTAGTAAAAGTCTCGTGAAAATAATGTATGGCATGTAAGCGGATAAGGAGCGGCTTAGAATGCGGGCGGCGCCGCGGGGCAAGCGCAGTGCATTACGGGGCAAACTGATAAGCGACAGTGCACTGATAGCGCTGAAAGTTTGCGTAAGGCGAGTGTTACAGGGAGAGTGGTGTGATTGTTAAGGCCATAAAATACCGCCGGTGCAATAGACAAGTGAAATGGCAGTTTTGACTTAGATATGTCAAAACTGCAGGAAAGGAAAAGGAACTAACCCCCCCCGTTAGGTTAGTTAGGTTCTTTTAAACCCTGCTGACAGAAATAGCGCGAAAT
The DNA here is from genome assembly GCA_950022955.1 of Xestia ashworthii. Lineage (NCBI taxonomy): Eukaryota > Metazoa > Arthropoda > Insecta > Lepidoptera > Noctuidae > Xestia > Xestia ashworthii. Next base: position 22,621,496 of record OX465550.1, read on the forward strand.
AGCCCCGCGTAGCGTGGCTCCGTCTACTACGCTTTTTAGGGGAATATAAAGTGTTTTGAGGTTAGGGTATATTAACCGGTATTTTTCAGGAATGGTACATTATCTTTTCATGAGAGTAGTACCATGGGGCAAGGGAGACCCCTGCTTCCCTCCCCCTCCTGTACACGACGCGAGTTGACTTCCAACTCATACATTTGACAATATTACGGTTTCACTTCGATAGATTACAATCTACCGAAAAATAATGCGTTATATTGTATGCAGTTTGTTCGTTTGAAAATCTTTCGAGAGTTTACAATCTCTCTAGTTATATTACAATCTAACGTGTTTGACAATTTTACGGTGACTTACATACTACGACGATTGACTTCAATGTATGTTATGTAAAGATAATTAAGTAAATGCAGATCTAACATCTCAAGTTTCCCACCAATTTATCATAAATAAGGTAAAGTTCACACCCGATAACACATGCGAAGTAATAAGAACCGATTAGGAGTAATATAAAGTGAGCATCGCCCCCACAAGGCACACGAGTGAGTGGGTTCGGTATTGATGTGATTACCGCGTTACCCCCAAACGGACCCGTTCTACCGATCAATGCGGGATTCCCACAGATATAGGTAGACCTAGATAACGCAAGTGTCACGATCTGTATGAAAACCACGCGTGCCATTTTTTGACTACCTATTGTGTTGTGACATCACAAGCACTATTTAGTGATGAAATATCAAATCGATTCAAAGACCGTCTTCGTTATATTTTTGGGATACCTTTGCTGTAATTTCAATAGGTACTGACGTCCGACTAGCGCTACACACCGATACAAAGTGAGCGCGAAAGTGGACACTTACGATATTTTATCGCATTTTTTAACCGACTTCAAAAAGGAGGAGGTTCACAATTCGTCGAGCGATTTGAATTATTATATTTTTGTTTGAAAGGGTATACTTCCCAGGTGGTCCCATAATCATCAAGTCGGGATCTGATGATGGGATCCTGGAGAAATTGAGAGAACTCTTCAAATTTCATAGGCACACTTGATATTATTTGGGTAGTTTTTGGAAGAGTACTTTCTTAAAGTGCTCCCATTTCAATTTGGTGAAGATCTGATGGAACTTCGGAGATAGGCAACGGAACTCCTCAATAAATGATACCAAATGGACTGCGATTGCTGAAATCTCATGTCTATGTATTGTTAACACCAGTTCATAACATAACATCACGCCGCTACGCTGTGAAGGGGTAAGCACAAGTGAACCACTAAAAACTGAAAAATAAAAACTTTTTTGCAAAAAATAAAACCGACTCCAAAAAACAAAAAAATGAAAAATAACTTTAGCTTCAGAAGTCAGTGACAAAAAACTAAGTAAATCAATCAAACAAAGGTCACCGACTTCAGAAGCTACAGTTATTTTTCACTTTTTTGTTTTTGGAGTCGGTTTTATTTTTTGTTGATCGTAAACTAGGCACGCGAAGCAGTTGCTCTTGCGTTATCTAGTCTATCTATATCTGTGGGGACTCCTATAGGCCTCTGTGTGTAGGAATTGACGCCTGCGGGCCGTCATAATGCGTTTATAATGGAACAAAGCTTTGGTCTAGTGGTCGCAAGCGCGAATTATGTTCATCATGAGGCCTTGCATTCGATTGCCAGGTAAGACAAAGCGTTAAGTATTGGGTTTTTAAATCAGAAATTTCTCAGTTGCAGCCACGGAGTCTGGATTTGTGCCCTTATGATGGCAATAGGTTCGACCCTAATTTCTCAGTTGCAGCCACGGAGTCTGGATTTGTGCCCTTTTGATGGCAATAGGCTCGACCCTAATTTCTCAGTTGCAGCCACGGAGTCTGGATTTGTGCCCTTTTGATGGCAATAGGCTCGACCCTAATTTCTCAGTTGCAGCCGCGGAGTCTGGATTTGTGCCCTTTTGATGGCAATAGACTCGACCCTAATTACAACTGACGAAATGTGGGTGTACTATTAGGTACACCCTCTGCCTAGTCCTTCGGCGATTACAGGTGTGATGATATGTGTCTCGTTGATTGATAACTGCGATATGGTTTTGACATTTACATTTACTGGAATCCGTTGGATGCGAGTCGGGACCGGTCAATGTGGCGACACTTGGGGGAGTTCTATGTCCAGCAGTGGACGTCTTTCGGCTGAAATGATGATTTGAAAGAATTGTCATTAAAATTCCCCTGGGCGTTTGGAACCTAACCCAAGCGTATCGCGTTCCCCAGTAACTGAGTTAAGGAGGTTATAATATAAAAAAAAACATCAACCCTGTAATCCCCCCGAAGGTTAGGCAGAGATGTAACTAATAGTAGGTACATCCACATTTCGCCATCACTTACATTCATTTGACTGTTCCGAGGCTGTGGGACTGGTCCTGGGCTGCGGGACTGTTCGAAAGAGATACCGCGGCCCCGGTACATAAAGGGCGAGGAAGGAACATGGATGGGTTTTAGTCAGTAAAAGTCTGACACTCCCTCCCGCTCCGCCCAGTGGGAGAAGTTATTTGATGATTTCCCATCCTAAAAAAAAAAAACAAAAAGGTTACGCAGAGATGTAACTTATTTCGCCAGTTACATTCATTTAACGAATCAGACTCCGTGACTGCTAAAGAGAAATTCCTAATGGAAAAATCCAATAGCACTTTGCCCGACCTGGGAATCGAATCCCGGGAATCGAGGACCTCATGCTCAGCAGTCGTACTTTCGTCCACTAGACCAACGAGGCAGTGTATAAAGAATCACACTCCATGTAAAATACTGGAATTCAGCCTTTTACCAACAGACTTTAATACTCGCACTATAGGCGTTGGCGCGGCGTAGCCCCATAGGAATTTTCGCTTTCAGATAATGTTTTCCAAACTACGTAAGAATTGATATGTGCAACAGTTTGTGAGTTAGTAACCTACTACAACAACTGGGTGTGAAGGTCAGATAAAACGCGCAGCCAAACTTATTAGTTAGGTACATAATGGTTTAACTTGACCCATTACTATGATTCAGTTCAGTTTCCTTTCAAGTTCTTCAGAACTTTTTTCTTTCTCACTAAAAGAAACATCGTTTAGCGAACTTATAGAAAACATGCTTTTGCCATGCGGCTTCACCCGTGTGGATGTCACATTATCACAGGAAGGTTTACCTATAGTACCGAGTTAATTTAGTTATATAGATACTAAGACTTATGTCCTTACCAAGGTCATACTCTAGTTTGTGAGTATTTATGTATGTTTGTTACTCTTTCACGAAAACACTGCTGAAGGGAGTTGGATGAAATTTAGCACATAGATAGTTTATAACCTGAATCTTCTCTTCTTCGTCGTGTCGATGATTTCCCCTTTTATTAAATTACATTATTTTTGACCAGTACTCTGCCACCTCAACAGCGTTGGCGGTGGCCTCGGGCAGGTCCCTCAGAGTACAGGCTGAACCACACATCGTGCAGGACAGGAGCTGGGCCACAGTTTGCGTTGAGGCACCGCAGTCACACAAGGCTTCATCGGAATACTCCCACCGGACCAGGTTGTCTCTAAAGCGGCCCACCTGACTTCGCAAACGGTTTAGGGTCTTCCAGGAGGCCGTGGTAGAAGGTGTCTCGTAGGGAGCTTTTCTGCTACTTCAGCATAGTGTGTCGGAGGTGGGTGCTTGAGGAGCCACAAGTTTTTTTTTGCTTCACTAGGCCTGTTGTTGTCTACTAATAAATTAGTCGACCTTAGGAAGCTCTTCCGACTCTTCAGCCTGCCTCTGTACGTTTCCATATTATACAGAGGGTGACGTTTGTCTGTCTGCTGCTTATGGTTTTCAGAAGAGCAGGTAGCCCCCCTTTTTACCTCTGGGGAGGCACTCCTGCAAGAGGATATAGAGCAGCTAATGGCGTTGGTTTGAGGCAGCCAACGATTATTCGGCATGGATTAAAACAATGGATACTTTTTATTCCGGTAGCAAGATCCCATGGGACAATTTATCAAACTTCACAGCTGCTGGCAGAAATTAGTTTACTACACAAACCTATGGATCCCTATACTCCTAATATATTTAATGGTTAGCTATATGTACTAACTCCTCGTGTAATACTCATATTTCCCATCTAAGCCCACACTATGCCATGGCCAAGGATATGTGCTCAAAGGGAAAATTGAGCCTTACGCCGCCATTGTGTCGTGACTCGTGGGACACAGGCAACTAATATTTATTACCCCCTGTAGCCTCACTGTGTTTACATGATATTGAACGTAATTGTGTTGCGTGGGGATGAAATAATATATTAAATGGGTAGAATAAAAGTGGAAGTAAGTACTTATATGTCAAAAATATTACATTCCCTCACTCATAGACAATGCATAGCCACTGGATCTTTCAAGCATGAAGTTCTGCACTAGTCTTTAGAGTTCCTTTCTTGACGAACTAATACTTAGGAATGATTTTAGGGAATTCATCCTCTAACAGATTTTGAGGAAAACATGGAACAGTTTTGCCAATGGGGAAACGCCTTGGGCGCACGGCTTGTACATTTTGAAATGGTTGCCAACACCCTAGAATGATAGGTCCTAAAATATGTCAAAGTTTGACGACTTTTAAGACTTTTGGTAACAGCTTCAACCTTCTAAATTATTTAACTCTCTTAAGTCGTGTTCAATTATAAGTAGTTTAAATTCTAACAATATCTGTTGCTAACTTCAGCCACTCCTAAGTCCTAACAGAATCAAACCCAATATAAATGTAAACCACTCAACTAAACAAGAACGAGTTCGAAAATGAATGAAATTCCATCAACTATGGCGCTTAGTCCATTAAGTGGTCTTCTACTAAATTAAATACTGGTCCGAAACTAAAATAAACCACAAATACACGAAAGTAAATACCAGTAAGTGCACGAAGCCATATTTAAATAAACGTTTGTTTAAATTTAAAAGGAAACTCGGTTCCGGATCCGCCAGATCCGTTATATTGCATATCTTGCAACCTCGGACTCCGAGATCTTGAAATAGAAACAGATTCCTACTTCCCGTGTCTGAATTTGCATGAGAAAAGGCTAGTTCCCACTGTACCCGCTGTTCTAGGTGTTTTCCCAGTTCTAGTTGTTTAGTTAGGTTAGGTTAGATAAGGGAAGGGATAAAATGTCGTCATAATGTATTGAGAATAATTGCATGTGTTGTTCACTAGGGAATATTGCGTTAAGTAGTGACATTTGTTGTATCTCATTTTTATGGAAATTGGTGATTAGACTGAAATTATTGTAGTTATCGCGTTATATCTGACTTTTCTCGTAAAGTTGGTACTTCGTCTTGTGATATTTTAGATTGATTGAAATTTGTATGCAGAGCCTTAAACAGTTAGTTAGAATTATTTGTTTAGATCATTTCAACTGCGTAAGTGGTCGTTAGTGAAAATAGTGAATTACTCACAGAATTACTTCGAATATTCAGATTTCGAGATTCAGGTTTTATAGTTCGGTTTATACAGTCTCTAATTTTATGGTTCATTGTAGTTTTGTTAGCTTTATCGCTTAAAACTTTAAAGTTTTAATGGTTTCGTACGAAATTAAACCTTTTAGTTAAGTTTAATAAAACTAAAGGCCAAAACTTATTTCGATTTTAATCACATCAAATTAGATCATTTAGATTCGAAATGGTATTTTGTTTGCTGCCTAACTTTTCTTCTTACACACAGAATAAACTAGAATAGAATAATCTTTATTATGAAGGTACACTACACTATGTATTACAGATTTAAATTTAGTAACTACCAATACCCATATTAATCGTTCCCCCAACCTGCAACACAGTACCTACCTATATGATATACCCATAAATATCCCAAAGGTACAACATTCAAAGATGGGTAGTCTCAAAGTGGTTTGTCATGTCAGGAGCGACGCAATTACCACGACATTCGGCGGATCCGGCTCCCGGCTCCCGGCTCGCAAAAACGAGCCTCCGACCGAAAATTGCAACGGCCATCTTCGGAACAATTACCACTTTTTATCCGTTACACAGTAACTGCATTTTTGAAGGCGAAAAAAATTGTTTCATCAGACTATACATCAAGAACTCGTATGATGGAATTTGAGCTCAAAATCTTTTCGCCAGATTGGTGTTTTATTTTTTTGGAGGTTTGCTTTTGCGCCGTATTTTTCGTTTTCTTTTTAGTTTGGCGGTTGATGTGATTATGGTTTTAATGACATTTTTTTTAGATAAAAAGTCTTTTGAAATTGATGTGAGTAGACTCCCCCTTCTGTTGGGAATATTAGAGGAGGAACATTTTATTTGTTATCGGCGCAACGTGTTATAGCCTTTATATTAATATTACATCCCAAATACATAAAATATGAAGGTACCGAACTAAGTGATTGATCCCTTGCTACCTGTCCATTTATCTCTACGAAAATAACGCTGTGTTTAGTTCCAAATGCCAGGAACGAAGTTTTATCAAAACAAAAAAGTGCATAGACAATGTTTGCATAGACTCAGTATATGTGTATGGCTGCTTCGGTTCAACTAAACGAAACTTGTACAACTTTGGCGATTAATTACATAATTAGATGTTCACTACACTTAAAGCTGCTAGCTAAATTGTCTTTACGTAAAACTTGGTGAGTTAGGGGTGAGGCTAGGGTTACCAGGTCGTCAAACGGACATTTGAGTAAAAAGGCCGAACACGCTATTGAGGTTTATTGTTTTTTGGAACGACAAAAAAAAATTATTATTACCATAATATTGTTAAATTCTAATGAAATATAAATAAAAGTGAATGCCAAATCAGTCAGTACTTTATTATTAATCAATCAAATAAATTCCTCAGTCGACTCGCCAGCGCTTGGCCACGCTCGGCGCTTGCTCTTTTGAAAAATGTAAAAAGCCTAACAAAAGCCGGACACCGTTTATTTTGGCCGGACACGAAATCAAAAAGCCTAACTATGTCCGGCTTTATCCAGACGCCTGGCAACGCTAGGTGAGGCAAAACGACTGTAATTCTATGTACGTCGTCGCATAAGACACAAACCAGATAATAGGGTAGACTACAAAAAAAAATCTGATTATTCTGTTATTTAGACTCAGAAAATATTTGACCCGCATTTTTTCTTTCGTTACGTAAACCAAAATTGAAGAAAATACGACGCTTTTAAAATTCTCAATACGTCACGCCTTGGTATAATTTTTAGTGAGTTCTGACATCACGAGCCCCCACTCCCGAGTTTTGATGCGTTTTATCTACCTTAAAACGGGGCTATTTGGGACGACCCAGAATTTCAAACAAAAATATCGATAACTGTTAGTAGGTGTTAAAGGTAGAAGTAATTGTACTACCTCTAGCAACACTTCGACTGGCTGCTACTGATGAATTCCTGATGGAACAACTCAATAACATATTAGTATATATTATGGTGCCAAATAGCCCCCCATAACATATTGGTATATATTATGGTGCCAAATAGCCCCCCATAACATATTGGTATATATTATGGTGCCAAATAGCCCCCAATAATATATTGGTATATATTATGGTGCCAAATAGCCCCCCATAATATATTGGTATATATTATGGTGCCAAATAGCCCCCAATAACATATTGGTATATATTATGGTGCCAAATAGCCCCCAATAACATATTGGTAGATATTATCGTGCCAAATAGCCCCCAATAACATATTGGTACATATTATGGTGCCAAATAGCCCCCAATAACATATTGGTATATATTATGGTGCCAAATAGCCCCCAAAAACCCAAATGGCCCCGTTTTACTGTATGTCAATATTAACAAAAACAAAAAAAATACGTGTCCATTATTTTCCAATACTGACGGACTAAATATACCTATTTGCAATTTATTGATACTGTCGTCATGCTTATGGATGTGAAACCGAATGTAGCGTAAATTACGCGACTCATATTCGTAAGTACGTTTGGCCTCACCCTTAGTGTGAAAGTTCGAGTCCACACGGTAACAGTTTACAAAATGTTTGCCTTCTACGGCGGGCACCGAACGAGTTTGTTTTGCGCCCGGCCGCCGACTGGCTTAAAAGGTCGGAATGAAAACATTTAGGCGCCTAAGTAAATAAAAGTGAAAACGACTTCACTTGCGTGTAGTACCTAGCTGCCATTATTGTGGACTGAACCACAGAGTATAATCACTACGTTTGGACTGAACCACCCGACATCCGTTGACTGCTAGTTCACTTCACTTCACTTGTCACTTTGACTTCAATAAGTTTGTTAATTTGTTTTCATAAAGAACATATTTTATCCAAGTAGGTTAAATGCGTTCAGTTTTTTTCTCAGCTGAACATGAGATTTGATTACCAGGTTAGGCAAAGTGCTATTGGGCTTGCCCATCAGGAAATTCTCAGAAGCACGGTCTGGATTTTTGGATCTTAATTTGGATCTAATGTAATCCAGTGGTTCATCAACTGCCATCGCCCACCTGGAAGACTCTAAACCTTCTTAGAGACCAGATGGGCCGCTGCAGTTACAGCTTGGTCTGGTAGGGGTATTGCGATAAAGCTGAGTGCGACTGCGGAGCCTCATCCCAAATCATGGCCCACCTCCTGACCTGCTCTTTGTGTAACTCCACCTGTACTACCACCAACGCTGTCGACGCGGCTGAGTTCTGGCCGAAACAAATTTAAATAAAATAAAAATGGGTATCATCATCAATCAAGAAGAAGAAGAATGGCAGTAAGCTCACCGCCTGTTACTCTGAAATATGGAAGTACTATTAGGGTCATCTCTCGGGGATTATAGCCGTGATGTTTATTTGGATCAGGGTTTTCAATAAAAAATAATCGCCATACATTTAATTCCCTAAGGAGACCCACGAGGGGTACCTTCCATCGATTATGGTACCTACATTCGAAGGTCGTTGACAGTCGATAAAGGCGAGGCACCCGTGAGTTTGAAGTAAATGAAAGTGTGGAGGAAAAATCTATCTAGAATGTGGTTGCGAAACCCTTAAGCACCTGCCAATGCCCGCGACTGCCACCATTAATTTAATGAAACGGCAACTTTCAAACGTCTCGGGTTTAATTTACATTTAATATAGATTTTAGTGGGATAAAAATAGAAGCAGGTACATATTAAGCTTATTGCAAGTTTAAAATAATATCGTTAAAAAATATGAAAACGAACGACATTCGGTCACCACAGTAGACGGCGTCGGTCATCAGCTAAAGTGCTGAAGGTTATTTTTTCAGCCCAATATTTATTAGCTATGACTACAATACTACATTGTTTCATCGGTTAGTTAAAACAAAAACTGCTGATCCATACATTTTGACTGTGACTAGCAAATTAAAAAAAAAAACTACGTGGGTGGGGGATTCAGAATGAATCAAAATCAGTACTGAATAACGTGGTTACATCATCCACCTTGTATTTTTTCCTCCATTTCAGGGATGCGGAGTTCGCTTAGCTGAATTTTGGGCCAAACAAAGGACTATGGGTACAAATACACTCGAGAGCAATGAATCCGGGTCACTTAAAGAATCCTAAAAATCTCGGAAACTAAAAATGCTAGGTTAATGCAATAAATTGTATTTAATTGACAATGTAATACTCTCTAAATGAAGGTATTAAAACTTCTTAGTTATTGTAAAGTTATATCATAAAAAAATCAAATTTGAAAAAGGGCCACTTTCGAAGATGGAACTGCGAAATTACAGCATTTGGTTTTGCTTTTGTTTGTAATCTGTCATTTATGTGGGTACATAAACCATGTTGATAGTGCTCTATATTCATTATTCAAGCTGAAATTATGTCGCTTACGCCTGAAGCAATGCTAATGCACCAGAATACTTACAATGCTGGAAACCGGCCGGAGTCAGCGCGATACAGCCAGGACTGTCGGTGTGTCGCTGTCAACAGTACAAAGAGTTCTCCGACATTACGAAGAAAGTGGTTCTAACCTACGCAGACCAGGAACGGGCAGAACCAGGTGTACCACAGCACGAGAAGACCGATACTTGGTGAACACCATGCTTCGAAATCGCTTTCTCACAGGAACTGAACTCACAAATCAGTTTCGACGCCTCGGAGGAAGTAACCCAAGTGCATGGACAGTAAGACGTCGGCTTGCTGAATCTAACCCGCAACTACTATCAAAGATCTACAAATGACGGTCGGGACCAACTGCTTAACGTGCTTTCCGAGGCACGGAAAAAACTCGAAATGTAAGGGTGGTCACCCATCCACAGACCAGCCTAGGCAAGCACGGCTTATCCTAAAGATCGACCGACCGGCTGTTATTATTTAGCTACGAGCTGCTTAAAAAAACTAAACTAAACATTCCAGCTGAGTTATCACTATACAAAACATATTCTTTTTGATTTTTGGAGTACCATCCGAGATACTGAAAACACATATTTTATAAGCAGATATCTCGAATCGGACAACAAATCCAAATGTAACCCAATGATAACTATTTTCCTTTTGAAAATACCTATCCATCGATGTACGATTCAAGATTTAACTACATTGGTTATAAGGACAAAACGCCCGAACCCCTTTAATAAAAATTTGCCATCGTCACGCTAAGTTTAAAGCAACAATTTAAATGATTTTTCATATTTTATAAAGTCGTTGACTAGTATAAACGTAGCGGTGCGGCTTGTAAACGTCACGTCACGAACATGATGGCCGCGTGGTGAACAACATTTGACATGCCTGTCGCACGCAATGTGCCAGCTAGCCAGCTAGCCAATTGATTGGCTGCCATACGCCACTCAACCTGGCACTGAGGTTTCTGAAACGGCTGGGATATGGATTTAACAACCAACGTCATTAATTAGCTTGTTCTCTCGGAAAGGCTAGGTAGACGTATATGAAGTTCAGTCACATTTTGCTACTTATGTTTAAGTTCCATTTAATATGGGTGAATCAGAGAAAAAGTTCTGTCTCCGAATTGCTACAGTGGCGTGGCCTTATAAAAAATACGGCAAACCCAGGCAAGCAGACTTTTCAGAAAAACTAACATGATGAGCTTATGGGCTTTTGAGCTGATGGCCTTTATAAGGGTAAGCCACGTTTTTAAACTTGTATGAAAGCGTTACCACTAATTAATACCGATTAACTACAGCCCAATTTTGTGTGTCGCAATTGTGATAAGTAACTCAACTTTTATTCTGCTAGATTCCAATTTGTGTAAGTCAGTACAACGTATTTCCTGATAATAATACAAACCAAACGAGATCTGGGTATCGAACCCCAGGACCTTATGCTTTACACACGGTTGACACGGTATCTCATGCGGCCACTAGACCAGCGCGGTGACCACCTCACTGGAGATAAATTTAAACGAATTTGTATGAAAATAGTTGCAGCACAATGTAGTGAGAGCTAATTAAGTAATTACGTTGGTCTTTGTGAAAGATGAGATCATTTATTTTTTTTAGCACAGAAGCTTTAATTGGTCATAAATTATTATGCAAGTAACTCCTCGTGAGTAAACAGTTTCCCGTCGGCCGCGGCAGCCGGAAAAATTAAAAACAAAAATCTTCCGTCGAAGAAAAGGCGGCGAAAATGACAATATTATTTCATAATTAAAACAGCAGAAAGACATTTCATTTTCTTAATTAACCTTCAAAAGATGACATAACACAAGTTATTTTAATTATAGAAACAGGCATTTTTCGCCCATTAAAGAATTACTCACAGGGGTTATAAAAAGCGTTGCAAATTCGTAAATAACGCGCAGTAGGTATGGTTATCTAAAAACTAAAACATAGACTATCTGTATTGGATCTGTAAACAGGTGAAGGTAGATAAAAAACAGACCAACACGCATGAATAAAATTACCTAACTAGTTTTTTCTCTATCCTACTTTGCTTAGAAATTCGTTTAAAGTATAGATAATATAGATATTGTGGTTCAGACTAAATCTAAACAGACCAGTTTTACATTTTTAGATTAATTTAAATTGGGATACTTTTCTCATACAAATCGAGGTCAGGTTATACTGGATATGTATATGTCACCGTAAAATTGTCAAACACGTTATATTACAACATAACGTGTTTGTCTCTAGCGACATTGTAAACTCTCGAATTATTGTCAACTGAACATACGGAAGTATCTCTGCCCCCATAATCGGGATTTGGGGCACACCCCCGTTAGGTTAGTTAGGTTCCTTTAAACCCTGCACTCGGAAATAGGGGCCCCGCGAAGCGGAGCTCCGTCGACTACGCTTTTTAGGGGAATATAAAGTGTAAGGTTACGTTACATTAATCGATATTTCTGAGGAATGGTACAGTATCTTTTCATGAGAGTGGTACCACTGGGCAAGGGGGACCCCTCCTTCCCTCCACACCGCGTGAGTTGACTACCATCGCATGCATTTCACGAAAAATAATGCGTTTTATTGTAAGCAGTATGTTCATTTGACAATAATTCGAGAGTTTACAATATCGCTAGAGAGATTACAATATAACGTGTTTGACAATTTTACGGTGACATATATAATAGCTTGATGTGTCACCCAGTGTACTATGAAAATAACCACTAAAGCCATTACCTACCTAAGTCATGTAGACGGCTGGATAGTGCATTTTGCAAGTGATCGAGAGAGTGAAGTCACCATAATCAAGGCCACTACGTACGGGTTACTGGCCAAATAAGCTTTTGAAATAAAAATTAATCAATAGATGACATGTTACATCATTCGAAATTCAAAATCATTCACAACAATCAAACAAAAATCCATCGACTCACATAATATACATAGCCAGTATCGTTTAGCGTTCGGAATTCGCGTAGAGTCGGCGTCGTTATCACACTAGTCAATATTCGTCAAATTAGCATTGATGCAAGGCGGCGAGGTCAACGACCCTGTTCGGCGAGCGTGGGAGCGTGCGCGGGCGCTGTTTTTGCAACTACCCGACTAACTACCCGAGTGGCCGAGCGCGGCCCGACAGGTAGCCTGCACCCGAATCTAAAGTATTCCTTGCACACTCGTCCTGCTTCGGGAATTATTCATTGGAACTCAAAAGAATATTGTAACATCTCTATGTTCGGAAACCAAGACGAAGACAGACTACCAGAAGAAATGTTACAGAAAGAAAAGTCTGACCTAGACGAACGAGCAATGACCAGTTTGGCTCTTGCATGCGCAGATTACGAGTTGCCTCGCCTTTTATGTGTTTTAGTGTTATGTGTCTCTGGCAGGAACATTAAGGCTCTAAAGAAATAGCGGTCTATTTTCATCTAGATTTTTTGCCAGAACGTCTTGTTGCCATAAAATATGAACGCAGAAAAATCTGAAAATTAAACACCCATTTTCAGACCTGATCCTTTATAAAAAGCGAGCATGTGATGAATTACCCAAGCACTTTAGTGATGCCTATCTGAAGCCTCTCCTATGTTGAGTGCGCTCAACAGCCTTTTAAAAGTCCTGATTAGTTCAGTCGTTCAGTGCGGAGCTTGGAGGCAAGCCAAATGGGATGAAACGTCAGACAAACTGCGCATTTGATATAACCAGTACAACACAGGTTTAGTAATGAGTTGTGAGTTGGTTTTTCTGCTATTATTAATGCTTTATTTGGTGTTTTTAATTAGGTGTTGCTTGATTTGTTGACTGTAGTTGAGAAAGATTTTTTGAGCTTTGGTATTGGCGATACGCGACGCTTGTTAAGTTTTATTCGGGATTTTCTGTCATTGGTACTTAATCATTAATTAAGTTTTACTTGACCCGACGATAAGTTGCCTGTCAAGTTGTCCAATTTACCGATCAAGTTTTTCAATTTTTCGTACTCTCGAATCATTAATCTTTAAATAAATATGGATTTTGTTATCTGTATATTTATCTTACGTAGGTACTTCACACTCTCACATACCGTACTAGTAGTTTTACGAGAACTGCATCGTAGAAGAAAAAATCCTCCGTCACTGAACGTCTGTTCACGAACGAATAGCCTATAAGACTTGTAGAAACTTGTTCAGGCTGCACAGTGCATAAGCTCTTCACACTCACTACCTAGAATTAAATCAATAATGACCTCGAGACAGCCATCTTGAGATAGGGTTACCTAGGAGTTTTCAGAAGTTGAAATTTTATATCCAAACTGTTTTTTTTTTAACTACTTTAATTTTTTTTTTCAGCTTGAATTTCTCCTACTAGGTATTTCCAGCTAAGTATCTACTTATCTCGTCATCTCCATTTCACCTTCTATCTATCTATCATCAAGTAACCCTAGATAGATACTTATATACGCACAGAAAAGAGAGAGCTACTTTAAAATTAATGGCATTTTTCATGTAGCTTTATCTTTCCAATCTTTATTCCCTTGCATTATTTACACAAATGAAGTAAAACGAAGACATAACCAGTTATGCGTCATGTTTGTTATAAACAAAATCGTTATAAAGAAAAAGAACAAGGATCTAAATTGCGAAGTGCAGTTTCTCGGGACTCATGCCAAAGTATAAAAAAAGACAAGTAGGGTATCTTCATAGAAACGCACCGCGCGCGGCTTGTATGTGTGCGTCATACTATCTTTACGTCGCCGCACGCACACTCTCACAAAATCTCGACCCGTGTCTTACTGCCGCCAGTCGAGGCTTGCACACCGCACAAAGTTCGCGCGTCACGGCATAAAGGCATACGTAAATAAATTAAAAATGGGTGATTATCGCAGGAGAACCTATTGCTGTGTGTATGGGTGTCTAAATAAATAATTCAACTATTCCAGAGTTGTCTCTGTTCAGATTACCTACTGAACAGGAAAGGTAAGCAAGTCGCTTATTCTAGCATATAATTTATTGTTGATTATGAGATACCTAGTTAAGTATTTGTTTGTTGTATTAGTCTTCTATTAGACAGACGAAGTAGGCAGGTCTACTTTCCCACTAGAATGTTAGGTAGGTAGGTACTTGATCTGACAATAGATTCTTTGACTTTGTTTACTTTGAGTTATGCCGATTTCTCAGTATTTTAGGTAGGTATAGTAACGAAGTCCATATTTAAAGTTATAAAATACCTACGTAATTTAAAATGATTGGCGAATAGGGTAGACGACAAAAGAAATCTAATTAGGTAGTCCGTCAGTTAGACAAACCAAAATTTACGAACGTGACGCCTTAGTATAATTTTGAATGAGTTTTGAATGACGTCACGAGCCCCCACTCCCGAGTTTTGCTGCGTTTTATCTTAGTATTGACCATTGATTTACAAAACCAAAAAAGTACATGTCCATTATTAATAATTATCCATCAAAATTTTTTGTTTTGAAAACTTGTGATAGGTACTTACCTACCTAATAATTTTATGTCGTAAATAAGTGTTTTTTTGATGGTATCTTATTGGAATCTTCATAGTATTATGATGAATTAGCATCATCACAATTTTAAAGTCCATTATGATCAAGAAATATGTAATTTAAAGTTTTGTGTCACATATTTACGTAACTTGAAAAGGTGATTTTTTGTTAATTAAGATATGACGTTGAAATTAGTGTAAAAACGTTGGACTTGGCTTAAAACCGATATCCATGCAAAAGTCATGTAAATCGGTCCAGTAGTTTAGGAAATATAAGGTAAAACAAATAGTAAACATTGTGTTCATCGTAAATTTCACACTCTTTGTTGTACTTAGAATATTTTTTTTGATAATAGTTTTTTGGTCATAAGTACCTATAGTCACATAGTCATTTAGGTCACACAGTTTTTTGGTGGTTTTACGATGTTTTTTTATATAATTAATATTTTAGTCACTTAACTCCACTTTTTATGATAGATACCTAATGTAGGTATATTAAATGTGCTTTACATTCCAGACGCCTTCAGTGGCTGCGCTTAATTGACCAATAAGTTTTTATTGTAAGATTTTAACTTTATACACCTTCACGACCCGTACTATTCAATCCATTCATCAAACAATGTTTTGAATGCGTTACCTACATTGCGTTACAATCGTTTGAAAGATAGACCCATCCCCACCCCTCTAAATTTTAAAATAAGAGAGTAAAAAAAATATGCTGTAGATCTCAATGAAAACCAGACAACACATTTCTAGGCACTGAATTTAAATTTAGCTAAAAGTGACAACCCTGAGACGGGCAAGTACGGTAGGTAATTATAACGCGGATTGAGCTTTAGTTGCACTACTGCTCCTATTTATACTATGCTCATGCGCAGCGCGACACACTTGGTTGCGGCGACGTCCACACTCTCATGCCAAACCTGTTTATGTGCAAACACACACACACAACGGAACCCCACAAGTGTGTGCGCAGCCTTTGTCGTTCCTAAATCAAATTGCACTCGAACGTTTAAAACTAATACTTACATTTGAATAAGTCAAGAAACCGATTAAGGATCATTCGGCCAGTTTCGCGTGATGGCGTCGGTCGGTCCAGTAAAACCTTCGTTTTAATACTTTCTAACTGGTATACCTCAATGTTTCTAACTGTTAAACAACATAAAACATTATTTAAGCGTAACAACTTATTTATTATGATGTATCGACAAACCGTGACTAAACTAATAAAATTGTTCGTGAGAACCTAACGTTTTTTAATTGCTGATTGATAGTAATAGTCTTTACTCTGATGTCATTCGGCTAAATAACTAAACGTTGCGTATTTGTTTTCATTTTTACTATCGTCAACTAATTTTCAAATTGTGTTTAAAGCATCCCTAAAGCGAATCATTCCCGCTGCGTCGAGTCCCTTTACGTCGTCTACTCGTAATTTTTCTAGGGTTTCACTCAACAGGGGTTACTGTTAAAAGCGTCTCATGATCTTAGTTCTTTCGAGCCAGCTTGTCCCGCAATTTTCTACGAGGTCCGATGCGTCGCTTTCTGCTTCTTTCCATATAGTAGTCATTTTGGCCTACAGGAATGAAAGGATGTAGGTAAATGAATTTCAATGTTATGAATTTTATTTCCTCGCTAACTAAAACAGCTGTTTGTATCTCACTCCGGTATTTATGAAAATGCCTCCAACTAAAGAGTTGTAAACAATAAATCTCCATTTCATTAAGTAACACAATGGGCTAGTTTTTCATTGTCCTAGTTAAAAACTTTGTATTGTAATAACGGCATTACAATAGAAAAGTTTCAACTTCCTCCTTTACAGGTGCGACAATAGAATACTAAAGCAAAAGCTCTCTTTTATGTAACTGGCTTCAGTAATACCAAAGTGCTTAAAAAAAAGAATATAACTGTCAGAACATAAAACGTCAAACTTTTTCCCGCCAATAATTTACACCACAGATTATTGAAGCCAATTATAACGGCCTGAGTACACGAGTCCAATGTCCAACACTGTCTGATCGTTTAGCTGCATTAGCTGTGTGTATTCGCGGTATTTACACAAATGCCAGCTACGCTAAATGATTTTATCTAGCAGCGACATGGTTCTCTAAATGCTGTGCATTGCTGGCTGACGGCCCGCCATTTCCAATGATCCCGGGCCTCATATAGACGTTTTTACTTCACGTTTCGCTGGTAACAAGGTCATAGATTAGCTTATCGTGAACGTGATATTGCGGTGAAGGGAGTGTTGAATGATATTGGGAGATGTTAATGAAATGGCAGGGACTAAATATATGTAGATGTAGCTCGTTATACTGAATGGGTGTTTTGCTCAAGCATTGTTATATTTTATAGGGGTAAGTTGAGATGTCATTGGATAGAAAAGTGACCTCGGTATATGAGACCACAACGATAATGAGCTTGATTTAAATGAAATCGTCTCATCGAATTAAATCTTAAAAGGACCAATGTAATTGAACAATAACCATCGTTCTGGATAAACAATCGCTGTCCTTTTTAGCGAGTTTACGAAAACACAAAAACAAAAGAAGGTTTGTTCAAACGAAAACTTATTCAATGAAAATTGATTCGGTATTCCAGAGATTAGACAAACATTTACAAGCAAGGCGGCAGATAAACATCGAACAACAAACGTTTTACATCAAAGGAAAAGATCTTTCTTCAACAATAGGGGTCTGTAACCGGAATTATTGAATTAACTAAGTAATTCATGAAAGTTACCAACGCGAATTTGAAGAATGTCTCATCAAGTCATCATTTTCTTGCCCTTGTTCCATCATCCCGTGTTCGGGTGGACGTAAAACTCTTTTCTTCTAGTCTCCGCTGAATAGCCGTCACTTTATATATGTATTTACTCACTTGTCTTTCAAATCACTTTTTCTATAACAATCCAAGTATCATTTCTTTGGTCTTACTCTCCCATTCCATCCATCAATTTTATACTCATTACTCTTTCAGTCACATGCGATTCGATTCGAAGAAATAAAGAAAAGAAAATTCTCTAAGTGACAAAGGAACTAATACACTTACTTGTTCACATAAAACATAAGATGTTAGTAAAAGGAAATAGCAAGGAGCTTGTATGTTAGCCTTAGCACACATGGTGTATTTATTGAGTCATCCATCTAAGTCCCTCGGTGCGCACCTGACCTAGCCAACCTTTCTACATTTTTTCCACGTTTTTATCTATCGAGTGTGACAGCGGTCCTCCAGAGCTTACTTGGCGTTTACACGAGGCTTACGTACTTAAAGTAATCCATTCGATCTACTAAGAAGATACCTCCCTTTCTTCCTTTCTATGTTTTAACCTTTTGCGAGTACATTGCGTGGTGTTATACGAGTTTGAGTTGACTACTTCGTTGGTTTACTGAGGTGCTGGGATTCATTGGCTGGGCGTAAAATTGTGATTGGGTTTTTCCTTTAGCAATTTCTCAGTACTTACATAGTATTTAAACAAAACTGGCATACTTAATCATTATTTCGTTTTTATCGCACCAAGTTATGCACAAACGTAACTTGGTGCCAGAGTTTGTATGTGCCGCGCATTAGGCCTCTGACTTAGCTTTACACGCCGTCGTCGTCGAGAAATATTTCCCTGGAATGCTGGTTTCCTCACGATGTTTTCTAGCATCATTTGGGAGTACTATTAAGCATAGGTACCTCTGCCTAACTCTTCGAGGATTTCAAGCATGATGGTTATGTAAGGTTTAAGTGAAACTTGCTCGTTTGTCGCTGGAATGGCGCAGTGGTTATTAAATTGAAGTGTGAAACTTTGTGAGTGCAATACAGTTCTGGAACTATTCTAATACGGGTTGACTAACTCATTATTACGGTCGTGCAGCTATATGTAATAATAATAATAATAATAATATTCCACAACTATCACACAACGCCATCTAGTCCCAAGCTAAGCAGAGCTTGTGTTATGGGTACTAGACAACTGATAAACATACTTATATATTTCTAAATACATACATATTATAGATAAATTACACCCAGACACAGAACAAATGATCGTGCTCATCACACAAACATTTGTCCTGGGTGGGAATCGAACCCACGACCTCCGGCATAGCAGTCAGGGTCACTAACCACTAGACCAACAGGCCTGTCAAATATGTAATATGTAATAATTGTTCTTGTTAAATTCGTGGCGTTTTGATTGATAAAGTTTCCCACATTTATTTTGTGGTGAAAGTGTTATGTAGTAACGAAAATACCTACTACCGAAATTAGTTAAGGTTACATTAAGATAATTATTAATAGGCACTTATTTAAAATATTAAACTAATCAAAACAATATCTTTGATATAGATGAGCACCCAAATTGCGTGAAGGAAATTCTTAATTCTCCGTCACAGAAAAGTTCGTCTGCTCAACGTTGTGATATGAATAATATTAGTTTTTCATAATGAATGGCATTGGGAATAATTGGGATTTGTAGGAGCGTTACGTATTTATTCAGCTGGTCTTCGTTAGACCAATTAAGTACTTAGTATGATATCAGAAAGTCTTTCTCATACTCCTACTAAATAATAATGGTTTTGCAGTTCACAATTTCGCCATGAGAACACACAAATCAGATTCAAAATTCACAAATTTTATTGTTCTGTTATAATATTTTTCCCCATGGATGTAGGTACTAGGTAGGCAGTAACTAAAATTACAGAAAGCCACCTGCACAAATATAAATTAAAGGTACAAACTATTTTACAGAATAACATTAGAATTCTGAGCTAACTCTCATAAGGCCACTAGTTGCACTTGGCAAGGGCAACCTGTAGCAGTAAAGGCGAACTTGCACACAACCAAGCAGGATTAATTTGGCACGTGAATCTTTTTGCGCCCGGATATAATCGGAAATAGCGCCTCCATCTTGTTTTTTCAAAACAATTTCCACAAACTATTGAGCATTTTTTTACCAACAGTGCCCTCCTGACAAAGACACAGTGCTGCAACAATCTTTTCGATACACTTCCTCGAAAACTGGTTCTTTTCGCACTATGATTAGGTTCAAAATGCAGTGTATTTCACACGCGTGCGTTTTTCATGTTTTTTCCACAGAAAATGCATTTCATGTGCAGAAATCAAAATTGCCACAGATAACTAAACATATACTTAGTCCAAATTGGTTCATTGCATAATTTTAAAAAAACATTCACCTCTGACTATATAATTATAGAGTCAGAGGTGAATGTCTTTTTTTTAATTTCGGAAAAGCGATCTACGTCTTTCTTTGTAAACATTTTTTGAATATTCAAATATTGTTTATAACTTCAATATCCTAGATAAACATGATTATTAATAAGTAATATTTACTTTTATAAACAAATTAACATTTGTTTGTGTTCTAAATTCAAATAAAAAAAAACTATTTTGTATGTTAACGGCTTCATACCTTTGCCTCTCCTTGAACCTGGCGAAAGCAAAGCGCGGAAAAAAATAAAATTTAAATCATAGTCTCGTGACATTCATGACACAAATATTTTACATTATTTTATTTTATTTCTTCAAAAGTGTATTGAAAAACGTCGTTTGATACACGTGGACATTTGTTATTGCAGTTCTCGGCTCAAAAACACCCTCGCCTTACGGCTCGTGTGTTAATACCGCCTTGAACTACAATGACAAAGTTTCTCCACTTGTTTCAAAATGTACTATTTGGCGCTTGAAGCTATCGATGAAGCGACCGTTGCAGCACTGTAAGCCAGGAAACATAATTACTAAAGGCATGCTTTGTTGCAGAGGCAAAGGCCAACATGTATTCTGTCTGACAAGCAAGGGTCATACAGACAAAGTTAAGCTTAATAAATTCTAATTCTAAATATTTCACTTCACATAAACTTACTTATGTTAAGTGCCCTACGAAACACGTCTAAACACAGATAGATGCACGGTTCTAGTTCGAGGAGAGTCGGCAAGAAACTTCACGTTTCGTTTTACGCAAAAGTTGCAATCTCAACTAATTGAATTTGAGTGGACGCCTCACACAATCGGGTTGGAGCGAGGTGCATGCCACATAAAGATGTTTTATTATGCACGTGTGTGCTGTGTGACAAGTGCAGCGAACGAATGCGGTGGGGTTAGGACATGGTGGTGGGTTGAAGCGGGTGAATCTGAAGCGGCGATCTTCTTCGCGACAATTTTTTTAAATAAATGGCCCAAAATTCAGCTACGCTAACTCCGCTCACAGATGCTGTCAAAAGATCATTAGAGCAGGAGACAAGATTGAAGGTGGGCGGTTGTCTGTGGGGTTGGAGAGACGCCGCATATGTCCTTGTGATCTGAGCCGCATATATGAACATCAAATGGTAAGAACAGTCATAGAACTGCCTCGTTGGTCTAGTAGTCCCAAGGGAACGGTACGGAACAAACATTAGGTAATGGGTAGTTTTTCCGGTCGGGGAAAGTGTTAATGTCATTGGTTCTTTCCTTCATGAATTTCTCAGTGGCAATTTGTATTTGTGCCCAGTTGATGGTAATGGGCTGACCTGATTAAATGCTCATGTACAAAACAGTTAGGTATGCAGGCTAGCAATCTTCTTACGACTATTATAAATGTAAAAGTCTGTAAGGATCGATTTTTGTTATTCTTTCACGCATAAACTACTGAAAGGATTTGGATGAAATTGCAAACAGATTGATTATAGCCCTTTTACATTTATAATAGTAGTAAGAAAATTGCTAGCCTGTAAATCTAACTGTTTTGCTGACTATACATGCGACTTTCTTTACTCAGTCATAATAGAAAGTTTAACGTAACCTAAGTATACATACAATTAGATAAACTGAAAAAGCGGCCAAATGCGAGTCGTACTCGCCCATGAAGGGTTCCGTAGCAGATTGAATGAAAGGTAAATAAAATTGCTGTTTACGATTTATGACGTTTAAAAAAAACTACTGAATAGATCTCGTTCAAACCAATTTTCAGTGGAAGTTTACATGGTAATGGATAGTAATTATTTTTTAGTTTTTTCATTCTCTTATTTTAGAAGTTACAGGGGGGACACACATTTTACCACTTTGGAAGTGTCTCTCGCGCAAACTATTCAGTTAAGAAAAAAATGATATTAGAAACCTCAATATCATTTTTGAAGACCTATCCATAGATACCCCCACGTATGGGTTTGATGAAAAAAAAGTTTTTTCATCACCCCATCTCGGAAAGAGTATTTTTGCTCTTCGATATCTGAGTGCAAAAGCTGTTTTTATCGTCATGAGGGTAAAGTAAATTTGAATTTAGAACATCGTGTGCACTAAGCATGTACATTCAAAACATCATTAAACCTACTTACTTCTACCTCTATGGTGCCGAATTTATCATATATTTTTTTTAATTTGTTAAGAACTCAGACTCAGAACCTTCTTGGTGTACTTTTTTTAAATGTTTTGCGCGCGCCATTTTCTTTTCACGTCATCGTGCATCGGTCATATTGTTAACACCTTAGGTTAAAAACAAGGAATCCAACTTGAAAACAAGTGAAAAACCTAAAATTACCACTCATTATCTAGCGACGGGAAAGGTTATTTGACGCCAATAATGCGCATTGTTTTTTTGCGTTTATTCATTTCCTCGCTGAGGTGGGATGAAAAGTTACGTGTTGAACTCGAGTGCAAAGATTTTTCACCTCGAGCTCTTTTGATTCCCTCGCTAACGCTCAAGATTCTAAGTTTTGAATCACTCGCTTCGCTCGTGACTCAATTTTAGAATCTTTCGCTTGCTCGGTCATCAAAATTGAGCACGCGGTTAAAAAACAACTTTGCACTCTTGTATAACAAATAACTATTGAGTTTCAGTTCTAAGTATGGGGAACCCCCAAAATTTATTGTTTTTTTTTTCTATTTTTATGTGAAAATCTTAATGCGGTTCACAGAATACATCTACTTACCAAGTTTCAACAGCATAGTTCTTATAGTTTCAAAAACACGGTATAACACTAATTAGGGTATAAAGTAGAAAATATTGCTTTTCTAGAAAAAGTTGTGAGTATATTGGCGATTTTGAGCATAAGTAAGATTATTTTGAAGGTAGGGCAAACTGATTTCACGTTTATTAAATTTTCTTATTGCTAGAGTTTTACTAAACTATATATTATGATTAGGAAAAAAAGGAAATGGGCCATATTTTCCCCCTGTTATAGCGAATTTTATTAAAACTAATCTGAGAAAAGTTCATAGCATGGTTTCAACAAAGAAAAGAATTAAACAGCAAGATTAAATTTCTACCTTCGTTACTCTTGCAATCAATATTTAATTTTACCAGATTAGCAGCCTGTTGTCTCGGAAGCTAACTAGATTAAAACAATGAGCTTTGTAAAACTGTGTTAAAATAAAGGCAACAGCGTTGTTGGTTCAAAAATTAACCATAGGTTCAGTTTCGTGATATCAATATAGTACATTTTGATATAAGTGGGGAAAGCACACAACTAGACTGCCAACATGAAATTTCTGATGGAGAAACCAATAATACTTTGATGAAGGCGATCAATTTAATGTAATCCGACCACTCATGCAAACATCACCCATCAAATAGAGAGTTCCTGACATGTTTCTCCCAATCTCTCCTCCACTATAGTTCCCCGCTCCCGCTCCCCTCTTCCACCATGGCCGCACCCTAGCAAGCGCAGGCGCACCGGAGACAACAATGGCGGGACTCGGGAGGTCGCGACACAGCGTCACGCAGCCCGCCGTGTTTGCTCGAGAACCCGCCGCCGCCGCCGCCGCCGCGCGCTGCTCAAACAACGCCACAAGAAGCTGTTTCACATACTACTTCACTTTTTTATCTACTTGACAGCCCCGTGATACACGGGTGGTGATCTGATTGTTGGATATTAGTAGCTGTGAACTTCGGTTTTGCCTGCATAGAGATTTTGACGCAAGCACTGCATTTTTTGGCATAGAAAAATATATTCGCATCGACTTGAGAACCTCCTCCTGTTTTTATTCGGTTCAGAAGTTGCCTTTTTTATTCAGAAATTGTGTGCTTTACCATCACCGAAACAATGTAATAGTTTAGTAGGTATATCTGCAGAAAAAAATCCTTTAAGTACAAAATAACAAAATCAAGAAAGTACTAAAGCGTATAACTTAGTGCTTTGTTACTTAGACATGCCTGAAACAGTGCAGTTCTATAAACTTTTTAAGGTAAAACTTTCTTTAAAAAGCTTGGAGAAAACTCGCGGCTGTCAGGACAAATACTGCAGCACTTTTTCAAATTCAGAAGCAGTAAGTACGGCAAAGGGAAGAATAAATCTGTAATGTGAAAGGAAAAATATAAATCTTGCTTTTCATGAGTTATTTCTTCTGAAGCCACAATTTAACTTTCCGTTATCTAACTAAAGCAAGATAGATACCCTAGGTATCTATCTCTTTGATTTCATTTTGATGTCTTTAACTTCGAATCGGTTTCAAGTTGATATTTTCTCTTTATTCTCATTAAAAGGTGTTCAAACTTTGTCAACAGCAACACATCAAAACTTTTGGAACGCGACAAACCATAAACACTTTCAAACTTCGAAAGCGTTTCAACATTTTCTGAAGACTTACTGAAGAGACACAAAATCGAGAAAATCGACTTGCTCTTTTCATCTAGCCTTGATGGCCTGTGTATCACATAGTTAGGCCCGGTTTACATCAATGCGGAGACGAGCAGCATGGTGCTAAATTCGACCAACCGTAGGAGACTTTCAGAGACATGATGAGGATTTCAACAAATGTGATTGGTCGATTCCTGCTCCTCTCCTCTCGCTCGGTGGAAACCGGGCTTTAAGGGCCTGTCGACACCAAGGATCGACCCACAGGCAAAACAGCGAGGTGTGTGGTCACACTTCACACTTGCCTAGTTGGGCGGTTGAACAAATGTTCGAGGAGGCTTTTAAGTCGTTCCCATTAATGGCCCTTCTCGCCTTAAGGTGCTCACAATCCCAGCTCGTCCATTTACAATAAAATCGCGAAGTCAATGAACTAATTATTTCTCTGTTATGTGCGTTTGTTCAGAGTCAGACAATAGTATGGGAAAGAAAGCGAATAGGTATCAACGAAATTGTAGAGGCCGTCAACGCCAGACCTTTGCATCATTTAGGAATGTTTTCTCTGAAAAATCCCTAGGCACCGTTTTATTGGACGTCGCTGTTGTATTCTAGGACACCTTACTCCACAATGAAATTGTTTGAAATGTGATTCTGCATTGTGATGTAAATCAGGCACCACAAAGCACTACGAAAGCAGACTGTAAACTTCCAAGCAGTGGGAGTGCGCTGAAGAGCCTTTATTATGATAGGTGTCGTACTGTCGCGTCACGGCATTGTGCGGCCGTATCTATCAGGAAGTTACACGACATTCCCGACGCGCACAATGCCGAGCGCGTGTGCGATGTACCGCCAGCCTGACATCTATTGAAAAGAAAATTCCCTCCAACAGATAATATCCAATCGATATTAGAAAACCATCAGTCCAAATAAAAGAGACCGATAGTTATCAAGTCTAGACGATGCCGACGTTAATGAAGCGAGCCGATTGGCTCGTTTTTACCTTTCGGCGCATCTTGACCGTATCAATCATAATTGGCCGCTTTTTGCGATTTCGAGAATCGCAGCGCTGCGTGCACGCATGGTGACGGCGGGGGCGCGCGTGGCTCGCGGGGGGGTGTCACTGTGCAAATGCACTCGTAAACCTGGCCGGAGGTCAACGCACCCCCTCTCCGCGCGGCCGGCCCCGCCCCGCGCACCCCCGGGCCTATAAAACGTTTACCGCTACAATATATTTATTTTATTATAGACGTTGCAGGTCTACGACTACGGGCTGTGCTACGGGTGGGTCGCGAGCAAACCGCATCATGCACTTTTGTCTGTTTCAACACGAGTTTTCTATTGTAATTGGCGAACCAATACGTCTCGCCGCCTCCAACACAATAACGTATACTTTTATGTTAATTTAAATTCACTATAAGCTATCTATTTATACAATAGCCAAATATGAATATTTATAACGTTGCTTAATCTATGATCTAATGGTCTGTTTTACATCAAGCTTGAACATTAGTGATACCTGTTTAATATCAGCGTATAATTCTCCAAAGAGAATGTAGTCGTGCTTGTGTTATGTGAAAATGATCAGTTAATCGCTCAAACATGAGTTTAGCACTATTAGACGCAATCCATGCGATTAAGGCGTCAATTGGCTTGGATAACGTCGTCGTTTACTTCGGTAGAGCGAGAAGATGCCATTCCATTACATGACGATTGTAATTTGGATCGATCGCTTTGTGGATACGAGTTTAAAATGTTTTTGATGTAGATAGCTCTTATATCGTCTTCTTATCTGTGAAAAATCTCACTTGAAGAAGTTTTTTTTTATGGTAGGTACCTAGATGTTTTTAATTGAAAAAGTGTTTTGTTTTTGTGGAAAAATGTATTATATAAAACAACTGTCTAAATACTAATGTCCATTTTCACACCATGCGATGGCACATAGGCGATTTACACTAGAGTGTCAACTCTCGGCAAATCTAGAAAGCTCTGTTTTAACATAACGTAACGTCACGCCTGGTATCCCGAATGGCTAGGCAGAATTACACCAGAGGTACACCCACGTTACGCTTGTTATGTCTTTAAAGTCCCATGTATCAAGGGTAAGCCCATTGCCACAAATCCAGGCTTCGTGGCTGTTACTGAATTTACCAGATGGAAATACTTAAGGGGCCGGCGGAGCATGTGTTTTTCATACAAACTTAATACCAAAATAATATGAAAAACAAACTTATTCTTAAGGTAGTGTGTATATATTTCGATTGTATTATAGAATATCTATGTTCCCAAATAAATATTTTGAAAGGACAATGATATGAGGCATTTAAAATTTATTTTCAATACACTTCCTCGAAAACTGGTTCTTTTCGCACTACGATTAGGTTCAAAATCCAGTGTATTTCAAACGCGTGCATTTTTCATGTTTTTTCTACACATGTGCAGAAAAAACATGAAAAATGCACTATACTTAGTCCAAATTGGTTCATTGCATGATTAAAAAAAAAAAACACCTTTGACAATAATAAAGTCAGAGGTGAATGTTTTTTTTTTATTTCGGAAAAGCGATCTACGTCTTTCTTGCCCGACCCGGGAATCGAACGCAGGCCCCATGCTCAGCAGCCACGCTTGTCACCACTAGACCAACGAGGCAGTCAAAATTCTCTGTTATTCATGCATTCATTTAGATGTCGACCAAAAACAGTGCCCATCCTTTCAAATGGCCTGCCGGGGTTGCGGAACTGTTCGCAAGAGATACCGTGGCCCCGGAACATAAAGGGCGAGGAAGGAACATGGATGGGTTTTAGTCAGTAAAAGTCTAACACTCGCTTCGCCCAGAGTGGGAGAAGTCATTTGATGATTTCCCATCCGAAAAAAAAAAGGTTTTGTAGAGTGTCGACGTCCCTCCTACTCATTCCTGTATCCCATTCAGAAAGCTCGATCGATCTTCCTTTACCTACCAAAGAGGAAATTCAAAAGAGGTTTACCTCATGTATCATCCGTGCAGGTGACATGGAACACGTATTTGAGTAGGATGCGGGATATATTCTAGCTAGTTCATAGCTACCTATAGCGTTGTCTTCCCGAGGGAACTCGAACTGACCCTCACAATAAAACACCAACTTTAAGAACTCGTTAACTATTCTGCAGCCATTTTATATCCACGTAAAAGTTCATTTCTTATGACTTCCGTACACAAGGACCAGGGTTAGTGAGACTTGGCAAGTTTATGCGCCATAACTACTTCGGTATCAAGATGTATTTTTTTCTGGTTAGGTATTTAAAACTGAACCCTGAGATAGACTGAAATGCTATCAGTGGTAACGTTCATGGAAAATAAATAGAAATGTATTGGAAGCTGCCGAAAAGCTCCTAATTCCTTATGTATAAGTCATTGTAGAAATGCCAAACAGTCCAAGCATTTTTGCCACTTCCTAGGCCACAAGTTGTTCTTTCTACTGTATACTGCGGAAATGTAGCATTTTAGCAGCATCAAATATAAGAACATTGATCATTATTCTATTGTCCCTGTAAACGTTGGAAGCAATGGAGGGAGGCCCTTGGCCAACAGTGGGACTAGTGGGACAATATGGGCTATCTTACTTGACCTCTACAAGTCTGCATGATGCCCCAAATGACTATTCCATAATGAAAGATCATTAAGGATAGTCACATCATTTAATAAAGCACGCTTGGCAAATGGTTTGGTTTTGTCTGGTTTTAATTACGAGTTTATTAGGTTCAAAACGAAAAACCTATTTCTTTCTTTTACACATTAGAGTAAGGGGTATTCCATGCCAGGAAACAGATTGTACGGTTATGAGATCAATCTCAAGAATGACGTTGATTTCTTATAAGTAATAAGGATAAACAGTTCCATCATTGTCATGGCTAAATGAAGGATGAATGGTGATTTTCCTACAAAGCCGTAAAGCCAACATGGACTATTGTATAACCTCCCTCGATCCTCCAACATCACTCAGGAATGTCAATACAGCGTCAAAAGTACAAGCTTCCTAAAAGCTTTCCATTTTTGTGTCAAGAGCTGCCCAATCGGGCAGAAGTAATCGCTTCACATTAAATTTAAGAAGGTACAAAGTTAGCCTTTTTACATAAAAACTTGTATTCCGTGATCGAAATTTAATAAAGAAAAAATATGCGACAATCTTGACGAGGGTGCTTCATTGTAACTTATAAATAAAGATGACGGAGGTTTCTGTTTTTAAAATTTGTTCCAGGTTTTTCTTTTCGGCCAGAATGAATTTGAACCGGAGAAATAATTGGCTTAAAAGTGTTTTTGTGTATTTAATTAGGGTCTTAGGAGGTATTTAGGCAGTGTGGCGTGGAAATAGGTCTGTTGTCTTTTAGGCCCAATTTTCTTTTGGGAATTTTCTTTAGTTTATTGTAAAATTACACTGTCTTTCCTTTCCACTTTAACTTTAATACTGAAAAGTCCCATAAGTTTGCCAGTATCGGAACCTTATTTTCATAATATTATTATTATGGAGACATAGAAATAACATCACGCCTGTAATCCTCGTAGGGTTAGACAGAGGTGTACCTGATAGATAAGACCACAATTCGCCAGTTATGTTTAAATTTAACGTAATTGAGGACGTGCCTTTTGCCATCAATTGGGCACAAATCCGGACTCCGTGGCTGCTAGTGAGAAATTCCAGATGAAAAAACCCAATAATACTTTCCTCGACCTAGGAATTGAACCAGGAACTCATGCTCAGCAGTCGCACATGTGACTACCAGACTAACGACTGGTCTCCTTTTCATTTAAACTTTAATATCGATAATCATTTCCACTATCCAAACGTTGTTTTCATAATTTCATTAATAGGGAGACACTTCTTCTTAAAGGCGTTAACAAGTGCCTTATGGTAAATTTACTTACAGCCTCAGCCAGGATATTTTCAAAGGACCAAATTAATTAATATGCACGATCAAGTGACCTTCCTAATATAAACGTTCCGAAAAAGAGCGAAAACACTCCTTTTGCATACAAATAAGGTCTTAATTAATTCATCCGTTGAACTGCTATTAATGCATAGGTGACGATGAAATTTAAGCCTTCCTGTCCCCAACACGTTATTTCCCAGGGAATCAAGCAGGTGAAGCAAAAGCTATAATTCCTATTTCATTATAAAACAAATTGCGTACAGCTAACTGAATACAAACATTAGATTACTAGTTATCTACTCACATAACTAGTTGTCACTTGTCGCTACAACGACTAGGAATTCTAATTAAGACCGTTATGGTCAAGACGTTTTATTTCATTTAGACAAGTTTAGAAATAACTACGCGGTCGTTATCTATGAAAATCTGGGAATGAAGATTTAAATTTCACTAAAAATTATTGATGGTCTCCTAAAACCCATTTTGTGTGGCTGCACTGTTAAGATAGTACCCCTTACTGCCCTGTTTACCGTATCCACCCTGTATACTTCATTGACATTAGAACTGGCTATTTATGATTTAAACCTCTTTTACAAGTAATTGTTTATTAGGTATGCAAACTCCATTATCAGTATAAATAATAAAAGAAATAATACCGGTACGGGGAAATAAAACAAAGTAATCCAAATAAAAGCCCACACAAATTGGGTCAATGGTGTGACTTCGGATCAGGTTAGATTATCCTTAGTCACACCAGTGTGACTAAGGATCAGGTTAGATTATCCGTAGTCACACCAGTGTGACTAAGGATCAGGTTAGATTACCCGCAGTCACACCAGTGTAGCTACGGATAGGTTCAATTATCCGTAGTCACACCAGTGTGACTAAGGATCAGGTTAGATTGTCCGTAGTTACACCAGTGTGGCTACGGATCAGGTTCAATTATCCGTAGTCACACCAGTGTGACTAAGGATCAGGTTAGATTATCTGCAGTCACACCAGTATGGCTACGGATGAGGTTTAATTATCGGTTGTCACACCAGTGTGACTAAGGATCAGGTTAGATTATCCGCAGTCATACCAGTGTGGCTACGGATCAGGTTCAATTATCCGTAGTCACACCAGTGTGACTAAGGATCAGGTTAGATTATCCGCAGTCACACCAGTGTGACTAAGGATCAGGTTAGATTATCCGCAGTGGATATTACGGATCAGGTTCAATTATCCGTAGTCACACCAGTGTGGCTACGGATCAGGTTCGATTATCCGTAATCACACCAGTGTGACTAAGGATCAGGTTAGATTATCCGCAGTCCCACCAGTGTGGCTACGGATCAGGTTCAATTATCCGTAGTCACATCAGTGTGACTAAGGATCAGGTTAGATTATCCGTAGTCACAACTCACACCAGTGTGGCTACGGATCAGGTTCAATTATCGGTTGTCACACCAGTGTGACTAAAGATCAGGTTAGATTACCCGTAGTCACACCAGTGTGGCTACGGATTAGGTTCAATTATCACACCAGTGTGACTAAGGATCAGGTTAGATTATCCGTAGTCACAACTCACACCAGTGTGGCTACGGATCAGGTTCAATTATCGGTTGTCACACCAGTGTGATTAAGGATCAGGTTAGATTATCCGTAGTTACACCAGTGTGGCTACGGATCAGGTTCAATTATCCGTAGTCACACCAGTGTGACTAAGGATCAGGTTAGATTATCCGCAGTCACACCAGTGTGGCTACGGATCAGGTTCGATTATCCGTAGTCACACCAGTGTGACTAAGGATCAGGTTAGATTATCTGTAGATACACCAGTGTGGCTACGGATCAGGTTCAATTATCCGTAGTCACACCAGTGTGACTAAGGATCAGGTTAGATTATCCGCAGTCACACCAGTGTGGCTACGGATCAGCTTCGATTATCCGTAGTCACACCAGTGTGACTAAGGATCAGGTTCAATTATCCGTAGTCACACCAGTGTGACTAAGGATCAGGTTAGATTATCCGCAGTCACACCAGTGTGGCTACGGATCAGGTTCAATTATCAGTAGTCACACCAGTGTGACTAAGGATCAGGTTATCGAACTGTGTGACTACGGATCTGTCGTGGATCACAGGCGTAAATTAATTTGAAATTAGTTCTTTTTATTACTTATTTAATGCGATATTGTTTTGTTTTATGCTGGCCTCAATAATTGACGTACAAATTAACGGCTATTTTAGTTCCAGATACTTATGTTTATTTTAATTATGGTTTAGAATTGCAGCAGGAAGAAAAAAAAAAGGAGAAGATAAAACTGAATTAACAAAGTAAATAGCTACTTAACAAAACAAAACGCATTTTTAAAATGTTTTTTGAAACACGCTAATTTATCTCTTCGCCTTTTATTTTACTAGCAGTTAGCAGCAACTGTAGACAGACATAAAACACAAGAAATAACACAAAGGTTTTGTTATTTCGTTCCGTTTCCTCGTCTGCCAATCAATAACCCACATTTCACGTGCCAATCCGAACTGAAACAAGCGTAGAATTTTGATTACCCATCAACGCCCGTTCTGCTAACTTTCGGTTACGGCTGAACAATTTTTCCATAGGAACCACGTGGAAAATTTCCATCATTCGTGCGTGCTGACTGGTCTCCTTAAAATTATGCGTTTGCAGGGCTGTGAAACGTGGCAACAGTGTTATAGTAGTGTACGTATCTATATGTATTGGTCTAAGTGCTTACACCATTTATGTATTTTTTAATGTCAATCTTGAAAATGTAGAGTCTTTTCATTTGTTATTGTATGACATGATCTTCATGACAACTAGAATGAAGGCCAAGGTAATGTATATTTGGTCCTTATTAAATGATTTATTATTATTATTATTCTTTTCATACTTTTACGCAGCTCGGCTTTATGCCGGATTAATAGAATAGTACGGGCCAAAGCCAAGTACTACCCCAAGAGAGTGGTGATATGATGAGATGATGATCTAGTCAGATTGTGTGATGATGAGTGTCCATTAAACTGTGTCTGTGCTGTGATTGAGGGTCGAGTTTGTGAGGTGGTGATAACAGCCTCATTCTCATTTTGTATAAATTTTCTGACAATCCTACAAGTATTAAGGATTGCAGCCTTCTGAAGGCTTTGATACGTGTATGGTGGTAAATCAAGTGATTTTAAAGATTGATGGAGCTGTTTAGGTATAACACCTGTTGTTGATAACACTATTGGGACTATGGCGACATTATTAAGACTCCACATTCGGGTGATTTCAAGTTTAAGGTCAATATATTTTGCGAGTTTTTCCGCTATTGTGTTTTGTAGGTTATGCGTGTTTGGTACGGCGATGTCTATGATTAACGCGGTTTTGTTACATTTGTCTATTAAAGTGATGTCTGGTCTATTGCAGTGTATTGTTTTGTCGGTGAAGATACCTCGGTCGAAGTATAATTTGTGAGTGGCGTTTTCAAGAACAGTTTCTGGCTGGTATTTATAATAAGGTACTGGAGGTGTGGAGATGAATTTATATTTTATTGCTAATTTTTGATGAATTATGTTCGCAATTTGATCATGCCTGTGCTTATAATCGGTCTGGACTATTGCTTTACACGCACCTGTGACGTGCTGAATGGTTTCCGAAGAAGTATTGCATCGCCTACATATGTCTACTGTGTGAGGAACTCTCATAATGTGTTTCTGGTAATTCCGGGTTTCTATGACCTGGTCCTGAATAGCTATCATAAACCCTTCCGTCTCAGGGAACAGTTCTCCACGCCTCAACCATTCGTTCGACGCTAACTTGTCGACGTTAGGTAGATTAAGGTCGTGTCGGTGTCTCCCATGCAGTGACTTTTGGGTCCATTCAGCGATTTTTGTCTGTCGGTCAGTCTGTTATTCATTACTTTGTGTTGTCTTGTCATACATGTTCAAAGGGGTAAGTTTCTTGTCATTATAAACTATTGCTTTGTGTAGGGTTGAAGTGGAGCTTTTATTGTCAAAGTATGTTCTCAATGTTGATATTTGTTTGTTATGTAGGTTAGTGATATCTATGATTCCCCTTCCGCCGTCGTTCCTTGGTAGTGTGAGTCTCTGTACACATGACCTCGGATGGTGTCTCCTGTGTTTAGTGAGAGTGGTGTTTATAATTCTTTGCAAGTTTTTGAGGTCGGTCTTGTTCCATTTTATGATGCCAAAGGAATAGGTAAGGATGGGGATGGCATATGTATTAATAGCTTTAGTAGTGTTTTTAGCGTTTATTTGAGTGTTAAATATTGTATTTAATCTATGCTTAAATTGCTTGGTGAGTGTAGTTTTGATTTCTTTATGCAGAATCTGTTTAGCCTGTATATACCCTAGATATTTGTACGTCCCGGTTTCGTCTAATGAATCTATTGTCGCGCCTGTTTGCATTTGGTATGAATGTGTAAATGTTTTTCCTGCTTTTATTGAATTAATTTTACATTTATCAATCCCAAACTCCATAGCTATATCTTTTGAGAATTGTTCAGTTACATCAGCTAGTTCATATAATTCATCAGGGGACGATGCATACAATTTGATGTCGTCCATATACAGTAGATGGTTTACTTTACAATATTGTTGGTCAGTCGGTGTGTCAGTCATTGCATCACTATATTGGAGTTGGTAACCAGGTAACAATGCATTAAGTTTGTTTGAAAGAGGGTTTAATGCTAAACAGAACCAAAGTGGGCTCAGTGAGTCTCCCTGAAATATTCCTCGCTGAATCTTACTGAGTTCTGTTTCGACTGTTCCTGTTGATATGTTCAGTTGTAATCGTGTCTTCCATTTTTCTACTATAGTACCTAAACAATTTATAAGTTGTGGGTGTATTTTATATATTTTTAAAACTTCGAGTAACCACGAGTGAGGTACTGAATCGTATGCTTTCCTATAGTCTATATACATAGTGTGTAAGTCTTTTTTGGTACGTTGAACATGTCTATGTATTACTGCGTCTATTGTCAACTGTTCTTTACATCCTTGGCTTAATTTTTTACACCCCTTCTGTTCTTCTGTTAATATTTTCTGTGTTTCAAGATGTTTATAAATTACGTGACTAATGCATGATGTCATTATTTTATATATGGTTTGCAGACAAGTAATTGGCCTATATTTTGCTGGGTTTGTTGAGTCGCTAAGGTCTTTTGGTAGCATATAAGTCTTACCCTCAGTGATATATGCGGGGATCGTTGCGGGGTTTTTAATGAAATTGTTAATATGGTTAAATATGTGTGGGTGTGTATGTGTAAATTTTTTGTACCAATAGTTGTGTATATAATCTGAACCAGGCGCTTTCCAATTATGTAATTTTGTTAGGACGTCATGAAAAGTTGCTACTTCAATTTGATCAAAAATCATCGCTTCTGTGTTAGTATGAATGACCTGCTCGGTTTTAATCCATTCTGCTTCAATGTTATGACAGACAGGATTTTCCCAAATCCCAGCCCAAAATTGCTGTAAATCTTCTGTAGTTGGAAATGCTGTATGGGCATTGCTATAAGATGTTGTTTCATTTGTTGTTGATTTTCTTAGGGATCGATAAAAATGGTTTTCGTTATTCCTAAACTGGTTATTTTGAGTTTTACGAAGTGTGCATTTAGTGTATCGATTTAGTCTACTTTTTACTACTGATAGTTTCTGTTTTAGAGTATCTAGAAAATGTTCAAGTTGTGTGTTAGGTTGTTCGTGTAATGTATGTATTCTGTAGTCTTTTAAAATTATTTCAACTGCTTTGATTAGTTTTCTGCTTCTTACGCCTTGAATATACTGAGTTAATCTTCCAATTTTGGCCCTTAAAGATTCTATTTTGTTTTCTAACCTTTTTTGCCATTTAGGTTTGTGGGCTTGTTGAGGCCTACTACTACTATCTACAGTAGGAGCGAGAGAAATTTTACTACCGTTGGCCTTTGCAGCGGTCCACGCAGCACAGTATATAACTGTCTGGAGATGATTGAAATTTGTTTCACTGGTAACTTGTTCTGGCAAAATTACTTTGTTTATGTAGCTAACTATATTCGCTAACTTTTTTGACGACTTTTGCTTGGGTATGTAACTCCTTTTTGTGGGCTGGGTGTCTTTGAAATATTGTAGTGTTTGTGAGAATATTTCATCTA
The DNA here is from genome assembly GCA_950022955.1 of Xestia ashworthii. NCBI lineage: Eukaryota > Metazoa > Arthropoda > Insecta > Lepidoptera > Noctuidae > Xestia > Xestia ashworthii. The sequence goes on from OX465550.1 coordinate 22,657,334, forward strand.
TTTCAAGATTTCTTCCAGATTAACTAGGCTTGTGTGTTGTGTATTAAGATGTATAGGGTGTTCTGGTCCCAAGTTATGAATATTACCGTCATCTATTCCTACTCCTATATTCTCTGTTTCTGAGTGCTCTATATTTTCAATATGTGTATTTAGTGTTTCTGTGTTTGTGTCTAAATGTAAGTTTCCTACGTCTGTATTTGACATTCTACTATCATATTGCCTTTGAAAGGACTCAGTTTCATACAATTCATTTTCTACAATTGATTTTAATACCTGCAGCCGTGCTTCTGAAATCATGCTATTATTAACTATTACTCTTTTTTGGTCCGAAATGCGTTGTTCTGATAAGTGTGCTAAATGGGGGTAACATTCTATGAATTTTTCTTTCAAATTTTTTCGCCAAACTGTCATATCCGTCTCTATTTTTGTTACCCTAAAATAACATTTCATAAGTGTCTCATTGAGTTCGTTAGACCATTTCATTCTACGTTTAGGTTCTGATTGTGAGTTTGGTTGTGAGTCTGTTTGAGATGAAGGAGGTGGTGAATGTAATTCTAAGTTATTGATATGAGTTCTTAAATGGTTGCTTACTTCAAGTCTAATTGTATCAAGTACGGTGGAAGATAGTAACTTCTTGGAAACTATTGCTCTTCTTTGATCTCCAATTCTTTGCTTGGAGATATTCATGTTTGGGAATTTATCTGTGAATCGACGATGTAATGATGTTAGATATGATTTCGTGTCAGATTCTAAGTTTGTGATGATGAGGTAGTTACGCCAAATGAATTCATTCATTTCTTTACTCCATTTTTTTCGCGTAGTAGTTGAGACAGTAGCGGGTGAAGGATTATTGGCCAAAATAGCCTCCGACACAACATCTACCGTCATTAGTGATAATATAGATGATGATCTTGATGAACGTGATAAGTATGAAGGTGGTGATGATGCAATTGATGAGAAGATGGACTTTGGTGATGACGATGAAGAAACCGGCGATGTTTCATCATCTGCAGCAGGCATATTTGCCTGAATACTTTTTTTTGTTTTTGACCTTGTTAACATGTTGTTCCCACGAGTAGCTAGGGACTAACAAAGTCGGCCACAGCAGAGCCCTGCGTTCACTGTGGTAAGGGAAAATGAAACTGGAGGTTCCCTGTTATCCAGAGTTGGCACACTAGCGACTAACCTCTCCCCTAGCCATGCAGCCCTCGGCGTGTGCGACCTTGGCTTGGATTGTATCTCTCTTAGTCTGGCCCCTCACCCTAGACCTATCTCGGCAAAGTAAACCTTACCGGCACAGACCTAGGGCTCATCAGAGCACGCAAGCCCCACCACGTCGTCAACGTAGAGATACAGCGGTGGGGTTATTATTATTATTTCCTTTATTCATTGCTTAACATATTAATTACATTTTTAAATATTTATTTATAAAACTAAATTTAAACAATAAATCATTATTATTATTATATATAGATCTATATTAATATTATAAAGAGCAAAGATTTGTATTTTTGTATGTAACGAAAAAACTTCAAAACTACTGGACCGATTTGAAAAATTCTTTCAGCAATGGATAGCTACATTATCAGGAAGTAATAAAGGCTATATTTTATCCCCGTACTCCCACGGGAACAGGAAATACGCGGGTGAAACCGAGTGACTTCCGCTAGTAACAAGTAAAGACATTACAGCTTTTTCAGTTAAAATACCATCATCTGACAAAGTTAGGGATTCGAAAATATTAAATGTTAGGTAGTAAATATATAAACTTAGAGAACTTAGCAACATTATTAATAACACAAACCTAAATTCTTGAAACAATATATTTCTGTAGACTCTAGGTAAAGTTTCTTAGGAGAAAAGAAAAACATCGCAGAACTTCTAACTTAGCTTCTATTTATGTTGCCAACAGAAATAGAACTGCCTTTAGTTACCAACTCAGGTCAAAGTGTAGTTGAAATAATAAAAGGTTTATTGTTTGTCGCTGGTGCGTTCGCCCCGACACGCGTTACTGAACACCGTGTGACCGACGCCCTGGGTCGCCGCCGCCGGTCGCCGGTCGCCGTACCTCAAAACTAACAATAGAAATTACCTCAATCGCTTCCACTAACTATTAAAGCTCTTAGAAAATATGCATTCATGGTACCTTTATTGTAAATTTTCCATATTGCTTGCAGTAGTATTTATTGCACTTTGAAAGTGAAATTGAATGAGAAGAAAAATTGGCACGTGAGAAATGCAGCTGTACCAACGACGGTGATGTGAGAATCGAAAACAGCCGTTTATTATGGAGATACGTTTATATTGCATGGAGAAGAGATCCCAATTTTTGCAAGAAAATAAAGTAAATAGACATAAATAGACAACTCGCGAAAAAAGGTTGGTCCTTCGGTACGCGTACGATTCCATTCATTCTGATTCTGTTTTACTTAACGATTGTTTACGTTCTGACTACAGGTCTTTTTTATAAAATCTTTTATTTTGCTGAAGTAACATTGACATATTACTTTTATGGATCAGCTGCTACTTATTGATAAGTCCTCGGATTTCTGTGTGTGCATGACGACAGTATCAAAAAGTTGCAAATCTGTTTAGTCCGTCAGTTAGAATATTAGAAAATAACGACATGTATGTTTTGTTTTTGTAAATCAATGATTAAGGTTGACTGGTAGAGAATGCCTATGGCATTAAGTCCGCCTCTGTACTATGTGCTTGAAGTGTTAAATAAATGATACGCATACGTATCATCTGTATGAGTCGCAGTTGTAGGTACTGTCAGAGGAGGGTTGAAGCAATAGGAAATCTGGTCAGCAATCTAAACAGGATGATGGCAATAAAAACAAATGGCATTCAATAATTGTTGGGAGTTCTCGCAGTTTGAGCAAGTTAGATGGTACAACTTTGCCACCAGTGCTTTTCGACGGTACGATCGTTTCATTTAGCACTGATGTAAAGGATCTTGGCTTGCACAGTGACAGCACCATGAAATGACATACTCAAGTCGCTCGTGTCAGCCAGAAGGTTACTGGTTCGTTGCGGGCTCTGTATCGTTTGAGTAACTTTTTGCCCTCAAATACGAAAACAATGGTCTTTTTTAAACATTCACGATCAGTACACATTATAGAACATATGAAAACGGGTATTTATCGCGAATTTACCTTTAATTTAAGCCCGACGTTTCGACCGGATTGCACCAGCCGTGGACTCAGGACCCAGGATGGAGTTACACAACCCAAAAATCCTTGCCAATGAGAAGCACTAATATAAGAGAATGGTTCGGGAAGCGATTGAGATGTCTACCCTATTCAGCATACCTCTTGACAAAGGCCCTATAGCTGTTTCAATTGTTTTCTATCTCGAGTCACTTTCTTTCAGTTAAAGCCCGGTATTTTCTCATCCTCCCATCTCCTGAGCGGTTTTCCCCTGCTCCGTTTACTATTCTGGGATTTCAATCTGTTATTATTTGGCTCCATTTCTTCTATTTAATTCTCATCATGTGGCCCGTCAATCGCCACTTTTGCTGATGAATTCTGGTCTAGATGTCCATCACCAGTGTTTTGGCTCGTAGTTCTTTATTTATTATTCGGTTCATCTGATTGTTTCCTTAATACTTCTTTTCATTAATCTTTGACAGTACTGTAGTTTATTTCTGTGCTATTTTGTGAGTGGCCACATTTACATCCATACGAAATACAAGGCAAAATACAGGCGATGAGAAATTTCTTTCAGGGTCCATTATCCTCTTTATAATATCTACTAGCTATTCTTGTGTTAATTTCTTTCCTGTTTCATTTTTAGGTAATATTTTTAGAAATATATTTAATTGAGTGAGCAACTTTACTGGTTGCTCTTTTTTTTTTGTTATAGGATTCATAAATTGTCAATTCCACTTAGCTACTTTCCAGATTGTTTGGAGCCCGTTTCCTCGAACAGAATTACCTATGTCGTCAGCAGAGATGGTACGATATGGCTCAATTTTGTTCCATCTATATTGAAACCTATATCTGTCCCATCTAGTTAGCTAAATAATATGTTCCCTAGAACTGCAAAAACTAACTTGGCGGCAATGGGTCAACCTGCCTCACCCAGTTTACAGAAAAACTAAATAGCAGTGATTGGACATTAAAAAGCTCATCCGCTTCTCTGTCAAAAGGATTTCACCAATAATATATTAGTACGTAAGATTTCATCCCACTAAACGCGCACAATAAACCATTACTTTAATTAACCATAGACAACTCGCTATCTATTAAAATATCTCTCGCACGCGTCTCAAGCCGGCTTTAGCTCCGGTGTCAAAATGCCATTTACGGCATTAGGACACTCACGGGCTGCAACCTACTTACTAAGTTGTCTGTCGGTGTAAAACTTAGCAATACTACCTACTGCCCCCCACAGTTTAGCTACCTGTGACAGTAGTCAAAGACCAACTTTATGTACACCAGAATAAAGTTCACTGTGATTTAAAATCAGAGGTAAAAAAATCAATAAAGGATTCTAGCATCATGTACGCTTTATCACAAGGTGTAATTGAAATTGGAAACTTGAAAAGTACATATATTCATCATTATCAACTATACTTACCTTTACTATGGCACCACCCAAAATCAGCTATTAAATTTATCTTGTGCAATGAAGGACCATCATGACTAGGTATCACATGAAAAAAGTCACTCAATGGGATTTAATTAACTTAGAGGAATGTATTGATGATTTTATTGCAGCAAAGCCTTTGATGTCTCGAATCGTATTTAAATCAACATTACTGACCTGTATTTTTTTTGCGTTTCGTGCGTCATCCTCATGAAAAATGAATTAGTACAAAAGGACCTAAACATACAGAAAAACTCTTCGTTTCCTGAAACGCAATAAACTGTCCGAATCAATCATTGGGCGCTCATCGGATCGCGATCAGCTATGCACGACACGTAATCAATTTCCGACTCCTCTCTCGATCCATTTCATCCATTTACTAACCAGTGAATGATATAACACACTTAAGAGCGTTTAGTGGCGGGCAGGGCTAACCGGGGAGGGACATTACATTCTTAGGTCCATGTGCACCGAAAAGATACCGGTCTGATTAACTAAAAGCAGCTGTCACTGTGACATGTTCCCATACAAAAAAGTGTTTTAAACAGCTGTTTTTAGAAAATCAGACCGTCATCTTTTTGATGAACATGGATTTTAGTCCTTGCCATCGTAACCAGGTTATACTGTCTAACAACTGAACATCACGCCTGTAATCTCGGAAGAGTTAGGCAGAAGGGTACCTATAAGGACACCCGAATTTCACAAATTACGTTTAAGTCACCGTGGCAGTTCTTGATGAGAAAACCCAATATTAAGTACTTTGCCTGACCTGGGAATCGAACTCAACGACGACTAGAACAACGAGGCAGTGTTGTTGGCAGAATATAAGAGGTAGCGATAGTCTAGTAGTTGGTAAGAATTGTAGAGGACTTGAGAAGTCTCCCAGGGATCGCCGGCGCGTTCTAAGGTACTACAAATATTCTGATAGATAGTTTTGCCTATCGTGGTTGGCCGTCCAGCTTCGAAAATTCTCCTAAAATTATAAAATATCAATGCCATTCACTTCCTACTTATTTATTAGGCAGTATAAGAAGAACCTCTGTAGTACAATATGTAGGATAACTTAAAGCTATCCTCTATTGTTTACCGTCTTACCCTATAACTTCAGGATCTGAAAAATACCAAGCTGAAATTAGGATTATCTTACTATTATAAATGCGAAAGTTTGTGAGAATATATGGATGTTTGTTTCATTTTCAAGCATAGCTAATGGTTGAACGGATTTGGTACCTACACGGATTCTTTAAAACCTAGATTAACCTGAATAGGCTAGGATACTTTTTATCTCCTCGGTACGATAATGTGAGATAATTACTGAATTCAGCGCGGGCGAAACGAGCTAGTCGTCGATATGTTCGTGGAAAACAGCAACGGATCAGCTGAAAAGCGTCCTCTACTAGAAGCTGAACAAGTAGACAAAGCAGTTGCCAGAATGTACTTAACCGTAACATAAAAAAAAAAACCAAATTACAAAATGAATACCTACATAGGAAGTTCCATTAAACGTTTATTAACTAACCTACGTGCATTTCCGCCACAGCGACACCTCATTTACCAGAAGTGTTTATTTTCTGTAGAAGAGCAAGCGACGGTGTTTGTCGTACGAAATTAATTTTTCCCCACGTTGCGTTAACTTGAACGAGCGCTCTCGATTACCGTAATGAAATCGTACCTACTTAGCGATGACAATCTAATGGCTTACCCGCGATCTTGGGACTTTATTGAATGTTCTTGGAGTGTTTTGGTAGAATTTTATCTTTTAGAAGCCATATTTAGGGGCAATTTTGGAAAGTCACTCAGAGAGACATGGAACGAACCATGTTGGGCGTCAAAAACACCAAATTACGGAGACGAACAAGACTTACAGATAGCAAAAGCGATGGAGTGGATTGAAGATGGGGGAAGAAAGTGCTGGAGTGGAGACCCATGGACAGGACGAAGGAATGTGGGAAGAACACAATGACAATCTCATTAAAGGGCCGGAAGAAACTGGATGGCCATGACAGAAAACCACCAAAAGTTGAGAGTTTTGGAAGAGTCCTACACTCAGCATTGGGTGACCAAGAGTTGAAGAAGAAGAAGAATATGGAAAGCATGAAAGTTCTGTTTACCTCAAAAAAGGTATTTTCAGTCTTTCCATCTTCTTCTAAGGCTGTTTCATCTGTTTATTATCTATCTCTACAATACGCAGTCAATTATTAATGTAAAACCGCTGACAGTAAAGCAGTTCACCAAAGGAAAAGAGAAATATGTCATATAAGCTAAAACAAATACGAGTATAAGGTGCCTGCCTTCTCAGCTAGATTGGCTTTATCACAGTTTTTCGAAGAACTTCATGCCGAAAATAAATAGGTATACCTATCAATATTACATTGGTTCACAAGCACGGGTAGGTAAGTGGTTATTTGATTGGAGAGTACAGACTACTGCGACTGGGTTATTATAATTAAGTAGGTAGACTCAGATAAATGATGGGGAGATACCAAAAGTCCTTCCCTATTAGTATTTATTTACTAGTATATTTTTATTAGTATTTAGGTACGAACTTTGCTAAAATCTACTTAGTCTAGGTAGACATTAATACACACGCGTACGACCGTACGAGACTATCGTTACGTCTACTATTACTGTTTTTTTAGGGCTAGGTTAACATACCGACTTCGACATCCAATTACACAAATTAAAACGCTTCCCGTACCGTCTTCATACAGCCCTAAGTAAGTATACAGATAGTACAAACATACAACTGTCATTAGAAGACGCCGCGGGCTATACTCAAATCAATGAGTCACGGATACCATCCCATCCACCTGGGCCTAGGGCATAAGTCACACTGATGGCGATTAGCAAAAGTCTAGTCGGACGTTAGCAACTAGAAAAGAGTGTCTAGTGAACTAGTCTTTTGTCTATGAGCGAGTGCACGAGTGCTATGGACGAGTACTTGCGAGTTCGCAAACAGTCACTTGCTGGTATAAGTATACCAAACGAGGGTTACCCAGCGAATGTACTGCCCGCCAAGCGAATGTCGCTGAGCGAGTTGATTCTTGATAGCTCTTGTCGCTGTACGCAACAACAGTACGGAACTCGGAAGGACTTCGCCGCCGAGACCGCCCATAAAGAACTGGCTTGATGACATGGACGCGCACTGCAAATGCGATGGCTGACGCATGAAAAGAAAACTTGGAAAGATATGGGAGAGCCTTTTGCCCAACAGTGGGACATAGATAGATGCCAACTAAAAACAAGCTCTGGTCGCTGCGACAAAAGGTCTTTTACTGATCTAAGTATTTTTGTACTTTTCTTGAGCGAGAAAATAGTCGATAGTTTTATGCGGTGGGACATAGCCTTAACAACCTCTTAGCTGCCACACAATAATTTGAATTGCATGTCTCTTTGTATAACACAGGCACAAAACATAACTTAGTGCTGTTTTACTAATAATTGTGTCTTTAAAAAATATTAGCAAAAATCAAGAAACCGGTTACTGTAAGTTACAATTAGCTATTCTATGTACAAGCTGTTAGCTTGCCATTTCTTACGCTTTGTTTTGGGAATATCTCAAATAACTTTCAATACCCCTTAACAATCTTATAATTAGGGGTTAATTTAAAACAATTCCTAACTACCTTCACTAACTACTTTAGCTGTCTCTCACCCACATCTATCCTCAATGTCTGTGGTCATACTATTTTTTGCAAAACAGTGCCATGAAGAAAAGATGTGCTGCCATCTGTGGTTTATAAGCATAACCTTTTTAAAGTGTTGTCAAGCGTCATCTGTTATAAAAAGTAAGTACCAAGTACAAAGCTGCCGTTTGAGTTAGTACTCATTTCTAACACAATTTGCTACATTGAAGTGGCGCTAGTAGTGTTTAGAAGCGTGTTGCCAAGTTAGAAATAATCTACCATAGTAGACGTAATTACGACATTCACAAATACCCTGGAAGAAAATTATTTTTTATATTTTAGAATGTTGTGCTTATTAGCAATAATATAAGAACTTATTGTTTAAGTTAAGGAATATAAAATGGAAGCAAAGAAAAATCAAGGCAATTAATCTTCGTTAAGTATTTTAAAGTTGGATTTGTAGGTTTCGCGGAAGTACTTTGAATATTTTATAAACCGATTAACTACTGTGGCTTTAAACCCAAAAATAGCTAAAGTGGTACAATCATATTTTCCAACTTCAATGACGTTAAACTGTAAATATTTCTATATGTTTGATTGTTTCTTGAAAGTGTCTTGAATTAACAAAACAGCATTATTAAATGTTAATTATGTTGGCCAGGTGATAAAAGATCATTTCTCAACTTTAACAATTCTATCCTCTTTATTTTTAAAGAAGCTCGGTGCAGTGCAAGATTTTAATTGAGAAAGTCTTGTCTATTTATTTTGTCATAACGAAAGCGAGCAAGACCGACATTGACTTTCCGAAGTGAAATTGAATCGAAACGCGGATTTTTTAGATAGCGTACTATCTTGAACAAAACTGTGATAACAGTAGAAAAATAAACCTCTTGTGGCAACACAGTTCATTGCTGTCAAAATGACGTTTCACCATACGTTCCGTATCGTTTGTTTTGTGAAGCACCCGAATCAGTTGTCAAATGTATTTTTGTGAGCGTTCGCGAGTGGCAAACGGCGCTGCTTCCTAATTACCGTTTTAATTAAAATACAATTGTTTATAACTCATTTACAAGCCACGCGTATGAATAGTGCGCTGGTAAATAATGAAAACTTCGCTCGACAGCGACTAAAGGCAAGTAGTAAGTGAGCATAACAATAAAATCGGTTTAATCTATCCGCAATGTTGAAAGATGGACGTAAATATCGGTCGTTGTCGGTCTAGCTTGTCGTTTTGATGCCGACGCTCTATGAAATGTGATCTAGTGCAACGGAAATTAAGGATTTTTTAAACCGCAGTAAGTATTGCTTGGTATAATCTTTAAAAGACATTGCGTTTACTGCAGATAAAGCGTGTTTTCTTATCACCTTTCTCCGTCAGATAGTCAGTCGATGAACGGGTCTAGGTGGGTTTGAATGCTCAAATAAATATTGCGTACGTCTATTTTATCTATTTGTAATGTAGGAATTGATAAAGGTACTCTACCTTTATTATAAGCCATCCCAATAAGGTATTTATGACTCAATCTGATTGTTATCATGTACCCATTTCAATAAAAATATTAAAGACATTCTAAAGATATTTTCGTTAAATATTCTATGATGTTCTTGTTCCTACTAAAAAATCTGTAAAGTTTACTCACAACACAAGCACAGGCAGGATGTATTCAGCCTGCTATGTAAATACTGTGTTTGTTATGATGTTAGTAAATGCACAAATGTTTGCATGTTTACATTGCAATGTAGGGGAACAGTCATTGTTTATAATCATTTTTAAAACAAGCAGGAAACATATTTTTTATCAAATCTGGTTTAATGGTTCTTGAGATTACTAAGATTATACAAACTAACAGATAAGACTAAGTCATAATGTAACAATACCATGTTATACAGTGGTCAACTGCCTTTTTGTTATCATAAGTGGAATCTATTTCTCTCAGGTGCATGCTTTTAATATTTATTTATTCTTAATTTGAATAAGAACAATCTTGTTAAAATCTAGTCTATGGAACAAATCATGGTCCTTATTGCTTTTCTAATGAGATTAATTACTCTGTTTTCTAGTCAATATGGACAGATATCTCATATAAGGTAAATGTTTCCTGCAGCAATGTAAATCCTGCGGTATGTAAATAAATAGGATAAGTGCGTAATGAGTATTTATTGTAGTTGTTCTCTTATAAAGATTAGTTTATGTACTAAAGTTGTTAACCATATTAAGCCAAAACACCACAAGATTATAGCATAGAGAATGTTTAAATTTATATGTTAAAGATAAGATAGTCATATTAAAACAACAATAAATAAAACATTTACTTTTAATAAATAAAATACAAAATATGTAATACAGTTCACATAATTATGGTTTTTTAAATTGATTGTTGTGAAAAATATTTTAAAATGTCTTTTGTCTGTCTGTAATTTATAAACATATCAAACAATCTGACCATTTTAAAATAAACTTAGAATGCACAACTTTTCTGTTTGGTTATTGTAACAAACAAAAAGTAAATTCAATGAATAATGAACAAGCAAACTTGTAAGTCCTTTGTTATTTTATGATCATGAATCAATCAATTTTGTTATTATTGTTAAACCTTTGAGTTTAGTAAAACCTCATTTGACACATCATTGTATTATTTAAATGGTTTCATTCAATACATTGTAATGAAAAGACTTGAGCATTATTTATTAAAATGCTTTTAAAAGCCTTATTTATTGCTGGCCACCAAACTACAAAGATTAGCTGTTCCTAATTTAAATTAATGCATTCAAAATCTTGTGTTGACAGGATCATAATATTAAACAGCCTGATTTAAATTAATTAAAGTTATAAAATGTTGGTAATTTATGAATGGAAGCTATCAGTTATATTTGCCTGCCATTATTAAAATAAATAATTTTGGTACTTTTCTGTGGAAGCTTGAAAGTAAACAGCTTATTTGTAGGAAGTAAAACCAGTTGAGCTGTGATTTTTTTGTGTGAATCACATAAGTATTTTTTTTTGTTAGGTACTTAAGTAAGTTTTTTTTAAGTAGGTACTTATGTGAAAAGTGGGCCTTAAACCTAGGCTAGAATTTGCTGTTGACTTAAATTTAGGCTATACGAACGTAACTGATTCATTAATTACGTTCTTCAAAGCGAGTGTCCTAAATTATAGACTCAAACTCAAGAGCCATAACTTTACGACAAATTTGTGTGTCACAAAATTAGATGAGAAATAATGGCTCTTAAAACAAACAAAAGTACCTATAAGCTTAGAAATAAAAGTATGATTCTGGGAGGTGAGAGTGTCGCAATCTAAAAACAATTTTAATAAGACATCAGCAAACTATATCAATGTTAACAATAGAAGTACCTACCTATGTAGGTATATTGTTTTAGATTTGAAACAACCATTCAAACTACGTTGTCTTTGCGCAGGTGCACCGTGCAGCCATGGCTGACGAGTCCAGCGTGCGAGTGGCTGTCAGGTATGTTACTATTCAAGCTATCAATCTATTACCATAGGCAATGATTTCAAGAAAATATCGTGTCCAAAGCTGCAATGCTTCTTGTAGGTAAGTAAAAACTGGGTTTCCAGACACAAATCCCGCTTAAAAATCTATTGTCTAAGTACCTATACGATGTTTCCGACCGGGAATCTATCGCTCTCGCAGAAGCTAATTCTTTAGACAAACTGTTTTTAGTAAAACAATGTGAACATTTCAAAACATTCTTAGCTACGTACATCTTAAAATGGTCGACGTGTAAACAACGGAAACCAGTCCATTCATAGTTTCCTACAGAAACAGACTTAACTAGGTACCTATCCGTAACTTGGGAGACTGCAACCACTAACCAGCTAACACAACTGGCAACTTTGTCGATCTTTACCCATCCCGTCTCAACAATTCTTCATGCTTAGCGTGTCAGTAGCAATCTAAAAAGAGTCGGCTTTGATTTTGTCTATGAGTTAGGGACTACTCACACTTATTCAGCTTGTGCCCATAGAAAACAACGATTTTGTATGAGACGCGTACGCATCAGTTCAGCGAATAAGTGTGAGTACCGAGTCCCTTATTCAGTTTTTGTATCATGGAGGCAAGGCAACAGGACCAGTGTTGCCACCTTGGTTTTTGAAAAAGAGCAGTCGGACAAGCTAGAACGAGCTAGATTTAGCTAATTTTTCCATCAAAAGAGCTATGCTAGAAAGAGCTAAAAAAATAAATACAAAATGCAAAAAGTAAAAAATTGTTAAAAGCGTCAGCGTAGCCCACGAAATTCAATTTTCTTACGTTCTTTGCAATTTGCAGGCCAGTGCTAAGTTATATGTTGTTCGTGACTGTAAAACGTGTGTGGTTACATAATTATAGTCATGAAAATCATCAATACAGCCCTCTGTTTACGATTTTTTCAAGATTATGCATAATTTTTCAAGTTTTCGTATCGCTTGATAAAGGCTAGATTACTCTTTTCGGGCTAAAACATGAAAAAACGAGTTTACCCAAAGTAGCTAAGGCGGCAGCACTGAACAGGACACGACTTGAAGTGTCACATCCACATCGTTTGTAGAATAACACCACATTCACACCACACTTCAAGGCAGAGGGAAGAGTTGAGTTACCGCTTCTTCAAATTACTGAATAAAATATTGTATCTGACTGACATTGTGTTCAATCAACCATGAATTTTAACAATGTTTCATGCACAACTTATTTCCATATCATAAAATCCTCTTTAATTACTCTCGCGTAAATATTACTAATCGGATAGCTCTCAAATTTCACACTACACTAGTTCGCATCATTGCAATAACTAAACGTGACTGAAAACACAATCATTTATGCAAATAACTGACCCAAAGACCTAGCTGAAGTGTGAAGTATTAACTAATAGGTACCCAAGTAACATAATCGCGTCTAAAAACGGACTATTAGATATCTAATAGAATTTTATTTTATTGTCCACCTTAAGAGTAAAATATCCACCAAATAATATTCAAGAACGCTTATAGACACAGTTTAGTAAAAGTGGGCACAACCTTATCCGTTCTCATAAGAATGAGTTAAGAACACATGAATAGATAGAGATAAGAGTTGTACATTTTCAAATTGGCTGTAGAGATTTTTCTAGTGTCTCACTAAACTGTTTATAGACCACAAATTTTACTAGTAGTTAGTTTATAGATAAAGTTGAGACCTTTATAGAAGTCTTTACTCGTCAAGGTTTTAAACCAAAATTAACTCAAGACTAACAACTTTAAGTTACATTTGATTTGTAATAGACAACGACACGTAATGGCGCAGAACTCACAAGAGTTATTTACTTAAACTTATTATTGAATTGCATCATGGCGTAACAAATTCATAATTTCTTAAATTACTTGTTTTTTAGCTAGTTATTAATGGGTAAACAAGCAAATCTATATGCGATTGAAATTCTATCGTCGAATATTATGTAAAACTCTCTTAAAATAAGAGCGCTCGCTGTAAATGTAAGATTTAATATTTTTTTACCAAATATAAATATTATTTAATTATAAGATTTTTTTTAAATTGCTTTTCAATGTTTAAAATCCTCATTTTATTTAAAATATAGTTATTTAAAACATGTTAAATGTTTAATTAGACATAATTTAATGATAAAAACATAAAAATAAGCATTCAAATATGTGACGAAAATCATTTGAAGCAAAAATAGGCAATAAAAATGGCGTCAAGATAAAATTTACTAGAAAAACGAATTTAATAGAATAAATACTCTAGATAATTTTCTATAGTATGGCTCTAGCTCAATGAAAAGAATAATTTCACTTGCTACATACTTAACTATCTAGTGAAAGACTAAACAGATTTATGCTTGGTCTAAGATTACCTAGTAACTGTCATCTCTGTATTCCTTTTTATCTTCTCACAGTATTTCTAGACGTTCATTAGTGAATTGGTAATTTGATGTGTTGTAAACGGAAGACCATTTTATGCAGTAACAGAGCAATTTAATTAATCAATGGAAGAGGGTAGGTAAACTAAATTTCTGTTTTATTTAAAGACAATGTGAAAAATAGTAGGTAGGTATACATACCTACCTACTATTTTTCACATTGTCTTAGTCCTTAGTACCTACAGGTACTAAGTATGTACAGATATAAGCGGGCGGGGCGGTGCCAAAGACGCAAAGTGTTAACATAAGGCTGGTATACAAGAGTGGACGGATCCCTCCGAACTTGTGTAGGTATTCGTATTTAATTTGTAATGTGCATATTCGTAGATTTGTGTATAAAGCCCGTAATTTGACGTACCTAAGTTTAAGTAATAGATGAGTAACGCATGTTTTGACGTGTTCATGTATCCGAATCGAACTGCTCACTAACATAATTTTGTGATGTTGTAGGGGACATTGCAATTAATATCTTCTGTCGTAGAACAATTTCGATTCGGAATCTGAATTATTTTACAACTCTTCGTCATTTTTCTTCCTTTTCAAATACCTATTTGCCTATTTTTCGACGAAAGCCTTTTAATTTTTTTCATTGTCTCTATTGCATAAAATCATCCAATTCAAATATTTAATACAATTGCACTTAATAAGGTCATTTTTAGGAAAATAAATACTTAAAACACGTTTTCACTATCATTTTTTTAGACTAACTGAAAAATATCTATTGAAGTATCTAGACTAGAGTAGTTAACTAGACTTAAGTCTGTTTATATACAAAGATAAGAATACCAATAGCTAAAATATAATGTTTTATCTTAAAATATATCATTTTATCTATAAAATTACTTCAAGTTAGGTACGTTTAGGCTTTATTAACTATTTGTAGAGCATTTTATCTTAAAACATTCAAAATACCTATGGACGTACTTAAAATAAGTGTGCTATAGAACAAATGCTCTAAAAATAATCGAGCATGAGAAAAAAAACTCTATAAGAATACATTTTCTTTATTAAAACCATTTTTAGAAAGCCCCTATCTAAAGATTAACCGTGAATAGACTGTCAATAGACAGATTTGTTTTAAACCTCCAAGACTGTGTTACTTGGGTATATATCTATATATATGTGTGTCAGTATTAGTACACAGATTGTTTCATTGTATGCGTACACAATAGCGAATTGCTATCATAAGACATGGTGTATTCAAACATGACGTGGTTTTGACACTTTCTTACGTAATAGTTAGGTAGTGTTTAGGCATTATGACACTGTAGTCTGTAATATCCTTGCTTTGTGTCGTTTCAAAGTGGGCTCTTAACCTGACCTATCTGTCAAATCTCAACTCAGCCTTCCGTAGTCTACTGCTTGACCAACACCCGGTGGAGGACTGGGGTTATGTGAAGATTGTGAGAAGAAGATTTCAGACCTCCGCTTCCAGTATGTCCCAGTCCGAGGGTTATCGTATTACTCAGTACTAACACGGCTGTGGAAGTGAGATAGGCAGTCGCTCCATGTTAAATACTGGTAATCAGCTGCGTCCGGTTAGACTGGAAGGCGACCCCAACATGGTTGGGAAAGGCCAGGCAGACGACGACGAAGCGAATACGAATTGTGTTGATTGCCATAAGTAAACTAAGCTTACGGCATAGATTAAGTTAGGGTGCTAGAATATTCGCAAATTGAGACCCAGCTCCAGGCGACCCTAAGTCAAGTCAAGCACTAGTCCCTTACTGATTACAGAGTCAAGCACTCACTGGGGCGCGTATGAATATTAATAACAGCCCTAGGAACCGAAACCCACTCCCCGAACGACGGCCGGATTGAAGTGCACCCTTCTGTACCTTTGTAGGGTTGGGTACCCACCCCCGACCCTTTCTATATATGAGTTAAACAATTCTCGAAACGCAGTACAAGGAAAACGGTACGGAAATAACACATCATAAAACATATAGAAACGGGTATTTATCGTGAATTTACCTTTTTTTTAAGCCCAAAAAAAAAAAAAAAAAAAAAAACCCCACCCGTTTCTATATGTTTTATGATGTGGTACGGAAATAGAAATTGTCTCTACGGGAAATCGGCCTGTTTTTGAACATACGACTTGATGAAAAACTGACAATACGTTTTTTCCTGCGCAGTGACTGCGATGCTATGCTGTAATCATTGCGATAACTGACTTGAAAGTGTTACATTACCTGAATTACATATAATTATAAATACATATGTATTACTTCATGTATGTATCTCAGGCCCATCATCTGCCATGGTCGAGAGATTCTCGTGGGTGCTCAGGCGTTATTGTGTGAATACCAAAAAGAAGGCATGCTTTGTATCAGATCCAAACTACAACGTAGCCTGTTTGCACATTGCTGCTTGATGAACTCAGAAAAGAGAAAAGACACACCCTATTGGCCTCCACTTCAGAGGACTGACCGAAAGGCGATTTAGTATCAAACAAAATGGACAAAGCTTTCTTTGAGGAACAAAGTTGTGAAAATACAAACTTACATCACCCACAGTCACAAATACTTCCTCTGCGTTATTTCTGTACCTAGATTAGACAAACTGGCCTTTAGGCAGATTTGTGTCAGAGTTCTTAACTTCTGATCGATGTCATCATAATCATCTGCTTAGCCTTTTCCCTAATAAGTTGGGGTCGGCTTCCAGTCTAACCGGACGCAACTGAATACCAGCATGGAGCGATTGCCTATCTGACCTCCACAACCCAGATAGTACTGGATAATACGATACCCCTTGGTAGGACTGGTTGTCACACTTTTTTGGCCTCCGACTACCCGTGATGACTGTCAATGATCTACAAATGACAGCCGGGACCAACTGCGAAACGTGCTTTCCGAGGCACGGAAGAAACTCGGTATGAGGTTCGGTAATGAGTAGTCACCCATCCACAGACAACCTAGGCAAGCACGGCTTAACCTAAAGATCGACCCGAGCGGCTTTTATTATTTAGGCACGAGCTCCTCTGATTGCTGTGTAATACGATAATATTCAAGATTATCCAAGAAAAAACTAGAGAAGAAAACTTTCCTCAATAAAATAGGCACCTAAAACGCTTTGAAGACGCTTTGAAGCGTCAATATTGAAATAAACATCTTAATTTATGATTAACTACCGGTAATAACCCGTAAACAAAAATAACGGCCTTTCATAAAAATTAAGATGTTCATAATAAATCACTCTTCACATCATGACTGTCTAAATCGGGCATATGATGGTCTTAGCACGTCGTAATACATTTTATATGTATCTTCAGTTCATCTTGACAGAGGTCGTTTACGACTTAACGGACTGCAATACAAATGATCTGATGGCAAAAGGTGTCATACAAATAATGGAAGCGCCTCATTATTATAAATGCCGACAGAAGGAAGGCACAGACGGCTGTGGCCGCCAACATGGTCCCGCTCGTAAAAAGTCGTTGCATTCAAAATGCACCTCACGAACTTATTTAATTCCATCACATTTTCCCATAAACTGTCCCGATTGTCGAAGGCTTGTACGCAGGCCTCTTTTATACCAATATTGCGTGACGCAGAAAGATATAGACGAAACTGACGTCGACACAATGTGATTTATGACCTTACACTAATGAGCATAAAAAAGTTCAATTCCCTACTCATTCATTTCCACCGTAACACTGTGTTTATGTGAATCATGTTGTTTTCGTTTGGGCTTAGAAAATTAGGGGTGACGGTGACATGACAGCAAAATATGATGGAATATCAAATATTCTCATAACCCAAATCTTTTGATAAATATGCTCTCAGAGATGCACAGCGTGAAGTTAAAATCGTGGTATATATTTAAAGTGTGTGTAATGTTTACGGTTATTACATGACATGGAGCTCTGTCCATGACATCACGGCTTCAACTAGCTTTAAAAATATCGTCGTCATCTTCCTTCGCACAATCAGACATTAGGCTCAAATTCTGTTACTAGCGCTAGTTGGCTAAATCTGGCAGATGACATATAAGTTCGTTGGACCAGGTATTATTTTGAGAAAGTATTTATTTTTGGTAAGAATCACTCAGGTGACTAACAGAAGCTAGGTATTAATAGAGCTTCGTTATTAGAAAGCTCAATGAAGCTTTCATCGAAGCTAAACGTAGACGGTTGTTCAATAAAGAGTCATATTGCTCAAATAGAAAGGAACGACAAACTGGCATCACAAATATTAGAAGAACTTACGAAAGCAAAAGTCAAGAGCCGACAAGTAGCGATCAAAAACGAATTAATGTCGTACATGAGATCAAAACAAATACAAATCCATGTACGCAATGTCTGCAATATTGACGACGCACTGTAATCATAGGAGTCCTCGACATCAATGAACATCGAGAGGTACTTGGGTATACTGTGTTCGCGGTTTGTTTCTAAACCTGTAAACAAACATGTAGTTTTAATAAAAACTTTTTTGCAAAAAATAAAACCGACTTCACTCAAAAAAGTGAAAAATAACTTTAGCTTCAGAAGTCGGTGACCTTTATTTGATTGATTTAGTTTTTTTGTCACCGACTTCTGAAGCTAAAGTTATTTTTCACTTTTTTGAGTGAAGTCGGTTTTATTTTTTGCAAAAAAGTTTTTATTTTTCACTTTTTAGTGGTTCACATGTGCATACCCTTTCACAGCGTACCAGCGTGATTTTTTGTTATGAACTGGTGTAAACAATAGACAGACATGAGATTTCAGCAATCCCAGTAAGAGACACACATTTGCTACATTTAATGAGGAGTTCCGTTGCCTTTCTCCGAAGTTTTTCATCTAATCTTTACCAAATTTAAATGGGATCACTCCGAGAAAGTAGTCTTTCTAAAACTACCCAAATCGCTTCTGGTGTGCCTATAAAATTTGAAAAGTTCTCTCTATTTCTCCAGGATCCCATTATCAGGATCCTGACTTGATGATTATGGGACCTTCTGGGAAGTATACCCTTTCAAACAATTAAAAAACAAATTCGGTCCAGTCATCTTCGAGTAATCGGGGAACATTGAATTGAGAACCTTCTCCTTTTTGAAGTCGGTTAATAACGACGTTATGGTACGTGACCCAAATATCCGGATAGCCTTTAAAAGATTTGGCCGAGTATCGTTAATTTGCTTCTAAGAATTGAAGAGCTCCGTTCCTTTGTCATGGATCCCATAATCAGAACCTAACCAAATTCTCATCAAACTACCCTTGAAGTACCCTTGCCAATAAAATAAAAAAAACAATACATGTCAAGGAGGCTTATCCCCAATAAATGGAACTTAATACACCTAACTGTCGAAATCTGGGAATATTGTACACATCTGCGTACCCCCTCAGAGCATACAGGCGTGATGTTACGTCATGATGCTGTATAAACAATAAACATTCAAGCGATTGCAGCAGTTACTGCAGATTTGCCGTGTATTTTTGAAGAGTTCCATTGTATATCTCCGAAGATCCGGATCAGATCTTCAGCAAATTAAAATATAACCACACGGGAAGCACCAGCTTTCAAATTAAAAAAGAATCATCAAACTCGGTTCACCCAGTCGAAAGTACTGAGGTAACAAACACTGTCGAAATCTGGGTGTACTGTACACATCTGCGTACCCCCTCAGAGCATACAGGCGTGATATTACGTCATGATGTTGTATAAACAATAAACCTACAAGCGATAACAGCAATCACTGCAGATTTGCCGTACATTTTTGAGGAGTTCCATTGTATATCTCCGAAGACCAGCATCAGATCTTCAGCAAATTAAAATGGGACCACATGGGAAGCACCAGCTTTCAAATAAAAAAAGAATCATCAAAATCGGTTCACTCAGTCGAAAGTTATGAGGTAACAAACACAAAAAAAAAAAAAAAAAAAAAAAAAAAAAAAAACATACAGACGAATTGATAACCTCCTCTTTTTGGAAGTCGGTTAAAAACCGAGACGAACGGATCAGTATGATGCAATGCAATACAAATACTGAGTATTCAGCTGCATCCGGTGAAACTGGAAGCTGATTAGCTGACCTCAACACAGTTGAGAAATGGCTTAGCAGATGATGAAATAAAAATTCAGTATGCACTACAACTTAAAACATTTTATGACCTTTTCAATAGTACTTATCATTCTGAAAACAACTTAAAACAACACTGGCTTTAAGTTGACATTATTAGTGGTAATACCATCAAGTGGAAACAAGGATTTGAGCAGACTTTAGATCGGTACTTTTTGTACTCTACCGGATCTTATGTATAGAAATGTGATTATATTATGATTGATGAGCCGCCCATGATTACTGTCATAGTTTTTGTGATCTCTTGGTTGGAATAGGCAAGAATTATCAATTAATTTTATATTCGACAGGGCACCTGCTGTGGCTTATTAGTGTCAGATTTACTTTGCTGTTCTTTAATAGGTCTAATTTTTTACATTGTTTGAGGAGATTGTAGCTGAATAATAACAGCCGCACAGATCGATTTTCGAGGTTAACCCAACACACCGTTCTCGACATCGTTACATACCGAAACCTTTCCGAGCACATTAAGACGTTGGTCCCGGCTATTATTTGTAGATCTTTTACCGTCGTTACGGGTCGACAGAAGCCCGAAATTCTGACAACCAGTCTTACCAAGGTGTATCGTGTTATCTTAGAACTGGGTTGTCGACTTGTCGAGGTTTGAAACGCAGTCGCTCCATTAAAATTCATTGCATCTGGTGAGATTGGAAGCCGAAACCAACATAGTTTGGAAAACACTCAGGTATTTAGATGATAAAAGTTATGCATTCAGTGGATGAATTGAAAAGAACGCTGGCCCAGTGCTCTAGTTGAATTAATTTAAACAATATAAAGTGAATCAGCGGTTTATCAAATCGTGAATTATATTAGTAGAGGTGAAAGGTTATTGGTACACTAATGGATACGCGACGAACTTTTGAGCCTCCGTATTTAGACCATACGCGGTTAGAACAAAAAAACAGACACACACATTGCCGGGGCAACAGATTGATAGTCTAGCAATTTTTATTTGGAGCATTCATTGATTTAAATTATTTATTTAATTAGCAATATTGGTGTCTCTTCCACAAAAACCACTTATGAAGAAGTTGCTTCTGTACTAAACTCACACTTTACGCACTAAGCATCCTGAGAATATTCGTTCCTAGATACCAGCAAAAATAGTGGCACGAATAGCCCAAAATTTCTGGTAAATGCAAAGAGGGATCATAAAAAATAACATTTTGGAATAAGCCCAACCATGTTTAATTTACCTGTTTGGCCGTCCTCATTCTCAAAATCACGGCCCACCTCTAATCCGGCTATGAGGTAACTGACAAGAGACACTTTAATAAACTATATTTACTAACCATCCCGTTGAACTGTGTCAGCTCAAATATGAGACTCGCGTTATCTTCGCCCACTACAAGAACTACTAAGTACCAGAGGAGTGTCACCAGCGAAAAAGATGCCTGTAGGAAACATGATTTTGAGGAACCACATTGGAGTTAATTCAGGGAACACGAGTTTAACATTTAAAGATAATAACGTATGCGCGCGGCTATGCACGCATCGAGTTCCGTAATTTTTCCACGAGATCGTACTACCGTGATAAAAGTTATAAAGTATCTGTGTGCCAAACATCCAAATCCGTTCAGTAGTTTTTGCGTGAAAAAGTAACAAACATCCATCCGTCCGTCCATCCTCACAAATTTTCGCATTTATAATAAACTACTCAAAACAAAATAGGGCCCACCTCGAATCAGTCACTATTTTGGTCTAAATTAAATAATCTAAATGGTTGTTGACAAAGTCATGTATTGAACCGTCAAGCTGACATGTTTAGGAGCCCTTATCAATGTTTATTCTGACAACATTCATTTTGGTTTCAAGAGGGTAGCTTAAAAAAGGGAAGTACTCGAAAAAAACATTGAATGCACAACTTCTCAGTCACTTAAGTTTTGAGTGGTTCCCTATCCATTTGCATACAATTTTAAGACCTAATATAACTTAGCATAATTTTGTTTGGCATAATTATTTTTTCGCATAATATAATTACGCATAACAGCTTACGCATAATTTTTTAAGCATAATTTCTCTAACCGTAATAATGATTAAGCATAATATTCTAAAGCATAAATTTATTAAGCATAAAGTTCTAAAGCATAGCTTTTTTAAGCATAATATCCTAAAGCATAAATTTAGTTACGGATAATGATATTAAAACATATTTTTATAGGTATAACAATGAAATAATTATTAACACCTAGAATATTAGACACTATACACGTTTATACAATATTGCTCTAATGTTTGTAGGCACTTGATATTGAGATAGGTAGAATATAAATTATTTTTTTTATTTGTCTAAGTGTTGTCAGGTAATATAATAACATAGTAATATAATTAACGTACTGAACAATTTTGTGGGTTTATTTTCGCTGTAGGAAGCATGAAGCAAGCAAGCATACAGCATGCAAGCAAGCATGCAAGCAAGCATGCAGCAAACAAGCAAGCATGCAGCATGCAAGCAAGCATGCAGCATGCAAGCAAGCATGCAAGCAAGCATGCAGCATTCAAGCGATCATGCAACATGCAGCAGGCAGGGTTTCTGTCACGGCTCCGGCGCTGCGGGCCTCCGGCGGCCCCACGCGTCCTAATCGTCGCAGACGGCTTTCGCTCACCACCGCAGCTTCGGCTTGTTGGCCGGCTAAGCCGGCCAGCCTCAGCCCGCGGGCCGCCTCGTCCCGGCACGCCTACGCGATTTTAAATTACACTCTAGGGGTAGGACAAACAAGACTATTCGGTTCTGTTACAAACTTTTGCTGCACAGCATATTAAATTTTTACACAACATCTAATATATTCTTCAGATAAAAGTTATCTCGCGATTGAAAAATCGTTTAAGTTACATAATGTTATATGTATAATAAATCATTTGCATGAAAATTGTTTTTGTTATTTATACTAATTGTATGCCTAAATATTATTATGCTAATAGTCATTAGGCCTACTAACGTTATGCGAATCAAATTTATGCCAAAACAAATTAGTCTTTAAGATGATTATGCCAACATAAAATGTATGCCTAAAAAAATTATGCCGAAGTATTAATATGCCAAAACAAATTGTGCCAAAATCGTTATGCCGTATATAATAAGTATATTAGGACAAAGAACATTATGCGAAAAGAAGGGATCCCGTTTTGAGTCTACACTAAACGCTGTTGTGGAACACTCACGTTTTTAACCATTTTGTTTGGTTCCTGTGTTAGTTGTGATCACTATGCCTGGTTCTCGCCGACATATGGACATGGAAACCGCTGCAAGAGCAGTATCCTTGCTTCAAGAGGGACAGTCTCAGAGATCTGTGGCTATACACCTCGGTGTATCGCGACGCGCGATCCGAAACGTTTGGGAACGGTATCAGGAGACCGGAAGTGTAGCCAGGAGACCTGGTACAGGAAGAGTTAGGGCTACAACTGCCCAGGAAGACCGATACCTAAGATTAACCGCACGTCGGGAGCGTACTGTAACTGCTCGGACCTTACAAACTCGACTACGGCAATCTACAGGGACGAGAGTCAGCGATTAAACCATTCGGAATCGGCTTCACGAAGATGGGCAACGCTCCAGAGTACGTGCTATTCGACTGAAACTGACGAGGGCTCATCGTGCAGCACGCTTAAGGTACGCCCGGGAACATTTGGAATGGACGATGGATAACTGGAGGAATTTGCTTTTTACGGACGAGTGTAAAGTGAAGTTTTACAGTGACGACAGACGGATACGCGTGTGGAGAAGAGAAGGGGAACGTTTTTCTGAACCATGCGTCCATGGAACAGACCGATTTGGGGGTCCCAGCGTTATGGTATGGGGTGGAATTAGCTTACATGGCAAAACAGAGCTGGTAATTCTGAATGAAGGTACCGTAACTGCCGCCAGTTACATCGAGCAAGTAATCCGACCACATGTCATCCCATTTTCACAAAGAGTGGGCAATAACTTTGTCTTTATGCATGACAATGCGCGCGCACACACAGCCCGCACTACACAAAGAGCGCTCTCTGTAGCTAATATCACCGTTTTGCCATGGCCAGCCATGAGTCCCGACCTCAACCCCATCGAACATTTATGGGATCAGCTTAAAAGACGCCTGAAAGAACATTACAGTGATGTAAACAGCCAGCAGGAACTCATTAACGCCCTGAAAGTCTGTTGGGAACAAACACCGGAAATAAACGTGACTCACTTGATTGAAAGTGTCCCAGATAGGCTCAGAGAGTGCATACGGAGCAGAGGAGGACCCACTCGTTATTAAACAATAACAAGCACCATAATTTTTTCAGGAATAGTTGTGCTTTACAAGATTACTTTTTTCCTTTATTTTGTGTTTTTTTTTCCTAAAACTGTTATTTTGTGTTTTTATTAAACGAAATGGACAAAAGTTTCTATTGTTTATGTTTACAGTATTCCTGAATGCTCACTTGAAACTTGAGTTTTCATAAAAACCGAATATTTAGGTTCAATTTTAAATTGCAGCAAAAAAACATGGTGGGCCCTATTTAGTTTTGAGTAGTTTATTATTCATTTCGTAGCAATGTTCGACCGTCCTCATTGTCAAAATCACCGTCACCTAATCCTACTATGAGGTAACTGACAAGAAAAACGTTGCTAAATAAACTAGCCGGCTAGCGGCTCCTTGAACTGCGCCATGTCAAATCTGAGACAATCGCCTTTGAGGACAATTCACGACCTATCCTCGGCTTGATTTGAGATGTCTATCACACCGGAGCGTAGCCAGGAGTCGTGAGTCGGTTAAAAGCATCCTACGCTTTTGCGTTTAATTCTCGTGGTCTTATAGCTGGTTGATATCTTCGAAGTGTGTCCTAGAAGAAATCTGAAAAATCTCACTTCGAAATCTGATCTGAAAGAAAAGAGAAACTCTTTACTGGATGAATGTTTCACGGCGATAAATTTTCAAAAGGCGACCGGTCTTTGGGGTATACCAGGGAGTGTGGGATTTCTATTTTACTAAAATCACCCCCACGATGGTCACCATCCGCACATGGGAGGAAGCACCGCCGTTTCTTCTTAAAATACTTGTCCGGAGCCCATCTCTGTGCAACGCCTGTTATGGCACATCCCTGGAGAAATTATATATTCCTGAATGACCTACAAACGTGTTCAGATTCCGCCGAACTTTCGGCAACTTTTCCGAGAGACATTAGTAAACTTTAACAAAACTTAGAACGTTTATAATGACGGGTATTCATTTTTAATTTAAATCAATCAGGGGGTCTAAAATGGCCGCTTTATCAGAACATTAAATGAATCACGTTAATACTTTTAAATTCTAAAAGTGGACTTTACACTCATAACAAGAAAGTCCATTTTAGGTAATTACATTTTTTAAGGTGATTCGTATTATGTTCTGCTAAAGCGGCCATTTTAGGCCCTCAGAGACGTCAACCAAATGTTAACATTCCGTGAGGTTTTCAACAGAATTTTATTCCAAACTATAAGCCATTAGTATCAAACAATTACTCTGTCGAAAGGGCGAGGGTTGGCAGTAGGCATGAGGGTGGAATACTGCTTCTTGGTAAAGCACATCGATTTTACTTCCCCTAGGAACCCTGCCCTAGCCCTCCGGCAACAAGTTCCTATACAAATCGGAGTTTATAATATCTGAATAAAACGATTCATCGAACCTACTCGTATCATTGATGACGATTATGGAAATATAGATTCACAATGTTTACTAAATAACATAGTTAACACAACTTTTTTTATTGAGTGACTATTATGTTAATGGTTTCTACGGTAAATAATAAAGGGTGTAAAACACCTCTTCACGAAGCCGAAAGGCACTTGTTCTCCCATCATTGCGGTCATTTTTGTGTTCTACACCATACCTGGGAACCTTCTAGTTACGGAGATATGGGGGTTCAAAGTTACAACTTTTTTTTAAATAAAAGTTTTTTTTATTTAAAAAAAAGGATTTCAGGATTTTGACTTTTAACACCTCCACAACCCCCGTACTATTCAATCCATTCATCAGCACAATGTTTTAAGGGCGTTAAATTGAGTTCTACCACAAAACATGATTTATAACCTCATAAAAAAAAGTTGTTTCCCAGCAATAATTTTAACGTAAAGTTACTTAGTTTGATGTACAGAATGCTTGGTTAACGGCTTTGTGATGAGGTGGTTTACACCCTGTATAGTTTTTGGTATAAATGCGTCAACACAATGAGAATTTAAATTAGCATGACTATTATATAGGTACAAATAATACGATTGTAGCTTACTTAGTGACTTATAAAAATAAATCTTTGCGATTGCCACACGTTGTGAAATGTATGTTTTGTTCGGATTTCTAGATTATTTCAAGGTCATCCAAATTAGGTTAATTAGGTGAAGCTGTACAGTCCAACCTTATCCAGGTCAATTCAAAGTTATTAATATTTTGTTTGAAAATGATGGCATATTATGCCTTAACCTACCTCAAAGGTCAGAAAAAATCAATAAAAGGAATGAAGAAACACATGAAAAGAATCCTAGGTTACTGCTGAAATTGCTAATAAAGATCGAATATAAGTACACGAATTACACGAAACCCTACTTATCTTATTACCTACATAGAAAGATAATATGATTACTTACACAGTAACTCCCAAAAAAGAAGAAGTCACAATTGGGACAAATTAGACTGCGTAAAATTACGCAACGGGCAAGTGTCAAAAACAAGATTTCGCATTGTGTCGCACTGCGTACAAAAGTTAAGGTGATATAGACCTAGTTCGAATCGAAAAGCTACAGCCAGATGTTCTAGTTGTCTTTTGCAAATCCACGTAGACAGAGCAAGTGATAGAATAGACAGAAGCATGCATAGGCATTTTCTTCGCATTCTCGTTCCATTGGAGAACTCATCCATCACTTTCCGGTTTCCATCTCAGGCCCATAACACAATAAAAATACGTCGAGTTTTGAAATTAAAATCCAATTATCCTTATCCTTTGTTGAATTATTTGCGACAAGCACAGTCCGTGTCGTCCATAGAATAAATTATAAAATATAAAATGTGAATCGTATCAGTTTACAAGAACTGCCAAAGACTATCTCATTAGACATACGAGTATATGCAAAGAGCTAATCTATCAATACTTTATGAATGCCCAGGCCCACCTAGGACGATGGGTTACGCAACCGTGTGACGGGCGGCCACAGATAATCAGTTTATAGTCATTAAATGGTTCTCCCGTCTCACAGACTCACAGCCTGTTACTGTAATAGTGTTTATCTTGTATCTATTGTTTTTCATGTCGCCTATTAGTGGGCTGACCTGATTCTCGCTTCTATATTTGTGTGTGAATTCAGATCTTTATTAGGTGTTATAAATCTGAAGGAGTTGAACAACTCATTCTTTTCACTGTTTTTTTCTTGGCACGGTGGTATTCTTACAGAATTCAGGGTTTCGTGTAGGTCGTGGGTTAGAATTCAAACTCAGAGAGGAATTTTACTTTGTGTTTTCAACACCACTGCTCTCGAAATGGTGCAGGAAAACATCGTCTGTAAACCGACATATCTAAGACACAAACCTTCGGGGAATAACCGCACTGGTCATACGTAATAGATTACCCTCATCAACTCTCCGAGAAGAGTTGAGCCTGTTTCCCATGAGTGCTAATTTTAAAGGCTGATTATTGTACTCTAAACCTGCACCGAGTAGCAAGCAAAATTGAAACACCCACTGCTCCCACAAAAGACGTCTATCAAACCGCCAGTACTTACTCCAACATGGCCCATCATGTAGACGCACTATTACAATTTATAGTACGAGTACATGCTAGTAACTCTATAAGGAACATAACGGCACCCTGTCGTACTACGGTACATTACCGGGCCGCTGGTTTGTCCACTAAGTTTTTACCAAATCAATTTATTTTTTACCGAGACAACTCGTTTGTTCTGGAATTGACGCTACGTATCGGAGGTAATTATTTCAATGAACTGGACCTAAGCTTCCAGTTCCGTTAGTGACAGAGTCTAACATTCCAAGGCATTTTTTGCGAAGAACTGTTCGATTGGTTGGTTTTTTCCTACGTGTAGCACCGATCTGCAGATTAGATTAGATCATCCTCATCCTGGACATATTCTTATACTATGTATCTTCACTGCCTAAGTGCGTCTTAACTGTTTTATTATTGTAATTGGGTTGAGTTGGGTACTAGTTCATATATATTTTTAAATTATTACTACCCTTGAGAATAAGGTCAAGGGTATCAGATTCATATTAAGGGTTTCGGCCGTTAAACAAAACTACTTCTAAACATTGACCTCCTTATATGGGAACAAATCTAGCTGTTATACCAAACCCAGTAGTCATTTGAACAGATTTTTATCGTCCACGATAACACATCTGTTACTTAAGATAACTATGTAGGTGCATTCTTTGACCGCAATACGCACTGAGATAAAAGAGGTGACGCTTGGCTGAGCAAATATTAATTACACACGTTACAATTACCTGAAGTGACTCATTGTTGATACCGAATCGGGTTATTGTATCAACTGAATCTAGGCCTAGGATTTTTGCGGAAAAAAAATCGCAGGTTTCTCAGCTAGCATTGGTTCTTGCTTGCTTATTGAACGCGTGAAGCTTCTACAAATAGGACACCTGATGATCTACTAAAGAATACAGCTTTTCATTCTTCCATCACGTCCTCAAGATTAATAATAGGTCTTAAACACTTAAAAGCTGACCGCAATCAACTGGCCAATTTGTTACCCAGCGATTAGTTGTTCCGGTGACTGCTTCCTTTTCCGACCAATTGAAATATTATGTTAATCGTTTTACTAGAATTAAGAATTTATATAGAGGAAAGAATTAATTAATTTATATAGAGAAAATTTTCTTGCACTGTGAAAACTTCATTGAATGTGATCGGAAAAAGAAGGCTTGTAATAAGTTATCCTTCAACAGGTGCTATCATATCATCCTATTCTTTTCTCGATGTATTTGGGGTCGGCACAACGTGCTTTCTCCATACGTCTCGACCTGCCTTCATTTCGGCATTAATCCTTCGTACATTCCATTGCCATTGTTTCTTTTCTCGTCTCTAACATGTTCTCAAAGCTTTCGTCTTATCATTTCAACAGAACTTGAACAGAATTCAGAATCTAGCACACGATCATTATTACCTCTCGCCGATTCAATCAGAGAGACGATCCTTTGATGAGCGTATTAAGCCCTACATCGCCGTCATTCCTCACCTAAGTCGACTAGACTATCAATCAACATAATATTCTATGTTCAACATAGTAGGTAAACATTCCAGCAATCAACCGATCAACATGAATCATCCATTAAATAACTTGCGTTTAATGTTATGCCTTCTATTTATTCCGTCCAGTCTTCGTTGTCCCTTTGCCAAAATGGAATTAAAATCAGCTGTTACTTTGGAAAGCCACATAGGCGTCATATTTCATTGCCAAGTTTTCACTCCGAATTTCACTTTAGTAAGTGTTTGTTGTATGTGAAAAGTGTGTAGCATTAGTTGGGCTAGCCAATGTTTTCTTTGCCCATGGAACATAATCCGAATATTTTTCTTCAGTTCCATGAGTAGAAAGGTATCCAGTCTAATTGAAGAGACAAGCCCTGCTGTGTTTCAATTAAGCGATAAGAAATAAAGTAGAACAACGAAGTTGTCTAGAAGTGTTTCCTAATTATAAGAATCGACTTGTTAGATTTCTTGTCGGTCCTCGACACAACTGTAAACAGTATCGTATACATTTATGCTCTAACCATGGTAACCAGTGCCACAATAATTCATAGGCCGTATTAGCTACTTATCATTTCTCCGTACCGAGTTACTTGACTCAAACAGTCGAACCGGTTGTTGTTTATCTCGTTAACGTCAGACAAATCTCGTCTAATTATGACAAATTGTGATCTTTAACCCGAAACTCACGGAAGTACAAGCTTTGAGTTGCCGACGGACTAAATCTTGCTACTGGCTCGAGTAGTTGCTTCTCAAAATGTTTCTTCGGTATTATTCTTGATTTATTTTGTGTTTAGTGCCTAACTTGGTGGTGGAGTTTTTTGCCGCTCATGGGCCTTTAACTTGACTTTACATGCCGACGAGAAATATCTCAGGCATGCTGGTTTGACCGAAGCGAGTGAAAAATCAACAATACGCACATGAATCCGAAGAAAGTGTGCGTCTTGGGTTTGAGGTCGAGACCTATGAGTTACAGTACGAGTGCTTTCTTTGACTGCAATATTTTCGCTCATTTCAATCGTCTCGTCATATCTATTTGCTACTAGACGTCTTCGTAAGGTGCGCCACAACACCCTTGCTCTCATTTTATGGGACAATAAACTTGGTAGCCGTAGAAAACCTTTCGCTTCTTCGAATCTTTGAAAAAATAAGAATTACGAAGATTTATGAAAGAAGGTGAGGAAAAGTTTCGAGGTATCTGTACGTTTTCTGATCTACATCTCGACGTTCGTGTCAAGGCTAAGAATATAAAAGCAGTAATTGCTACTCACAATCCGAAGACAATCATAAAGTGTTTATTTATTTACTTGACGATCGATGACGGGATCTAGTAAGGTCGCGACACCTACTTGCGTCCAGTCAGTTATTTTAAATATTTTATTAGTGTGTTCAGACGTGGGAGGTGAATGTCAATTGGAACATGTGTCGTATCGATTTAACATCACAAGTTCGACTGGTCTACGTCATACATGGCTAAATTATCTATTATTGCTCCAGTTTTTGGATGTTATGACGGTCTTGCTATATAAGGTGGGGCAGTTACGAAATCGTTAGCAGTTAGCAGAATCGGATTAAGGATATCGCGGATGCCTTGAACTGGAATTTTGCAATCTGGTTTATGGTAAAGCTATATTCTTGTATAGCGATGAAACTTTTGCCCGCATTTCCATACTAACTAATACTATAAATGCAAAAGTTTTCCTCTTTGTCTGTCTGACTGATACCTTTTCACGTCTTAACGGCTGAAACCGATTTATACAGTAAACCATGAATAAGCCATTTGGATACATTTTAATCCCGATCCCGTTCTCGTGGCATAATTCCCGACAACGCAGGTGAAACAGCGTTAAATGTTTCTGCCTTTACTTAAACCAAGTTTGCATAAACTAAAAGCATTTCAAGTAACGTGTATTAATGGCCTCACCCAACACGAAATTAAGTATGTGCGATTAACATTTCAGCGCAGAAATTTACGATAGCATGTTGCTCACGCTTTTCCGTAGAGATAATAGCGAAAAGCGCAATTGCATTATGTTAAGGTTGTTGGCCCTTTACCAACACCTCACTGACCCACTTGCTTCGGTTGATGGTGTAGGATGATAACTAGCGCATTCACCCTAGCTTTTTTTTTTTGTTTTAGCATGGGAAATCATCAAATAACTTCTCCCGCTCTGGGCGGAGCGGGAGGGAGTGTCAGACATGTACTGACTAAAACCTTCCTCGCTCTTTATGTTCCGGGGCCGCGGTATCTCTTTCGAACAGGCCCTACCTTCCGTTCATTTCTTGGTTAGGATTTTGCAAAGATTTGTTTTTGGGTGAGTCTTGCTTACTGTACTATGCTAATATTCTGCGATAGTTGTAACAGCAGTTGACTGTAGGCATATTGTTTGTGAATGAAATGGATCCATGTCTGCCATAATAATTATCGTCATTATTATCGTCGCATAGTCATGTTGAAATGGTATTCTGTAATAGTGAATCTTCTGTCATTTTTCACGTAGGAATGAAGAGTTAGGGTAAGATTCGTTGAAAGAAAGAAAGAAGAACGTACGAACCATAACCGCACACAGCCCTTTGCTTTTTTAAGTAAACTTCCCTTTAGTAAAATAGAACATTATTCGTATACCATTTGTGTTTATATTCGTATGGAAAACTAGCTCGTGGCCAAATAATAACAGCCGCTGGGGTCGATCTTCAGGTTGAGCCGCGCTTGCTTAGGTTGGTCCGTCGATGGGTGACCATCTATTCAATCAATCAATCAACATCGAGCTACCGAGTCTATTACATACCGAGTTTCATTCGTGCCTCGGAAAGCACCGCGTTGGTCCTAACTGTCGTTTGTAGATCTTTGACAGTCATCACAGGTAGTCAGTGCCAGAAAGTCTGACAACCAGTCTTACCAAGGGGTATCGAATTTCGTATTAAATGATGTTGATTGGCATAGACCTACCTAGTCAGGTTAAAGTGCGATCTGTGAAGTTTAATCTAACACGCTCGCTGCACATCGACTATAACAGCATGTCAACTAAAAGTATGACTCGCAGAAGTAATTGCACAATTTGCCAGAGATTAATCCAAATCTATCAGAAAATGGCTACTCTGTAATGATGTTGTAGAAATGGTTGTTGACATCAAACCAAAGATTACTTTCTATTGTGAACATCATTGTCTCGGCAAGCTGACGCAACCAGACATTACCTTTCTATATCGTTACGAGATATAAGAAAATACTAAACATTGCGCTTACCGTTAGATGCAGACAGTCGACGTTGTAATTGGTTTACCACTTTTGACAAACACTCTTAGGTAATTGAAGGTGACCGAAGCCGAAGCTGCAGTGCAAGTACCTACTAAGTAATGAGTTTTTGACTCATAACTGTCAAATTTATCTAATCGAGTCCTACGTACTTGCACTGCAGGTCGGACACTAAGTTCATTTTTGATAAGTTTGCAACATATTCTATTTTAAAAAAAGAAAAAAAGTTTGGCTTCGGGGTCGGCGGCGGCGGACACGACCCAGGGCCTAGACATGCCTAGTTAAGGGCTCTTCAAATATTTCATATTTCTACAACAGTATTGTTTAAAGCTTTTCTGTTGCTTATATCAATAAAATATGGTTTGACCATTCTATCATCGTTATCGGTGACAAAATGTCACTCTGTCTGCGATTCGGCGCTCTTGAAGTTTTATGACGTGCAAGTTATATGGAACGTTAGTGTGGGAACGCAATTACGTGGTCGACTATACATTCAGTTTTGTAGCTAATCTCTGCTCTGTTTGTAAGGATGTGGTCGCCGTATGTTCCGATTAGATTACTTTCTCGACCACATTTGCAGACGCTAGTTGTTTTCCTAATTTAAGTTAATATCACAGTTAGATAAATCTTGCAACATCGTGTTAATCTAACTTACTAGATCTTGTAACGTCTGTTAGGAAAATAAAGTTTCAGTCAAACTTGCGGACTGTCTGCGGACACTGAATGGTGACTGATCATGTTCTACCGAGTTCACTGACGATCTGCCTGTTTTCACCCTTAAAGATTAAATAATAAGGGTGAAAAGTGGTTGATCGTCAGTGAACTAGGTAGTATATTGTACAGACAGAGATGTCTTGTCAGTGTCCGGTCATCGCAACCGCGGTCTGTCCGCGCCGGTTACACCGAAACTTATGTTTTTGTATGAAAGTTGCCGTAGGGTTTAGTGTGTATCTATGATTTTTATCTGCACCTACACTGCGGGCAAGTGTAAAAAATAATTTATTATTATGTAGGCGTAACAACTTAGATAATGTTGTAAATATTCAGTAGCCTGTCTCCAAATTGTAAAGAATGTTCGGTAATATGTCCATTTGTGTGTACGACGCTGTCTCTATATCCGTCTATTATTATACAGTGTGTTGTTTAAACGATAAAACCAACATGTTTATTGTTTTTTCCGCCGCGTGCATCCCACAAATTCGTGCATTCGAAAGCTAGTCATTTCGATCTATGCACAGTGAAGGGTTCCGTAGTCAAATATTTACGCAAGCACAGTATTGATTTTAACTGCCGTAAATAACTTTGTATTATTTTCATTGATTCTCGAAAACACTGAGCCTAACTCTTTTTTCTACTGACTAATGCAGTTTTAAGCTTCAGTCTTCTTATGTTTTGCTTTGCCCAGAATTGTGCAGTTATTCTTGATATAGTGCCAATAGCCTCCGCGATTAAAATGGCTTTGAGCAATCCCCACAGACGGACGCGGGACGATCAGACGAGACAGGCAGTCGCCATTTCATCCATTTCACTACGAAACTAGCAAACACCACATTAATTCTCATCGAAAATTCGTATCATTCGATCGCACCTTAATTTGGTACAGCTAAATATTATTTGGTTTATTATGCATGCAGTGCGCTGTGTGAATTGAAAACCGTTACATTTAAATGACCCAGTCCTTATTTCGAGGCGTTACGACCTATAATGCTAATTGTTCTCGTACTAAGTTTGAATATGGCACTACTGGGGCCTAATTCTGCTATTTTAATAAATTCGTCACTCCAACACGATTCCATTCTCATCCCATTGTCAGTTTGCTTAAAGTTCGTAATCTGCTAAATTCACAATGGTCGGTCAATGGTCTCGTAATAAAATTGTGTTTTAATGGCATTTTCGTATTGTCATTATTATAAAACCCTTAGTACAAATGGTTTTCGAAATCTACTACTAAATGCAAACATTTATTCATGCCAGATTTCATGTACGAGATTAATATTCTATGACATTTCTTTCAATGGAGTGTCAGTGGTTGTTCATTGAGAAGTCATAATGGCGCCATTATGATAGTAGAATTAACAAACTTGTCAAAATTTGACAGAACTTGATCATTATGAAATCAATGATAGAATACTCTGACACTATTGTAATAGCAGAATCGAGGCCCTGGTTGTATTCAGTATTGCATTGATGCAAATGAGCCACCCTCGCACTGACGAGAATGTAGTTCAATTATACAACCTGTTTATGCTTTGGCGCGAAAATGTCAGTGGACACGGAACTCTATGGATTTCATATTTTAATCTTAGCTCGCGCTGTTTGTTTCTTGTTATTGCAAAAATAATTAGTACTTTGTGGATTTTGTCATAAAGCTTGTTGTTATATGATATTTATTCTGATTGGTCAAAACATAATTCCATTACCTGCTTGTTACACGACTGCCCAAAAAAAAGAGTGTTATTTACTATTTTTGATTGTAATATTTCTATCAATAAACTCATCGGACGAGGCGTATCATCAAAACAATACAGATATGCCACATATTTCAATAACGGAATTACTCTTATCGCGAAATTTTGCGTCCATAATTCTATATTGGATCTTCCTGACCTAATTTAGGCTACTTTTAGTAGAATGTTGAGGATTCTCCTGAATTGTTTATCGTTAAAAAACTAGAGACAAGATGATGTTACTTTCAAACAAACAATATTCGAGTAGCTCTCCTCATATTGAAACTAACTAAAATGTTTAGTTAGTTTCCTCTTCCAAACTCTTGCAACACACTGAATATCATTATGAAGTGCTAAATTACTAATGTATTCAAAGGTTATAGTTTTCTATCTGCCCACACCACGCCAATGGGAAGTGGGTGCTACTCGCTAAATATTTGGGTTCTTATCAACCCACGGCCGTTCTACATTGCCTAAATGCACCTGGCAAATATTCGCCGATAGATAATAATTATGGCGATATTTTATTTTATCATAGTCTTCTCTACTTGGTCATAAAGCCGATGCTGTAATACTCAATGTGTGAAATAACAGCTTTGTTTTCGTGTCATATGACAAAAAAGGCAGCTTTTGATATTGCCCAAAGGATCAAACTATGTACAATGATTTCACTGTTCAAACTATGTCCCTGCTTGTGAGAACAAGCGAGCAATTACCCACTGCGTCTTTGAATAGGTCATGAAAGGCAGCTTTTGAAATTGCTCACAGGATCAAACAACAATGATTTCTCTGTTGGAACTAAGGTACTCTCCCTATGAGAGCCAGTGAGCTTTAATCATACACGCGGATCTAGAGCCCTTTAACCCACCACACCACACATGGGCCTAGTGTGAATTATAGGTAGGTAGTACGTACAGCTCGTGGGAGCTAAATCGTATTTTCTAGAACACCTAAGAACTAGACACAAGTCTTTATTGATTTCAATTACTTAATAAATTGAACAAGAACATGTACCATCAATCAACTACACACAAAACAAAGCAACATCCGTCAAACCTTGACGAAAACTGACACAATGAACTCGTGGGAAATGCAAAAACGTCTTGATTAAACTCATTTCCCGTTGTTTAACATAACAGTTACACTAAGCCTTTGTGAAAAACCAGCTGACTCATACGAAATTAAACGACAAATTGCGATACAAAAAGGCTGATAGCACAATGTGTAGTGATATCCATTTATAAGCTGAACGAGGTTTAATAACAGCGAGTGGTGCCATTGTAGTTCCACATAAAGTATAATGGGCACTACGTACAATAGACGTCTCACATGCATCTAAAACTACCTACCTAGGCTGTAAATAGTGGTGTTTTCTTAGAACCTGCGTCTGATTGCTGTTCGTCTAGTGACTCTTGTGTGCTATTTTCAGTGCGTCTTTGCGTGTTCGGGGTTGATGTATCATTCTACTTAGCAGTCTTTGATTATCCACTTAGTACTTTCATCTTACACTTAAAGCTTTATCTGCTTTAAGCGCTTCTTAAGTATTGAGAAGTGGTGTTTAATGTACTCATGTTTGGCCGGAAAGTAGATAAAATGAATCTACTGTCTGTAAACAAATCATTTACTTAGATTTACACTGCCCATCGTATTTGGGTCAAATGTTAACTACCTACGACGTTTTCCAGAGTTTTCTGAAATGTTTTCTTTCCCCGTCTAATCTTGTTACAAAGCCATAGGTATTGGTAGATTGTTCACGGACCATCTAACTTGGTCCATCTTATTTGTTTTACTCTCTTCCATTTCTATTATTCGCGTCCTGACTTAGACCTCTCAAATACGCTTTAGAACTCACTCAATTACGTTGAATAGCGACAAAAGCAAAGCACTTCAGTCTACAACAAAACGTAAACGTTCTTCAAACATAAACGAATGACTAAACTCAAGAAACACCGCATAACAACTGCAATACCTAAAACAGGATAAACAAAACTGCAACTCCACGTAATACTAAGGACTAGGTTATTAAGGGGCATACACCTCAAGTCGAACATAATACCACGCCTGAAATCCCTGAAAAGTTAGACAGAGATGTATCTAAAGCACACCCACAATTATCCAGTTATGTTAAAATCTTGAATAATAAAGGACAGGCCTATTGACTGGCCTATTATGCAGTATTAAAGTAAGAAGAAGTATGTGTGGAAATTGAAATCCTTGAACGTTTAGGCAGATCTGTGCCTATATAATAGTAAATCCACATTTCGCCAGTTATGTTAAAGTCCGGAGTAATAAGGGGCGAACCTATTATGCAGTAGAAGTAGGTGTTGAAAGTCTTAACAACAAAGGTATTAGGAAGATGGCGTGCCGCGAGTCCGCGTCGTCGGTGTTCCACTCGGACGCTCGCGTGCTCCATTGTGTAACGCAGTACAATAGCCCCTGTGTACTGCACACACAATATGTGCACGGAATTTTGCACTGGGAGGTATAGGTACGGAATTAGAAGGCGCATTTCAAATGGATGTGTAAGGAACTCACGAAATAGACGCAACTGTAAAGATAAATAAAAGTCTAGAGGATGCTATTGTTCAAGAAGTAATCTACACTTTCGATTCGTTAAACGACTTCAAGATATGGATCTTCTGAAAGACAAACTCTGTCTTTAAAACCTTACACAGGCCAAAGACAAAGCAGGAAAACAAACATGTCATAAAAATTATTAATCTTCAAACGAAATCTAAATTAAGCAGAATTAGGAACAAAGCCGAAAGATGAAAGTACTTCCCAGGATATCTCGTGTCCTGAATTCAACGGAAAATGGCGGCGATTACAATGAACAGAAGCAGCATTACCAACTTGATCCTAATTACGACTCATCATCGTAATAATCTTGGCAAATGACATGCTGGGCGAAAAAAAAGTGAATCATGTTCGAAATATGAATATAATAACGCTTCCATTTTTTGGTATAACTGTCACACTGCGCACGCGTTCAACGTCCGTTCTGTCAACAGCCGGTAATGTTCCCTTTTGAACTGTTAATTGGTACTTCCGTCCCTCATTGAATTGCGGTGGTCTAGCTGCAATGCAGCGGTGCAATAACAGGGCATAATAAGCTGTCGACTTGATATTACCCTGTATTCTCTACGGGCATTGTGAAATAATGGGCACTGGAGTTAGTTCATTCGACTTTATGACTCTGGGTAATGGTGCGACCACGTCTATAAAGTGTGTAGTAAAGAAATTACTATTGTGTCATAGTTAATTACTTTGGATTAGCAAATCTTGTTGAAGACCGTAATTTCACGTAGCAACAGAAATCTTGAAATGGAGAAAAGGCTCTGGCTTGCTAATGGAAGAAAATGCTCTGTCTTGAAGTGGAATGCTAATGAACACAACAGTAAACAAGGCGTAAATATAGACAACCTATTTATGAGTCAATACCATATTGAATCCTGCATGGCAAATACGGAACACAAAACCGGATCTCTCTCATCATCACTACCTAGCCTTTTCAGTACCATGTATAGGTCCACTTCCAGTCTAAATTGCATGCAGCAGAATATTTGTATTTTTCCTGGAGCGCCTGTCATCCACAACACCATTGTGTGGCCTACTCCCAACTATGTTTGAGTCGCCCTACAGTCTAACTGCATGCAGCTGAATACCAGTATTTTTCATAGAGCGCTTATCTGACTTCCTCAACCCAGTGACTGGATAATACTGGATAAAATACCAAGGAAATACTGGTCTGGGTTTCGAGCTTCATCCAACCCGTTAAAATTGTCAGACTTATGAACTAAAGTCAAGACCACAATTTAACGTGCTTCGGCAAGCGTTGCTTTACCTTGAAGACTTACCTTTACTGCTGTTATTATTTAACCACGAGTGCCTCACAGTATGGCAACTATACAGAATCCAAAATCTAATCTCGCATTCTTCTTATCCTTAAAACTTACATCATTCTTATCATCGTCATCGATCAGTCAGCTGGGGAGCACAAACATACACAAAGATAACCTTGGAAGATTTATAACTAGACCTTCGCAAGATCCAGTTTTGTTTCTACTATGACTAGCCTTGATGAGACGCCCCTTAGCGTGATGTAGTAATGAATTACCATTCTGTTATGTTATGTTCTTTGAGGTTTTGCGGATTCCGTTTAATCGCATGGTATTGTTTAACATTGATCGGTAATTTGCGAAGTTCATTCAAAATCCCTGTTCAAATTGCATGTGACCAAAAGTGTGAGGAATATAACTGTTGATGGATGGAGAATGAGAGAAAGACCAAACAAACGATGAATGGATATTGTGATGAATGATACTCGTGTGTAAGATAAAGGAGTAAATGATAGCGTGACGGATAACAGATTAGAATGCAAGAACGAAGAAAAAACGTGTTGCACCTACTCCTAGTAACATGGGACAAGAGCAGGAAGATAATGATCAAAATGAGACGCCCCTTAGCGTGATGTAGTAATGAATTACCATTCTGTTATGTTATGTTCTTTGAGGTTTTGCGGATTCCGTTTAATCGCATGGTATAGTTTAATATTGATCGGTAATTTGCGAAGTTTATTCAAAATCCGTGTTCGAATCGCATGTGACCAAAAGTGTGAGGAATATAACTGTTGATGGATGGAGAATGAGAGAAAGACCAAACAAACGATGAATGGATAGTGTGATGAGTGATACTCGTGTGTAAGATAAAGGAGTAAATGATAACGTGACGGTTAACAGATTAGAATGCAAGAACGAAGAAAAAACGTGTTGCACCTACTCCTAGTAACATGGGACAAGAGCAGGAAGATAATGATCAAAATCCCGGT
This sequence comes from Xestia ashworthii, assembly GCA_950022955.1. Taxonomy (NCBI): domain Eukaryota; kingdom Metazoa; phylum Arthropoda; class Insecta; order Lepidoptera; family Noctuidae; genus Xestia; species Xestia ashworthii. Next base: position 22,697,263 of record OX465550.1, read on the forward strand.
TCCCATTGATGTTTTGGTTTGGTCACTCAAATGAATACCATGGTAGTGTAAAGTTGATTTCAGAATGACTTTAATAAAAACGTTTGAAGTTGCAAAGTCTATTTTATGAGTGGTTACGTATTTTGTTTGCATGATTGAAAACGAAATCGCGAATGCGTTATTGGTTTTCCAACTGAGTTTGTTTTTCTTCTGTGTCTGATGTCACGTTTTATTCGTGGAAATGGAGGATACGGATTTGAGTCTGGTATTAACTACTAGACACATAACTCTTATTATTAGATTGCAACTTTGTTCACGTTTACTTGTCGATGTAAAGCAATAAACTGTACGTGACCGATATGTTAAAACAAAGGACGTTTTTGCAATTGATGGGTATAACACGATTGGAGCGGTTTTATAACTTTAAGAATATTTTGAATAAGGTCCACCATTTATCGAAAAGGTTTTGATGGCTACCCTTTTGCTTAGAAACAGTTCTAGACAAGAGAATATTGCCAATAAATCTACGCCGTCAACCTTTTTTTGATCGATCAAGTGTCCAAAAGCTCTCAAAGCTCGTAATTTCAAGAACTCTATAAAATCAGCACACGTTTCTCAGTATTGTTCCGGAGTTTGGAAATGGGCCCTGTTGAGAAAAATAGGCTCGCTCCCTTTAACATGGGGTCCAAACAAAATTCGAAATGCGGATCTACTATAGGTGCTTAGTCGTCTGCTCAAACCCTTCGGGGACAAAATGCGTTATGTTATGTTTTGGTCTAAAAAGTATATTTCATAAGCCATTTTTTCGTGTGCAAAAGGTTTCAAGGCAAAAGGAAACAATACATTAATTATTGGAATAGTCAATCCTTCGATAAGAAGCGCCACTTGTCTCGATGTTGAGTGCAAACTGCACGTTCGAAGTATCAAGTGTCTAAACAAGTGCGCCTCTTTGATTTCACACGCGATCATGTGCCTAGATAAGTTAATCGCTAAAAACATATGCGATGGCTTATTGGCTTGTAATATGACCTACAGTTTTCGAAATATTCTTCTTCTAGAATCATCATCAGTCTAGCTTTTTCTCAACGACTTTGCGCAGGTTGCAGAATGTCAATGTGACATAGAGTGACAGTCTATCTGCCCTACACATGACTAAACAACCCTATTACAAATTTACAAGGTATACACTTTGATCATACTAGTTGGAATTTTTTCGGGCCTCTGAAAATCCGCAACGACTGCCAAAGATACACGAATGACAGCCGCAACCAACGGGTTTATTCCCCTGCAATGTTCTCTTAATTCTGCACGTGATATACGAAGATCACGAATTCTGTCATGAATCTGAGGTTTCGAAGTAACCCTTTTAAAATGATCTTATTCACCTTTACTAAAATGTCAGCCTTCGATAACAAGCGCCATGTTATCTTTAAGTAGAATAAACATCACGTTTTGAGTATCAAGTGCGAACACCCAAACGAGTGCGCCACTTTAGTTCTCACGCGATCGTAAAGATAGTTGTTTTCTAAATTTTAGTCCGAACAGTTTAATTTTACAGTTTATTTTCATTTCATCAAGTCGGTTCTAGATTTTGCTTTCACATTTGTAGGGTATCGTTATCTTCATTAGTTATTTCTGTGTGCTCTTGCTTTGAGAATGCATTTATTAATTTCATTTTCGCACCGATATCATTAGATCTGTTAGAATGAAATCATTCGTTTCCCGCCTCCAATTTGACCGATTTATCTTAGAATAGTTTGATTTAGCAACACTTCTGGGAGATTTTTGTCCAGCAGTGTACGTCATTCGGCTAAAATGATGATGTTGCCGACAAAGATAACGACCATTAAATAGACAGTTAACTTCTATAATAGATGATCTGTTTTTTCAAAATAATAGTCCAAGAATAAGAAAGTAAGATCTGGCAGCCTTGGGATCTTGCTCCTCGTAATTCCTCACTGTAACCCCATCATCATATTCATACCCTTGTCCTATTTTACTTCCGGTCAGTGCAATAGGTTCTTTCCTTTATTAAAAATCCTTTTCTTGTGCATTTATTTCTATACCTTCTAACCTTGCTCCTCATCTTTACAGGATCCGTCCGCAGACACCGGGCGAGGTGGTAGAAGGATGTGGCATCTGCGCCCGCGCAGGTGGCGCGGCGGGCGAGGGTGGGGTCGCCCTGGGGTCAGAGCGCGCGTTCACCTTCGACTACGCCTTCGAACCGTCTTCGTGCCAGCAGATCGTATATGATACTTGCGTCAGAAAGCTGGTGGAGGCGGCCTTGGATGGATATAATGCTACTGTACTTGCATATGGACAGGTTAGTGCTTCATTATCAAAATCACCTAGACGGTACTACCTTTTTATTTGTTCTCCAATAAATGATATCCTTCTTCATTCTTACGTTCTTCACTTGTATGTTGAGATAGATAGAATGAAAAAATAGTGTACTTACACCAAAATTGGTGCATAATTTCTTTATTTCTTTTCCATTATGATAATTAGGAGTACAATGTAAGCAGATGCCGATTGTCTTCTAAACAACCACGGAATTTATCTATAAAGTTTTCCATTGCCTCTTAGATTAAAACATAACAATCATCCTACGGATATTTGTAGAGAAAGTCTATACCTGGACAAATGGTATCCATTAACCTTTCGGTGAAAGGGCATTGCGCCGATGTCTATCGTTTACAATGTTGCCGTCTACACTCAAATCAATTTGGTCTGGATAACCTTCCAAGATACTGACGATTTCTATAAATCTTCTGAGGACGCAAAATATAATTTAAAGATACATTTTTCAATATAAAACGACAGTCTACAGTGAAATAAAATTCAATTCCAAAAGTGCGATGACCTGAAATCTAACCGCAAAAGAAAGTTATCGTTTCGTGCATTTGATTAGTTCGTGTCTTTCAAAAGTGTATAGAATCATGCGAACTTTCAGTCTGTAAGTAAGTTCTTTGTTTCGTGAAACACATCCACGGTTGGCTATTGACCTAGTTTAGCTAAAAATATGGCGAAGAACACTGCGGTGTGAAGTGCAATTGTTGCATTTTACGAATGTGTTGGCGCATCGTCGGTTCCGCTTCTGAAGCTGGAGCATTATGTTGTCTAGAGGCTACGGCTAGGTTATGGTTACTGAATAGTTTCAAGTACCTGTGTAGATGGAGATTGTTAGATGTTGACTAATAGTATGCTCTTCTGATTCTCTTTTGATCCATTCATAGACATTTTACAATAAGGCAACGCAAACAAAATTGAAATCTGCTTGTAGATTCGACGGAATTCTGTCGATACAAGTGAAACTAGTCAAAACATTGGCAATTTGAATAATGGCATCTTGCTATAAAGGGTCACTGAGTTATGGAATCATATTTTCTCTATGACATTTCTTCAGTTTCTGTATTTTAAATCTACCTAAATTCTGAAAACCTTTGGGTCTGGCTATTGTAGGAACTTCATTAAGGACGAAAATATCATAAAAGTGAAAATTTGTCCCACGCGTGTTTCAGTCTTACACTGCCTGGTTTCCCAGAATAAATCCATTAAGCAAATGGTTCCAATTAAAAATGCCTACACTCCTACAGGCTACTACGGTAGTAATTCCACTCATTTGAATTACCATGGGTGAACCCTATGAATCACTGGCAGTGGGCTTGGCAAGTTGACAGGACACAAGTTAAAACCGAGTACTGTCTCCTGCGCCGTAGGCATTTGACATTTCATTCAATTAACTGTCTGGAACATATTTGTAGAATGCAATTAGTAACAAGCTATCCGATGTCTATCTCTAACTAACAACTGGTAATTAACATGACTTTTACATGGACATCTGCCATTGGTAGGGATATCAGTTATAGGTTAGTTAGTTATCTAAAAACTTGAGAGATGGTGATAATACCGTCATGCTTAATCTTTAACATAAGTAATATAAACATCACGCCTGTAATCCCCGAAGGGTTAGGCAGAGGTGTACCTAACAACACACCCACGTTTCGTAACAACACACCCACATTTCGTAACAACACACCCACATTTCGTAACAATACACCCACATTTCGTAACAGAGGGCGATCCTATCCGTGACTGCTACTGAGAAATTCCTGATGGAAAATCCCAATAACTTTTTTCCGGACCCGGGATCGCACCCTGCAGTGCCTCTTGCTCAGCAGTTGCGCTTACGACTAATAGAGTAGAGCACCGAGCACCTGCCACGAGACAGTCTTCAATATAACCAGTATTTGATTAGATATTACCATTTTAAATTACAGTTATGAAATAAGAAATGATAATGATGAATGTTAGATATTATAAGTGGTTCAGTTACAATTATGTTACCTCACAAGCTGAACTAGTTATCTACATTGCTAGTCAATCCACCCACGGAATATCTTTGTCACTTTTTGCATCGCCCACGAACAGAGTAATCCTAATTAGAGCTACAACACATATCTCAAGACCAGTACAACATACCTTTAACTGGGCCAAATGCAAACACTACTTGGAAAAATGTAGGAAGTCGCAGTCACGCTCCTTGACCGCATTGTACTCGAAAAGGTCTGTAGAAAAAATTATGGGAGCTGTAGTATTGCAGGGCACTGATTGTATTAGTAAGAGACCGTATGATGGTCCGGTTGTGTTAAAAGAGTGTCCGGAGACAATGCATACAGTTATCGCGAGACATCAAGTCGGAGATATTGTGGTTGATAAGGAACAAATCCATTATTACAAATAGGCTTTTCTTTTGAAACATAGATGTGAATGCAAGAGCGATAATTAATAGTCCAGCGTTGCTCTCGTAATGTAATATCTGATTTGAGGCTGCAGCAGAGTTAACTGCAGTTTAAGACCCCACAGTCCCTGACAGTGTCCGTTACTTCAAAATCTCGAAGTTATTTTTAGAAGATTCTAGTTTTGTATCAACAGTAAGCGAGCAAACATACAATAAATATCATTAGCATCCTTGTATTACCGTGGTCACTTATCCCTACAACTGGGGTCTTAGCTAGCTAAGTAGGCCGCTCAGCCCATGCCCATATAGAGTTACCACCAGTCCAACACAATTCAATTAAAACACCGTGAAGGCCGCGACTCCTGACTTTAATTACTCGACACACATACAGAACACTATGGCTGTACCTTATCATTTTATATACCCTGGACCCTGGTCCTGCAATCGTAAAACGCCGCGTGTTTGCTTTGCTCTAGTTTTCGGGAGGCAGTTGCCTAGTAGGTCTTGGGCTAGATACCCTGAATGACCAAATATTCACTCAGGAACAGTCCTGAAGTTGAAGGCTACAGTTCCACCCTCTATTACACTGGACTGAAACATAACTAGCCATAATATGAGTGTACTACAAGTACATATCTGCCTAACCTTTCCGGGATTACGGGCGTGATGTTTTAGTATGTTCCGAGAGAAAAGCTTAAACAGGGGGCTCCTTTTAAGCTTTTCTCCGAGAGACTAGTAAACAAGTCCTTTCAGTTAGAAGTTTTATAAACTTTCATGGTAATAGATTACTCGCTGTTTTTCAAAGACTACCTAACCAACCTACCATAATATTTACGACTGTTTTGTAGAGAAGTTTGCTGGTTGTCTATAGTGCGTTTATGGCCTTACTACGTAAACAATACCCTGAATATTGTAGAATTGTCAAAATACCATGGAGCGTAATTAATAATTATCCCGCAGATCGAGTGTCACAGACTCCAGTAATTGCCTGTAACCTGCACTTTAACCTATTATTTATTGGCATAATAAACTAAGACTCCATGGTACTCATAGGGCAATAATAAACTTCAATAGTGTTGTAATTACTGCTCATTCCGAGTTTGGGAACCCAGGAAAAGAAGCCATACTCAAACGAAGTAAGTCCGATTTGTAGCGATCGAATGGTACTTAAGCTGACTTAGAACCTTTGTTATGGAAACAAAAACTGTAGTGTGGAGCAACACAGGGATCCTCGGGTCAAAAGTGCAATATCATATTGCACGCACACACACACACACACACATACTAAGTGATATTAAAAGTGCAGAAGTAACTCTGCGTGTCTGTTACATCTTCATGTCCTAACAGGTGAACGGATTCGCCACACAGGTTGACCATTATCTAGATTAAGACTCGATTTATCCCAGTAGTACCTACTTTACCGCGGAAGAGTGTTGGGGGAAATGGAGAAGAAAGCCAAAGAAAATATGGATGGATTGTTTGAGGAATGAAAAGAAAGAAAGAAGTAATAAATCTCGTCTCGTCTGACAGGGCAGAATGGAAGAAGAAAATGTGTTACACAAACCCCAAGTAGAACGGTTCAAGGGCTGGAAGATGGAGTCTCCATGGAAGAATTTCCGGCCTCCACGAATCTTATCGCGGTTTTTCCAGTAGCCCGAAACCAATCTTGTTCTAGTACTTTCAATTCTTCTTATTCTTGTTTATGCTCATTATAAAACCGATTGACCTAGAATTATACATATAAATATTTGCCCTAGTAAGGCCATCATTAATTGCACGGTGACATAATTTAGGCTAACATTTTTACGCAACCAATATTATAATTAGAGATTATTGGGTCAAGTACGTAAATACCTACTGAAAGGTGAAAATTGAGGACAACGTGGGCTACATATTGATCAGACAGTTCATTATAATATTCATTGATGGTGTCCAGTTTTTTCTAATACTCCAAGACCAACTCTGCTGTGTTGAGGTGATGGTTGAAAATGCCCAAGAGCTGACAATTTTCGAGTTCTTTTCCTCCTGCGATGTTGCTACGAGGTTTGTGAGAAGCTTATGTTGATACAGTACCTGGGCTGGCTGGTTCAAGGTGCTAGACTTGTTAAGTTTCATCACGTGTAGATAAAATCTGTTAATGCAACCAACGTCTCTGGAGTTGTTGACGTTGGTGATGAAACTTCAAGAAATGAAAACTTCAACTCAGTATAAATTTGCCCTATTTTGCCAATAGCTAAGAAATACAGGGTACAAATATCCTTTGTTTCTTCCTTTAAAGTAGGCAGACAATGCCTTGCCAACCTGTCATTCCTCTTTTGTATTTGAAACTCAATGTTTTCTGTTCACCGTCCATTTCAAACGCAGTCTGTCCATCAAGCTATAGTTTTGCTAATCAGTTAACCTCATTAGAGATTACTATACTCATGTCTGAACTGAAGCCCGTAGAGTATTCCTATTGTTATCTAGAGGTACCTCGTCTGTAGAGCTATAACTATAAGCCTCTAAAACTTTTTTGCAAAAAATAAAACCGACTTCACACAAAAAAGTGAAAAATAACTTTAGCTTCAGAAGTCGGTGACCTTTATTTGATTGATTTAGTTTTTTTGTCACCGACTTCTGAAGCTAAAGTTATTTTTCACTTTTTTGTGTGAAGTCGGTTTTATTTTTTGCAAAAAAGTTTTTATTTTTCACTTTTTAGTGGTTCACATGTGCATACCCTTTCACAGCGTACCAGCGTGATTTTTTGTTATGAACTGATGTAAACAATAGACAGACATGAGATTTCAGCAATCCCAGTAAGAGACACACATTTGCTACATTTAATGAGGAGTTCCGTTGCCTTTCTCCGAAGTTTTTCATCTAATCTTTACCAAATTTAAATGGGATCACTCCGAGAAAGTAGTCTTTCTAAAACTACCCAAATCGCTTCTGGTGTGCCTATAAAATTTGAAAAGTTCTCTCTATTTCTCCAGGATCCCATTATCAGGATCCTGACTTGATGATTATGGGACCTTCTGGGAAGTATACCCTTTCAAACAATTAAAAAACAAATTCGGTCCAGTCATCTTCGAGTAATCGGGGAACATTGAATTGAGAACCTTCTCCTTTTTGAAGTCGGTTAATAACGACGTTATGGTACGTGACCCAAATATCCGGATAGCCTTTAAAAGATTTGGCCGAGTATCGTTAATTTGCTTTTAAGAATTGAAGAGCTCCGTTCTTTTGTCATAGATCCCATAATCAGAACCTAACCAAATTCTCATCAAACTACCCTTGAAGTACCCTTGCCAATAAAATAAAAAAAAAACAATACATGTCAAGGTAATAGGCTTATCCCTAATAAATGGAACTTAATACACCTAACTGTCGAAATCTGGGAATATTGTACACATCTGCGTACCCCCTCAGAGCATACAGGCGTGATGTTACGTCATGATGTTGTATAAACAATAAACATTCAAGCGATTGCAGCAGTTACTGCAGATTTGCCGTGTATTTTTGAAGAGTTCCATTGTAGATCTCCGAAGATCCGGATCAGATCTTCAGCAAATTAAAATATAACCACACGGGAAGCACCAGCTTTCAAATTAAAAAAGAATCATCAAACTCGGTTCACCTAGTCGAAAGTACTGAGGTAACAAACACTGTCGAAATGTGGGTGTACTGTACACATCTGCGTACCCCCTCAGAGCATACAGGCGTGATATTACGTCATGATGTTGTATAAACAATAAACCTACAAGCGATAACAGCAATCACTGCAGATTTGCCGTACATTTTTGAGGATTTCCATTGTATATCTCCGAAGAACAGCATCAGATTTTCAGCAAATTAAAATGGGACCACATGGGAAGCACCAGCTTTCAAATAAAAAAAGAATCATCAAAATCGGTTCACTCAGTCGAAAGTTATGAGGTAACAAACAACATACAGACGAATTGATAACCTCCTCTTTTTGGAAGTCGGTTAAAAATACAACACAAAAGTTCATTATTAATAGATTTTATACTCTTAGTTTCCTGAGAACACAGTCAAAATTCTTATTCAAAAACTACGCTGAATCTATACAATGTGTAATTTATTCAAATTTCTAACCTGATAAACTGTGTATGTACGATCGCAAAAAACCCACCTTATATTGCGTGTGTAGCTCCAATTTGCTAAGCTACAGTAGCTCAATTGCACATTAAAACTTGTACAATATACGGTCGATCTAAATCTATGGAAGTATCTAAATAAGTATTGACAAGGATCGAAAAGTTTGCAACAAAAGCTTTTTGTAAAATTGGTTCTTAACCTTTATCAGATTGACAATCGGCATGAGTTCCTTGACTCAAACCCAGGTTTTCGTGATACTTTATATTTATTTATTTTAAAGCCGAACCAAGCTATTGATGATATTGATAAAGATTTTAACTTCAGTGCTATCAGCGAATATAATCTAAAACTATACCGCCTAGATACTCGTATAAGTCAGCAACAGTCTACAGAAGTCGACGAACCGTAAAAACTTAATTTTAGCTGAATTTTTTGCTACAAAACTTTTTTGTCATGCTAGACACTAATCGGTAGGCCGTAGATGTTTAGCTTTATTTGGTAGTATTTATAAAACCGCCGAAGCAAGGTAAAGATGTACACGAATATTTATGGCGTGTGGCCAAAAGCGAAACTAATGTCGCTATCTTGTTTTTTCAATACCACGGAACCAACAACGCACTCCTGTCAATGCCATTCAAGCGCCAAAATATCTTTGTTAAACCCGATAAAGTGAACTATCTAAAAAAAAAAAAAAAAAAAAAAAACATACAGACGAATTGATAACCTCCTCTTTTTGGAAGTCGGTTAAAAATACAACACAAAAGTTCAATATTAATAGATTTTATACTCTTAGTTTCCTGAGAACACAGTCAAAATTCTTATTCAAAAACTACGCTGAATCTATACAATGTGTAATTTATTCAAATTTCTAACCTGATAAACTGTGTATGTACGATCGCAAAAAACCCACCTTATATTGCGTGTGTAGCTCCAATTTGCTAAGCTACAGTAGCTCAATTGCACATTAAAACTTGTACAATATACGGTCGATCTAAATCTATGGAAGTATCTAAATAAGTATTGACAAGGATCGAAAAGTTTGCAACAAAAGCTTTTTGTAAAATTGGTTCTTAACCTTTATCAGATTGACAATCGGCATGAGTTCCTTGACTCAAACCCAGGCTTTCGTGATACTTTATATTTATTTATTTTAAAGCCGAACCAAGCTATTGATGATATTGATAAAGATTTTAACTTCAGTGCTATCAGCGAATATAATCTAAAACTATACCGCCTAGATACTCGTATAAGTCAGCAACAGTCTACAGAAGTCGACGAACCGTAAAAACTTAATTTTAGCTGAATTTTTTGCTACAAAACTTTTTTGTCATGCTAGACACTAATCGGTAGGCCGTAGATGTTTAGCTTTATTTGGTAGTATTTATAAAACCGCCGAAGCAAGGTAAAGATGTACACGAATATTTATGGCGTGTGGCCAAAAGCGAAACTAATGTCGCTATCTTGTTTTTTCAATACCACGGAACCAACAACGCACTCCTGTCAATGCCATTCAAGCGCCAAAATATCTTTGTTAAACCCGATAAAGTGAACTATCTTGGAGGGTCCAGCCACTTTATTATCAGTGAAGAATTGGAACAAGCTCTTCAGATAATTCAAATTACACGACTGAGATTTGCAGCATCATTTCAGATTGAGTTAGCAGGCCTATCGCTACACCACGGTCAATTTGTACCCGTTCCGAACCATTTCGTTCAAACACTGGCGGTGTTAAACCGACACACATGTTAATATCGGCCGATTCAACACCCACACTCGGACCACATAAATTACGCTCGCCCCTTTCAATATATTACGTGTAACGCTAACATTTCATAAGGATAAATTGACAGGAAGTTTGCGTAAAAGTGCCGAGGGGAAAGGGCTTCGCTTATTTATTACTTCAGCCTGTTGGGAAATATTGTCGCGATAATGTTCTGTGAGAATTATCTATTCATCGGCTATTTGCCATGAGTCACTTCTAACATGGTGAGGAAACCGGCATGTCCTAAGTAGAGCAAATACGAGTATTCGAAGACGTGGGACATCTAGCAATCTGCACTGGGCCTGCGTAGTGGATTACAGCTCGCTGTCTTAAAGAGAGGAGGCCTGTGTGGTAGGAGTGGGTACAAAAGCGTTAGTGTCAGCAAAAGTTATAGTGACCATGTCGACTCTGCAACCTTCATGCAAAAACCAATTTTTACCAAACTTAGATTGATAATCACAATGGTAAGTGATTGCGTCCTCCAATTGACTGGTTCCCACTAGCTCGACTTTCCTCAATTCAGAAAACATTTTCCTAAACAAAATCCTTCAGCCATAAATCTACCACACGTTCAGATCAAGATTCTCAACTAATGACGTCACACTCACGATCAAGCAAAACAGATCTGATCTACGTTCAATGTGGTCTTTATCTAGCGTGTAAAGTGGTCTCACCATATAGGTTCGTAGTAACTCGGCTCCTCGACTGACAGCCCACGTGCGTCCACTAATTATGTTACGTTACAAAAACTCAATGACAGAACATATTTATGATTTGCATGCCGTGTTAACAATAAAAGTTTAACGCGGAGTAGGGACGCACGATACTTGTATTTGTATCGATATTTTGGAAAAGCGAGATAGCTTCGATACAGTTCTCCAAATATCGAATAGTAATGTATCATCATTTGGGATGCACGATACTTGCACCGATGACCTGGTGAAGGTTGCGGGAATCCGTTGGATGCGAGTTGCAAGGGACCGGTCAATGTGGCGACACTTGGGGGAGGCCTATGTCCAGCTGTGGACGACTTACTGCTGAAATGATGATGATGATGATACTTGCATTTCAGGAATCTTTTTTATTTCTTCTATCATCATCTGCCCAGCCATTTCCCAACTATGTTGGGGTCGGCTTCCAGTCTGACCGGATGCAGCTGAATACCTGTATTTTACATGGAGCGACTGCCTATCTGACCTCCACAACCCAGCTAGTACTGGGTAATACGATACCCCTTGCCATGGTAAGACTCGTTGTCAGACTTTTTGGACCACTGACTACCTGTAACGACTGTCAAAGAAATCTACAAATGACAGCCGGGACCAAAGGCTTAACGTGCTTTCCGAGGCACGGAGGTAACCCGGTATGTAATGGGTGGTCACCCATCCACAGACCAACCTAGGCAAGCACATCTTAACCTAAAGATTGACCCGGCCGATAATGCAATGTAGGACAATGTGACACGATACGATCCGCTCAATCAAACACACCTTTAAATCGATGCAAGCATTTATCGCGTATTTGTTTGTATCGATCCCAAATATCGGAGCGTCGCATCCTGTAACGATACTGTAAACTTGTAAAGTATCGAATTGGATCGTGCATCACTATCGCGGAGTTGCGCAGGCGGCGGTCCTTGCCGCCTCAGCCCGCCCACGGCGACCTCCTTGCTGTACAGCAGTGAGCCACACCGCTAATTATGTGCCTGAGCAAAACATGATTGCTTTATATTAAGCACTTGTCCGATAAAGAATGTCTGGATAAGGTAATTCATAATTGTCCAATTTACAGTACAGATTATATGTTTCACTCTGTTCAGAATTATTTGGACGTTTTGTCGCTGTGTAATGGCCGCGTCAATAATAATGTGTCTTGTTTAAACTCGACTGTTTAACTTTCATTAGTGCCTCACGTGGAACTGTTATTTACCTTCACCTGAAGCTACTGCAATACAATTACGGAAAGTGTTTTAATTCCCTTTGAAGTGCATTAAACCAATCAGCTCTAGTATTGATTTGTTTAGACAATATGGCCGTTCATACGGTTCCCCTTTTGTTCTGGGGTGCCCATCGTCTGCCGGAACAAATATTTATACTGGTTTAGAATAGTTTTTGTCTTAGCCACTTGCAATACAATGCCCCCCAGAGTATTCTTAGTGTTACTGTTAGCTGTACGACTTCCTGATTTGTCGTTATGCCCTTTAAATCCTTTGATGTTCCGTCTAAAAATATCTACACTAAAGTTAGGGATAAAATTATAGCAAAATATTTTCAGCAAGACCTTTCGCAGGTGTCTGTTCAGCTCTAAATATAATCTACTTATTCTGTTTTTATCTTCAAAAGCATTAACCCAAAAATATCAAAGGAAGGTAAGACTTCTAAAGAGTCGCTCGTTACTCAATTCATTTATCCCAGGAATAATTTGAAAAATACACAGAGTAGATTCAGCTTCACCTCACGTGAATTGTCACTTAACCTACTTACAATTCGTAAGCATGCATTTCCGAAACAATTTTCGCTCAGCTGTACCTGAAATAAGATATATGACCAGTCCGTAGACACTTCATTATAAGTCATGAGTGGTGTTTCCATGCTGACTTATTCCGGCCTTGTCATTTGTCCAGACTTCCAGGTTTTTTTTTAGAATAAAATGAGGTGCGATCAAACCGAGCGGACTGGCTCCTGAAACTCCTATCAGCAATCCGATTTGCTCGACAGTCCACTCGGTTTGGCTAAATCTTTAAAGCGCAAAGCGTTTTGAAAAAAAGAAAGATTGAAAAGTAAAATGTCAGCACCTTTTGCAAATGTTGCCAGTTTTTCCCCAAAACTTTTCAATTTCTAAATGGTAACACTATAGTCATGCATGAGTGAAGTCAGACTGAGCGTCAATTGCCCGGATTAGCCATTACCTCGCACATGAGAGCGTCGACCTTGTACGTGAACTTGGATAGAGATGTTACAACTGGGTTATCTTATCTTGACGATAAACTGTTTGTAATTGCTATTATAAACCTGTTTGCTTTTTTAGGCGTTATTGAACCGTTAGGTGAGGAATTGGTTTTAGGAGGTGGCGAACATTTTATTTTTTGAGATAATGTGCAAAATTGATGAGTAATCACAATATACTGTAGATTAGACCGTCTCTATTATAAGACATAAGCATAACTATTATACAGTTGTTGTTCGTTTGGGAAAGATAGTTTTTTCTTGACAACGGTCATCATAATAGAATAAAAACCAATTACCATCTTGGGTCAAGATCTTCGAAACAAAAAATCGTGATTATTCTCAAGATTACAAATCCAATTATACCGAAGAAACCTTCCGAAAAACAAACACAAATTGCCAATGGTAATAATTTAACAAATACTACGCACGATGATTTCACAATTCCAAACAACGATGACGGCAAAACGATTTTCCACGGACAAGTTTTGATGAATGATTCTTCAAATAGAACATCGGTTCCTTGTTGTCTTTGTCTAGCTGTTATCGACGGATATCCGGGCCTTTGACAGGGCCCTTTTATACTGATAAAGGGCTGACACACTTACTAAATTACCTATTGAATGTAATATCTAATCTATGAATGAAAGGGTAATGTAATGAAGGAGTTTTTGGGTGAAAGCATAAATAAAGTAAGTTGATTTAATCTATGAATCATATAGCAATGAATTCATTGAAATGATATTGTTGTGTGCATGAGACTGAATAAACTACCATTTATGTGTCCAATCATAAAATAATATGAAATGAATTTGGATGAAAAGGTGGCACAAAGCAGAAATGATATTCAACCGTGGGTAGTGACCCAGATTTAATAATAGTACAGTAGATAAATGTGGGCTTCACTGGTTACAATTTAGCTCTTTCAGATCCAAAGGATTAAATAGTCCAAGCAAATAGCCTAAGCAAAAAATTTGAAACGTAATAAGTTGAGCTGATTAATTAATTAGTTATAATTACCTTCCAATAACCCGATCTATTAAGTCGTCGGAAAGTCGTTCAACGTAGCTACTTAGATGAATATTAATGACATAAAAAACATCCTTCTGATGGTAAACATGTCCGGAAAACCCGAATATAACTACCCAAAACAGCTCCATCCAAAATAAAGATATAAAAACCGTCGAAAGATATAACCGTCGATCACGCATTTTTTCCTAATGGACCATAAAATTCGTGGTGCTATTGACCTGCAGCCATATGCCTAGGAAGGTCGAATATGATACTGGCCTCGAACCAACCATAGAAATGACAAACCAGTTCGGAGTTCAAGCTTTTATCTAATCAATGGACGGCGTAGTATGAAGCAAGAATATAAGAATTTTGATTTGACGGCGTTCTCAATTTGGCAACTTGAAATATGAATGGAGGAGACGGGTGTTGGTGAAACAATTTCCGTTTCGCGACTGCTGCTTGCGGTTTTTCGCCTACTGCTTTCCGAATTTGGATTATTTTTGGGTTAGGCGTTTCGCAAACCCATTTGTTATCCTTGAATTCATTCGGAAAATGGTAATATGATTTATTGATGTAAAAGGATATTACCAAAATAAATCTACGCTTATATTCGTGTATTTTGTAATAAATGTTTCATTCCAAGAAGATTTGAACATACAGGGTAAAAAAACTTTTTTGCAAAAAATAAAACCGACTTCAAAAAAAGTGAAAAATAACTTTAGCTTCTGAAGTCGGTGACCTTTGTTAGATTGATTTAATTTTTTTGTCACCGACTTCAGAAGCTAAAGTTATTTTTCACTTTTTTTGAAGTCGGTTTTATTTTTTGCAAAAAAGTTTTTATTTTTCACTTTTTGGTGGTTCACATGTGCTTGGTACACATGGAAAGTGCATACCGTTACAATTACAACAAGCCCAAACACGACTAGGATGCATTGTCTCATTATGGAGTTCCGTGACTCTTGGCTTCATCATCCGATCTGATGGTAGAATGGTTCTTATCGAACGCAAATGCTTCACTTGTTGTAGAAAAATACCAAAATCGCTGTACGTTATCCTATAAAATTTGAAGAGTTCCCTCAATTTCGCCAAGATTCCATTATCAGATCCCGACTTGGTGGCTATGTGACCAACTTGGAAGTATACCCTTTCAAACAAAAAAAGAATTTTTCAAATCGGTTCAGGCGTCTTCGAGTAATCGGTGAACATACATAAAAAAAAAAAATACATACAGTCGAATAGAGAACCTCCTCATTTTTGGAAGTCGGTTAAAAACGACTGCTACGAGACAGTTACGAAAAAAAAATTGCCTAACCTTAGGCAAAGTTTTAAACTATAGACGTAAGTAGATTAAAGAATCCACATGAATCAGAAGTGTGGAAACCCAGATAACCTAGCAGCAGAGCAAATTATATTTAAATATTCAAAAGCTAAGACCAAGTATCTAAAGTTTACCGCGCTTGTAAGTTTTTATGCAAGAGTCTAAAAAGATTCATGCTTCAAAGTTGTTCTTTAAACGGATATAAAGTATGATTTATTAAAACTTTTGAAACAGTTCAAACAACTCATTAAGCCACTAGGAGTCTTGATTTATGATAATAACCTATGGCTCATTTAATTATACAAAATGATAAAGAAGATACATAATTTATATTTCGAACTTTACGTCTTGTTTAATTGCAAATAAATTCCCAATTATTATCAACAATATTATTCGCAATTAATCATCACTTCCACTTAGCATAAATATCACAGTTCAGTCAAGGGCAAAGTATTCACCCTAGAAAATTCCTCATTGAGTATTCTGCAAAAAGAATCGTCCCGCATCTATTACGGTGTGGAAAGCCTTACCAAACTTCAGTTAGGACTATTTCTATTCCCTCAAGACACTAACACTGTACATTTCTCGTTCCCTTTGTGTGGTTAGAAACAGCCTATTGAAAACAGTATCAAACGTTTAAGGGCAGCGGATGACGACATTAGCGCCTGTGCCGTAAATGGGCGGGCGGCACGCGCTTGTGATCTATATCTGTGCGTCCGCGCATACCACGCCGTTTCCTACATATGAAGCGTTAGGACGACCATACACTTGTTGCTGGATACTTCTACCGTTACTATGGCGTTAAAGCCCATGTGGATTTGAACTCTATAACCTTTCCCAGAAAGGGATTAACTATGCTCCTACCATACATAAAAACGAGGACATAGTATCGTACCTCTGACACTACTGCAGTCTTCAGTAAGTAGGTTTTGTAATGAACAGTTTCAATAATTTCGTTGTCTTGTCTGAAATTCTCAAAGCCAGATTACTGCCGACTAACACCGCATGGGGGTCTTCTTCAGTAGCAGTTTTGGCGTTGTGGTCGTTTTGATAGGCTCTTTCCACATTCAATAAACCACACTCATTACAATTCATTGCTCATGTACCTATATCTCTTTAGACACGACATTTACTGCTGTGTGTGTGGTCCACCTTATTGTTTATGTTGATTCATTCTCTAAATATGTAAATGCCGTGGTGGTCCCATTTCATGCCTTTTAAAGTAGCACGCTCTTTGTCTAGTATTGCACGTAATAGGGAGAAAAATGCTCCGGCAGTTAGCATAATGGGCTAGTTAACGCCACTTATAGCTCAATTTATTCAGTAATCAGTTCAAATTGAGAAATGATTGAAAAGATGTTGACCTTGAAGTGAGCTGTCATTGCATAGAAATGTGGCATTGTCTTGCGTTTTTGTTGTGGGTGCTACCGAGAAAAATGTTAGTGACGAAATTCATACATTCGTATTCAAATGATAAGCGTATTGAGCATGGAGATATTAGAATTCACAAATGTAGTATTGTGTCTTGTTTGATTCCTATAAACTAGGTGTGAATCTGGGCTCCGTTTAACGTCGACATCACAGCGTTTGAGATAAAACCGGACGTGTATAAGCGGCCTGAAAGGGCAACGAATGGGAATGCAATTTCCATTTGTCACGCAGGCCATTTACTATCTTTTCACTTCTCATGCTCTAAAAGTACGCCATTATAGCCCTACGAAGCGGGATTAAAGTGACCGTTTATTCCCTAGGGAGTAAAAAGTAATTTAAAAATGGAACGATCTTTTACTCTGAAACATGGTCACAAAACAGTACCTAACTTTTTTTTTTTTAATGGTACAAAGGTATTATTTAAATTTCGAATTGGCTTGCAAATAGAAAGCGGTTTATTGAAAAAAAAAAAACAAATGAACTCTTCAACGCGAGAAAAATTATTGTTGTTTGTGTGCATCGTTGATTTTGAAAAGTATCAGAATCAGAATCAGAATGCTTTATTTGTAAACATAGGTCAAATTACAATAATGATGTTACAGATAGGTAGATCCTCTATGTTTTGCCCAGAGGCGTACAAATATGCGTAGTATGTAAAGTATGTGCAATGCCTCTGTTGCTAGCCGCTGCAGTTAATGTAGGTACTAATTATCTGTGGAGTGTGGATCATCTTCATTGCGACAATGTTGAGAGTTTGTGTTGTGTTTTAAATTGTTAATCTGTGACTGACCTGATAGAAGAAAAAACTGACCGCTCAGTTCAGAATTTTTGTCGAGTGTATGTTCGGTTTTAAATGACTATTTTTCTCGCACTCGAAGTGAAAAGTACAGTTTGCACCTCGAGACTAAACGCCAACATAATATACCCTCGCTTTTTAATGACTCCCTCGCAAGCTCGGGAGTCAAACCACCTCGGGTATATAATGGCTTCGTTTAGTCCCTCGTTATAAAATATACTATACCGTATCGGATGCACCGCGTGTCATGTGTTCCCATCTATTATGAAAGCACGCGTTTTAGAGAAAACCACACGACAGCTCGGCTGCTGTCCTTCGTTGGCTGTACATAAATCAAGGCCATGACCAAAAGCGTTCAGGAGGACTATTATAAATAGGGACAAACAACTTTATTTCTTCCATTTTCGTCGGTCCGTTTTAGAGACAACCATCTTTACTCGAAACTTAGCGCTTCTGGTGATAATGTTTTGTAGTGTGATAAAGTTATAATCTGGAAACGATGGCTACTATAATTCGTACATTATTAAAGTGTCATAGAGATAATGCATGCCAATTTATGATTCGATGTTATCGTTTATAAATTACTCGGAAGACCGTATCAAATATCTCCCTGATAAATATTTGCGTTGTAGTGTAGGTGACATCTAAAATTGTAATCCGGAAGACTAATAATGTCCTGGAATAAACAACTTAGCGTCAACATTTTAACCTAACTTTACCCCAACTTAAGGATATTCCTGATCTCCTGAAAACTAGGCAAGAGAAAATGATGCTGTCAATCTGAAACTGACTTCTAGTAACCCATCTACCTGATATCCCTACTCATTAAATCCTCAATTACGTCATCAGCAGAGAGTAGGTCGTCTATTCTTAAGTCAGGACTAGACATCATAACAGTTTGCATAAGTGTTAACGAACACAAACACGCTGGGTCCACAATCATAATCAAAACAACTTGACTACATGACTCACTGCAGGCGCCAAATAGATAACATCAAATTTTCGTCAGTACAGCCTGTAATCCTGCTAGATAAGACCAAGATAACGATAACAAACTATAGCTTTTAGCTCAAGGTGATAAAGTTCACATTTCAGTATTCGTTTCTCAGGGGCAATGATGGTCCGTTAACGGGAGACTCGGAGGGCTGCACCTGATCAAATACTTGTTAGTAATGTATTTGCTTTGCGGAACCTTGGGTTTTAAGTTACTGCTTAATTGTTGATTTCACGCTTGTTCTTTGATGAGGCCTTTAGTCAGAACTCTTTCCATTAGGGTCGGCAAAATGGCAAATTTGAGGACACTAGATGTTTGTCATTTATTCTGCTGTAAATTTGTCTACTCATGCATGATCAAGAAGGACCTACCAACCAGAAGTTACATAGATATAGCTAATACAGCGCCTGCAAATGTTTTATCAAGGTTCATTTAATATGCATATTGTAATTTAACTCGAGAAAATCATCTGAATGCAATATCAACGGTAGCCGATTGAATATCGTCTTACTTTACGTTATCAATACAATCTTAGAAACTCGGATACGGCGATAACAGAGCGCTCTAAGTACATATTTGAAACACTTGATTTGAATGATTTTAATTTTGATGCCAATATAAGGGGCCATGAAATTGTCGGAATACTTAATTTCAGAAAGACGATTCTACTGGGATCGATATCGTTATCGTATGGGTTGTGGTGGTCGGATAGGCAGTCGCTCCATGTAAAATACTGGTATTCAGCTGCATTCGATTAGACTTGAAGCCGACCCCAAAATAGATGGGAAACGGCTAAGCAGATGATCGATATCGTTATCGAGAGATCAGGCAACAGAACGTTTTGGCTCACTGAAAAAATACGAAGACGTTAAATATCTATCGAGCATCAAACAGCTGCTACATACGAAATCCTCGTGTGTACAAAATAAGAAGAATAAACTCTGACAGTTTAATCATACATGCATATGAAGATTAAATACGTTTGTAACTCCATGTAACGCTCCCGTAAATGGCGATAAATCCATGGTCAGGCTTCAAATCATTGAATTGAAGTGTTTCAAAGGTTTCAAGTACATACTATTCAAGCATGCAAAACCTAAGAGACCACAACACCTGATCATAACAAACTATTTATATGTAAACTATATAAACCCAAGTGTTCCAAGTACTGGCTAGAATATAAATGTAATTATCATATTAAACAGCTCCAACGATATGGGCATTCGCTATGTCCATATTGTTGTAAGTCGTGTGTGCCTAGTCAATATGTATAATTGCATATTTAAGCACGCGCTACTCCGTATAATTAAGGTTAGTATATAAGTATAGGACATAATATAGTAATACACACATGTTTCCGCATCATACAGTCTTGTTTCACGCAGGTGACATCAGAGTAAACAGAACGCTTGTGAGCGAACCGTTCGATTTATTAAAGGCTTTGGTACAAGGCATATGCGACGGCGATTTAGCGGCGCTTATTGTCGATTACTGTTATGAATATAAATGTTCATGGATCGAGAGGGAGAGAGAGACCAAAGAAAAGGTAGATGGAATGTTTGAGGAATGATATGAAGGAAAAAGGAGTAAATGATAGTCTGAAGACTGACAGGAAATGGAAGAAAATAAACGTGTTGTGGCGACCCCAAATATCATGGGACAAAAGCAGGAAAGTGATGATGATGATGATTGTCGATTACTGTTAGGCTGTGTCATCCAATGTTTAGAATATGAGTTCTAAATGGTACGATCCAAGCTAATGAATTCTATTGTCTTGCTACGAGTAGTTTCTTGTTTTACCTGTTAATGGGAACTTCATCCAGCAAGATACAAAAAGCCTACATATTTCATATCTTTGGGCTAAAATAATCTCATCATTGACAAAACACAGCTTGTATTCAAAAAGAAAATAGGTCGGCTGACTGCTTGAAAATACCTTCTGGTATTAAGTCCGCCTATGCACTTCTTGTACATGAAGTTGAAATAAATAAAATAACGAAAAGCATAAAAGATGTACTTACTTACTGAAAGCTTATAACTTACACAATAGACAAAATTATGTAAGAGCACCTCAAAACGCATTACTAGAAACGGGTTATTAAAAATGTTGATATACACCTTGAAGTGATATACCAATCAATTAAATAAGCACCTACGATTTACGTGTTTTGTGTGACAAATTAGTAAGTTTTAATTAAAAAGACAGAGATGAATGCTGAACATCGACAAAATATCAGTTGGCCCCTTTAACTATTTGGCAATCATAGGCATCAATTTCGTTACATAAAATTAGAATGTTAGGTACTTATTGACTTTATTTTTTTTACTATATGAATACATAAGATATTGTATTATTTAATACAGGCCATCAATTTGCTTGCTTACTTATACAACACATTCAAGTTGTGCCAAACACGAGGCTTGCAAAAACGTTTTGACCTATAATGAGTTGTAATAAAGGCGCTTCATAAACATAAGTGAAAATGTTACAAGCTAAATACAATATTTGACGTAAAAGGCGTATTTATAACCAAACGTTCCTCCACCTACATACAGCCGCGCCTCGTTCAAAACGGCACTCGCTCTATGAGCCATGACCTATGTTTATCCTACAATTTAAGCAATATCATAATCATCTGCATAGCCTTGCCTTAACAATGTTGAAGTCGGCTTCCAGTCTAACCGGAAGCAGCTGATTACCAGTATTTTACATGAAGCTACTAAGTACCTAGCAAACCTTTTTTTTTTTTTTTTTTTTTTTTTTTTTAGGATGGGAAATCATCAAATGACTTCTCCCACTCTGGGCGGAGCGGGAGGGAGTGTCAGACTCTTACTGACTAAAACCCATCCATGTTCCTTCCTCGCCCTTTACGTTCCGGGGCCGCGGTATCTCTTTCGAACAGTCCCGCAACCCCGGCAGGCTTCGGCCCTTGCGGGCCCCTCTCTTCTGCTGACATCTCTTTGAGGCGCGCGTGGAACACGAACGCGCCGTCGACACGGCCTGTCGTCTCTAGACGGACGGACGGCTAGCTAGCCCATAGCTAACCGTCCACAGGCCCGCATCTACGGTGGCCGGTAGCCACCACGTGGCCCCCGACGCCCGGTGCGTCTCCCGCGGCGGCCGGGAAGAGAGGCTCTCTCCCTCTCTCGTTCCGCCACCTCCTTCGCCAGCATGACTGCTTCGCAGAAGGAGGTGACGGCTTCCCATTCCGTCTCGCTCCGGACCATGGATTGAACCAGGGCCGGACGCGAGAGGTCGCCGCCGCCGATCGCCGCTACGAGGACACGGCGGTGCTCCGCCCACGCAGGGCAGACCTCCACCGTGTGCTCCACCGTGTCCTCCGGTCGATCCTCGCAGTGGAGACACCCGGGCGTTTCCTCCCGCCCGATTCGGTGCAGGTACCTCCCGAAACATCCGTGTCCGGTGAGGACCTGCGTCAGGCGGAAGGTGAGGACGCCGTGGCGCCTCTCTAGCCACTCCTCAAAGAGGGGACTTACCGCCACTATCGTGGCGTGCCCTGCACGGGGTTGCGACAGTCGCTCTCTCCATGTCGCCATGAGATCGCGCCGGAGGTCAGTCCGCTGGGCGGCAATTTGCCGCGGCAGCGGGGTTTCCCCCCGGCGTAGTACCTCCGCGCGCCATTCGTGTAGGCGCGCGAGGACTATCGCCTCCAGATCCCATGGCGGCAATCCGGCAAGCAGGCCCGCCGCCTCGCGGGCGATCGTGCGGTATCCACGGACCATTCTCACGGCCACCACTTTCTGGGGCGCGTTCAGATAGTGGGCGGCTCGCCGCCTCAAAGAACGCGCCCACACTGGGGCCCCGTAAAGGGCCATGGACCGCACGACCCCCGCGTAGAGCCTGCGGCAGGAGGCGTTTGGCCCCCCAAGGTTGGGCAGGAGCCGCCTGAAGGCAGCCCCGGTCCGTTCCAGCCTGGGGGCCAAACGTCGGAAATGCTCCACGAAGTTCCACCGGCTGTCGAGGACGAGTCCTAGGTACTTCAACGTCGACTCGACGCCGATGGATACCCCTCCCACCGTCAGTGTGGATCTCGACGGTGGCGCATTCCGAGGCCCATGAAAGCACATGGCCTCGGACTTGTGCAATGCCACCTCGAGACCCAGTTGCCGGATCCTCTCAACGACTATCGCAACCCCGCGTGTCATAACTTCGGCCGCCGCCTCGTGCGACCTCCCCTGTGCCAGCACCAGGGTGTCGTCTGCGTAGCAAACGACGCGGCGACGCTGACACCACTAGGGAGGTCGGCGCGCAGCACCCAGTCGTAACCGATGTTCCACAGGGGCGGTCCCAGAACCGATCCCTGTGGGACACCGCACGACATCTCTCGCCGGTTCCAATCTCCGCAGCGACTGGGGTAGATGACGGCCCTGTCCGTCAGGTAGTCCCCGACCACACGACGGAGGTAGGTCGGCACCCGGTGATACCGGAGTGCCTCCCTGATGCAGCTCCAGGGCAGGGAGTTGAAGGCGTTGGCGATGTCGAGAGACACCGCCAAGACGACTCCGCCCCGGGATATCGCATCCCCCGTCGTGAGGGCTCTCACGCGCATGATGGCGTCCACTGTGGAGCGCCCCTTGCGGAAACCAAACTGATTCTCCGCAAGATTCGGCCCCATCCCATCAAGGTGCTCGGCGAGGCGGTTTGCAATCACTCTCTCAAAGAGCTTGCCCACCTCGTCGAGCAGCACAATGGGCCGAAATGCGGACGGAGAGTCCGCAGGGCGCCCCGGCTTCTGGATGAGGACCAGTTTCCCCGTCTTCCAACGAAGCGGGAACTGGCCTCTCTCCAAGCATGCGCTTAAGAGCCCTTTCAGTCGGGGCCCGAGAGCCTCCGCATCCGAGGCCAGGACCCAGGCTTTGCCAGGCAAGCCATCGGGTCCCGGGGCGGTATTTTTGGCCTTGAGCCTCGTTACCGCCACTCTCAGGTCTACCCCAGTCACTTCCGGTACCTAGCAAACCTCCATAACCCAGTTACTGGGTATTACGATAAAGAAAGAAAGAAAGAAAAAGCATTTATTAGCCCGACAGGACAAAACATAACCACCCCCCCACCCCACCCCCCAGGACACCCCTAGGTACTACCCTAATAGGACTTGCGGGCTCCTGTCTATCCGTAAAGACTATCAAAAATCTAAAACT
The DNA here is from genome assembly GCA_950022955.1 of Xestia ashworthii. Lineage (NCBI taxonomy): Eukaryota > Metazoa > Arthropoda > Insecta > Lepidoptera > Noctuidae > Xestia > Xestia ashworthii. Next base: position 22,721,501 of record OX465550.1, read on the forward strand.
ACAGCTTTCCGAGGCCCGGAGGAGTCTAGGTAGTGTAGGATGGTCACCCATCAAAGGATCAACCCTCGCGAAGGTTATTATTTACGCATAACCAACATTATCTCGTGCGTCCTTGTGAACGTTAGTTTGACGTGTATTCACATACATTTGATAATTGTTTAGCAAACACACGTACGGAATCCGTTTGCTCAAGTCGTCAAACCGACACAATAGAGTTACTTAACTTTGCTATTTATTTTTATTTATTTATTTATTTATTTAAAATAGGTGCACCAACAGTACATACATAAAACATTTATAATTAAAGGTCCATTTGGTATGGTTCTAATGTACGTACCAATTATAGGTGTACACAACATTCATAACAAAATAAAGCAACTATGACTTAAAACTAAAAAAGAGATCAAATAACAGACTAACAATAACACACTTAAAATAATAAAGTATTAATTAAAGACCAAAATAAAATAACAAAATTTAAATGTATGTAAAGACTGAAAACAAAAATTAAAAAATTACTTAAGGCTATTTAAATGTCGGTTCAAATGGGAGCGCAACAGGGTTTTGAACCTGGGTAGGGAACCAAAGAACACATCCAAGTCAGGCAATTTTGAATTGAGTTCGTTGTATTGAATGCACATTCTTGATATTGGTGAGTGTCTCCCGATGTTACTTCTACTGGTTGGTGGTTGAAATAGTCTAGAAATTGGCTGTCTAGGGCGGTTATATGGGACTGACAACATGACACGTTCGAGCAACTGTTCGCATTCAATTTGACAATTCACAACCTTATGTAGAAAAACTAAATCATGGACAGTACGACGGTTTCTTAGTGACTCAAGTTGAAAGAAAGCCAGACGTTGTTCGTGTGGACATCTGTGTGATATTCCTGTGGAAATGTAAGCAATATGTCTTGTAAAAGCTCGCTGGATGTTCTCAAGACGTTGCGAATGAACAACATAGATAGGATTCCATGCTATACTGGCATACTCTAATTGACAACGTACCAACGCCTTGAAAAGGATAATTTTAGTTTTTACCCCAAACGATTTCGCGTTTCTTTTGATGAAACCTAACATTTGAGCTGCTTTCTTCACCGTATCAGAGATATGAGAAGTGAACTTTAATTTTTGGTCCAAAGTAACTCCCAGGTCACGGATTTCTGTAACCTCTTGCAAGACAATGTTGTTAATTTTGTAGGGGGATATTAATGGCTCTAATTTACGACTGTAACGTATACAAAAACATTTCTCCGCATTTAAGGTCATCCCGTTAGCTTCACACCAAACACTGATTTGATCAAGGTCGAGTTGAAGTAGGCTGGCATCTGCTGGTGAATCTATTCTTTTATAAATTTTGAGATCATCAGCATAAAAGGAAAACTTGCAGTTTATTCGAGAAGCAAGATCGTTAATAAATATTATGAAAAGAAGAGGACCCACATGCGAACCCTGTGGTACACCAGACTTGGCATAATATAAACTAGACTCGTGACCTCCCACTGAAACTACTTGTTTCCTTCCGCTCAAATATGATTTAAACCAGGCAAGAATTGAACCATGTATACCGTAAGATTCGAGTTTCTGTAATAAAAGTTCATGGTTTACTTTATCAAAGGCACTAGAAAAGTCTGTGTATATCGCATCAACCTGGTGTCCACCATCAATGTCAATCGATAGATCGGATATAAAACAGGTCAAATTAGTCTGAATAGAACGACCATTTCTAAAACCGTGTTGATGAGTTGAGATAAGATTACTAACATGTCGATATAAAACAGGATATATGAGAGATTCAAAAATTTTTGCCAAGGTTGAGAGAATAGCAATGGGTCTATAGTTTTTAATATTGTCTTGATCGCCTTTCTTGTAAACGGGAACAATTCGAGATTTCTTCCATTCTTCTGGAAAAATTCCTTCGGCAAGAGACCGGTTGTAAATTTTGGCTAACGGTACAGCCAGTACACTGGCACACCGTTTTAGAAAAAAGGGATGTAATGAATCAGGACCCGCACCTTTGTTAGTATCAAGCTGATTCAACTTAACAAATATTTCCTTTGTGGTGAACTGTATATTACAAGATAAAGAGTCGCTAATTCCTGTGGATGTGTAGGTTAATGTTTGGGAATCGTCGTGATATACAGACGAGAAGTGTGAAGCAAATAAATTAGCAATAGTGGTACCATGTTCACCAAAAATTCCGTTAAGATGCATGCGTTCAGGATATGAGGTGTTATTGTTGCGTTTTTCTTTAATATATTGCCAGAACACTTTGGCATTTTTAGTTACAGCCTGTTCTATTTTGTGTTTGTAAGTTTTATGACAGGTGTCAAACAAATTAGAACATCTTTCGCGTAATATCGAAAATTCTATTATGTCGCGCGGGTTGTTAAACTTGCGGTACCGTTTCCTGATTTTGTTTTTCTCAGCAAGTAATTTAATAAGTGAAGAGGAGAACCAACGGGGATATTTCTGCTGTTTAAGTGAGCGTTTCGGGACATTGGTCTCTATCGTCGCATTAACCCTTTCATAAAATACAGACACCATGTCATCAAGAGTACAACAAGAAGAAAACATTGATTCCCAGTCAGTGTTCCTTGAGCGGTGTTGTTAGTTTCTGCGAAGTGATGACAAAAACAGCTCTTTAGGTTTAGATGACATACGTTTTGTGTAATTTGAGACCTACTTAATTATGGTGCAAGTGGTTCAACTCGATATTCCCTAAGAAATTCGGGAATCCTGACGCTTCATCGATTTTGGCTTACCTAATCGGGTGGACCCTTCTGGCGTCATATTTGCAGACGGATCTAGGTTTAAAACATAATCAAACAGGCTTCAAATTGGGCTGAGAATCACAACATCAAAATGACTTAGGAAAGTTCCTCAAAAGCCACCTTTCATCACTTCCTAATATTTTAGCTGGTGAAAAGAAATGGCATGACAAACCGAGCTTAGTTCATTTCCTGTTTTACCGAGTTTCCCTACAGATCGTTACAAAGAACCGGTGAAAGGGAAAGGTGGCTAGATCTCGCTTCAAGCTCATTGCGCTGGCAGTTCTATGATTCCCGATGCAGATACAATATAGTTGCTTATACCACTTATAGTTAGGAAGTGACTACTCCGCCCTCGAAATCGGTTTGAGCTGATCAGTAACGGCTTTGCGTCAGTGTTACAAAAGCAAAAAAGACGTCATTCGCTCATTTTGATACCGACCTAAATGCTATTCCATGTCCTTAACTGTTACGCTGGATATTTTGTTTTTATTAAGGATTCGGGACCTTACCTTATATCTACAACCCAAGTTATTCTACCAAAAAAAGTCCACATGCTAAAAAATACTATGGATTTAGGTAAAATTTAAAAACCTTTTTAAATCGAATCTTAGCTGACGGCTTCGTCCGCGTGTGGATCGGTAACTTTCCCACGGATATGTTTTACCAGGTTCAAAAGTATCATAATATATGCGGGCATCCAGGTTATAATGTGTGCCAAATGTCATCAAAGCCGTTAAGTAATTTTTACTTGAAATAGTAACGATCGTCCATCCATCTGTTTCCAAACTTTCGCACTTTAACAATACTAAGATTCGGGACGCCTACCTAATGTCTACAACCTAAATTATTCTTCCAAAAAGGTCAGTGCTAAAAAAAGCCGTCTGGATAAAATAGATGAACCTTTTTCATCGAAACCTTTTTGGCATATACGGTTCCGATTTAGGATTGCGTCACGACAATGCCCTATCCTTACCTGGTAGTATGACGCAACTGATTGGAGACCTAATAGCCAAGACAATAAAACTTGTGTGTACCTATGTTTGAACCTATTCATTGTAAAGGGCTAACGCCTGTTTTTCACTTACATCAAATGGCTCCCAAATGAATGCCTGAATATTACTGCGCTGTTTGCCTTATTTAGCATAATTTTAGAGAACGCGGGCATGAGATTAGAATAATGCGTGCCTTTATTTTAAGCAATTAAGAGTTCTGCTGTTTTTTAAGCAGTGATCGAAGTAGGTAGATTAAATTGGGTTCATTGATCCGAAACGTATACAAGCATATTAATATGGACATTCCTCCGGAATTGGTTGTTTGTTTTTTATTTAAGTGCAACAATTTATAAAAAATTGTGGCCATAAAAAGGCTAAAAACAAAAAAAAAATATTAATGCTTCGAGCGAAAATCGATTGTTTTTATTGTTCAACAGATAAATAATAAATTAATTTAGTTTTGATACCTTTCTTTAAATTTTGAATTGAGTAGTAAGTAATAATGTCATATCACTACCAACATTAACAATTTTTAATTGAATCCGGAAATACTGGAATTTCTTTCCGGAAAAATGGCTAATACATGACATTGTTATTCTTTTTGTGTGCATTTATGATACAAGTACCAAAAATCAATCTACCTACTCCGATCATTGTTTATACTTAAGACTTGTTTTAGAAGAGGAATAAGTTTTAAAAGGAAATCCTTTCTTATACATAAAAATAACCTACACATACATACTTAGGTATGCTTTTTCCCATGGAGATAGACAGAAAGTCGCATAACTTCCGACAAAAGCAATAACAAGGAAGAAATGTGCAACCGGTAGATATCGCCAACACAATGCGATACAAAAGGAAATTCTTAGCCACCTGGGATTAGCATGTCCATTGTCTGCCACTTACCGAATACCTGCCAAGAAATCGTCCCACCCTCTAATTAACCGGTGTCCGTTTACCAAGTTTTATCTCACAATTATCAGCATATGTGATTAGAGACGCATCACCGCGCACTTTCTCTCTTTGTTACACCTCATCCTCCACTTATCTGATTGGCTTAACTATTCTGTGACACGTCAAGAGATTTTTTCGATAAATTATATAATTGTAAAGCTGTATTGTCGGTGTGTCTCACGGAGATCAGTGGGTCTAGTACGAACGCGCGCAATAAACGTGAAGTCAATTCAAACGTTTATAAAATTGAAAATACTATTTGGCCACATTATTTTCTTGATTTCAAAATCTAAAGTGGTACTAAGCCATCAGGTCTGGTCAAGTAAACGCCAAAACATCCAAAAAATATACATATAAGAGGATTTTAACGCGTTATCAAAATCGGAACTCATCATCTTGCTTTTTGAATATTCTTTGCGTCAGCAGTCAGCACAATATTTTGAGTGCGTTTCATTGGGCTCTACCGTAAAATGCGATTTTTCACCCCCAAAAAAGGTAGTTTCCCTGTAATTCAAATACACTTATTAACTTTCAACAGAATACTGACAGGGTTAACAGCGGGTCCCAAACCTAGGCATATAGCCTGTATCATGGTGACCCAGACACTAAACAAAGTTAAAAAATTACAATGTTCTGCTAGCGTAAGAAAAATATTTGAAAATAGTTTGATGTACACGTGATGCATTATATGAATCACATCAAAAATTTTAAATTCCTGAAATGGACTATATGGTCATAACCATAAAGTCCGTTTTAAGAATTTTTATTTTTTAATATTGTATTTTACATATTGTATTTTTTATAATTCATGTTGTGTTCTGCTAAAGCGGCCATTTTAGGCCCGCAAAATGCTTGGTTGACGGCTTCGGGCAGAGTCCGTTTACACTTTTTACATTCGCGAGTTGAGAACCTTCACCTTTTCCTCGTCGGTTAAAAACCGATCGAATTTACGTTACGTTTATTCCACGCGTTCAAGTGCCAAGACCTCTGTATTCCAGTCACACGTTTGTCGTTGTCGCGGACCGCGGCAGACATGTAGACGCCTCGTGCGAAGCAAAACATGTGTAACAATGGCTATTAATGTCTTACTTATATGTCATTCAATGATTTGATTGGCATCTCTGTTTAATTCAGTAGTTTGTACTTACATCCGCCTAAGGCAGTGACCACACTTATTGAGCCAGAATCGGCTTGAGCCTATAAGAATATAAGCTTTATGTCCATGCTAGAGAAGCGAAAAAATCAGGCATACTACCGAGGGCACTGAGGGTCTGCCACTTCTGCCATCCTTAGGGTCCCTAAGTAATAAGTTTAAAAAGGGTTATAATCAATCTGTTTGCAATGTCATACAAATCTGTTCAGTAGTTTCTGCGCGAAAGAATAACAAAAATCGAACCTCTCAAACTTTCGCATTTATAGTAGTGGTAAGAAGAAGATTGCTAGCCTGCATACTCTTTTGTTGACTGTACATACAAACACGTTGGAATCAAAATATGTACTCTTATTGGGGCAGTCGTGAAAAAGACGTCATTCGCCTCATTCCAGTTGGTCTTCTGTCTCCCCTAACACCCCGGGGTGTCTGGACGCCTGCGTTTCCTTTTCAAACAAGTCCTAGAATTTATAATAACTGTTTAATCTAGCAAATGAATGGCCAACAGACTCGTGTCTATGTTGAAAGGAAGTTGAGTTTACCTTATCCAACTTTCCATGAATGAATAATCAAATCGCAGCGATAATCATACTTTCGATTTCTGTTTTACTAACACTCATACACTTGCCAATGTTGTGTACTCGGAATGAATAAGTTATTTACTTTACTGTTAGCTGATAGGCCGGATGACATAATTGTTTATTTTTTTCTTTGTTTAATTTGGAATTCATGCTAGAGATGTAGCAACGCAACTTTTTTTGGAGAGAACGGTAATTTTCATCTCGTAAAGAGTAAAACTCCGTGGTTTCTACTACTGCTGTAATGGTGTATAATACACATACATTTGCATGCACTGAGCTGAAAAAATAGAAGCATTTGGCGATTTTTTGCAGCATTTGATCCCTTTGGATAATCAGAAAATTCATTACGGCAGTAGGTTATCGTACCGACTGTTGCCACAGCTAATGTTGACCTTGTCTTATGTGGAAAGTCTCTCACTTGTGTCGTGTAGCCACACGACCATAATAGGCTTGTTAACTGAAAAAATCTAATTAGTCCGTCACTAAGATTATCAAAAAACATTTGACCCGTATTTTTCCTTTTGTCACATAAACCAAAATTGACGAAGATACGACGCTTTTAAAATCCCCAATACGTCACTGTTCGGTACCATTCTTAGTGAGTTCTGACGTCACGAGCCCCCACTCCCGAGTTTTGATGCGTTTTATCTTGGTCAATATTCGTTGATTTACGAAAACAAAAAATACGTATTATAAGTTAAATACTCTAACTGACGGAATAAATAGATTTGCAATTTATTGATGGTGGAAACTAGCCTATTGTGATGGTCCATCCTTCAAAATATACAGGCGTGCAGGCAAATTCTCTCAGTTTGCATAGGTCGATCTTTGGAAATTTACTCTCATAGACCACATACCTGTTTTGTAAATGCAAGATTCACAAGAGTACTTCTAAGTCAAGAGTTTAGAAAGTGAATTTGGTGGCCGCAAAGCGTGACCGTGGGAACTTGATATCGCACGCCCATCCGTTTATTAAGTAATAATTAATGTTCCCAACGGCAACGGTTCCGTCCGTTTAAATTTCCGGAGAACAATTTAAATAGACAGCTGTAAAAACATCTGGTCTCTGGCATCTTTTTAAAACGTTACCATAAAGTACTTTTTTTATATGTGCCGCACATCAGGCGTCCAATGGGCTTAACTTACGACCCAAAAAGTCCCTCTGAATGGCAAGTGGCGTGCCTAAATGTATTTTTATTTTAATAATTCAAGCTTATCTAAATGAAAACAAGAAAATTAGGTGATCTTATCAAAATTAAACGCGTGTACAAAGTTTCGAGTCAGTACCATTGAGGAGTTCTCTCATAAGGAGGCAATCCATGGCTGAAGGACCAAGTTATTTCCGTCATAAAAATGTTTTGACGCCAAAACCAAAGATGTGTGCAAAATTTCTGCTCAATAGAATACCAACAAGTAGTCGAAAAATTCTTTGTAAATTTTAAAGCTGCCAACTTACAGTGCAAGTAAATAAAAGCTTGTAAAAATACTTGCGTTTGCGTCTTGCAGTCGCCGTTTTCGGAAGCCTTTTCATAGAAACACGGCCTATAGCTAATGAGCTCAATAAACTTTCGGAAGTGCACCTTACAGTTTACAGAATAAGTTGCAAAATTCTTTTATAGAAGTAACACCTTTATTACGTAATCTTGACATTCGTTATCTATTCATTCGTCTCAAAGCTGTGTCATTCATTCTGTGGCCTTTGACGCCTATTAAAGATTTATTAGCGTTCGAGGTCAGGTTGTTTCCGGCCATAGCGAAATCCGCTGTTAAATGATAAATCTTTATAACTTTATCAACACCTACTGCATAACTAACGTTCAAGTTCCGTAGACAGATTCATGCATCCTGTGCCTACATACCCATATTACCCATGCCAATCCCCTCTTGTATTTATTCGTCCCACTTTGTCTTGAAGAAAACTTCATTATTAATCAGGAAACTTCTGAATTTGCTGGTTTATAATTTTTAAGATTAATTACGACAATCAAACTGAATTGGCCGTAATTCACTTTCTTTAACATTGCGGAAGACTTGAATATTTTTAACATCATTATCAAACCCAAGAGAATGATCCTGCATTTGTCCCAGTTTATTTGGGGACGCAGCACTTCTACATACTACGAATATCAAAAGCAGAAGCTTTCTGTGGGGTTTAATGTAGTTATTTCTTTTTTCCAGACTGGCTCCGGCAAGACGTACACAATGGGCAGCGGCTGGGAAGGCGAGGGGGACGGCGACGAGGAACGCCGCGGGATCATACCGCGCGCAATCCGCGACCTATTCGCGGGCGCGGAGGCGCGCGCGGATGACGCGCGGGCGCAGGGCCAGCTGCCGCCCGAGTTCTCTGTGCAAGCGCAGTTCATAGAGCTCTACAATGAAGATATTGTGGACCTGCTCGATCCTGCTAAAGATCCTTTTGCTAAGGTTTGTTGGCGTTTTAAACTTTTAATATGTTAGTATCTCGGATCTGCTCGTACTTGATGCAGACTTTTCGTACATTATGTGCAACAATATAAGAATAACTCCGGTGTGATATGAATTTCAGCCGGTTAACAAGGTAGCGCCTCTAACTGATCAGGGACTGGTATTTGACATGCACCGGAATTTGTTTAAGTATGACGTATAAATCCTAAATACCGAGTATTAATTTACACAAAACTAAGTCAAGTATTCCCATTTTGGCCAAAGACCCATATCATTCGAATACAATGCAATAAGTTGATTGATTTCATAAAGAATTAGGTAAAGCACGTTTGCATTACCTCTTGTAACAATTTATTTACTTACTATCTTGAGTTTTATACGTTTGTTCGTGGAATAAGCTTCGGAAAAGAAATAAAGGTGTCAAGTCAGGAGCACCATGCCTCTTTGTCAGTCAGTCTGTTGAAACATCATTGCTCTCAATTCTTTTAAACCATTTCACACAGTTTTACGGCAAAGATAACATCTGACATGAATTTGTATTGCAGTAGGCACTAACAAATAGGTAGGTATTCATAAATACAACTGAAATATTCTACATTTGCTTCACTGAGGTTTGAGGTTGCAATGGGGTCGGCAAGTTAAAGCTGATTGTAGATGGCGCGTCCACCGCATAGACCCAATCTGACCAATGAGGTCAAACTATTTTGAAATATAAAATGACATTGACAGATTTTCAACCAATGACGATGTTTTGGTTCAAGCGGTGCTAGCGCCATTAGTTCCACAGTTGCCAACCCCATTATTAAGAAAGAAGTTGACAGTCATTCAAATGATGACGATGGAATAAGACACACCTTTGAGCAATATGCCACTAACCAAGCAATGCTATTAAATTTTAAGGCTCATTTAAACAGACAAACATTTTAAAACAAGAATAGAATATTATATATTTACATTACACTGGTATTGGTAAACCGGCCCCTGATTTATTACCAAGAACTACGAATTACAAATACTTACCTAATGCCTGTTTCCACTAACACTAAGCGACACTTACATGAATGCCTAAATAAAAGGCCGCTGTAGGACTTTCAACTTTCGCTGTTGCGCTAAGAGTAGAAAATCCAACAACAAAGAGTGCTACTGAATTTTAGCGTAAATGTTGCAAGTCAGGACAGCCGATGGCTCCATACTTGCCGTGTCACCTCGATTACGGAAGCGTTTGGTCATTTTTGCAAAAAAATACAGAAACACACTTTATTTACTCGCACTTGTTCGGTAACATTGAGCTGTCCAAATATTAGCACTTTGGCACCAGCTTTTATGAAAGGTTACGCGGTTTACGAAATTTATTTTTGCATTATTTTGACGACATTCAATTAAAAGATAAAAAGAATATGACCTAGACTATACCATGCGCACATAATAATCTCAACCCTTTTTCCCTTGACTCTATTCTACTCTCTATTTAGCTGCATCCCGTTAATGATAAATTAATGATAAATGATAAAGAAGAGCTGGATGATGAAGATAGAAGCTGGCCCAAGTTTGGATGGAAAAAGGCTAAACAGATGAGGATACTCTAATCAGCTCTCCTTTTTTATCAGCTATAAGTGCAAAGGAAATGAGGAGCTCGTGACTAAATAACAATAGCACCTCGGGTAAAAGCGCTCATGCCTCTGTTGATCCGTGGATGGGACCACCCATTACATACCGAGTTTCCTCCATGCCTCGGAAAAGTTAGTTAAGCCGTTGGTCCCAGCTTTCATTTGTAGATCTTTGACAGTCGTTAAAAGGCCTGAAAGTCTGTCAGCCAGTCATACCTAGGTATATCGATAATAATCCAGTACTAAATGGGTTGTGGAGGTTAGATAGGCAGTCGCCCCTTGTAATATTCTGGTATTCAGCTGCATCCGATTAGGCTGGAAGCCGAACCCAACATACTTGGGAAAAGGCTAGGCAGGTGCAAAATAAATAATGGAAACATTTTGGTTAAAAAAGTCAAGAATCTATCTACCCCTGTCTGTACTGCCGAATTCCGATCCAAGTACACCTTTAACGATAACTCTACACAAGAAACTCCCTTTCTGTCGTTCTTATACAGGGTGTAAACCACCTCATCACAAAGCCGTTCACTAAGCATTCTGTACATCAAATTAAGTAACTTTACGCAAAAATTATTGCTGGGAAGCAACTTTTTTTTTGAGGTTATAAATCATGTTTTGTGGTAGAACTCAATGTAACACACTTAAAACATTGTGCTAGTGGATGGATTGCATAGTACGTGGGTCGTGGATGTGTTAAAAATCAAAATCTTCCAAAAAAAAACTTGCATTTAAAAAAAAAAACTTGTCGAAAAGTTGTAACTTTGACCCCCCATATCTCCGTAACTAGAAGGTTCCCAGGTATGGTGTAGAACAAAAAAATGATCGCAATGATGGGGAGAACAAGTGCCTGTCGGCTTCGTGAAGAGGTGGTTTACACCCTTTATACGTTTCTCTATTTATCAATCTGTTTAAGAGCGCGTATCCCAAAAGTTGGCACCGTCGCAAATAGCTGTCAAATATTTACATGTTTTAATTAATTTGGCAATTTTACTGTATGAAAATAAGAAATATGGCTCTGTAGTGCACTAAAAAAATGAATATGAATTGCAATTAAAACCTTAAATTTGATGTTGTGAACGTTTCAGGTGTAAAAAAGGCATTTGGCAAGTTCCCAAATGCTTTTTTAACATCTTAAACTATATATTCGGTATTACGATAGTCCACTACAGAGCCATCTTTCTTATTTCCACACAGTTATAAAATTGCCAAATTAATTAAAACATGTAAATATTTGACAGCTATTTGCGACGTTGTCAACTTTTGGGATACGCGCTCTTAACACATCTAACGAACCTAACGTATACACTCTTAAAGCTACCAAACCACTGAACCACACCCATCGTGTGACAAATCAGTGCCTCGCAGAACCAATAAAGGTATAATCTAATTGTTTCTCTGAAGCGCACTCGAGCGTACTATCTATACAAGCCCGCATGTTTCATATTCATTTATCGGGTACGTGGATGCTTAACTCTATGAATGTATGGAAATAGAAAGTACGGGAACTTGGTTATTGGGAAACTGTCCCTCTACTGGAGTGTAATAGTTTAATTTTCCGGGATCAGAGATGATTCCCGGAACCCCGTGTCGTACTGATGCGGATTACTATTCTGAACCCAATCCAGATGATTGATTATTAATATTGGTTCGGTAAAATAACCATTGTAATTGAGTAAACTCTGATGGATTAAATTTTGCATTTATAACTATTATAATATTTTGCTCACTATAAAAACGGAAAATATTTCGAAGCGGACTAAACGTTTTCCTTATCCACTAATGTTTTGTTTAAACCGGTACGGACAAATTGCTGACGAAGCACCGGACATACTTTCATTCAACTGCTTACCGTAGTATCTGTCCGTGTCCAAAAATCCGCGCCAACTTGAGTGATCCTCTCTCTAGTACAATATTATCAACTGTATAATTTTTCAGGGCGCCCTTAGGATAACAGAAGACGGCTGCGGCGGCGTCAGAATAGTAGGAGCTTCAATGCGAGCAGTTAGAGGTGCTCCCGAAGCCCTAGGAGCCCTACGAGCTGGTGCCTTAGCAAGAACCACGGCAGCTACCAACATGAACTCGTCCTCCTCCCGATCACATGCAGTATTCACCTTACTACTCCGACAGAGAAGGCTAGCACCAGACCAAGACGCTACGATAGAAAGGGACGCCGAATCAGAAGCGCCTGAACAGTATGAAACTCTTACTGCCAAGTTCCATTTTGTTGATTTAGCTGGGTCGGAGAGGTTAAAACGAACAGGTGAGGCGCTAGGTCTTTTTGAATGAATATTTTGATTTGTTTCATAGGGTCGAAATGGGCGTCAAATTAATCGTGTATTCTATTACAGACATTTTACGTTATGAAAGTCACATTTAGATAAATCATTTTGTTACTGCAATACCTTAAAATCGTCATCTGCAAATTAAGCCTTCTCAATTTCACGTCCTTACCGGTTACCAATGTCTTCAGCTGGCCTATTCTAAAAAAATGGATTCCTCTTGATTAATCCCTTTGTCTATTACATCCAGGTGCAACCGGCGAACGCGCAAAAGAAGGCATCTCAATAAACTGCGGACTCCTAGCACTAGGCAACGTAATATCAGCTCTAGGAGACCGATCCCGCAAAGTACTACACGTCCCATACCGGGACTCGAAACTCACCAGGTTACTCCAAGACTCCCTCGGAGGGAACAGTAACACCGTCATGATAGCCTGCGTATCACCAAGTGATAGAGACTTTATGGAGACCCTCAATACGTTGAAGTATGCTAACCGAGCGAGGAATATCAAGAACAGATGTGTGGTGAACCAGGATCTGACTTCGAGGACTATTCATCAGTTGAGGCAAGAGGTGGCCAGGTTGCAGCTGGAACTTGCTGAGTATAAACAGGTGAGATTTTAGTCATTTACAGAACTAGCTCTTAGTTACTCAACGTTTACAGCATGATTTTGTATATCAGTGTTATTTACTTCCATCGAATCCAATCAAGCTTTCTCCTTCTTACTATCTATATTTTTTACCAAAGCTTATTTGGGAAAGCTAAATATTGTGATCTGAATATCACTCCTCATGAGAATGTTATGTTTGCTGTGTGATTGATGCCGTGGCTACAAACCCACATGGTGTTAATCATCATCATTTCAGCCGAAAGACATCCACTGCTGGACATAGGCCTTCCCCAAGTGTCGCCACATAGTGTTAAAGGAGCCCAAAAATTTTCAACGGATACACTGGTCTAAAATAGTTTTCAACACTTTCCAGGGCAAACGCGTAATATCAGAAAACGGCGAAGAGGGGTGGAGCGACGTGGTCCAAGAGAACGCCATCCTGACCGGCGAGGCGGAGTCCCTGCGGCGCAGAGTGAAGGCCATGCAGGGCACCATCGAGCAGCTCTCCGCCAGGAACAGCGAGCTCATCGCGGAGAAGGCGCTCGGGAACTGGGGGCCGAAGGACGGCAGTCCGGATGCCAATGATTGTTCGTTGACGTCGCTTGTACAGGTGAGCACGTAATAACTGATAAGAATTGCATGATGATCATATTATTCTGGTTCTGGCACGCCGGATATCCATCTATTCACCGCGAAATAAATTTAATGTGAGACATTTTTTGTAATGTTGTTAAAAAATATTCCTCAGACAAAGATATTGTTGAAAAAATCAGTCTTAAGACAAATAAATCAGTACTCGTGGATATCAGGCCAGATTACTTCAACTAACAAGTAATGTTGCCTGTAAGCTAAGAATTGTTCCCCTTAAAAACTAACTTCCTAACCTCTGCGTCGAATAAAGAAAGATACGGTAACTATTGAGGATCCAGAAAGACCACATTCAGCAATTCGGCTAAATCGGCCTCATTAGACTAACTGGAAATAATTATTTTTACATTAATCCTACATTAAAATAAAATAATAAATTGAAAGACTTTCAGTGGATTGCATAGATAGTGTATTCTTGGCAACCTCATAAACCACCCCTACTTCTTTCTCAGGGTTACGTCAGCGAGATAGAAGACCTCAGAGCTCAACTACTAGAATCCAACGCGATGTACGAAGCGAGCCGCAAGCGCGAGGCGACAGTCGCGCGCACACGACACGACTCCGTGCAAGACCCCTCGCTCATCATCGATGATGCTAAACGGGAGTTGTACAAGGTATATCAACCCCTCCTACCTACATACATGACTTGTTATAGCCCTTCATCATAATTCCAGAAGAAAAATGTCCACTGCTTGACATAGGCCTACCCTAAGTATCGCCAAACCGGACCGATTTCCGGTTCCGTACGACTTGCATCCAGTAGAGCTCCGCAATCTTCACTAGGTCATCGGTCCACCTATTGAGAAGCCTTCCAACTCCACGTCTTCCGGTTCGCGCTCGCGACTCCAGAAGTATTCGGCTCATCGGTCACCCGTTCTGCGAGCAATTGCCTCTTAAGTTTGACTTTTATAGCCTATAAATGAAAATGTTCACGGTACAAGCAACAACAGCATTTCTCTCCATCATCTATTCTACATCTTGATTTTGAAGCCGAAGATGTAAAATCAGGTCTCGACTGGACTCTTCTCTACTTTCCTCCCAATTACTGATAAGTAAAAACATCCTCAAATGTGTGTGACAGAAATTTGTAACACGGATGGACCATGACCTGCGTTAGGACATTAGGATACTTTTATCCCCGACACAGCGTGCCTAAAATGGCCGCTTTAGCAGAACATAATATGAATCAAGTTAAAAAAATTAAATTCTTAAAATGGACTTTATGCTTATGTGAATAAAGTCCATTTTAAGAATTTAAAATTTTGAGCGTGATTTATATTATGTTCTGCTAAAGTGGCCATTTTAGATCCCCAGGAGATATCATGTTGAATAGTATCCGACTGGCAAGCGGATGAAGCTGCGAGCAATAACTAGTTGAAAACAAAACGGCAATCACCTAATAACGTTCAATTGCTTTTCCAGGAAAAAGAACTCTTGGCTAGAAGTATGGGTGAGCTCGAGTTCCAGCGGAAACTGAACATGAGTGAGAGCATGACCAGCGCTGTGGACGACGGGCACATCGGGGAGAGGGAACGCGCAGAGGGAGAGAGTGCAGAGGACTCCGAGCCCTCCGACGGAGACGCCGAGGTGGAGCCTAGTGACTCGGATGAAGAGGACTCGGAGGTTAAAGGTATGGAGAATGATTAAATTACCAAATTAGCTCGAATACAACTAATAACAGCCGCACCGGTCGATCTTCAAGGTTGAGCAACGCTTGCCGAGGTGGCGAACCGTGATTGGGTTCATTAGTCTTTTGGAAAGCAGGTAAAGCTGTTGGTCCCGGCTGTCATTTGTAAACCTTTGACAGTCGTTACAGGTAGTCAGTAGCCAGAATTAATGGGTTTTGGAGGTCCGCTGGAAGTTCCATGCTAAATACTGGTATACAAATTCTTCTACAAAAGAAATTAGAAAAAAAAAGATGTGTAAATAATAATTCTGGTGGGCTAAAAATGTGTACTCTATCTATCAACCTACAATCTCCAGGTCAACGCGTCCTCTCAGCGCAACTAGCAGCTCTAAGCGAGGACATCGACACGAAGGCCCGTCTGATCGAACAGCTGGAACTGTCCCAGCGCCGCCTGGCCGCGCTCAAGTCGCACTACGAGACCCGCCTGGATACCTTACACCACCAGATCAAGGCCACCAATGATGAGAAGGATAAGGTGCTGGCTTCGCTTGGTAAGTAAAATTGCTTGTTTTATGTCCATTCGAACAAAAGTCATTTACAAGGTGAACAGGCTTCTGGATGATTTCCCAATCCTTTCCTTGCCCTTCCTATTTTGAATTTGCCTCCACTTGCATTCGTCCTTCACTGTGAGTGCGAAAAGGACAACGCATCGCTCCCGCCATCTGACGGCGGTGTCAAGACACAAAAACAGTTCGAACTCAACGAATACGCCGGCCGACTAGAAATCCGCGCGCGCGGTAAAAAAACGAAAAAATATCGCGAAATACGACTGCTAGTGATACAATGTGGTGATCTCCTGGCTCCCAGGATCCTGTGAGTACCTGACCTCTTTCAATTTTATATCCTTTAGCCTGTTTCTGAGTAGAGAACTTCAAAAAGTGTGCTTGGCTTCACGTGATACTCAATCACAAGCCATATGTATGTCACCGTAAAATTGTCAAATACGTTATATTGTAATATCTCTAGCGATATTGTAAAGTCTCGAATTATTGTCAAATGAACATACTGCTTACAATAAAACGCATTATTTTTCGTGAAATGCATGCGATGGTAGTCAACTCACGCGGTGTGGAGGGAAGGAGGGGTCCTCCTTGCCCAGTGGTACCACTCTCATGAAAAGACACTGTACCATTCCTGAGAAATATCGATTAATATAACCTAACCTTAAAACACTTCATATTCCCCTAAAAAGCGTAGTCGACGGAGCCCCGCTTCGCGGGGCCCCTATTTCCGGGTGCAGGGTTTAAAGGAACCTAACTAACCTAACGGGGGGGTGCCCCAAGTCCCGATTATGGGGGCAGAGATACTTCCGTAATGTTCAGTAGACAATAATTCGAGATATTACAATATCGCTAGAAATGAACACGTTATATTGTAATATAACGTGTTTGACAATTTTACGGTGACATGTATAAATGGAAACGCCCTAGAAAGACATGTAACACAATCATGCCTTGTTGATGATGTGAATAAATAAATGCAAGCACGTGTTACGCAAAACTTGGCGAGCACTTGGTGGCGCCAAGTGTTTCACTTTGGTAGTGTACCACAGTACACTTGCCGATACGAGATCTCCTCTCCAGGATTCGTTCGTTCGACAAACATGGCCGTCCTACTGCCACTTCAGCTTGCATACTCTGCTAGCTATGACCGTAACTCCAAGTCATTTCCGGATAATGCCTGTCGGATTTTTCCTTCAAAGAAACTCCGAACATAGCTAATTGAGTGACTGTACTTATTAACTACCCTCCTTTTACCCTTCAGCGACACAAGCATCCCCTCCAAGCGAGAAACTAAAGCGCGTGAAGGACGAGTACGAGCGTCGTGTAGCGGGC
Organism: Xestia ashworthii; assembly: GCA_950022955.1. Classification (NCBI taxonomy): domain Eukaryota; kingdom Metazoa; phylum Arthropoda; class Insecta; order Lepidoptera; family Noctuidae; genus Xestia; species Xestia ashworthii. Next base: position 22,739,042 of record OX465550.1, read on the forward strand.
ATGTCGCGGGAACTGAAGCGGCTTCAAGCGGCGCAGCGGGAACACACGCGCTTGCAGCGCTCGCAGCAACAGACAGCGCAACAGATCAATACCTTGAGATCGGAACTGCAGAATATGAAGAGGGATAAGGTAATAGAACTGATATTTTATTACATGAAAAACTTTTAGAACATCGTCGACGATGAAACGATCGAAACGTTTGTAAAATTACACCACGTTCAAAAATCTATCATTTTATTTTAATTTTTTGGGCACTCAGTGTTGTTTGTTACGTTATTCATAACTTTGAATATAAATAACTTCTTCACAGGTGAAGTTAGTACAACGCATGCGCGAGGAGGCTAAACGACACGCGCAAGCGGAAGCGGCGCGGGCTAAAGAGGTTGGTTCTATCTCTATTATACAATCTATTATTTAATCAAAAATCATCACTATTTGAACTTCGAATAGTGTCCCCCAAAACGCTTTTTCTTACATTTTTAACTGACTTCCAAAAGTTAGTGTCAGTATTTTTCTTTCTTCCCAAAATATGTATACTAAGATCTTATTTAGTAATTCAATTTAATTTATTTTCTTAGGTGGCACAACTGCGCAAAGAATCTCGTAAGAACGCCAACTTGATACGATCACTAGAAGCTGAAACTAAGTTGAAAGAGGCGGTAAGTTTAATCAAAAAGATAATAATGATCTCATGAAATATTACCTGAAAACAGACCGCCTCATTAAATGATATATTCTGTGTAGGTGTTAAAGCGTAAACAAGAAGAAGTGTCGTTGCTAAGGCGAGGACATCGCGACAAGCTAAGCAGTCGAGCGGCGGGCAGGTTACATGGTGAGTGCGATTAGTTGAAGCATAGTCTATGTATATTTCCTATAGTCAACTCAACTCAAATCATTTATTACAATTAGACCATTACGGCACTTTTGAATGTCAAAAATACAAAGAAAAATCAAAGCTACAGTCCCAGTCACAAGACATAAAAACTGTGAAAGTACTGTAGTTGCCCATTCCCTAGCGTAGATCTCTATGGAGAAGAACGGGCAAGAAACTCCATGGACACTCTTTTCAATCAAACATTTTGTTACAAAATCTTGGTTACATCATTCATGTTGAGATTATACATATATGTGAGAAAGATTATGTAGAAAGACGTGCACATTAAGAGCGTCCAGAGAAAAAAAAAACAATTTAAAAGTAAAGTAATTAAAATGAACCGTGGCAGCTAAGAGATGACCAGTCCCGACTGACAGCGCCCGTTCACGAACATGACGCATGGATCAGCGCCATTCAATTCAACAATATTGAAGGGAACTAAATGACCCGACCCACCCGCCACCATCAGCATGACATTCTCTCAGCCACCAAGGCATATTCAAGTCAATGAAAGATAACTCAATGCAAATGGTAGCTTTACAGTACATGGTACTCACACATGTGCTATGCAATTATACAATACTAAGAGATGGAATCTATGCAATGCAAGAATATTTTTACAATCTTCTGCAGCTAACACAATAATTTGTCCAATTAGTTGGTTCTTGTAGGTTTAATAAGCTATGGTTGCGGAGCAGGACCAGCATGTAGCCAAGCATTTTTATCCTCAATATAATCCCCCAACTTATAATATGCTTGCCTACATAGTGTGCGTTTTACACAAGCTTTAAAGGAGATGGGCAAAAGTGGTACCAAAAAGTCTCATGCATCAAGATTAAAATTTTATAGTAATTATTTCCATATTTTTTTACGACATTACGCGTCTGGGAATTGAGTTTTAAACAGGGCATTTAATTTAAAGTATAGAAGTATGAATATTGTTTTACTCCCTTTACATGACGTTTACACAACCGGTCATAGTGTTTGGTGTGATAGTATGATCACAGTAGCGTCCAATAATAAATACCCCTACATACTCTTATGGTACCCTTAGATACGTTATTCGCTCATAGTATTAGCAGTAGGTTAAAATATCGGAAATCTCACCGAATCCAGTCCCGCACCATGTCGCGACTATACGTCGTTATAACTCGAAATTCTTACTAATATAAGCGGATTACTATATTTGCAATCATGGTTCGTATATGACGTGTCAATAAAATATTACTTGTCTGGTTTTGAGGTTATTTTCGATTTTATAAAATTACTCCGAAACCCCAGTTTTGTTTACAAAAAAAACTTTTGTAGGATAAGTTAATATGATAAGTAGACTATAAAAAACCAAGTTTGGTTTTGATGCAGCTTGGTACGGGATTCCATATATGCATGCTCATTGTCCTTTCGTCTCATTCAGTTTTAGAATGTGGGGAGGTATTTTATTGTAACATTTTAAACAGTACCCCATGAAAGCTGAATCTACTTTAGCAAGCCTGAAACCTGGCTGAACTAGTTGGTCCTTATTTCTAGTATTATAGTGGTGTCTGTCTCCTCTTTTACTGAATAAATACAGATTTTTCCTAACGTATATGATGTTTTCATAGATGTATTGACAAGGTACTGTCATTATATTAATTTCCTTAAACAGTTCTCTTAGAGAATCGCGTCTACGCAATTCATATATGGCTCTTATGGCTCTTTTCTGCAGAATAAAAATAGACTTGATGTCAGCAGCCCGTCCCCATAGTAAAATACCGTATGACATAATACTGTGAAAATAACTAAAATAGACTAGCCTCGCCGTATCAACATCAGTAAATTGACGGATTTTTCTAACAGCATATGCTGCTGAGCTCAGCCGGCCTGCAAGAGATGTTAAATGAGGACACAATTGTAGCCTGTGGTCGAGCGTAATTCCCAAGAAAACCGTTGTATTGACAAATTCAAGTTTCTCTTAATTCAATACTATGTCACAATCACTACTTTTGACATTTGGTAAAGCAAATCTTATGCACTTAGTTTTTTTCCCATTTAGTACTAAATTATTAGCGGTAAACCAATTATGAACCTGCAGTAGGGCGTTATTTACGTCGTCAATATTTGTGGCACGTCTGTTTATCTTAAATATTAGAGAAGTTTCGTCAGCAAACAATACCATTTGCGGGTGGTTTTTAAATAAATGGGGTAGGTCATTAATGTATACTAAAAAGAGGAAGGGACCCAATATCGAACCTTGTGGTACACCCATTTTTACTCTTAAACCCATCGAATTTACACCCTTTACTTGTACATGCTGCTGTCTATCATTTAAATACGATTTTACTAAACTGAGCGCAAGTTTACCTAAACCGTAATGCTCAAGCTTCAAAATCAGGGTTTCGTGATTTACGCAATCAAATGCCTTCGAGAGGTCACAGAAGATTCCTATGGTATCTTGTGCCTCTTCCCACGCAGTAAATATGTGTTTTTAATAAAGTGACACCGGCGTCAGTCGTACGAGTACAACGTCCTTTGGTAAAACCATACCGTTGGTCGTGTAAGATTTTGTTGGTGTTAAAATGGTTAAACATTTGATTGAGCATTATCTTTTCAAACACCTTGCTGAAAACCGGCAACACGGATACGGGCCTATAATTATTGGTGTCTTTACTGTCCCCGGATTGGAAAAGCGGTATTACCTTACTGAATTTCATTAGGTCAGGGAAAACCCCTTGATCCACGCACAAATTAAATATTGAGGCTAAATACGGTGCTACGGTCTCAACAATTGAAAAACAAGCTTTGATAGACATACCCCATAGATCTTCGGTTAATTTGATCTTGATTTGCTTAAAAGCTTTTATGATTGTTATTGGGTTTACATGATGAAATTTAAATTCATTTGAACAGGCTGAAACGTTCGCCTTCAATAAATCTATAGAGAGCAAGGGAGAAGAATTTAAGGTTTCAGTAGTTTTAAGTGGGATACTGGTAAATAAATTTACAAATTCTTGAGCAACTTCATTGTTAGATCTCACGAGGTCACCTGAGGTCTCTAGTGTTATGTCATTACTTGGTTTTTTAGATCTATTTGTTTCACTGTTGAAAATTTTCCAAACTGTCTTTATTTTGTTATCGGCCGATTTTATCTTGTTGCTAATGAAAAGGGACTTGGCTATCTTGCAAGAGTTTTTAAAAATTTTCGAGTTCGTAGCCACATATTTACTAAAAGTTTCTGTGTTGATTTATGGCTTAAGGTCGTACAGCTCAAACAATCGTTCCCTACTTTTCCTAATACCCTGAGTTGTTCAGTCACTGATAATAAACTTTGGGCCAATAGTTTTCGTTTTCTGTTTTAAAGTATTATTGAACTCTGTGTGCACTACCGAAAAGAATTCTAGTCGATCACCGCGGGCGTTTTAGTAGAACGGTTTTGTGGGAAGACCGGGCGAACTGCAGACCTATCGTCATCTTGCAGTTTGGAGTATTTAGAATATAACACTTCTTACGCCCGAAATTGATGACGTATGTAGATACAAGTCCAGAACTGCGGTCTTTGATGGCTGTTTGTGGTCCGCCGTTTAAAAGACTTACATTCAGGATCAATATTGTTAATTTCGGGTGTTATTCATAAACACCCTGTTAGTCCTATTGTTCTCCCACTTTATTTAAAAGTGTCGAGACCATATAAATAACTGATAAATTGCCAGAACTCTTTACATGCAAAATATAAAATGTAATTTCCCACAGATCGTACCCGGTCCCGTAAGAGCACGTCGTACCGCGAGGCGTGGTCCCGACTGGAGTGCTGGGTGTCGCGCGCATGTGCGGCGCGCTGCACGCTGGGCGAGCTGGAGGCCGCGCTCGAGCGGTTGCTGCAACAGCGCGAGCGAGCGCGCAACACCGACCACGATCCTGACGCCAAGCATCTGCTGCGATACTTGAGAGAGTCCATCGCTGATACGCAGGCGCAGATCATGCAGATAGAGGTACGTTTCACCATATGAAGTTTCGCTAAGAAATTAGTTGGCAAGACTTGATCTTTCTTCATCAGACTTGATCGTTATCAAATTATGATAAAGCCCAATGGGAAGGTATGAATGGTAATGCCAAACTCGGGACGTTGGACGACACTAGGGTGTGGATATGGAGCCGCATTACAATGTATGTTTCGCTGTCTATGACGACCTTCTGTGCCCTAAAAAATGTATTTAACTTGACCACTGCCACTGACGTCGCTGTAGAAGTGGCGTAGTTTTGGGCAAGTCCAATTACAACACTGTCGTGCCAGCAAAACAACAATATTATGAAACCACAAGTGGTTTTAAAGCTCATTATTTCCCATTGATTTCGCGGCCGCGTCCCCCTGCAGTAAAAGTGACTTGAAATTTTTTGCGACTCTTAGTGCAAAATCCCACTTCACTTCCTTTATTTTCCTTCCCCAGGAGGAGAACGATGAGAACATGCTCCCTCGTCTGCTGGACCACATCGACAGCGCGGAGGCAGGACGGTACTCGCTGGAGCGCCTGGCCGCGCTGACGCTGCAACACGCGCAGGACGCCGCCAGGAACCTCAAGATGTTACAGGACACGCGCGCGCAACTCAAGGAGGTAACTATCACTGTAAAAATTAAAAACTCAAACATACATTCTTACAAACATACTCAATAGTCTTGTTTCCACCATCAATAAATTGCAAATCTATTTAGTCCATCAGTGAGAGTATTGGAAAATAATGGATACGCATTTTTTGTTTTTTGTAAATCAATGAATAATCTCAATACGATGTGCTCTTACGGGACAAAGATAAAATGCGTCAAAACCCGGGAGTGGGAGCTCCTGACGTCAGAACGCACTAAAAATAATTATCGCGTGACGTATTGAGAATTTTAAAAGCGTCATAGGTTTACGTAACAACAGAGAAAAATCGAATCAAATATTTTTTGACAATCTAACTGACAGACTCAGGGGGGGGGGGGGGAACTTGCCTTCACGTACGTCATCAAAACTTTTGAATGCGCCATCTTATAGATGTCTTCCGAACTTTTTTACTTCAATTCACATATGACGTACTAGATGTCTCTACAAACACTATATTTATTTAAATTTCTAAATAAATCGAACTATAAAAAGTGACTGGGGGTAAGATGAAAAACGGGGAAAGATAAAAAAAATACAATAACGCCGAATATCAAGGAATTCTTTTAATTCTGGCAATACAGTTGTGGACACCACTTTGTCTTGCCCCGCCCCGCAGTCTGCGTCAGTCGCTAAGTGAGAGCGCTCGTGTGTTTTTTTGTAATTTTCCGCACGACCAGAATTCGCGCGTAAAATTGAGTTTTTCAATCTTACCCCGCTTGCTGTATCTCCTTACACAGGTAAGTACCAAACATTTTGTTTTGATATTCATAATTAGATTTGAAATGTTATATGGTCTTTAATGTGGTGACTACTATATTTCACGTATTTTAAGATTTATGGTGCCTTTCAAACTTTCCCCTGCAAATTTTAACGGGGTAAGATGATAATATAAAATTTTCCATCTTACCCCGTTTATGAATCTCCTACAAAAGATCAGGGGTTCTCAATCTGAAATATACGGTGGTATTCCACAACATCACAAGTACCAACAACTTTTATCATGGAATCAGTACATAATTCTAGACTCTGTAATGGTAAAACGCTTGTCGGTTTCAAAAAAAGTCAGATGTTCTATACATAAGTGCAATACCTACACGATCAAAATGTATAACGCAGCTGAAATCTGAAATCAACCACGGTATGGAACACTAAATATGCCATTTGAACTTACATATAGATAACTTTTTATTTTTGTTTTAGGATCAACATGCCTCGTAACTATATAAGGAAATCGTTACGGGCAACCTGTTATACTCCTGAGGACTTGGCAATTGCTATACAGAGAGTGGAGAATAAAGACTTAACCATGTACGCAGCAGCTAAGTTATATAACATACCTGTCGCTACGCTGCGGTATTTTTACGGTATTTTTCACATTCATCTTTATTTTTAACGTCAATTTGGCAATGATTATAAAAGTACAGTTTACTAATGTTTTTTATAGGCAAGAGTGCCTAGTTTTGTTGTTTTTTTTATTAAATAATATGGAACGCAAAAATACGCGGACGTGATTTAAAAAATATTGTAGTTACTTCTGATTTTCGGATTTACCAACTGATCTGATACAGCCAAATTATATATTTTTGATAAGATGTTATATTAGTTTTAAAAGTAGTACTTATATTCGACTGATTTTATTTAACTGTGATGTTTGGATCTCCTTTGAAACAACATTTTTAATAATGTTAATTATATCCTGCTCTCGTGGTTTATTTTATAAAAATAAGTATAATGTACGCTACGCTAGTACAAAATGAAAACATGTGTTTTATTTATCGACCCGACTAAGACATGAGTCATGAGCATGATTATTAATTTTTTTTAATATCTTATCAAAACAAATGTTGAGAACCCCTGACTGCCAACCGTTTCAACGGGGTAAGATCGATATATTTTATTTGACAAATTATTTTTTCTTGCATTTAGAATGCGATTTTTAAATGTAACTTATTTTCAAGCTATTTAGGTTATTAGAACAGAAGGTTTATTGATCACCACACATGCATAATGACCATCAATACGATTTTAGTCACTATTTCAATCTTACCCCTTTGGCATTTCATCTTTCCCCTACATATTGTTTTTCTCAAGACCAACTTTATCAACGCTTTTTTCATAAAAAAATTGTTTCAAATAGATTTCTGTCAGCATTATAGAAACAAGTTGACTATACTCTTTTACCCAAAACGTCATTTTATGCATTTGACCTGAATCCCTTTGTTTCACAACAGTTTAAAATCAACACTACTTATCTGATCAAAAATCCATTTCGACTTACCCCCACTCACCTTAAAATTACTTGACGAAAAGGATATTTTTGAACGAAAACGAACGAATGAAGCGTCAATGTCAAACATCTTGTCTCGTGTCGGAAAAATAATATTTTTGAAAAATATCCATTGAAACATTTTGAATAATTATGTGTTGTGTGTTGTTTGTACATAGTGTATAGGTTGAATTGAATTTGGATAGTGTTGTGTATTAACCGAGTTTTGTTCGGCAAAGAGTTTTAAGATTACAATGACGAAATGGAAAACAAAGTGTGTAAACAGACCAAAACTGAAATTTAAGAAAGTGTACTTATTTAAAATTATTTTACTTATGTTATTTTGTCTAATCGAAATCCTATTAGCTACCCATAAAATACAAATTATCCAAAAACAACTACACACATCAACACGGTCTAGGGATATTTCATACTCAATTAAATAACTCGAAAAGTACTGGCCGCATTGTAATCTTTTATACACCGATTTGTTTATAATTTATCTCAGACTAATTCCAAATTCAAATTTTTGAAAATTCTTTTGTTTCGGTGGCATAAAAATGTCTTGATGTATAGGAGAGGGAATTTTCATTTGTGCGAAATTTAGAAAACAATACGAATTACGTTTAGTTACAGTTTTTTTTTTTTCATTTTTAAACGAAAGATAAAGTTAAAATTGAGGTATTGTAGCCATGCAACGCCGACATTTGACGAGGGCGGAGATGTTACGAGCTGTGGGAATGCTGGAAGCTGGATCTGTTCAGCGTAATGTTGCTGAGGCCATAGGGACCCATCAAAATGTAATTTCAAGATTGTGGACACGCTATCGTGCCACAGGTGAAGTAGCGGAGAGGCACCGGGGGCCAAGTCGCATCACTACCCCCAGACAAGACCGATTTTTGCAAATTACTGCGCGAGCTCAACCAAATGCAACGGCGACTCAATTGGTCCAAAGGCTGCGAGTGGAACACCAAGTGCTTGTGAGTGACCAAACTGTAAGAAGGCGATTGCATGAAAGCAATCTACGCTCTCGTAGACCACTCCGGGTCCCACCTTTACAGAGAGGCAATCATGGACGACGATTAGAATGGGTTCGGAACCACGTGGACTGGGGCCGTGAGCAATGGTCCAATGTGCTGTTCACGGATGAATCCAGGTTCGGCTTCCATCCAGATTCACGAAGGACGCGTGTTTGGCGAGTTCCTGAACGATGGAGCCGTCTCCAGAACCCTCAGGAAGTTCACCCATACCAAGGAGGAACAATTATGGTTTGGGCAGGAATTCGTCTTGGAGGACGGACGGATCTCGTTTGGGTGCGGGGCAATATGAGGGCAGAACGATACGTCCAACAGGTGCTGGGGCCCGTAATCTTGCCCCACAGAACACAAATGGGGCAAGATTTCCTGCTCATGCACGACAATGCCCGGGCACACACGGCGAGAACGGTAGCAGCTTGGTTACATACACATAATGTTAGGGCCTTAGACTGGCCTGCTCAATCGCCAGATCTAAATCCCATTGAGCATGCGTGGGATATGCTGCAAAGAAGAGCTCTGAAGGAAGTTCCTGAAAATCTGGCTACAGAAGATCAACTTTTTGCGCACCTCAGAAGGACATGGGACAATATTCCGCAGCAAGACATTGACAACCTTGTTCTGAGCATGCCGAATCGTTGCCGATGTGTTATGAACATCATGGGCGCTTTCTCAGACTACTAACTTCAAGTTTATAAACACAAATTAAATGATTTTTCTATTTTTTTCAGTTTTAACTCACAAATTAAAAGTTAATTCATATACGGTTTCCGTCTATGCATCATTTTTTTTCCATAAAATCCTGAAATTTTAATCTAACTACCTTAACCATTTTTAAAAAATGGTAGAATATTAAATAACGTATCTTTTAAATATATACATGTCATATAAATAATTAACACATTGATAGTAATTCGCTTTTTTTAAAATATCCCTAGACCGTGTTGATGTGTGTAAATGAAAATGGAGGTTTGATTAGTTATGGTTCGGAGATAGATCTTCAGAGGGCGCGACAGCGCGACAGGTTGGCCAAAAAACCCTAAAGAGGGCTCTCTATTTCCCGTATATATAGATGCTCTGTGGACAGACTAAATAGTTTTTCTTTTGGATATGAATGAAACATTTTGTCAGCGACATGTTTTATGCGGGTTACATTACATTTTGCTGACAAAATTGAATGTTCCCAATAACGCTACTGGTAATTGGTGTTTTTTGTTTTTTTCTTTTATATTATGGCTTTGTCTTGTCTATAACGGAGAATCACTGACTCCTAAGACACAGGCACATACACCTAGTTTAGGAGTCAGAGAATTAAAATTATTGTGAACTAGATATAAGCCTTATTATGCTCTTTGTTTTTGATGATTGTACTGTGATGGCTTTTGGTGCAATAAAGAATTTATTTATTTATTTTAATTTGAAAGACTCAAAATTGTGATGAATAAAAGTGGTGCACTTGTTCGGCAACAATTTTTGCCAAGAATTACCGATACATTTTTATTTGTGTTTTTAATCCTTTTTTTCTCTTTTTGACCTACAGCTAGAAGAAAGTTCAGAGCGTACAGCGAGTGCACTCCGGATAGCGGGCACGGAAGATCAGAACCTGAACACTTGGGCAGGAGTACCCGCCGCACTGCACGCTCTACTCGCACATGTGTCTTCTGGCACCTCTACGCGATCCGTATCACCAGTGGACAGGTAACAGATTAGACAGACACAAACATACATGAAAGACAATAAACAAAATCTGGTCATTTGCGCCTTAAACTACCAGCTCGTATAAGGTTTCCTCCAAGACAACCCGAACGGAGATGAAGCTTGTGGGAACCGACCAATCAAATTGCTTAAAATCAACATTACGTCACTCCCTGCTCCTGTGATTGGACTAATCTTACACGTCTCTACTCCGCTCTATTCGTTTCTACTTTGGTAGAAACCTAGCCTAATGCTACGACGCATGGGTGTTGGTTTTTAGCAATCCCTTAAGGTGATTTTCACGGGTAGGACTGAAGGAGTGTTCAGTGCAGTGCGTTAATTGCTTTGAAATTTACAATTTAGGCAGCTTTTCACCGCCGCGTGCCGTTTAGTTGTACTGATAGCGTTCAGTTTGATAAGTAAAATTCACCCTAGTTTAAATATACGTATCTTCCAAACAACCATGACTTCATTTAAATAATACTTGTGTGATTACACCTGTAGTTATTGGCACAGTGCGCAGCAAGAGTCGCGTCCTAACGGAGTCCGCTCGCCCAACACAGCGCCCACCTCGCCGCCAGACGACAACACCGCCTCGCCCTTCCAGCGGAACACGTAAGTATACTACGTATATTGGATTTTAGCGTAATCAGGCTATAATGTGCACACAGCTCGGAAACATGCCTCATGGACTGGACCGTAATCCGCGTTTCGCGCCAAGTTTAAAATTAGGTTGACCATTTTTGTTTACTTTTTTATCCGACTTCAAAAAGGAAAAGGTTCTATATTCGGCTGTTTTTTTTTTGTATTATCATTGTTTTTCAAAAAAGTTTTATGCACTCGGAATATGTATGAAAAATATTGTCTTTCTCGCATGAAGAAAGTGAACGAGATAGTCATACACATTTCGAATTGCAAACAAGGGTTTGTTAAAACAGGGGCAGATAATTAAAGCTTATGTACAAAAGCCTTTGTACATAAGCATATATACCACTTTAGGTTAAACCGTGTTTGCCTGGGTTGGTCCGTGGATGGGTGACCACCCGTTACATGCCGAGTTTCCTCCGTGTCTCGGAAAGTACGTTAAGCCTTAAGGCTGTCAATTGTAGATCTTTGACAGTCGTTCCAGATAGTCAGTGGCCCGTAAGTCTGAAACCCAGTCTTACCAAGGAAGGGGTATCGTATTACCCAGTACTAACTGGATTGTGCAATATTTGGGAAAAAGCTAGCAGGTGATGATGAGTACGTATGTATGTTTATAACCGACGTTCCATCTCCTTCAGTCCCCGTCGCGGCTCAGTCCGTCTGCGCGACCTGGGCGTGATCGGTCGCGAGGAGGACCCCATGACGCAGTCCATGGTGGAGCCCACCTCGCCGCGCCCCATACCGCTCAGTCGCGTACCCAGCGCGCCAGGCAGTCTCAGGTACACCAAAGAGGAATTACGATCAATTTTCAACTCCAAAATTCAACTTTTATGAGACTCAATTCTGTCTGAACCTACAAGAGTTCAATTTGAGTTGTATTTAAGCTTTTTTACGCCATTGTCACATATACGTGACAAGCACGCGCGTGCCCTGTACGCCAACGACACAAATATGTGACAAAAAAGGCGGTGCACTATCAAACGTAATGAAATAGTTTTGGAATCCCTATTCTTTTTATAGGTATGTATTTGTGGTGAAATTGTGGCTTCATGCTCTGACGTTCAAAAGATGAAACCTACCCCCATTCCCCACAGAGGTCTGCAGCCGCTGGGCAGCACAGTGAGCGCACTGGCGTCCCCGGTGGCAGGGCGCCGCCCCCCCGCGCCCCCCCCGCCGGACTCCCCGCGCCCCCCCCGCCGCCACCAGGCGCTCACCAAGCCCGCCTCCCTGTACGTATACAACACCCCGCTCTACATACCATAGGGAGACAAATGGCGATCATGTACACGAACGGAATGAAAAGGATCCCTGTTTAGTACCTCTGAACCTCTTAATTTAGTATGACTCTAAATGGCACATACACTGACATTATTGGTGAGGTTCTTCAGAAAGTTCAGGTGCGTAGTACTCGCAACCGACATGCGTGTGTGACCTGATGTGTGAACGTGACGAGGCAAAAGGAATATGGAAAGATCGACGACCCCCGTACTATTCAATCCATCCATCAGCACAATGTTTTAAGTGCGTTACATTGAGTTCTACCACAAAACATGATTTATAACCTCAAAAAAAAAAAGTTGTTTCCCAGCAATATTTTTTGCGTAAAGTTACTTAGTTTGATGTACAGAATGCTTGGTTAACGGCTTTGTGATGAGGTGGTTTACACCCTTTATGTCACCTACTTTTGTCAAGCAGTCCCTTTTTAATCTTTCATTCCGCAAGTGTACACATAACGCAGATATGTGACGTATTATATGTTTCTGTTTTTTATTTGAGATAATCGCTTAGTATTGATCATCACAATCTTTAAACTTAATCACTGAAATATTTAGTTGTTCGTTGTAAGCGTTTCAAAGTGTTGTCAATGTTTTGTTTTTAAAATTAGATAAATATTATTTTATTATGTTTGGGAATTGGTTATTTCTTTATCTTATTGTTTTTGGGCTGATTTTTCATTCGTCATGTTGTCTTGATTCGTTAAACATTTTAACATAAATGTCATACGTCAATATTATGCCTAAAATAAAAGATGTCTGTCGTTGAAAAATTGGCCCTAAGTAATATATTTAACAATCAAATGAAAGCTTCAGTAGTTAGAAATATATCTGTCTCTTTTACTCTGGTATATGTGCGGTATCGCCGTCCCTTTCTGCATGGTACACTGCTTGGGTATATGTGCTAGACTCTAGGTGGTGTGAGATAGACATTGCTGTAGTTTTATTTAGAACTGGAACTGGATCTATTTATAATAGAAAGAAAAATGTCTACTACAGGTTTACTTAAAAAAAAGAATCGGATATTTTCATCTCTCTCTCTCTCGCTCGCCCTCTTTTCGAATGAAAGACAGATGTCAAACTTAACACAAGACTGGTAGCATTGACGGTCACAAAATAAACCGGGTGATTTTACAAGTAGACAACACGAGGGTTGTCTCGCTCCCACATTTTATGACCACATTACGTACAGTGACATTCATACGATCATTTCTAAGTATATTTTAAGGAAACCAGTAGTACTCTTAACCGTCTAGTATATATGTGCAAATTATTAAAAAAGTTAATGCATTCAATGAATGGTTTTACTCCGCATTTCTTAACAAAAAAATAGAAATGTTATTGAACTAAAACTGACTTTACGAAATTTGAACCCCGAATGTATTTTATTTATTTAAACCCAGGCCGGGCAATGTGCTATTGGATGTTTCCGTTAGAAACTCATTAGCGCCCGGAACCTGAACTTATTCCTGGTTGAAGGCAATAGGTTCGCCTCTCGTTGCATAGTAACGATTAGTACACAAGATCAGTTTGCACATATAACTCGTGATGGCGTTCGGTGGGTGGGCCGGGCGTGCGCCTGACGGCAGTTTCTCCCGCAGCCTGCTGACCGAGCTGTCCATAGTGGAGGACTGACACCCCCCCGCCCCCGCCGCGCCCCACGCGTCGCCCGCCCGCCTCCTACAACGCTCTGCATGCTTAGCCCTTATTTATGGGTTCTTCTACGTATTAATAACTTTATATCGACGCCTTCTTTCATGGTTTTGGAGATGAATGTGACATTTTCAACTATTATTTGAGACTTACGAGTACAAAGTGAGGTTCTAATTTAAGTACAAAAATAAATGTGTTAGATTTTTTTTGTGTTAATTATTTATATTAGTAACAAGGCTCATAGTAATACTTGTAAACTAAGCACGCATAATTTCTAAAACCATGAAAAAGTCGGGTGTACTAAAAAAAGTTGGTGAGACAGTGTTAAAAAAAGCTATGCAATTATTTACAGACGCGTTCGTATTATACGTACGTACGCGTCCATATTTACGCTGAAAATTCATTTTATAACTATGTGAATAAACACTAGGATTAAGATAGGATTAAGCTAAAATATTAACTGTTTGACTCGAAACATTGAAATGTAAAAAAGTACAATATTTTAGGCACTAAACGTAGGTACGGGTATCGAACCAAAAATGTCTAAAGACGCTTGATACCGCAGCTGCGATTTGAACTTTTCTGTGATGATCTTTTGATCTAATTTTGTATAACTAAATTATCTTGCAAGCTTCAGTGTAGTTTTAAGAGAACTTTTGCATTTAAGAAGTGCATAAAATGTTAATTAATAATACTAATCCAAAGGAATTGTTTAGCTTCATGCATTTTACTGTATTATATCGAAGTAGTTTGTAAGTATATCGTCACAAGTGTAACGTAAGCTTTAACTCGGCAATTTGGTAATAAAACATATATTACATACTATAAAGATGCTTGTGTTATAACATTTACCAAATGTGCACGCCCACAGTCGCGGACTAAAAATGTTGAAAAGAATTACAATTTAATTACTTCTTAACTATAAACGATAAGGTTGATTTCGGTGTTACTTTATATAAGGTGATAAATACATCTTCCAAAAGTAAATTTTGGTTGGTTATACTTTTTTAATTTCCAAAACATGGTGTCATTTGTTAAACATTTTTATATCACCTCTCTGAATGGACATTGTCATGCTTAACAGCTAAATATCTATTATACTACTACATTTTTTTCGCGAGTATTTATTTAAACAGAAATGTGCTAAAAATTGGACCTTGGGGTGGTGAACATTTTTAATCTTTGACTGCACTTGTGCCATTACTGTTGACTTAACGAAGCGTTCAATAAATTATCAAGACAAGTACCTATTCATATAGTTTGTAATATATGAGTACAGTGTATGTACCAAGTATATGTATATTATGTAGGCACAATAAATAGATGCAATTCAGCTTGTGTTTTGTTTGCTACCGGCATGACATGACGCACCCCCGCTATATGTATACTGCATGAGGAAGCATTAGCTACAATTTACATGGTGGGAAGGACATCGCGACACAAGGATTTACTGTGGATTTAGTATATGGCTCCAGACCTAGCTTTTTTCAACAGTTATTAAGAAAGCATTAGTTGATCTATTTATTTAGATCCTGTAGGTATACATTCATAATTTGACTATAATGTTCATAATACTGTGGTGGGAGCGGTGGATAGTTATAGCACTTTTATTTCATGTGCTGAATCCTTAGTAAAAGTTTGTGTTAAGATGCCTACCACCATGTATTAATATTCAATAAGATAAAAGTTTGACGAAATTGCATATGATCTGAAAAGATAAATTATAGGCCATAGGCCAGGATAAATTTTGGGTTGATTTCTGAATTTGAATGAAAACAACAACAAAATTAAATGAACCATAAACAGGGGGTCTAAAATCGCCGCTTTAGCAGAATCGTAAATGAATCACGTTAAAAAATTAAAATTCTTAAAATGGTCTTTGCAACCATTATCATAACTGGACTTCAGGTCCACTTAATTTATATGATTAAGGGCATTATTTTGTATTGTATTGATCTGTTGTCTGTATCTGTACCTATTGAATAAAATAAAAATATATTTTTTTTTTTTTTTTGTACTATAATATTAAGAACAAAAGTCTTAATAATTAATTACGATCTAGCCTAAAAGACTAATAAGCAATTTAACTCTAACTTAATATGTTACGTGATAGAATATGTTAAAACTAAGAATAGTGTTCATTTGCACTTTTACACAAGTCCGTAGCACTTTCTTAGAGTCTAATATAATTTATAAAACACTATGTTCATGTGTTATATGAATAGCACAACATTGTTACTATTACTCATTCACTTTGTACACTACACTAATTCAAAAGGTTTAGTTCTTTTTAGCCTACGCACTAAGTCTGTGTTGTCTAGCAGCTGAATTGCCTCAACATTCACGTGTCGATGAAGTCTGTGTTCGTGGGCTTCAGCAAATTTTTGGATAATAGTGGTGACGAATTCCATTTTAAGGTCACGATGAAGGTCGTCATTTCTTATGTACCAGGGTGCATTGACAGCATCCCTAAGTACTTTATTTTGGAATTGCTGGATTATTTTTACGTTGCTTTGTTTAGTACAGCCCCAAAGTTGGATGCCATACGTCCAAATTGGCATCAGAATATGCTTGTATAGGGTTATTTTATTATGTATTGATAGACAAGATTTCTTTCCGAGTAACCAATACATACTTTTATATCGTATATCGAGTTCCTGTCTTTTCTTTTTCACATGAGCTTTCCAACGCAACTTGGCGTCGAGAGTGATGCCAAGGTATTTGGCTGTATTAGCATAAGGTACTTGCGTACCATTTATGTAGATTGGGTGATAGTCCAAGTGTTTGTTTGTAAAGTCAATGTGAATTGATTTTGACTCATTCAGTTTGATCTTCCATTTTTGTGTCCAGTCATAAACTTTGTTCACAGCTAGTTGAACTTTTTCTACTGCTTCTCTGTGGCTTGATCCAGTAGCCATAATTGCAGTATCATCTGCAAAGGTCGCAATGGTGTTGTTTTCCAGTTCTGGGATGTCACATGTGTATAACAAGTACAAAATGGGGCCTAGCACACTTCCTTGAGGTACACCAGCTTTTATAGCTTTTAGCTCGGAATATGCGTCCTCCTGCCGTATTCTAAACATTCTGTTAGTAATGTACGACTCTAGGATATCTGCAAATTCTGGTAGCATGGGTCTGAGCTTGAATATTAGACCCTTATGCCAAACTTTATCAAAAGCTTGCGCGACATCTAAAAAGACGGTGGCGCAGACTTCCTTGTTTTCTAGTGTTTTTTCAATGATGTTAGTTATTCTATGTACCTGATCTATTGTTGAGTGTTTTTCCCTGAAGCCAAATTGATGATTTGGAATAAGGTCTTTTTCTTCTATTATTGGTTTTAACCGTTTCAATAACAGTTTTTCAAATAGTTTTGATAACACGGGCAACAGAGAAATAGGTCTATATGATGATGCTTCATGGGGTGGTTTCCCAGGCTTTGCAATCATAATGACTTCAGCAACCTTCCATGACTCAGGTACATGTTTTAAGATAAATGCAGCATTGATAAGCTTGGTCAGCTTTACTATAGCTTTGCGCGGGAGGTGTTTTAGAATTTCACCTGTAATGAGGTCGTAACCCGGAGACTTTTTCGAGCTTATGTTATTTTGAATTTCTCTCATTACTTCTGCTGGTGTCACAAGCTTAATTCTTTGGTTTTGTGATAAATTTTCACTCACAAGTGTTTCGATCGAACTTTCATTGAGTTGAAAAGTTTCTTCTAAGTGTTGAGCAAACCTTAACGCTTTTTGGTCATTATTTATGGCCCATTTTCCGTCGCTTGTTCTGATGGGCGGTATTTGTGTTATCGGCCTTTTAAGATTTCTTGTCGCTTTCCAAAGGGAGTAGTCCGTTGATTTGTCATTGGTTAGCTGCAGAAGGTTGGCACTCAGAGATTCATCCTCAAATTGTAGAATTTTCCTCTTTAATCGTTTAGTTAAGTTATTTAATGATGTTTTATCTCGTGGGCACCTTGTTTGCTGCCACTGCTTCCTTTGTTTCCTTTTCTCAGATAGTAAATCCACAATTTCTTTAGGATAGATAAATCCCTTATATTTACGTTTTAATTGCGGTGTGTTGTTCCACGCACATTGTTGGATGTCAACAATATATTTGTTTACTTCTGAGTCAAGCTGATCTTGCTTTTTTATAGAAGTGTTAAGGTCTATTATATTATCTAGATCAAGGGCAAAACTTTGCCAATCTGTTAATTTATTAACCAGTGTTAAGTGGCTTGGTTTGAATAGGATTTTTTGACTAAGCATTAGTATAATTGAAGAGTGGTCCGAATTCATATGAAAACCTTCCTCCAAACTGACGTAATTGGCGGATATATTTTTGCATATAAAAAAATCTATAAGATCCGGTATTTTCTGGTGGTCAGTGGGCCAGTACGTTGGTTTACCTGTGCTCATAACTTCAGAATGTGTATCTTTAACTGCGCTTAAGAGCTGCTTTCCCTTAGTTGTAGTAAGTCTTGATCCCCAATGCGTATGCTTAGCATTAAAATCGCCGCCTAGGATAAACCTCTGGCCTAGTAGTTCAAAGAGATGTAAATATCGCTCTTTTCTTATCATGTGTCGTGGAGGACAGTATACGGCTGCAATGGATATGTGACAAAATTTGGTTTTAACAGATACTGCCACGGCTTGAATGTCTTGTTCTTCATATTTACACTGCACGTAGTGACTAATGTTCTCTTTGATTATAACCGCGCTACCTCCTCTGGCACAGTTGTCAAGGTGGAGCGAATTATATACCATGTATCCTCTAAATTTGACAAAAGATTGCTTAGTGAAGTGCGTTTCAGAGACCAAACACACGTCTATATTTTCTGTGTCCAGAACCGCCTGCAACTCATTTTGATGTTTGAGGAGCCCATTAGAGTTCCAAGCCATTATTTTAAGTGTGTTATTCATTTTTGATTATTTGAAACTGCTGTTTTAGTGCTGGATTCTAATTTCTCTAATCTCTTGTCAAATGAGGTAATACACTTTAAGATCTGATTAATCTTATCCTCCAGATTCAAAGGCTGTGATCTTGGTTTTGCAGCTTCCGCATAGGAACCAGCTTTTGTTACTTGCGTGGGTTTTTCAGTTGACTGGACACTTGCTTTCTGTGCCTGTTTGTCTAATTTTGGTAAGGGAAGAGACTGTTGGGTAGTTGGTACCGCAAGTTTCTTTTTAATATTTTTATTTTTCATAACTTGAATTTGTTTAGCTACTTCACACCCTCTATAATTGGCAGGGTGAGGTAGACCACAGTGAACACATTTTGGCTTCTCCTGGGGAGATTTGGTACAGTTGGCTGTAAGATGCTTGCCAGTGCATTTTACACACCTTGGCTCTTTTCTGCAGTATTTATGAGTATGTCCATATGCCTGGCATCTCTTGCATTGGGGAATGAGTTTGGGATTTTTAAGTGGGTGTATTTCAATTTTACACCCTAAAATGTATTTTATGCCATAGATTTTATTGACATCTTCGTCATTACTGAATGATAAAACGAACATGTTGAGTGGTTCTTTACTCTTCCAGCTTAATTTGTTGTCTACTTTTTCTATTTTCAGTCCTTGGGAGGTTAGATCGTCTTTAATTCGATCAGGTTGGCAAGAAGAATGTAATTTCTTCACAACAACTCTAATTGGTCTAACTTGCTTATCCTCGTACGAATGCCAATGGTAGTCTTTTTCTGTTAAGAACCTGGCAATTACTCTATACGAGTCTTCTGTTTTGGCGTTAACTTTCACACAATCCCCATTCATCATTTTTGCGATAAATGATTCAGCTGTAATTTTTTCAGTTAGTGAGTCATAAAACGTTTGGTAGTTTTTAACTCCATCTATTATGATTGGCGGTGGCGGAGGCACTTTTTTGACGGAAGTCTCTTTCGCATTTTTCTGTTGTTTTTCTTGTTGGGCACTTGTTTCGGGTTGTTGTTTTGGAGAGAGGGAGGTATTAAGCTTCCTCTTCTTCCTGCTCTTGGCCCTAATCCACTCAGTCTCTTTAGCGAGCTCATCCTCGTCCGTGCAATATTCAACGTCACTTTTAGTACGCTGGGAAAATATTGTTTTCTCGCTTTCCTGTTTTTCTAAGGGATGCTTAGTTTCATTTTTTTCCTTCCAGCAGTTTAATTCTCCTTGAAGGCTTTGTACTTGTTCTTGCAAAGTATTAATGGTATCGTTCAGATTACGTACCATAAGTTGCAGGTTTTCTCTGTCTGTTTTCTCCTGGATGTAACAGTCATATAACCGCTTTTCCAGGTCAGTTTTTATCTTAATAGACTGTGAAGCCATTATTTTGTTGTAAGGCGAGTTTAACACCTAAACAATAAATTATTGTAAACACTTCATGATTTCCGCACTTGTAACTAGGTCATGGCAATGACCCCGATAGATCGACGTAGGTACACTGCGACGACGGTGTTGTGATGCGTCTGCACAATACTCTCAACTAGAGCACGCGCGCGCGATCGTACGTCTGTTCACTATTATAGTTAAACAACAACTGAAATAAAAATAAAATAAAATAAAGTCCTTTTTAAGAATTTTAAATTTTGTTCAATAAAATGAATCACGAAAATTAAAAATTCTTAAAATGGACTGTAAGGTAATGGTTACAAAGACCATTTTAAGAATTTAAATTTTTTAACGTGATTCATTTACGATTCTGCTAAAGCGGCCATTTTAGACCCCCAGGATTTTTGGCGCTCGAGAACATTGACAGTGGGCGAAAAACAAAATAGCGATGTTAGTTCAGACCGCTACGCGGGCAAAGATCCTTGTACAGCTTTAGAATAAAAAGGAAACAAGTCATTAGTATTCCCCATATGCATGGAATTGATAAATATATATTTATTTAATCAGCCTTTATTGTTACGAATTCTTCATTTTTATTTGTGCTAATAAAACAGAATGAATATCTTATTTTTGCCAACTAATTTCTATTATAAGACTTTGTAGAATATTTGTTTGCACCAGATTTTTATAAGTTACACTAGCAAAGAGTTTAGTTACACACAATCCACATGCACTTGAAATGTTTTTAACAATTATAGTTATTATCCTAAAAACACCAGTAGAAAACACGTGACAATCAAGTTACGGAAGTAACAAGTAGATGAAAATGTATATCAAGAATAGTTTTGCGCTTCGAACCAAAGACATTGTAAGTATCTTTTTTTTTGTGTTGTGGTCCATGTTCTCATTTGTAATCCATCTCCATGGCATGGCTACGATTGTGCCCCATCATGGCCCATTGATCCATTAGTTTTGTTGCTACATTTGACGTTTTGATGTCCTATTAATAGTCTAAAAATCCAAGCTTTTGAAATTCCTTAACGAAAAGTCCTCTTTTAAAATTCATATTTGTAATGGGGAATAATCAAAATGATCGTTTTAATCCAATCCAGCCTTTCACAGTCAATTTCAGTACATATGTATCCCCAAGTTACGCCATAATAATCAGCTATTGTTACAAGATCCATTTATCATTTAAAACCAAATAAATTTATGTAATAAATTAATTGAAACATAGTCATCTCTATTAAAATGAAAATAATAAAACATTTTTTTAATACCAAACGAAAAACCAACTTAACCTGAATGCCATTACAGTTAAATTGAGCACAATCGGACAATTACAGGCAGGAAGAAATTTGAAATGTCGAAACGGATATTGCTTTTCAAAGGTTGGGGTCGAGCCAAACGTTGCAGAATACCTTAGGGCATTTCAAATTTCCACCACCAATACGTTTTCAATTGGGCTTAAGCACGTCTCACAGGTACTAACTACTTCACAATGTTCACGCTAAGCCGGCCACGGTTACTTCATGTACCATCTTTAAGTACCATGTTCCCGCTTGCTAACTGGCCCACTAACGCAGAGAGCCGAGCGCGACGGTGGGCACGCCGCCCGCGTCGCCCGGCGCGTCGCGACGTGCGCGGGACGACGACGTGTTCCTGAGGCTAGCGGGCGTGGGAAATGATAACACGCCGCAAGGAGTTGTCAAGGAAATCCTTTTGAAGGTGGGTTATGGGACTTCTGATGTTTCCTTTTTGGTGTCTTTATCCCAATTGATTTTGGGTCGCCCATTAGGCGCTATCTCTTAATTCATTCCTGTTAAGTCATCGTATATTCTACCGCAAAAATCGTCGCATCGACTCTATGGCCTTCTCCTTAAATAATAATACCATCATCATTTACTTTCAGTCATTATTTTTTATGGATGGCAATACTTTAAGTTTTACTTTTATGGGGTGTGTTAATAGTTGTCTGTTTTGTTTAGCGGGTTAGCGGCAGTGGCGGCAGCAGCACAGGCGCGTGGCTGTCGTGCACGCACGTGGCCGAGGGACACGCGGGTGCCGCACTCGCGCTCGCATCCACCTCGCACATGCTGTACAGCGGCGGAGTTGGTGAGCAGAAAGATAGCCTCGCTAAAATACTTCCCCTATATCTAAATCCTAGGAATAAGCACACAACTTTGGCTTACTCTTCTGTCTTCTGCTTTAAGTGTAACTTTAAATTTGAAACATTATTATGCTTTCAGTGACATTTAAATCACATCAAATAAAACCAATACTTACTATAGGCTTTTATCATAGTCTAGTCTAGGACATTGCGTTGTAAGACCTAAGCTTCTACTAGGTGAACCGATGACCTGGTGGAGGTTGCGGAAATCTGCTGGATGCGAGTCGCACGCGACCGGTCAATGTGGTGACACTTGGGGGAGGCCTATGTCCAGTAGTGGACGTTTTTCGGCTGAAATGATGATGATGAGTCTTCATATCTTGACGTAACCTACTTAACACCTGTAACCATTGCTCTGTCGTGTCCTGTAGACCGCACAGTACGGGGCTGGGACTTCACAGCGGGCACAGAGGCGTGGCGCGGCTGGTGCGGCGGCAGTGTGGGAGCCCTAGCGGCCGGCGAGCCTGATGCGAGGGGCTCACGGCTTGTGCTAGCGGCCGCAGGAGCAGCTGTCAGGATGTTTGATACCAGATCTAGGACGCCCGTCACTACGCTGTGGTACGTAGAAGTCTGTTTTTATCTCCGGCTTAAATCCACCAGAACAACGGAGATGCTTCGACAGCCGCTGCAATATTTACGCCATCTTTGAACTGTTTATGAAATGCGCAACGCCCACTTTTTTTCTCATGTCCTTAGGTGAACCCACACAAATATGTCACTTTGCGTGGTCCAGACGTGTGAATAAATTGCGTTACATTTCACGATGCATTACATTACGCGTTACTCACGTCTGGACCCGGCTTTAGACTGTATTTAATAATTAATATTCTTCCTTCATCAATCTACTTTAAACTAATAATCAAAAGTATAATAAAATAGTTTCCGAGCATCTTAGTTTGTTGATCTATCTCCGCGTATCTACCAGGTCGTCAGGCGCGACGGGACCTTGTCCCGCCAACCGCGGCGTGGGCGGCGAGGTAGCCGTCACGGCGCTCGCTCTCACACAGAACCATCGCCTGTACACCGCTGCAGGGGACAAACTGAGGCTATGGGATCTGCGCATGTAAGTAAACATATTTCACATCTATACTATAATATTATAAAGCAGAAGAGTTTGTTTGTTGGGTTGAACGCGCTAATCTCAGGAACTACCGGCTCGAATTGAAAAAATATTTTTGCGTTGTCCATTTATCGAGGAAGGCTAGAGGCTATATAACATCACGCTATGACCAATAGGAGCGGAGCAGCAATAAGAAATGTTGCAAGCGGGAAATTCACGCGAACGAAGTCGCGGGCAGAAGCTAGTACAACATACTTCCGGAATTTAATTGGTTTAGCTTATGATTACGATACATCTTCTAAATTGTTTTTTATTCTGACTAAAGTGGTCGCTCGATTTATTTGCTGAAATAAACCGGAACATCATATTAATGTATCCTGTATAAAGTGTTACCTCGTTATAAACGAGCGCTTCTGCTTGTGTATCTGCAATGCATTAATGGAACTTTACTCCAACGGCCGGTTTTGGCATTTGCACTGTTAAGAGAGATTTTATTCATTGATATCCTGAAGTACGTGTATTATGATGCAGGATGGAGTGCGTGTGCAAGCTATGGACGGGGCACGCGGCGGCGGTGATGTGCTTGAGTGTGGGCCGCGCGGCCGGCGGAGACCTCGTGGCCACCGGCTCTAAGGACCACTACGTGCGGACCCTGGACATGCTGCCACAGGATACTGGTATGTTTATAAATTGTTGAGAATAGGGTAGACAACAAAAAAATCTAATTAGTCCGTCGGTTAGATTATCAAAAAATATTTGACCCGTATTTTTTCTTTTGTTACATAAACCAAAATTGACGAAGTTCCGACACTCCCGAGTTTTGATGCGTTTTATCTTTGTCAATATTCATCAATTAAAAAAAAAAGTATGTGTCCATTATTTTCCAATACTCTAACTGCCGGACTAAATAGATTTGCAATTTTTTTGATACTGTCGTCATGCATAAGAGTGTCTTAAATTCTCATGAAACAATCTGGCCTGTAAACAATATAAAGGGTGTAAATGAACCCTAAGCGAACCCGAAAGGCACTTACTCTCCCCGTCATTGCGACCGGTTTGTCGATTTGACGGTTTCTTAAAGGTAATACAGGGTGTATTGACAATAACTTATAACAAGCCTCTTTCTATATATTTACATTGCACTGGATTAGCAGCCATTTGCTGCTAATCCAGTGCAATGTAATCTCTCAAACTTATCTTCGTCGCTATGGTCGACGGCGGCGTGACGTAAAGACGTCCACTGTTGACCGATCTCGTCATCAAATTAAATTCAATTTAGGACAGTTTCAGTTCTGATATCGTCTAGTTTTCAGAATCAACGCTCGCAATATTTGCTTTGAGAGCAGTTTTATATTTTTAGCACCATTTTATACAGTTCATTGACATAATAATGTTTTCGAATTATGCAGGTAGTTGGGAAGCAAGTAACCGCTGGCTGCTAGAGCCGCCGCACTACGACGGAGTGCAAGCTCTAGCGCTGTGCCACGACGACGCAGCGCTGTACAGCGCTTCACGGGACACCAGCCTCAAGCGCTGGAGTCTCACAGACCACACGCTCACACATGTAAGTTGTACTGGAGTTAAAGCCGTTTACTAGAATAGGGATGACGACTGACAAAAAGATATAGGATTTATTGAATTCTTCGATAATTGTGCTTTGTCGGTACGGACTTTTTTTTGGAAATTTGATACTTGGTTTATTACTAATTTACGTCCAAAGTTGCGTTAAAATTGATAATAAAAACAAATCTTGGGTAGCTTCTAACTTTGTAATGGCTTTTTATTTTACTATTCTATTTCCGCACAGACAAAATTAATGATGATACAAAACGATATCATATTTAACTTTGGATGTACAGTGATAACAGTGAAGTAATACCCCCGAAATGTGTATGAAAAAAAAGGTTGACTAGTTCAACCTTAAATCAACTCTATCATAAACTACTTTCGACAGAGACTAACTATTGCTAAAAACACAACAATCAACATCAAATAACCACCGTACTGTTGGTTAAGTTCCTTGTACGATATCTCGTTCCGTGTAAATCTCAGAATCGAGCACTAATCTGTTGTTATGACACGGTTATTACCCCAGGGCGTAATGAACGCGCACAAGGGCTGGGTGACAGGCGTGTGTGTAGTGGGCACCCTGGTGGCGAGCTGCGGGCGGGACGCAGCCCTGCGCGTGTGGAGCGCCGCCCTGCGCCCCGCCGCGCCGCCCGCGCAGCTCCCCGACCTGCCGCACGCACTGCGCGCGCATCCCGACCCTAACCTCAGGGCGCTCTACACGGCCGGCAAGTGAGTATACTACAGATACCTTAACGGGGATACTCCAGGGTAGACCGCGATATTCGAATTTTCTTACGTTTTTTGCAATTTGCAGGCCAGTGCTAGGTTGTGCGTTGATTTAAATATTGTTCGAGGCTGTAAGACGTATTTATTTACAGAATTATAATCATCAAAATCGTCAATACTACTCCAAGTTCATAAAAGTCGAGGAATTCTTCGACCTTTATACATACAATATTCTAGTCAACATACAATCTAGCACTGCCCTGCAAATTGCAAAAAACGTAAGAAAATGTGAATTTCGCGAGCTACCCTGACGCTTTCACCTTACATACGCAGTCCTTCCACAGAAGTGTCAAATTCACTGTGAACTTTATTATTAAAACTTACTTTCATAACATTTTAGAACGGGTTATAATTTATGAGACTAGCTATCTTAGTTTGGTCTACCAATAACATTCATTTGGTTCCACAGTAATAGAATTAGACCCACTTACACCATGAGTTGGTTAGAATAAAGCAAACTGTTTTAAAACCTATTCTCATTCGGTCAATCATTTGAAGATTACAGAGAAAAAACGTAGTTTTTAAAGTTTGAAACACATGAAGTCACGGTGCCTGTGGGCCTAAACATTAATATTTTCTACCAAAGTATTTAGATCACTAATGGTCACTAATTAAATGAAATTTATGTTTTAATTGTTACAATATTTTGTTTGGGGTTCTGTACACCTAACTGACCAGTCTTGTAACTGTAGCAAACGGTCTTGTAGTTAAAAAAAAAGATACTTTGGTGAATCGGAATGTACGTCATCTTCTTGTTATGTTTACGTTAGTTCCGATAATGGCCACGATCAACACTAACTGGGATAGTAATAATGTCGTTATATATAACTGTAAGAGTTGTTATGTTGGTAACCCGTGAGTGTGTTGCAGCGGCGGCGAAGTGCGCGCCTGGCGGATCACCGTCGAGCAGTGAGCGACTACAGGTGCATACACACACACAAACAAACAAACATACATTTTCTATAACTATCAATTGAAATATATGCAATATGTCACGTACAACACATTACTAGGGCTGGCAGGCCTGGCCGTGCATGGTTTTCATTCAAATTTTCGCGATTTAGTTACCAGACATGTAAACAAATATATGTTTTTGGAAAACCAATAATGACTTGTAAACTCCACCACTATAAAGTTCAGTTTGCAGTACAACTTTTTTTAAACTCATTTTATTAGTACTAGTCAATCTGAAATTGCCTTTATTTACACTTTAAATTTATATTCGTTAGTTGGAAATAGCACAAGGAATTGACACTGTTGGCGTTGAAATAAAATCGACATGAAAATAAATGACTGTCGAAAATGTGTATTTGTGTTGAATTTTTTTTAGTTTGAAAAAATATTCCACCTCAACCCACACAGTAATGGTAGGTATATCTACACAACCAAGCACCCACTACACAATATTCCACAATCAACACTTTGTACCATAGCTTTAGATGTCGCTAAATTATCACTAACCAGATCAAACCCGAGTGTAATATTTGTTACATTTACGTATTTTATGTATCAAACTTCATATTCACGTATTTGTATCGCATAATATTATAATTGCTGCTACAAAAGGCTAGGTAATAGTTTCATTACTCTGTTCTGGACAGGGTGGCAACTAATATACTTAGCTTGTTCATGTAGTTTTGATTTTCATTCATCAGCGCTCAACTATGAAGCTATCTTTAGGACTTAAGAATAATCTTTTCTTTTTTTGGGGTATTTATGGATGTATAAGATACTATTCATAGTAGTCTTTAGTAGTATTAAGCAGGTGTAGTTTAATAAATGAATTTGAATTTGAGGTGTAGTTTTGGGTAATTTTGGGTCCTGTAGTTTATCTCACTCATTTAGGAATAGAGTGATTTTTT
Source organism: Xestia ashworthii (assembly GCA_950022955.1). NCBI lineage: Eukaryota > Metazoa > Arthropoda > Insecta > Lepidoptera > Noctuidae > Xestia > Xestia ashworthii. Next base: position 22,766,841 of record OX465550.1, read on the forward strand.
TTGTAGTACTATTACTAGTTTAAAAGGCCTAAGCGTACAGACTGCGGGAGCGACTTTGTTTTATACTATGTAAAGATTAGACAAAAAGTTCTGTATTTTCTATCTATTGCATTAGCAAGAAAACACGGAATATATAGAAAATAAGTAAACGTAGACAATATAGTTCTGCGTACCCCTAGGAATCTCGCATTCTTTTTAGCAGTCGTATTCATAGCCACAACTGTGTGATTAACTACTAAAGTCCAGTCGCGGAGCAGAAAGAATTTCGTACGATGACCTATTTACCTACTGACAGTGGTCACAAACATTTTTCTACTAAGTGCGGTTTACATGAACTATTTGAGGAGAAAGAAAATTTACCAACTTATTAAATAAATTATTGTTATTATGCAAATTATTTATTTAGATGTTATATTAAGTATAACTTATAAAAATCGAGTTACAATTACTAATTCGGCAGAAATAAAAATGATGTCGGGATTTTTTGTCGTGACTCAAAGCCAACCAAAAAACCACATGCAAACAAGAACAAACCTTACAGTGTTAGGTAATAGCCACATCCAGTCACCGTTTATCTGTGTTTCACAGATACTTTACACAATATCGAACGAACATTTTGCCCAAAATGATTTGTAATCTACCTTCAAAATATAATCGCCGTCAAATTTTTTGTAATACCCCAAGACCTGAAGAGTGTAATTCTTATGAGAATAAGTGATCTTAAACCTCAAAATGTTTACAATCCCTGAGGACGGCGGCCATTGCATCTGTGCGAGCGATACTCATTATATTTACGCGGGAGTGACAGAGACAGGTAATAACAGGTTAATGTACGAAATTATTCGTCTTCGCGTCCGGACTTTAGGAGCAGTTAGATCTCATCCGACACCTGGAAGCCGACTTCAGCAACTCAGGTCATACGCATTACCAAAAATGAATGTGATATATAGGTGTGTCGCACCACCCGCTTGCGCACGCGCCGCCGCTTCACCTCCTCTCACTCTCACAGACAAAATTGCGCTTCGCTCTTGACTTGCCATTTTAAACGAGCTGAATTGGGATGTGAGGTTAATCGAGATGAACTTTGAAAGGATGTCCAATGTTGAATTCATTGTCATTACCAAACAAACAGCAATGTTAAAACAATTAATTTTAATTAACATAACAATCCCCTTCAATGTTTCTCTCAATTCACTTCTGCGTCCCCGTTTTAACAAAGCTCTTTAATGGCATACATATCTAAATCACCGACAGCAGTATTATCACCATTTCAAAACAATACAGCTGTTATAAAGAGTGCATTCTTTAAATTTATCAATGGATGTTTCTCCTGTGAGATTTCCCTGGTCTAACCTTATTCATTTGTTTTACAGCTTTCCTTTTAGTTACTAACAAATTTTCTACAAGTTCTGATGTTTATCATGTATTTAATTGTTTGTACAATAACTATTCCATTTACTAACCTAAGCTTTAAATGTTGTGAGTAGTTTTTTAGTTGTTTTCATCCTGAATCTCCCTTTAATAACTTAAAAACTATTTATATTGTAAATAGTTATTTAAATCATATATAATAATTAATAATTGCAACTTCCCAACTTTCGGTGGGCAATCAGTTTCTGTTTTTCTAACACCATTTCTTGTTTTATAAAATATATTGCCAGCAAAGGGTGGACGCACAATATTGTAATAACGCACTTTAAATTTTGTATTTTCGCCATTATATCAAATAAACACAAATATTCAAAAATATATTTTGTATTTACTTCATCTGCACTAATACGCACACAAAAATCGAATTGTGCTTCCACTGTCATTATGAGGAAGGCACCACACTTATCGACGCAGAATCGGCTTGAGCCGATTAAAAAGAATTTGATGTCCATTCAAAAAAAGCGAAAAGATCCGCGCGGGGTCTTGTCGCGTCGTCAAAACCAATCAACAATATTGACATCTTTTTAGCTTTTGTTACATGGACATTAACTGCTTGGCTTTCCGGCTTAAGCCAAACCCGCGTCGATAAGTGTAGTACCCACCTTATACTTACTAACAACAATCACCAAAAAGCACACCGCATCTACAACTCCGATCCCCTCCCCAGTGACGGGCGCATCCGCTGCTGGGTGGTGCGCAAGAGATGACCAGCGCCTGCGTGCCCGGCCGGGCCGCCCGCGCCGCGCACGCCAGCCACAGTGCACCCCGCGCGACCGCAGCGCAGGGCTTGGAGGTGACGGAGGGGATACTACCGCCACCGACACATGCTTGTAGATGACAATATGCTTGTTATGAAGGTACAATTTGAACTGGATTTGGAATAACTGAAGGTGTTATGGCAGTCTATTGTATGTACAGATGCCTGCATTATTTGGGATTCTTTTGATTACTCTAGAAAGGAGATGTAAAGATCAATGGTGAAGACCAACGTTCAGGGTCAGTCGCGGTTATAGATGGTAAATATTTGGAATATCTCTCGTGCCGTCTCACTCTTACATTTTCTAACCGCGACTTCTCCAAACAATGGTCTTTTAGTATTATGCAGGCGTCCGTATTGAGCGTCAAACTTCACATTATTATAAAAGTTTGTACCTATACTATGATATAAGTGCAAGGATCATTTAGCTCTCGAATGGCATCAATGTTTCGTTTGTTTAATTGTATTGAAATATCAAAATAGCAGCGTTCGTTCCAATTTTAGCCACGCGCCAATAGATCCTTGTACTGTAGTTACTCAATTGTTTGTCAAATTAATGACTGTTGTGACTCGTAATAATTTGAATAAACAGGCGAATTAAAGGGTAGATAAGCGGTGTCGTAGAAACAAAGGAGACATGAATCTATGTTTGTCGTCCAGTAGAATAGATAGTTATGTAGATTGTTGCAGAGTTTGGCCTAAGCGATTGCAGAAGGAATGATGAACATAATAAAATACATTTTTAAACGACAACTTCATCTCGATAGTTGGCGAATATTTGATCTCTCTAATGTATAAATAATAAACTGAAAAGAACTTTCTTAAGAGATTAATACATCATACAACGATTTTGCACGAAACGAAAGATGGCAGCACTATTATAGGATTTATTTTCTAAAGACATATCTTGAATATTATAATGTTAAATGCTTTAATTTTTTTATTATTTTCGAATCGAATTGCATTTTAAATTACGACCTAAACATTGTACCTGGATTATTTTCTCTATGAGAAACTCGAATGGAATGAAACATGGACATTCCATTAGTAAATCCAAAATACATTGTCAAAGCAATATTAATTACATTCTACAGGATGGCCTAACACAAATGTAAGTGAACTACCGGCCTACCGTTTAACTAATGCCTTAGGTAGCCGCGCGATGCGGGATGGGAGATTTACCGAAATAAACTTAAGTTTTCAAAATTTAGTTTTTCATAGGTCATGTTAATATTAGGTTGAAGATCGGTTTCACATGGAAAGGGTTATTGGCGCACATTTCCGGGATTGGGGGTAGGCTTTACCACACGTAACATTGTTCTTAAACCCTGAACTGATAACATTTTCGTTTTTCCTTAATCATATTAATATTGGTCTAGCATAATATGGGAATCGAACCCACTTTTAGTAGCGTCAGAAGATAAATTATGAACAATCAAATTAAGAATGTCACCACTCCCAACACCGCGCAGCTACCTCAGAAACCATCTCAGTTAAACTGTAGGTCAGTAGTATATAACTTAAGTAGTTATTAATAAGTAATATAAAAATCACTCATCTTATGAAATGATTTTGAAGTATTAAGTAATGAAACATATAGCTTTTATCGTAAAAGACACGTAGTGTAGCTTCACGGAGGTTTAAGATATTTAGTTCGAGAATTCGTCGGTAAGTGTTAAGAGGCCGGCGGAGCATGCGTTTTTCATACAAACGTAATACCAAAATAATATGAAAATCAAACATATTCTTAAGGTAGTGTGTATTTATTTCGATTGGATTACAGAATATCTATGTTCCCAAATGTATTTTTAGAGAGGACAATGATACGAAGACGAGATATGGGGAATTTAAAATTTCTATAGAAAACTTATTTTTCTTATAACTCTTGTTAAAATCAGTGTCTAATCAAAATATATATTTGGGAACCTAGATGTTCTGTAATTCAATCGAAATAAATACACACTACCTTAGGAATATGTTTAATTTACAAATTATTTTGGTATTACGTTTGTATGAAATACGCATGCTCCGCAGGCGTCTTAAATGGCGCTAGTGAACACAAGATGCCGTTTGCATAGAAGTGGCCCAATTTATGTAGTGTCTTTAGCTATTTTATTCAAATCTTGGCGAGATTTTTATTTCTGTAAACTTTTCGCCACTTTTATTCAAACGACTTGGCAGTTTTAAAATGGTCACAAAATAATTTTGACGAAAGGTTCACTAGCGCTGTAGGTAGACCAATGAACAAACTACGATAGTTGTGTGATAGTGTGAGTATACTGTTAGAAGATGGCCTTCATGTAATAACATAGTACTGTTATTGTTGTAACCGAATTTATTTCAACGGTTACGTGATGAGACGGGGATTTAAATTGGCTCAATTTTATCTCAACGTTTGTGGATGTCAAACTTTCTATATTTCAAAAAAGCATGGTTGTTCAAAATGCATAATATTAATGTTGTGAATGTTTTGCCTTCTTTTTCAATTCCCCTTTCAATAAGTTTTGATATTAGATTTCACTTACTAAATCCACGTTTCATCCCGTAAGCTTCTCTTAGAGATTTTATTCCTTATCATTAGGAACAGCCTTAGCTTAGCTTATATTCCTATAAATCATTTAAAAGGCGTACCTAACTATTTAGTATTGTCACGCGTTTAGTAAGGGCTCGAATACGGGGATGACATAAACAATTTTAGGTGTACTTGAATTATTATTAGTGGAATGTTACCGAGATTTCGGGTTAGAAATAGTGCCATCCCCTCAGTTTGCCAAGGAGTGTAAACTACTCGTTAATAGGACTTCAACAATTTATAAAAAAATCTATTGAAGTTCAGGATTCATTGAAACTTTTCACTTCTTTTTCGTATGCTTAGTGACTAAGCCTGGCTTGGCTTTACATGCCGTCGAGAAATATCGATCAGGCAGGCAGGTTGGTTTCCTCACGATGATTTTCCTTCACTGGCACTTTGTCTGAAAGTTATATTGACGAGTAGTATGAAATATTCGTAAATGATTAAATTGTCATTTAGTAGCCAATGTATGCCAAATTGTCCGCACAATCCCTGGCCATTATTATGGAAGCCAACATTTTTAGTCGACATACATGGCAGAAATCTAATTCTGTACGATTTTATAATGGTAAATATATGTTTGAAATAATAAATCTTTTCTTCACCCGACCAATTTTGAATAGCCCTTGAAACTTCATTTTTTTTGTTTGTAAAACGGGGGACCAAAACTTGATTGTATCTCTTCTTGGAACATCCAAAACAGTCACTTTTCATCAATAAAAAAACCCATGGAAGCATTAAAAAATACTAGCAGAATTAGACTTTTGCCACTAAATAATCAGCTAGTTCCCACCAGGTTATGTTTTAGCTATATACTTGGATCAACACGTCCACAACCACATCGTAGAGGTAGCATTAGATACACACACATTATTTAAGCGTAAGTATATAGCTAAAGATACATAATATGTGGGAATCAGTCTTAAGGCATTTTGTAAGTTGGCAACCTCGCAAATAACTGTCAAATATTCGCTACTTTGATTAATATTACGATGTTGCCAACATTCAGAATGCTGAAGTCTTAACTAAAGTCTGTTGAGATAATAAAACTATGAGATTAGTCTCCACTACTCAATCTAGAACTGAATACATTAATTATGATAGTCTGTGATTATTCGAATAATTATATTTTTGTACATTCCTGTGCTACGGGTACACATAGCAAGCATAACCATGTAATCAAATGTATTAGACAAATAGGTCGACGTCAAATTATGTAGAAGTAACGTTTTTAACATTGTATACTGTCCAAATATATTAAACACTATCGTATTAAGTTCACTAAAGGCTATGATTTTCAAACAAATATCTGTTTTATTTACAATAGTTGAAGGTTTATTTTGTGTTATCTCTCCCCAATGCGTTTTTCAGTATTATATTTTATAGGCGAGCGCCTTGTGTATATTATTTTAAGTAGTATTGAATAAGAATCACAAATCATGAATTTAAATAAATAATCAAAGTTATTATGTATATAATTTGTATGAAATGCAGTTGAATGCTTGCGAGGCTTATCAGTAATGCTAGGAGCTTTAATATTAACATACAAAGATATATTGTTATATTATACCTGAATAGTATAATGTATGCCTTATGAGAATCCTTGCAATAATTACTTGTAAAAGCTACATTCTGCGTTCAATGAACACGTACAAGTAGACAAAATCACTTATACTTCGACCATCTCATTTAGATTTACTATTTGGGTTGAGATAGTGTTCGAATTAGTTTTCCTAATGAGGGAGTGACCACACTGTCATAAAAATGCGGATTCGGCTTGAGCCAGTCAAAAAAAAGAGCTCAATCAAGCCGTTTCCAAAGTGTGTGTGGTCAAGCCTATAAAATAGAGACCTACATAATTTCGGTAACATTTGCAACGACGTACGTTACGCTCACACCTATCTCTTTTTCATTTTTAGAATATTATTTTATAAGCGAAAATACTATGAACATGTAATCGTTTTAGTTACCAAGTGGATGCGTCTGCGCAAGTACTGTGTTCTGGTGGCTTGGGTACCAGCGAGCAGCTAGTCATGTAGGGTATGCGTCTTATGTGTACTGTCAATGTGTACTATTATGTTAGTTTGCTGGGATGTTTGTAAACTGGAACCATTATAATTTATGAATATAAAGAAACTTGCTTAAAGTCGTCTTCATCTTAGCCCAGCTTTTTCCCAACTATGTTGAGCTCGACTTCCAGTTTGACCAAATTTTTGGTCAGCTAACTTCCCAGCCAATTTTGTTTTTCTCTTATATAAATTCAAAAATATTAGTTAAATTCAGTTTACAAACATTCTAAAATTCCAATTGACAAAATCAATTTTCATTGACATTGTATGTTTTTTTTTACATTATTTCTGTTTACTATAATCATTTTAGTTACTATTGCATCAGGGAGTAATAAAATATTATGAGATTATTATTATTCTAAATAAAATAATTTGTGTTCTCAATTTATTTGTATCAGAATGTTTTGTATTGTTTAGACAATGATATTAGGTGTTTTATGATTTTTATTATTATTTTATTGCGATGTGAATGAAATGTTTATTAAATAAAATTATACAATACTTAATGGATTTTTCTTGATTCCTTTAACCTTTTCACCGCCAACGTACACAGAACGCGATGCCTCGCCAGGCGCCGAGCTATAAATGTATAACGAAATGTATAGTAAACAGTAGTGATGAGGGTATCGTCTTAACGATGAATGAGATTTATACGCGTCAAGTTAAGTGTTAATTATAATTTTACGGGTATAAATCAAACTGCTTTAATATTTCCATATTTGTTTTATTTCACAGTGGATACTAGTAAGCAGTATAAATTTTAATGATAAGAATCAAAGAAAAAAATACATAAAACAAAGAGCTTTAGGAAATGGGGTACATATCTGTTTCATGAGGTCATTCATTGACTCCTTTTCAAGTCCTTGGCGCTCAGAGCACATTAAATTCAATTCGATTAGGGATGTGGCCTATGGTCTTTCTTCTATTTTTGCCTACTCCCGTGTTTTTTAACTACTTCAGTTACCATTTCAACTTTGTTAAATTCTCACTTCACAGCCACAAGATACCTACAAGCGACGCGCGACGCTTAGTTTGTGCCGATTGCCTGACCAAATTTAGTTCTATTTTTGAAATTTATTCCCACCCTAGAGAGGGAAGCAATTACTATGAGTCTTTCCCGCCCAAAGGTGGGACGTAGCACTTTCCACCCGCTACTCGGATCAAACACACTACTTTCCGAGTATGAGAAATGAAAAAATATAATAATACCTTTGTTACAAGCAAAGTGAAAGAATCCGATTAGTACCTTCCTGCAGTCTGCACTATGTCAAAGTGACGACGTTTATGACATCACAGAATGACTTCTATAGTCCTTGGCGCCCGGGAACGGACTTAGAGCTGACAACTAATTGTTTTGTTGGGATGGGAATATAAGTATCGACAAGGATTGCTACATCAACTACACTCGGAGTCACAAAAATCGCACTCTTTAAGAATTCCCTAAGTTATTTTAACCCTATTATCAATGGTAGACATGACTTTAAGGTATCATTGGAAAGGCAATTTGTTTAGATTTTAGAATAAATCAATAGATTTGGCTTTTTGTTTACCAGGGAATAAAAAAAGCAAGCTAATGCAAATGATTAAAAAGTTAAAGCAAAAATTACAACAAAGTCCTTAAAAATAACTTAAAACCTAGGGAGCAGGACTACCTCCCTAGGTTTTAAGTTATTTTTAAGGACTTTGATGACTGCTTCCATGCGTTCTCTCATGGACCTAATTAATGTGACAACTGACAGTCTCTTGAAGAATGTTGTCCCATTCTGCAACGACGGTCATCTTGGAGGTCTTGGAGAGCGGTAGGAGCAGGATCACGTGCCCGTACTCGCCGTTTCAGTTCATCCCAAAGGTGCTCAATAGGGTTCAGGTCTGGACTTCGCGCCGGCCAGTGCATAACATGGATCCCAACTTCTTGCAGGTAGTCTCTTACAATTAAAGCGGTGTGACAGCGGGCGTTATCGTGCATTAACGTGAACCCACTGCCAACAAAACCCGCAGGGACAACCTGCTTCTCTAAGATCTCTGTTATGTACCGAGGAACAGTCAGCGACCCTTGCCCGCGAGCACTTCCAGTCTCGACAGTTATAACGACAAAATCGCTAACTTTCGATCGCTGATTACTAACGAACTAATTCGGTTGCAATAATGATCATAGTGCCGCTACCGTTCGGTACGGCAGCTGGCGCAGCGCTGTGTTCGTAATCCCGTCGGCGCCTGGGGCCTTTCTCGGCTTTGTTTTGTGAATGGCGCGTCTAACTGCACAAGGCGAGAAGAAGATTGGGTCTTGATCAGAAGCCACCGGCGAGGTCAAGTACTCTCCAAGGTGCCTCTCGACTGCTGCGATGTGATCGGTGTCGTTGGTTGGGTTAGGCTGCAACTGACGCTCCAGGAGCTCAGCAAATATCTCCGCACGGTCTGCTGCAACATATCTGGGCACCCCGTCGCTGTGACGTAATGGACGTACCGGGACTGGGGTATACGAGAGAGCTTTGCAGAGTTTGTGGATCGACGGTCTGTCTCCCTCTGCGGCGTCGATGCGTGCCTCCCAGCCTGCGGCGTTGAGCTCCTGCAACTTGGCCCTGACCTTCTCCGCCAGTCGGTTGAGGTCGCGCTTGACTGTCGGACAACCGGTATCCTGCAACTCCCTGCATAAGTGCCTTCGTTGGGCGATCAAGTGCTTGATGTGAGAGGGGAGGGCGTTGTAATGCGTATTTTGACAAAAAAATTCTTAACGTTACGTGCTAATGAGATCTATTGTATTTAGGAATTCCAACTGTTGTTAATTTAAAGGTCGTTATACATACTTTTTGATACCAGTATTAATTGGTTTTAATGTATTCGTTGCTGGCGGGACATGCTTGAAACTTATTTTCGAAGGGGTGCAATTTTTGTGACGCCGAGTGTATTTAATTCCGAGTGAAGGTCGAAATTAGTCTATTTTCCGTTTGTTATAAAGTAGTCGGTCATGTAAAAAATCAAATTAAATCAAATCAAATCATAATTTATTTTTTAACATAGGTAAAAAAGTACAGATCTTATGTTGATGAAAAGAGCGCCATGTATTAGAGTAGTAGTACAATAGTCGGTAGTAGGGTCATGTTGAATGCTTATGTCACACCTACTCCTATCAAGATCGGAGACTACACTCGAAGTTGTAGACGATTATGTGTACCTGGGACAAACGGTCCAGTTAGGTAGGTCTAACTTCGAGAAAGAGGTCAATCGTCGAATCCGCCTCGGCTGGACAGCGTTCGGGAAGTTGCGTAGTATCTTCTCGTCCAACTTACCGCGGTGTCTCAAGACGAAAGTCTATGACCAGTGTGTGTTGCCAGTGATTACATACGGAACCGAAATGTGGTCACTCAGAACGGGCCTCATCAGAAGGCTTAAAGTCACACAAAGGGCAATGGAGAGGGCTATTGCTTGGAGTTTCCTTGCGTGATCAAATCAGAAATTACATCCACAAGAGAATCAAAGTTACCGACGTAGCCCGAAGAATTGCCAAACTTAAGTGGCAATGGGCAGGGCACATTGCTAGCAGAACGGATGGCCGATGGGACCGAAAAGTTCTGAAGTGGCGACCGCGAACCGGAAGACGTTGTGTTGGAAGGCCTCCCACCAGGTGGACAGATGATCGGGTACGTGAGGGTTGCGGGAATCCGCTGGATGCGAATCGCACGGGACCGACCAATGTGGCGATACTTGGGGGTGGCCTATGTCCAGCAGTGGACGTCTTTCGGCTGAAATGATGATTATGATGATATAAAGTAGAACTAAATTCATACTTTACTGACCTCAAATTGTTTCCTATAATTATATTCATAAACATTTCAACAGGTGAAATCAAACAGAGATAACTTTCGCGTCACATCACTGGCCGACTAGATATAAAGTCCTTGGCGTTCTGGGGACATTAAGGTGAAAGCGTCAGGGTGGCCCACGAAATTCAAATTGTCTTCCGTTTTTTGCAATTTTCCGGCCAGTACTAAGTTGTATGTTGATGAAAATATCGGTCACGGCTGTAAGACGTATGTAGTTACAGAATTATAATCATCAATACAACCGAGTCAAAGAACGAATTTTCACGGTCAAAGTCGTTCCTCGACTTTAATGAACTTTGAGGGTTTTTAATCAACATACAACCTAGCACTGGCCTGCAAATAGCAAAAAACGTAAGAAAAGTTTGAATTTCGCGGGTTACCCTGGAGCATCAGAGGAGTTTTTTTTTTTGCCTATTTGAAGACTAATAAGGGCTTCTTTTGTGTGGGAAAATATAAAAAACAGGGTATTAGACAATGCTACATTAAAATGAAAAAAAAAAAAACAGTTAAATACTGAAAATGTATTGTTATGACATTGACATAGTTAAAATGAAGAGCTAATGAAGTCGTGGCGCTGGTGGCACGAAAATCTGAAACTTCTATTGAAGTCCGCGGCGGTGAAAAGGTTAAACATAGCTAAATGAACGCACACTTATTTGTTAACATGCTTGTTTGATTCGTAGCAGGCGGTCACCTGCTTTAAAAGACGATGATCATGATTGATTGAAACGGAGTCAATAAATGAAACTGAAGTTTATTATAAGTATATTTATTTTCTTAAATACATTAGTCAGTACATTTCACGTCAGTCGCTCAGTACTTATACTTGGCGTGTTTGCTATGTTTCCGGTGGTGATGAGGGGGCGTGGCTGGCGACCGAGGGCGCCGCCTACTCTCCCTATCCCTGTCTCGGTCCCTCTCTCTCTCTCTTTCTCGCTCTCTCTCGCGGGACCGCTCGCGTTCTCTTTCCCTTTCGCGCGATCTTGAGCGTGATCTTGACTTGCGATCACTGGGGAATGAAAAGATGGAAATTATAGCTAATGCACACAGTTATACAATCCATTTACTTTTATCTTTATAGCAAATTAGTATTCTTTTTACTATAGACAGGCTGAGGCGTTAGAATAGATAGATGTTCTTTATTGAAATACAAAAAACTATTCATTAAACACATTTTGATAAAAGCAATGAGTACGATATTGTATATTTGTTTAGAAACTCATTTCGTGATTTGTGTGGCCTTAACAACCCTATAATTTACTCAAACCAACAAAATAGCTGAAAAAGCCATAATTATTACGTGTAACGGTTCCTCTTCGGCAGCGGTGGTGATAATGAAGGTTCCCGAGATTTCTTCGACTTCTTAGATGATGCTCTGTAAAACAAAAATCTTCAATTAGCTCAAGTTTTAAGTTTATACAAGACAGCATCATTCCTAAATTAGGATTCAACTGTGAAATTACGATAATGCCTATCACGCTAAGTGACATTTAAACGCATGCTTAACCTTTTGAACGCCATTGTCATATATACGTGACTAGCAAGGGCGTTTTGTACACTAACGACACAAATTATGTGACAAAAAATGCGCGGTGTACTATACAGTAAATAAAAAATAAAATAGTTTTAGAAACGCCACAACTTCACCACAAATTTGGTGAAATTGTGGTTTTGAGGCACGCGCGTGTGTTTATGATCTGGCGTTCATAAGGTCAAAAATGATTGCACTGGTGTAATTTTAAGTCTTAATAAATCCATCATAGCGCTTTGTTTTACTTTATTTAATTGTCGCTTTGTGTTGAAGCGAACAGGCATAAGTGCGAGAGAAGATATATGTGAAGGCAGTTTCTACGTTATACATGTAGGCAATGGATTTTGTCAAGTACATATATCTTCTTCCAAACGAATTTAATTCTCAGCCTTCTCTAGCCGGTTTCTAGATAATTTTGCATCAAGTGACTCCCCCCTTTGACTTCTAACACCCAATTTTATAAGAATAATTCAGTGTTCAGACGTTCTGGCTTCTACCGTTATATTGGGGACACTATTCGTCATCATAGTATAGTAGTCATTTAATATGTGGCCTATAAGCTAGGAAATGCAATCTTGAGTCGCGACCGGCAACTTGGATCTCACATTTTAAGACTGGGGTCGATCAACTTACCGAGACTAAGATTTCGCTTATTTTTATATAAACCACCAACGCTATCGAGCTGGCAGAGTACTGGTCGAAAATAATTTAATTTAAAAAAGGGGAAATCATCGCCACGACCAAGAAGATATAAATGTGTATTCTTCCTACAAGATAGAATCTCGAAAAATTACTCGAGTCCTCGCTAGATCTCCAGTAAGTTTTCGAGATTATATTTCTTACCTATAACTACCGATGTATTACTAACATAGTGAACCTAGGAGATTCAAGTAATATCAGTGGACGTTAACATTTGGTTATGTATGCAAAAATCACCTCTCCGTAGCAACCGCGGCTGAGGATCTTGAGGTCCTGGGTGTGAGCCCCAGCGCGGGCAAAGCTTGTTGGGTTTTTCTGTTAGAAAATTGACAATTATAGTCTAGGATTGAATTGTGCTTATACGGGGGTAGGCTCGCCTATTCTTCGGGACCTACTAACTGCTGATATTGGGGTACAAATAAACTCTGTCGTGGCCTTTTGAGTTGCTTTTTTTAATGCACACTACCGATCATCGGAGCTAGTGTACAAGGGAACACCAGGTGAACAAATATACGCCTATCAACATCGTTGTAGTTTTCATGGGAGGTATTAATGTAATATAGACGTATAGTGTATATCGTTATAGCTTTGTATACTTACGTGGAATAGGTGTCGTCTTCGACGGGTGATCTCCGCCTCGGTTCTGGAGATTCTCTCACTTCTTCAACGGCTTCTTTTGCTTCTCGTGACGCCTGACGAGAAATATAATATTTAATGACTTTATTTTTCATAACCGATAGCTTCCTGACATTTTAACCGTTAATGCTTATTTCTTTGTTATTGAAAAAGAAGTAAGGTCCTGAAGAACTTAAAAAAATAATGCTTCCAATATCGCGACAAGTTTAAGGTGTAATACGCACCTTCTTGATAAGTTTCCTACGATAGTGGTGTATCTGTTGCGTGGCAGTCAACCCTGTGCGTTTCGCTCGCACGCCGGCTTCCAGCTCGTCCGCGTACTTCAACACGCGCACCTCGATGTCGCGTAGTGTTTCACGTTTCAGAGCTTGCTCCTCACTGTGAAAAACGTAGGATTTTGATTGTATACATAATTATGAAGGTTTCTCAAAGGACAAACACAAATAATTGCTTTGGTAACTCTTAACTACTGTAATTGGTCAAATGATATGCCATTAAAATCACTTGTGTTTTGTATTTTTTTGTGTAGTTGTAGTTGTTTCATCTGCCGTGTACCTTTTTTAATCTACTTTCACTTATTGTCTCAACATGACCAAACCATCTAAGAATACTATTTTAACCTTTTCACCGCCAACGTACACAGAACGCGATGCCTCGCCAGGCGCCGAGATATAAATGTATAACGAAATGTATAGTAAACAGTAGTGATGAGAGTATCGTCATATGATGAATGAGATTTATACGCAATAGGTTAAGATTTAATTACAATTTTAATTACTAAAAACTGATTAAATATTTCCATGTTTATTTTATTTCACAGTATCCATACTAAGAAAAAACAGCATAAATTATAAGTATCAAAGAAACAAATATATGACTCATTGGAGCTTAAGGGAATGAGGTACATCTCTATTTGTTTCATGAGGTCATTTTCTTTGACTTCATTTCAAGTCCTTGGCGCTCAGAGCACGTTAAATTCAATTCTGATTAGGGATGTAGCCAATGATCTTTCTTCTATTTTTGTCTACTCCCGGGTTTTTTTAAATTAATTCAGTAACCATTTCAACTTTGTTAAATTCGCACTTCACAGCCACAAGATACCTACAAGCGACGCGCATCGCTTAGTTTTGTGGCTTACCGAACATTCACATATATTAAATTATTACTTTTGGTGAATAAATGTTGTTATTATTTTATTATTAAATGTTCTGTTAAAATACTGAAGAGTCCGATTCCACACCTTGTAAAATGTTTAAAAGCTGATCCTAATTCATTTCACTACATATTTATTTACTTATTACTATTAGTAAAATATAATAGTACCTTTTGTTACAAGCAAAGTGAAAGAATCCGATTAATACCTACCTGCACTATGCCAAAGTGACCTTGACAGCCGTACGTTTATGACGTGGTAGACTTCTATAAAAGTCCGTGGCGCCCGGGGCACTGACTTACAGCTGATAACCAACTGTTTTGTAGAGATGGGAATATAAGTATCGACAAGGATTGCTAAAAACTGTTTAATTCCGAATACGCATCCATCTGAAGGTCGACATTAGTCTATTTTCCCTTTGTTAAAGTAGTTAACTAAATTCATACTTTACTGACATTATACAATATGTTAGTTTAAACGAGGGATATATTCAAACCCGCAATAGTCCATGCTTACATTATACTAATAAACATATGAACAGAAAGAAAACACTAATAAATAACAGATAGATCCATACCAAAAACTTCGATAACGTCTCGCAACGTGTGTACACCCTTGCGCTTATCGCAGAACATATGTGCGGGTTCAATGACTTTTAGGTATAATCCATTTTCCCTTCATACTTTAAATCTGGCTTTGGACAGGCAAATATCTAGGTATTACTACTACTAGAGTAGGTACTGACCGAATGTTCGCAGTCGTTGATTGACACCGTGCATAATTAATGGCTCCTGGCACACTATCACTAGATTACACTTAAACACGAACCATAATCCCAATATTCTTCACTGAAATGATGATAAGACGTAATTTTTGGTTATTTAAGAACACGTTTACAGGACAGTTAATATCGCTAAGTAAGCGGGGTTGTTTGTTTATGCAATACGCGGAAACGCAATATTAGACATGCGGAAGTAGCGGCGCCCGCGCATACGCTGTGGTCAGCGCGGGGTGGCCCGGGGGTGTGCCCTGTCGGTGCATCGGGGACAACACAAAGGAAAGGGGCGGAGTTTGCGCACGGAGCTCAGGACCGGCACGTGTTTTGCCGCGTGACACCTAGAGTTCACTTCTTGCCCGCTCAGTGTCCATGAGTAATGTATTTCATTAGACAATTATGTCAAAAATTAAGGTTATAAGTTTTTTACATATTTGGGTTGAGAATCGAATACTGAAGACCTTCCCTCAATATGTCCCTCGTTTAACCTAACGCTGTATTAATTCCTGCAATAATATTTATAAATATTTCAACGTGTGAAATCAAACAATGATAACAGTCGCGTCACATCACTGGCCGACTACATATAAAGTCCTAGGCGTTCCGGGGACTTTAAAAATGTTCGGAGTTTCTGTTTTTGCCAATTTGAAGACAAATAAGGCTTCTTTTGTGTGGAAAAATATCACATAGCACATAAAATAGTAAAAATGAAGAGCTTCTAATGAAGTCGTGGCGCTGGTGGCACGAAAACCTGGAACTTCTATTGAAGTCCGTGACGGTGAAAAGGTTAAATGTCTGATGTTCTTTAGAACAGTCAGGTATGCAGTACTCGAAATAAGCGTGAGTGTTTGACCAGATGTATAAATGAAGACGTAAGAGTATTTGTGCAGATCATAGCACCCTAGCAGTTGATATGCTGTGGTTTCTACTTACCCCCATGGGAGAGGCGTGAGTTTTTTTTAATGTAAACGAATATACTGGTTACAACATGACGCATTATTTTTCGGTAGACTATAACCTAACGAAGTGAAACCGTAATCAATATTACGGTTTCACTTCGTTAGGTTATAGTCTACCGAAAAATAAACATCGCATACATTTCACAATTGAAATGTATGCGATGGAAGTCAACCCGCGCGGTGTGGAGAAGGGGAAGGGGAGGAGGGGTCCAATGGTACCACTCTCCTGAAAAGATAATCTACCATTCCTGAGAAATACCGATTAATATATACAGAGATACTTCCGTCGCATGCATTTCACAATATTACGGTTGCACTTCGATAGATTACAATCTACCTAGATAAAAAGGCTTGGGATCAAGCTGCTCGAATGAAATTTGCTCTGTGAATGTTGAAATTTCGGACTTCGCTTGTTTATTATTGATTCCTTTATTTTATACACTGTGACATTGAATGAATTGACATGAATACTTAGTTCAGTATTTTATTATTTTTTTACTTTATTATCGTATTTTTATTGACATTTGTCTTGCAATTTTTTTTTTTTTAATTATTGTGAATGTGAGGACGTTGTGGGTCACATTTTGTTTCTGTTGCCAATGACTGTCGGGCAGTTTGAGTACTTTCTTCTTTCTTTATCGTGTGGTTAGTTGTCTAACCTGGTGTCAGAGTTTTTTATGCCGCCCATGGGCCTCTGACTTGGCTAACATGCCGTCGAGAAATATCTCTCAGGCATGCTGGTTTCCTCACGATGTTTTTCTTCACCGAAGCAAGTGATAATTATACAATACGCACATGAGTCCGAAAAATCAGAGTCTATCTTTCGTTGGTAGTAAGTAGTAGTAGTAGTAATCTTTCTTTGGTATTGTTCGTCGTTTCTTTGAGCTCCTTGAATTATAACTCGAGCTACACGATAACTGACAAATACTTGCACTGACTGGACAGGTCCACTCAAATCTGTGTGGTTCTTTCTTAAAAAGATTAGAGACTAATTTGCATAGTCCTCATGTGAATTAAGCAAGATTGTTCTGGACTTCAAAAGAGACTACCTCTGAGTTTGATTCGGCTGTTTCTTCTCAGAGTAGTCAGGTACGAAACACGGGCCCAGCTAGTTTTTCAAAAATGACGTGTAAAAGTGTTTGAGAAAACTTACTTGCTGAATAAATATCATTTATCATTTACCGAAAAATAATGCGTTATATTGTAAGCAGTATGTTCGTTTGACAATATTTCGAGAGTTTACAATCTCGCTAGACAGATTACAATCTAATGTGTTTGACAATTTTACGGTGACATATTCATTACACTTAAAGTACTTACGGGATTATATCCGTGATTTTCTTTCTGTTTTTCGAGCACCCGAGAGTTCTGTCGTGAGTTACAATCGAGTTCCAGTAGTGCGCGTAATAAAAGACTAAGGAAGAGGGTAGACAGATTTGTCTGCTCATAATTAATAATTTTCGTCCCACCCGCATACCTCTTCAGTATTCCCGCGATCATGATGCTTGCAACAGCGTCGAAATATCGGGTGCTCGAAAAACAGAAAGAAAATCACGGATATAATCCCGTAAGTACTTTAAGTGTAGTGAAAAACCGTGAAAGTCTAAAACAGTGCGACATATTCATTATTTCTACCAGTCAGTATGTCTAGTGGCAGCGGATGCGCAAGGTAGTGTGACGGTGAGATTACCTGTCATGCAGCTGCTGCGAGACGGGCGTGGTGGGCGCGGGCGTGTCGTCGTCGCTGTGCGCTCGCAGCGCGGCGTCGTCGGCGACGTCGGTGTCGACGCTCTCCCAGCGCGACGGCACGAACGTGCCGCCCGACAGTGCGCGACCCGCCGAGCTGTCCACGTCCAGGGGGATGCCGTCTATGTCTTCGTCCACTGGAATACAATACATTTTATTATTTACTGACGATTGATGGCTCGTGATTATACACCCATATTTCTTCAGTTAGATTTAAATATCATATGATAGGGGAGAGTCTATTGCCAAAAACCGGGCACAAATCCGATATTTCTTTGCCCGACCTGAGAATTGAACTAAAAAGTCATAACATAACAAGCGCTACTTGCGATTAATGAGGAACCTTTTGATCGTATGACCGTTTTGTCAGTATATTGCAGGCCCGAAGGCACCTAAGCAACCGATTCCTGACGGCTTCCTTTCAAAAACAAGGCATTCTATGTAATATAACAAAAATGAGGTCTAAATAAAAATCGAAGGTGGCACCAAAATAAAAATCAAATAGGTCAAAATAAAAATTTTGGTTTGTCGTTTGTCATTTTCGTGGTTTTTACTGATAACGAATACGAGGTCAAAATGGAAATTAAAGATGGCGAAAACGAATATTTTCGGTGTTTTGGTCATGGCTGGCATTTTCGTGGTCGCTGATAACGAAAAGAGGTCAAAATAATAATTAAATACGGGGGGATAATACGAGGAAAAAAAAATTGTTAGGTATGTTTTTTTGACCCTTCGCCACTGGACGTCTAAGTATGGTCTAAGGTCCATGTTCACTATCTCGAAGCGGCGATCGGCGGCGGCGACCTCTCGCGTCCGGCCCTGGTTCAATCCATGGTCCGGAGCGAGACGGAATGGGAAGCCGTCACCTCCTTCTGCGAAGCAGTCATGCTAGCGAAGGAGGTGGCGGAACGAGAGAGGGAGAGATCCTCTCTTCCCGGCCGCCGCGGGAGACGCACCGGGCGTCGGGGGCCACGTGGTGGCTACCGGCCACCGTAGACGCGGGCCTGTGGACGGTTGGCTATGGGCTAGCTAGCCGTCCGTCCGTCTAACGACGACAGGCCGAGTCGACGGCGCGTTCGTGTTCCACGCGCGCCTCAAAGAGATGTCAGCAAAAGAGAGGGGCCCGCAAGGGCCGAAGCCTGCCGGGGTTGCGGGACTGTTCGAAAGAGATACCGCGGCCCCGGAACGTAAAGGGCGAGGAAGGAACATGGATGGGTTTTAGTCAGTAAAAGTCTGACACTCCCTCCCGCTCCGCCCAGAGTGGGAGAAGTCATTTGATGATTTCCCATCCTAAAAAAAAAAAAAAAAAAAAAAGGTCCATGTTCACCGAAAAGATGACAGTCTGATTATCTAAAACCGCTGTTTAAAACACATTTTTGTATGGTAATATGTCACAGTGACAGCTGTTTTTAGCTAATCAGACTGTTATCTTTTCGGTGAACATGGACCTAAGTCTTTCTAGTCGACATACATACCGGGTATGCCATCGATATCGTCGTGCACCGCTTGCGGCCTGGCGCGCGGCGTGAGGGGCTGGCGGGCGTGCGGCGCGAGGTGCGGGGGGAGCGGCGCGGGCAGGTCGGGGGAGCGGCCGGCGCGCTCGGCGGCCAGGCGGCGCAGTGCGGCGCCGTCCAGCGGCCCGCCCGCCGCGTTGTCCCACGACTCCTCCGACGCCGACGAATGCGCGGGAGACGCGCCTGACTCTGACCCGTTACCCTCCTCGCCCTCTGCGGGGACGAGCCCTGGGACTATGTCAGTCTCCTGTAACAAAGATAAATCATTATATTTCAAGTTAATCAGCTGCCATAGAGTTTCTTGACTGACAACTATGCAACAAGATGACTGCTGATAAGCGATTTTCCTAGCCGATTCGTTGATTTTCTTTCAAGATGACTAAGACAACTGACACACAGCTTCCTCAGGATGAAAGTTCTAGCTTGTAACAAACCCTGTCATTTACTCAACACATCGTTTTATTCATTCGTCAAGTACCAAAATTATTTTTAAAACATAACTATGAATTTGAACATTATTAAATAACTTTAACGTTCTCAACAATTTCGGGAATTAAATGAAAATTCTATTGCAAGTTTTTAAAATGTGGCTTAATAAAACCAGCTTTTCCTACTAGCTAGGAAATCGTTACATTGTCCCACCTTATCGTGACCCAGGAAGACGTCGTTGATGTGCAGCAGGAAGTCGGTCGGGTACATAGCCCAGTCTGCCCACGCCTGCAGGATACGCGTCACTCGCGCGCGGAACCCTTCCTGCTGGATGCGCGAGGGCATGCGCGTGTACGCGAGGTGACAGTTGCGCATTATGTCTGTTAGCCGCTGTTGGAAACTGGGGGAAACAAACAGAAGAACATATTTTGAGACGTAATTAGATCACAGATCATCCAGGAACAGTATGCGATTCGGTAAACATCTGCGGAAATACGAAGATTACCGATGAGAATACTTTTTCTGGTTTAACTGTGCTTGGGTTTGGCTTTAGTATTCACATGTTCTATTTTGCCTATTTTTAGAAGGTTTTAGGACAAAACATAATGATTGTTTACCTATATTATAGAAAAAGTGACTGCTACGATGAGGAGAAATAGAGGAGAATGATGAGGATTATAAAAAAAGTTTGATTGAAAAAAAAAACACGTATTTTTCGTGGCTGACTTTACAATATTAAGATACTCACGCGCTCCTATAGGCACTAGCGTTAGTGAGCTTAGCGCCCGCGTTATGCAGTATGTCCGACAGTAGGTACAGCCGCGCCACGCGACGCTGCGGCGGGGTGTGCTGGCCCGCCAGAGATTCAGCCAGGCAGTTTGACACCTACAACACAAACACATTTAATGTGGTAAAAAAAAAAAAAATCTTCCGTCAGTTAGATTATCAACAAAT
Source organism: Xestia ashworthii (assembly GCA_950022955.1). Taxonomy (NCBI): domain Eukaryota; kingdom Metazoa; phylum Arthropoda; class Insecta; order Lepidoptera; family Noctuidae; genus Xestia; species Xestia ashworthii. The sequence goes on from OX465550.1 coordinate 22,787,887, forward strand.
ATTTGACCCGTATTTTTTCTTTGTTACATAAATCAAAATTGACGAAGGTACGACGCTTTTAAAATTCTCAATACGTCACGCCTTGGTATAATTTTTAGCGAGTTCTGATGTCACGAGCCCCCAATACCGAGTTTTGATGCGTTTTATCTTTGTCAATATTCATTGATTTACAAAAACAAAAAACACGTTCATTATTTTCCAATACTCTAGTTGACGGACTAAATAGATTTGCAAATTTTTTGATGCTGTCATAATGCTTATTACTTACGACGGATACAAGTCACTAAATAATAAAAACAGTATTTTTATGTACCTAATTTCTTTTTTCGCGAAATATAAAAAATAAAAATGTGTTTGCCAGATGAATAAAGCGAATAACAAACAATAAGACAAGGGCTATGCTTGTTAGACCTAGTAAAAGTAAAGTAAGAGTAAACGAGACGGAAATATATTTCTATTCTCCATCTCCTTTGCTTATGTACACTTGTCAAGATACAGTCGTTAACCAATAACGTGTCAACATTGAAGGTCCAACAAAATAGTTGCTATTTAGCTAGCTAGTCTAACTATGAACTAAAGTAAGCTAGTAGCGATGGCTTACTTGCCCGGTTAAGCAGAAGCCAGTCTTCGTAGACTGAACTGCGAGACGCCCTACCCAAAAAAAAAAAAAAAAAGTAGCGATGGCTAGTAGTACCAAATTACAATGTCGGTAATAGACTATCGGTATCTTATAAGGATATACAGGGTGTAAACCACCTCATCACGAAGCCGTCAACCAAGCATTCTGTACATCAAACCAAGTAACTTTGCGCAAAAAATATTGCTGGGAAACAACTTTTTTTTTTTGGGGTCAAAAATCACGTTTTGGGGTATAACTCAATGTAACGCACTCAAAACATTGTGCTGATGGATGGATTGAATAGTACGGGGTTCGTGGAGGTATTTAAAGTAAAAATCTTGCAATAAAAAGTTGTATTTAAAAAAAAACTTGTCAAAAAGTTGTAACTTTGACCCCCAATATCTCCGTAACTAGAAGGTTCCCAGGTATGGTGTATAACAAAAAAATGATCGCAATGACGGGGAGAACAAGTGCCTTTCGGCTTCGTTAAGAGGTGTTTTACACCCTATATGCTGACCCACGCAACTTCGTCTGCGTCACATAAGAGAGAAAAACGAAAGGAAAAAAAATCCCCGTTTTTGCAACATTTTTCATTTCTGCTCCGCTCCTAATAATCGTAGCGTGATGTTATATAGCCTAAAGCCTTCCTAGATAAATGGACTATCCAACACAAAAATATTTTTTCAATTCGAGACGGTAGTTCCTGAGATTAGCCCGTTCAACCAAACAAACAAACAAACTCTTCTGCTTTATAATATTAGTATAGAATAGTATAGATATGCTAAAAATGAATCAAGGCATTCCTTATCTACGCATAGAAAAAACTTGCGGGACAGTTTTTTGGACTGCCGATAGAAGCGAAAACTAAGTAATCCAAATTAACTTTATCTAAATTGTATAAGGTTCATTTTGACTAACCGTCCTGTGAAAGCGTTCGGTGACGATGACGCGACTTGACTATGAATTTTGTTCACCCAAAAAGTGCTCAACGCGCCTTTAGAAGTTTTCACTTGAACAGTATAACATACCTCAGGCGCCGCCTCTGCATGCTCCAGACACCACGCCATGGCGGCACCGATACTGCAGCGCGCCGGACTGAGGCCGCGGATCAGTTCCTCTAGGCGGTCACGTTGGCTAACAAGGAGACAGAAATGTTTGTTACATTGAGTAGATCATGCCTTCCTGGTACCGTTTCATGTACCGGGTAGGTTTTATGTATGTACCGAGTTAAAGTACTACGCGCAGATTACATCAGGCGGAACAGCAGGATTTCAGATTATTATTTAATCTCAAAACCGCAAAACCTTATCACTATAGTAAAAGAGATTTATGATAATTGATAATACAGCAGTAGCGTAGGGTCAATTTTTGTAGGAGGAAAGCCGGAACACATATCTATAATGTGATTATAGTATTTTCCTATAGAATACTGACTGTGCCATCTTTCAATGGGAATCCGGTAGGAATTGGATTGTATGGAACCTTCGCCACTGTAATACAGCTACATTTATAATATACAAGGTGTAAACGTGTAACCTAATCCTTGGGTGTAAACTAATCCTTAGCGAAGCCTTCATTCTCTACATCAAACCAAGTAACCCTACTCAATGCCGAATGCCAAATAATACTATTTTTTTTTACTTGTGTTAGTGGTGGAACATTGACCTTCAATATTTCCGTAACTAGAAGATCCCCAGGTGTGGTCCAGATGTCCAGAACAAAACACACAATGATCGCAATGACGGGGAGAACATGTGCCGTTTGGCTTCGAAGCAAAGGTCTTTTTACACCCCCATTTCGTGTTTCGTCACGGGATTATTGCGTGAATTTGGGGATAGAATAGATGGTAGCGTGTCTAATACTCGTATTATGTAAAAGTAAGAAATAATATTAAGTAAAAAAATCAAAGAAATTACGACAAAAACAAAAAAAAAACGACACGAAAAGAAAAATCTATCTGAAAAATGTCACTTTACGTTTAATATTTAAAATTTTAATCCAAACGACGACGTTGCGCCGGGGGATCGCTAAGCAAATTAAATAGTAGAAAATATAAAATAGTAAAATCATATCATCTATCTGGTGTCCGCGACACAAGCCTCGTTGCTTAGTGTGGCACTAGATGGCGGTGTGTGTAATGTCGTGCGATATTTATATTTGAGCATGTATACTTACTTGTTAGACAGCGTTCCTCTAATGTTTTCTTTGGCGTCTTCTTCCTCCACTAGTTCGTCGGGCATGCCGGCCGTGTACAAGTTCATGACGGGAGGACGCCATACTGAACCGCCTAAAGAAAACTACATCTTTAAGAGGGTGCATTATGAAGGTTGGCAACGTCGCAAATAACTGTCAAATATATCGCTGTTATGATGAATTTCTCTCATATTACTTATTAAAATAAAATTTGAATATAACTCTGTGTTGCACTTAAATTGATATAAATTGAAATAACTTAGGTACACTGAAAAGCACATGGAAATCTTCCGAATGTTTTTTTAGATACACAACTACGACTGGTACAATTCCTTATCGTCTTGATTGCAATACTTAATCAATGTTTCAGTTTTCGAGCTCGAGAAGCAGAATTTTGAGCCAAATTTATATATACTAAAAAAATGCCATCGACACAAAAGAATAGCAATATTCCGTAATTTCATTAATGCGGTTATATTTATTTAATAATCAAAACAGCGAAATATTTATCCCTTATTTTCGACGTTGTCAACTTTCAGAGCACACTGTCCTAAACCAACATCATGATGGTGGACACTTTTATTTATTTATTAACAGAAGAACCAACAAATGTAACAGATCGATAACAGTTGAATATGTAACACCGAGCCAATTACAGGTTCGCGCGGGTAAAAATTACAGGTTCGCGCGGGTAAAAACAGATTAAGTAAAGTAGAAATCTCAGGATCACTTACAAGCACGATAAAAAAGAAACAAACATTGCGTCTAACTTAAACAGTCTTAGTATCGATCTCTCTTCAGGGGAGACTCGGCGGGCCAGAAATGACCGCTTGAGCAGAACCATTATACAGGGTGTAAACCACCTCATCACAAAGCCGTTAACCAAGCATTCTGTACATCAAACTAAGTAACTTTACGCAAAAAATATTGCTGGGAACAACTTTTTTTTTGAGGTTATAAATCATGTTTTGTGGTAGAACTCAATGTAACGCACTTAAAACATTGTGCTGATGGACGGATTGAATAGTACGGGAGTCGTGGAGGTGTTAAAAGTCAAAATATTACAAAAAAAACTTGTATTTAGAAAAAAAGTTGTCAAAAGTTGTAACTTAGACGTAACTAGAAGGTTCCCAGGTATGGTGTAGAACAAAAAAATGATCGCAATGACGGGGAGAACCAGTGGTTTTCGGCTTCGTGAAGAGGTGTTTTACACCCTTTATGAATCAAGTTAAAATTTAAAAAATACTTAAAATGGTCTTTATAGTAGTGACTATAAAGTACATTTTAAGAATTTAAAATTAAAGCGGTCATTTAAGACCCCCTGCACTTTGACGTAATTAACCTGCCTTGGTCCCATTCTTCTTGGGGCTGACCTCAAGAAAAATGGGACCAAGGCTGGTTAATTGCAGGTAGGACAGGGGCAAAATGATGACGATGTTTATGTGAAAAATTGCAATGTTAACTTTCTGCTGTTTTACGAGCGAGGTTCAATGCAAACTAGTGGTCTCGCCCATTACTGTATGGTCCACACTAGCTTCAGACAGCGGCTTCGCCCGCGTGAAGTGATAATTGTCCCATGGGATCTTACTACCGGAATAATAAAATAAAAATATGTCGGATCCGGTCATTGGTATGGACACGGGAATGAATCAAAGCGCGCCAGTGGTGACATCACGTGACCTAGTACCCCCGCCATGGTGTGCTTCTACAGAGTCCTGACGTTAACAGATCACCGCGAGGACGACAGTCGGGGTCGGATCGCAGCGGAGTGAAGACGTCTTGAAACTGTTTCCGATTCATTGTGCCCAGTGTTACTCGTATAGTGTGAAAGTGTAATGTCAAGTAATTCGTTAGTTTACTCAGTGTAGATATGTTTGAAAAGAGTAACCATGGAGTTTCTTGCCGGTTCTTCTCCATGGAAACAACCAACCCGAACCGAGCACCTGACAATAAACAAAGTATCGCATTTAGTGAGTTTTCATAGCACGAAACCCGTCTTCTGCCCACATAATGCTCGAGCCTAACGAAATAAATCCTGACAAACCCTACATCAGAATTGGGATAAAATCGTGCTAATGAAATCATGCTGCGGGGACAGTGTTAATAACAATCAGTGTCAACTGTGTAAAAACAGTAAAAGTGCCGAAAAAAAATTAGTTCGTGATGAATTTCATGTGTCGGTTACTAAGTGCAAAAAAAAAAACAAAAACGAACAAGAAAGAGGGTAGATCGAATTGTCTGCATAAACACCCACCCGCAATACCTTTAGTTTATCCGTGATCGTAGTGCTTGGAACAGCGCCGAAATATCAGAAACTCAAAACAGACAGTAAACAAGTGTTATTTACCAAGTGAAAAAAAAACGGGATACACATCGTTTTTTAGTGTTAATGACAATCAGTGACGGTTACTATTTGAAATGCAAAACAAAGACTTTGTATCGTTTAGAGTATGTCGTGGGACCAGTTTAAAGAATTGTTCAAGGCCAGATTCGTGTACGTCGAGACATTTTCGTCATTTACGTGAATAGTGAAAAACAAAAATAAACAATGTAAAATATGCGCCCGTCGTCAGGGAGCGAGACACGTCTGATATTTTCATCAGTACCACCAATCAAGTGTCGCGAATGCGGCAAACAACGACACAAACAAGCGGATTTTCGGACGAAGACGACCGCCCCATCAAGAAGCGGTTGCCTGTGACGGCTGCTACAGGCGTTGGGCAGCGACCGCAGGCCTGCAGCAGTTCAGTGGTGTGCTCCAAGTGTGGCACGCCGGGGCACATTGCTAGTCGCTGCGCAGCAGGACAGCGTTGTTCGAGTGCTGCTGTACTGGTGGAGAAGCAAGTCGACCTTTGCACCGTCGAGTCGGAATATGGAAGTACTTTGGTGAGTGTTTCGATTTTGATTCTGGAACTCAATGAGTAAATTTTAATGTTGCTTGTAGTGATTAGAGATTTTGGACGCTGATCGTCATTAACTGAAAGTTTTGAACGTTAGGCGTGCTTACAAATATGTACAGGGTAGGCTAAGGAAGATACCAGTGGGTCACGTACTAGTCGATATTGAATAATGTTGGTGTTTATTTTCATAGTGATGAGTAAGCTTAAGTTGTGGTAGAAAGTCGAGTAAAGGATTCTATCGGCCGTATTGTGTTCGACCGTACCAGTGGTTATTACGTAGTCGTAGCCCGGTAGAAATCGGTGTCTCTTGAGGCAACTCAAGTAGTCCGTGGGTGCGCGATGCGCGTTTAACTCTGGCAGAGGTCGGGGTCTAGAGAGACCGTAGTGTGTAGTCAGTGGGTGATGCACACGGGCGATCCACTTGATGGATATGCGTACAGAAGTTTTGATCCATGCGCTGGATGTGTGAGAGCAATGCGATTGCTGGTCGGCTGGAGAGCCGTGGCGTTAGAAGTTTTACTCGATGGTTACTGTAAGCTTCCAAGTTTTTATTGTAGTAGAGTTTTAAAGGTTGATTCGAACGACTGTGGTGCATGGTTGACCAAGGGTTGACCTATTCTCAAGTATTACCAATTTAACCGTGTTTGATTTAATAAACTACGTCGTTGGTCTAGTGGTGGCAAACACGACTGCTGAGCATGAGGTCCTGGGTTCGATTCCCAGATCGGGCAAAGTGTTATTGGGTTTTTCCATCAAGAATTTCTCAGTGAAGCCACGGAGTCTGTGCCCGGTTGATGGCAATAGGCTCGCCCCCTATTACATGCACACTTTGAGATAACTGGCAGACTGTGAGTGTACTATAGGCACACCTCAGTTTAACCCCTCGGGGATTGCAGGTGTTATGATGTTTGATCTTATTAGAGTAGGATTCGGTTAAGATAAAATAGAGTTCTTGACTTTCATCGACCCGATGAATATAGGGTTGGGTCAGGAGTGACCGAGTGGAACAAAATTCTGTCGTGGAGTATTTGTTTGCAGGTATCATCACACGAGGACGTGTGCAAGCAGGATGGCCGTGTCGGATCCGGTCATTGGTATGGACACGGGAATGAATCAAAGCGCGCCAGTGGTGACATCACGTGACCTAGTACCCCCGCCATGGTGTGCTTCTACAGAGTCCTGACGTTAACAGATCACCGCGAGGACGACAGTCGGGGTCGGATCGCAGCGGAGTGAAGACGTCTTGAAACTGTTTCCGATTCATTGTGCCCAGTGTTACTCGTATAGTGTGAAAGTGTAATGTCAAGTAATTCGTTAGTTTACTCAGTGTAGATATGTTTGAAAAGAGTAACCATGGAGTTTCTTGCCGGTTCTTCTCCATGGAAACAACCAACCCGAACCGAGCACCTGACAATAAACAAAGTATCGCATTTAGTGAGTTTTCATAGCACGAAACCCGTCTTCTGCCCACATAATGCTCGAGCCTAACGAAATAAATCCTGACAAACCCGACAAATATATAATTTAATCTTGATTATAAACTATCTGTGTGCAAAATTTCATCCAAATCCGTTCAGTAGTTTTTGCGTGAAAGAATTACAAACAACCATACATTTATGGATGTTTTATTCACTCACAATATTTCGCATTTATAATATTAGTAGGATATTAGTAGGATGTCTGATTCTTCATACGTTTTATAAAATAAAGTTTAAAAAGGCACTTCATTCACAGACCGTTACTAAAATACTAACAGAGTCACTTCAAAACAGTCTCAATAGGCTTGTTAACTGAAAAAATCTAATTAGTCCGTCACTTAGATTATCAAAAAATATTTGACCCGTTCAAATGGGATTGGGCAGGGCACGTCTGCCGCATGCCGGACTAACTGTGGGCCAAAATAGCAGGAAACTGGTGCCCTGACACAGCGAGGCGGGGTCGCGGCAGACCACGAAGGAGATGGCGGGACGAACTGGACAGGTTCCGTCCAAACTGGAGGGAGGACGCGCGGGTTCGCGAGAGGTGGAAAGAGTGGAGGGAGGCCTTTGCCCAGGACTGGGACAGAGCAGGCTATTAAAAAAAAAAAAAAAAAAAAAAAAATTTGACCCGTATTTTTTCTTTTGTCACATAAACCAAAATTGACGAAGATACGACGCTTTTAAAATTCCCAATACGTCACTGTTTGGTATCATTCTTAGTGCGTTCTGACGTCACGAGCCCCCACTCCCGAGTTTTGATGCGTTTTATCTTTGTCAATATTCGTTGATTTACAAAAACAAAAAATACGTGTCCATTATTTTTCAATAAACTAACTGACGGACTAAATAGATTTGCAATTTATTGATGGTGGAAACTAGCCTATTACCTTTAAACATCCTAAAGTCATCCAGCGACCACTGTTTCGGGGAGTCCCCTTGCAGCATAGAGAACAACTTCCATCGATAGTAGACGTGCGCCGGTGACTGGTTCTCGAACAGGAACCGGAAGAACGGGTTGTTCATCTCCTTGTTCATGATTATGGCCTCGAACATCGGACCTTCACGGATCACGAACTCGACCATGCGATGGATTAGCATGAGGATGTTTCTGGAGAATTGGAACAGATTATTTGATTCATCATTGAAGAATGAAGCTTAGACACATCTTTGGCATTGGAATAATAAGACACCACAAATGTTAGTTCATGTATAGATATCATGTGGCCTACCATGAACCCTTAAGGACGAAACGCCAGGGTAGCCTGGGAAATTCACTCTGACACATATCTTTACAGAATTATAATCATTAAAATCTTCAAATCCTCTCAATTCATCGAATCCCATTTAATAACTATTTCATGAAAAACTTGTTTACCTTTCTGTAGGAACTACAACTTTCACGATTGATTGCGATAGGATCTGAAACAAAACATGAATATTTAATAACAATCTTGCTTGTTCACAGTATTAAGAGGATATTTTGGTATTTGAATGACATCGAATAGCATTGTTGATAAACATTATGATAGTTTTCCAAGAAATTATATTGGAAAAACAAGATGGCGGAGCTAGAATTTGCCCACGCGAAAAAACGCCCTATATTTAAATATGTCAAGAGAAAAATTATTTACCTGTTCATAATCTTTCCTATCGTCTGGGTCACTCGGGTAGTACTCTGCGGGTCGCACTCGGGGAATCTAAAAATAAATTGAATTCAAATGCATACGTTAATACAGTGTCACTTGTCGGAAATGTGACCGATCTGAGTAGCAATTCCGTTTATTATGTAGCAAAGCCTATGCCTGATGGCTGCCTTTAGGAAAACTTGCATTCTAATCATAGATTAATTCCGTCAGCTTTACATTTTTGACACTAATGTCAAAAAAAAAATAACACTAACGTCACATGAGTAAGTAAACGGAACAGAGTGTAAGCTTCTTAACAACGTGCAAAATTGTTACCTATTTTGGTAGGGTTGTCACAATAGGTGAATACAAATTAATCAAATATTTACCTACTACTCTTTGGGATAGTTAAAGTACGATATTTTTTTTCCAGTATCATTCATACACACACTACAATAAACAACCATTATAATATCGCCATTATATAAATGGCACGTTTTTTTCATTAAATATTCAAACTTGTCACAAAACAAAAAGCGTGTGTTGCCCTGACAACCCTGATATTTTCAACTGGCTGTGACAACGTAAACCGGTTTTTTCCACATTTATGCCGCGTACGCGACAAGCGGCCAGTGGTCAATCACGTGATGCAACCGATTCGCGCGGTTGTATGAAGCTTATACTCTGTGCTAACGTGATAGATTTTTAACACTGAGATGAGACTAAGACTATTTTTTAAATGTTTTGAATTGCAGGAATTGTCGGTGCAATTTTTTAGTTAAATGGGCAATTTTTTACTGTAGATGATTTTTATGTAAGTTGGGAATCCGAGTTTACCTTCACTGAAGGTTCTATTACCTTATTGGCGAGATGTTTGGGCGGCTGCGCGTTGAAGGGCAGCCCGGAGGCCGGGGGCGGCTTGCTGGGCTGCTGCAGGGCGGGTGGAATGTAGATGGGGACCGGTGGGATCACAACCGCTTTGCCCCAGCCCAGCTTCATCTCGTAACTCATTATCTCTTTACCTGGAAGACAAAAAATAACGTTTTTAACGTGAGCATAGTAACCCGCATACTATTTGGTAACGATTTAACTTCGACAACGCTTTTATAACGTAACAGTGCGGACAATTTTTGATGTACAGAAAAGGTTTACTGTTTAGTACATCCAGTGCAATACGCTTTGTTACCAATTGGCTGATTGGTTTGAGCTATTTTCATTTAAGTTGTGGCGATACGAGAAATATATATTGTCAAAGACTGGAAGCCGACTCCAACATAGTTAAGGCGATTACACGAGCTAAACGCGAGTTTTATAATTACTAAAAGTATATGATTCACTGCTATAAACAAGACCAGAAAAATATATGATATTCTTCAGGATATATGCTAGCATGATACTGTTTTGAAAACATAATACAATTAATTTGGCTCGATAAAAAGAAATCACGAACTTACCTCTAAAAATATCTTTCAAACAATAAAAAACATACTAATATGTATGCGATCATTCTGATTTTTTGGCAAATAATTCTACAAGCAATATATTAGCATGATACTGTTTTAGTTTTTTAATCCAATCAATAGTTTTTTTGTAAATCGACCGAAACCACTCATTTCGCGCTATTTGGCCCGCAGTGGCTGACGTAACAACTACTTTGTAGTGCAAGCTGATTAGAACTTTATTCTAACAGCATTTCAAACGAAGTTTGAACCACCACAAATAGAGTAGCTAATTTAGCTCGTCTAAGCGCCTTAAGAAAAAACTACGCAGATGATAAGAGCTCTGTTTTAAGCATTCACGGTTTAAAACAAAATGTATACTTTCACTTACGGCATATGTTCTGTGATTATTCATTATTTTGCATGTTCGCGGCATGACATCGCGGGATTGCCGATTATCAGGAGCTCAAAATAATGAATAATCACGGAAGACATCCCGTAACTGAAAGTATAAGTTTAAGCAGATGATTCAAATTTATTGTTCAACACAGTACATTTTATACATTTCCAGATGTCAAATGAATGCGCAGTCCACTGTATTGTACCAATACAGGCATGCAAAATTCAAAATTGTCTGGAAGATTGTCTTTACCATTGATACACCGCAGCGCTCTCTCGCCGTCCTTGCGGGACATGAAGGCGACAAAGCCACAGTTCGTGCCGCGCGCCTTCTCCTCATCAGAGCGAGACCACATGATTCTACTCACTACACATTGACTACTTGCTCCTCACCATTGATACACCGCAACGCTCTCTCGCCGTCCTAGCGCGACATGAAGGCGACAAAGCCACAGTTCCTGCCGCACGCCTTCTCCTCATCAGAGCGAGACCACATGATTCTACTCACTGCTCATTTACTACTTGCTCCTCACCATTTATACACCGCAACGCTCTCTCGCCGTCCTTACGCGACATGAAGGCGACAAAGCCACAGTTCCTGCCGCGCGCCTTCTCTTCGTCAGAACGCGGCCACATGATCTTGATGCTGGCCAGCGGACCGTAGCGACCGAAGATCTCCATCAGCTGCTGTTCTGTTATCTGTTTGAAGTTAAGGTGCTTGTCTAGTTCATTACACTCCTTTTCAATGATAAGATCTACTGTCAGATTGGAAGTAAGGTATTGTAATTTGTTGACTTATATCAACAATAAAAACAATACATTAGTTGTGTGTCCAGTTGCCTGCATGATACCGGAATTGATGAACGATTCTGAAAGTGCCAAACTCATAGCCAAATACTGGATGTCAATTCAGATTGCCATCATTCATTCATTATCTTTGGATGATTGAAAATGATAACAGCTTAGGATTAGTGCATTATTGCAGAAATGTTATTGTTTCAAGGGTGTTTTTAATCTAGAAACAAGCAAAGAACTGTAAGCTAAACATACCTTAGGGTTAAGATTGCCCAGGTACAAATTAGTGGTATTTGGGTCTCCAGTGTCATACGATCCAACGTCAGGAATAATATCCAGCGATGGCTCCACCCCCACCACACCGCGCTCACGTAACACATTCTTATATTTGTGACGCTCTGATCTCTCCTCCTGTATCCTGTAATGGAATTCATAAAGCACTTAACAATAAATAGGAGTCACTAACTGGCAGCTTGGACCCTGTTCCCAGTGCTGGTGGGCTACTATTTTTTACAATTTTAAATGTTTTTTAAATTTTTAATGTATAGTGTTTTATATGGAAATATTTAAAAATGTAAATAATATGTAAGAAAATGAGTAAACGAAATAATAGGGGTCACTAAAGTCTGTCTTAAAACAAATACCATAATGTTTATAATATGTATATGTCACCGTAAAATTGTCAAATACGTTATATTGTAATATCTCTAGCGATATTGTAAAGTCTCGAAATATTGTCAAATGAACATACTGCTTACAACAAAACGCATTATTTTACGTGAAAAGCATGCCATGGTAGTCAACTCATGCGGTGTGGAGGGAAGGAGGAGTCCCCCTTGCCCAGTGGTACAACTCTCATGAAAAGATATTGTACCATTCCTGAGAAATACCGATTATTATAACCTAACCTTAAGGCGCCTATACGAGCTAAATTAGCAACTCTATTTGTGGTGGTTCAAACTTCGTTTGAAATGCTGTTAGAATAAAGTTCTAATCAGCTTGCACTACAAAGTGGTTGTTACGTCAGCCACTGCGGGCCAAATAGCGCGAAATGAGTGGTTTCGATCGATTTACAAAAAAACTATTGATTGGATTAAAAAAGTAAAACAGTATCATGCTAATATATTGCTTGTAGAATTATTTGCCAAAAAATCAGAATGATCGCATGCATATTAGTATGTTTTCTATTGTTTGAAAGATATTTTTAGAGGTAAGTTCGTGATTTCTTTTTATCGAGCCAAATTAATTGTACTATGTTTTCAAAACAGTATCATGCTAGCATATATCCTGAAGAATATCATATATTTTTCTGGTCTTGTTTATAGCAGTGAATCATATACTTTTAGTAATTATAAAACTCGCGTTTAGCTCGTGTAGTCGCCTTAAAACACTTTATATTCCCCTAAAAAGCGTAGTTGACGGAGCCCCGCTTCGCGGGGCCACTATTTCCGGGTGCAGGGTTTAAAGGAACCTAACTAACCTAACGGGGGGGGTGCCCCAAGTCCCGATTATGGGGGCAGAGATACTTCCGTATGTTCAGTTGACAATAATTCGAGACTTTACAATATCACTAGAGAGATACACGTTATATTGTAATATAACGTATTTGACAATTTTACGGTGACATATATAACATCTATAAAAATTCACAAATGGTTTGGCAAAGATGGACCTAAGAAACACCCATGTTTAGGGGTGTTTTTTTTTACATCCTTACTCAGGATGTCACTCTTTTGGGTTTATCATACTACAACTACTGTAAGACAGTAAGACTTATCTAAAATATAAAATCGTAGGAAAGTCAAAACTGTACATTGAATATTTTTTTAAAGAATACTTGGGGCGTGATCTACAATCGATTTCAAAGTCATGTATGTCTGGGCTAAACTCAAAAAGTACTGCATGGATTTACTTCAAATTTTGCATGAATATTACTAAGAGGTCGGGTCAACATTTAGGCTACATATTATCACAGTCTAAAAATCGTACAGTCGTCCAACGCATACGTCTAGACAGGGCAATCGTGCGGGGTGTGAGGGGCGAGACGCGGGTAAGCCGAGCCCGAACTGCGAACAAAACTTTGTTAGTAGATCGGGACAATTAATTCAGGGCTAACGCGTGTTTGTTTTTTATTTGTTTATTCAAAATGGTGCATACGACGTGTGCTGTGAGTGATTGCAAGTCTTCATCTGGTTTAAATAAAGATCTGCGGTTTCATCAGCTTCCACGCACAGAAGAAAGGTAAATAAATCTGTTTTGTTATTGTAGAGTGCATAAATAATTTTATTTGTAATGTCATGCCACGTTGCTACGCTATTAAAATTATTTATTTTCGACGCGGCGGCGCACCGTAAATAAATAATTTTTGTGCACCTGTTCGGAAAACCTACTAATATTATAAATGTGAAAGTGTTTGTATGTTCCGTGTCAAGATGGTGGACGTAATTTTTTATAATAAGATTTGGATGTCAATTTTGAGTTTAATTGAAGTGCTTGTTATGAAAAAGCCATCCTTTTTTTTAATTCCAAGATGGTGGACGTCATTTTTTTTTAATCCAAGATGGCGCCATGGAAAATTTGAGTTTTCTTCCGTCATGGGTGTCATTTTCATGGTTTTTGGGGTCTCTGATTATGAAAATGGGATCTAAAATAAAATCCAAGATGGCGCCCTGGTTTTTCTTTGGTTTTTCAGTCATGGGTGTCGTTTTCATGGTTTTTGGTGTCGCTGATTATGAAAATGGGGTCAAAAAGAAAATCCAAGATGGCGCCATGGAAAATTTGAGTTTTTTTCCGTCATGGGTGTCGTTTTCATGGTTTTTGGGTTCGCTGATTACGAAAATGAGGTCAAAAAGAAAATCCAAGATGGCGCCCTGGTTTATTTTTGTTTTTTCCGTCATGGGTGTCGTTTTCATGGTTTTTGACCCCATTTTCGTAATCAGCGACCCCAAAAACCGTGACCTTTCCGAACCGTTATGTCGCACTGACAACTGAGTTATTTATTTATTTAAAAACGTCACATAAACAAGATTACAGTACAGTTAGGTCACAGTAACTAGTTATCAAGTCTGCATCAGTTCAATTTTTAAATCTCTTTGTATACGCCTCATCTGCATTTTTATTGTTATAGTCAACTCCTTATTAATAATTCATGCAGTAAAGAGCGGATTAAAAATTGTTTTAATTATTACATGAATATGTAATATTGTTTTACTTATAATACTACTTTCGATGTTGATCTGCAATAAATAAATAATTTCATAAATATTGTTTACTTGTGACAACCCTTGCCGATGCGTTACTGTCTAGACGATGTCGGCATTTTACACGAGATCAAAGGCGTCGTCCTACTGTATGATTTTTATACTGTGATATTATCATGCTACCACCGACGGGGGAGGAGCACTGGCATCTTAGGTATTTTTGGTGCTGTAGAGCCTTCACACAGACGACGTCGCGGGCAGCAGCTAGTCAAGATATACATCCTATGGATCCTACCAGCAGTAACCAACCTACATTCGAACCATATCATTCTCCTTCTGAATAGTTTCTTTTTCTTCAATGTACACATTTATAACGATTCATAAATATTGCTGGACATTACACACACTGCCATTTAGTGCCACACTAAGCAAAGAGGCTTGTGCCAGAGAGTTGATATACTACATAGATTCTTTTTTTTTTTCATAAAAACATATTGATTATTAATATGATTCGAAAACAAATGTCCGTTCATGTTCATTACACAAACATTTACCCCTACCGCTGCACAATTCGGGTCTCAAATAATGACAATTGTGTCTTTGTATAATAGACACAATTGAATTTTCTTGTATTACACTCACTGTCTCAATTCCTCTTTGAACAGTTCCAGGTTACTCTTCTTCTTGTCCTGTCCCTTCTTCTTGGCATGAGGTCGGCCTGGAGGCTCAGGCCTCGGTATAAGAGTGCGGACCACTTCAGCTTCGGAGACGCTGCGCTTTTCATCCAAGCGGGAGATGGGCTTGTAGAGCTTGCCCCTCTCTGATGTATCTTCCTCTGGAAAATGTGGGTATTGTAATATTGCCACATGCATGCACTGATTGGACAGGTCCACTCAAATCTTTCCTTAAAAGACGATCTCGTCTTTTGAGGAAAAACTAAATAAAATCAATTGTTTTGTCAGAGTCAAGTGAGGATACTTCCTCACTTGACTCTGACAAGACAATTGATTTTATTTAGTTTTTTCTTCACAGAGAAGTCAGATAGGAAATAATGTAGTAATTAATTTTTTTTTTTTATTATTTGTAATGTTTTTGTATGAACCTAACCTATATTAATAAATGTTATGTATCACATCCACTTGATGCGAGTCACACAGGACCAGTTAATGTGGGGATACCTGGCGGAGGCCTATGTCCAGCAGTGGACGTCTTTCTGCTGAAATGGTGATGTACCAAATCATACAATATATAATTTAAATAATTAAGCTCTCAGTTTTTCTTGTTTAATTGAACAACAACAACTGAAGAAAACTAAAAAAAATAAGAGCAATAAAATGCCAAAAAAAAAGTTTCAGTAACCACTTCTAAATTGAAAATGCATGACAATGCTTGCCAGGGATTAATATTTACAAATACAAACTACATTTTATTTTGTCAATTGTAGTCAAATCCTTTGAAAACGAGTCCAACTTCTTTCAGTTAATAATAGTCACAGGATAAAGATATAACTTACTTCTAGCTCCTGCATCATATGTGCCAGCTTTCACCCAGACCTTGCTTGTGGTGCTGGGGACCTCTTGGAAGGTCTCTACAAACTCTTTGAAGACCTGTAGGAATCAAAAACTGATCATTTAATTACAGTACTTTGCAGTAGCTGGAGAAACAATCTATACATTGTCAGAGTTGACTGACACACAGTTTTCTATTGCAACCTTCTGCATAGGGTGGCTCGTATAAGCTGGAAGTTTAACCATAGATGTTACACTTGTAATTGGGAAAGACAATGTTCTAAGACTAATAGGAGTAATTAAAATTCAAACATTACAATGCATGTATACTAATACTGTCTAATTTCACCGTTTTATGTACAATAACGACTTTTCATGTACCTATTTTGTATGTTGATAATTAGTTGGGTGAGGCACATTGATAAATACTTACATGAGCGGCCGCTTCTTCTTCTTCTTTCTTTTTCAACTCCTCTATTTCCTTCTTAGAAAGTCCTCGAGAACTCATATTGCCGATAGTCTCCAAAAACTTCATAAATTAAAGTTTTTGTTTTTTGTCAATGGACGAAATCAATCGCTTGATTCATCATTAGTATAAGATATGGACCACTTTATATTTTTCTAACACATTAACAATATTATTTAAACACGTCCGCGAACGTTAATTCTCCATAATAATTCATAAACTAATATTTTACAGTAAATAAAATAATATAACCTACAACACTTGCTTGACTGACTTGACGGCTTGACAAGACAGCATAACGTTTAGTTATTCGTTCTGTTCGTTCATTCATATTGCTTTTTAATGATTTTCGCGCACATTTTCTCAATTTTGGTCCATTTCGTAAGTCATTCTTGTTGTTAAATATATCGTGGTAAAAATCATTAAACAAAATATTATAACAGGACCTTTATTTATTTACCATAAAGGATGTGTTGTTGAGCCATTACTAAACGTTTCTCTTCGGAAAATAACTTGCCAGATAAAAAAGCGTGTCCGATTTGTGTTCAAGTGCGAAATCTGTAATTACTTTACTTATCCCTCATATTTATCTCAGTAGCAGCCACGCAGTCTGGATTTGTGCCCGATTGATGGCAATAGGCTTTCCTTCCTATTACATGGGACTAAAGCATAACTGGTGAAACGTGGGTGTACTGTACACTGGGTAGTTACACTTCTGCCGAGTTCTGTCTAACCCTTCGAGGACACCAGGCGTGATGTTCTGTTATGTAACTGGACCCAGTGCAGTGGTGCTCTTTTTATAGCCATAACGCATTGTCTCATAAAATGTGGCACTAATTATTTGTCGATTATCGGTTATCGGGGTAAAATTCAAATCCCCGTGAAATTCAAATTTTCTTAAGGTAATGGAAATATGAATCGCACAAGTAACGCATAAATGTTTTCTTCTTTTCGTGTTTGAAGCAGCAATTGTGCGAGGTCACTGTACGGTACCTTACGTGTCCAAAAAAACGAAAGCGGTAAGCGACTATTACACACTGATTATCTGTATTGTGTGGCTACACTATTTTGTAAAATTAATCAGGTTTGACGATTAGTATAAAGAGTTGAAATGACGCAAAATGAGTACGGTTTTGGTGGGGCATGTTGGGTGTCGTGATGATATCAAAGCGTGGTTATTTCAAAGTATTTCACGTAACTCGCCATCAAGGTATAAAGGGCTAGAAATAAAAAACTTCATTGGTTACATATTATTTATTGAAAAAAGTATACATCAAAAACATTTCGATGTAAAATTAAAAAAAAGAACGTGTGCGATTTGACATTAAATTAGTGACTGAATTCTGCACAGGACTACGGTGTTATACCAGCCATTATGAAACCTTTTAAACTAAACTTTATTGCGATAAACATAAAGTTGCAACTGTATATGCAAGGGTTTCACTATGGCTAATACTTACATCGAACATAATTGGGTATTGGATAAAGTACTAGCTAAGGGTTTATCATACAGAGTTATCTTTACAGCCAAGTGGTATACAAGTAGAAAAGTTCATCTCTTATGTGTAAATTACATTTGTGCAAGGAAAGTAAAAAAGTTAGCCTCTGATAAGTATAAATTATGTATATTCAAAATGGCTAATTGTACTTAGAGTATTGTGCCAGCATAGGCCACGCTATAATTACCTATTGGCTGTAAATTCCACTGTTTCGTCTTTTTTATTTTGTTCCTACTATCAATATTACATATCTTTATTTTCACTTAATACTTACATTTAAAATACATAAATAATACAACTTGATTGTAACCGAAACACCAAATAATTTAATGCATTGAAACGTTATTTTCATGAAATTAAATTGATAGTAAACAAGCTGTGACATGAGCCACCAGAGAGCTAGTTAACTCGTAGCTCATAATTATTTAAGGAAAAAGTAGAAACAATAATCTCGTACAAATATAAACAAAGTAATTGCTCGTATCTTTTACGTATCATTCGAAAAAGAGCGGGCAAAGTGGCCTGTCCGCAGTAAGGGCCGTCTGAGTGTAAACGAATAAAATACTTTTGTGCATCATAATAAAGCTTATTATACAATGAAACATGCCACGTAATATACATAACTATCATACTGTACACAGCGAAACTAATGTACATAGTCACAGAACGCATATCATAAGACGTTAGTGTGTACTCGCCGCTAGCTGACGTCATCACAGGTTTCATACCATAGACAGACATTCTTCTTTTTTTGAATGTTACTCGATGACCCGCCTGACTTTGAAGTGGGGTATTTAAACCGAGCTGACTGACTACGGACATCGGACTAACTATCTAAATCCTGTGTCCGCAGCAAGTCTATTCAGTTTGACCACACTAATCGCATATGGTAAGACACCCCAAAGACAAAACTGAAATATCAAAAGCCAAGAGATCTTTAGTACAAAACCTATGACGTGACGTCGTGACCGCGCCATTTACACAGACGGAGTCAATCTATAACATAAATATACTAAAAATATACTTTTACATAATTTATTTGTTAACGTTTTTATACATTGGTGGTATACGAAGCTGCATTTTATTAGTCAAGTAGATATGCAATTAAAATCTTATTGGCAATAAAACGTTTATGATACAAATGATTTGATAAACTATTGTGGTCAATGATTGCTTCTATTGTACACACAACGACACATCAAGGTATCTATTACGAAGTTTAACCTGACCTCGCGTTGTACGAGCTTCCCGTACAATGAGATGTCTGCTTGATTGGTCGTCGTGCGTACAGATAATATATTAGTCCTGCATGGTGCTTTTAGCGCGTGGCATTAATTGGAACTAATGCCGCCATCTTGTTTTTCAGCAGCACAGTTACTTTCTATCACCAATTAACCGTTTCCATAGTTTTTATGGATCTGCCATCTGTGCATATAAATTGTACTTTTCTTTACTTTGCTTTTCTTTGCTCTGCTTTACTATTTGAATGAATGTCATCAGGCAGTAAAAGAACCATGCAATACTGAACAACGCACTATGACAGCTCCGTTACAGCAGCCGAACTGTCAAATGACGTAATCGTTCCTGATTGGCTGATACTGATTGGTTGCTGTAACCGAATTGGTTGCCGCTGGTTTAGCAGGTTTTTTTTCTTTTGTAGTGCGTTATCGGCCAGATACAAATTATACGAAGGTTATCTATGAATATTTACATAATAGTCCCATTGTTTCGTTCGTTCAGAAGATAGGCTTACAAGCAAATTATGTATTGTTTTACTTTTTGTGTGATACAAATTAGAGGATTCCGAATAAATTGACGTTCGATTGAATGAACGTGTCGCCTGTGTCGTTTTACATAAAGGAAATACATAATCTCCTATTTCGAATATGCATTCACGCGACGATCCTCTATATTAGGACACCAGGAAAAACATTCCAACAATTCGGTCGTGAATGGTGTTGCATATAACAATAATAAATTCCACAATGAGTAATATTTAGACCGCAAACCAAAATAGACTCTAATTTATATGCCACACAAGTGTAAATACGATAAATCAACAATCACTACACTTGTATGAAGTGTCGACAAAGGCCACATACGGTCCAAACCGCGAGCCACACACTGCGATGACTTTGTGAACACAAGCTATAACAGACCGTACTTTCTCCCATCTACGTGCTAGAATAGCAAATCAGACAAATTCGTCAACATTTACACGATACAGAACGGAAAGCAGAAGGTAAATTAACTAATGGTTTGAGTATTCGTTGCAAGGAGGGCAACCGAAGAGCTTGTTTCTGTTCAAAAAGTACAATAAATATATTTTCACCAAACCACTGCGATACAGAAATGCTCAAACGGTCACAGTACTGTTCTAGAGGCAAAAGGACTATACCCCATCGCACAAGGTATCATCAACCTTATGTTAATATTATTAGTGCACAAATACAATTACACCTACATGTTTATCTCGGCTCTCATCCTTCACAAAGTCAACACAAACATATTATCTTCAACATCAACAATAACACATACAACGCTACCGTTGAAAAGTAAACGTTATGAAAGAGGTATAACACTTCTTTTACACTATTAAATGCATTCGTCGAACATTGTACTACTCCTAAAAAACAATGGCCAATGATAGTGAAAACTAAATGTAATTAAACATTGTACTCGCTTATTTGATCAATAGACATCTATTAAAATAAATTTTCACATACAATATACATCGAATATTATAAAATTCTTTATTATATAACGCTAGTTGTTTTGTGTGCGTGTGTCGGATATAAGTGACGTTAATTTCGGATCTCGGATATTGTAGAAGCTTGTGCATCGATCTAGTCGTCATTTATATCAGACAGGCGCGCACTATATTGTGAATAGTCAAATCCTCTCGATTATACACTGTACAGGGATTGAAAATGTTCATGGACAGATTGTATAAATTGCGTTTGTGTTTGATTTCTCTGCAAGTCAAGATATTGACGTCATTATGAGTTTATGTATGACAACGGCATTTGTGCGATACTACCTGACTTCTGTATTATATGTATAGCTAGCGATTTTGCTAGTTCACTTTTTCAAATCCCGCGTTTGGTTCTCAAGGGGATAATTTTGAAAAAATTGTTGACGGTTTCCCAGGTCGGACATGAACAATATTTCAAAATTTTAATTCTAATTTAACTTCGCTTTATACTTTGAGAGATTTCGTAATTTTCCTCTACATACACGAGTTGGTATAACATCGAATAGGTTGGCATTTCAATCGCGAACGGTACACCGAATACTCGAACGACTAATAGCCAGGGCGTTGATGGTGTTATCCCATCGATGAGATGTGTGGGGCGAGCACAATCTGATGCAGGTTTCAAATATACGAGTCATGCGCATCTCACGGTGTGGGATCTAGTTGCAGGCACACCCGCTGTCGAGCTGGTGGAGGCTGCGGGACCGGGACATCTCGTGTGGTTGCGGGGAGTGCGGCCGTGCGGCCGAGAGAGGAAGTCGTTGTCGGGGGGCTGGAGGGGCGCGGGGGGCGCGGGGCACGAGGGGGAGGGCGGAGCTGAATCTCAGGCATCCGCGTCCGCACCTTTCAGTCTGAGCCGGGCGAAATCCTCGAATATTATGTCGTCGTCCTGCTCCTGGCCGTTCTCGTCGCTGTGGGGGAAAGAGATAGAGTAAGATTGACGTCATTGCGATATTCAGAAATTAATTATTTACTAAACTGGTTCTTATGATAATATACAAGGTCAAATTAAATTAGATAGGAAAACTCTTGTTACATGCTCTTTGTCAAATCTTAACCAAATCAATATTGGGCGACACTATCAAAAGCAAGACTTTTACCTGTGTATTTAATCTCGCGAGAAGGTTTTTTTTTATATTATAATGTACTAGTTACATACAGGGGTTGAATTTAATTTAAAGTTAATTTTGTCATTCCTCCTCGGGCTTCGGGTGCATCAGGATGAACGTTTGCTCCGCGCTCAGGTCGCTACAGCACAAGTAAGTAAGAGATAGTGTACATACGGGTGCGGGTCGAGCTGTATGAGGTCGTGGTCCACGCGCGGCGCGTCGGGCGGCCCGCGCGGCTCCTCCTCGGGCTTCGGGTGCATCAGGATGAACGGCAGCTCCGCGCTCAGGTCGCTACACCACAACATTCTATTAATTAAGCACCAACATGACACAGATTCGGACAGGTAAACTCTTAGTATGTTACACTACAAGATCCCTTAGAGCCTTATCACACTAGCGAGTTGCGAGCGAGTGGAAAGCGGGGCGATTGCGCAGCGAGCTCGCCGCGAAGGCGCCGCGGGTCGATGTGTGCGATCCGCGTTTTGTAGAATCATTCATTTTGTTTTTCTTCGCGGCGACGCCGCGCACACGTTTCGAACACGCGGCGAGCTCGCTGCGCAATCGGCCCGCTTTTCACTAGCTCGCAACTCGCTAGTGTGATAAGACCCTTAATGTATAGCTAGGTATCTAACAATCTTTTGTTTTTTTTTTATAATACCTTGTGGCGGAACGATTCCCCAAATGTTTAACAACAACGCTGCGCGCTGCCCCGTTAACACATGAGTAAGTAAACGGAACAGAGTATAAGCTCCCTAACAACGTGCAAAATTGTTACCTATTTTGGTAGGGTTGTCACAATAGGTGAAGACAAATTAAACAAAAGAATTGTCAAATAGTTTTATTATTCCGTACAGTGGCAAGGGGCCGTGTCAGTATCCGCGCGACTGGAACAAGAGGCCCATAGTTATAAGCAAATGGCTTAGATACAATTTTTGCAATAAATGCACTGCTCCTCAACCACTACTTAAGTTTGTCGCTAAGTGACTGGACAAGCAGTGTAAAAATCACCAAACGATAGTTCAATAAGCGGATGCATCGCGTATTGCGGCCGCTGCTTCTTGCGACGAGTTAGTGATGTGCTTGTGTACCGATGTTTTTGTGTGGGTAAGTTGTACGGTGCATGGTAAATACACAATGTGTTTGATGGCATAAGGTTTATAATTGATTGTGTACTACGTTCTGTTTTAAGAAATGCGGGTGTGTGCGCGACTGCGTATCTATTGCTTTTACTGAACTGCATGTCGGGTTAGTCAGGATTTATTTCGTTAGGCTCGAGCATTATGTGGGCAGAAGACGGGTATCGTGCTATCAAAACTCACTGGATGCGATACTTTGTTTATTGTCAGGTGCTCGGTTCGGGTTGGTTGTTTCCATGGAGAAGAACCGGCAAGAAACTCCATGGTTACTCTTTTCAAACAGATACCTACACTGAGTAAACTAACAAATTACTTGACATTACACTTTCACACTATACGAGTAACACTGGGCACAATGAATCGGATACAGTTTCAAGACGTCTGAACTCCGCTGCGATCCGACCCAGAATGTCGTCCTCGCGGTGATCTGTTAACGTCAGGACTCTGTAGAAGCACGCCATGGCGAGGGTAGACTGGTTTCTAGGTCGCGTGATGTCACCACTGGCGCGCTTTGATTCATTCCCGTGTCCATACCAATGACCGGATCCGACACGGCCATCCTGCTTGCACACGTCCTCGTGTGATGATACCTGCAAACAAATACTCCACGACAGAATTTTGTTCCACTCGGTCGCTCCTGACCAAACTCTAGATTCACCGGGTCAGTGAAAATAAAGAACTCTGTTTTATTTTAACCCAATCCTATTCTAATAAAATCAAACGTCATAACATAACGCCTGAACTCCCCAAAGGGTTATACAGAGGTGCACCTAATAGTACACTCACACTCCGGTAGTTAAGTCCAAGTCCTATGTACCATCAACTGGGCACCACTTTGCCCGATCTGGGAATCGAACCCAGGACCTCATGCTCAGCAGTCGCGTTTGCCACCACTAGACCAACGACGTAGTTTATTAAATCAAACACGGTTAAATTGGTAATACTTGAAAATAGGTCAACCCTTGGGCCATGTACCACAGTCGTTCAAATCAACCTTTATCACTCAACTGCAATAATAACTACTGGTACGGTCAAACACACTACTAAACCGATAGGGTACTAAAACAGTGGTACACAACGTATGCAACGCACACACTACGCATGTAACGCACACACTACGCAAGCCACGCATGGACTACGTCTGCAACGCACACACTACGCAAGCTACGCATGGACTACGTATGTATCACATACACTACGCATCCACTACGTACGCACTACGTATGCACTACGTCTACACCACGCATCCACTACGCACGCACTACGTATGCACTACGCTTACACTACGTATGCACTACGTATACACTACGTATGCACACCGTTAAAAGTCTCAGCCCTACAGGTGCCACACCGGCTCAGGTTGCCACACAGGCTCAAGTTGCCACACAGGCCCAGGTTGCCACACAGGCTCAGGTTGCCACACAGGCTCAGGTTGCCACACAGGCACAGATTGCCACCACTTAAGCTTACTCATCATCATCAAAATTCTATCAACATCGACTGGTACGTGACCCACTGGTATCTTCCTTAGCCTACCCTGTACATATTTGTAGGCACGCCTAACGTTCAAAACTTTCAGTTAATGACGATCACCGTCCAAAATCTCAATCAACCTTTAACAGGAAACATTTTACTCTTTCATCAAAGATCATTCAGCTCCAGAAGCAAAATCGAAACACTCACCAAAGTACTTTCATATTCCGACTCGACGGTGCAAAGGTCGACTCGCTTCTCCACCAGTACAGCAGCACTCGAACAACGCTGTCCTGCTGCGCAGCGACTAGCAATGTGCCCCGGCGTGCCACACTTGGAGCACACCACTGAACTGCTGCAGGCCTGCGGTCGCTGCCCAACGCCTGTAGCAGCCGTCACAGGCAACCGCTTCTTGATGGGGCGGTCGTCTTCGTCCGAAAATCCGCTTGTTTGTGTCGTTGTTTGCCGCATTCGCGACACTTGATTGGTGGTACTGATGAAAATATCAGACGTGTCTCGCTCCCTGACGACGGGCGCATATTTTACATTGTTTATTTTTGTTTTTCACTATTCACGTAAATGACGAAAATGTCTCGACGTACACGAATCTGGCCTTGAACAATTCTTTAAACTGGTCCCACGACATACTCTAAACGATACAAAGTCTTTGTTTTGCATTTCAAATAGTAACCGTCACTGATTGTCATTAACACTAAAAAACGATGTGTATCCCGTTTTTTTCACTTGGTAAATAACACTAATTGTTTACTGTCTGTTTTGAGTTTCTGGTATTTCGGCGCTGTTGCAAGCACTATGATCACGGATAAACTAAAGGTATTGCGGGTGGGTGTTTATGCAGACAATTCGATTTACCCTCTTTCTTGTCCGTTTTTTTGCACTCAATAACCGACACACGAAACTCATCGCGAACTAATTTTGTTTTCGACACTTTTTCGGTTTTTACGCAGTTGACACTGATTGTTATTAACACTGTCCCCGCAGCATGATTTCATTAGCACGATTTTATCCCAATTCTGATGTCGGGTTAGTCAGGATTTATTTCGTTAGGCACGAGCGAGCATTATGTGGGCAGAAGACGGGTATCGTGCTATCAAAACTCACTGGATGCGATACTTTGTTTATTGTCAGGTGCTCGGTTCGGGTTGGTTGTTTCCATGGAGAAGAACCGGCAAGAAACTCCATGGTTACTCTTTTCAAACAGATACCTACACTGAGTAAACTAACAAATTACTTGACATTACACTTTCACACTATACGAGTAACACTGGGCACAATGAATCGGATACAGTTTCAAGTCGTCTGAACTCCGCTGCGATCCGACCCAGAATGTCGTCCTCGCGGTGATCTGTTAACGTCAGGACTCTGTAGAAGCACGCCATGGCGAGGGTAGACTGGTTTCTAGGTCGCGTGATGTCACCACGGGCGCGCTTTGATTCATTCCCGTGTCCATACCAATGACCGGATCCGACATGCATGTGTAGTAGTTGATGTGTGGTAGGGGCAAAGTGGAGTGGCATATATCCTTCTTTATTATACCTATGATTTCGTATGATAAAATATTTTACAAATTTAAAAAAATAAATAAATAAATTTTCTTTTTTGTAATTTTTGTTTTTTAGTAATTTATTGTTTCTTTTTATTGTGTGGTAAATTCTGAATCTGACAAAGTTTTTTCAAGTAATCTAATGGGAAACACTCACATGGCGTGTCAAATTTACAGTCTTTTATAATTTTAAGTATTTCATTGCCAACATTGGCAATATTTATTTCAAGATCGAAATATTCGCAAAACTTTTGCTCGAGCAATTATTCAACAAATGCGATAAAGTTATCAGGAGGTATAATTAAAAAACCCAATTGTACGTTTCCATCATTAAAATCCTTGTAATGGCTGAGAATAGAATCTTTGCCCATATTTATATGTTGTTTCGATCTATTATCGTACAGTTTTATTTTTTCGCATTTGTCAAAAAATCAAAAATCAAACCGATAGTCACTTGTTCCTACTGTTAATACAGCCCTAATTTTTTTAATTAATTTTATCCCCTGCCCATGCTAGCCGGGCTGGGGCAATAACTTCGTCTGGTTGCGGATCTAGCGAAACTTGTGAGCGGGTATTTAAAATAAGACAGTCCTCTGGTTTCATAAGTAAGCTATCGAAATCTTGATCACAATTAGAATTTTGAGGTTTCTTTAGGATCTTGGTTTTAAATATCTTTTTGAAGGCATTACTAAGGCGCTTTGCACATGGAGCAACTATTGGAGCAACTGGCAACTGGCAACTAGCTGTTTACATATATTTCAATTGAACCGCGCACACATAGCAACTCGAGTTTCGAGTTCCGGTAATCGTCAACAGTTTTCAGTTGCTGTAATCGATGACTAAGATAGTTCCTAATTGCCGCAACTAGCAACTGTTAAATATTATACCGGTTTTTAAAGTTGCCGGTTTCCTCAACCGTCAATCGCAACGCGTCGGGCGATTTCACACCCTCCCTCCCCTCTCCCTGTGCCCGATCATTCCAGTCAAGTGCCGCTCAATACGTCGCCGACTACACACGTCTTGACTTTCGTGCGCATTAATATGGCTGAAAACCAAGCCGACGACAGTAGCCGAGACAGTACAAGAGACGGTACATTGAACACAGAAGATTTTATCGAAGAAATAAGAAAACATCGTGCTATTTGGGATTTGAGTGCCGAAGAATATTTTAGTCGCACAGAGAAGATAAAAGCTTGGGAAAAAGTGGGCATAAAGAGTAATGTCACGTTTGAAGATTTGCCTGCAAGGGAAAAAAATAAAATAGGTAATATTTTTTATAACTTTATTTAGGTAGGTACAAGTACCTTTTATATCATTAAATCTTGCCATGGAACCGATCCTTCAGGACTTATAAAATAGTCCTTTAGGATATCCCTAGTATTAATTGACCTTTCAGAACCCATAATACTGTTTGTGTTTGCAAGTGTGTTTGACACTGCATGAAAATGTAGTCCCTCGTGCTTTCGAATCATGTTATGCAGTATACAACATGTCTTAACAATTATTTCTGCAAAATCGGCTGATACTTGCATTGGAGATTGAAATATTCGAAATTTACTGCTTAGTAATCCAAAGGCGCATTCAATACAACGCCTTGCTCGTGATAACCTGTAATTAAACATTCTTTTTGCATAATCCAATTGTTTTCCAGAATAAGGTCGCAACATATGTTTTGATAAACCAAAAGCTTCGTCACCAATAAAGCAATAGTTTATGGCATTAGGAAGTCCCGAAATATATCTGGGTTCTGGTATTTTAAGAGTTCCATCATCAATTTGTTTACATAATTTACTCTCTTTATATATTGTCGAATCAGAAGATTTTCCATAGGCGCCAGCATCGATAAACGTAAATAAACAGTTTGCATCACAAGTAGCCAAAAGTACTAGTGAAAAATAGCCCTTGTAGTTATGATATAGAGATCCAGTGCCCGGTGGTTTGGTTATTCGAATATGTTTGCCATCTATTGCACCCAAACAGTTGGGAAAATTAGCTATTTTTTCGAATCCAGCTGCTATATTAACAAATCGATCTTCATTTAGTTCTGGTATATACTCAGTTTCAAGTTTATTGCATATAAGTTGACAAGTTTCTTTGACTATTCGTCTTGCAGTTGAAGTACCACGTCCAAATGTGTTTTCAAATTCAGCAAAGCCACATCCAGTTACTAAATACCTAAAAAAAAATAAGTATTTTAGTAAGGCGATTAATATACCATACCGCCGGACCGGCTAATACAATAATCCTAGATTCAGGCCCAGCCGTTTTTGAGTTATAAATGGTGTAACTAACCCGACTTTGTTTTATGTATATAGATATACATAATATTATATGGAAACACACCCAGACCAAGATAAATAGATACGTTTATGCACACAAACATTTATATTGTCCAGGATTGGACCCGCTACCTCTGGATTAGTAGGCAGATTCACTACCACTAGATACATCAGACGATTGTCGACATCACAAAATAAATCTGAAATATACATACTTTTTTTTACAATTTTCAGTTGTCGAGCTACAGAAACGATGGAAAAATTTGAAAACATGTTTCAATAGAGAAAAAACTAAAAAGAACAACATGAAGAGTGGCTCAGCTGCTAATTGCAGAAAGGAATATGAATATTACCAGCAAATGTCATTTTTATTAAATGTTTCAAAAACAAGACCCTCTCAGGAGAGTACAACAAAATATGATAATCCTGGTCCCTCAAATACGTCTAAAAAAGACCAGTCTGGAAATAAAACGGAGACATCAGTTGAAGATAAAGAGAGGGAAGTGTTACAAACAATTGCAAATAACTTGAAAAGAAAAAGGGGAGATGGTAATGACCCTGACTTAGATTTTTTGCATTCTATACTACCTCATTTAAAAAAAGTACCCGATGATTGTAAATTGGACCTTCAGACAGATATTTTGAACACTATAAAAAAATATATACCCAATACTAATTATCAATCGCAATATGGTTATTATTCAAACAGATCATATTTACACAGTTCAGAAACTGATGTTCCTGTATCACCGGCAGTTACTAATGTATCTCAAGAATCGGATATAATTGATGATATCTATTTTGATTTGTAAGAAATAAATAATTTCTAATATAACAGGAAATTTTAATTCCGATTCCCTTTCATGTACTACTCATAGAAAGCAAGCCAGTTATTTTCGTTTCGTCTATGTATTTCGCATTGAACTAAATATTTATAAACATTGTTTATAATCAATAATGAACATTAAATTAATATTAATCAATTGTGTGTTTATAATTTATATTGTTTACGTAATTTAAAATTGTTTTTTAAGAATTTTATTACAATTCCTTCACTAATTAATCGAAAGGAACTTCGTTCCATCCGGGTGTCCCTTGACACCTCTCAAGTTTTTTTTTTCGTTATTTACTGATTACCTGAATAACGTTATTGATTCGAATATTTTGGTAAAAAATGTGATTAAAACTATCTAAAATTACCTACTTACCTTATAGTAATAGCAAGTCGTTCGAACGGAGGAATACTTTCCCTCATTGTAGTATCCTGTCGTTTTAAATCACTTTCCAATACTAGCAGCAATCCATGAAATAAGTTAACAGTCATTTTAAAGTACATTTTAAATTTATCATTATGTTTTAGCAGATCTTTTATGTTAATAAATTGGGATCGATCTAGAAAAAAGGGATGAATCCAAAACCGACGATTGCTGCGAATAATTTGTCTTTGTTGGCGCCGTCGACGGCGACGACGTAATAAAATGAGAGCAAGTGCTGCTTCTTCGATATCCATTGTCACACTGAACGCTGATCGCTGCGTAGATTTAGCAACTCGGCTTTGAAAGTTGCTCACAGATTGCCATAAAATTGCGGCAAACGTAAACGTTATAGCAACTATCAACTTTTTACAAGAAACTTTTAAAATGTTGATAGTTTCCTCAACTTAAGTTGCTCCATGTGCAAAGCGCCTAAGTGCCCTCTTCTTATTAAAAAAAGGATCATACTATAAAATGAAGGTCCTTACTTGAAAAAGTAATAATCAAATATTTACTTACCTATTGTACTCCTTGGGATAGTTAAAGTATGATATATTTTTATTTTTTCTAGTATTATTCATACACATAGTACAATAAATAACGATTATATTATTTATAAATGACACGTTTTTTTTCATTAAATATTCAAACCATTGAGACATATATATCTATGATTCAAACTTGTCACAAAACAAACAACGTGTGTTGCCCTGACAACCCTGAGATTATCAACCGACTGTGACAGCGTAAACCAGTTTTTTCCACTCTCGCCGCGTTCGCGACAACCGGCCAGTGCACAGTGGTCAAACACGTGCTGCCACCGATTCGCGCGGTTGTGTGAAGCAGACTACAATATAATATTATATAATGAGATAGACGGTACTCTCAACCGTATTTCCGTCATCATACAAGCAGCGCTCTCTATCCGTGGTGGTTAAATCAAAATCTAACAAAATAAATACAAAAAGTGTGTAGTGACCGAGGTTTGATCTTACGATCTGTAGCTACTACGTCAGTGGTAGTCCTCAACCGGCTACACGTTCTATTGACAAACTGTCGAAAATAGCTGTTCTATTGCATGCTGACAGTTGTCAGTTTGTGACAGATGGTTGATAGTGTAACCATGAATAAAATACGTCTCTATCATTGATTGATTTAATTCTTTTATTTTTTTATATTTACTTAGATTGGTGTAGATTAAATAAATATGGTTTCTCAATCTAATTTATCAAAATTGTTATTTTCAATTAAAATCTTATCACTGTTATAAAGTGGCAACCCAACCAGTAAATAATTTCATCCTCAGGGATAGCTGGCGCTAGTTTCCGTACAAAATTTTCGAGCAGGCTCCAATGTTCTAAGAGAGCACAGCATGGTGTGAAGCTTATAGTCTGTTCCATTTACTTAGTCATGTGCCCGTTAATGTCGTTCAAGCGCCAAAACTCCCTTGTAGTAGGTACAGGAAACGAATTCAAAACTGACAAATGACAGCTTGATAAAAGCTGTTTCCGAGAAGCTATTTGTGTAGCGGTTGGTTTAAAATTGTTGTTAGTAAATGAGAGCAAAAAACGAAAATAAAACTAGTTTTAGACACAACTAAACAGGTGTAAGCACAAAATCACCCTGTTTTAAGATTTTATGCCCAGTGCATAATAGCATCGCTGGTTACTATACTTTAAGAATTCGACACAAATCGTGCAAAGTAATATGGGCTTTATCAAAGGAAATTACTTTGACATAATTAGATGTGCTTAGCTAAATACTGTAAAGTTTACAGTATGTAAAGTTACAATGTATGATATTAAGTTAGACTTACCCGCCAAGAGGACCGAGACACAGCTTCACTTTGACCTTGTATTGCACTATGATACCTAGGTTCTCTCGCTGCGATGGGTCTGCGATTCTGAAACAGATTTTACATATTTAGAGGACATCCGATTTTTTCCTTGTAACGTTAAAGGGTTGTTTTTTAAAGGAATCGTACCTTTTACTTTCCGGAAGTGTCATATTTTTGTATCCCGTGCAGACAATGGCAAAAAATAAGCAATCACTTAGTAAAATTAAAAAAAAATGACATTAAAGCAATTATTGACGCCATGCACAAAATGATCTCTGCTCTGTCATGAATTTTATCACATTTCCACCATTAAGGTGAAAGCGTCAGGGTAGCCAGCGAAATTCAAATTTTCTTACTTTTTTGCAATTTCCAGGCCAATGCTAAGTTGTATGTTGTTGAAAATATCGTTCGCGACTGTAAGACATATTTATTTACAGAATTATAATCATTAGAATCATCAATACAACCCTCTAAGTTCGTAAAAGGCGAGGAACAATTTTTTGAAGGTCAAAGTCTACCCTGGAGCATCATCCTTAAACCGTAGTTCTTAGAGACACTCAATTCATAAAATTTATGAATATTCTTTAATGTAAATAATAG
This sequence comes from Xestia ashworthii, assembly GCA_950022955.1. Classification (NCBI taxonomy): domain Eukaryota; kingdom Metazoa; phylum Arthropoda; class Insecta; order Lepidoptera; family Noctuidae; genus Xestia; species Xestia ashworthii. The sequence goes on from OX465550.1 coordinate 22,820,014, forward strand.
TGACGAAAACAAAGTATTCATAAATGCAAACATAATATATAAGTTCTTGGTTGTCCAGTAACGGAAGGGCTGGCATTTTTTTATGGTACCCCCAAAGGGTAAAAACAGGACCCTATCACTAAGACTCCACAGTCCGTCTGTCTGCCACCACGCTATATCTGATACACCGTGATAGCTATAGACAGTTGAAATTTACACAGATTATGTATTTTTGTGGTTTTTGTCCAGTTTTGTATACTCACAGCGTGCTGGATGCGAGGTTGGTGTCCTCGTGCTTGAGCTGTCCGTCGAGCGCGAGCCCCCACTTGTCCTTGTTGTTGGCCAGCAGCGGCGTCACCGTGAACACCTTGCTCAGCGTGAACCCGGGGCCCACGGGACACCCCTCCCTGGACACAACACACATACATCTTTACACAATGTTTCTATAAAAACGAAGAGGACTGTGTCCATTCAAAATATAAATTTGCGAACCTAGATATTCTGTAATCCAAGTGAAGTAAATACACACTACCTTAAGAATATGTTTGATTTACAAATCATTTTGGTATTACCGTTTGTATGAATGTTCCGCGGGCCTCCTTAACACAGAGGTGAGACGTATAACATAACACAATCACAATACATTGTTCCCACAGCTGGGACTGAGCTGTGGGAACAATGAGCTTCTATATGAGAAGGGTGTATTGTATTTCATGGGATAACTTTAAAGGGGATATCAAATCAGGCACTGTTTTGGAATAATAATTACAATCAAAAACCAAAAAATCTAGAGCAGTTAGTAAGTAATCAATTCACCACAACCGTTAATGTAAAATGTTCACTCGAATCATTTCCGAAAACAAGTTTGTAATAATAGTTTGGGATAATTAAGTGGACCTTAAGACCTTACGCAGTATTCCGAAATTTGCTTGCTTGCAGACAGTGAGTAGGATTTGCAGATCTTGTTTCAAATAACATTCTCTTGCCTGAGGTTTGGGAGTTTCAAAGGAGAATGGAGAAATGAAAGCTGTTCTCATCAGCGACTTTGGAGAAAACGAAAAACATAAATTACGAACAGAGAGAGAACTCTTGCGCTCCCAAAGTGATCGTGAACCAGATCAGTGGAAAAAACACAATCTTACGTGTAGAAATTATTCATTGTTTTAAGAAAATCAGTGTTTATATTGTCAGTGTATCAAACTCCAGGCATGTTGTATGAAGCGAGTGGGGGGCGGACGGGGGGGTTCAAACAAGTCATGTGTCATGCAAGATACACGCTGTACTTACGCGGACTGCATAGATAGTTTCTTAGTGAATATCCCGATAAAGGGGAATTTAAATAGTCGCGCCGACATCGATTTGGGCTCCCTGAATAAGAAACGGACATAACTCAGCTGTTTGGATGGTATCACATTGAACATGGTAGGAATTTAAACAGAGAAATAATCGTACTCCTGGTTTGAAACTGAATGTTGTTATGTGCTTAGATTTCAATCGTGTCTCAAGCAATAAAGTAGAAACATGTGTTGTGTTTTACTTTTTACTACCCTTCTTATCTTCTGTACCTATTTTGGTATGAATTTTGTCAAGCTTACAAGTGCAGTTCAAGAAAAACTCGGTGTGCAACATACATATCTTATTGTGAAACTTATTTAGATCTATAAGGACGACGACTGACTAAAAAACTATGATTCTGGTTAGTCCGTCAGTTAGATTATAGAAAAATATTGGAAACGTGTTTGTTGTTTTATCAAACTAATGAAAATGACGAAGATAAAACGCATCAAAGTTCATGAGTGACGTCACTTTCCGGTAAAAAATGTACCGAAATGCGACGTCACACGAGTTTACGACGCACTGTACCGTCTTCATTTTTTGTTTACGTGAAAAAAGAAAAAATATGTGTCCAGTATTTTTTGGAAATGTAAATATCTGACGGACTGATTAGGTTTTTTTTTGTCGTCTACTCTATTATAAATTCGTGACTTACTCGATCTCGTTGCCGGCGTCGATGCAATACGTCAGAGAATGACGTCAGACACCTTGCTACTATTTACTGATGTTCTATTCTATGCATACAGCTATAAGGTCGTTACTCACTCGATAAATGCAAACTGACGCACAAGACTTGCTGCGTATTACTTGAAACCTTTATGACTTTAGTAATAAGGTCGACACTCACTTGCTCTTAACGCTCTAACATCTTGCCGCGCTGACTTAAGCTAATAAGTTCTATGACTGCAGTAATAAGGTTGAAACTCACTTGCACTTGACGCTCTTACACCGTGCTGCGCTGATTTAAGCTAATAAATTGTATGACTATAGTAATAAGGTTGAAACTCACTCGCTCTCGGTCTCAGCAACAGTGCACTTGTATTGCGCAGTGGAGAACAGACAGATGTCGGCAAACTGACGCACGGACACTTTGATGCGCTTTACTGATCTGTTGGAGTTATTCGCTATGTGCACGTTCACTGCTATGTTCTCGCCGTGGTGATATAACTCCTGAAAACATACGAATGTTAATACGTTAATGATGTAAGAGGATCTTATAAAAAAGAGTTTAGAAGTTTATCTATATAGGCTACAAAATATATAGGGATTGTCAATAATGAGGGCTAGTCATGTAGCTTTTATTCATATTGACATAAGGTTCAAATTACAAACAATGATAAAAGAGCACTCGTGAGAAATGCAAATTAATCAAGCTAACCACTAATGAGGTTTCAGGACTAGGGGAAATACCGACAGAAACAGAGGGTTTGGAAAAATAATGTCACAGAGGAATGAGCGACAGAGACTGCATTACCTACGTACAATGCCGATCTTTCTCAACTTTGATGTGCCATTATGGTCGCTTACTGGAAATAAAATTGAATGAAGGTTACCTTATCTAAGGAAGCTTCAAGATACAGTTTGTTAGGGCTCATCATAAACTCTTTGGACACCTCAACAGAGGGCTGCTCTCCTTGCTTACTCGGCGCATACATAATCTTCCTGATAGCTAACCGCACTGAATTTCTGCAAACCACCAAAATCATATTAAATAAAACATGAAGACTCAAACATTTTCAAGTTCTCTAGTAAAGCTTTTCACACATTTTCGAGCGCCGCGCATGCCTTTAAAACTATTCACCCATACAAGGTGACCAGCTCATTCAGCAAAGCTAAAGGCGTTAGCACAATGACGCTTACCGCTGCGTTTTAGTAGCGCTACGCGATACATTTTCAAACAGTTTTTCCTGCTTCCGCAGTGCCGTCGCAGCCGGCTGCGTTGGTGTGCTAACGGCGTAAAGTAGAAGAGGTGTGTGTCAGCAAAATTGGGCAAAGACGGGCACTCTAAGTACTATAATGTCATCTTAAGGGGATATCAGATAACCGTTATGGACTTGTAATTTTTCATACTCATCGGTGGCCTCGAGTCTTTTAATTACGAGTGAATGTTCATTTGTTTCTGTTAAGTCATCTATTCAGTCTGTGCTGCGAGAAAAAGTAATGTTTAATGCAAGCAGAACGCAGTCGATCGACAGCGTCATTAGTTATTGAGGCGGCGATCAACGTGTCAACGTCCCTTCGTGGCTTGTAAAGTAGTTAGTCCCAGCTGTCACTTGTAGATCATGAAGCCCGCAAACCTGATAACCAGTCTTGTCGAGATGTACCGTGCTCCCAGTTAGTGTGCTGTGGATGGAGGTGAGATAAGCGATCGCTTCATGTACAATACTGGTGTTCAGCTGCATCCAACTAGACTGGACCCGACGTCTAAGGCTAGGCAGATGATGAGCGGACGTCGATCGACCGCAGTGAAGCTGCACGTTAAGGACCGAGTCTCACCGGAATGGCAGCGGCCGGCGCCGACACCAGCGGCCCCCGGCGTCCCCCAGACCCTACGCACCTAGTCTCCTCTTAACTATAGTCCGCGCCACGAGAAACAAAATTTTTGTAAACAAAGAATTTCTACCAAGATACGTAGCGAAGCGACAATTCAATTAACAAGAAATACCCCCAAATTCAATCAACTCTAATTATCATACGTGTATTATGAAACTAACGAGCAATTTCACTTTGTCGAGTTATATTTTGGCGATATAAAGCGCTGTCGTCTAATGTTTTGTGGTACTGGAACGCATCTGGCAACATGGAACTTAAACATTTGGGCCGTCATTTTGAAGTAAGATCTGAGACACGCTGATGCTGTCATTTTTTAATTTGATCCAAAGGTTGCGAACCCGAATGTGTGTTTACAAAATTTATAGCTTCTCGTGACGGGGACTATAGTTGAATTTCTACATTCGACCACCGACAAGACGCGAGCGGCGCGCGGCCGCTCGCATCACTGCGGGAAGCCTCTCGACTTTTTCAAGCTATTCAAGCGATACTGGTCTTTTAAGTATGTAGATAAACTTTAAATGTATTTCACACTGAACGTGCTCGCCGCGTCGCTGCCGGCCGCTGTCATTCCGGTGAGACTCGGTCCTAAGAAAAAAGAACATCCACTCGAACGTGCCGTCTGATATCACCTTGACACACACACCGTTGTTAGTAGACATACCTCTTATGCGGCTTGTCATCCTGCGAGTCGGCGACGAAGGCCTTGAGCTCGTAGTCGACGCCGCACGGCTTGCCGGTCTCGCCGGGCGCGGGCTGCAGCGTGACGGAGGCGGGGCAGTGCGGCGGCAGCTCGAAGTAGAACGGATGTGCCGCCGCGCCCAGCTTGCGGACCAGGCGCTCCTGCAGCCGGGTCAGGGGGCGCTTTGTTGTGTTTATTGCTGGGTATATCTGTGGGTGGTGTATTATGATACATTATTAAGTACATATTAAATAATAACTAGTTTGTGTGGTTTTTAATAAATTATAACGAGGTAAGGCGATGCCGATCTAGTACAGTGCCTATATGTCGCTATTTTAAAATTAAATCTTTATGACAAACCGGAATAAATAAATTAAATGAATTTGTAATATATTAAATTTAAATACAGCCGTTGCAGAAGGCTCTGTATTCTGTAAAATCTACCTCAGTCTGTTATTCTGGATATTGGTGTGGGTAACATGTTTGTGATGTTTACTTTTTAAGGATTTCTTTTTGTATTTTCTGCAGCATGTTACTGTTTTGGCACAATTTATACTTGTCACGCAAAGCATTCATTTCGAATTTAAATGAGACAGACAATTATTTAAAGATCAAATAAAAAGTAAGAACGCTTTATCACGCCCAGATTTCTTACGCGAAAGAAACACAATTTGTCAATTCTATGTATAGCTATAAATAATACTGATTCTCCAACACGAATAAGTATTTCCCTTCGATTCGCAATTAGAGAGTTCAATCGCGAATCAAGACGTTTATTTGGCACTGATTGAAGAGTTGATTGCTCATTCAAAACGGTGTGAAGAATTTCGGATAATTTGTTTACTATAAAAACGTGACTCATTCGAAACGCGATTTGTGGCTTAGCGAGCATTACATGGGAAAAAACAATGAACGCGATATTTTAAACCTCATCGTTATGTGATAAATGAAATCGCTGGAACCACGGTGTTAAATTTTTGATCAGGGCAGTAGTACCTACATTACAGAGATAGGAACATTCGAGATTTGAATTCTTAAAAGCTTTTCAGATAGGGTAGACGACAAAAAGAAAATAATAAGTCTGTCAGTCAGATAATCAAAAAAACTTTTTTACAAAAAATAAAACCGACTTCAAAAAAAAAAACAAAAAAGTAAAAAATAACTTTAGCTTCTGAAGTCGGTGACCTTTGTTTGATTGATTTATTTTTTTTGTCACCGACTTCAGAAGCTAAAGTTATTTTTCACTTTTTAGGGTTCCGTAGCCAAATGGCAAAAAACGGAACCCTTATAGTTTCGCCATGTCTGTCTGTCTGTCTGTCTGTCTGTCTGTCTGTCTGTCCGCGGATAATCTCAGTGACCGTTAGCACCAGAAAGCTGAAATTTGGTACCAATATGTATATCAATCATGCCGACAAAGTGCAAAAATAAAAATTTAAAAAAACATTTTTATTAGGGTACCTCCCCCAGACGTAAAGTGGGGATCGATTTTATTTTTAATTTTGACCCTGACGTGTGATATATTGTTGGATAGGTATTTAAAAATGAATAGGGGTTTTCTAAAATCATTTTTTGATAATATTAATATTTTAGGAAATAATCGCTCCGAAAGTCAAAAACAATGTGTCCCCCCCCCTCTAACTTTTGAACCATAAGTTTAAAAAATATGAAAAAAATCACAGAAGTAGACCTTTATATGAACTTTCTAGGAAAATTATTTTCAACTTGATGAGTTGAATAGTTTTTGAGTTATATAGCACTTTTTCAAAAAAACGCAAATGATAACTTTGTTTTTCATACAAATACTATGAAAAACAAAGTTATTTTTGCTGACGAAAAATGTTGGTATTTTTAATGGTCTGGGAAGCTACGGAACCCTACAGTGAGCGTGGCCCGACACGCTCTTGGCCGGTTTTTTGTTTTTTTTTTGAAGTCGGTTTTATTTTTTGTAAAAAAGTTTTTATTTTTCACTTTTTAGTGGTTTACACATGGAAAGTGCATACCGTTACAATTACAACAAGCCCAAACACGACTAGGATACATTGTCTCATTATGGAGTTCCGTGACTCTTGGCTTCATCATCTGATCTGATGGTAGAATGGTTCTTATCGAACGCAAATGCTTCACTTGTTGTAGAAAATACCAAAATCGCTGTACGTTATCCTATAAAATTTGAAGAGTTCCCTCGATTTCGCCAAGATTCCATCATCAGATCCCGACTTGGTGGCTATGGGACCCTTTGAAAAGTATACCCTTTCCAACAAAAAAAGAATTTTTCAAATCGGTTGGCAAACGACGGAGTTATGCGCGAACAAACATAAAAAAAAAAAAAAAAAAAAAAATAGAAACATCCGAATTGAGAACCTCCTCCTTTTTTAGAAGTCGGTTAACAAATTTGACCCGTATTTTTTCTTTTGTTAAGTACATAAATCAAAATTGACTCATTATTTTCCGATGCTACTCGTATTTAGTCCGAGTCCGTCAGTTAGAGTATTGGAATGTAATGGACACGTATTTTTTGTTTTTGTAAATCAATGAATATTGACATAGATAAAACGCATCAAAACTCGGGAGTGGGGACTGGTGAAGTCGTGACGTCAGAACTCACTAAAAATTACACCAAGGCGTGTGACGTATTGAAACTTTTAAAAGCGTAACCCTTCGTCAATTTTGGTTTACGTAACGAAAGAAAAAAATGCGGGTCAAATATTTATTGATAATCTAAATAACGGACTAATTAGATTTCTTTTGTAGTCTACCCTATTTTAATTGCTAAATGTATTAAAACATGGTTATGGTTTTTTCAATAATTAAAGGTGTCAGAGAAAAAATACAGGACCTGTGAAAAAATCTGGAATTTTTAAATCAAATCATGAAGGCTAGGTTACCTGTTCAGCGGCCAGGTATAAATCTTTCCGGAAGGTAAGGCCCAGCACGTCCAGGTCTTCTCTCCCGTACCTGAAGGCGGCCAGCACATGGCCGAACACCTTCCTGTCTTTGACATATTCTGGGTCGATTAGGACAACGCCGTCTGAAATCACAAATGAGACAGTTAGAAACGTCATCATTGATAGACAAAATTGTTCTGAAAAGACTGTTGTTAAACTTTGATGCAGTATTATTATCAGTCGGCCAATTATTTTATGGCATAACGTCACCGGCAAAAGGAGCGGGAGAAAATAAGCCAAAATGAACAGAAAGTCGCACCTAGTTAGGCTTATCATTCCCCATTCCCTTTCCCCAGGAGTTTATATTACAACATTTCGAAGAGGCACTATATCGGTATTGAAGTAGGTAGGTAAAGTATCTAACAGGTTGGATGATCTTCATCAGTGTCGTTGGTTGATAAAAGCATACACCAGTAGCAAGTGAGGAAAAATCTTGAACATGTTTCTTAAGAAGTCAGAGGCCCATGGCTGGTATAAAACCACTGGTACCAGGTTAGGCGCTAACCACACGATAACGAAGAACTGGTAAGTACGTGTAACTGTTGCGGTTATACCAGATATTACCCACCGCCCTAACCAAGCATATCGATCAATTTCCAACTAAGCTAACATAACAATTAGCGATTCGCTATAGTGTTTCACTACCATAATTACACGCTATGATCCAAATCGTGTAGAACTTGCAGCCGCTAATCCGACTCCGTGATCGCATGAAGATTTGATTAGTACGCGGAATAGATGCCTGATGCCTTCCGGGCTTATGACGGCATCGATGGAACATTTATTGATCAATTCTTACGACACTAACGCTTTAGTCACACGAAGAGGGTTTGCTCTCAAAGGATTGAACTACAATGTATAGACGCGGAAGCTAGATCCGAACATAAAGAGCTTACATGCATATAATAAAAGCGAAGAACACGACATGCCTCGTTTTGGTTAGGGCGTCGCAGCGGACTATTCAATTCGATTGAATTGACATAAGCATGGCTCTATCCGACAGTGTCAGGAAGATTTCGGTCCAATAAGTGTGGTCCCTCTCCTTGCGCGCTTACATTTCCCTCGTGCTACCGAGGCTCAATAGGAAGCTACATAGCTTACGATTGCAGCTAAGATCAAACGTCATTGGCAGAAGGTAAATAACCTCCTCCAAACACAGGAAAAGTCAATGGAAAATACTGACGTATTTATAATTCTAGTATTTACCCCAATTAGTGGAAATACGCGCGTTTCTTAAAGCGTGTTGTAAACAGTAGTAAACACTTACTCATAGTAAATTACAATCTTTGCCGAGTCTACGAGTAGATCCGTTCCATTGAGAAAATTGTTCGCGCGTCGTTATGAATCATTGATAAATAATTGCATGGATTAAGCCTATGTTTATCATTGAATTAGCCTGATATTTATGCTTGTGCTGTATGAGGGTGTGGCGGATAGCTGGTAGCAATAACTAATCATCATCTGGCTAGCCTTTAGCAACTGTGTTGGGGTCGGTTTCCAGTCTAACCGGATGCAGCTGAATACCAGTATTTTACTTGGAGCGACTGCCTATCTGACCTCCACAAGTCAGTTAGGACTGGGTAATACGATACCATTAGATTAGACGGGTTGTAAGTGGTTGTCCAACTTTCAGACCACTGACTAGATATACTTCTATTGCAACGACTGTGAATGACAGCCGGGACCAATGGCTTAACGTATTTTCCGAGGCACATGGTCACCCATCCACCGACCAACCAAGGAAAGCACGGCTGTACCTAAAATCGACCCTAGTGGCTGCTATTTGTTTGCCGTGAGTTCCTCAAAATAAAACACCACAAAGAGGTTAAATAAAGGATGAAAGTTCATCATTTCTGCTGTTGGAAAATCAATTCTAAGCGCACGGCTTGTTCAGTAATGAAAGCAATATCTAATCTAACTGCTAGATAACTTCGAAGTTGAACTACCAAACAGAACCTAGGTGGGGCGGGATTGGCAATTTATTATACAAAGATCGGCACTCCCTTTACGACCAGCGCGGGCCCCACTTTAGACAACTCGATTCAAGTGTTCAAATACTCTGCAACTTTGATCAATTGGAACAATGGGGTCTTTGTTCAAGACTGAGCGTTAAATCTACTGCGTGTATCAGAAAACTGTCGTTATATTTTAAGGATGTAAAACCGACCGTCAAACTTAACAGTTTTGTCCGTGGGACCACTATCCCAAACGCGAAATATATTCAGCTGTTTTACAGATATTTTTCCGCGATTACTATGATGATTCCATAGATAATATAAAGTTGTTCAATATCTGTCTTCTTCTACTTCCTCATCGTCACACTCTTGGCAGAGTGGTCGTGGTCGTCACCACACACTAAAACATGATCACACTTTTGTCTGATAGGCGCAGCTGTAGGTATATAAGAAAAACGCACTTACCAATCGGGTCTACATGTGTGATGTGGTCTACGAAGTCTCTTTTCCCTAAGTATACTGTAATCTGAAAGGAAAGAAAGACTAATTAATTTCTAAATTCGACTTCAAAAATGAATATCTAATTATTTCAAGTGTCTCGTTTGGCACACTAAGCCAAATTAAGTTGAAGAAATATTTGGGAAGTTGTCACAAGATTTGGCAGTGTTTGCAACTTGGCACACAATGCATGGAGTTATTAAATGATCGGACGAAGATCGCACGTCTCATTGTTATTAAACGCTCTTACGTCAACAATGGGATGCAGATAATTCATGATGAGGAATTAAAAGATCTGTATGCAACGCGTCACACCGGGTAACACCATGCTTCTCGGGTTTTGTGCCACTCCCCTTGAAAAACATGGTAATCTATGCTTGCCAAGACGTCAGTAAATTGATGGGTTATTTATGTTTATCCCTTATTTGTTGATAAAGAATTTAATACTCATGAATCGGTTAAAGACTGAGAGTGAATTTATTTGCACTGATTCAAATGATAAGACATGCAGAAATAATGGTGGTCACAAAATCAGTAAGGGATCGGTAAGGTCGCTTGGTCTGAACTAAAAGTATTTTGTTCATTGTTCTCTAAACAATGAACAAAAACCTCTGATTGTGATTAAAATACGCCAAATTGAAATGTAACAAAAGATAAATGAAACCACCTCAGGGGCTTCTTGAAAAAGACTCTCTATTTGAAAAAGCGTTTGATTAAAATTAGCCAGATTGATTTTCATTAATTACAATTTCGACGAAATTAGAAGGTTCTTGACCGGATTATGTTACAGTTTCAACAAAGCTTTTTGTTGACTTTGATGGCTTCCTGAAAGGGAAGTAAAGCACGCCCCGAGGCGCTTTGCTTGTCAAGTTACACCTTACATTTTGATAAAATTATTGCTCAACCTCCTTTCACAAATTAATGTGACTTTAGGAAATTAAATACGTACATGTAAAAATTACGAAGTGAAATACAGGTAGACCAAGTCATTACCCATCTTTTTCAATACTAAGCGACAACTCAAATAGTAATAATTCATTGTTAGAATTTCAACTCTCAAGGGCTAAGCCCAGTTTTAAAAATCCAACAACTGTCACTAATATAGTCTTGGTCTGCTGGAAGAGATTTCTTATGAAATAAGCAGTACCTTTGTGCCCTTCTTTCTTTATGTAATTTGCTATTAAGTATTTTGTGTGTACATAAATAAATAAATAATATAGGGGTCCCCCCTAGTGTTAATAAATCCGGGTATGTTATCAATTATCCAGCTAAGTAATAAGTGTGTAGCATACCTTGCCATTCGGCGAGCTCTTCTTGAAGACTCGCGTGGCCTGTCGCTGCTTGTTGCTGCCGGCGTCTTCCATTCTGCCGCCGCGCCCTCCTCAACACTGGAAAATACAACGTTTATGTTAAACCTTACTCCATAGATCATGGGACACACAGCTGCTGGGAAAGACTGGGTTGTGGAGGTCAGATAAGCTTCCAGTTTGACTAGAAGTCGACTCCGACAGAATTGGGAACAGACTCATCAAATTATGATGGTTTTTAAGACAGCTGGCGGTCATGAAACGGTAAATCATCCGGTGTCGATACGGGCATTCGACATTTTTGACATCGAGGGTGACACCTGAATGTAACTGCCATCATACGCACAAGCACAAGTAACAAGCTGGATCGAGTCGGTCTATCAGTGGATGAAGTCAGTGGATGATGACGACGAAGTTATTTGGCCAAATATGGAGTGAAATCTGTGAAATATGATAACCTATAATGACATCTAGAGTAAAACCAGTTGACTAACCTTGTAGACATCAACTAAAAGTAGTGCTACCATATTAGGGTAACGTAAATATTATGAATCGTCATTATTTACCATAACACGAGTGACGCCGAGTAGACGCGTCAACTATGACTACGATTTACTACGAAGTGTGCGCATTTGTATTAGGAGTATATAAGAAGTAGGTATTTCTCATCAATGACTTATCAGGAAGTGGTTATATAGGATAAAACACATATAATTATAACTGACGACAACAAATCGATCAAGGACGAATATATCGAAGGAAAAAGAATATATAACTATATAAAATGAGCTCATAACGTTTCCAATGCCGGGACGCACAGGCTGTAATCCACCAGGCGGGTCCAGTGAGATTTGGTGGATGTCACATGTCTTCCAATTTGTGGGTTTCAATTCGATTATGATAAAATAGATATCATTAGTAGAAGTACTGACTAAGTTTAAGAGCAGATAACATAAAATACTTTGGCAAACATAGGTTGTAAAAAATCGCACAATGCACACAAGCATAACGTTAAATTGATTTAATCAAGTTTGTTACCGAGAATCGGCAAAGATTTGAAAGACAAACGGAAGGAAACGGTACGGCAAGTTTGTCTCTCGGGAACAAATGTTATACTTACAAAAGAAAAATTTCTTACAATCCAACCGAGTACTTTTCATACTAACCTAGAATGATGGAAGGTTCTTGTTTCCTAAGCTATACGAGAACAGCTTAGTATTTGCGATGTCGTGTTGAAAAGAGGACAAACAAAAAAGTTTTGATAGTAAAAGACCTGTAAGGCTCACTGCACGAGTGCGGAAAACGCACTGATGTATCACCACTCGTGGACGCTTTATATATTAAAGTTTAAAACTACCTATATACCTTCTAACTTAGTCACTGCCATGGGTTGGTTTCGAAAACCGAAAGACTACGTCAAAGTTATTACGTTATTATAATCTTAGGATCTACCTCCTACAATCAAAATTTTCATAGAATATCATCACATCATGAGGAAAACAATATCTACGAGGAAAATATCAGATACCTATCGACACAGGGATATCAGCAGTTCAGTGCCCAACGTACAAAATTACAATAAAATGATAACAACCCGCTTCCTGGCTCCTCAACGGGTACTCCTAAACATAGGCCTCGTAATGACTGCCAAAGTGAACGGCTACGGGTCATTGTAGAACGTTTTTGGGTTTTGAGTTTTATAAAACACTTGAGGACTAAATCATCAACGTATCGGTCATTGATGTATTTTCCGGCGATATAAATACGTGAAAGTCGGGTAAAAATGACCAGGGCCCCAATAGTGCCCCATTGACGGACTAAAAAGAATCATACTTTTTAAACCCCGACGCAAAAACGACGGGTGTTATAAGTTTGACGTGTGTGTGTGTCTGTGGCATCGTAGCTCCCGAACGGATGAGCCGATTTTGATTTTGTTTTTTTTGTTTGAAAGGTGAATTAGTCGGGAGTGTTCTTAGCTATCATTCAGGGATTGGGTAGTCAACTTTATGTTTGATGAAAATCAGTCCAAAATGGAAGCCGCAACAAAATGAGAATTACATTTTTTTCACATTTCCCTCAATATAGGAATCAAATGAAAGAGCTTGACTAGTAGAATAATGTACACTATATTGAAAGGGAATGAGGAAGGATAAAAAATACCTTGAAATTATGACCCTATGTGTCAGGGGTTTTTCAAAAATTTAAATTAATTTAATGTAACGTGTTTTAGTCAGTCGTCAACCCTATTTCACACACATCTTAGTTGGTTGAGTACATTTCGTGGGAGCGAGTATAACCCCTATCATCACTGAACGCACAAACAAATCCATTTAGTTTCAAGTGCGCTGTTCCTTAATCTAAAACAAGCCACACACCCAAGTGGTGCTAAACATCGGATGTGTATCTGAAGTACAATACACATTCTGATAATTTCACCAGAACATTTCCTCTACTTACGTAATCCGCATGATAGCGTATTATTTGAAATGACAACGGAACCCCGCAGGGATACGAGCGCAGACATCTTTAATATCTCGAATATTTCCCTCCCATACATACATGATATTATGTAATCATATTCGTAGGCAAAATTGACTTTGGATAAGATTGAAATGTACGTGAAAAACGTGATATTGTCATATTGTATCTACTTGGATCGGCGAAGACGGTTTGACACGACGACCTTAGGATTCTAGATTCTGGGTCACGTTTGGGGCTTAGCTGAGATTAGGGTTACGTCACAAAATAAACAAGGTCTGTAATGTCTAAAACTAAATGTACAAAGGGTAATGAAGAGGTATGCCTAGGTACAGTCAGCAAAACAGATAGGTTTACAGGCTAGCAATCTTCTTACTACTATTATAAATGGACAAGGGTAATAATCAATCTGTTTGCAATTTCATCCAAATCCTTTCAGCAGTTTCTGCGTGAAAGTATAACAAAAATCGATCTTTACAGACTTTTACATTTATAATAGTCGTAAGAAGATTGCTAGCCTGCATACCCCTTCCCTCCCCTCCTCCACACCGCGCGAGTTGGCTTTCGTCGCATACATTTCACAATATTACGGTTTCACTTCGATAGATTACAATCTACCGAAAAATAATGCGTTATCTTGTAAGCATATATGTTCAGTTGACAATATTTCGAGAGTTTACAATCTCGCTAGAGAGATTACAATCTAACGTGTTTGACAATTTTACGGTGACACATCCATCAGCACAATGTTTTGATTGCATTACATTGAGCGCTACCGTAAATAGTGATTTTTCACACTAATACAGGAAAAAACGTTTCCCAGCAACAATTTTTGCGCAGTTATTACTCGTACTTGAGGAGTCTATAACATAATCAAATAAACCACATTACGACCAACCTATTCTTGAAATTTATAGTAATCCATTATTTCTAAAGAATTCAATTTACGCAAATCATATTTATTTCGAAGAACACATTGAAAACAGGCCCTTAAATTTCATTAGGTACATAAAGGGGTATAGCCAAATTGGGTCGTAACTGAAAACTTCGAAACTCGTTACAGCTACATCGTAGTGGCCTAGATAACTAGATCATGTACTTGGGACAGGTGTCAGCATCAGTTTTGTTCCCAGGGTCATGTTACACGTATCGAACCAAAGCGAACAAAACCGCGAAAGCGTTTCTTTCCCACTTGATTGGAGTATCGGAGCTTGAACGAGGTATCGAATGTTTTTAGACGCTTAGCCCAAGTGGTGTTTCGTGTACTGATTTCTGTTTCATTATTATTATCCATTTGTGTGTTGGTGGAATCAAACTGGTTGAATGAACTGGTTCAGATAAGCAGCGAAAAATGTAGAATGAGTAACAATACTAAATATTCTGTCGTGTCGTGGGTATGTCTTGAGTCTTCTGTCAGAGTTTCTTCAGGAATATTAGCATATTGATCCATGATTTATTGAATGAATTTACTTTCTGAGCGTTCATGCTTTCATATAAAAAGGTTTGCTCGAGACGGGTTACAACTGAAAATTCGTGACGTATGTAGATATATGTATAACAATTCATTCTTGTTAGAGACCGCTTCAAAAGCCTCGTACGCTCTAATATCAACATGGTCTTATTAATATAGATAGAGATACCTTCCATCATAGTTAATATTAATGATGATGAGCGTTCGCAAATGATAATTTCTTCGCTAGAGAAACAGTAAGCATATTTAATGTTGCTTCAGTGATGCTAGAATCAATGTTTGAACTGTTTTGAACCACTTTACATTTGCATTCGTAGTTCTGGTAAGATATTTTATTTGCTTTACTGGTTGGGTTCAAGGATAGGAGGGATTGTTTCCAGGGTGAAAATCCTGGATACATCTATCTTTCAATGTTTGATAGGGAACAGAGCTTGAAGATCTAGTCCAGTATAAATTATGTTGGGGACGGATTCCAGTCTAACTTGATACAGCTGAATACAATAACAAGACTTTAAGAAACGCAGATCTAGCCTTTTCCTAACAATGATAGCGTGGGTTTCCAATCAAATACCATGTCAGGCCTGAAGATGAATCAGTTTAAAAAGCTCTAGGTTTATAATGTTTCTCAGAACAACAAAAACAAAGTTTTATCTATCAGTTTCGGGTTTTTCGGGTGTCAGATGTCAGTGGGCGGATTTCATTGGGATTTCCCCCGATATAGTAAGACTGATAGACGGATGAGGATAAAGAGTAGACGTCATGCCAAGAGTGTAAACCCCGGAGACTGAAAGCGTATTCAATTTGATGTGTAGTCAAATCTTGTCATTTTGGATAGGTACTTTTACCCATAAATTACATTTTTGATCCAAGAATTTCACAGCTTCAGTAGAACAAGAATCTTTTGTCACTCGAATGTCTTTGAAAGAGAGGCGCTGTGTGAACATTTGTGAAATTGTTTTTATAATAACGTAAGTATAAAAAAAAACATGCGGACCATGCGGTGCAGTCTAAGGTCAATGTTCACCAAAAAGATGACGGTCTGATTATCTAAAAACAGCTGTTTAAAACACATTTTTGTATGGGAACCTGTCACAGTGACAGCTGTTTTTAGATAATCAGACCGTTATCTTTTCGGTGAACATGGACCTAAGGAAACTGCCGATAGAAGTGAAAACTAAGTAATCTATATCTGCTACGGGTTGTGCCCCGCGCACGCAGTGGTGCTACGCCGTAGCGGATCGGCTACGAGTGCTACGAAGCGTTAGATGACGGTCACGCGAGTTTATGATTTTTGCTCACCCAAAAAGTGCTCAACGCGCCTAAAGAAGTTTTCACTTCAATAACAGAATGGCGGTGTTGGCGCCGATTTTGACTACATAATCCTTATACAGCTACAGTTTACTTATTTACTCGTATTAGAAATCTTGATTACTTTCAGTGTTAGTATCGAAGGGAGGCTATTCTTATCTTTTTATAAAGTGGATCCGACACTACTCACACGTAGGTAAGTAATTCTATTTCAAGGGTTTCCCCTTACAATTAGGTATACAGGGTGTAAACCACCTGATCACAAAGCCGTTAACCAAGCATTCTGTACATCAAACTAAGTAACTTTACGCAAAAATTATTACTGGGAAATAACTTTTTTTTTGAGGTTTATAAATCATGTTATGTGGTAGAACTCAATGTAACGCACTTAAAACATTGTGCTGATGGATGGATTGAATTGTGCGGGGGTCGTGGAGGTGTCAAAACCTTACAAAAATAACTTGTATTTTAAAAAAAAACTTTTCAAAAAGTTGTAACTTTGACCCCTCATATCTCCGTAACTAGAAGGTTCCCAGGTATGGTGTAGAACAAAAAAGTGATCGCAATGATGGGGAGAACAAGACAGTGCCTTTCGGCTTCGTGAAGAGGTGTTTTACACCCTTCATACTGAGTTCGATGTCCATAATTGCATTTTAAAGACACTTTCTTGTAAGACAGAACCTTTCATTTACGTCCAATTACTTTTCGAGGAAACAAAAATCTGGCACGAAGCCACGGAAATAGGAAAGGGAAGACAAAAGCAACAAACGAATTATATAACAAGGTCAATTGAATCCCTCCTTAAAGGCTCATTCGTTTATATAAATTGTGTTCATTATTTTATTCAATGGTACTTATTCTAATAAAAATATGGAAGTGCGCTACCAGCCCTGAGACACTTCATTACGAATTGTAATACTCCGTCGAACGTATTCTGTTCCCGTTTGCAATTTAATTTTACGAAATTATCTTGCATGCTCCTTAGTATGGAAGCATGGTAGAGGTTGGCGGTCTGTGCTTTCTGCCATTCCCCCCAAACTTTTGTTTTGCGCATAAAACCATAAATGTCGTGAGGAAAAGAATCTGAGAATATCTGACCAGATTCCAATTAAATGATGGATGAAGAATGATATGGCACGAAAGGAGGTGTCTGATGAGATGACGAGTAATAGAGGAGTATGGAAGAAGGAGACATGGTGCGCCGACCCCGAATGAATTAGGACAAGGGCAGGGGGTCTAAAATGGCCGCTTTAGCGGAACATTATATGAATCACGTTTACAAAATTAAATTCTTAAATGATAGTCGAATTTACAGGAGAATGGTGATGATGACAACCCACAGATAAAGTTTATTTAAATAGTTCAAGTCATTCTTAAAACAACATGATACACCCTAACATTTATGTTGATCAAAAATTTCAAATATTACGTGCTGACATACCCACAGTCCTTTTAATATATTCCTTGTACAATATTATGGAAGGAATTACCATATTCGGCAACGTCGTCGTAATATAGGATTCGCTACATATAAGCGTACGTATTTCATAAAGACTTTGTATATAATGTATTACAATATCCCAATTATCCCATTGTAAATTCTAACATAAATTGCCAGAAGATTCATGATAAAGTAATAAGCTATGTATTACAACTTTACATGTTTTCTTAATTGAGCCAGTCGGTCTCTCGTATACAACGTTATTTTTTTGTCGTTTCACTTTAAGGCGAATGCTCACATACTGCCCGCGAAATTCAAATTTTCTTACGTTTTTTGCAATTTGCAGGCCAGTGCTTGGTTGTATGTTGATGAACATTTGATTCGCGACTGTAAGACGTATTTAGTTACAGAATTATAATCATCAAAATCATCAATACAACCCTCCAAGTTCATATAGATCGAGGAATAACTTTGACCTTGAAAAAATAGTTTCTCGATCTATATGAACTTGGAGGGTTGTGTTGGTGATTTTGATGATTATAATTCTGTAACTAAATACGTCTTACAGTCGCGAATCAAATGTTCATCAACATGCAACCAAGCACTGGCCTGCAAATTGCAAAAAACGTAAGAAAATTTGAATTTCGCGGGCAGGGTGTGAGCTTCCCCCTTAAGGGCGGATAGTAATCATGAAAGTACACTAATAAAAACGTATCTTGAAATTTCGAGTCGAAGGAATCTTGTTTAAGGGCTCACTTCTGAAACATCATAGATCAGCGGGGCTAAAATGGCCGCTTTAGCAGAACATAATATGAGTCACGTTGCAAATTTAAAATTCTTTAAATGGACTTTATAATTATGGAGATAAAGTCCATTTTAAGAATTTAATTTTTTTTACGTGATTCATATTATGTTCTGCTAAAGCGGCCATCTTAGACCCCCAGGGCCTCAAACTTCAACGGTACTTACTGTGCATCGATTTTTCTATGACATATAAGCAAGTAAAGCTTGTGGTTTTAAGAGTAATGAATATAAATCCTTCCATCAATGGAAGGAAAAGGACCAAAGAAACAATGGATAGATTGTGTGAGGAATGATATGAAAGATAAATGAAAAAGAGAATGAACGAAAAAAATCCCTCCGGCAAGCCGCAGGAGGAGGTAGATTTCGAAGAAGGTGCTGGAGCGTCCGACTATTGAAAATTTGTATAAAGAGTTGTACTTATGTGTACAATCTACCAAAAAAAATATGATTTCAAAATCGTTGTCCTGTAATGGAAAGTTTACCCTTTTTAAATTCTTTCATAAGAGTTTAGCATGGAAACGCCCTCAAATGTTTAGTTATATTTTTTTATTTCGAAAACTATAAGTTTTATCGCTAAACTTTGAAGGTAACAATTGTAAAGTAAACAATTTGCTTTCTTTAGAAAAGATGTCAAAATGTTTACTGTTTCAGAGATATGATTTTTTTTCGCAAAAAAATTGGAATTTTCAACCCCCTCCCCAATTTAGGGGTTGCATCAAAAAAGTTTTAATTTAACGATGTCCGTATTCGTACTCAGAATGATAAAAATGAGAAACGGTTCAAAAATTTTCCATAGGAAAAAAGTTATGGCCAAAAAACTGATTTTAGAAAAACCGCCCCCCCGCCGACCCCCATGGACGAATTCCGCCCATTCACGAACTTAGCCTAAGTTTTGACCGTTTCGATTTTTTGGCCAAGTTTGAAAGCAATCGGTTCATAATTGCGACCTGTAGAGTGTGGCTAAATTTTGCTTGTCACCCATATACATACGTATTCATATATAACCCCGTAGGTGAGAGACCAATAGGTAGATTTTTTTTTTTCAAAAAAAGGAAATCTACCTAAAAACGTATTGCGCCTTCCCCAAGTAATATGGGACAAGGGCCGGTACAAGCAAACCACTTGATCCTCTTGATACCAGAGGTCTCGTTGGCGTTGCCGTCCCAGAAGCAAAGCAGAAAAAACTTCCTCCAACTACAAGACACATGGATACGTTTTTCATTTCACCGTACACATGTCCTTCAGACAGGACTTAGGTAAGTACGTAGTATAGGTACGGTGGAAGTATAATAATGTTAGCTTAATTGTTTTACTTACGTGGAACCCAGTGCGGCTCCAGTGTGTGCGTTCCCGCTCCTCCCTAACCCTGCGCTGCCACGCCGCCCTGTAACAAACACAAGTACACCATTATACTAGTCTCTTAACAAAACAAGTATGTCATTATAGTATAGCTTCCTTAAAGTTGGACCGCTATGGCAGACAACGAGAACCTCCCTGTCTAAGTTTTGGGATATTTTCAAGAAACCTGAAACTTCCTTGAGGTTGCATGTTGTGCAAAATATAATTTAAGACCGTAACAAAAATGTGTTTACAAAATTATAATAATGACCTAGAATCACTTCTCCAAGTTCATATTAAAGACTACGTCTTTCATGAAATCATGACATTGCGGGCTTTTCTAAGCTTATTTCTTCTTATTTCTTGCTTGCTTCTATATTGATGATTCTAATGAGTATAATTAGGTAAATGTGATTAAAGGGGGCAAATAAACTTTGATCAACAAACAACCAGACACTGAGCTGCGAATAGCAAAAAAATGATAATTTTCCGGGTTACCTTAGCGCTTCTCCCTTAACAACACAAGATACATCTACAATGGTCTACACACAGTAATCTGATTACCACACGAGTAGTACCCTGACTAGCGGTCGCTAATGGAAACAAGCTCGCAAACATTGTTTCGCGGAACTTTCATCCTTGACATTTTGAAAAATGTAGGTAAATAGAACACATTTCAATTTAGGTAAAGCTCAAAATGGCAAATCCGATATCGAGAGCTACGCTTTTGCAAGTCCAATGCTTTTGTTGCCGATAAACTATTGTTACTGAAATAGTTTCCCATATTTTACACAAGCTTGGATATAAAACAATCTAGCGTCCCAATAGAGTTAAAACGTGTACAACAATGAAACGAGTGACTCGAAATACATTAATATAGTTGAAAACAACAGTTCATCCAAACTGAAATTAAATGACAACGTCAACAGACGTCAAATAAACATTGGAATTGGAATAAACTAGCTAGAGACGGCTCTGTTCGTCTCCTGTGAATAAACAAGCGTCGTTGTGACCTTCTACTTCGTCACCTGGCTGAAATAGGGACGTAACTTATAAACACAATTAACTGTCTGCCTATTCAGCTTGAACTTCAAGATACGCCTCTGTAATAGAGGTTGTTTGGTATTCTGAAAACAATATTGTGGTAATTTTACCCTATTTCTATGAGTACCTGGGTGATCGAGCTCTGCTCTGGTGAAAACAGAGAAAACGAATTTTCCCAGATATGAGACCGAGCTAGATCGAGTTTTCGCTCCCGTAAAACCCATTATAGCAACTTTCCTCGAAATCTTTTGAGCGGATTTTTAGAACGTGATTACAATTTTACAAATACTTACACAAATATCGTTTAATAGGCTTGTTTCCACCATCAATAAATTGCAAATCTATTTAGTCCGTCAATTAGAGTATTGGAAAATAATGGACACGTATTTTTTGTTTTTGTAAATCAACGAATATTGACAAAGATAAAACGCATCAAAACTCGGGAGTGGGGGCTCGTGACGTCACTGTTCGGTATCAACTCACTAAGAATGATACCGAACAGTGACGTATTAGAAATTTTAAAAGCGTCGTATCTTCGTCAATTTTGGTTTATGTGACAAAAGAAAAAATACGGGTCAAATATTTTTTGATAATCTAAGTGACGGACTAATTAGATTTTTTCAGTTAACAAGCCTATAGGATATATGTTAGGCAACTCCAAAAAGTTCTAAATATAAGTACGTCAGTCATAATTTAGCGGGTTCTCCCAGTGGAGATGCCAACAAGGATAATGAGATGTCACGTTATACATTTTATACCAACTGACACTGGGAAACATTAACACATGTAGATGGGTAGGTGGACCCTCGGACATTACTGCGGAAATGGTATGTAGGGAGCGCGTTTAACGAGCTAATTCGACTTTACAATGCTTTTGTTTATTTTAGAAAAAATTGCCTTTGCAGTTTTCGCTGTGTGAAAATACGCTTTTATATTCGCGGTGTTTTCAATTACGTATGCTAAACGTTCTCGTCAGTCTTATTGCCGGTAGCGCGTATGAGGTCTTGTTAATAGATTTCCACTGAGTCTAGATTTGTGCCCGGTTGATGGCAAAAGGCTTACCCTCTATTATAAAATAACTTGGGAAATAAGGATGGACGTTCTATTAGGCACACCTTCGCCTAAATTTTATATGAAAAAGTATAATAAGTGACGATATAATTGTATTGTTTAAGGCTACATCTGCCAACAAATCTTTTTACAGTTTGGCATATGAAATATATTTGTAAAAAACATATTCATTACGAGTAAATACTTTTACATTATAATTTTTCAACACCTTCGGGGATTACAACCGTCATGTTTTTATGTTTAGAGAAATAACGCTTTTCGGTATTTTAATTATGTAAGTATGTAAAACGTCCCCTACATTTTATTCCGTACAATTCACGTCGTCGTTCACATGCTCACATCTAAACATTCCGCCTTTCTCGTTTCTAAGATACCACTAACATATGGAAAATGTTATGTACAAGACGTATGACGTCAGATATCCGGAATCAGGCCCGAGGCACACCTTTCTGTAACGTTGTGAGAGCGCTTGAACATTTCTAGCCCATAATTTCTTGCAAGGGGTCATCCATTAACCACATGATGTTTTTACCAACTTGACGACCCGAATGGCGCAGCGGCAGTGAGGCTGCCTTACGTTCTTAGGGTCCCGGGTTCGAATCCCGATAGGAGCAAATGTTTGTGTGATGAGCATGGACATTTGTTTCCGAGTCAAAAGTATATATATTACTTATGTAGTATATCAACTGCCTGGTGACCACGACACAAGCCTTGCTTAGTGTAGCACTAGATGGCGCTGTGTGTAAAAAAAACCAGAATCATCTGCCTAGCCTTTTCCCAACTATGTTGGGGTCGGCTTCCAGTCTAACCGGATGCAACTGAATAGCAGTATTTTACATGGAGCGACTGCCTATATGACCTCCACAACCCAGTTAATACGACATCCCTTGGTAAGACTGGTTGTCAGACTATTTGGGCCACTGACTACCTGTAACGACTGCCAAAGATGGACAAATGACAGCCGGGACCAACAGCTTAACGTGCTTTCCGAGGCACGGAGGAAACTCGGTAAGTAAGGGTGGTCACCCATCCACATACCAACCTAGGCAAGCACGGCTTAACCTAAAGATCCCCAAGCGCCCAAGCGGCTGTTATTATTTAGCCACGAGCTCCTCTCGAAAAAATCAGAATATTATTTTTAATTAGGTCTAATTCAATTCTGGAAAATTAAGCATCGCACCGTGATAAAAATGTCCAGACAGAAATTTTAGACATCACGCTTTCAAAGAAAAAATAAATACTTACACGTGATATCTCATTACACCCCCTCCCCCTAGTGATATTTCGTGATTTTTCCGAAACCCCTCCTCCCATTCGAGTATCACGTTATTAATGGACGGCCCCCAAGACGTCGAAAAATGTCTTATAACTTGAAAGGTCACCGAAGCTTATCACATTCAGGCTCTGAAAACTGTAGGTCTAATTAACATAGGATTTTTGGAACTAGACCTAAAAATATATAAAAGGGGAAGAATTTCCGAACCGCACGAATAAATGCGAATACTAGTTTAATAATAAGGCACTTACTATTCATTTATATTCAGTCCTAAGGGCCTTAAAGGATCGAATGTCAATTAAATTCCTAAGAGTTTTAATTATAAATTGGACGGGGAGAAAGAGCGTAAAATTCTTTATAACTAGGCCGGGTTCGCGTTACTGCCTATGAAAATGCTTTAACTCTTTTCAATCAAGCTTTTCAATGCGGACCAAGTTTGTTTTATAAAGCGCCATGTACCCGTATATTGATTATTTTCAGCAGAATTTACTAAAGATAGCAAAATTCGAGCTCCCGTGGCTTCGCCCGCGTTTAGTTCGGTAATGTCCAACGAGATCTTTGTCTCCCGGGATAAAAAGTATCCTATGTCTTCGTCCAGGTTATAAACTATCTGTGTGGCTTTCATCCAAATCCGAGTAATTGAGCAACTCGTCCCACATGCCCTCGGCCCATTTGGGACGAGTTGATGAAAATCAAAATAAATAATATTTCCATTCGGTCAGGAGTTTTTGCGTGAAAGAGTAACAAGCATCCATTCATCCTCACTTTCGCATGTATAATTTTGATTTAAGATTAGTAGCATTGTAAACCGTAATCAGTACGAATATAACGTTTTCCACTAAAACACTGTCCCTCCACACACCGTTGTAGCTAGGTAATAATTTTAGGTATGCAAATTGGTGATCGAAGCAAGGATTACAACCAGTCATCAATATGCAAGTTAATTGAGCCGACTCGTATAAGGCATCGGTCCCTTTGCATTCATAGTTGAATCTAAATCGTTATTTGGGGCCCACTGGGCCCCAACAAGTGTGTAATTGAGTGGGCGGTCAGCGAGTACCTGTGCCGAAACCTACACAGTATATTGCTTGACCAACATAGCTTGTGACACGGTGGAATTTAGAACTACAATACAAATCACTGGTAGATGACGTTTTTTTTTTGCAAGCAGCGCCGCCTTGATGTCTCAAATTATGTTGGTCAAGTATTACATACGTCTCTCATTCGGTACCTACCTTAAAAAAAGGTTATAAAAAGACTGTTCAGCTGTCGGATACAAAAGAGATTTTTCTTAACAATACCTGAAAAGAAAACGATTTTGATGTTTGATTTCGTAGAAGAAAAAGGGTACAAATAATGAAACCATTATTGTATAGGCTGATGAAAGGGCGTACATAAGTAGACAATACATAAACCTTTCAATAGAGGGTAACAGTAAATAACTAAGAAATAATCTGAATAATAGAAACAACAAGCGGATTATTTTCGTCATAACTAATTGATCGGTAAAACTATCTTTAATAACCGATAATAGAAAAGTTAGCAAACTTTGCTAAACGATGATGTAGGAAATCGGAAGCTGTTAAAGCGCTCAACTTTCCCAAGATTCTTTTATTTCAAGCGCTGAAGCTGCTTTATGTTCAAGCCGTACTTATAAGCAGTGTTCTTGGTATATCGCCTCATATAATTTACGCAAAGCAGTTTAACAAGTCGTTATAAAGGGGCGTTGGACGTTGTATGACGGAACTAACGGTCCATGGAACGTTTCGTAAACAATAACTTCTATCATGTTTTATTATGATTATACTACAGTAGGTAACAATGTTCAGACTATACTCGGCTACTACAATACACACTGGGGCTATGGGTAATTAATTCCTGAATACTCGTACGTCTATAATTTTCCAATGCCGATTACTTATATTGAATTATTTGATGTAAATAAGTACAGATACTTCAAGCTACTACAATCTATGAAAGGGGTTTGAATTTTTTGGCATAAAAAAAACAAAATGGCGGAAAAAATTCCGGCCACGATTCATACAAAAATGTTCCAAGCCCTTTCTTTAACAGATTTTCAACTTTATCGCTAAAGTTCAAGGTTGATTGGGAAAATTTGACAGTTACAGCTAAACTTCGAATGATAGGTTATTTTGTTACTCACGCGTTGTTTGAAACGTTTCCGAGTAGAACAACTACCAACAAATAACATTTATTTTACGCTTCTAAACACCTGTATCATTCGTTTATCTTCACGTCAAAAGAAAATAACGTACAAATATTTCGATATTTCCTTTACATAATAAGCGCTGTTGGCAAATCGTATTTATTTCTAGTCGGTAGGTAACTAGGTACCTAGGTACATGTAACATGTTAGTGTGGGAATAGGTGCTTGATAAGAATTGACACTGCCATGATTACTGAGATCCGGGCTCCATTTGGCATTGAACTGGTGACGGGGGATCGTATAATCGGATTGCCAACCATCCGTCCTATTGCTGGGGTCGCCACCGAACACGATAAATCGAGACGATTTCAAAACTTTCGCATTACATTTACGTCGAAGCCAGAGGTAACTCCCTAATCAATTACGTATTTCGATTTCTAGACTCGAATATTGAGGCGACCTTGACCGTTGATAACTCAATTGATATTGAAGATAAGGTAATTTAAACTTGGTGAAAGCTGGAGGGCAAAGTTCTGCTATAATTGAACTATGAAACGTGGTTTTAAACTGCTAACAACATGTTACACTGACATACTATGCTTGGTATGGCATTTTTACAGTGGTTGTTGTCTAGCTAGGGACCCCTCCTGCCACCATTATGGTCACCGTACTGCGCCGGGTAGACACTGACCATCATTGCCTTGTTTACTTTGTCATTAATACCTCATTCCCTCGGATTCTAGGTCACCCTACCGACCCCAGCTTGATTAGACTTTTCCCGATTTACTTTATCACTCCCCGTGTTCAATGTTTGTGTTTGAAACTGATAATCATTAGGTTGGATTACTGAATGAATTCCGAGGCAACTCAGCGCTACAAGCTTACAACATCTGTGCCAAATATTAACACAGTTGAAAGATAAATATTAGTTGTAATGGTGACCATAGAGTGTGAATACAGATAGCGCAAAGATAAGATAAACACGCAGCGCAAGTACATTCCAATGAGCAGATACTTATTAAGATTTACTTTACCATTGACGTCAAATTAATGAGTTTCCAATAAATTTCATAAAACGTAGATCCAATGTTTTTATACATGTATTAAAGTAGCCCGCTGCAATTGTCGATTCAGAAGTTTTCACTTCATGATCCATGCAATAAATATGAAAGACGCGGTCGCGTTTACCTTACACATTTTTGGCATACTTCACAAAATTTTCCAGAATCTGCCCGATATTACATTTGTTTTTCAATCGGTATGTGGATCAAATATATGCCCAGACATTTTTTCATTACGTTCGAGAAAGAAAACACATAAGTCGAGCATGACAAATATTTACTGACGCGCGAACGTTACAAATGAAAATAGACCGTAATATACGCCGTAAAATGTTTTAAAACATGGAACCTATTGTAGACACGTTCTAAGAATCGTACTAGTTTACTATTCGGGGAACATATACGCCGTATTCATTGTACAAAAACATTTACACTATTCATTAAACAAACTGTTTACTTGCATACGAATTACGGCGGTTTCCGTGACTAACGACTTGCAATATATTGATGAGAAAAATTCCGCAGGGTGGCGTGAAACCGGTGGAACATCCATCTCATTGTGTCAGTGAAGCGTTTTTAATACACGTATGATGCGCAAGTCTCGGGCACGAGAGGCCCAGGTGAGGGGGGCACCGCAGGGAGGGGTGTGCCCCCAGACATTTTCAATAAACAACACTTCCTCCCGTTCCACAAATGCAAACAAAGCCTCATCGACGCGTAATTATGTCAATATTCTATACAAACACGGCGGGGATGTGACAGATCACCCTCTCTCCCTTAGCGGTAAAGTAATGTCATCAGAGCTGCGGTTTGAGTGGCAGTAACTTGAGCGAAATAAAAGCGACTGGCGGAAATGTCGATGGGTATCCAAAGTTTTGATCAAAATTATAATCACTCCATTTAAGTGAATTCATTGTTGTTGCCAAAGTTTTCTAATAACTACTACATCTCCATAATACAAAACCTAAACGACGAGAGCATCAGGATTAGTCTGAGGGTCAGAGTCAAAGGTGTGAGCTATCCATATTCGTCACAGTTCGCTGATAACTCAATTACTTACGTGCTATCTGATAGGGAACGTGCCTAGCATTTATCAATTTCCAGCTCACTCTAAAATGGACTTCCATAGAGGTAGAATGATATTTTGCTTGAGGATCGTCATGAGAATCAACAGCCGAATGCCAAATTGTCAATTAGTAGACCAACCAGCCAGACAGTATCCCTGAAAAGTCCCTTTAGTGGCGAAATATAAGAAAATCTCGTTCATATTTTTATATTATGGACACAGTCAAGGGATACCAGCAGATGTATAATTCAAAAGTTAGTGTCGGTTTACGTCACCCGTGACTGGGTGAGCTCGCCTGTTCATAAGGTATGAATAATGTCAACGAAAGTGACGACCACAATCATTAGCCACCAAGGAGTGCCCAACCACTGCATACAATTTAAAGGTCAGGTTCAAACACAATCAAATCTCGATGACGTGAAATGACGTCGACGAAATTGTTTTCGCTTGGGTTTTTCAATCACGTAACAAAATTACTAATTAACCAACCACTAATCGGTTGAAAGGTCACGACGTCCAACAAATGACGTAAAACATTGAAGTACATAATTTTTGTGTGCTAAATATTTGAACAACTAATCGTTTTTTAACAGGAAAAGTGTTTAGTTTTCCTGTTTAATATCGTTTCCCATCTTATCACTGTTCATATATTTCGGTTAGTGCTATGTATGCCATTGCTACTAATTCAATAGCAAACAGTCCCGATTAACTGACGTGGTCACGACGAGACAGATCTGACAACAAATTCAAACAATTAACTACTTATTTATTCAAAAGCGTATGTCTGATTGGTAGCCCCGATATCGATTTTGTCGATTCGGTATCGAGACGAAATGACTATCTACTAAACCTTGAACTTTGTCCTCCTTCAACTATGAACTATGAATTGGAATATCAGTTACGCATCGCATTACCTCCGTCATTACCGTGGGGATGGCGGGGCAAGTCGCAAAGTCGCAAGTGTCAGTTTCGTGTCAAGAGCGCCTTGTATACGGGTCAGGTCTGCCCTACGTCATAACAAGCACGTTGGCCAGACTCCGGGCCACGTGCCCGACTCATAACCGTCAAACTCAAACTCCATTCAAACGTTTCTTTCACATTTTTACAAAACTTGCCCCTTTGTTTCAATAAAAGGTCAAATAAAAGAGGAAAATCTGCTGGAATCACGTTTTTCTGAAATGTCAGGAGTACGAGTGACTCGTTGCCTTTTTGTAGGATTTCGTTTCTTTGTCGGGCTGAGTTGGAATTGGTATTGTATTAAGTAAACAATGTTGTTTTCACAAAATACAGTCAAAGTTCTTGGAGGGTTACCTTCCCTGTTTTTAATTTTTTTCTTGGTGATGTAAAACCCCAACGAAATTAACTTTTCCTTATAGTTACAAAGCAACAGTACACACAACATTCGTCGCCAAAAACTGGAATCAGAACACCACTGCAAAAAAATGTCCCTAGACTGTATTCAACTACATATATGCGGAACCAACACTCCCATACCCAACATTAGCAAAGCTATTGTCGCAGCACATAGTAAATGTAAGCTAAACGATCCATGGGGCGTAGCGTGGAGTGCATGTCAGTACATATGAGCGAGGTCACGAGTTGTAGTCGACACCTCTCACAACACACTCGCATCTGAAATAGGTTACCGAGCAACTAGACGCGCTACGCTCAAACGATCAACGCTTTCAGCTTTGTGAATCAATTTATGTAACTTTATCCCGAAGTATTTTTGCAGAATTTGCTTCGTAAGTAAATCTTGTTATTTTCTTGTTTAGATTTTATAACTAAACCTGAAAATCTAGCACTAGCAACAAAGACGTTGGTGTTTTCGCTTGAGATAGCACTTAACCAATGAGGCGTGTTTTAGTAACGACTTGGGATCACGGCAGTAATTGTTTCTGCTCAAATTCCTCACACTTCAAGCGTACAACTACGAGTACAAGCGCTTTTACTCATTTTTCTACCATTTTTTTTAGGAATATTTAACAAAAAGCTCTCAAGGGAACAGGGAATTGGCTGCTGCCGACAGCTAATTAATTTTTATTGCAAAAAGCTTAATTAGCAAACGCTCAACATTGGGGATTCCTGTGGGCGTTTCAAATCCCGTTTTATGGACACTCTTGGGTCAAGCGAAGCAGAATTAGTGGTATAGTGAGAGTAACATCCCTGAAGCCAAGGTTTAATAGCTAATTCTTTGCAAAGCAATAATAACGTTATGGCGCTCATAAAAAGTGCGAAAATATCAAGAGTGACTTTTATAACGAATGTGTTTCTGGTTTCTGTCAGTCATACTGTCTGAATGCGTTGTTATTATTAGATTGGAGATGTGTGTTCGGACGAATCTCCTGATACATTTTCCACTGGAACAATTTCCAATTTGCTCATAAAATATCAACCGATTTTGAGAGTAACAAAATATCATATGTATAAACGAAAAACAGGTTAAGCTTCTGCTTTATTTGCTTTGCTCATAAATTATTTGAAAAAATACCGTTGTATCCCGACGCCAGTTGATGATTGATGGTGTTTTATTTTTAAAAGTTTTTTCACGAGTATCGTTTCACGTTTGGAATTTTAAAAGCTTCATACATCATAATTATAGCGTTTGGGTTCTCACTGAAATGTACATAGTACTATGTCAACATTGGATACAGGCACAAACAGTAAAATATTTAAAATAAAATAATAAAAAAGAGCGGCAACTTCCTACATTCATAGATAATTGAATTTAAAAAAATGCATTTTACGTATAATAGGAGTCTTCCTTGCTCGGGGAACGAATTCCATTATAATGGTAGCAGTGGTGTAGGACACAGTAATCACCTGTAAGTAAGTTTGTCTGACGGTATCATTTATATTGTTGTTACCTTATTTATCTTTACAGAATGGTACCCCGTTCTCAGCAGAGCGTCTATTAAACACAAACAGTTAGTGACAGGACGATTTCTAACATAAAAGTGGTGAGGAATGACAGTATTATTTTGGGACGTTCACTTTGAAAACTTTAACTCTTTAAATTATCCTTGACTTGACTTAAACTGACTGTGACGCTGTTGCAAGCACACGCGGGTTGGCGTAGAAATATCGGGAACTTAAAATTATCAATAATCTGTGTCTACTTCGCGAACAGTAAATGATAACGACAAAATCGCAAACTTTCGATCGCTAATAACTTACGAAATAATTAATTCGGTTGCAATAACGATGCATGCGAGTAACCTATCTTAGATTTAGACTTGCGTTTCTCGCAAAAATCGTTATTGCAAAACATTTACCACGGCAAGAATCCTTTAACAACGCGCCAATACGAGATAAGTTCGTTTTCACGATAGTCAATATAATCCAAAGCCAGTTTATCACAACACATAAAGTGGGATTCCATTAATTTCCTTTGTATTGAGAAATATATTGCTAAACGGATTTTAATTGCTTATTGATCTGGTATAAAGTGGGACGATAAAATTGGGGGCGAATTCTTAATCGTCGTGACGGGCTCGCCTAAATTTGAACGGAGCCACGATAAACTGTGGCGTTAATAATTATTTCATGATATTGTAATTATTAAACGCTTTTCATTTGACAAATTGATGGGATAATAAATTATTTTCACACTCAAATCATTCGGGAATGCGAAATAATTGTCACACTTGGGCGCGGTTGATGGGTTTTTCCATCAGGCATTTTCCGGAGTCAGTCTTAAAGGTTAATAAACAGGTTCGTCCACTATTACATAACACTTAAACGTAACTATAACTGGCGAAATGTGCGTGGTTTGAAGTTACACACTTCGGGGTACTCACGTGATGTTAAGTTATGAATTGAATAACCGAATGACGGATCCGAAAACCCATTGGAAATATAGCGTAGCTTTATAAATGTTTAGTGTGAAAAGCTTCATCTAACATTAGACTTTTTCTGGCAGAGCATTGCGGCATCGGTAGCAAGAAAACTACTGTAAATTACCTTAAATTTTCTCCATTTTCATGAAACGATTTATCTGTAAACTTGTAAGTAGATGACTATTCTCTTTATTCTAATAATTTTATAGCCATTTCGCGGAGTTTTTCTCTTTCATCGAAAGATGGTTATTAGGTCCCAGTTACGCAAATTGGCGAATGCGCACTCATTGTACGTCAGAACCTGAATTCGCGGTCGGAATATGGGTCGAGAATCTGTTTCTCGAACGTCGGTGAACGTAAGTTTAACTGTAATACCGCTAGCATGCAACAGGCAGTTTCATTTGTTTGACGTCATAAACGCGTCACGCCATGTTATGCCGTCGAACTCGAGACACGGCTCTAGTATTTTGTTTTGCATATTTCTCTGTTGTTCGCAGATTTTTGATAGGTGTTACGGGTGACTAGAAGCGAAATGTCTGACAACCAGTCTTACTAAGGCGCCAACTCCCGGGCAAAAGTATCGCGACAATAGTCTTACCATGCCGTCAAATGCATGCACGCTTTAGAAACTCTAAAGGGTATAAAACACCTCTTAACGAAGCCGAAAGGCACTTATTGTCCCCGTCATTGCGACCATTTTTTTGTTCTACACCATACCTAACCTTCTAGTTACGGAAATATTGGCCCGGGTCAAAGTTCCAACTTTTCGTCGTTTTTTTTTTTTAATACATGTTTTTAATGTAAGATTTTTACTTAAAACACCTCTACGACCCCCGTACCGTACTATTCAATCCATCCATCAGCACAATAATCACCCAAAAAAAAGTTGTTTCCCGGCTATATTTTTTGCGTTAAGTTCCTTAGTTTGATGTGTAGAATGCTTGGTGGAAGGCTTCGTGATGAGGTGGTTTACACCCTGTATGAACCGGTGGGTCCACACTTCCACAGGCCGATATCATTTGTAGGCACGGCACGGCATGACTATTACCTCGGTTCTCTCGCCCGTAGAGGAAGCACTTATGGAGTATAGTATCATCGTGTTACTTACTAACTGAGCTGTGCATGTCAGATAGGCAGTGGCAGGTCGCTCCATGTAATATACTGATATTTAGCTGCATTGGAAACCGACGCACTTATGGAGTATCATCATCATCTCAGCCGAAAGACGTCCACTGCTGGACATAGGCCTCCCCCAAGTGTCGCCACATTGACCGGTCCCTTGCGACTCGCATCCACCGGATTCCCGCAACCTTCACCAGGTCATCGGTCCACCTAGTGGGAGGTCTTCCAACGCATCGTCTTCCGGTTCGCGGTCGCCACTCCAGAACTTTTCGGCCCCATCGGCCATCCGTTCTGCGAGCAATGTGCCCTGCCCACTGCCACTTAAGTTTAGCAATTCTTCGGGCTACGTCGGTGACCTTGGTTCTCTTGCGGATGTCTTCATTTCTGATTCGATCACGCAA
This sequence comes from Xestia ashworthii, assembly GCA_950022955.1. Taxonomy (NCBI): domain Eukaryota; kingdom Metazoa; phylum Arthropoda; class Insecta; order Lepidoptera; family Noctuidae; genus Xestia; species Xestia ashworthii. The sequence continues at coordinate 22,853,152 of OX465550.1, forward strand.
GGAAACTCCGAGCATAGCCCTCTCCATTGCCCTTTGGGTGACTTTAAGCCTTTTGATAAGGCCCATTGTGAGCGACCACGTTTCGGTCCCGTATGTAATCACTGGCAACACACACTGGTCATAGACTTTCGTCTTGAGACACTGCGGTAAGTTGGACGAGAAGATACGGATGGAGTATAGTATCGTGTTACTTACTAACTGAGCTGTGCATGTCAGATAGGCAGTGGCAGGTCGCTCCATATAAAATACTGATATTTAGCTGCATTGTAAACCGACCCCACCATAGTTGGGAAAAGGCTAGGCAGCTGATATTTCCACATCTACTAATTACGTTAAATGTTACATGGATTTATCTTTTATCCTTTTGGAAGTGCTGTAAGTTATCTCTCTTGTTGTCACGTTTTATTGAAGAGAGAATGACAATGACTGATAAATGTTATCAGGCGTTTATGGGTGGTTTGTCAATAGCATTAGTTTGGGATTTGCTCACGCTTTGACTATTCTAGTGTTATTGGTTGTGAGATTAGCGCGTGCTGAAATAAATAAATGTGTTCTTAGTTTACCTTGACAAATAATATTGTGTAGGTGAAAGTTGGAACAACGCAACCACGTTGAATAAAAGTACAGTTTATTGACAGAAAGAAAAGATTATTGTTCGAGTTTAACTCGAATCGATCGATCTAGAAAGGAGTGTTAGGTCACCATAGCGCCAAGCACTACTTTTTACAATTATTCCATTCCGAAGCAAGTCTTTTCCGCGTAGAGAAAAATCCACGTCAGCTTTTGGAACTTTTTACGTAGTTGAGAAAATAATAAGTCTTGTGAACTGTGTGCGTCTGTAAGAATGGCCCTCTAAATGCTTTGCCTTTTCATACGCCGATTGTATAAACTCTGATTACCTTTATTGTGAGCGGATTCGAATAGAAAATTGTAGACGATACAAGAAACTAACTAGAATACTCGATTGTTAGCGCCGGATAAGACAATTTGTCGTAGGCCCGACGGCGACCGGAACTCGCACAATGGACCATTCCGACGACTGATGTTGGGTCCCGCACTACTTGTACCTACGTCTTTCGCTCATCGGTGCCGGTAGAAGGCTATCTATAATTCATCTCTATTCTTCGTTATATCAAAGAGAACTGTTGCAAAGGTTACGTGACGATATATTTTATGGATTGATAAATAAGCAATATAAATTATAAAGGGTGTAAAACACCTCTTCACGAAGCCGAAATGCACTTGTTCTCCCCGTCATTGCAATATTCTGTTCTACACCATACCTGGGAACCTTTTAGTTACAGAGATATTGGGTGTCAAAGTTCCAACATTTTGACATGTTTTTTTTTATGCTAGTTTTTATTGTAAACACATCTACGACCCCAGTACTACTCAATCCATCCACCAGCACAATGTTTTAAGTGCGTTACATTGAGTTCTACCACAAAACATGATTATTCACCCCAAAAAAAAGTCGTTTCCCAGCAATAATTATTGCACAAAGTTACTTAGTTTGATGTACAGAATGCTTGGTTGATGGCTTCGTGATGAGGTTTGTTTACACCATGTATGTCATTCACATACAGGCTGTAGGTACACAACTTTTTTTCTTGCGGCGATAAGGTGCTTTCGCAAATCAATGCGAAAGCACCTTTAGTCTGAATATATTGAAAATACCTAAATTCACCGTGGAATATAAATAAAAAGTTCTTTGCACAATATCATAATATATATTAGATAAAAGTTCAGTAGATGGACGATGATAATTAATATAAATCATATTTCATCCTTTATCTACAACATCTAAATGAGAAGCCAATCCAAAATACAAGACTCGATAAAACACTTTAATAACCACGAATAAATCGTAAATCACATCGCTATTAATAATATTGATTAAAACACTAATTAAAAAGCTCGGTGATTTACCGGCCGAATAAAGCTTTTATTATTGCAAGAGATCATTAAAAATGTTCAATGTGTCATAAAACTGCGGAGCGTCTGTTTGATTCCCTCGACACACGGCGCATGTTGCAGGCAGAGAGCGAAAACAAACGTCCGATTATTTCGTTCATTTTGCTGAAAATTGAAGAAAACTATCTGATAAGGAGACAAGTGTTCTCAGAATGTTGGATATGGAGATTATCATGGTAAAGATTATCGATATCGTATGAGGAAAAAAACGTCTAAAATGTATCATCATCCATTGATAAGCAAAAGATCCTCAGGCCGGCCGGTATTGTGTCCAAATTTAAAGGTTGCTGTCTAGCTATTCCTCCTAATATCGCGGATAGATTTTGTGTTATGTCATAGGTATAGAGCATGTGGGACCCGGTTTTGGACCCATAGTAAAACCCGGGAAAAATCGGGTCGCATGCGTAGTTCGTATTTGGTGTTGTAGATAAGTAATAATCGACAGCTTTTTATGTTAAATGTGCCTACTCTTGACCTCACTCTAGTCCTAAGGACATAGACGAGGTTGACGTTGGAACGAGCTAACCAATATTCATTGATATTCATTGTTATGTTTGTTCAGGATTAGAAGTTAGTAATGAATACCCAATATACTTCGCATAATATTTTTGGGTTCAAACACTCATTCAATTCTAGCACCTCCGTCAAGATTCTCAAGTGTTTCCAAAACTGTCCGTTGGCCTTACTGTGACTGCAGCACATAAGGACGTTCGTTTCGTTCCTGTTGATACAGCGCGCCATATGTTCCACAACACGGTAAAGATAACGCGAACGAGGTCAGTTTATAAAAGACGTGTTTGTTTTGTTTCGACTCGCAGTACGGCAGTTCTCACGTTTTGCGTAAATCGTGCCCCTTCAGGGCCTTGCGTAGACACAGGTCAAACATGTCACGTAGAATTTCCTTCACAATAATTTATTGTTCTCATATCACAAAATAGACCTGACCTGGTGAAGGTTGCTGGGATCCGCCGGATGCGAGGCGCACGGAACCGGTCAATGTGGCGACACCTGGAGGAAGCCAATGTCCAACAGTCTTTCGGCTGAAATGATGACATCACAAGAAAGTTGTAGGTACTATCAAATAGCACTAAAATATGCACTCTTGCACCTAAAAGCTGGCATTTTATAATTTTTCCGCCTTCGTGACATACGCCACACGATTATGAGGGAACGGAGTAGGTTGCAAATTGCTTAAAACTTTCGGTCCTACATATTCGAAATTTTGCATTAAAGACACACGCTGACAATAACTTTTATCATAAATTCTTTTTATTTCATTGCCAATTCTAAAAGTAAAAAAAAAAAATACAGTCAGCTAATCATTAGTAATAAGAGTATAGCTCAAACTAAAACTCCGATAACTAATATTAACAAATAATTAATTAAACCCAAAACTTTCTTCGACAAACTTGTATGTTACCTTCTCAGAAATATAGTTTAGTTAGGGCAAACTACTTTGACTTGATAATTAATTAAGGGATAATGTTTGCGAAGTTTGTATTGGAAGTCTTTATAGTAAATTGTAGTTGATTTGACTAGTATTATCAAATAAATAGCTTCAGAATCGCCCCCTATCACAGGGGAAAAGGACCAAATACCATCAATGCCGAAAATTGGAATTATATGGCACCCGCCTAACCCTGAGGGAATCAAAGGCGTGTCTATTATGACACTAATGACAGTCACACAAAAAGGTGTACATACATATTTTGTTGTTTAATCTTTAATACCTTTCACCCTAGTTGGTCATTACGCGCATTTCTGTGGTAAATTTTCCATATAACATTTCCGATTTAACGCTAAACCAAAATCATAAATCATTTTAAAATGTTTAAACCTTTCCTCAGGGAAAGTCATACGGTAACACCAAATGTCAGTGTCCTAAACTAGTTGCCATGCAGATAATGGGGCATCAATACAAAACGGGACTGACCTAAAACCAGCGTGTGATTTAACTGTACGTACGTAAAATAATAAATGTGTTTGCGTCATGACTCATTACACGGTTAAACGATGTGGTTAGCGTCAGTGGCGCTATAGCTACCCGCGTCATACAAGGCACGCAGAACGTTTAAATGTAACTGCTTTTAGCCGTGCCCAAGTTTGGAACTACTTATACAGCTAAATTGTTAGGGAAATCCATGTAGCATGTAGATATGGATGATTATCTCATCAGCAATCAATTCGTGGGGCTACGTGACTATTTGACGTTCATTTAATGAGTAGAATTTATCCTCATGCGTCTCCTGTGCTAAGTAGTTTCCTGCTTTAACAATCCACGTGCTTATATTGTAACACGATATTTCATGAGAGCCGATGTATCCGACGTTTCGATTCAACCTCACGCAATTTTCTGCCAATAAATCTGTGGGCCCATTTCGCATCGGCAATCTTTCAATCAGGCGATCAGTTAAGACTGACGTGTGACGTCACGGGAGTGCGCCATAGTTCTCTCCCGCTCATCGAACATTCGAAACATCTGTTCTGGCTGTCAACACCTCAACAAGTTACCTACATACATGTAAACATGTTTGAAGCGGATTTATTTTTACGAGTGCTAGAATGTGAAAAAAAAATTATGGGAGCTATAAAATATGGGTCGATAACTATTACTTGAGGTAAGTTTATGTGTTGTAGATATTTCGTGCTGTAAACTGAATGTCTGAATTGGCAAATGTAAGGAATCAAGCCCAAGGACGTTTAGAAAGAGCTTGATAAAATGGACGTATGCCACATTGGGCACCTGCTTTAAGGGCACCTTGGGATCAACTAAGGGTAAACTTAAAGAGGTTTTTAATTCGCCATTACTATTTCGGACACGGCACCTACAACTATTTACCATTCAACTATTTTAGTTCTCATTCAACTTAATTTCAATACAAATGTTCCATTCAATGAATTGGCTGTATGGACAACGGATTCGTTATCGGGACAATGATATATTTACAATATACACAATTAATCTATAGGTTGTATATCTAAAGGGTGTAAAACACCTCTTCACGAATCCGAAAGGCACTTGTTCTCCCCATCATTGCGATCATTTTTTTGTTCTACACCATACCTGGGAACCTTCTAGTTACGGAGATATGGGGGGTCAAAGTTACAACTTTTTGACAAGTTTTTTTTAATACAAGTTTTTTTTGTAAGATTTTGACTTTTAACACCTCCACGACCCCCGTACTATTCAATCCATCCATCAGCACAATGTTATAAGTGCGTTACATTGAGTTCTACCACAAAACATGATTTATAACCTCAAAAAAAAAAAAGTTTTTTCCCAGCAATATTTTTTGCGTAAAGTTACTTAGTTTGATGTACAGAATGCTTGGTTAACGGCTTTGTGATGAGGTGGTTTACAGCCTGTATGTATACTAAATTTATAGAGAGGTACTTGTTTGTAAGTTTGTATGTAGGGGGTAATATCCTAAATTACTAATCCGATTTCGAAAATTCTTTCATTCACGGGGAGCTAAATTAACCCCGAGTGTGGCCGGCTAGGTACGGTGGGCTGCATCAATTGGGTACCCAGTACCCCGGGTTCGAACGTAGGTGTTTTCAAGGGGGTACCCACATGAAGCTGACTGAACATTTAAAACATTCATGAAGTACATAACGGGAGCAAAGCCGAGATCAAAGTTTTTTATTTTAGCATAGTCTCCCACTCCTCTTTACGTGTGGTGTCAGGCCAATCTCTCGCAAACGCTTCGCTATTTGTGGGTGACGAAACGCTTAAAGTCGTCTGGCCAGAGTTTTCTACGCGTCCCCCGGCGACGCTGGCCGTCTTCTGGCCAAAGCTAGATAGTAAAATTTCAGCCTAGTCGCAACCGACATACGTGTATGACCAGAAGTTCTGAGTTTCTGGCTAACCCTATTGGAAGAAGGCGTAAACTTACGTAGTTTATATTATATACTTAATTTTGAAGGAGTGTTCAGTTAGAGCTAAAATAAAATTAATTTCCAAGGAATTTATGTACATTCAATTATTCATACGATCAAACGGGAAGCCGCCATCAACGCTTCTATTTGCACAAATATCAAAGATGAATATTAAAGAAAATTCCACCGAGTGATGAGTTACTACGAAAACTCGAAGTGAATTCTAATCTCACTCACTTTTCCATCCATAAAGTAAAGAGTACCTACCGACTTCCTTCAGCCAGTATTTTATTTTTATATTTTATGTGTAATTAAATTAGGTTAGATATTTCTGTAGTACCGTATATATTATATAAAATGAGGGTCGCGATTATGTAGATGAGACAAATAGAATAAAAACAGGGTGGTCGTTGGAGGTTAGCCCTAGGGAGGAGAAATCCTGAGTGCTTATAAAGTATTAAAATAAGTTCTTAGTACTTCGGACGCGTTTCGAAGACCTTGGTTTTAAATAACATTCAAATACTCTAGTCTAATTGCTTGTTTTATTCTAATACGCTCCGAGCGTTCAGTATTAATTTTGCTTAGAAAGAAAGCATTGAGGTTTTCTATTTTAATTATACGAAGCACGTATTTGTGTCAGGGCAGCTTTAACTAATCTTTTTCTATAGGATAAAAGCAGATATTTCTTTTTAACGTTGAATCTAAACAAGAATTTGTGTGGTATACTACACCTTAAAAACTGGACTACTAATCAAATACAGGGTTTACAAGGTAAAATAAACTTGATGAAGTCTACTAAAAAGCCTTGGCTATAATATCGAATCGATTGACACCTTATTCATCAAAATCTGATGAATAGTTTACGCGCTACAGAGGAACATACTTACGTAAATACAAAAACACATACATACACAGCTAAAATCATAACCCTTCCTTTTGGCTTTACCGTAGTCAGGTAAAAATAAATAGTTTTTTTTTTTATAAACTTAACTATCCAAAGCTATATAATTTTACGGTCTTAGTTTCTACGCTCAACTCAGTGAAAATAAAAACTCTAGCAAAAGCAAAATTGATAACAGTGCTACGCGTCTACGTCGTAGCGCTACGTAATTAAGCACCTACGCTACGGTACGTAGCAGGGTAATGCAGGCGAGATAATTAATGTCAGAATGTTACTCATAACTACATTACCTGTCCGGGTAACTGCATTATTATTGGAACGTAGTTATAAAGTGTATGATTAGAGGTATTTGTGGGTGACGAAAATATGACCGTAGCAGTATCGTAGAGGGTCTACGAGCATTTAGTACGATGAAGTTTTTCTCACGGTCGTGCTTATTTTTTAGCCTCAGATAAATAATGAACTCGAGATCAATAATTTTAACAAAATATATTGATTGTTATGTACCTACTTTCACTACTTTATCCATTCCTGTAATTGAGTTTCTACGTATATTTCTTAATTGTTCCATCGATACCGCAGTGTGACCCCAACGTAGGATTTCAATTGCGTTTCCATTTCAAGCATTGTGCAGTGTAGTTTCAGTTAATAGCCAAGCCCGTCACATATCACGGATGTTGGAAGAACGGGAACCATGCAAGGGTTCTTGCAGGTATACCTTCAATCAGATCTACTCACATACTCCATGATATATGAAATACATAGGTACGTCTACTTCAAAGGTTTTTGATACATAATGTGAACAAGAGTTATCAGGCATCTTCTGAGCACGCTCGTTCCATCATAGACCTCATCCATCGCTTTCCATAAGGGGGTTTAAAATGGCCGCTTTAGCAGAATCGCAAATGAATCACGTTAAAAAATTGAAATTCTTAAAATGGTCTTTGTAACCATTACCATAAAGTCCATTTTAAGAATTAATTTTTTTTAACGTGATTCATTTACGATTCTGCTAAAGCGGCCATTTTAGACCCCCAGACGTGATTGAGGTCAAAAGCGGGCCCATATTGTAATAAAGGAAAAAATAAAACAATAGCGTTTCAAATTACAAAATTACGATAGTATACTCGTAATTCACGCTAACTAACCAAGTTTTAAAAGTATTTTCTTTCATAAAACGAAACATTGGCCTTTCAAACTATTTTCCGAAACAAAACTAACTACATGGTTAAAACAATAATAATTATAACAACTGAATAAATCTCGTTTCACAATGTTCCAGTAACAAAGCTGAGGTCAGGCAACAGTGAAAATAATAAAGCCGGGATAGAGAAATTTTATGCGAATAAAAACAAACGTAACGAGAGCATACTGGTTAGAACAAGCGGAATATTATTTTTGTGTTCGTTTTATTATTATTGTATTCATTAGACCGATTGGTTTTTTAACGTAACAGCTTGGCCACAAGTTACACGTTTAAGCGACACGCGTCTTGCGACAAGCTGCGAGTCACCGTGACGATATACTGCAAGGCGCACACTTTTATCTTGACGCGAGTCTGTTCGCCTGAGGCCGTGAGCGAGACGCAAGTTCCAAGCAGGGATGTTATGGAGCCGACATACTAGCCGCGCGCGTTTCTTGCATTGATTCAAAATCACTATCTATTTGTATTTTGCTGAAAAATCTAATATCCGTAGCCGAAATTATTGCATATTACGGATATCGTATCTGAAAGCGGATATAGGAATAATATTATATCCGCATTCGTATCCAGATCCATTTTATATACATACATAAAATCCTTGGTTCCAAGCTCTTATCAGAATCAGTAAACGAATATTATTGTTGACACAACTAAAAACTAAAGTTTTTTCTACAAACTTCAGATCAGCACTCAGACCCTTATCAAAAAGGTGTTTAACGCGCTTGAGCGAAAGTCAATATTATTCGACAGTTTTGCTCCTATTGCTGGCGTAGGACCGAGAAATCTGTCGGCCATAGAACGAACATGAAGCGCACATCAATACTTTCAGAATAGCCCATTAAAATCGGTGAAGTAAAAACAGATATCTGCCGCAAGGTTTATATACTGTATTTTCTACAATAGAAAGAAAATGCGCGTAGAAATATTGGTATCTATTTCTTATAGTGATCACTATTAGGTGTGATCACTATAAGAAATAGATACCGCGATATAGATGGTAGTGGAAACAGCTCCGGCCGGGCAGAAAGCTTTAAGTGCAAGATAGATAGATTGAATATTCTTTGTTATGTACACCATGACATGTGTACATGCATGAAAGAATGCACGATAACCGCGAAGACGGACAGGTGCCGCCAAGGTTGTCCAAGAAAGAAGTAGCGAGACGATCTGGATACGAACCGCAAGGGCTGGTTCGAGGAGGCACGAGAAAGCTGTCCTCTATTGCCCGGCACTGGGACAGTAGAGGGTTGAAAGAACATTAAAGAAGACACTTTATGTCATAGTGAAAGGCCCGACATGGGTCACTATGTCCAAATCGAAATAAGACAAATGACGTCGCGTCGATTATACACTTTATTGGACATAAAGTTTCAGAACGCCTCAATATATCCCGATATATTGAAGCGTATTGAGACCTATACAGGGTGAATTTGAATAAATGCGACAAAATGAAATGGGAGCTTCAGTTACAGTAACATAGTAATTATAAACTGTTTTTTCTACTATCTAAATCGTTAAAAAAAATTACGCGATTATCGTTTTCAAAAGGTCCATTGATGTTATTATCTTTATTTAAGTACGAATTATCGGTATTCCCGTTCATAGCGGTCATTTACCTAATTTAGCCTAGTTTCTAATGTAAGTATCGCGCGACGTTGCCAAACCTCGCATGTGCGCCAGCGCTGACATCCCTTCCCGGCGACCGGCGACCGCGCGCCGCCCACTACCCTTGCTTCGTTCATTACAATTTTACATTTGATATTTTATACATTTTCTTGACAACACGTATTATTGTTTATTTAAATTTGTCGCATCTATTCAATTTCACCCTGTAGACGGTGAAATTTTTCAATGCCACCTGGAGGGTCGAAATACTGGAGATAGCAAATTTTACTCCAAGGAAACATTCCATTATTTTGAAAAATAAACAAAGCTGCATTCACAGTTTTTCCAAAATATTCTTGCCACATTCGGGCGTCGAACCCGGGTGGCATTGAAAAATTCCACCCCGTATAGTCGATATCGCATTTCCCAGGTTAACACACACTTCGTTTTGCTACCTTAGAAAGTGAGGTACACTAAACCACATACCGAATTCAATAACCCTTATGGCGTTTCATTTCGCCGAGTGCTACATATTAAGTTATAACAGAGAAACGCTACGACCAATTACTTACCCGCACATTGGATGTTTTAGACAAATTAAAACGAATGTATATATTGTATGTTTTACACGCCAATGGAAAGGTTGAAGTTACACAGAAAGAAAATGGAAATAAAAGGAATACTTACAAGTCGAGGTCTTTTTTGTCGTGCGCCTGTCAAATGCCAGGGTGGTTTTTATTCAAAGGAACAACTAGATGTGCGGTGGCGCGGAACCAAGGAAAATGGTTTTAACCACAGACTATATGCAGTCGAGGAAAAAATCGGCTGAGTTCGTGTTGGACCACGCACAGTGATTGGTTCCGTAGTTGAGATGGAATATTTATGCGCAAAACTGTACAACATAGATTTTATCGGCCACAAAGATAACTTTGTATTGATGGAATACGACATTGTTCAAAAAACTATGAATAACTAAATTACATCTGTCTGTGATTATAACCGAGAATATAATTAAGGCCGATTATGTGAACGTTTTTTTTTTTCAAATTTCACCACACCATTAAACGCCATGAATACGCCTCTTTCTCAATTGTCATCGGCTTCGCTTGCGTACCTAATAATTCAGAATTTGACAATTAATTCGGGCTGTACTCAGCTTGTAATAATACAATTCAATCATGATTCGAAGGACACGTGGCGTCATCTATTATCATTAGAACGTTATTGTTGTTTTTCTCGGGAACAGATTTTTTTCATAGAAAGTAAGTTCGGGATGAAAGATATCCTATGTCCGTTTCTAAATATATGTCACCGTAAAATTGTCAAATACGTTATATTGTAATATCTCTAGCGATATTATAAAATCTCGAAATATTGTCAAAAGAATATACTGCTTACTACAAAACGCATTATTTTTCGTGAAATGCATGCGATGGTAGTCAACTCACGCGGTGTGGAGGGAAGGAGGGGTCCCCCTTGCCCAATGGTACCACTCTCATGAAAAGATAATGTACCATTCCTGAGAAATACCGACTAATATAACCTAACCTTAAAACACTTTATATTCCCCTAAAAAGCGTAGTCGACGGAGCCCCGCTTCGCGGGGCCCCTATTTCCGGGTGCAGGGTTTAAAGGAACCTAACGGCCCCAAGTCCCGATTATGGGGGCAGAGATACTTCCGTATGTTCAGTTGACAATATTTCGAGAGTTTACAATATCGCTAGAGAGACACACGTTATATTGTAATACTAGCTTCTGCCCGCGACTTCGTACGCGGATCCTATTGCTTTTGCCAGCGACACCGGGTTCGTCAAAATCGAAGATCTGAAACGTCTAATTCTAAGAGCCCGGGGACGGGAAAATAACGGCTCTTTCCCACCTGAGCAACACATACCGTTTGTTTCTTTTTGCCATTTAACAGCTTCACAAAAAGTAAAATTTTGAACCATACCTCCGATGGCGGAATATGTGGCGTATTCAATCATAGGAGTATACGTAAATGAACTCCGTTTCTTATCAACCCAAGGAAGGTCATCATGCCCTACGGCTATATCTTGAGACACCCGATTCTTCAGATGTTATCGACATTCTGTTCAGAGAATGTCGAAGTCTTCGCGCTCTTCTTCTGTCTCTTCATGCCGTACTCCAGCAATTCTTTCTCTCTCACTTTCTAACAGATTATGAATATTTTGTTGTGCGCGTGTTCGGCGATCTTCTTCTGTCTCTTCATGCCGAAAACACTCAAATAACATAAGCTCGAAGACATATTTATTCGATAAAATAAAATAATAAATGGGAGTTTTGGCCAGTAGAGTCAAATTTTCAATGATATGCCATCGTCATCGAAAATCGAAAATCAGTCCTAAACTGTTACCTCCTTAACCGCGTGGAGGTACTCCCAGTAATTATACAGTGAAATTAGTGATAGCTTTGCAATAATTTTCACATCAGATGTTTCTGATCTTCGATTTTTATAAGTCAACAGGAAATGCCCATCAGACCGAACAACTTTTGCTAATACGTCATTCCTATATGCGTTATGGTGTAGCTGGGCTATAGGAGTTCCACAACAGGTGTCCCAGATCTTCGATTTTTATAAGTCAACAGAGAGGGCTTATCAGATTGAACAACTTTTGCTAAGACGTCATTCCTATATGTGTTATGGTGTAGCTGGGCTATTGGAGTTCCACGACAGGTGTCCCAGATCTTCGATTTTTATAAGTCAACAGAGAGTGCTCATCAGATTGAACAACTTTTGCTAAGACGTCATTCCTATATGTGTTATGGTGTAGCTGGGCTCTTGGAGTTCCACATCAGGTGTTCCAGATCTTCAAATTTATTCTCTCAGCAGAAAATGCTCATCACGTGAAACAATTTTTGCTATGGTGTCATATTTGTATCTCTTATAGTTTAGCTGGTCTATTGCGGTTCTACATCAGGTGTTCAGGTTTCCAAGATAAATTATAGCCTATATGTTGCCCAGACATAATACCTATACAACGAAAAAAAAATCATTCAATTCCGTCCAGTACTTCCGAAGATTAGCGTGTACAAACAAACAGACAAACAGACAAACAGATAAACAGACAAACAGACAGACTTTTTTTTTTGGATTCGTGCTCTACTACTCTTTCTAAACCCGCTTCAATTATTATTTTTTAAATATATTCAATGTACAGACACAGCTTTTTTACTCTTTTATTATATGTATATAGATATATAGATATAGATAACGTGTTTGACAATTTTACGGTGACATAATTATACACCTGATAATCGTATATTGCAAAATGTTAGGATGATCGGTTAACTGATTAAGCGTGAAAGTTATGAAACAAACTTACTTTCGCATTTACAATATTACTAACGATAAGGATAGTAAGGATAGTCTGAGTATAATGACAGTGTGTAATCCGGACGAACGAACATCTGTCCGGATTATTACGGATCCCTAAAAAAGGCGCGGCATCTGAATGTCCCTCAATTGTCCAGGCATGAATCAACACTGCACAATTGCATGAATACTAACCATGTAGACTCGCACATGTTAGGTAAAATTAATATTTCATTGACGTAAAGAGCATTATTGCTCATGAATAGAACAAGGATAAATAAATAATGGGATTATATCTAAGTAATTAAGGTTTATTGCATCGGAATGCACGTTTCCAAGGATGACTCACGCTAGACCTTGCCGGGTCCGAGTCTAGTGTCAACCGTGCAATTTTGTATGGACGTTGCTCGGTAGCGGCTTGGAAGCGTGAGTATCTCCATACAAAATTGCACGGTCGACACTCGGCTCGGACTCTGCACGATCTAGCGTGCGTCATCGTTAAGCCGTTGATCCCGGCTGTCATTTGTAGATTTTTGACAGTGGCACGAAAGTCTGACAACCAGTCTTACCAAGGGGTATCATACTACCCAGTAAGTACTAATTAGGTGGAGGTCAGAAAGGAAGTAGCTCATGTAAAATTCCACATACGGTATCAGTATTTCACCCACAAAAAAGTCTACTTCGTTATTAAAAATATATTTCCGTTTTAATTAAGCCTGATCTACTTACAACGGATGTGAGAATTAAAGCCCCGAGCATAATGTGCGCGTGATATAAAATAACGAGATTTCATAATTACGGAGATTATTTCAGTGTTTATATAGTCCCGACAATATTAATAGGTAAAGTTATGTTCGAATGGGAACAACATTGAAAACTTATACGAAACCATCAACCAAGCATGATGTACACCAAACTATGTAACTTTAGCAAAAAAAATTGGTTGGATATTACTTTTATTGGCGTGAAAACTTACGTTTTGCGGTAGGACTAAATGTAACGCACTCAAAACAATGTCCTGATGGATGGATTGAATAGTAGGGGGTCGTAGAGGTGTTTAAAGTAAAAATCTTACACGAAAAACATGTTTTTGACGTGACAACGTCTAATAAACCGATGAACGCCGGCGAAAAAGTGTCCCGTTACGCTATGTCCCGTTACGCTCATTATAACGTTACGATCGGAGCATATGTATGCAATCATTTCATCAATGTTTTGTTATGACGTTGTCACGTTAAACTATCGTCCGTAAACCGACTTTACAGACAACTATTTTTTTTTAAACTTGAGAAACTTTGACACCCAATATCCCCGTAACTAGAAGGTACTTAAAGTATGGTCTAGAACGAAAAATTTATCGCTATAATGGAGAGAACTACTGCCCTTCGGCTCCGTTAAGGACCTTGTTGTACCCTTTATATCGAATATCGTAGCTCTGGTGATAGGTAAGTTTTAAGTGCAGTTTTTAGGTTAGAATCGGGATAAAAGCTAAAAGCTTCAGGTTATTTTATCAAACCGCATAAGTGTTAACATAATGTAACAGCAACATAAAAATGTTTCGTACATTTTCATTCACTTTTTCAGGCACTTCAGTTGATATACTATCAGGTTCTTATCTGCGAAATATCCTGCAATGCATTGATTTAAGTGCTGAAACAATGAATACTTATTTTTTAATACACCGTGCGCCAGATGTGATTTCCCATACGCAAAAGTTAATAAATTCCAATACTTGCTTTCATCATATTTGGCTCATTTAAGGGATGTTGTTTCTGAAATATTTTCTATGCCTTAATACCTTCAGAGGAAGTTAATGGCGTGCCTAAACGCCTAAGGCAAGCAGGCTGTTCAGAACCTAAAATCATGAAGAGTAGTAAGTTATAAGGCCAAACCAAGCTTATTAGGCTTGTATGCAAGCATATACCGCCACTAAAAGGACCTCTTGTGCAAAAATTAATGTTTTCAGGCAAAGCAGCTTAGGTGCCTGGAAAAAATCGTTATTAAGTAGATTTGGAAAGCACTGGATCACAGAATTTGCAAAACATGAGTATAAGCCCATTTCCATATAACACAATTCAATAAAGGCGAAAGGACCAGCGTAACACACACCAGTTTACATTCTACACTCGTCTAAATAAAGTCATAATTCGCTTATACGAACCCTAAAAGCCTGTTACGACGGCTGTAAAATTTTACTAAATCTTAATTGAGCCTCAGCATAATTAAGCTGGGCATTTCGTCGGCAATTTTTCTCATTTAACTAAGTACTAGTTAAAAGGGGAGTGGGGTGATTAAATGATTAAGATTACATTTTAATTATGCGAAACTAAATCGCCTTTAGGCAAGTTGTTTGATGGAAATTAAACTATTTTAGCAGTCTTCTAATTACTATGTGAAATTAAAATAAAGAACCATTATCTTGAAAGGTTACTGATGGCGATTTAGTAATTTTAGTCTGCTTATAAAATGTGTCTCATGTGTGATCATCATTTAATTTAATGATTCCAGACCCGGTATAATTTGGCAATCGGCGAAAAGTTGAATTAAAAATGTGCCAAAGAGGTACCTTACATAGTATCATATTGACATGACAACTGCCTTATGACTGTGTAAATCAATTGTAATAGTTTTAAATAAACTAGCTTGTTATACAAGTTGTCGCTTTGCATCCTGGTCAAAGGAGATGTTTGATTTTGGGCCAGCACTATGTACGCTACATAGTTAAATAGGAAAAAAATAAGGGAATTTCGAAAAAATACTAATAAATTAATTTGAAGAAGGGTACGGGCGTACAGAAATGAAGTTTTTTAATAAGATAACCCTGTTTTTAGGGCAGCCATGACAGCTGTGTGACATGACGTTTGACGACTTTGACAGTTTTTTAAGTGACGTCTTTGAGTCTGTCTTTGCTTTGGGTTCGGATTGTGGATGTTCAATCAAATGACATTGTTCGTATTCCGCTGCTCTGATCCACCATGTTTAATTTTATGTTGTGTTGCTCTTCTTGACCAAGTTAACTTGAATATACATTGAAACGAAGTGAAATTGAAGCAATTTGACAATGAAAACCGGTTACTGAATTATACAGCGATATTTACATATAGTGTACATAGTGCTGGCCCAGGCTCCATACATTTCTGGAACATCTCCTTTAAGGGTGTGCTACAGACCATCAAACTGAATCACTTTCTCCACGGGACCATCATCGTAATCGCGAAAATCAACGGCGCCAAACAAAATTCTAATACCTACTCGACCATATGTATGAAACAGCTGATTTTTTTTTACGTTTACGATGGTGGTCCTATAAAGAAATTTGCTCAGTTTGACGATCTGTAGCACATCCTTGAATTTGACAAGGATGCAAAGCGACACCTTGATAACATTGGTTCCGAATTAATAGTATATGCTTAGGTCCATGTTCACCAAAAATATGACGGTCTGATTATTTAAAAACGGCTGTTTAAAAACACATTTTTGTATGGGAACATGTCTTGTCACAGTGACGGCTGTTTTTAGATAATCAGACCGTTATCGCTTCGGTGAACATGAACACCTTAGTCGCTTCTCTTCGTAATAAAATCTAGCCGTCAGAGCTTTACGACAACATCACGATAATGGAAAAGTCCAAAATGTATTGCATTGACAATAACATGTCTTTCCGTCAATTCTTTCTGTTGGATTGGAAATTGTTGAAATGAATTAATTGCAACACTGATCTTTCTTATCTGTGAACTTTAAAATAACGACTCTCACTTGACACTTGTATTGACGTTGTAAAAATATACCTTTTATTTGCTCAGTTTGCGTATTTTAATTTATAGCTCTGGAATTACTAAATACTATCGTGAAATATCAGGTTATGGGCTATTATACGTCCGAAAGTATTCAGAAAAGTGATTCGATACTAAAGTGCTGTGATACAATCAGATTTAAAAAAAATCTCGCAACCGGCCATTGTGGTCGTCTTTTTTTTCAGCATAGTTTTGAAAAAATACATTTAAATGGCATCACAAATAACAATGGGTACGATTGAGAAGTTAATTGGAAGAGAAAATTACCCAAGTTGGAAATTTGCCGTTAAAAACTATCTGGAACATGAAGAATTGTGGCAGGAGATTGAACCTGACTCAGGTTACGTATCTGACAGCAAGAAAAATACGAAAGCAAAATCAAAATTAATACTGTTGCTAGATCCTGTTAATTATGTCCATGTTCAGGAGGCTACAACAGCGAAACAGGTTTGGACAAAACTTGAAAAGGTATTTGATGACTCAGGGCTCAGTAGAAAAGTAGGTTTATTACGGGATCTGATTAATACCAATTTGGAAAATTGCTCGAGTGTCGAGGAATATGTTAACAAGGTAATTTCAACAGCTCATAAGTTACGGAATATCAATTTTGTGGTAGGAGACGAGTGGCTTGGTACGTTGCTGCTCGCTGGCCTCCCTGATTACTACAAACCGATGATAATGGCTTTAGAGAGCTCAGGTGTGAATATTACTGCTGATTATGTAAAAACTAAGTTGTTACAAGAGGTTCAGGTATCAGATTCTGTTGCTTACCATGCCAAGTCATATAATAAACAAAATAATAAGGGAAAATTAACGCCGCAAAATCCACATAACCAATCTCAAGAAAAAAAGGAACCCAAAGGCCCTCGGTGCTTTGTGTGTAATAAGCACGGGCACATGAGTAGAGATTGCTATTTTAGAGATAAAAAGAAAAGTTTCTCAAACAATAACAATTCAAAAAATAATGGTTATTATGCTGCTTTTCCAGTTGGTGCTGAGTTGGAAAGAAACTGTTGGTATGTTGATTCCGGAGCGTCATTGCATATGTGCAATAATAGGAATTGGATGTATGACGTTTCTCCATCTACTATCAGCAACATCAAGGTTGCAGACAATAAAACAGTAGCAGTAAAAGGCAGTGGTAAGGTGGATTTTCAGATAAGAAATTCTGATGGCATATTAAGAACAATACAGGTCAGAGATGTTTTATTGGTACCCACACTAACAGTAAATTTACTTTCTGTAAGTCAAATGGTAAATAATGGCTGTGAAGTAAAATTTGAAAGAGATGGCTGCCAGATATATCAAAATAATAAATTAATATTGACAGCTTTGCATCGCAATAACATGTATATAGTAAATAATGTTTCCGAAGCACCGGCATTGCTATCAACAGTAGATGAGCGAGACATAAATTTATGGCATCAAAGGATGGGACATCTCAATTTCACAGACTTACAGAAAATAACAGAAAGTGCAGAAGGGGTAAAATTATTAAAAAAAGGTAATCAAGTTTGTACAACTTGTTTAGAAGGAAAAATGAGTAGACAACCATTTAAAAATACTGGTACTAGAGCTTCTGAATTGCTCCAATTAATTCACTCTGATTTATGTGGTCCGATGGAGACAAGTTCTATTGGAGGTGCCAGATATTATGTTACTTTCATAGATGATTACAGTAGGAAGGTATCTGTCTATTTCATGAAGAACAAGTCTGAGACTTTAGAAAAGTTCAAGGAATTTATGAATTTAGTTGAAAATGAAACTAGTAAAAAAATAAAAATGTTGCGCTCAGATAATGGAAAAGAGTATATAAATAATGAGTTTAAATTGTTTCTGCGTAAATCTAGTATCCAGCATCAAACCAGTAACCCATATTCGCCTCAACAAAACGGCATGGCCGAACGTATGAATCGCACATTAGTGGAGAGAGCTAAGTGTTTAATTTTGAATTCCAGACTACAAAAAATGTTTTGGGCTGAAGCGGTTTCAACAGCGGCTTATATTACAAATCGTTCGCCAACAAAAGCTTTGGATTACAAGACACCATATGAAATGTGGACAGGTAAAAAACCAAATTTAAATAACATGAAGATTTTTGGTTGTCATGCA
Organism: Xestia ashworthii; assembly: GCA_950022955.1. Taxonomy (NCBI): domain Eukaryota; kingdom Metazoa; phylum Arthropoda; class Insecta; order Lepidoptera; family Noctuidae; genus Xestia; species Xestia ashworthii. Next base: position 22,871,955 of record OX465550.1, read on the forward strand.
ATGGTTCATGTGCCAAAGGAAAAGAGACAAAAATGGGATTCAAAAGCTACTAAAATGATATTTGTGGGTTATTGTGATTACACTAAAGGCTACAGATTATATGATGAGAGTAAAAAACAAATATACAAGAGTAGAGATGTTGTTTTCTTGGAAAACACAGTTAAAGACAATTGTGTTATTATGCCGCTTACTACTTTGCAACAACAGGAAACTACAGCTAAACAAGAATCTGATACCGATACTTTAGTGAATGAAAGTTCAGAAGAGGAATTATTTGATGCTACCAGCGAATCTTCACATTCAGAACTTAATGATCCGAATTACACACCGGAGAGCTCTGAAGAAGAATCTACGCCATTGAGAAATATGACTCTGAGGCCGAGGAATAACAAACCCAATATATATTTTTGTCATGAAGAGGAACCAACTGATTCAGGAGTATTATTAAAGGAACCAGTGACTGTGGATGAAGCTCTTTCAGGCCCAAAAGCAAAAGAGTGGAAAGAGGCCATGGACAGCGAATATGAATCGCTCCTTCAGAATAATACATGGACATTAGTAACTCTACCCGAAGACAAAAGAATAATCCCATGTAAATGGGTTTATAAAATGAAAACCGATGCAAACGGTAAAGTAGTACGGTACAAAGCAAGATTAGTCATAAAAGGTTTCAGACAAAGGAAAGGAACTGAATATAATGAGATTTTTGCTCCGGTAGTACGGCATACCTCAATAAGATATTTATTTGCTATGGCTGTAAAAGAAAACTTATATATAGATCAAATGGACGCAGTTACAGCATTTTTGCAGGGAGATATAGATGCTGAAGTATTTATGAATCAACCGCCTGGCTATGAACACGGAGACCAAGTCTGCAGATTAAATAAGGCCATTTATGGCTTGAAACAGGCAAGTCGTCAATGGAATTTAAAACTTACTTCTGTGTTAAAAAAGTTGGGATTGAAAAGTACGTCTGTGGATCCATGTGTGTACTACAAAAACGATAATGGAAGCATTATTTTTATATTAATATATGTTGATGATTTACTAATTATTTACAACAATATAGAGAAAGGTAAAGAAATAAAGCAACAACTTCAAGGTGAATTTGATATGAAGATGCTTGGACCTGTGAATCATTTTATTGGTTGGAGAATAAGTCAAAATGAGGCCAGAGACGAAATTCATATTGATCAGACTGCCTATGTAGAAAAAATTCTACAAAGATTCAATATGACAGATTGCAATCCAGTTACTTCGCCCTGCGACCTTAGCTCCAAATTGATCAGCACAGGAGAGCAAAATAATATTGTTGGAAATGTTCCTTATCAAGAAGCAATTGGAAGTTTACTGTACCTATCACAGGGTACAAGACCAGATATATGTTTCATAGTTAATAAATTGAGTAGTTTCAACAACAAACCAGAAATACAACATTGGCTAGCAGTAAAAAGAGTGTTGCGCTACATAAAGGGAACAAAGGATTATAAATTAACATTTAGTCAGAACAAAGAAGAAACAAGAGTGTTTGGCTATTGTGATTCAGATTGGGCTTCAGACATTAACAGCCGGAGATCATGCTCTGGCTACACTTTTCTGTTTCAGGGTGCTTCGATTTCCTGGTGTTCTAAACGTCAGAACACAGTTGCACTATCAACCATGGAGGCAGAATATATGGCACTGGCTACTGCCACACAAGAGGCTATGTGGCTAAGGCATTTAGAGTCAGAACTACATTGGAAGGCTACAGTTGCACCTACTATCATTTATTGTGATAATCAAAGTGCAATTAAATTTGCAGGTATTGATTCTTACTGTGCTCGCAGCAAACATATTGATATAAGATATCATTTTCTTCGAGAGAGAGTTGCCGAAAAGGATATTGAACTCGGCTATGTTGGGACCCAAGATATGGTTGCTGACGTACTTACAAAACCAATATCTCAAAAGAAGACGGAAGACTGTTCTGTTGCTATGGGTTTGCAATTAAGAAGAGGATGTTGAAATGAATTAATTGCAACACTGATCTTTCTTATCTGTGAACTTTAAAATAACGACTCTCACTTGACACTTGTATTGACGTTGTAAAAATATACCTTTTATTTGCTCAGTTTGCGTATTTTAATTTATAGCTCTGGAATTACTAAATACTATCGTGAAATATCATAAATTATAAGAATTGACGGCAGTCACTTCTTCCTGTTGGTTTGGAAGTAACAAGATTTGACGGTAGTGAATTCTTCCTGCTAAATTGGAAGATTTAATAAACATTTGAAACGATTTGAAGTCACTTGTTTGGGAGTCTACATTGGTTGTTCGTCCGAATTCGATTCCCTTTAGAATTCGGAAAAACGACAAAGTGTAAATGAACGGGGTTAAGAGTCCGTGCACGAAATTAACTCATTTTGAACATTTTTGATCACTACTTGTGGGAAAGGTAAGAAGAATATGAACCTTCTTTGTTGTTATTATAAGAGTCAGGTTCTTATTCTTGTCGACCGCTTGATTATTTTTTTAAAATAATGTATGTATTAATGGCAATCACCCATATTCAAAACCCCTTTTCCGCAAAAGTAACGAGCGAGTGATGTTTGGGGTTCGCTGAACAAAGAACTACAAAATATTCTGAACATTAAAAAATATGAATGGCATCATTATATGGTCTACTCGTAAACTAGTTGAAAACATTATTGATTTCTGTACGAAATATAGCAGAAAAAAGACGTTGAAAAAACGTAATTTACGAAAAACTTCGGGACAAATAAGTATTTTTTTCTATACCTTAGAAACACTTTAAAGAAAATTTAAAAATTACTCATTAATCTCAAGGTAGCCCTTTAGTAGAATCTGAATTTTAATTTATAAATAAACAATAACTTCATTTCGTAAATGAAGGGCAAAGTGAGCTATATTATCGACCGCGCAATCCCGATCCCGTCAGTAACGACCGGGCTCTCCCAGCGTGAGCACGTATCACTTTGGCTCGCAAGCGCTCGCAAGTTATACGTAAATATATTTCCCAGATATACGCCGACTACCACATTTTGATGTATTATTATTAGTAGTAGTATTTTTTTTATATTATTATTTTTTGACATTGGTTGTTTCTTAAGATTTTAAAGATTTATTTCGTCTTCATTATTAATATTATGTAGAGGTAAGATTCTTTGTTTGTACATCATATATGTTGGAACTGCTGATCTGATTCCGAAAATTAAAGTTTTTCCAACATGGGTGTCGTTTTCATGGTTTTTGGGGTCGCTGATTACGAAAATGATGTCAAAATGAAAATCCAAGATGGCGCCCAGGAAAATTTAAGGTTTTCCCGTCATGCGTGTCGTTTTCATGGTTTTTGGGGTCGTTGATTACGAAAATGAGGTCAAAATGAAAATCCAAGATGGCGCCCAGGATTGTTTTAGGTTTCGCCGTCATGGCTGTCGTTTTCATGGATTTTGGGGTCGCTGATTACGAAAATGAAGACGAAATGAAAATCCAAGATGGCGCCTAGGAAAATTTTAAGTTTTTCCGTCATACGTGTCGTTTCCATGGATTTTGGGGTCGCTGATTACGAAAATGCAGACGAAATGAAAATCCAAGATGGCGCCCAGGAAACTTTTAAGTTTTTCCGTCATAGGTGTCGTTTCCATGGTTTTTGGAGTCGCTGATTATGAAAATAAGGTCAAAATGAAAATCCAAAATGGCGCCCAGGAAATTTTTAGGTTTTTCTTTCATGGGTGTCGTTTTCGTGGTATTTGGGGTCACTGATTACGAAAATGAGGTCAAAAAGAAAATCCAAGATGACGCCCAGGATTTTTTTTGGTTTTTCAGTCATGGGTGTCGTTTTCATGGTTTTTGGAGTCGCTGATAACGAAAATATAAATAAATGAAAATACAAATTCAGTATCCTTGAAACCATTTTAACTTTTGTATACTAAAGATTGAATAACGAGCTGTACAGTTTGAACCATTTTTTAAATATATTTTAAACGTGCATCACCAACTGCTATCAACGTGCCTCATAACACGTTTGGCAGCAGTTGAAGTCTTAAAAAATCTTCCACTATGACGCTTTGCTCCATACTTGTTGAGAACACTAGCACCATAGATAATGCACTAACTACCATATACCTGTACAAATTTCTTTTTCTTTGTTCCTAAGGTTCAGGTTCAGGAACAGGTTCTGACCTGTTTGATTTGTTTTGTGACCTTCTAATAACTAAAGTGAATGTCAATTAATGTTTTTATCACGTCAAGTTTTTGTATCCAATATTGTTACCACGCCCGACAATGCAAAATAGTTAGTTTTGTACGGACTTTTCGATCAACCAACAGCAGTCAGTTATGACAGTGTGAATGGGAATACCGTTTTCCAATACCGTTTTGCATACTGTATTCAGTGGTTTGTTTTACTATATCGCCGTGACATTTCGTGTAAATGTTTTGTTAAATTATTGGTAAATCTTGGAAGCCAACAATTCGTTTAAAATACGGCAACATAATACTATAAGGAAGCACATTCTTTTTTGTACTTAGAACACTGCTCAAAAAACAGGTGGCTTGTTTAGATGTCTACGTACGCTCTTATAATAAACTTCCAACCCGCATTTAAAATGTCAGCTCTAATAAATTCAAATCGTTTATAGAACTTAAACTATGCCAAAAACTTTTTACGTATAGGTGAGTACCTACTGTTAAAGACCTATATTTAAAACTAGCACTCCGCCCGCGAAGTATGTTTGTAACATACAAATTTTATAATTTAGTGTAGCCAAAACGGCTTGGAACAATTCATTTTTTTGTTTTGTTTTCCTTTTTTTAGTAACTATTCTGAGGTGTACGTCGAGTTGACAATACACTTGACATTGATGAATATATGGTTTTTTTATATTTACTGTTTTATAAAATGTTAATATATCTAAATTATTCTAAAGACGGTGACGAGACCCTATCTCCACACCAGGGTGCAATAGTGGCCATACTTAGAGTAGAACGTGAGTCGTTCAGTTGATTTAGTGTTTGAGTGATATTAAATTATAGATATAACTAGCTGACCCGCGCAACTTCGTCTGCGTAAGACGAACCAACAGTTCCTAAAATTAGCGCGTCCAACCAACCAAACAAACAAACTCTACAGCTTTATAGTATTTGTACAGATTCAAGTAAGTAACAATTAATTTTTTCTCGAATAGGTTTATATTAATCGCCAAAATATTCTACTAATGGTTTTCCAAATAAGGGCTCTTCCCTCGACTGCCTTGCGTTTCTATCCTTGGACACTCGACGATGTCATACTCCAGCTAGGTCGAAAGTTCCATCAAGTGACATGACATGAGCCGCGACACGTTAAAGCTGCTTTAAACTGTTGCGGACCTCTCGCATCTGCCTTCCTTCTCCAAAGTCAGACATTCGATGGTAGTCATACTCCAGGCAGGTCAACACAACACGATTTATATGCTGTAAACTGTTGAAAACCTATTGCAAGTTCGTTTCGTCTCCATCATGAGACCTTCGATGACAGTAATACTCCAGCTATTTCTAAAGTTCTCATCAAGGTGCATTAAGTGAGCCCAATGATGATATAGCTGCTGTAAACTATAGAGGATCTATTGCAACTGCCTTCAGTCTCCATCGTTAGACCATCGATGACAGTCATACTCCAGCTAGGTTTGAAGTTCTCATCAAGGTGCATGAAATAAGCCTTAAACACGATAGAGCAGATTTGAAGTGTTGCGGACCTCTTGTGACTGCCTTTCGTCTCCATCGTTAGACCTTCGATGATACTCATACTCCAGCTAGGTCTAAAGTTTATATCAAGGTCCATGAAATGAACCGACACACGATATAGCTGCTGTAAACTGTTTCGGACCTCTTGTGACTGTCTTCCGTCTCCATCGCTCGACCTTCGATCACAGTCAAACTTCAGCCAGGTCTAAAGTTGTCAAAAAGGTTTATGAAATAAGCCCCAACACGATCTTCTTCTTTATCGTGTGGTTAGTGCCTAACCTGGTGTCAGAGTTTTTATCTCTTTTCCCCAAGGTCCTCTGTCTTGGCTTTACATGCCGTCGAGAAATAACTCTCAGGCATGCTGGTTTCCTCACAATGTTTCAGCAAGAGATGATTGTACAATACGCATATGAATCCGAAAAATCAAAAGTGCGTGACTTTGATTCGAACACGACTATTTTCAATAAGAGAACCTCCTCCTTTTTGGAAGTCGGTTAATAAAATGGGACAAACTTTGCGAAACACGCTTTTCAATAAAAAATAATCATGAAAATCGGACTTCTCTGGAAAAACTTATCTTATCGTCTGCTTATCTCACCGCTCGCTGCACGACCAAAACTTCTATTTCCATTTCTAGAACGCCACTTGGTCACAGCTTTACTCAACCTGACATCACCGCGCCTTGCTAGGTGTCCTGCAAGTTAAGCTGCTAAAACATATGCATGGAAAGCGGTCGAACAGACACTCTACCGGCTATGTAGATTTTTAAAGCAGGGTCATGTTGACTATTCTCTTCTTCTCTATCTTGTGATTTTTATTCATTAGTACCATTTTTGTTCAGTAGACGTCATTGCATGTATCCTTAGATCATGACGATGAGTTCTCCTTAAAAACTTTAGTCATATATCTTTTGATAGAGAGCACCGATTACAAAGAAACAAAAATCAAAACCTCTGAGTTATGCACAATACTAATTTGTGCTTTGAATCAAACCACATTGGTTTTATAATTTCCACGTGATGCTATAACAAAAGGGCTATGTCGAGACACACAAACACAGACGATAAATTTAAGAAATAGTAGAAAAAGGGTTCTGTGTGTGATTCTTTAACAGCTCAAGCGCCATGTTTACAGATTTATTATTTGAAATAAATGATTCCCAAACTGTCGTTAAAGTGTTAAAAAAAGTATCTATAAAACAATGATTTGGAAATTATAAAGCTTTAAAAAAATATATTTTGATACAAAATGTGAAAACCAGGTGGGTTTAGAACGTGCGAACCAAAGTTACTATCGGAAATCTTACAGCAATAAACAAAATCAAAAAGCTGTTCATGGAGAAAGGAGAACACGTAAATTAAAATTTTTGTGTCATATAATTACGTAACTCGAAATGATCTTTTTTTGTTTGTTAAGGTATAACGTTTAAATTAGTGTCTAAACGCTGGCCTTGACTTAAAACCATTATTCACGCAAGAATCATGTAAATCGGTTCAGTCGTTTAGAAAATATAAAGCAAAATAGAAAGTAAACATTGCGTACATCGTAAATGTCACACGTATTCTATGACATTTTTATATTTAATGTAAGGTGCATTATGATTGTTTTAATAAGTGAAAATAGGTGCAATAACCTTTGTAAAAATGTACATATTGTGAGGTTTATTTTAATGAATAAGGAAGGTAAGTATTGGGTTCCAAAGGTTTCGGCTTTCGCGAAAATAAACGCGAAATTGGGTTCTAAAATACAAAATTAAACCATTTTTATTTTGATTGTTATAAGTATACTGTACGCACACATTCCTGACTTTTATTTCTAAGCCTTTATAATTATGTATTTAAAATAATATCGTCTACAGGATCAAAATTGTTTAAGCGATCACTACGCCCGATCTTCACCCGTGTGTGCGTGTATCTGCATGAACAATGCACACAAACATAGAATTGCAACGAATTTGCCTAAACTCTAGCGAGTGAATTTTCTGCACGGACTCTTAAGTACGCCCATCTTAGACAAGTAAGGCTTTCTCGTTTCTGGTAACCGAATTAGGAGATAAGATGCCAATTTTTGTATGTACTTCGATCTGGGCTTTGTTAGTCGTCACAACTATTTCATTCAAACAACTGGAAGTAGTTATCTCTCTCTGTTCTCTTTTGCGATGACCAATGTAATCAATGCATCGGGTCACCGATTTCAAGTCAAGTCATTCGAACCCCTAAATCTGGGCTAACGACCAAGTGTAATCACGCCATTAGGGCTTAATTAGGTCACGTGGACACCCTATAAGTCTCAAACTTTGGTGACCAAGCGTTAAAAGGTCAAGGAGCATCGTTTTTGCCTCGTAAGCGCCGCTATCCCTCTTGATTCCTGTCTTAAGCGCCTCCCTTAAATGCAAAACAACTTATCTTACCCTACACGTATAATAAATGCTCAAGCTTGGGTGTTCCGAGATGTCGTAAGCTTGTATGTATGTTACTCAATCACGTCTTAAACTGCTCATGCGGATTCGGATGTAGCACCCGAGCAATCTAGGACTTGGATTAAAATTTAAAATCGTCACCATCGTGTGCCTAACGTTTACTCAATTATGTTGGGGTCAGCTTCCAGTCTAACGGGATGCAGCTGAATACCAGTATTTTACATGGAGCGATTGAATATCTAACCTCCATAACCCAGTCACTGAACTGGCTACCCGTATCGATTGTGAGATCTACGAATGACAGGCGGGACCAAATGCTTGACGGGTTTTAAAATATCATCATCATCATCAGCCTATTAATGTTCCCACTGCTGGGACACAGGACTCCTCTCTATGAGAGAGAATGGGCTACCATGCGGGCCCAGTGCGGATTGGTAGATGTCACTTGTCTTCAATTTTTTTGGTTCTAGGACATGGCGGTTTCCTCACGACGTTTTTCTTCACCGTTTTGAGAGCAGTGGTGATGAAATAACTTACACAAAGTAAGGCTTAATACTTTTAATCCAGATACAGTGGTTTCCCAAGGATAAAAGTGACCAACAGCTAGTCTATTATAATTTGCTACATTCCCCTACGATAACAGCCGTCCCACTTCCCAGTTTGATTTCCGTTCCATATGTTTTATCGCATTGGTTTGTTAAAGTTCAGCAAGTTAGTAGACAAAGCTGCATTCACCCCGAGGTCACCCCATCTCGCTCCGTGAGTTAGCTCAATAAATCTCACAACTGCATGAGAATATACGGACACGGTTCGCCCATTTGAGCTACGAATTTCTAATGTATGTTTTTCCGCAAATAAAATGGAAACGATTTTATGGAGCCAATATTTATAATATTAATAACAGTTTTGACGTCTATAAATGACGTATTTCCGCACTTAAAAATATAGCTTATCGGTTTGTTTTTGTTCAGTATTTTCCTCTGAAAGCTGTGGATCGCTGGTTCGTTTCCTCCGGTACTTGATGTTTGGCGACACTATTTACACGAGTTTGCCACGACCTCTATTTGCTTTTAGAAATAGCTATTGCGTGCGGAACCACTAACACTGCATCCTAGAGTAAACTCTAATATTTAACCACGAAAATAGTATCCTATGTTTATCCAGGTCTAAGGTTAAGTTACACAATCAGGCGTTGCTTGGCGGAAATCCATGGCGCTAAATGTTATGCAAACTATTTAGTTTTAATTCAGCGAAAAAAAAAACCTCAAGAATTAATAAAAAAAAGAAAACTTGAAAGGTGTCAAGGGACACCCGGATGGAACGAAGTTCTGGCTTGCTTTCTATAAGAGAGAGAGAGACAGACAGAGAAACATGCGACGCCGCACAGCTTACAATAGCTTACTATAGCAAAACATTATTTCCCCGTTTTGGTTTTTTAAAACAACTTTCAGCGTTGCGAATGGCAAAAATTACGAAAACGGCCGGAGGGTGTTACTCAGTGCATTCCCAACTACTAGCGACATCTAGTAACACAACGGAGTAGTACTTACATATTAACAATAGATTTCGCAGTTACCAATATTATTAGTACCACTCATACACATTAGATGGCGCTGTTCTAAAAAATAAAAAGTGTCGTGACAACTTTTCGTAAGATTTTTTTTTTTCGTCTAGCCCCCTTTCACAACGCGCGACTACGACTCTATTGAGTATTGGCGGCTTAGGTGCATGGCATTCCAATTATTTATTGCTTTTCCCGGCATGTGCATATTTTTGCGGTTGGGAGGACGGAACTGCATCCTGCATCCAAGCCTGGATGGTTTGCGTTATAATTTTTTTAATATTCCGGGTCTAGGTTTCATATGTAGATAAAATTTGTAAAATTTCATAAAAATCAAATCCATTTATTCTTTAAAGCGTACTACAGTAACAAACATCCAAACCCAGAACATTCTACAACCTTTCACATTTATAGAAGCGTACCGTGCTTGGTTTCTATAAAACCTCCATGCATTGTGTTAGCTTTATACCAGGGTTTCATATCTGCCAAGGAGATCAGTACGGCGGTGTAACTACACAAACTAGGTGGAGAGGAGCGCGATTGTGAGTCAATAATTTTACACCTACATTCCTAATTAATTGGAGAGATAGCGTTGATATGTAGGACGCCCACACATTACGATAATGTGGTCGGTATACATACGGGAATTTATTGTTTGAACTTATAGTCAGTAGTATAATTCTAAGTGTTTTCTGGCAAATAACAGATACTCACTCTTCTGAGACAAGGGAAAAGTAACTAAGAAATTATAAAGGAAAATGTACGACCGTTAAACTTTGTCAAGGATGATAATTATGTCAAGAAAGGAGGTGCCTGATTAGATGACGAGTAAAAGAGAAGTATGGCAAAAGAAGACATGCCGCGCCGAAAAACAAATGCTATAAGGGCAAGGAGAATGGTGAAATATACGCCCGTTTTCACAACACTAAACAGCGCCCAAATTAATGCCTGCATTTCATTGCACTGTTGAATTTCCCACTGTTCCTTTAAACGAGAATTAACCCAGCCAAGCAGCACCCTAACAGCGCCCATTCCCTTAGATCTATGCCTAATATTAAAGAAAACGGGTAAAACAAATTGTAATTAGGAAAAGTCTCCTCACTTATTTGTCGCCACGACCATAGTGATACTCTGATCAGAATTAGATATCTAAAAGCCAATCAGATGTATTTACTCATCAAATATACATATATCACATTCAATAACCATCAAATACAACATTTCCATATCGATAATGATGCTGTTTCGAGTGATTCGATTATCACCGACCTCCGAGTGAACTAATTAATTGATTCGGCCAGTTAAATTAATTTAAACACTGATAACTGCCGATCAGATTCGATACAGATTGGGCCAGCTCATAATTTTCACTGTCGATGATATAACAAGCAATAAAACTTTGTATTATCGATAATCGATAACAGATTTCGCATTTTATGAGCACTTGTTATCTGGCGGTATATTTGCGGTATTCTCGAGTCGGTATTGATTACTTTTGGGGAATGTTGGTCCTTTATTTCCGCAAGCCACAATTCAGCTTTCAGTTATACGTTTTTAAACACTGTTTTAAGCTATGACGGTTCACAACTAAACTAAAAATGTCACTTACGGGATATCTTCCGTGATTTTTATTTGTATTGAGCTCCCGATATATTGACGCTGTTGCAAGCGCCATGATCGCGGGTTGACTGGAGAATACGAGTGAGTATGCTCAAAAGCAGCAGCCGGCAACATAATAAGAACTCTAAAAAACCTGGTGATACTGTGAGTGTATTTTGCCGTGACTTAGTGTCGAGTTCCAGTAGTGCGCGTAGCAAAAGACAAATAAAGAGGGTAGACAGATTTGTCTTCTCCTAACAAGTTTTTCCATCCACCCGCATTCTTCAGTCAACCCGCGATCATGGCGTTGGCAACAGCGTCGAAATATCGGGAGCTTAATACAAATAAAAATCACGGAAGATTATAATTATCCCGTAAGTGACATTTTAAGTTTATACGTTTTCTGTTCTGTGGTTTCTATAGCCCTGTGTCCCATCAAAAAACGATAGGCTGATTATGCTTATTTTATACTACCTATGCCTGAAAACCCTCATGGGTAATCTCCGACTCGGAAGAACGCAGAGTTATTTCAGACTCCTAGTGACGAAAACACCAGCGTGCAGCGTTCTTCTCGATAACATGAGTCGAAGACCCGAGAGGTAAATTTGCCACCCTCCAAGCTAAGTTATACCTTGAATTTATTCTGGGTATGACATGGCTGAAAGCTGAATAGTCTTTTTTTCGATTTAGTCAACTGGAAATAAATGTAGCCAAGCGCAGATACTAGAATAGGTACTGAATAAAGCTTTTCCTTTTTCGAGTGGTTTAAAAATGGTCCGTTGTAATTGGTAGGTTACGAGTCCTAGGTACCAAATTGTCTATTTCCTGTCGTCAAGTTACTTTTACTTATGTTGCCATGAAGACTACGCCTAGGTTCAGTCGCGTGGAGATCAATCTCAGCTGAAATACAAAGATGAACTGATGAACTTTCTTAACTAAGTTTAACGCTCTTGTTCTGGAACGGTGCTCATCGCTCAAGCTTTTACTTCGATTACAAGTTTACAACTGACAGATCTTTTGCCAATCTTCTCCCAAGTATAATTATTATAATTGAGATTCATAAATGTTCACCTTTTTCAACGAATTCGTTTCATCCGTTTAGGTGTGAGAAGGTAACAGACAGACGAATTCTTCTTAAGATTTTGTGTGGATGGATGTTTGTTAATCTTTCACGCAAAAATTCCTAAAAAGATTTGAATAGGCACACAGGTAATTTATAACCTGATTATCGTAGGCTACTTTTTAACGGGGTAAAATCACATGGGGCGATTACTAAACTCGACGCGGGCGATGCCGCGAGTCTAAGCTATTTTATAACATTAAGTATCTAGATAGGTGGTTGACATTAGCTGAAATTTCAAGACGAATATAATAATGTGGTGCATGTCGCAAGCGTTGTGTGTGAAAGTTCAAATAAAACGCTCGTTTCCGTCACGTCGCTCGCTTGACGTCTGACCTAGCCTTATTGTGCTTCGGTTGATGCGCGCTGAAAGCTTTCCCGTTATATAACTATAGTGGTAATAAAAATACATAAATTCTCAAGCTGTAATGGAAACTTTTATGGAGTTTTCATATTTGATATTAGTAGTACAAAGCTGTAAACTTTGAGATAGGTTGATTGTGAATTTGGTATCAAAGGACCAATTTTAGATAGGTACCAAAGTATAATAATTTAATAATATCGCTGGACATTAAGGCGATTACACGAGCGAAACGCGAGTTTTATAATAACTAAAAGTATATGATTCACTGCTATAAACAAGACCAAAAAAATATATGATATTCTTCAGGATATATGCTAGCATGATACTGTTTTGAAAACATAATACAATTAATTTGGCTCGATAAAAAGAAATCACGAAGTTACCTCTAAAAATATCTTTCAAACAATAAAAAACATACTAATATGCATGCCATCATTCTGATTTTTTGGAAAATAATTTTACAAGCAATATATTAGCATGATACTGTTTTAGTTTTTTAATCCAATCAATAGCTTTTTGGAAATCGATCGAAACCACTCATTTCAGTATATATGTAGTATATCAACTTTCTAGTGTTCACGATACAAGCTTTGCTTAGTGTGGCACTAGGTGGCGCTGTGTGTTAATGTCCAGCAATATAAAAAAAAAATATATATATATATATTTCGCGCTATTTGGCCCGCAGTGGCTGACGTAACAACCACTTTGTAGTGCAAGCTGATTAGAACTTTATTCTAACAGCATTTCAAACGAAGTTTGAACCACCACAAATAGAGTTGCTAATTTAGCTCGTCTAAGCGCCTTAACACACAGCGCCATCTAGTGCCACACTAAGCAAGGCTTGTGTCGTGGACACCAGATAGTTGATATACTACATTTATACTTTTTTGTTTGTAAATACATACTTATTAAATATACATAGTATAGAAAGTGTTACTGAGTGTCAGTAGCAGCACGGAATCTGGATTAGTGCCCGGTTGGTGGCAATGGACTGGTTGTGATAGGGTTACATGAGGATAACATGACATGTGGATGTACCTTCGGGGACTAGGGCGGGCCTATTATGGCCAACTTAGTAGAATCATAATAATATGAATCACGTTATAATTCTTAAAATGGTCACAGACGCAGTTAATATTATGAATTGTCACTTTGTGACCTTTTTACGAATTGTAACGTTGTGTGTGATCATTATACGAATTGCAGCTTTGTTATCATTTTACTAATTGTAGCGTTGTGATCATTTTACAAATTGTAGTTTTGTGATCATTTTACGAATTAAAACGTTGTGATCATTTTACAAATTTGAAACGTTGTGAGTGATCATTTTACGAATTAAAACGTTGTGTTCATTTTACGAATTGTAACTTTGTGTGTGATCATTTTACGAATTGTAGCTTTGTGATCATTTTACGAATTGTAACGCAATCATATTATTTTCCTATTATGATTCAGCCAAAGAATTGAAGAATTGTTATTCAATTGTACACCCATCCATCATACACGTAAGACTTATATCCCTTAACACAAATTTCAAAAAGGATGTTTGGCAACCTGTCCAACATCAGAACATCAATAACAATTACATGTTAGAGCTCTGTTTACACAATTCGACACAGAATCGTAAATCGATTCCTATAAAACATATGCGTACATTAAAAATTGTAGTTTATCATGCACAAAACATTAACATCCTTGTACTGATAGTAAATCGGTTATGTGCGGTAAATCAACTCGCTCTGTCTTTCAATAAAACCGTTTACTCGATTGGCAACGTGCCTGGATTTACGTAACAATATTTGGGCCTTTGGGGCTTAAGTACCGTTCTGTAATTCTGTTTGTATTAGGTATAAAGATAATATACGAATAAGTTAGTAGAATTTTGCACCTCGCCTCTGATAGCATCATCATCATCTTTTGTGCCAGTTAAAAAGCGCGAATAACATTTTAACCTATTGTGGATCATGATTCGAAGCTCCTGCGGACCATCGTTAGTCCGTGGACCACAGGTGAACCAATGATCAAAAGGTTGTCTATAAAATATCTTGAAATGTTTTCAGAATACATGGTTGATGGCTTTGTGATGGGGCTAGTCTATGTAGATTGGGTGCGCAGTCAAGTAAAACTATAAAGAGCTAACTCAAAAGAAGTAGTACGAAATGAAAAGCTAAAAGGACCAAGTTTAAATCCAAAAACTTTAGGCAATTTTAATCAGTTTAAGCCGTAACAGTGCTGGTAAAGCCGGCAAATGTCAACGTCTGAGTAAGAATAACAATATTAATATAAAGTACGGAATATACGAGCACAACTCCGGTCAAAACATTGCGGAGTCGCAGTCGCATATGACGGGTGGATTAACTCGGAACGATCGGAGTTGTTCTAGCGAGCAGACGAAACTTACTGCCGAATGAATATTCAACGGTTACTATAAAACAAACAAAGTATTCTACCACAATCTGTTGTGTTCCAAGTAGAATCAGAAACTAGATTCATATTCTCTGTTATAAGAGAAAGAATAAGGTACTATTCAAGCCGAAAGAAACTCATGAAGTTTGAACCGTAATTTCTTCGCAATATTGTCGAAGAAGTAAAGGAGGCCAGCTTCTGTAAATAATAATACTAAAATTGGTAGAGCGATCTTTTAGAATTCTTATTCATAGTTTCATAGTTATAGTTCCTTAGTATACTCGTATGCGAAAGTAGCAATGTCTGTCTGTCGACGGAGCGAATTTTTGGGGTCACAGGACCATCACATCTTTGGTTAAGTAAAACCACAGGAGATTTCATCCTGCTAGTACGATTCAGAAGCTAGTATGACATTTTCACAATACCGATTAACGATGGCCTTATAATTAAATCTAATATATAAAGAAAGTCGTGTGAGTTACACTATTTATAACTCAAGAACGGCTGAACCGATTTGGCTGAAAATTGGTGGAGAGGTAGCATAGAACCGGGAGACGGACATAGGATACTTTTTTTTTTTTAATCTTTCCGTCGCCGCGTCGGTAGGACTACCTACCGACGGAAAAATTCACCCACCCCTACCCCTACCAACCCAATACCTACCTTAGTAGGATAGGTAGTAGAGGTAGATAGGTAGTGGGTAGTGGGTAGGTAGGTTGTAGGTAGGTAGTGGGTAGGTGGTAGGTAGGTTGCGGGTAGGTGGTGGTAGGTAGTGGGTAGATAATGGGTAGGTGGTATGTAGGTAGTGGGTAAGTAGTGGGTAGGTAGGGGTAGGTAGTGGGTAGTTGGTAGGTAGCTTGTAGGTAGGTAGTGGGTAGCTTGTAGGTAGGTAGTGGGTAGTTAGTATGTAGGTAGTGGGTAGGTGGTAGGTAGGTAGTGGGTAAGTAGTGGGTAGGTAGGGGTAGGTAGTGGGTAGTTGGTAGGTAGCTTGTAGGTAGGTAGTGGGTAGATAATGGGTAGGTAGCTTGTAGGTAGGTAGTGGGTAGATAATGGGTAGGTGGTATGTAGGTAGTGGGTAGTTGGTATGTAGGTAGTGGGTAGGTGGTAGGTAGGTAGTGGGTAAGTAGTGGGTAGGGTGGGGTAGGTAGTGGGTAGTTGGTAGGTAGCTTGTAGGTAGGTAGTGGGTAGGTAGGGGTAGGTAGTAGGTAGTTGTAGGTAGGTAGTGGGTAGTTAGTATGTAGGTAGTGGGTAGGTGGTAGGTAGGTAGTGGGTAAGTAGTGGGTAGGTGGTAGGTAGGTAGTGGGTAAGTAGTGGGTAGGTGGGAGATAGGTAGTGGGTAGTTGGTAGGTAAGAAGTGGGAAGGTAGTAGATAGTAGGTGAATTCGAATTAAATATTCATAGTTGACAGGACAACGTCTGTCGGGTCGGCTAGTACCTATTAAAGATGGCCTTATAATTATAGTATAAGGCCAAGTTTAATCAAAAATACCTTTTCTCATACCCTGATATTTGTGCTTTAATTCTTATTATGTCCCAAAAAATCGGATCTAACCGTCAGAAATTCTAAGAAATAATAAAGTGTTTATTGTTCGGCATTCCTGTAAATAATCCGCGTAGAAAGGTCTCGAAACAACCAACAAGGGAAAAACAATTTGATGGAATAAACGCAAAGTAATCATAAAAGTTTTACCTTGATGAATAAGTATCGATTTCGCAAACGTCAGGGAAACATTATTATGTAAGCGGGATCATGTTTACAGTACAATGTTTTAAATAATAATACTTTTAGGTGGATTATTAGTCTATAAGTAAAACAGCAAAATCAGTCAGGTCTGTACAGGAGAAATAATATCGGTTTATTTACAGCAGACTAAAATTTTATATTTTTAAAGTTTTTGGAATCTAAAAAGGTACTTTGAGTATTCATATTCGTTTTCAACATTATGGGTTTTCCACGACCACACCTTTACCGAAACAGACACATCCAGAGGAAAACCGACCATACCGACGTTGTTTTGAATGTTTTGCATAAAAAAACTTCCTCACAGCGTCAATGTCACGGTTGTACGTAAACCTAAGGGCCATAGCCCAACTTTTTGTAGCGATGCAGTAGCGATACTGTCGCGCATTTAGTAAACGCGCGACAGCATCGCTACAGATAGTCGCCGTGGGCGAGGGACCTAAAACATGCCACTATGCTACGTACTTAGCGGTTTGCACTGCATTCAAAGTTTCGAATTAAAAGACCATCTAAGTTCGAAACACGTCGGAGCACTTCTAGTTCTAATGATGCAGTAAGGTGGTATGATGGATAGCGCACATGGCTTCGATCACATTCGCACGTTGTGTAAACGCTCGTCGGGCATGTATAACAGACCACTACATCATGTGATTATGTTCTACGACTCAACTGTAAACATCGACGTACATACACAAGGTAAAGTACCAAAGTCTATGAATAACATTACACATTCGACTCCACCCTTGAGATTACGTACCGTGGATGCTACATACAAATCTTATTCAAAAACATCCAGAGGCGGAGGATTTAACTTTCAAAATCTTAGTTCGAAGCGAGATCAGTGTAGTAAGGGTAGAACATGGGTAGAATGACAAAAAATGACAATGAATGCCTTTAAACTCTTTCAGTTATTGTCACCTTTTAAAATGTGGTCCTTAGATCCGTAAATTGAATTTCTTGCAGCAACACCAAAACGTATTATTGTTGGTGAACTGCACACGCAGTTCTTCAGGAAAACCGCATGAAAATGTAGTAGATTACGCGTACTTACGTTTTAAGGAGCGGCTAGGCGGCGCGGTCTTTGCGCAAGAAACTCGTTTGAGGATCCTGCAACCTGGGAACAAAGAGAACAGTACCATGAATAAAGTTCATAGTTATAGAATATCTTCGTACTGCTTGAAGAGTGCGGTACAGCACTCAGTACCTTGGGCAGTTCGCCACGTTTTCAACCTTGCTGACTAGTCTTATCTTTTCATCAGGAAATGAGCTATTTTCGTACAGCTTTCGACTGGAGAAATCAAGTAAATTCAATCTGTGTCAACCTGAAGTATGTTTATATTTTGTTTTCTTGTAAAAGCGAATACATATGAGGAGAGAGCTGATTCCAAAGATTTGTTCCTAGTTGAAATACCTACAGGTGTGTTTATACTAATATGCTTATTATCTGCGTCTCTGATAGTTCAGTCAATACAAACCTGCTTAGCATTTTACGATATACGGTTATAGCTACATTTGACGCACAAAACAACCATTAAATGTAAATAAGTGGAAATTAATTTAATGTATTTCTATTCACGTGATACCTATTAGCATACCCGCATGCCACCTGAAGATAGGTATCACGGATGACCTTAGCATACCTAATGGTTTTCCACAATTCCTGATTAAATGTTTACAATGTTTAGCAGCAGTATCATTGAAAAGACAACTTTACGATACATTTCATACATTCCTAGGGATGCTTAAGCTAAGTGAGCTGAAACTGATCTCTGCGATCAACTTGATCATTGGCTTGCATTTACACAGACTGAAGACCAGCATGAGTTTCAATTTAAATTTGGTTAAAGGGTATTTAACTGGGTTGTGGAAGTCAGATACTCAGAAGCTTCATGAAAAAAAATCCCTCCGGCAAGCCGCAGGAGGAGGTAGATTTCAAAGAAGGATTCACCCATATTTACATTTGTAAATTTATATTCTTTTATTCAGGATGGTCATTAAGGGGGCCAATTTTTCATTATTTTTGCGATAGAACGGACCGTTTTCGAGATATAAGCAAATTAAGAATAAGAACCAGCAACGACTTCATGACGCATGGCAGTTGGCTTGGCGCGATTTTTGGTGTCGCTTCACGTACGGTTCCACAAAAAAAAAATCGTTATGTTTTTGTAAAAATGTCAATGTATTCATTTGCATATTAATCAGCAATCAATTATTGTGCACATTTATTACACACCAAAAGTATGTGAATATGCAAAAATAAAATTATATTTATGTAAAAACATGTACGAAATACACTTCTACTGTCAACGGCACGTGAAATGTCAACTTTGACGTCTACCATGGCAAATGGCGTCCTTTTTTCCAATTAGTATAGAAATTTGAAATAGTTAAATCTCGTAAACCGTGGGCGTCCGACTATTGAAAATTTGTATAAAGAGTTGTACTTATTTGTACTTACAAAAAAATATGATTTCAAAATCGTTGTCCTGTAATGGAGATTTTACCCTTTTTAAAGCCTCTCTTATGAGTTTAGCATGGAAACGCCCTAAAATTTTTAGTTATAATTTTTTATTTCAAAAACTATAAGTTTTATCGCTTAACTTTTGAGGTAACAATTGTAGAGTAAACAATTTGCTTTCAAAAAAATATATTTGCGACGCTCAAAATGTTTACTGTTTCGGAGATATGATTTTTTTTCGCAAATTTTGGAAATTTCAACCCCTCTCCCCATTTTAGGGGTTGCATCAAAAAAGTTTTAATTTAAAGTTGTTCGTATTCTTACTCAGAATGATAAAAATGAAAAACGGTTCAAAAATTTTCCACAGGAAAAAAGTTAGCTTTGACCTTGTCGATTTTTTGGCCAGGTAGATTAAAAAAAAAAGGAAATCTACCTAAAAAAGCAAGATATTCAATCTAGCTAGATTGGAAGCCGACCCTAACATACTTGGGAAAAAGCTATGCAAATTACGAAGTCTAGCAATGGATCGCACACGTTAATGTTGATAATACTGATGCCTTGTGGCATTAAGTCCGCCTATGTACCACTTTTGTACATGAAGTTTAAATAAATAAATAAATAAATAAAATACTGATCATCGACATACCAGGTAAGCAGAATTAGACACACCAAAGACAGCATTCAAAATCCTAGGCCAAATTAGAAAAAAAAGTAATTTACATTTGTTTGAAACCGCCCACGGTTCGCGGAGGCGTCAAAATAATAGTTAATTGTATAATTTCTGAGAAAAAACAACAAACAGGGAAAGTTAGCTTTAGTCACGTCCTTTGCCACCTCTTTTTATGTGATTAAAATATTATAATATATATACTCAAACAAGGCTTTATAAGCGGATGTGAAAATAAATTACACATCGACTAGCTTCAGTCCACAACTACGTCTGCGTCAAAAAAACATCCTATGACACTCGAGCTTCCCACCAGTGACCGAATTTGAGGAATCAGAATATGGGCCGAGAATGGCCGCTTTAGTAGACTCCTGAATCTCATGATAGGATAATACTCGTAATATGAATCACGTAAAAAATCTTAAAATGGTCATAAACGCAGTTAATATTATGAATCGTCACGTTCTTACCATTTCACGAATTCTAACGTAATTAAACGAAGCGGATGGCCGATGGAGCCGAAAAGGTCTAGAGTGGCGACGGTGAACCGGAAGACGTTGCATTGGAAAACCTCCCACTAGGTGGACAGATGACCTGGTGAAGGTTGCGGGAATCCGCTGGATGCGAGTCGCACGGGTCCGGTCAATGTGGCTACACTTGGGGGAGGCCTATGTCGAAATGATGAAAGCGACCATTTTAGGCCCCAACCCCAAGTGTTTCCGACGATTACCCGAAGTATTCAAACTTACTAATAAAGAAAGAGATACTTTATAATATTAGTGTAGATTAGTCTGGATATGTGTTCGGTTGTTGATAATGGGCTCATCAACCTATTTAATAAGTACTTAAACATAACAGGCTGCTATTGAGAAATTTCTGTTGAAAAAACAGAAAAGCACTTTGGACCTGGGAAATGGGAATAGAAACCGGGACCTCTTGCTCAGCGGTCGCACTTGCGGCTACTAGACCCACGAAGCAGTCCAAAATCTATTTCTATATACATATAATAAAAGAGTAAAAAACTGTGTCTGTAGAACATTGAATAATTAAAAAAAAAAAATTGAGGGGGGTTTGGAAACAGTAATAGAGCACGAATCCAAAAAAAAACTGTCTTTTTTTTTTTGTACACGCAAATCTTCGGAACTACTAGACGGATTTGATTGATTTTTTTTTCGTTGTATAGATATTACGTCAAGGCAACATATAGGCTATAATTTATCTTGGAAACTTGAATACCTGATGCAGAACCGCAACAGACCAGCTAAACTATAAGAGATAAAAAAAATAACACCATAGCAAAAATTGATCCACGTGATGAGCATTTTCAGCTGAGAGAATAAATTTGAAGATCTGTAACACCTGATGTGGAACTCCAAGAGCCCAGCTACACCATGACACATTAGGAATGACGTCTTAGCAAAAGTTGTTCAATCTGATGAGCAGTCTCTGTTGACCTATAAAAATATAAGATCTGGGACACCTGTTGTGAAACTCCAAGAGCCCAGCTACACCATAACACATAAAGGAATGACGTCTTAGCAAAAGTTGTTCGGTGGGCATATCCTGTTGACTTATAAAAAATCGAAGATCAGAAACATCTGATGTGAAAATAAGCTATCACTAATTTCACTGTATAATTATAAACTAACATAAGCTGGGAGTACCTCCACGCGGTGAAGGCAGTAACAGTTTAGGACTGATTTTCGATGACGATGGTATATCATTGAAAATTTGACTCTACTGGCCAAAACTCCTATTTATTATTTTATTTTGTCGAATAAATATGTCTTCGGGCTAATGTTATTTGAGTATTTAATTTCCTTATCCATTTATCTTCGTGACTCGGTAGCCTACCCGGTTACGCAGGGGAGCAGTCACTTAGATTTTAATTGATCAGGTTTCTTCACAACAAAGCTATAACCATGCCTAGAAAGGTGTCAAATCTTTCCCAATGTTCTAAAGGAGCTAAAAGATTGAGGATCATAAGATCCCAAGAATCTACCGAAGAGCGTCAGGAGAGACTTGATGCTGTTCGAGAACATCAGACTGCAACTTGCTACGTGGAAACCTCTTCGGATCGCGAAGCACGCCTGCGTTCTCAGCGAATTTACGCATCTACATGCAGGTATCTAGAGACCAGTGAAGAATAGATGCGGGACTGACCGCATCCACATCATTCCCACATCTACTAACAGGTCTTTTGAAACAAGTGATGAACGTGATGCGCGACTAACTGTTGCTCGAGATTATCATACATTGCCCGGAACACGCACACAACAAAATATTCATAATCAGTTAGAAAGTGAGAGAGAAAGAATAGCTGGAGTTCGGCATGAAGAGACAGAAGAAGAGCGCGAAGACTTCAACATTCTCTGAACAGAATATCGATACGAGTATCATCTGAAGAATCGGATGTGTCTCAAGATATAGCCTTAGGGCATGGCGACCTTCCTTGGGTTGATAAGGAACGGAGTGCATTTACGTATACTCCTATGATTGAATACGCCACATATTCCGCCAATGGAGGTATGGTTCAAAATTGTACTTTTTTTGAAGCTGTTAAATGGCAAAAAGAAACAAACGGTATGTGTTGCTCAGGTGAGAAAGATCCGTTATTTTTCCCGTCCCCGGGCTCTTAGAATTCGACATCCGACGTTTCAGATCTTCGATTTTGCCGACCCCATTGTCGCTGGCATAAGCAACAGGATCCGCGTACGAAGTCGCGGGCAGAAGCTAGTAAACAATAATTTATTAGAAATACGCTGGCGAAATAGGACGCTTTAACTTTGCCGAGGAATGCCCGAGACCCCTAAAAGGCAAACCTTAAATTCTCGTTAGACGCTAATAAGCGTTATTAGACGTCTAAAATGGGCAAGCCCAGGTACAAATCAGTTCAACTATACGGACAGGTTATTGCAGAAACAAAGATCGCCCAAAGATTAACATGACTTGAAAATTGCATTATTTTAGTACTGTGTTCTTAATACATACAAAGGCTGACGAATGTTTCAGCCTTGTTTCAGCTTAAAATATTCAGGTGCACGTTATGTTCCAAAGTAACACGGTAATTAATTTCGGAATTATCATCAATTATTCAATTAAAACTTCACAGGTCGTGAGCTTACCCGATTTAGGCAGCTTTGTACGGTCTTTCAGAGGTCAACGTACTATCTGGTTTGGTAATGAATACCTCGGTAAATTGCCAATATATGTCACCTCTTATTATTAGATTTCCTTTACATCAATACAGGGTGGCTTTTACCGAGAAAACCAATAACCGACCTTCCTGAAGATAAGGGCCGCAATAAACGTCCCTATGCCGCGGCCGGCACGTTTCGGGCTCCGTATAAATAATATTATTATGATGACAAACGTGCGAAACGTAATAAATTTTATAGGTTTTTACGTATAAATTGGGAAAAGTGTTCATTAAATACGCGAAATGTAGCTTTTATTATGAAACTAGCTTTTGCCGACTATTATTATAGTAGCTAGCCCACATTGTCCCCTTGCTGGGCAAAGGCCTGCCTCCATTCCTTCCAACGGTCACGATTCTGTGCTACTTCTTTCCAATTGTCAAGGAATACATCCAGTTCGTTTCGCCATCATCCTACCTGGTCTGCCGCGACCCCGTGTTGCTGTTTAAGGCGACTACATGAGCTAAACGCGAGTTTTATAATGCCTGAAAGTATATGATTCACTGCAATAAACAGAGCCAGAAAATTCTTTTAACGAGTAAAAACCATATCCTAAAATATTGATTTTTTGGCAAATAATTCTACAAGCAACATATTAGCATTATAGTGTGTTATTTTTTTAGTCCAATCAATAGATTTTTTGTAAATCGATCGCAACCACTCATTTCGCACTATTCGGCTCGCAGTGACTGACGATGACGTAACAACCACTTTGTAGTGCAAGCTAAACTTTATTCTAACAGTATTTCAAACCACCACAATAGAGTTGCTAATTTAGCTCATGTAGTCGCCTTAAGAGAACCAACCCTGAAACTACATCCGTAGTTAAAAGTAACTTATCTTCTAAAGTTCTAACACAGGTCATCTTCTACCGCTGTGGCAAATTGTATCGTAATCTGTGCAGCCGTTAAGGCGTGAAAGGTAACAGACAGACAGATTTAATTGCGGTTTAATAATATTAGTTGTGTACGGTACGGATACACCGAGTCTGGCCGCATTTAATTACGTTTGAATAATTTTTATGATGAGGAGTGTTCACTAGACTGTAAAGAGTTCGAATTAAGTCTAAGTGAAAGTAAGCACAGGGGAAAAAAACATAACTTGGAAAATGTGTGGTAAAAACGGTAAAAAGACAATTTTTGTATATAAGTACTTTACCCTCAATCAAGATTGACTTGTATACTTACTACCGAAAGGGATACAGGTTTACAAACGAAACACTTCTTGGTCCTTTGGGAGTTTTGGGACACAAAACCCTCCTCAGGACTCGACCATCTACCTCCTAAATACCTCCCCACTAGAGGACTTTATTTGTTCTCCCTGGAGACAAAATAATGTCCTATTTTTTGTGTGTTCGAGGTAAATAGAATCGGAATTCTGAATCTAATATTGGCGCCAAGTTGTTGCCTTGAAAACCTGAATACAGCTTCGCTTTAAAACTTCCCTACGCATTGACGTCAGTACGGATTCGAAATTTGAATAACCAGTTACAAGGTCGTAAGAAATATCTACTTGATTGACTAAAAAAAATATGTTGTAGGAACACAAAGTATGGCCAGTACCTTTGTAGTTGGAAACTTCGAACATGCAAAGAAAATGTTGATGCATGTTATGATTTGCCCCAGGGAAATTATAGCTGAAAGGTATCTAGGCAAAGGTATTAGAAGTCGACCTCCCACGTATTGACCGTTCGCTCTATACGCTGTTCACGCACAACAAACGCATAAGAACGACCTCGTGGGATAAACATCAGTGACGCAAACCACTTGTAGATGATTTAAATTGTATGCACACTGTTCTTGACGCAGAGTTGCGAATGAATACATAGAGGACGATATTTTATTTTATTTTTAGTTAGAAAGTCACAATAGGTAGAACTTGTATCTATTGTGCACTTCACAAAGTCACGTCCTTTGCAATTCGAGCAAATGTCATTGTTTAAACTTTTAAAGAAACTGGTTTGGCCACATTATCCAAGGACATAGGTTAAAACAACGACGTTGACAAATGTTTTAAAACTTTCTTGGTCTATCAAAGTCAACTTTACGTACATTAAAAGTATATCAACCCTGTTTCGTATTTCGAAATGTCAAACTCCCGACAAATGTTCATTACAGAGACGATTAATTGTTCTAGAACTTGATGTTTTAGAATTTGGGATATTTAAACAAACGTCAAACGAATATTAATTTTAAAAGAGGATTAGAAACATACTTCGGGTGGAAGTAATTTGTGGATAAGGCCTGTACAAAGACGGATGGGGTCCCTCAAAAGGATTAAATAATTCAAAATCACTTTTCGCGTTTAAGCTTAATTTTGTTCTTCGTACACTTTGAAATATGAATGTCATCGAACTTACCAAAACGGATTGGTCTATGATTGAATACAGTTGTACTGGCTCAGGTCCAAAGTTGGTCCTCGGGTCGCAAAATAAATATCGATATGGTATCGATGGCGAACAATCAAAGAGCTATGAAACCATAGTGGGCGAGTATTGGCGGCGTAACTGCGCAGCATGCGCGGACGCCGGCATTTATCAACAACCGGCCGAATGCACTGCATCGCCAGATAACGATACTCAATACCTACTCTATGAATATGCATAACGATAGATATTTTTAGGTCTCTGTTAGTATGTTCTGTTTTATTACAGAAAGAGCGCCCGCTGTTCGTTTCACGTGCCTAGAATCCTGTAATACCGTTTTTGCTTTGAAATCTGCTGAAAATTTGGAAAAACCCATTATAAATATTTTAGCTGTAACATAAATAAAACAGGAAAAACAGGTACAGACAGACACGTTCACAATTTAGTTATTTCTAATTAATTAAATAACAATTATTTAAAGGGCGACGATTGGCAAATAATTTACCAAAGGACCACTTTCAACGCCGGAGGCACAGGAACAGGATCGATATTATTTGAAAGGCTCGAATTTCAAAGAGGACTCAACGATACCTTTACATTTATAAACAGGTTCCCGTAGTCCTTGATAATACCTATGTGATAATACCATTTCTAAAAACAATAAGAGATAATATTACCGAACGGCGACCGTTAATAAAATTCGCAAGGGTAAACAACGGACTGAAATGAATCCCCGGACCCCGTAGGGTGAGCGCCCCAAATAAGTAATACCCGTGGAGTTACAGTGAGCACTGGTCTTAATTCAATATGAATAATGAATTAAAGCGAAGGCCCGGCGCCACTACATTGTGTTGTGTACCTTATGATTGTGTGGACCTGTATTTACCATGCTATTCATTGTTCAAAGGACACTTAATGAGTACGAATTCTGACTTCTATTAAAATTACTGACTTGACTTCACTTCTTTAGATTGAAATTTTTGGTACGTAGTTCCCAGTTACTTGCTGGTGCCCTAGAATTGATTTCTAAATAACATCACAACAATTAGGAAAGTAATTTTCGAGATTGTCCTTCAGGGCCTTAAATTTTCCTATAATTGTACTTTCCTTAAATTTAATTGTAATTAATTTCGGCCTTAGACATGACTGATTTTTTTGAATTTTCATAAAACACAGCGGGTATGTCGTCAGTACGTCTACACACAAGTACGGTTACATTAATTATGTAGTCAAATTCCGTCAAACTTCGCGCTGGGGCCACCTCCAAAGACAACCGCAATCTCGCACTCATAGGGATGCTGAGGGACCTTCATTATACAATTCTGGTGAAAGCTTATTACGTTTGCGAAAAACATTTCGCAAATACACGAGACAGAGTGCATATATGCTTCGCTTGGAATAGACACTACATATTGTATTTATCGCACAAGACCTTTTGGTTATTTATTAGTTGAACTGGTTGTACACCATGCCATATTAAAGTCATTCATTGCCAAATTTTGTAATGCTCTGCAGGACATGACTGAAATGATAGCGTAACACACTTTTCAATTGCAAGGCAAGGCAAGTTCTGAAAAAACGGCTCATCGATAACGCAAAAACACAACGAAACTTATTAAATTGAAAAAAAAGAATAGCGATGTTACGCCTTTACCCCGCAGAAGCTCACAGAAAAATTTAAAGTAAATGGGTATAGGTCGCCTAGTCTTTTCCCAACTAAAACAAAAAGAAGATCCAAAAAACCATTTGGCAAGTTTTTAATTAACCAAAGACTTTATTGTATGTAGATTCGTTGACAATGCGTATTCAGAATTCAGAGGACGATTCGATTCCGGTCAATCCTGTCTGTACATGAATCACGTATATGTACAGCTACAGTGCAATCAGTGGCGTCGGTATACGACAAATTAGTACACGTATATCTGGACAATGGTATCGGGCGGTATCGCTAATGTATAATGTAGGTAGGTACCGGCCCCTGATAATGATGTGCATCTCTGTTGATTTAGTCCCGCCAACATTTTAATAGCGATAAGTGTCGTTGATATGCGATTGTAGGAAAGAGGAAATTGTGTAATAGACTGACATAACATCACGCCTGTAATATTCGCAGGTTTAGACAGAGGTGTACCTAATACACCCACATTTCGCCAGTTGTGTTTTTAAGCCTTATGTTATGGGAGCGAGCCTATTGACATCAACTGGGCGCAAATCCAGACTCCGTGGCTCCTACTGAGAAATTTCTGATTGAAAAACCCAATAACACTTTTCCCGATTGTTGGCGGTGCTATACTTAATACTATTGTATTTGTTCTAAACGTCTGTGACGTCAAGAATTGCTTGAATACGCATTTGGCAAAGAAATAAAGATATGGTAACGTATTCAAATTTGCGACAGAAATGGTGGATTTAACTTCCTTAATTCATTTTCAATCATTATTTTTTTCAGCTAACTTTTCAGCTAACTTTTCCTGTAAATTCTGAAAACTTTTCACACTATTCGAACAAAATTGGGGCCCGATAACATTCTACCATTTACCAATATTATTACTTACAATTAACTAATTGAGGAAAAGTGTTTTATTTAATTTACCGCTTAGAATGTTTTGCAGTATGTAATTGATTTTCCCATCACCGTCAAACTGTTGGGTTAACCAACATTTTAGGGATATAAAAGTTATTTTAGATGTGGGTCGTGGTGTAGGAAAACAAACCGGATCCCCTGATCTGTCAAATCGACGCTACGGTAAAGTATAGAGCAAAAACATGTCACTTACATGTCAAAATGTTTGACGCACCATAGCAGACCCATAGGGTTTGCGCATAACGACGTGGTTTTGAGTGTTTATAACACTTAAATCCTATCTTTATGACTTAATATACTATCCTGCTTCCTACTTCCTACTAATATTATAAATGCGAAAGTTTGTGAGTATGGATGTTTGCTACTCTTTTACGAAAAAACTACTGAACGGTTTTGGATGAAATTTTGCATACAGATAATTTACAACTTGAATTAAAACATAGGATACTTTTTATCCCGGTAGTAAGATCCCATGGGACAATTATCGAACTTCACGAGGGCGAAGCCGCTGGCAGTAGCTAGTCTGAAATAATCTAAATGTATCTGAGGACCCTGTATAATTAACTGTTCAGTTTGTTACACAGGGTTCTCAGAAAAAAAAAACACACACAAAATTAAACTACCTTAGTAATTAACCTTAAGCGGTCAAGCCAAAACTGAAAGACAATTGAATTTGTTATACATAGTGTCGTCGATGGTTCCAACTAAAACAATGATAACAACCGCAATTGCTAAAATTGGAAGCTTTCTACGAAAACACTGCAAACATGCCTTAGTTCAAAGTAATTAATTGAAGTGTGGACATGTGTAGGTCAAACTAGCAAAAAAAAGCCCATGACGGGTTCCGTAGCAGCAAGTAACATAATATAAAAGTTCGTATAATTCGTTTTAATGAAAGGTAAATTGCGGTTTACGATTTATGACGTATAAAAAAAAAAACTACTTACTAAATCTCGTGCAAACCAATTTTCGTTGGAAGTTTACATGGTTATGTACATCATAATTATATTTTTTACTTTTATTATTCTCTTATTTTAGAAGTTACAGGGGGGAGGGGGGGACACATTTTACCACTTTGGAAGTGTCTCTCGCGCAAACTATTCAGTTTAGAAAAAAAATGATAAACCTCCATATCATTTTTTAAGACCTATCCGTAGTTACCCCACACGTATGGGGTTGATGATTTTTTTTTTAGTTTCAGTTTCAGTATGGGTTTTTTTTTATTACTTTTTTATTTATTTATTTATCAAAAAGGTAAGTATACTTAAAAACTAAGCCCCACAAAACCATTGTAATGGTTGACATGCATAAGGTAACAAATTGGTCAACATCCCGAGCCCTGCGCCACCCCACTCCGCACCTCGACTCGGTCACTAAGCGTGTCCTCCACCTTCACACGGTAGGAGCGCACGGTGAGGTAATCACGGAACCATGGATTCAGTGGTTCTCTCACCCCGCACTCCTCCATTGCATTTAGGATGGTATCGAATTGCAAAGTAACAAATGCTTTTTTGTAATCAAAAAATGTTGTAACAACAAATTTTTTATCATCTAGGTAACTGTTAATTTCATCTGTGAATTTTGTAAGCAATGTATAATTTGTATTTTTCCCTTTTAAAAAACCGTGTTGACACTCGTTAATGATGTTAGTTGGTTGACTATACACTACAATATTTTCTATGATTTTATCTACACTAGATAAAATTGATATAGGTCTGAAGTTTGATACATTTTTACGATCAGTTTTTTTGTGAATTGGGCGAACTATTGCCTCTATAAGCTTACTAGGAAATTTGCAGTTCTTAACAGTTAGGTTTATTAGTTTAGCTAAAACGGGGCTCACTTTATCGATAACTATTTTAAGGTCGGACATCCGCATAAGATCGCTACCCGGTGATTTATCTGCATTAATGTTTTTTATTATATTTTTCACATATTTAGAGCTTACTGGTTGCCACCTCATGGACCTGTCTGTGGCTTTTACATAAGTAAAACAAGGTAGTATGGGGAACCCCCAAAATGTATTGTTTTTTTTTTATATTTTTGTATGAAAATCTTATTGCGGTTCATAGAATACATCTACCTACCAAGTTTCAACCGCATAGTTCTTAGTTTCGGAAAAAAGTGGCTGTGACATACGGACGGACGGACAGACAGACAGACAGACATGACGAATCCATAAGGGTTCCGTTATTTGCCATTTGGCTACGGAACTCTAAAAGTGGCGTCAGTATTAATAACGACGCGACGCTCTATCCAAAGGAATCATTAAAAAAAAATGCAAACGCAATTCCACAGACGTGCTGTGAATTACGCTAGCTAATTTCATTTGACCTTATAGAACATCTGTCTTCTAATAAATACACTTAGAGACATTGATATTTTTATGTTACCATCATGAAACCTTCATAATCCATCGGCGCCCAACGTGATCACTATAATCCGCGTGTCCATTATCACAGCCGATGTTTGCACGACTGGCTGGACGAAACGAATACTCTATTAACATTAGGGAGGGTTAATCCTACCTTTTTGACAGTTTTTTTTTTCGTTTTTTCGCTTATCTTGTCTGTTTGGATGTTCAATATTTGCCAGTGTCGTTGTAACATACTCAGCAGGTTTGGCATTAAACCTACGTTGTAAAATGTTTCGCCGTCTCGCATATGGTTTCCTCGGATTTGGAACAATGACCCTGACCACCCCTTTAATAGCACAGATCTATTATCAAGTTTCATTCACGTTTTAAAAACAGGTGACATATCGACCATAGGCTTGCCTCCTAGCAGGCGCGGCAGCAGGGGGGGGTCACAGGGGACATGACCCCCCCAAAATCTAAGGTCAAATTGAAAATTCTCAAAATCTTGCCAAATAATAAAAGGTTTCTAGCTATCCCATAACAGCGATAAACATCTAGTGGTGTTTTTATTAGTGTAGTGAGTGACCCCCTCCAAAATTTCAGGCTGCGACCGCGCCTGCCTCCTAGTCCATGGAACTTAAATAACTGGCGAAATGTGGCTATGCTGAGATAGGGGCCTTTTGGCCTCGTTCAGGACCAGCCGTGCAAGTACGTAGGATTCGATAGGACTCGAGAATAACTGACAAATTTATCTAATCGAGTCCTATCGAATCCTACGTACTTGCACTGCAGTTTCGATTCTTTTTATTTATAATTTTTATCTGTTTAATTTTCATTAGTTTTAAATAATGTCAATTTCCACGTGTTTTGTCCTGTACGGGTTAATAAATG
Organism: Xestia ashworthii; assembly: GCA_950022955.1. Lineage (NCBI taxonomy): Eukaryota > Metazoa > Arthropoda > Insecta > Lepidoptera > Noctuidae > Xestia > Xestia ashworthii. The sequence goes on from OX465550.1 coordinate 22,903,407, forward strand.
CTTTTTCTTTCTTTCTAAAGCATACCTCTGACTAACCTTTCGGGGAAAAAAGCGTCATGTTACGTTAAGTCATACTGATTTTACGATGAAATTATTAGGGCCTCACACACAAACAAGATCTATTTTTATTAGTTCCGACTGACTCATCACTCGCAAAACCGCAAACCCAGTGCAATGACTTCTTGATACCTTCCTTATCCCAAAATAGATATAAAACGTATTTTTAGAAAAGGACACCGACTCAGGGCATGATGAAGTTCAAGAATTAAAAGCGTACTCAGATAAAAATAGCGTCGACAGATGGCGCTAAATGGGCAGGTGCGCGCGCGCCGGTCGTGGTGTCAAGGCTCATCTTTTTATGGTCAAGGTTGTCCCCATAGATTTTTTATGAATGCTTATTTGACTCAATTAGTTGCTCTGTTGTTATTCGTAATAATTATAATTGTAAATAGCGTTCACATACCTGACACATGATACTGGCTAATTGGATGGGTTTATATTCATTAGTTTTAATTGTCTATGCTGTTTCTCTTCTAGTTGAAGGCGTATTGTTTTGGTATGATAGTTTGGATAATAAAATACTGATGTTTTTAATCTCACCTATAAAATAAGAGTGAATTTTGTAAAACCATGATTTTGAGGCCGAGGAAATTGTCCTCTCAAGGGACACTAACTTTTTATGATATTTAACAACCGTTCTCGGCGGTAGCTATGATTTTTTACAAAAAAAAAAACTTTCCAAAAACATAAAGAAAAACTATTCATAAAAATCTACATAGAAACTGCGAAAGGTGAATCTCAACGGAAGTCTTTGAATGAGAGAGCTGAGGACTTCCTCAGTAATGACACGAATTCTCTATGAATAAAAATAATGAACTACGTCAAAGAAAATCAAAGACTGAGTGAGCGCCCGTCAGGGTTACTACGAGCTCTATAACACTACCGTTTGTAAAGCACAGAGTGAAGACAACGCAAAAGGAAGGCTTTAACATCAGTCAGCAGAAAAGCCAAAACAACCTTCTAGTAGAAGCATCTGGAAAAAGAAGACGATGCCAGACAAAACACTGCACCGCTGCGGTTGATCAATTGCAACGTCATCAAGTTTGAAACCCGCTCGTTTCATACAGCTGTAAGCACGTATTTACTAGTTTGTCACAGATACAAGTATGACAAGTCCACTCGGAACGAATTCAAGTGGAACAGGTCGGAGCAATTTGCGGACTCCTTCCTTACTCACTTGCTCTTTTTGCTTCGTCTCGAATTCTGCGCCGATGATTGAACTTTGAAAGGGATAAATGGAACTAGGGTTTTATTTTGGGTGGAAGATTTGGCTTTCTGTAACCTTGTTTTTAGTAGTAAATAAATAAATGAAACGCTCGAATTTAGAAAGAAAAATACAAAATAACTACCAAAGCAACTGAAGCAGAATTTTTGTTCTTGCTTACCACTTATCTAGTAGATGTAACAACAGGAAACACTGCAGCAATCACTCGCACCAACAAATATCTACATTGCAAGAGAACTAAGAACTTCACTAGCAACATTGTTTGAAGTGCACTTAAATGGCTGCGGAAAAAAGAACCAGAACGATGTTCCGCTGAACAAGCAACATTGTAGAAAGTATCATAAGGGCCATTAAAATAAAGCTTTTGCAAAATTGGCTTGGAGATGTAAAAGAAGACAACTTATAATAATGAAAGTACTTGCTGTTAAATGAAGTAGCATTAATCAGGGAACTGTACTTTCTTGCCATTATTTAGTATTTTCAGCAGGCTACCTCATTATATTTGACTAAGATTTCGCTCACAGCACTTGTGACAAAAGTTGAAAGGTAATCAACTGTCATGTGATGAGAACGGACGAATCGCATGCGACTAAAAAAGTGATGAATATAAATGTGATGGATGAAGATTGAAGAGGAAGACCAAGGAAAAAATAGATGGCTTGTGTGGGGAATGATATGAAAGAAAAAGGAGTTAACGATAGCGTAACGGTTGACAGAGAACAACGGAAGAAAAAAACGTGTTGCACCCCAAAGATAAGTAATATAGGACAGTGACAGGTGAAGGAAAAGATGGCGAGGAAACCAGCTTGTCCTAAAACCAAAACATCGAAGACATGACGTGACATCAATCATCTTGCAGTAGACCTCACTCTCGCACAGATAGGAGGGGTCTGTGTCCCAGCAACGCCAACGTTATTGACTTATACTGATTATTATGTTAAACTTGTGCCAAATATCAGATCCATATTTACCTACATCAATCCGGACAAAATAATAACGATAATCTGAGCACAATTGATGCCATAGCAACAGTTTGCCTATTTTTTCCTTTTAGTGTTGCTCTAAACAGCTTTGAGTAGGAAAATTCCAGATTTGCTTATCACATTTGAATGTAACGAGATTGAACTGCATAATACAGCTACGAATTTTGTTCAGTGAATTTTTCCAACCACGACAAAAAGTGAAAAGATTGAACAAAAACAGTGACAATGTAGGAAATGAATTTTAACAAGAGAAATGTGGCGGGTTTCCGTTATGGAATTTCAATTTCCTGTCGTATGAAAAAAAACAAGGAACGAAGACGACAATCATTGTGAGAATATATTGCGTGAAGGTACCGTACGTATGCTATAGGTATTACGAATGTGGGCTGTTGTAATGTGTGTTGTCGGGTCAGGTGCGATCAATACGAGGTACCATCCCGAATCCTAAGTACATAAAGGAACTTGCCCCAATTTTTCATATGATACCCGAGTACTAACACCTGAGAGCTTAATTACTGTCATAATTTTTGAGACTTCCAATTACGCTTAAAGTAGCTTACGTTACGACTTTTGGATTCATCGATGATTTGAACGAGTTTAACGTTCATACAATAAAAGTGTTCCTAAAAGACCATAGCGAAGATTATTCGATATTCACCATCATTATTCTCCAGTCCTTATCTCAATTTATTTAGGGTCGCCGCAGCATGTCTCCTTCTTCCTTTCTTCTCTATTATTCGCCATCTCATCAGACACACCCTTTCTTGCCAGTATCATTTCTATCACACAGATGTATAACCTTCAAAATAATAAAGTGTGAAAAAAGTAATGTAATATTATCGTGATCTCACTGTAACAATTTATACGATGGTAGTAAGAAACAAAACTGCTTTCGTACAACAAACGATTTACGGGGATCGAATGTGCCATAATACATTATGTTGTCGGTTTATGTACAGAAAGGGTGATAAAAAACATTTTGTGTCACTTTCATCCTTACAAACATTTACCAAAGAAAAAGAGAGACGAATAATTCTATTTCGGGACAGCTTTGAGACTATTTTGACCGTGAATGATGGAGTTGAAGGAAAATTAAATTTAATAGGGGAAGCCAGTAAATAACGTCTTCGGGGTTTAGGAGATTAACAAGTATAAATAAAGGTCGTTATCAGAATTCCGAAGGATTCGTGCAAGTACCTAGCTAAGTTGTTTTTACTTCATTAAGTAAACGTCAAATAAAAGTCGTTTTCTGGAAGAATTTATGATGAAAATTCGAGGAAAATCATTTTTAACGGTTCGCTCGCTGCTCAAATTATACGCACTACGAGCGGATGCCTCGGCTCCTTTCAAAATCAGATGGCATTAGTGATATCTAAGAAAGTTATTTGATTATGACGTGATATTTTTTACTTCATATTTCTGGGTTTCATTTTGAAGGCTCCGAGCTCCGAGATATTACAATGGTGACGCGAAATTGAAAATCTAACGTAAAATAAAGTTAGAAATAATAGAATTAAGTCCATTTGAGAAAGCCTGACACAATTTCCTTATGTAGTTGACAAAATAAGTAAACGGTGGCATTTTTAAAATAGGGGTTTAGTAGCATAAAAGAGAGGCTTTTATACTATCCGGATGCATCATACACTCTTCTAAAACATCGTTATCAGTACTCCACATAACGCAGCGTGAGTGTTTGTAATAATTGCTGTTATCTGTTGGTCATTATCGAAGGAAGTGATAGATAAATGTTATTTATACAAGCTTACATTACTAAAACATGCGTAATTGTCGGTACTCAGTGATGAAGTTCATAAAAATAAGTTAGGGAAAAAATCCAGGAATACTGGTAATAGAAAATGAGAAAAACAGAAACACCACATTAATTATTAGTTTTATTAATTTCATTTTAAATGCCTTTTCTAAGGGGCACCTATAACTATCTGAATGACTTTTCTACAATATTTTCATTCTATAACTTAGCCAGGATTAAGATAAAAATAAATAAAGAAGAGAACACCTAGAAAGGGTAAAACTGTCATAAAAATCTTTAAGCAAATTGAGATGTTGGAAGCTTTACGGGAGAATGCTTTTAAACAAGCATTGTAGAAGATATTTTTTGTGAAAAATATTCTTTTAACAAAAAAATAATTTGCTCTCAAACTGTTGTCCAAAAAGTAGCAGCATCGCAGACATAATTTGTTTAGAAATATAAAGAGAACCGCCAAAAACTTCATGTCTTCGTCAATAGATTAGTTATCATCAAGATCTTAGCCCAGTCATGACTAACGAATTTGTGGAAACTGTGTCAGTCGGATCATGCTGTAGATTCAGCAAAGAGGATGTACATACATATACGTAGACAGACCACGCTTTGCGCCACAACAAACACACATCCCAAGGCACGCCCTCCACTGACGTGCACAGAGAAAGCGCAAAGTTTGCCACCCTAAATAAACTTGGGAAGCTCCCTACATGTCGGTGGCGGGGCTAAGGTTCTACGACGAAAAGAGGTAGTTTTAAGAAGGTTAAACTGCAGGAAAGACGAGGGAAGCTTTGAGGCCTCAGGTTACACCATAGATAATAGCATGAGACAGCCAGTATTAGTATTATTACAGCTAGAAAATTCCAAATCCATCGATCCATAGATTTATATAATTCATCTGCTACACAACGTCGATAACGCAATGAATGTAGTTGAACTGTCAAAATGACTCCTGTAATCTGTCTAGAGAGCCAATTTTCGTTAAAAGAAATAGAAAAGATCAGCGAAGGGTCAGTTCTGTCGACAGTTAATCTTGGTATCATATCACTCATACCAATTGAATTCGTTCGCTCCGCCGCGTCTTCACAACTGTGTGAGTGGCTCTAGATCGTATTATAAGACGTATATCTCGCCACTTTCGTCGAACAATTCATCTTCCTCATTCCTCCATGTCATATAGCACGCCACCACGTCCTGATTTAATAACGTCGTAAATGTTATTTCCAATTCGCGTTTACAATTCTGAATTTCTGATCCGATACTGTGTTGAATTTATGGAGAGTTGCGTCTTGAATATCTTCCGAGACTTACAGGATGAAATTAGTACTCATGTAATATGTCATTAGTGTATTTAGAGTTGTTGGTAAAAGGTTAGGAAACTGTTTTTAACTTTCATGGATGAAACATCTCTGAATCTAGTACTCAAATCGATAGTAAAAAAGCAGAGCACTATGAGGACGTACTTTAAAAACATTTATAATATCATTGAGGATAGATCTTAATTAATTTCAAAAGGAATCGAAAACTCGGAAGGGTTGATCATACTGAGGTTTATATTCTAGGCAGATGAGGCACTGTAAGAGCTACTCAGATTAATACAACAAACATTTGACTCAAATTTAGGCGAAGAAGATTTACGTACAGCCTGCATAACAAATAGAACCTTGAAACTAACGTTTTTTATGTTGTTACTCTATTTTTCGAGAATCGTGAGTGACACGCCAATGTTACATTGGGTGACGCACATGCCGCCGAGTTGTGTTGCCTTGTCGAGGAAGGTATGTGTAATGTTTTATCTAATCTAAGCATTCAAACAAAATAGGACCCTACGTTAGGTGGCAGAACCACCTGAGTGATTTGTTATGAGGCTGAAAGTTGGAGGAGCCCTCTAAGTACTAATTTACAAGCGAATGTCATAATTTGCCTAGTTTCCCAACTATGTTGGATGTCGGCTATCAGTCTAACCAGTATTTTACATTCAGCAACACCTAACCTCCAAAGCCCAGTTACTTCGTAGGTAGCACGCACGATACTCCGTTTGAGTTAATTTAAATATTTGCAGTCACTAAAAGTATTGCTTGATGTCGTATCTAATCTACTCGTAGACAATCCAGAATCACATCTAGTATCCTACTACACTACATCATAAAGTGCGCACTACGCATAAAATGGACACTCATTTGCATAATCATAGCCTTCAACTTACGCTAAAATCCGGACGTAGTCTTTATGAATACTGTCAAGTAGAGCAAAAAACGTACAAAAGCAGAGCTTGGAAGGTTTATTCATTTGTTAAGCGTCCCGTTAAATTTGCTGGCCGGCTACAGAACTAAAAAGAGGTTATAAAAACTTTCATTAAGTTTCATTTCCTGCGTTGTTTTTTCTGGTCAACGGGCTTCGCGTTCTGGATGCAATAATGAAAATACATGGTTTAAGACTTAAGCTACGGTCGAACAATTTCCAAAGTGATGGACCCAATTTTTGCTTTATATCGTTGAAGTCGTTTATTTTATCTTTGTATCGTTGTTATATTATGTTGTAGGTGTTTATTATTCCTTAATAAATAAAATAAAAATTCAATTAGCTAGCGAAATTAGACACACGTGATGGGAAGTAAGTTAGTAACATATTAACGTCATAAAACCAAACAAACACTTTCCTAAATTAAAGTCACTACTTACACTATCTGCAAAAACAACACAAAAAACCTGCAAAAACTTTTTTCATGTTTTATCATATTTAGATAACATAACCCATGGCTTCCGCAGAGTTTCACTAGCGAATTCAATTTGACCTTGTATATTTAGAAAAGTACTAAACCATTATGTACTAAGTTTCTTTTGGCCACAGATTCAACCGGACAAAATTGAAAACAGACAAAAGTACGCTACAAAGCTGTCTAAAAATATTTTTATGCGACGCTAACAATGTTGTGAACAGATCTAGATATCATCCGAGATAAACGATGACAATGGAGGACAATCCTTTTATGTCTTTCGTAGGCGGCTCGCAACACCTACAGAAACAAATTCAACTTTGTCCTTTTTGCACGAATGTCAAAATAGACACACTCTTCCAACATATTTTAATACCATTGATGTGATCCCCTTCCCCGAAGTGTAAAGAAAGACCGAGGTTTATCGCACACCCATATTTCGTCAGTTATGTTTGCCTCCCATTAAATAGGGAGCGCCCTTATTGCCATCAAGTCCATCAACCGGTTACAAAAATCCAGACTGGGTTGCAACTGGGAAATGTGGACCTAACACATGTAAATGCTTAAGTACAATAAATACACCTAGTTCTACGAATGATGATAACAATGTAAGAAAAGAAAAATATAAGTCCGTTTTTTTGTGTTTTGACATTCAATTCAACAAACACCAAAGATTTTTAGATAGAAAAATAGGTTTCTCCACGAAAAGAAATAAAAGCGCGTTTTTTATGAAGCACTGAAAGGGAGAAACCTCGGCTACCTTCGGAGCTTTGTACAAACACAAAACGATTGATGGGCGGATGAATAATAAAACGTTTTCTAGCGAATCGTGGCTCGCCATCATAATAATGTACACGAATACGTCACTTTGACACATATTAATGGCTACCACGAAATTTAATCTTTACCTGCTAGAACAAGTTAATATTAAGGAAATACAGGGTGTAAACCACCTCATCACAAAGCCGTTAACCAAGCATTCTGTACATCAAACTAAGTAACTTTAAGCAAAAATTATTGCTGGGAAACAACTTTTTTTTTTGAGGTTATAAATCATGTTTTGTGGTAGAACTCAATGTAACGCACTTAAAACATTGTGCTCATGGATGGATTGAATAGTACGGGGGTCGTGAAGGTGTTAAAAGTCAAAATCTTACAAAAAAAACTTGTATTAAAAAAAAACTTGTCAAAAAGTTGTAACTTTTACCCCCCATATCTCCGTAACTAGAAGGTTCCCAGGTACCTATGTTGTAGAACAAAAAAATGATCGCAATGATGGGGAGAACAAGTGCCTTTCGGCTTCGTGAAGAGGTGTTTTACACCCTTTATACAGTGACAATCAGACTTCAACTTTTTCAAGCCTTTAATTATGTTAGACTCAATTTGTAAGACACAGTCTATGAATAAAACCGTCACCATTCAAAGGATTCCCTCACACATTGGAATTTTGGGTAACAAAGAACCAGAATCAGCAGCCCCAAGAAGCATCGTATGAGGGCATTAACACATGCATGCACACCGTTATACTCAGATTGTCTTAATCATGTCAAAGAATAATATTCACCAATCAAATTGAACGCGATCAACACATCTACGCGTTTAAGAACTTGTGATAGTGAGAGTCATCATTGTGGAACATTGACATTGATAGTTCTTGAACGTAATTCAGACTAGAAAAAAAAAAATGAGGGTGGGACGTAGGACTCCTTTTAAATTGGTCCTTACGTTTCAAAACATACCGTCTTGCCTGTAGGCCTGCACTCCAATCCACGCGTATCAAGAACATCTAATAATATCAAGCCCGGTGCAGGTCTTCAGAAGTGGGGTACTCTCAAACATTACGGCTATGGAGAGCATCAGTACAAATTACAACAGTGACGTCATCGTTCATGTGGAGCGTTCCACGGATTGATTTATCTGTTTTGAATGCGACTGGCATTCTTGCGGTAAAAACTCCATCGCATGACCGTATTTATAGCTGTTGAGAACAATTAGAGATGAACGAACATGGGTTAATCAAAGGACCAACTTTCTTACGCAAAAATGTCTAAAATCTGGTTTTTATCTGTTCATTCGCATTTTTTTTGTCTCAGATAATTATTCTTTAACGTTTCAGCTAAGCAATTGAGCTTTAATCGGTGGTAAACTCTTGAGTAGTACTTATGCGTTGTAAAGCAAAAACCGAAAAAGCTAAAACAATGGTCCATAAACGAAATATCTCAACATCACGGCGAGGTATTTTGATCAGTTTGGATTCATGCACGTCGCCGTGGCGGAAACCGACGTTCATGCATACTTGATGACCCGAGCCCGAGTCCCCTCTATTCGAACGACTTCGGGCTTGGCTTCTCACCCGGGACCAATTGTCCGGTTTCAAATATATTCATACGCCACCATCAATAGCTTTTTTCAACCATTGAATGGTCCAAAGTTTTTCAATATTCATTGGACGTGATCCAAGTTAACACGCATTAAGGAAACACATTTACTGCCCTTATTCCCTTGAAGTTTGTCAGCTAAAGCAGGACGTGTCGAATGCTACGTGACACGAATTCTCACGATGGACGCCAACTTCTTTTTATGAGTCTTGAAGTTTCATTCAAGTGTTAAGTTTATTTTGAACATTAAATAAGTGCTTGAAAGAAAATCTGAGATAACATTGTAGCTATTGGGTTAACGACTGTAGCACACGAAGTTAAATTGTAACTACTATGTCATTCTCAGTTTAGTTTGTTACAATCTACGTCATCACGCGAGCATAGATTATTATATCATGGAATCTTGCATCTCCGGACGGTATTGTTTGGCTAAACATAAATTACGCGCTAATTACACGTTACTATGAGTCCAGACATGTTAACTATACAAATGAATGCTAACGCTTTCTGCTGACCGACCGTGCCAAGACCTTCTGCATCTATTTTGCTTTTGAAAAGAGGATCCTTCCAAAATGATAACTGCGTGAATGTTTTTGAAGTGTGCTTTCAAACAATCGTTGCTGAGAGATACAAATAGGAACAACGGGTAGACAGGCAAGCATCTGTTCCTGCGCACTGAGGTGTCTCGTGTGTCGGTAGTACGCTTTACGTACTGATGGCGACCGACTGGCGCCAGGTGGAAGTAAACAAAAAATAAAAGGAAGCGCCGCGCCGTTTAGCAGCTCATTTGAATATTTGAATGCAACCATGTCTTGGAGAAAGATCAAAGGTGACACACACAATAGTTGCTACACCACCAGTCCAAATACAGCAAAGGTTATTTGGATCAAACGAAATTTCGGAGCAAAGGTCTATACCAAAAAATATATCTTAACATTGAACAAAATGGTTTATATTGGGTAAAGTACTCTTGAAGTCATCGTCGAAAATAAAAACTCAAGTGTTTACGTGTTCCGCGGAGTTCGTGAGTTTTATCGTTCAAAGAATAATGCCATAACTGTAATAGTGATCGTTGTACGTTGGCAAATAAAGCGGAACAAATTATTGTGGCCGCCGCCGCCGATGTGGGTACAGGGAACGGCGCAAAGCAATCACAAACCAATCAGATCCGTAATCCTTGGAGCGAAGGGATAAATTAGTTTGTATCGCCCGTGGGAATGGCCGGCACGATATGCGATGACGCAGCACACGACTGAATACTTTAAATACTTGGCCTCTTCAAACTGCATTAAACTGCTCTTACAGTTAGCAGACTAACTTGTGAAACCATCTTGTGTTCGAGACGTGAACTTTTCGCCGTCAAAAGCTGCTGAAATAGGTATAAAAGTTTCTGTAATATGTTTATTATTTTATCTATTTTTAACACATTCCTAGGCCTGTGTGAACTGCCGACACGCGGCTGTGACTAATCACTTACCGATAAAATCTCGTTCGAAAACCAAACAGGACCCAGTGACTCATAGATCAGATAGCCGCCTGGACTGTGAGTTTTAATGGTGCCTCCTTGAGTAACCAGTGACTTTCTTAGAAGTTACGTTAAGTTTCTTATCACAAACTCAGGCAAACAAACAAGAATAACGAATGCCTGGGTTTAAGTAGATTTTTGGCCCTTTATCTGTTTACTTCTGACGATATATTGTCGCATAAAAAGCGACAACGCAAAATAAGAACTGTCTGGAATTGGTATAGTTTATGGAGGTAACCCTTTTGTGCTCTAATGAAAGGACTAAAGAAATAATCTTTCGCTTGTGTCCTCTGTGCTCAAAAGACGGGTTATAAGATCAAAGCCGAAGGAACGATTACACACGTCTGCCAGCCTGATCCAATTACCCGAGCCAGGATGTTAACTAACCCACTTGTTACCCATCCATTGCATAACGAAGGGTACCCGTCGTTAGCTCTGTATTTTTTGACGTTGTGTTATATCAATGTTGCGTGTTTTCAATGCATCGTTTGGCTCGGAAAGTACACTTCAAATGCTTTATTTTAGTACCTTTCGGTGAAAAAACATGTTTAAAAGTCTGTTACGGAATCTATGACCTTGCTTTTATTGACGCTTTTGATATTACTACATTTCAATTGCCATAGTTTCTAAAATAGACGTGCACATTATAGGTAAACTGCTTTCCTATCTGAAAGAAGACTTGTACAATTTGTTGGACAGTGTTAACATTTTCTCGTGTGCTAGGGGTTTTAGCACCTCTTTTATGGGATTACGTTCGTGAGGTCCCAAATACAATGAAAGCCCTTGCGTTCCAGGGAAATCACGACTGGTTAACGAAGGGCTTAAAACGTGGTTTAAGCATTGAGGTTAAACAGGATTTGAGGGTACACAGAAATAGATGAAATGACGGTTTTGGAGAGTATTTTGATGCAAGTGGACTGAAGTGCCTTCCATAAGTTTTATCGTCGTATTATTTTATATGCATAACTTTTTGCGAATGAACGTACCTATTCGAATGGCGGGAAGATCATGTCCTGGAATGGGTCATAGGATACTTTTATCCAGTTTCTGGGGAATAATTCGTTATAACTGCAGGCATATAACATAGTAAACAATAAAATGACACGCAGATACTTAAATAGGTATTCTAAGTTTCGCACTTAACCCATTTTATGATCGCGGAGACGAGCTCGTGTAGGTAGCATAAGTAAGTACTCGTAGTCGTACATACACGATCCGAGGCACGACAGGCGTCGAGCAATGACGAGCGTAATGCAGTGGTGTCCATTGCGATGTAAATTTTAATTAATAATAGTCGCCACACGGCGCCGGCTCTTTATACGGCTGCAAAATAAAACAGCACCACATGGGTACAATAACTATGTTTAAATAAACGCTGACAACGACTGTACTTCGCTCTTTGTATGTTTCAATGCTTTAGGTAAGTATTAATGACATAAGTATGTTTTTTTTTATCATGCTCGGCATTTTCTCTATCATACTTATTAGAAACTCTCGCCTTTCCCCCATGGGGGGTAAGCAGAAAATAAAGAATACCACCTGTTACGATCCTTGCATCCTCTTTTTGCCTCATCCACGTTCATACATTTGGTCACGTTCACGCTGCGCCGGCGCCGGTTGATAGTTCCACAATTTTTTATATTATTTACGCAAATTTATACGAAGTATTTTTTACTTGATTAGCACAATATCTATTAACTTGATATTGTAATGTGATGGGCATTATGGCGATGTGTTTGTTTGATAGATGTTTAGTCTGGCTTTTTTAGATTTTTACATACAATAGAAAATGTGTGGTGGATTTTACGATTCTGTAGGCAGATTTACGTTTTTTTTAATAGATGGTAAACGGGTTTGAATAAAAAAGGTTTAAAAGAAGATTTGTATAAATTAAAATACATTTTGTGCAATTTTGCAAGTCGGTAGACAAAAATTAAAATGAAGGTTTTTTTTGTTAGACGAAAAGTATAAAACAGGGTAGGTATAGGTACTTAAAAGTTAGGGATGCATCCGATACCGATACCGATATATCGGCGATACTTCGGGTTTGCCGATATATCGGTATCGGCGATATTTTTATGGCAGATTCAACGATACTTTTCAAATTCCGCGCTTTAAAAATGACGTCTTATACCCAAAGTTGAAAAAAATGGCGCAGAAGTACCTACTTTAGTTTCCAAATGAGTTCTGTCGCATCTGAGAGACTATTTTCCACCGCAAGTCTTATTCAAACAGACTTGTGAAATCGCCTTTGCCTGCAAAACTTAAAAATACTTTGTTTTTTAAATAAAAATCTTTATGTTAATTTTGACTACTAAAACTATTAATTAATTGTGTTTTATTTATTCTACCTTCCTTTTTGAATTCAATAAGCGTATCGGTATCGGTATCAGTATCGCCGATATTTTTATAACAGTATCGGTATCGGTATCGTATCGGCAAAAAGGCGTATCGAGGCATCCCTACTTAAAACTAATAAGAAATGAATGTTACTCAATGTTATTTTGTCATAATGAATGACCCTCTGACCTTCATTGATTGTTATTTTCTTACATACTTAATAAATCTTTTTTTTTACTTTATCATTAAAACATGTTTCTTACTGATAAAGATACCACATCTTTAAGCAGTTGTTATCATCATAATATTATTATCAGTATTTTTCAATTGAGAGCTGATTGTAGAAGAAAAAATGTCAAATAATTGTGTTGATGATCTCACATGTTGTTATTTAGTTAGTGCAAAAAGTTTAGAGGAAGTTTCAAAATTTATAAATACCTTTGAATTTAGAATTTCAGTTATTTCCTCAAACTTTTAATTGCTTGATTTACACATTCCTGAACTCTGATAGAGATCAATGTTCAACAATATTTTAAGCCGCAATTAATATGTTTTTGCTATCAAAACAGAATGTTGAATTTGCAATTATTTATTGATGATCCATACCAAGATTTTAGTGGAATTACACAGCTAAATATCAGTAGAAAGCATGTAAATAATAACTTGTTGCTGTTTACTAATATAATCAAAATAAAATAATTTTGGGAGCATTATATTGGGGGGTAAATAAAAAAAAATGGCAGAGCTATCTCTCATAAAAGTTCACTTTATGAACTTTTTTATATCCCTTGTGTTGACTTCTGACCTAAGTCATTACTTGTTTACTAAATTATCAAATTTAACTTTTCAAGGAATGTTCAAAAATTATAATATCTTATTTAGAGAACTTCATGAATATGTATCAAAGCTAATCAACTAAGTAAGTACTTGTGCTTTAACATATAGTATGAAGTCTGCCAAAATGATTGAGATAACCTTACTTGTTAGCAGAAATTCTACTTATTAGCATTGAAATGAAGATGTGACGCACTTTAATAAGGCATTCTACAAAAACCAACGTTCATAATCGCAAAGATAACATTACGATTGCCCTCTGCAGTCCGACAGGAAATTATTATAACCACTTAAAAAAACATCATCAAAAAAATAAACCGGAGATTATGATGCAGGAAACAAAGTAAGCTACAATTATTTCTCTAAGAATACTTACATACAACCGAAAGAGAAGAGTTGTGCGTAGGCTTCGCTTTATTTACCACTAGTCCGACATGGAACACATCGTTTTGTATCCAGTAAAAATCTGTAAATTACTGATTTGTCTACAGCTGACTCTGTGGTTATACCGTCTAAACAGCGATAAATACTACACAACACTAAAAAATAATACTACACAGCGTCACAGGAATATATACTGTCATATAAAAATCAACTTTGAATCGTGAACGTTCACTCTACGATCCTATACCACCCAAATTCACATCACCATTATTTGCGCACGCAGTACCCAGTCATTCGACGTTCACAACTTCACATCGGCCATTCGGCTAGCTAACGACGACGGACGGCTGACATAAGAAATGTTACCAGCTAACGAAACAAAATCAGAAGCACACACGTCAAAAACGTAAAATATAAATTAAGAAATATGTAATGATCAAAGCTGTAACCTTCACAGAGTAACACATCGCCGTAAGATTGATGAAACTTCTTGCGGACACGTATTTTTGTGGAAAACAGCGTTTCGTTATTTATTAAACAATAGGTAAGTTCACATCACACAAATATAAATCCACGTTAATGGATTTATTCCGTGGATACCAAATATCTTTAACTAATTAATGTATTATTTATCCACAATGAGTTCAAGCGCATTTTCTGTTTTTCATAACTAGCAACATTGAAATACGGTTTTTAAGTCGATTTGTGACAATTTGAAATCGATTAATCGACTAAAAGTAAGAACTATAAAAAGAGTAGCACCAAGTCATCTCTATTTTGAATCTACTCAAAAAAAAAACAGGAAGCGATCAATGGTCAAAGCTGATCAAAGTCAAAAATGTCAAAACAAATTAAGTCAACAAACTGACGTGTACTTTACTATTATTTTAAATACAAATGAAAAAGAGTTAATTTGTCAACGTTGAAAATGTCGGAGTCGGAGAGACTTGTGCAAAATGGTGCAGGGCCTGTCGAGGGCGCAGAGATAAGAGCTGACGGGGACGCGCCCCCGACCGTGCCTGTATCTGAACGGGAAGCATATTTTCAAGCTCTTCGATTATGGATCCAGCAAGCGCAGATGTATCAGAACCTATCGACATGTTTTCCCTATTATATGATGACATTTCAAGGCCTTCAGAATAACGCTACTAATGTACCATTGTTGAATAACAACTATCAGTTCCAAGTGCCCTTTCAGGTTCCTAATGCGCCTCGAAACCCTGCAGAAACTCCAGCCCAACCTGAAACACTCACGCCCGCTGAAGGTATTCAGTAAAATGATTAAATCAAGCTTTAGTTATTGTAACAATAAAATTGGTGAAGAGCTCTCTAGGAATTGCACAATTAATTTAAGAAATTACTGTCTAAGAATGTTATAAATAAACATACAAAAATAGAAATGTTTTGTGTAAAGTTCTTTGGTAAATAAAGTCACAAAAATTGTACACTGTTTTTGTTTTTTATATTTTTCAATATGCCATGTTTTACATAATACCGTTTTTATATTTGCAGTGATAGCCCGTCACGGTGGATATGAATATGTCATACCACCACTACACAAGCGCCTCGTTGCTGAGTTTATTGACTTTATGCTTCTGTTCATTGTAAAACTTATAGTAACATTCATGGCAGTGGATATGTTTGAATTGATGTGAGTAGTAATATTTGTACTGTACTCCTGAGGCTAAGAGAGAATTTTATAATCCAAGGATTTAAATAAGTGAATGATAGCTGTGCATTATCTGAATATCACCTTTTCCAGTTGAACATGAATATTCAATTGACTTATGGTTTAAATACACAAAGAAACATGATAAAAAAACAAAAGTTTAATTGCTCATAATCTACTGTAGTTAACATTGAAAGTAAATGTTAAAATGAATCCTCATATTTAAAATAGACCAAGCAATAGGCTTGTTTCCACCATTAATAAATTGCAAATCTATTTAGTCCGTCAATTAGAGTATTGGAAAACAATGGACACGTATTTTTTGTTTTTGTAAATCAACGAATATTGACAAAGATAAAACGCATCAAAACTCGGGAGTGGGGGCTCGTGACGTCACTGTTCGGTATCAACTCACTAAGAATGATACCGAACAGTGACGTATTGGGAATTTTAAAAGCGTCGTATCTTAGTCAATTTTGGTTTATGTGACAAAAGAAAAAATACGGGTCAAATATTTTTTGATAATCTAAGTGACGGACTAATTAGATTTTTTCAGTTAACAAGCCTATTAAATAAATATTTTGCAATAATAATCACATTTCCCTTGTAAAAAACATTTACATTTGTAATTATTCAGCATTATATAACACATTTATTTTAAAATAATTACAGTGACCTAGACAAGTTTGATTTCTACAAGTTCAGTGAGCATTACGATGACTACAAGTATGCTATGGAGCTGACATCTGAGATTCTGTTCCTTGAAATAATCTACAGGATACTTGTGTGCATATTTGAGGTAAGAATTAACTATTAAAACCTTATTTCCATTTCACTAGCAGTAACCTAAATTCTTCAATCCAAAATTCAGCATCAAATTTGGCACTTTCACTCATCTGTCAGCTAAATAAATGCATATCATCAGTACACTATTGAAAATTCACTTTGATGCTCAGCTGTGCATTGTACAACAAAACACTTTCCTAGAATGCATTTAGATGCAACTTAGTTTTGAATAAAACTTAAACTTTTAACGGTTACTAATTTTAAAAGCAACTGATCTTTCTTCGTTACATGTCGATGAACTAAAATTTTGTTAGACTAGTATGTAGCCACTTGCACAGCCTGTTCACAATAAACCTTCATCTGTAATCAAAGTAGACACAATAGTTAGACAATGGTGTCAGATCGATTCGGTTGGGCTTCGCAGACGAAGGGTAGTTAACATGGCATTATTAGGACAATATTTCAAAATTTAAAAACTATGTGAACACAAGCATAATATTTACTTGTCTATGTAACTGGCCACAATCGGGGTGCAATTAAGTTTTTTTTTTCTTAAATGAAAAAGCGTTTATTCGTTGAGAACTCATATTACAAAAAAATGTTACTTCTGCCAAACTATAAAGCAGTTTGTTGGCAGATGTAGCTAAGCATGTAGGTATGTGTGTGTACTCTTTATCTAACTCACTCAAGGCCAGGATTTAATCTAGTTACTGTAGTTTTTTTTTTAACTTTGTATTTTCCATAGACTGTGTAAATATAGCAGTAATATTTGAAACCTTTCGTTTTGATATGGGTATATTAAACAATGTTATAGTCACATCTATCAATATTTTTTGTTTTCGGCATAGTTGTATTACTCACTATAAAAAAGCTGGTTTAAAATACTTCTTGACATTTTTTATTTTATTAATTTCTATACAAATTCATTTTGATTTTTAAATATTATTGTTACAGGCTTTCTGTTTATCTAGCAGCGTGGGACGAACAGGCGGCGCGACACCCGGCAAAGCATTACTTGGTATACGCGTAGTCACAGCTTCTGCTGTCATTCTAGTTGAGGGGCGACCGAGGGAAACTGTCTTACTGTACCCTGGTCGAACACTCTCCTTTCAAGTTGCGTTATTCAGGTCCCTGTTGAAGAACTTCCTCATTTCCTTACTGTTTCCTCTATGTGTGGTACTCTTCGTCTTTCGACACAACCGCACTGGGTATGACTTACTTTGCGGAGTGATTGTTGTTGAAGAAAATATGTTTCCTCCGAGAAGACATGCTCCGTGACTTGTGAGTTTACTTTGTATACAGAATGTATTTAATAGAATAGGGGAGACGACAAAAATAAACTAATTAGTTCGTCAGGTAGATTATTAAAAAAAAAACCATTTGACCCATATTTTTTCTTTTGTTACGTAAATCAAAATTGACGATGATACGACGCTTCTAAAATTCCCAATACGTCACGCCTAGGTATAATTTTTAACTAGTTCTGACGTCACGAGCCCCCACCGAATTTCGATGCGTTTTATCTTTGTCAATATTTATTGATTTACAAAAACAAAAAATACGTGTCCATTATTTTTCGATAATCTAACTGACGGACTAAATAGATTTGTAATTTTTTGATACTGTCGTCATGCTTATTGATGATTGATGACTGTACTTTAGTTAGTCGAATGCACGACGTGTTTGGAGTCCCTCCCTGATTTGTTGGTGAAATCTTTTTTTTCTTTTGTTTGCCCCATCCCAACTTGTTAACGCTTGGTACGAGTATAACCAGAATTGATGAGTAATTTGTTCCAAAAATACCAATAACGTCTCACCAACAAACTTGAAGCATTCTAAGTCTTGCTAACTAACAAACTGACAGACAAACATTTTAGATCTCTATTTATACATACAAATTAATAAACTTTGAAATGAAATTAAAATGCCATTAAAATTAATTGAATGGTATGTTGTCTAAAGAAGATTCACTGTTTTCTCCAATCATGTTCTGTTTTCTTCTCTAACCGTAAAACGTGTTTTTTTGTTGATGGGATCCAAAGTTGCCCATTATTATTGTTGTGGGATAATTTATCTTTGTGTGTATTTAACGGTTATAAGTATAAATTAAGGTGTTCAAATTAAATGTTATCCAAGAAATACTCTTTAAGCATCAGTGTGATATGAGGAATTGGAGACATTTTAACTATAAAAAAAATATACATTTAAATGTATTATTGCTTGAACTGTTGTAAGTATGTTAAATATTTCACCAAAGAATCGGAATAAACCTAGATGCGTTCTCCGGTACATCCTAATTGACGACCCGAATGGCGTAGTGGTAGTGAGGCTGCCTTACATTTTTAGGGTCCTGGGTTCGAATCCCAGTAGGAGCAAATGTTTATGTGATGTGATGAGCATGGACATTTCTTTCAGAGTCATGGATGTTTATATGTAAAATAAGTATGTATTTACAGACAAAAAGTATATATGTAGTATATCAACTATCTGGTGTCCACGACACAAGCCTTGCTTAGTGTGGCGCTAGATGGCGCTGTGTGTTAATGTGCAGCGATATTAATTCCTGCGATCGTCGCGCTACTACAAAAGGCGCCCTCTGTCCGCGTGACAGCACATTCAGCATAGCTGTCACCGTAAAATTGTCATGCATTTCACAATATTACGGTTTCACTTCGATAGATTACAATCCACCGAAACATAATGCGTTAAATTGTAAGCTGTATATTCGTTTGACAATATTTCGAGAGTTTACTATCTCTAGTTATATTACAATCTAACGGTATTTACAATATGACGCTGGCATAGCTATTCTTGCTTCGATTCGATTTGGATTCGGAAAGTCTATCTCGCTCGACGCTAGCTTTCGTATTGCTAAAAAAAAAGGACTTGCCGAATCGAATCTAAGCGTTCGTGAATAGCTATGCAGGTTTGGCCATTAAATAATAAACGCAGCGGCCGCGGCGATTATATTAGGACATAACCTTTGACGACAACGTTTTTTTAACGTGCCCTCGAGGCGCTCTGAACGCAACAAAACTGAGTTTGCAAAGCCCACATTGTGTGCTTTGTTTTATTTTTAATTCAACTGAATCATGGATCTTAAAATTGGAACTAAATCCACCATCTTTTACTAAGTTTATTTCACAAATGTTCCAACTAACAGCATCCTAAAGATCTGCGTATCATAAGATTTGGCGTTTTAAAGACGCGCCGTGTCGGCCATATGCGTAAAACGCATCAGTATTTAAGGTGCTTAAGCAGTAAAACAATGGGATTTTTATTTTTACAGACATAAAGGTGTGCAACGTTTTAGACTTTCACGGTTTTCCACTACACTTAAAGTACTTACGGGATTATATCCGTGATTTTCTTTCTGTTTTTCGTCCCACCCGCATACCTCTTCAGTATTCCCGCGATCATGATGCTTGCAACAGCGTCGAAATATCGGGTGCTCGAAAAACAGAAAGAAAATCACGGATATAATCCCGTAAGTACTTTAAGTATAAAGGTGTGCATTCTGAAAGTTGGCTACGTCGCAAATTGCGGTCAAATATTTCGATGTTTTGATAATTGCATGAACACTGAATAATATAAAATGTTATCGAGGTATTGCATTAAGGCTGATGCTCCAGGGTAGCCCGCGAAATTCAATTTATGTTACGTTTTTTTGCAATTTGCAGGCCTGTGCTAGGTTGTATGTTGAAACCACAGACCTTGAAAGAGTAATTCCTTTATGAACTTGGAGGATTGTATTGATGATTTTGATGATCATAATTCTATAACTACGTCTTAAAGTCGCGAATCATATTTTCATCAACATACAACCTAGCACTGTCCAGCAAATTTAAAAAAAAAAAACGTAAGAAAAGTTTTATTTCGCTACCCTGGACCATCAGCTTTAAATAAAGATTTATTCTTACGTGTTAGGATAGCAAAGTTATTCCTATTATGTTTAGTGTTTACATTTATTATTTAAATGTACCTACAGTATGTTATTTTAAGATTCTATGTTCATAAACTGTTATTTATATATGTTGGTACCTACCTATTTCTTGGATGCGAAGTTTATATAAAGAAATAGTAAAATATATTTAAATACAATAATAACCAGTAGACATTATATTTTGTGTGAAATGTACAAAAATATTATCTGCCCAGTGATGTGTAGAACTGGAAAAATGTAGTTACTTTCAAAGATATACAGTAAAACGGGGCTATTTTGAGTTTTTGAGGCCTAATTGGTACCATATATACCAAAATGTTATTGGGTTTTTCTATCACGAATATCTCTGTGGCAGCCAATCAAAGTTTTGCTGGAGTTTGTAAAATAACTCCTACCATACATCAATCGACGGTAATCAATATTTTTGATCCAAATTCTGGGATTTCCCAAATACCTAGCTCCCAAAACCCAAATGACTCCGTTTTACGGTAGGTGTTCTAATGTTACGGTACGCGAAAATATATGCTGTTCTATATAATTTGCACGTGTCGTTTGTATAAAACAGCATGTATAATCGGAATTATCAGTTCAGCACGAGCCGAATATGTATATCGTTGAGGGTTGACTTTGTCGTTCAACAAATTCTGCCGAATCGTTGCAGATTCTCTTACTCTCATATCACACTTTTTACAAGCTATTTCATGAACTAGGTGCAAGATATACTTTGTATAATACCTAGTTGTATAATCAACAAAAAATCACGGTTTTTTTTTTGTAAAAAATTACATAAGTAAGTACCTACATTTTCCGATTTAAAATACCGAGTTACAAAATTGTGATATTTATTTTTGTGTATTATACTGTAAATATTATAATAAAATGTAAAATTAAAAGTTGGGGTTTAATTTAAGTCGTAGGTTAGGTTATGATGAGGTTGACTGGTTTTTCAGGATTAAAGCCTCCAACAAAATCATCATCATCCGCCTAGCCTTTTCCCAATTATGTTGTGGTCGTCTTCCAGTCTAACAAGATGCAGATGAATACCAGTATTTTACATGGAGCGGCTGCCTCTAACAAAATATAAGATTATAAAGTATATTTTTAGTAATGGCTAAAAACATGGAATTTTCTATCCACCCTTTTGGGAATAAGGGCGCCTTCACATTACGTCGCAAGCAGTGCGGCAGCAGCGCGGCAGCCACGCGATAGCAGCGGATGCCTTCTCATTACAAATACAGCCGCGCGACTAAAGGTGGTGGTACGTATGATTGCAACACTGGCTCGAAGTCGACTGACAGCACGCGGCTGCCGCGCTGTGCCGTCCAGTATGGACAATCACGTGTCGCGCTGCTCTTTTTAGTATGGAATTAGCCGCCTGTGAACAGCGCGTCTGTCGCGCTGCTGCCGCACTACTTGCGACGTAATGTGAAGGCGCTCTAAGGCGTGAGTTTTTGTTGTGTATGTAACGTACATAATTAAATTATCAAAATCATCAAAGTTCAAATACTTAACTCAAATTGACGACTTTTTCTTATCTAGATACATATGTCTTATGCTGCGGCCACACTACCGTGTTATCGCTATTATGAAGCTATTATTGAAGCTACAACTGGGTGTAGCCACGATTCATAACTATAATTTTTCAATGTCAATCAATATGGCGTAAAACGGTATTCAATCAATAAGCTCTAGCTCTAATCCAGGTAAACATTAGTGTAACCACACCACTTCACACGGTAATTCAGGATTGCGGTAAACGGTAAGGTAGTATGGCCGTAACTTTTAATTTCGCGGACTACCTTGACAGCTTTGATTATATACATGTCCTTGACAGATTGTATTGGCTTGCAGTGCATTCCGAGATAGACTGTAAACGCTATGAGCGTCCATAAATCCGTTCCGAGATAGACCGTGAGCGCGATCATAAGCGCGATATCGATGTTCCTTGAATCGTCATAGATGACGTCATGGCACGCGCCATCTTGCGATTACACCAACCATGCACCAAAGAAATATCACCGTGAGCGCTGTCAAATGACCTAATGACAGATCTTAGCTGTTATAATCGTGAAAACTAAAACGGAACGCAAAATATTGCTGTGAGCGCTGTGAGTGATTATATCGTATCTCGGAATGTACGGTTGATGTGCTGGTGTCTTTAGTTACAAGTCTTCTAAAGGTACTATAGATTTTGTTCTGTTCGTTATTTGGGTAATCACATCAGGCAAACTTGCCATCTTTTACTATGCCTCTTGTATGGCGTTTTCCTATTATCTTAGCTGATTTATAGACTAGATCTTTTGAAGTCAACTATTTTTTAAATAGAATTCTTTTAATTTTTTTTAGTCGATTTTAATTATCAACATCCCTACTTTGGTAAACTGCAAAACCTGCTTCACTCAAGCAAGATTCCGTTCAGAAACGAAATTGACATTATTGACAACAATAAAAGATAATTATTATCAAATGTGTAAACTGTTAGGAATAAAAAAACTAATTGTAATTACTTTAAATTCTTAAAATAAAGTCGTAAAAGCTCTGTTAAAAACCAAAACATTTTTATACATGAAAGTAATTTTGCTGAGTTGGCTTGCGCGTCGCACCGTCAGTCTGCCGTAACGTGGCGGCGCTGCGCTCGTGTGTGTGCTGCAGGAGTGGCTCAGTGGCTCGAACTGTCATTGTTCATGTAGTTTTCTGTGATAAGAATTACTGTGAAATTATAGTTTAGCGAACTAATTTACACAATCACGATGTCCGCCTCGGGTGAATTCGGTAATCCTTTACGCAAGTTCAAGCTGGTTTTCCTGGGGGAACAGAGCGGTGAGTACAGGCGAATTATCGCCCCTCCGTCGTACATTTTTAATATATAGTTTTGAATTCAGGATATCTATTATAGATTTGTCTAGACTTTATCGAATTACTGACCTACATAGGCCCGGAGAGGCGTAAGTTGCGGGTTTTGATCACGGATAAGTCTCATTACTTTGCAGCCGTAACGTCTGCCGCGTCTGTGCCGAATTACGTTATGCTGAGATGTAGGTTACACTCTCTGAGTACACTGTGAGCGTTGAACCGCTTCTATAGTATGTTCTCACGCGTATCTGCCGTTATCAATCACTGTATTTGATTAGAAACGTTCCGCGGTAATGAGATGGTGTACTGACACGCAGATTTGTTTTTTTTTTCAGTGGGGAAGACGTCGCTCATCACTAGGTTCATGTATGATAGCTTTGACAACACTTATCAGGTGAGTCATCAAGTTCCCATGACAGGTGAATGCTAGACTGTCACTATTCTACTAGAAACCTGGCTGTCTGTGTGTCCAGTTATGAATTACATCACTGGTTAGTCATTGGTGCTCATGAATATGTATTTGGAGAACAATGTTGTATCTGCATAACATCTGAACAAGGTAATGCTCATAATTTTTGCTCTAAATGAGAAGTGCAATGAAAGTGACTGAGCTCAAAACTGAAAGTATTTCTGCCTGATAACACCAAAAATGTACATGACAGAGGTATTTGTTGTTGCAGAATTGCTACAAGGCCTTTTATACTAGTAGGATAAGTTGTTCATTATTTAATTGCAGTCCTCCATATACATCTACTATACTTTGTTTTGCCTTCTTTATGTCATTATTGCTAATGACTTCTCTGACCTTTTATGACCTGTCAAAAGTTGAATGACCTCTATATTACATACTTTGTAAATGCTCAAATAGGTATCTTGAAAGAGCAATAAACACAACATAGCAATGAAAATACTATTATCCATCTTTCTCACAAAGTTTTGGTATTGCCACACCTTGGTTTTTACAAAACCAATACAATATTATTTATTTATGTACACACGAAATACTTAATAGGACATTACATTAAGAAAGAAGATCACAAAGGTAAGAGGGAGGGAGGTATTATTGATACCTAATCGGTCCAAGTTGACCTTTAGAAAACAACATGCATTTAAAAAAAAATAAAACCTTCATTGCCACTAATCCCTGTACTATGGTTGTTTAAATTCATCCATTTATTTAAATAGCATTTTATGAAAGTTTTATAAACATAATATTCTTAATCCCGGAATAAGAATTTGCACAATATTGTTTAGTGATGCCAAATCAGTTAAAGTTGACTTTATCATATACATTGCTTAGGAGTAGCCAGAGTTGGGAAATCTCTACATCAAGAAACTTTTCGATTTTAAATATGTAAATAAAAGGATGAATAAAACTGCATGGGATTCTAGGTTTTATTCATCCTTTTAAGATTAAAACTTCATAGGATTCTAGGTTGTAATCATTCTTATTTAAAGTCAAAAGTTCTTGATCCTTGAATTAAAAGTAGCAACAACGAAACAGGATATTATCATAATCATTATTAGTCATAGAAATAATCTAATTTAAAATACTTGACCAACCACTGGAACTGTGGAAGATGAATTATTTCAATAACAATAATAACCAGATATTGCAATTAGTAGGGTTTATTTATATTGGTAAGTTACTTATAGACAATGCCTTCCATCTAATTTTACAGCTTTTTTTCCGGTCTTCATAGGACTATCCACAAATTACTTACTTCCTATTAGGATCTATTAATCACCCATAAGTAATCTATAAATAAATATAAGTCACGGAATCTAAATAAGTAGTTGAGCAGTGCAGTATGTTAACCTTAGACATGGACTGCAAGTGGCTATATGAAAAAAAAAACAATCTCATTATGAACATGATTTTGTGCAGTCTACAGAAAAATCTAATAGGAAAACTCTTTTTGGGATTCAATACCTTTTATACTTAATGATTTCTATGTGTTTCTTGTTTATTATTTTACACTTGGTTTAAACAAACCCTTCACATAGCTGTACATCAAACTAAATAACTCGCAAAAATTATTGCTGAAACATGACCTTTTTTTGATGAAAAAACTCCATGTAAGGCATTCAAAACATTGTGCTGATGGACACATTTAATAGTAAATGGGTTATGGAAGTATTGTGAACTTAAAAAATTAGTAGTATTTGAAAAAATACTTGTGAAAAAGTTGGAACTTTAACCTTCAATATCTCGGCAACTAGTGGGTTCCCAGGTATGATTCAGAACAAAAAATATCGCAATGACGGGGAGAACAAGGGAATTTCGGCTTTCGTTAAGAGTCTATTTATCCAGATTTTTATTATTTTGATTATTTAAAACAAATTAGAACCATACAGGAATCTCATGTATTCTGTCTTCATTCAAATGTGGTAGGTATGAAAGAGTTGTGATTAGTGGTATGGTTTCCACCATTTTTAGAGAAAATTCTCAAGGAAGGTCATTGATAATAACATAATAATTGCAACTGTTTTTAACACTGGTCTATGTGGCAACTAGAGATGGGCAGAGGGTTTAAACCCAATGGACGGAAACGGGTTTATACCGGGTTTTTGGGTTTGAAGCGGGTTTAAACCCGAGTAAAAACCCAAACAGTGGGTCTAAATTACTTTCACTAATATCTTGGACCGTGGTTATAACACAATTTAGGTATGTATTTATAACACCTATGTTAACAAATAAATAAATGATAATATTTATGATTAGGTACTTCTAGTGTTTTTTGGAGTATAAATATCACTAATAGTGGTACAATCAACAGTAGGTACATGAAGTTTCACAACTTACTCTTCGAACATGAGATTTTAACAGTTATATTATAATTTATGCAAGTTTTTCACCACAGCTTAATAGCATGACCTTGCAGATTTCAAATAGGTAATAGCCACAGTATTTACTTTTAAATAAAACAAATGGGTAAGTGATTGTATTTTTTATAAAATTAAACAAATAACACAATCAATATTTACAATCATTTAGAGTCAGTGTCATACCCAGAATTATCATTAGGTATCAGGTGATCAATTTACAATCATTCAGAGTCAATGTCAGTCCCAGAATTATCACTATCAGATTGTCCACAATCAACGAATACCAACTCATTTGATGTCGTTGCTTCCGATTGAGATGGGGCGAATACTTCGTCCTCAATAGCATTTGTATCGGTTTGCGGTGAACTTTCATGTGGTGTTGGAGTTTTCATCGCTTGATAGAAAGAGAGCATACACGAGCGACATAAGTGCGACAAAGAGCGGCATATTTCTTTCTCTAACTCGTCGTCTACCTGCCGCGCCGTTTGTTTAATTTGAAGAAAATTTATCAAAAAGATGATTTAAAAACGACAACTATGGTAAATACTACTAAAATATTCACAATAATTTACGTTTACCACGTTTAAATTGATAAATTTCACCAAACCAATAAACTCCCGAATAAAAACCCCGTGGGAGGGAATAAATGGGTTTTTATTGGGTTTAAACCCAGTAAACGGGTTAAAACCCGGTTGATTGCCCATCTCTAGTGGCAACACTTGGGGGAGTCCTATGTCCAGCAGTGGACGTCTTTCGGCTGAAATGATGATGATGTTGTTGATGGCACCTGTTAAAAACTGTGGCACGTGCAAGCTTAATAAATCAACTGATTAAAGAGTCTAGAATAAAATAATTGTAAAGTTGGAATCCCTATGGAAAATTAATTGAGTAATCTGCTGACCGCAATCAGGAGCTCAAATGAAAAGTAGTATTATCTTCTTAAGATAATTAAATTTATGGCTGACAACAGCTTGGTTTAGATCTTTAATCTTGTGATTTAGTACTCATTTATTATCCCTTATAAAATTTTATATGTTACTGATACAGAAATAGTGTTATTGGTTAAAATTTAAACAGCTGTGTTGAAGTAAATAGTAAGTGAGAAATACTTACCAAAGATAGAGTATGAGTATACTATAAAAACGTTTGTCGTATGTCATTATAGTACTGCGATGACACTATCAAATGGATGGTGTAAAATGAAGTTCATATTATTATGTGTTTTCCAAAATGAACGGGTTTAATTCCTGATTAGTCAAATTTTCTTGAATAACTATGGATTTAGCCTTCCACACCCTCTTGGATAATTCGGGCTGTGTAGGGTCAAATAAAATTTATTAGTTGAACCCCCTAGACTTGATGGGGGGACAAAAAAATTCCCAATCTCATGTGGTTTCGTCAAGTGTTAAGTGGTAGTTGGTCCCATGAGTTTTACTATCTACTTTAATTGGTATATCTACCAGCTTTATTTCATTATTTCTGTTATTATCTGTGTGAGTTGTTGAAACAAAAAATATATGATTTTTTGGTGAATCATGGTGTATGATGTAACATTATAACTTTTTATGTAAGTAAGCAAAAATGTCATAGTACCGGATTTATTCTTACAAACCAAAGTGGTGCCCCTGCTGTATTCAGTTAGAGAAGATAAACTTAGCATGACTACAGTAGAAACAGGTTTCTTAGAAGAAAGAATAACGACAAAACTTTTGTTCATGTCATTTTGTCGATTCTTTCTTCCCGTTTTCTACGGTGCTCATGCTACGCGGGCTGGTATTAATTAAGTAGTTTGCTCTGATTTTTACTAGAACATTGTAATGCCGATAAACAAAGTAGGAAGTAGGTTTTATTATTCAAGTAGATAGCCTTGACTGACTTTGGCCAGCTCCAATTGTGATGATAGTGCAGTAAACTGCACATACATGGTAACATTTTGTCCTTGAGTTGACCAGTGTAGTACAGCTTAACAATAGAACAAGAGACCAGCTTACTACTGGTACTTACTGGTTTGGTTTAATAGCAGTGATAATCAAGGAGTGTGAACGTCGGACTGAGTGCTAAGTCATCACATCAGATTTTTCAGATTCATGTGTGTATTGTATAATTATCACTTGCTTCTGTGAAAGAAAACATCGTGATGAAACCATCATGCCTGAGACATATTTCTCGACGTCGACGGCATGTAAAGCCAAGTCAAAGGCGGCATAAAACTCTGACACCAGGTTAGTCACTAACCACAGAAAAATAAGTCTGGTTTGGATACCTCTGATGAGTGGCCTTTTTTTTTTTTCGGATGGGAAATCATCAAATGACTTCTCCCACTCTGGGCGGAGCGGGAGGGAGTGTCAGAATTTTACTGACTAAAACCCATCCATGTTCCTTCCTCGCCCTTTATGTTCCGGGGCCGCGGTGTCACTTTCGAACAGGCCCGCAACCCCGGCAGCTGATGAGTGGCCTGTGGCACACAGTTTTCAATTTCATAACGTACTTTTATTGAAAACTGGCAAAATTAGGCGAAATCCCCAGAATAATTATGTTTGTTAAATAAAAACATCATTAACGTTATCATTTATCAAAACCGGCAAAACAAGCCCGATCGAAAGGCGCGATAATATTGTTTTATCTATATTAGTTTTTATCTATAACATATAAGTGTAATTAAATCGTAGTTATGTGCATATCTAAAGTCGTAAACCATTAGGAAATAGTGCCAAGTACAAGGTAAAGTCGTTTCCGTTGTTTGGAAAATCTTGTAATAGAGAGATAAGTACTAGATTGATGACATACTTTTAACTAAAACAATAAATACTTTTTACAACAATAACATGCCAAGATAACAAAAAACAAGTACTAGCTATTTTATGAAATACTAGTGGTCACCGAAGAAACGATGGATGGACTGTGTGTGTATCATCCTTGATATGGCTAGATAGGAGTTGACTGCTGAGTTTACGAGTAATGGAGAAGCACGAAAGAAGAAGACATGGTGCCGCGCCGCCGACCCCAATTAAGTAGGGTTAAGGTCAGAAAAATGATGACGATGTCAATACTAGTGATCGCCCAACGGGGTCGGCAAGTCAAAGCTGATTGTAGATGGCGCGTCCACCGCATAGACCCAATCTGGGGGTCTAAAATGGCCGCTTTAGCAGAATCGTAAATTAATAAAAAAAAAAAAAACTTTTAATTCTTAAAATGGTCTTTGTAACCATTATCATAAAGTCTAATTTAAGAATTTTTTAACGTGATTCATTTACTTTTCTAATAAAGCGCCCATTTTAGATCCCCTGACCAATGAGGTCAAACTACTTGAAATATAAAATGACATTGACAGATTTTCAACCAATGACGGTGTTTTGGTTCAAGCGGTGCTAGCGCCATTAGTTCCACAGTTGCCCACCCCATTGTCGAATTTCGTTCGATATTGATTTAGAACTGATTTCTTTAGTTGGAGGTTGAACGAACAATTTTTGGGCAATGACCTAAAAGCTACTCTCAAATATGCTAGCAAATGCAATATTCTTATTAATGTGTCTATTAAAGTATCTTAGATCTTCAAAGTAAAGGCAACTTTTGGCACGACACGGTTATTTTTAAAGTCGTTTTATGGCAAAGAGAAACATTGAGCAAGGACTTGAAAATACAGAAGAATGATCAGAGTCCCTAGCACAAGCGCGCAGTTTAAATCTATACTATCTATACTATTTATAAAGCTGAGGGTTTGTTTTTTTGTTTGAACGCGCTAATCTCATGAACTACTGGTTCGATTTGAAAAAATATTTTTGTGTAGGATAGTCCATTTACCGAGAAAGTCTTTAGGCTATATAACATCACGCTACAACTAATAGGAGCGGAGCATAAATGAAAATGGTTGCAAAAACGGGGAATATTAATTATTCCTTTTGTAGGCTTTTTCTCTTTTATGTGACACAGACGAAGTTGCGTGGGTCAGCTAGTGTAAGATAAAAACGTCGATTTGAAAATGAAAAATGCTCGTTTCACATACGTAATATTATTTTTCACTATTTTAAGAATTTATTCTTATCTATGTCGATGAAGCTGATTGTGCTTGTTAATTGTATTTCCAATTAAATAGTCGTCGTATTGAACGTATAACTGATCGAAATGTGGGTGTACTATTAGGTATACCTCTGCCTAACCCTTGGCGGATTTCATGCGTGAAGTTATGCATGAAATCGACATAATATTTACGTTACGTTTACACCGCGCACTCGTGCCCGTGCTTCTGAAAATGCCAACCTTGGCGGGGACTGGGGATCAATGGCCTTGTTTGAAACAACAACATAATTACATAACTTACGCCTGTAGACAACGGTGTTTCTAAAAGTACACCCACATTTCTCTAGTTAGTCCCATGCAGGGGCGCATTTCCCTATAGGCCGAGAAGGCCCGGGCCTAGGGCGGTAAAATTTGGTAGTTTTTTTTAAATGTGTCCATATAGCATCCCGCAAAAAAATACATGTATGGCGATTACGATTATTAGAAGTGTTGCTCATCCAATTGAATCTTTGCTTACTAGTTTATTCCAAGGTTAATTTAATTTCTATAGTTTATTTAATATTTCATGCTTTACAGCACATAGGGGGGCGGAAATCTTTCGTAGGCCTAGGGCAGCAAACGTATCAAATCCGCGCCTGGTCCCATGTAATAGGGAGCGAGCCTATTGCCATCGACCGGGTACACATCTAAACAATAACAAAGAAGAATGACCAAAAAAGTTAGGGCTTTGGTCCAAAAAACATCTGCTGCCCCCAGGGTTGACTCTACTGTGGGTTGACTTATACTGTTGGACTAACTGTGTGTACAACTACAAATGTGCATTAAAATTCGAACCCACAGTTATAGACTAATTCAACGATATTTAATACTGCAACGATACACTATTGCTTTCATCTATTTTATTGTGTATCTTATTTCTATTCATTAAAAATCCCAGTGGTGTGACCGTTGGCCTTATTTGTTTTTTTTTACCACTTTGCCTGCTATACGAAAAAAGTCGTCAAGTGAATGTGCAACTTTTCCTCAAGTTCACGTTTTAGCTAATAATATCTATGATTCATTGGGACAGATCTTTTCGGGTCCATAGAAGAAAATGTTGCATTGGAACCCTTCTCTCAAATGAGCTATGTAGTAAATCTGGGATCACAACTTGATGTTTTAATCAATTTTTGGACCAATTTGGTCATTCTCCTTTAATAAGGCTTTCCTACGCTGCGTATAAATGCGTAAAACAAACAACATGTCTTGGCGGTCATCGGTTCAGACGCTACCGTAATATAATTGGGCATCCAGCTGTGACAGTAAACCTTCCACTACACAATACTTGGACTAGGGTTACACGGCCGGTTTCATTTCAGTATTAATCTAGGATTGGTAGAATCTAGGAGTTTCAATTGAAACCTTGTCAATTTTGCTTTGTGATCTCAGCAATCTACTACAGTAAAGTGCAAAATTCTTTTTGCAATAATCCTAATTTAAGATCGGCGCAGCATGTCTTTCATACTCCTCTCGTAGTCTCGTCATCTCAGTAATCAACTCCTTTCTAGCCATCATCATCATCATCATCAGCCTATTGATGTTCCCACTGCTGGGACAGGCCTCCTCTCTGTGAGAGGGAATGGGCAATAATCCACCACGCGGCCCCTTTCTAGCCATACCATCTGTCTAACAGTCCATTCATCGTTTCTATGTTCTTCCGCTACTTATCTAGTATTCAAAACTTACTCCACAGTTTCCTCTCTCCAGAAAAATGCCGAAGCAAAAAAAAAACGGTTCTGTGCAATGTCGTGTGCCTTAGCTACTAACAAATCTTTAAATACCCGTAACAGATTTTATTTGCTTTCAATCTGAAATCATGCAACAAGTAAAACTTTTTTGTAGCAATTTTGGCGGATTTCACTGGCTGTTAGTAAAGTTGATAATATACTTCAAGCATGCCTGTACTTCCGTCCATTTACTTATCTGTTAAATTCTGTAATAACTAGAAGCGTGTAAATTTATTTGTATTGTAGCAACAGTTCGTGCATCAAATATTCCTTTATTACTGTTCTTTGGGCAGTGTTTTTTATGAGTATCTGTAAAAGTTGTCTCGAATCAACCATGCGTTGAACACTTACTTCAGCTTGCGTAGACTCCAAATTAAAAACGACAACATTTTCGGTCTATGTTACTCGTATTATTTTTATTGACGTTGTTGTGTCTGTATGTCGTGCAGTTATCTGTCTAAGCACGAATGAATATCTTTGAAAATCTTTGTTGTACCACTCAATAAATAGGTCTTCATCATCACCATCGTCCACAGCCTAACTTCGCCCACTGCTGGGTATAGGCCTCTCTTTGCTTGTGCCAAGCTCCACAGACAGAGATGGGCAGACGTCATTGTTGTCCTTGCGGAAATATGCTAATAGGTCTTACTTAATTTAAAATTCATCAGCGTAAAATTACCGTCCTCCCGTCCTCCGAATAAAATCTGAAGCTGAAATATACCTCAACATCGAAAAGACAAGGCTGATGTGTTTATCGAGGAAAGCTCTGAGAGTAGACTCAAAAAAAAGTTCTGGAAGTAACGGGGAAATCTATTAAGAACCTAGTAAACAGCAATCTTCTCTAAAAACTAGGATACGGGCAATTGGGAGCGCGTTTAATAGGTCTTAGCCAATTAGGCATAGTAGAACGACACTGTCCTATATCTCGTAGGTGTACGAGGGAGATAATAAAGATTTTTACGTTATTTCGAAGCAGGGTATATTACGAGTACTTACCCTGTTTCTTGAAACCTGATCGCATCTAGGCTTCTCAGACTTGTAGCCAAAAGTATCATCGTTTAAATCATGATAAGATCATTTAGCCTAGAGTTGTGGCTTTCTTTGAAGCAATAACATCGTTATACAATTAAAGCTAGACAGTTTGTGGATCATCCGATATACTCGTGATTAGTAAACCTAGACCTCAAGAACCTCAACTGCCAAAAGGGATTAGATTCAATAGGGTTTTTGAAAGCGGGGATTTGGTTAATCAAACGTCGATCTCAGAAGGTTTTAATAAGAATTTGGCCTACCGAACTGATGGCATATATGACGTTGTTAAACCCACAATAGATTTTATTTCGCTTTACATGTTTCACGATTAAAATGCTAGTTAGCTGTCCTTGGAATTGCATTTTTATTAAACATATCATTTCAAACTATTATGTTTGATGGCCTTCCGATACAGGAAGTTTTAATCATAATCTTCATTTTCCTGCCTATTTACGACACGTTATACTGCTATCTTGGTGTGATGATTGGGACTCATTCACTCAACAAAGCAAACATTTAATAGTACCTTTGTAGAGCTTTGCCCAGCAGCAACAAAATCAATTATTATATTTGGAAAACCGTTAATGCTATTGTGGAAGCACCATAGTATGAGGTCCGTTAATGTGCAGTTTCTGGTCTTTCAGTGAAGAAAGTATTATGGGTTGTACATACGGTATTTGGAATAGCATCTGAATAGCTGGACTGCACGCGGCTACGCTACGGTGGTGGTTTCTACGGTGGTCATTCTACGCGTGCTGGACATACCATATTTTCTTTTAAAAGATTTATATCTGTCACCGTAAAATTGTCAAATACGTGATATTACAATATAACGTGTATCTCTCTAGCGATATTGTAAAGTCTCGAATTATTGTCAACTGAACATACGGAAGTATCTCTTGCCCCCATAAACGGGACTTGGGGCACCCCCCCGTTAGGTTAGTTAGGTTCCTTTAAACCCTGCACTCGGAAATAGGGGCCCCGCGAAGCGGGGCTCCGTCGACTACGCTTTTTAGGGGAATATGAAGTGTTTTAAGGTTAGGTTATATTAATCGATATTTCTCAGGAATGGTACAGTATCTTTTCATGAGAGTGGTACCATTGGGCAAGGGGGACCCCTCCTTCTCTCCACACCGCGTGAGTTGACTACCATTGCATGCATTTCACGAAAAATAACGCGTTTTATTGTAAGCAGTATGTTCATTTGACAATAATTCGAGACTTTACAATATTGCTAGTGATATTACAATATAACGTATTTGACAATTTCACGGTGACATATCGATTTTACATAATCTAAATGACCTAGACTTATACACGTAGACACATTTTACTACAGGACATCATAACTGGACACCGGGACTTACAATTTTTACAGCCATATTTTCAAAGTTCTAAATTCACTTTTTACAGACATGTTTCACACCAACTATTCAAGAGAGATCAAACCTCTAAAGAATGTGTCTTTCGCAGGCAACGATCGGTATCGACTTCTTGTCGAAGACTATGTACTTGGAAGACCGTACGGTACGACTGCAGCTCTGGGACACCGCTGGTCAGGAGCGATTCCGCTCCCTCATACCCTCGTACATCAGGGACTCTACGGTCGCTGTTGTGGTTTACGATATTACCAGTAAGTATTGCCTTTTCTTATTTTTGTAAGAGCTAGATGGACAGACCACCTTAAAAAGGTACCTGAGATAGACTGGATACGGGAGGCGAAGAATACGGCGCTGTGGCCTATGGCTAGCAGTGGCTTTCAATAGGCCGATTTAATTGATATTTGTAAGAAATGGAAGGCATATAAAGCGAGCCAGTTTCGTGACGAATCTTTGAAACAGCCCCTGAGTGAGGACATTTTCAAGCACTTGCTAGATGATTAGATCGGGGAACCCGATGTCGTTACGATGTTTATAAGTGCACGTTGTAGTATGGTCGTTTTCGTAAAAGAATACCTAACGTCTCCAGATGAGACTAAACTGATCCCATGTTAAGCTTATACAGTGCGTTGATCTTTAGCCAGTAGCTTCGCCAATAGTCGCCACTATTTTAGCTTCCTGTGGATTCTTAAGACTAGCCAAAGAAACACCAAAGTGACCCTCTACTGTAACACTCTTTAGAATAAAAATGGTCTCATATATTACCAAATTATTGTTACTAGGCTGGGGCCGATCAATATTGCACTCAGAAAAAGAATCATTTAATATTTCATGAGAATTCTTGCTAGGTTACCGTCGTTGGCCTTCGCAATCGCAATCGATCCGTGGGTGTACTGTAGTGCATTTCTGATGAAGTGCTGACCACTTCGACTTTCGAGAATATTTTCGAGGAAGTTCGGAGAGTATTATCAATTCCGAAAAGCTTTACGCTGATAAGCAATGTGTATGCATCATTAATTTGGGATCCACACCATACTAATATTACAGATGTGAAAGTAATTCTGCCTGTCTTAGCACACGGAAACACCAGTACCTGTGTTAGTGCGTATACCTTTCCCCCTGGTAGTATGTTTCCGTGATAATTCCCATCCTCCACGCAAACATAGCCGCAGCGAAACGCCAGTATCTTGTGTTGTTAAAACTCATACCATTTGTTGATAATTTTTTTCGCCAAATCTTTGACCTAAATAAAGTCGATTGGTTCCGTTATCATAATAATACTCTCAGACTAGACGATGCAATTACCCAAACAAGATATTTAAGAACTGGTTTCTCAATTTAGCTTACAAGAACTTGGAGATACGAAAAGAAATTGGGTACACAAGTTTGTTCTTGACGAAGTTGAAGTAGGTCCATAAAATATTGGCCGCGTCCAACTGTGTTACGCGAATTGAATCCCGAGGTAACGATATCTTAAACCCTCGGGTTTCGCTCGCAGCTGGCTAAAAAATAACTCCATTATAATTTACTGGCGGCACACAAAGTAACAGATATGTTGTCATGCGGTGAGAAAGGGTGTGTCCTCTTGATCTTAACGGTTTTCTCGCATTTTTGTATGGCTAGCGACGTTCGTGCGAACGATACGGGCTTTAAACCATGAAATTTCAAGTTTTTAAGATTTGACCTGCCCTGTCTCTTTAGTTTGCTGGATGCTTTTGCCATGTTGCCATGTTCTGCTTTACTTCTGTCAGATTGTCGAGGCAACAGCCACAAGAGTTACGAGTAACGGTGATCGAATTTTGCGAAAGTTGCAAAAGGTTCCAATAATGCCCTTTAAATGATCCACATATTATTTTATTGTGTGTAGTTGAGATGATTAATAAAGCATCTGTGTGTGGTCTTAAATGTCACCGTGTGAAACGTATAAGCGAGCGACTGAAAACGATAGCCCTGTCAAAGACCATGTCATCTGACATTGACATTTGGCGTGCATTTCAAACCACAACACCTTGATTTTCTAGACGTATTGCGTCCTTTAGTTTGTATAGTTTTTTCAGCGTGTTTCATAAATTTTAGCAGCCGGGAAATGTAAAGACGCGATTACAGCTGTATTGCACGTAGCGTGGTTCTGAAAGGCCGAAAGTGGGCCAATGGCCCGACGGTCAGCGCCTCAGGTTACAATTTACGCGCGATCGTATATCAGGTTTAGTGTCGTGGGCTTACCTAGATGCTCCTCATCATTTTATTTGTCAAGTTACCTATGAGACACTTGAAAAACGCTATCAAGTAATTCAATTTTATTATTAATCTTTTATACGTCTGTCTCTGCTCGTAAAGTTATACTCGTTACTGTACGAGTAAGCACCTACTTTGAAAATGTAATAAGCTGTTTGCTCTCTTATTCGCGTTACATATTAGCCAAATGGTGTGGAGGAATACAATCATTCAGATTTCATAGCGGTCACAAAACAATTTGAAATCTTTAATTAAGTCAATTGTTCGAGAGTGGTGTGCGAGCAAATATAGACTTTATACTGTGGGGTGAAGGTTAATATTTGGTTTGGGGGTTGTCTGTCGTCTGCAACAAATATTTGCTTGCTCCACCCCACTACGAACCTTGGGCCTGGCTGTTTATGTCTAAGTACATGATATATGTTAGTCTAGTCTAATGTTCTTTTGTTTTCTGTTTCGAGACCAATTAGATGTACTTGATTCGAACCCCGCAGTCCTTCGCTTGCAGTACCTAATTGTAGCCCGTTCTGCATCAGCGTTTCTGTCTCGTATAGAATCAACATGAAGAGTAATCGTTTCAGTTCGTTTTCGTAAAGCGTCAGATCTGAATTTAGATGCGACGTTAACGAGACATTATTTGTCGTATCAGTCCACACATTGGTCCCAGTTTATACACATACACAATCTGCGTCAATCTCTTCAACATCAGTTTCACTAAGAATCTAACGTTCCTAATGTTTATACATACATACATTCTTACGTGTATATTCTGTTTAAAGCACATTCAGCCGCTTCAATATCGATTGAGAATTACAGCTACCGATTGGCACAAATTGAGTTTCATATTGTTCAAGGTTTGACTTCAGAATATTCATAATTGTTGTATGTACTTCCGTAATTAAGGTTATTGTTGATAGATTTAATGTTATCCTTGAATTTTGAGAGAGTGATTCACGTTTTTGTAAAATGTTTTGTTTGAGGGTTGAATGAATTTGTTGTATTGCTATGAAATTGGGTAGTTGGAATCTGGGTGATGGAAAAGTCCGCGCTTTCTTTTCCCCAATGTTAATTAGGAATCCTAATAAACACTTACTTGGTATACGGCTTTTTACTAAAAGGCCGTAAATCACGTAGCTATCGGCCCATTACTAAAAGACAAGCCTTTAAACGCCTGGATGCTCGTAATCATAAAGACTATCTTTCCTTTACAAACTGCCAAATGATTGAGTTATCTATATACATATAATGTTTAAATAATCCAGTTAACTCAGTCACTGCTGATATCAATATGACTCTAGCCTTCTATCGATCAGCTAGCTTTGCTAGAGATGTACGAGTACCATATGTGCTTGGCAACAGCTAGAATTATTGTACAGTTAAAAAGTTACAACGTCGTGAGGTATAAAATTTGTCTTGGTCGATACCGCCACAGCACTTCGGTTTCACGTGTCCTACGAGACTTTTAAACTTTCATGTAGAATTGTAGAATGTCTGACGTGCGATGACACCAATTTTTTAATATTAATGCATAACACAAGGCTATTATAATTACTGGCCGACTTCCGGACGAAGCGCGGCCTATAAATATTAATGATAAATTCCGTTTTATTGTCTTATTTATACAAGGACGCGACGAAATATTTTATTACGGAATTATTATCTATACTTTCAAACACAATTTGCACAAAAATGCACAGTTTTTTTTTATTTTTGTAAACTATTTACATAAGTCAAACAAAGTGTGTTACTGTGTAGATTATTACACAGATTTAACGATTGCAAGGATCCTGTAGATCAGGCGATAAACCCAGCTAATTGCTCGTAAAGCTACTGGTTGGAAACTATAAAGAAAAGAATTGATGTTGAGCGAAACTCGTCCATAAACATAGCCATAAGCCCAGAGCGTGGGACACAGTTCAGTGGCATGACAGTAACATAGTGTACTGTTGTCTTGAGGACTTAAAGAATACAATGTATGTGTGCAACATAGTTTCTATGTGTGTTTGTGTGTGTGTGGGAGAACCTTGCCCTAGCTTGCCGCTTTAAATTCTGAATCAATCAAACTCGCATTTCGATTTGAAGAGGAAAAGTGACTACAACACACAAGAGACGAAATAGGTACCAATAATTGAAAGGAAATGGCTTGATTAATTTACAGGTTGATAATAAAGGTGACAGTGCAAAGATAGGTCGATGACATCATCATAAGTTCGTGAGTCATACATGGTAGATGTGAATAGCCATGTCCGGCTTACGATTAAAAACTTTATTTGTATGTTGGCACCTCTGTGTACTTTTAGGTAGCCATCAATGAACTTGATGAATCACCGTTTCCCATCTTTGTTTTTTCATTTTATATAATTACAAAATAAAGTCGATTAGGTATGTCGTCAGTCTCTGTTACGCGCTGACAGTTTTTGATGCTGTTTTCGCCGTCATTTGGAATGTTCATCCTGAAAAGGATGTTTGTATAATAAAGCAAAAAACCTCCTAACGAAGCCGAGAGGCACTTGTCTCCCCGTCATTAAGGTCATTTTTTGTTTAACACCATACCTGGGAACCTTCTAGTTACGAAGATATTGGTGGTCAAAGTTACAAGTTTTTGACAAGTTTTTTCTTTAATACAAGTTATACACCATGACCCCCGTACTATTCAATCCATTCACCAGCAGTCCAGCACAATGTTTTGAGTGTGTTACATTGAGTTCTACCACAAAACATGATTTTTCAAACCAAAATAGTAAGTTGTTTCCCAGCAATAATTTTTGCGCAGAGTTACTTAGTTTGAAGTACAGAATGCTTGGTTAACGGCTTCGTGATGAGGTTGTTTACACCCTGTATAATTTAGTTTAAAGAAATTTGACAGATCGTAGTAGCTTGATGTACCTACTTAAGAAATAATTTTTGTCAAGTCGTAGAAGTTTGCGAAACAGAACGGGTTTCCAAATTAAACTACGCTTCTCATTTTTGTTTTGGCAATTTTCATATTTATAAAACTACTTAGTGATAGTAGATATAATAATATGTAGTAGGTAAGCCAGGTGGAAAGCCTTACAAATTCACCTGCGCAAGCTGGCACACCCACACAAAAATGGTCGCCATGCGCAAATATAGTAATCCATTGCCGTTGGTTTTGAACGACAATCCGTTTATGGGTTCGAGACTAATGAATGGAGTGGCTGTGAATGATTTTTTGTTATACGTATCGTATATACTTTCATTTACATTCAGTAAAAGCCTGTTATTTTAAAATTACAAAAATACACTTCAATTTTATTTATTTTGGTGTAGGTATAGGTTTAATAATGTTTAAGTTTGACATCCTCCTGCAATAGCGCCATGGCGGGTCCCATAAGTTTTAGCGCGCATTTAACTCATACCACAGATGCCCATACATATTCCAAATTGGTAATTATATTCGCTTTAGAAAACAAAATATTCGCACTGTAGCTCGATCCACTTTCCCTATACCGCGTATGCTTACGATGCACAATGCGCTCGGGGAGACCAACCCTGAATTGGACTTGTTTGCTGATGAATGGAAGACGAAGACCGAGTAACATTAGTGTTTATGGTATATGCTGTACTAAATAAATAAATTATACAAC
Source organism: Xestia ashworthii (assembly GCA_950022955.1). Classification (NCBI taxonomy): domain Eukaryota; kingdom Metazoa; phylum Arthropoda; class Insecta; order Lepidoptera; family Noctuidae; genus Xestia; species Xestia ashworthii. The sequence continues at coordinate 22,943,728 of OX465550.1, forward strand.
TTCCACAGACGCAAACTCATTCCACCAGACATCGAAATGGATCGACGACGTGCGCACGGAGCGCGGGTCGGACGTGATCATCATGTTGGTGGGCAACAAGACCGACCTGTCGGACAAGCGCCAGGTCTCCACCGAGGATGGCGACCGGAAGGCGAAGGAGCTCAACGTCATGTTCATTGAGACTAGCGCTAAAGCGGGATATAATGTTAAACAGGTAATTTCTATTTCTAATTGAATAAAAATCGCTGGATATTACACACACCGCCATCTAGTGCCACAGTAAGCAACAAGGCTTGTGTCGTGGTCACAAGATAGTTGCTGTACTACATAGATGCTTTTTTTAAAACTTATTATAAAGGAGAATGCCCACTTTTGGGCCTAAGCGTTACAGTCAACTGGTTTATTCCAAAATTATCGTAATTTTATCATAAAACAAAAAACAGGAAAAAAAACAATAGCAAAACTGACAAAAAAAATTGCATAAGTAGAGTGTAAAGGGCCGCTACGGCAAAACCTAACCCCATTTTTTTTCCGGATCGTAAATCATCAGATGACGAGTCAGCGGGACGAGTCCCGCTCTGGGAGTGTCAGACTTTTACTGACTAAAACCCATCCATGTTCCTCGCCCTTTATGTTCCGGGGCCGCGGTATCTCTTTCGAACAGTCCCGCAGCCCAGGCAGGCTTCGGCCCTTCAATGCAGTCACTAGTCACTACCGCTGTGCCATTCGAGTCCTCAATAATGGCCAGATGGTTCCTACAGTTCTGATGCCTGCTGTTTATCATTATTCTGCCCTTATCCTAATTTATTAGGGGTCGGCACAGCATGTTCTCTCCAATACTTCTCTATAATTCGTCATCTGAGCAGTCGCCTCACCTCCTTTGTAGTCATTCTCTCCTTTCCTGCTGCCTGCTCTCACTCAACTCAATTTATTTAGAACTAGCCGATGCCCGCGGCTTCGCCCGCGTAAAATTATATACTAAAACCTTCCTCTTGAATCACTCTATCTATTAAAAAAATCCGTTGCGTAGTTTTAAAGATCTAAGCATACATAGGGACAGACAGACGCGGCGGGAGACTTTGTTTTATAATATGTAGTGAGTAGTGATTACTTCAGTCTCTCATAAGACTCCCAAGTTGGTCTAGTGCAGACTTCCCAATCAGTGGGGCGCACCTCCCCAAGGAGGCATCGAGAGATGGCAAGGGGGGCGCGGCATGCGATTGTCACCAATATAGCACATGACCAGAAAAAGTTCAGGAAGAATTTCTAGAAATTAAGCCCGATTCGGCCATGAAAGATGACTTCCAGCGCTTGATTTGGAGCAGTTTTAAATATCACTGGACATCAAATATCAAGTAATTTATATTTGATGTCCAGTGATATAAGTTTTAGACTGCTCCAAATCAAGCGATGCCGCTCTTGCTTTGCATCTGTTCCGTTTTCCTCGACATAATTACTTGCGTTTTAAAGGTTTTCATCATCATCATTCTCTTGCCCTTATCCCACAATTTATTTGTGGTCAGCGCAGCATGTCTTCTTCTCCCATACTCCTCTATTTTTCGTCATCTCATCAGACACTTCTTTTCTTACCATATCCTTCTTAACACAGTCCATCCATCGTTTCTTTGCTCTTCCTTTACTCAAATACACATCCACATTCATACTCAAAAAGGTTCCTTCGAAAGGAACCCTAAGCCGAATATTGGAACAGTATCTATGTAATGTGTACAATAAATAAGAAGACTAAGAAGACACCTTAAGCAACAATATCATCTGCCCATAACCTCAGAACCCTTACCCGATTATCACTCAAACAAAAGTCAAACCTCATTACCAAAATCAATGTAATCATTCAGGTGAGAATGGACACATTAACAGTTAACGAGTGTCTTATCACGTCTGGCTGTAGGGCTATCGATGACGTCACTGATCGATAGAGGTCGTATAAAGCGACCTTCACCTTGCTTGTGGAGGGATAACAGATGGTCCAAGGAGACTAGAGTCGGCTTGGTTTATTTGGATAATAGGTGAGGTTTTTGAAATATGCAAGGTTTTAGGTACTGCGATGTTTAGGATATTTGTAAGTGTCATTGAAACAACGGAAAACTTTAAGGAGTCGTTTTATTTCATCAAATTGTTTTAGTATGGTACCAACTGCAATATGCATTTATTATTGCTTAGACCGCCAAAAATTGTAGTCTTTATCTTGAGAAATATAAGTTAAAAGTTTACATCCATTCATTTCAGCTTAAAAATAAACTCTACATATAATAATTTATAAACGCATTTCGCAATTGATTTATCATCATCATTACCAGCTTATTAATGTGCCCACTGCTGGGACGCAGCCACACTGGCCTCCTCTCTATGAGAAGGAATGGGCTATAATCCACCACACGGGCACAGTGCGAATTTGTAGGTGTCACATGTCTTCAAATTTTTGGTACTAGGACATGCCGGTTTCCTCCGGATGTTCCTTCACCGTTTTGAGAACGTGATGAAATAAATTACACAAAGTAATGCATCTGTCTGGGTTTGAAAACACGACTTACTGTTCATAAGTCATGGTCGCCACCACTGGGCCACCGCTGCTCTCGAATTGATTTATATGCTGTAATAATTTGTACTCACTCGCCTTTTATTTCTCTAATATAATTCTGACATAATCTTAAAACATTTCAGTTGTTCCGGCGGGTTGCAGCCGCACTGCCCGGCATGGATTCTGCCGAGAACAAGCCACCAGAAGACAGTATCCTTTGCCAAAGACCAACCAACATGACCCGAGTACAGTCAGCGACAGCCGCTGGTTAACAACACCCACAGCTCCTGAACAAAATCTTGAATGATTGAAGGAAAGTCTTTTAAAGAATGGTGACCAATTGTTGTCGCTGATTGTACCTAGAAACCGGACCGTGTGTTAAAGCGATCATTCCATACGGCATGCATTGGTGATTTGTTTGCATGTGCGGTATATCTGGGACTTGCATCGGGGTGGAAAGAGGTTTATTATGTGTGCGGTCCGTCTCTTTAATACGTGTGGTTTTTAACTTGGTAGCTCGATAGTGATGGAAAAATAATCTTATATGTCAAGAAGAAGACATGTCCATGTTGGAAGATATGACCAATACAAACTAACTAACAAGGCATGTTGAATAGTAAAAGACGTTATTCGCCTCGTGTCGGTTCCGATGACACGGAAAAATAAGGTTTTACGAAGTCGGTACCAACCGATTCCACATCGATACGTGCGGTCACTCCACTGTTTAAAATGTCGTGTTAGTCTAAACTCAAGTAAAAAAGTCATTATTAACCAATTCGAGTTGCCAAGTTAACCCAACTGCCCAACATGAAGCCAACCTTTGGCCAACAATGAAGAACTAATGTTTTTTAACTCACTCTGAAATCCACGCTCGTTCATACACGCACGTATATATGACGTATTTAAGTAATATATTTAGGGACTTTTCGCACTACACGGTCACGACCACGAATTGGCCGCGGAAGCGACTTTTGGTCGAAAGTTTGGTCGTAATCCAGGCTTCAGACCAGGGGGCCTACAGTGGCCGCTTTAACTGAATCATAATAGAATAATAATATGACAATTAAAGGGCTTGATTCAGAAAGCGGTACTCCTGGACATGGCTCGTATTGTTAGGAGGTTCCCCTCTCTGGAGCCTTTTTTTTGCGGATGGGAAATCATCAAATGACTCTGTCAGACTTTTACTGACTAAAACCCATCAATGTTCCTTCCTTGCCTTTTATGTTCCGGGGTCACGGTATCTCTTTCGAACAGTTCCGCAGCCCCGGCTCTCTGGAGCCCTGACCACCGGTAGCTTGGACCCTGTTTCCGATACCGATGGGCTACATTCTTTTATATTTGAAACATAGTAATATTGGAATCAATTTGTGAAAAGATGAATAGAGGAATACAATTCATAATACTAACTGCGTCTGTGCCCATTTAAAGTATTGAATGGAATTCATATGATTATGCTATTATGATTCTGTTATAGCAGCCATTTTAGGCTCTCAGTTTTATTCAAGATGGCGGCCGGTCATGCGACAAGACGTGGTGGTGGCCGCGTACTGAGCGAGCTCCCTTAGTGTGTACACGGACCATATTATGATTGCTAGAATATGTTTTTGTTTCAATACGGCAGGACATTCGCGGATTATTTAAATGGAATTCATTGTTACATTGTGTGGAATCAGCTGCGTTTCTGTTTACAAAAAAATAATGAAGGACTTGTTAATGCTGAATTATTTGCTACGGTGTGTTAGCGATTCAGACAAGACTGCTTATCGATAATACTACTGTTAACATAAGAATGTATGTAAATAAAATAAATTTTAGTTAAATGAAATTATTTTACGAAGCAACGAAAAACAGCGAAATAAATATTGGAAAGTTAAAATAAAACAGTGAAATTATGTAATTCAATGCAGGTCAAAACTTTAAAGAACTCTACAGATTAAAAGAAAACTATTTCTATTTTTTAACCGTTACTTTCTGTTGCGGAAGTCTGTAATTATATAGAAACTGAAAAAAAAAACAAATTGAATAATCTAAATTAGTTTTTAGGAACCTTTTGTCTTTTAAACTTCTGGAATTTAGTTTCAGTTTATTTATACATGTACGCTCAGCTGATTTCACACATCGTTTATAAAGACGTTCCACAAACAAAGTGACGTGTTCCCGACGAGTGTGTTACGGTGGTGGTTATAACAGTCTAACGTCTGTGTTGTAAGTAAACTTAACGTTACTAATATTATACGTGTCTATTTACCCTCACGTCAGGGAAACTAATTGTTTGACAGCAATTTGACACATCTTGCCGTGTCAAACTGTCAAAAATGACAGTTGTGAATTGAATAAACGAACTGTTCAAGTAGGTAGTCAATTTGTTGATAATAATTAAGTTCCTTGGCTGTGTATGTGCCCATCTACTTGTCTATACCATCGCTTTGCAACGCCGCATTTTACATGTTTTTACAAATACTTAACTTTTTTATGCCTTATTCTTCCTATACGACGAACGTCTCCATTCTATGTATATTGTACGCCAACACTCGCGGTAGTCATGGTCATGACACGTGCGAGTAAGAAGGTTACTTTACTAAACACGTGTCGTCTTGCTCCCACGTTTTATGACCACGTTTGCTTCGAACGTTGGCGTTTTGCGTTTATAACAGGGTTGTGTTTATTATGCCTGTAAGTATCTGTAAATGACGTAAGTTGTGGCCAGGCCAGTTCACATGCTCACTGGCAGTGCCTGTGAGCAGAGCTTTATATTATTATATACTTTTATGTATTCAAATTAACATCGCTTTATAACCATACATATTGATATTTAACAATGTATAGTCGGTAACATTAGTGTTGTTAAATTCGAAATTATTAATTTAGAATTACAATCACTCCTCAAATATCTAAAAAATTGTTCACAGCATTTAATTACCTACCATTGGAAGTAAAGGACAGGAATTTGATGATGATGATTAAAACTTTTAAATAAACGCTTTGATATTTAAATTTAGTTTGGCGAGTCCTTCGGTCTTAACTTAATTAGGTTAAAAGTCATGCTGTATTTCGAGAGAGGAATCAATTTATATTTTAAATATCATACTTTCGTTGCCAATTGTACATGCTTTAATTATTTATGACACACCCGATGTCCTGCTTAATATTTATATTTTGTTGCTATGTTTTTTTTAATTTCCGCTTTCTAGGGTTCATCAATAACAAAAAACATTAGTTTTCTTGCTTAGAAACCGCATGTCGAATGCATGGTCCGGACATATCGGTGTTTAACCAAAGATTTATAACTTTAGATTGGCCACACCGAACTTAGGTCGCGTGAAAACTCAATATTGAGAAGTGTCACACTCCCTGATAGATATACAAGTTACGTTATGAGTGAGCGAGACAATGCTATTCAAATGTCAATGAAACAGACACGTGACCATTTTTAGATGTGGTCGGGCTTATCTACCGAGTTAAATCTTTGTGTTTAAATATTTCTTTCTTCCTTAATGTGAACTGACTTCACATTGGCATTGTTTCTAAGTGAAACGACTTGTTGTTGTACTCTTCCGTTGAAGCCTGTTCTCTTTCTACAAGTCCGTTGTTTCGGTTTTAAAGAGCGTTGGTAAGTTGATTAAACTGCTTTGAAACTAAACAAAGGTCTTGTCAAATATAATAGGCATACCTAGGTGTCGGTAAATATTATGGAGAAACTTACTAGTAAGTTAAGTTATTTATAGCATATTGCTGCCATTCAAGCTGGCAAAAGTTTTGAGTTTATGTGCGTTAATTAATGCGTCGTCATCAGCATGGATGACAATATGTATGATAGTGATGAGGCGAAAGGAGTATGTGGCCGCCCGATACAAACCCTCTAGAATTAGTCAGATCTGCCGCCCAAGGCATACTTTAGTTTAGTCGATCCCGATGACGCTATAACCCTCCTCCAGGAGAGCAGGAAGGAAACTAGCACGCTTAAGACGCGAACAGCCGTCATTCCGTCCTCGCCGTCGAGGCCCGTCGCGACCTGGCCCCGTCCCTCGCTCGTGCCAGTCCGCGTGGCAGAGTCTGAAGTCCAAAACCAATCCCTAAATAATGACACTAGCCTTAGCCAACCTTTACTTTGTAAGTTGTTTTGCCCTGGCTGGAGGCCTTAAACTCAAAATAGGATAGTCCGGCTAAGCAGACGAAAACCTCTAGGTTGAAATACCAGATGCCATGTCGAAAAAAAAAAGAAATAAAATAAAGAAAGGAGTATGTAAAGATCTTAGCAGGTACATACACACATAACAATACATTTGGGTGGAGTACTTATTGAAGTTTTGTACTTGACAGCAGATTTTGATGTTGGTCCCTTGGAGAAAGTGGTTCAGTTTGCTCATTTGCTGGTATGAATTCACCCTGAAATGTGACCACAACTTTCTGGTACACAGGGTATATTCTAGAACAATTTTTAAAGTTTTATCGGTTGCTTCAATAGTATGTATTTGTTTTGTTGATAAAGAACATTTTCGATATGATGTATCGATATCGACGTATGATTTATGAGGTACGGTAATATTGTCTGATTGGAAAGCGAATGAGTTTTGATTACAAGTAACTATGGAAAAGCATGAGTATGATGATTTATGAGTATCTACGGTTTAATGAAGTGAACAGGTAGCAGGGGTGAGATCGAGATAATCTTTCAACAGTTTTCAACGTATAAGATGCTTAGGTAATGTTATAGCTTTTGGCTGCGTTTTCGCTCGCTTTATGGTCGATAATAAACACATAAAAACGTTTTAAATATAGCCTATGACGCTCAAGGATAATGGAGCTTCCCATTAGTGAATGATTTTATTTCCTGGTTCGGATCAGCGGGCCTAAAATGGCCGCTTTAGAAGAATCATAATTTGAATAATCTTAAAAAATTTAAATTGGTAAAATGGACCTTATCTTCATAAAGATAAAGTCCATTTTAAGAATTTTAAATTTTAACGTGATTCAAATTATGATTCTGGTAAAGTGGCCTTTTTAGACCCCCTGTAGTTCCAAAGATTACCCCTTACATCGAAACTCACAAACTTTATAATATTGGTAGCTTCAGTAAGATTTCTCCAGTCTGCCGACACCTCGCTTCCTTCGCCCTGTATCTTAGTACCATTTTATTTTCCTTAATGTGATTGTACAGTGCACGAGGTGATTCTGAGGCAAGCGCCCGGCGACAACAAGGAACCAGACAGCGGGTGTGCGTGCTAGTGCCCGAGCTGGCGGGACCGGTCGGACAACCTGCCCACTACACTGCACCGACAGACGCGACACGGCGTATATTCTCCGACATCTCACTGTTCGCAAGGCTCGATAAATACTGGCTGTTTACGTCATTCGAACATAGACAAACATGCTTCGAATTTTAAATCGTTTGTTATGATTGTAGCTGTCAAAGTCAAATTAAAAAGACTCGGGTCAACAGTACAATCGTTAAAACAGTTTTTTTTACCAATATCTTTGCATTTTAGTTAATTGTGGTTGCTGTTTGGTTGATATGTTTGGTAATAAAATAGTGATCTTTATTTCCGTAGCAATAACGTTGCAATTGCACTGCTGTCAGAGGTAAAATAACTATGAATGAAGTGTAGATTGATTTTTATAGAGATATTAAATTCCTAGAATTAAATTATTACAGGCTCTAATTTACAGAGCCATTTGCATGACAAAAATACAGGACAAAGACGCAGCACAGGTTCAACCATTTGAAATATCATCAAGAAACAAATACTTAATACTCGTATCAAAAAATATTCTTTTACTAAGCTATTAGTCGCTTGGAGAGCAAACGAGAAGTATGACCCATGCAGTGTGCCTTGCAAGCAGTTTTACTTAAAGAACGCAATTTTATCACGTTTGAAACTGCCTAAATATTTAAAAAGGAAAAAAAAGTCCTTTATTATTGTCGAATTCTAAAAGGAGCGAAACTGTAAGTCGGATAGTATACGCCGCAGTCAGTAGACGTGCCTGGGCAAGGGACGGAGTGTTACAGACCTCTCACGGTTATTTTACCCCTAATTATAAACCTTATGACAGTGAGAATAAAGCTCGAATGTCCTAAATCAGAGGTAAAATCGCAATGAAAGAAATGTAGAACCGATCTGATACGTGCTAGCGTGCTTTTGTGTGTTTGTCTACAGTGATATTAGGTTGTAATGTACATTCAACTAGTTTTCAAATTATAACGAATTAAGGCATAATATTTATATGACCAACTGTTCTATATAGACCTTCGTTCATAATAATACAAGGTGTTGCTTCGCATTCTCTTCAAATTCAAGGTTGTGCTACAGATCATCAGACTGAACAACTTTCTCCATGGGACCTCCACCGTATTCGTAAAAAATAATCAGCTGTCGCATAGGTACATTTGGTCTAGTAGGGATTGAAATTTTGTATGGAGCCGGCGATTATTTTTCGCGATTACGATGGTGGTCCCATGGAAAAAGTTGTTCAGTCTGATGATCTGTAGCAGACTCTTTTGAACAGAATGCAAAGCAACACCTTGTATAGTTAACTAAATCTGACAATGCCATATTGAGGAGGGCGGGTTGCACCAACATCGGTTATCGTGTCACGTTAGCGACGGTTTAAGTAGTGAAAGATAGCAGTTGTAGCAAAGCTTCTTGTGCATTGACTCTCGTTAGTGCCATATTTAACGTTGACGTTCCTGTGAAGTAAGATGGTGCAACCTGCCTTTTGTAAGAATTGCTACTAGTGTTCTAGAGGACTGGTTGTCGAGTAAGTGTAAATCGAAAATATCAGACCGTAGCTCTTTGTCTGCTGTCGCAAACGAAATGTTCCTTCGCGTAACTACTCATACATAGGACGACAGGTCAGTCTGAGATATTTATGAATCAAAGGTCTATCTAAGACAGTACTGTGCTACTTCGACTACGCATTTACACAAAAGCACTATGTATAAGCCGCACTAGGAAAAGAGTACTTATGTGGGAATTAATTTACTCACGCCCTGCGCTTCGTTCTAGAACAAAGTATGTAAAATGCTTAAAATAGCTTGTGATAGCGATTGAGAGCATTGCAGGTCCAATCCAGCGTTCTTATATTCATTTTTACCTTAAAACTCATCCGCAAAAGAACAATATTTTCGGTATTAGTGGCACAGAAAGTGAAAAATAAATTCCCCCATTATTTTATCCCTTTGATAATCTAAATATATAAATATCGATGTTCGAAGTTTGACAAGTCGTAAAGGACACTGAGCATGTTGCTAAATTTTCAAATTTAGGCTTAGGGCCGAAAGCTGAAAATCAAACAACACGATGATTTTACAGCTTTTCAAATTTCCACCGTTGATTATTGTAAGCAAGATTTTATATTTAAGTTTTGTATGAGACTGAGACTGCATGCACGCCCTCTATTGTCACCTTAACGCTTGAGAATTAGTTTGGGTAGTAAGCAGGACTTCTTATGCGAAACTGAACTGACGAGAATATTGTTACTGAGAGAGAATTAATGTGTTTATTACGATTGAGGCGTTTGTGAATGTAACGTTTTTAAATGTGACGTCACAGAAGTGTTTCTAGAACAGTTTAGTTCTAAATACCACCGGTATGGCGCTGTTGTAGTAATAATAATAACTATTTTCTCTACAAAATAAGATGGCGACGTAGAGTCTTTTCGTGATGGTTCGCGCTTTACAGGTACGCGTTCCACGCCACGAGTTCCTTACTCATTTTACTAAACAAAAAATAAAAAATAGTGTGAATTTGCGATAAACTGAAATAAAAAGAATAATTTCGATTTTCGAATCTGATTTTTTCTAGTAGACAAAACGGTGGCAAAGCATAGTTTTAATGTTACGTTCACGGGCTTCTATTCAATTATATGATATAAGAGCTGCTCTGTATTTTGTACATAGCGTGTGGCGGCGAGACTCCGATCTTCTTTGGTCTTTAAAATCACGGTTCCTAATATTTTTGAGCGGAAAGTCAATGTAGTCTATTTATTTAGGGTGAAATGAAATTGAACGCGATCAGTGATTATCTAAACCGCGTTTATGAGCTGTCAGTATCAATATCCTATAGCAATGATGATTCTGACAGCTATTGAACGAGGCTTGAAGCTATCATAATTTCTTTTGTAATCGTGCCAACTGATATGTTCCAAAATAAAAACTTTTTTCTTTTTATTTGTGGAAAACGCCCTCAGAGAAGTTGACGATTGAAAATTGTTAAGACTTCTTTCATGCAGATAGATAGATATCAGTTTTATTATTATTTTTATTAGAGAAGTGGGAGTCCCGTGGTCTCTGTACATTAGTATTATTTATTTACTTAGTGCTTAAGTGCATAAACTTATGATTCTTATATCTAAAACGATTTTAGTGAGATTTTCAGCTGGCTTTCATGAAATGTGTCGAGATCGATAACCTACAGATAAAATTAAACACTATTTTATAAATGTATCATTCCAATGTGCTTTGTTAATGATATAATCAATACATACATATTAGCAATATTATATACAATAATTTTTAATAACGTTTGGCCTCGTAAAGGATATTTAATAACTTTAATGCTTATTTATAATTATTATGAAATTATTTTTATAATTTATTTTAGGTGCAATATTTTTGTACTTACTATTTTATTGCAGCTGTTTGACTTGAGATTTCTACTGTATATTGTGAAATGATGTTTTAATCATAGTTGGGATCTTTTGTACTGATTAAAAACTCAGGATTTTGTTTTCCGACATTTGTCTCTGGTTTCCCGTGACACGATTTCCTAATTAAGAACGCACTGGATGTTCAATGCTAGACTGAGCGTTGAAAGTTGATAATACAAGTATATTCAGGAGTGTTCATGTGTGGCATAATTATGTCTTTATAATGCATATGCTTATATCTATTTCACGTATACAGTTGAATTCTTCTTGTTAAACTTAGACCATACTCAGTGTTACACGTAGAAACGACCGCATCATGTCACAGTCGTAGGTGCACTCAATATTTTCCATTACAGTTTAAATTTAAGTGACTAAGGGTTTGATTTGTATAACAGTAAGAGTCCTGTTATTAGTATTCGGAATATACTAAATTGTACGTTGTGTAGTCAACATAAGGTCGAATGTCACTTGCACTTCATAATTCAGTAAAACCTATATTTGTGTTTGTGACAGATAATTTAAACGTACTGACGGTGCATGTTATTGGGTGTCAAAAATGATAATTACGGGGGCAAGTACAAATATTTAAACATAAGGTAGAGTTGAAACTTTAACAATTTATTCAAACATTACCCTCCTTCTGGAACAGTCGGTAAAAAACAGATTAAATAATCAGTATTTTCTTTAGAAGTAAAATAGTGAGTGCATCCCACTGTGGTTATATTTGTCTTGAAATTGTAAATATCCATATCACGCTGGTTTATTTTGAATAAAATATTTAAAACACTAAACTTGCTTTTATTTACTTGAAATATATCCTGTTATTTTTGTTATCTATCTTAACATTATGGTGCCAAAAAACATTTGTCGCTCAATTTTTCTATAAACGGCGAAAAATTTCAACGTTTTGGAGTCTAGAATGTTCTTCTTTATAAGTTTGTGGAATCTGGTTATTGGTATAAGCTCTTAATATGATGCTCCTTACTCCATACTCACAATCCAATAGTTTAAACACAAGAATCAAAGTGTCGGACCTATTGTACAATACAGTTAGCAAAATCAATTGGTGAACAGTTGACAGCATACTTCGTCAATTGGCCTCAATATCGCTGATAAGGCTATTGCTTCAACTGTCAAACAGTAACAGTAATTTAATTTATGGACAGTATAAATTGATAGTCAATTTGTAATAAATTTTTCATGACTACATGAGCGAAGTGGTTTTCAACCTAGGACTTAGGTATCTGAAATTCAGTAGTACCTAAAAATTACGGGTAATACTAGAAGACGAAGTAAATCTACGTTTACCCGGGTTAACTTAACATTATCCGAGTTATTTTCATTACTCTTATTGGTTGAAGCCGAAGTACGGTTATATGTAATTCTAGCCGGCTATACATAATTAAATTGGTTAAACTTAGGTTGTATCCTGTTTTTGCTAGGGCACACCGGCCAAACGTGTTAGGTTAAAACAGCGACCTAACGCGCGCGAGCCGAGCGAGCGCAACGAGCGGTGCCGCGGCAGCAGTCGGTGAACGCTATAACCAAGCTGATTGCATCTCAATCGCCAGTAAAAAGATGGCCAGTCCTCCAAAATTTTAGTGATTAGGTATAGCATTACCCGTAACGGTAACATTTGTAGCGAAGAACACTGCTCAATGAACATTCGCGAAAGAATACATGAAGGCTATAAGCTGCTCTAGCTTATAGCAATGTATGTTTAGCTGCTTTATGCTTTTAGTCTATGTTTTGACTAGACGAAAAATGTCCTGCTTGACATCGAAAACTATAAAATTGATGTCGTGCTACCTCGTATGTACATTTTTAACAAGGCCGCTTTCCGAATCATGCTGTAAACGATTTGAGCGTCCATAAACCCGTTCCAAATTACGGTGAGCGCGATATCGATGTCCCTTGAATCGTCGTAGATGACGCCATGAAATGCGCCATCTTGCGATTACACCGACCATGCCCCAAATAAATATCACCGTGAGCGCTGTCAAATGACCTGACGACAGCTCTTAGCTGTCATAATCGTGAAATCTAAATCGGAACGCAAAATATTAATTGATGTGAGCGCTGTGAGCGATTATTTTCTAATACGGAACGCAGCCCAAGTGTCACGTAGCTTCTAAATAAAATAAATGGTTTTAATTATGATGTCAAGTCGATGATATCCTTAACTCGTGGTACAGCGGTGGACCTCCAGACGCAGTCCCCCATGGGCTCGGAGCAGGAAGGCAACGAGAGCGGCTGTGTGTGCTGAACCCCGCGCGCCCCTCACCCCGCACCGCTTCACGCACATGTATCGATACCTCGGACACACTCTATCGATACATTCTATCCAAATATTTTTACGTATGTATTTTTTTATTTAAATTTAATAAAAAATGAGAGAATTGTTTTGAGGAACGCGCAACGTTTAGAAATGGCATGTGACTTTAATGTTTGCCTGTTACGTTTATGTACTACGACTTGGGACACTGGTGAAACATTTAAGAGGCCTGCGAAGCATGCGAGTTTCATACAAACGTAATACCAAAATAATTTGTAAATCAAACATGTTCTCAAGGTAGTGTGTATTTATTTTGATTGGATTACATAATATCTAGGTTCCCAAATAAATATTTTGAATGGAAATTGATTTAAACAAGAGTTATGAGAAAAATAAGTTTTCTATAGAAATTTTCAATTCCTCATATCTCGTCTAAGTAGCATTGTCCTTTCAAAATATTTATTTGGGAACCTAGATATTATGTAATCCAATCGAAATAAATACACACTTCCTTAAGAAAATGTTTGGTTTACGAATAATTTTGGTATTACGTTTGTATGAACGACGCACGCTCCGCCGGCCCCTTAAATAAAACTGCTGATGAGATAAAAGGTTGCAAGTAAGAGGAGGGAGAGATATAGAGATTTGAACACGGTTTTTGTAAATGTTTCGCCAATGGGACTGCACAGTGCCTAAGATAGCACGCGAAATTCAGATATTCTGCTTCTTTTATTTTTGCAAGTCTGTATCTAACTGTGAATTCCGCGGACTACCATGGCGCTTCTACTTTTATTAAGACTTTTGTAATAGACTGTCGACTATTAAAACGGCACAAATTTAATTAAACATGTAGTTTCTTTATCTACAAATCAAGTCTATAAGAAGTAGTCCTATTCGTATTGCAGTGCTTCAAGTATACGTAGGTACGTAGTACATAAATGTCACGGCTCTTATTCAATCTTTGTGATTAGAGGTAAGTCTTTCAAAACGTTCCTATGACATTTCAATGATTTAATAATATATCGGCAGAGGAAAGACTGTTATAAAACGTTTAATGTTCGTTTTGCTGAAGTTGTGATTAACTTGGTTTCCTGATGTTTTGCGTCTACCAAGGTGCTTCATCAAATACTTAGCAATCTTTTGTAGATCAGTGTAACTCGCTTAAATCTGTAGAAAAATGCAAATTCAGTGATAAAAGTGATTGCCAATATGATAGAGAGCAAGTAAGTACGAAACAGTTAGGTATGCAGGCTAGCTATCTGTACTAATATTATAAAGCTGAAGAGTTTGTTTGTTTGAACACGCTAATCTCAGGAACTTCTGATTCGAATTGAAAAAATATTTTATCGAGGAAGGCTTTAGGCTATATAACATCACGCTACAACCAATAGGAGCGGTGCATAAATGAAAAATGTTGCAAAAACGGGGGAAATTTATTCAATTTGCGAGCTGGTTCTCTCTCATGTGACGCAGACGAAGTTGCGTGGGTCAAGTAGTCTTATTATAAATGCGAAAGAGTTATTATCAAGCTGGTTGCTGCAATGGAGAAGGCCGGTTACAGCTTATTGTAAATGGCGCGTCCACCGCATAGACCAAATCTGACCAATGAGGTCAAACTATTTTGAAATATAAAATGACATTGACAGATTTTCAACCAATGACGATGTTTGGTACAAGCGATGCTAGCGCCATTAGTTTCACAGTTGCCAACTCAATTTCATCCCAAATCCGTTCGGAAGTTTCATCGTGAAAGAATAACAAAAATCGATTCTCACAAACTTAGCTTTTAGAAAGAAGATTACTAGCATGCATACCTAACTCTTTTGTTGACTATAGGTACGTGAAAGCAAATGCGCATTTTATTTTCGATCTCATTTGGTTGGCCCAAACGAAATCTCCGGAAGCCAAAACATCTATGTTTTTGTCAGCATTAGTTTAGGCTCAGATTGGAGACTGCAGTAGTCGGCCTCGGTAAGTAAAAAGAGGGTAAATGCAAAGAGAGATTGAGTAAAGAGGAGCCTTACAAGATAAGTACCTCGTTTTTTCTTACGTTGGTAGAGCTGTCTGTTTATGTAGTTGTTACCACTGTCGAAACATTCATTATTACTACATGTTGTCTGATGATACACAAGACGAGAGAAAAGACAGATTTCAACAAGGTAATATATATGTAAATGTTTCACAACTGGAAACGCAGTTATGAAAAGCATGATTAACCTTTTGACCGCCGTAGTCACATATACGTGACAAGCAAGCGCGTGCCCTGTACGTCACAAATATGTGACAAAATGGTAGGTGAAATTGTGACTTGACGTGGAGGGCACGCGTGTACGTGTATGCTCTGGTGGTCAAGGATGATGGGGGGCGTCATTCAATTTCTTGAGATAATAGTATTGTCGGTTCTAGAAGAGATTTTTGAATTAAAAACCTATGTCTAAATTAAAACTGAAGTCTCTGAAAAAAAACTGTAATCTCAATAGATGATAAAATTATGTAAGTAAATTGCACCAAGTTCCAACTTCGTATTTGTAATGTATACATATATAGTTTATGGTATTTGTTTATTTAAATAAACGTGTTTAATTATATTATTTAACGTATTGTCTCAATCGAGCTTATCACAATACAATACTTCAATAACACTCACAGCCAAAATTATGAATTATCTAGACAATTGCCGTAAGGGACATTAGAGCGCTTTGGAATTTGCAACTGTCGGTTCAGCCCTTAATGTCGAAAATTCAAAAGCATGTGCATTGCACGTTACATCATTTCTATTATCGACATCAAATAATGTAGGTGCTCAGTGGATAATTATCTGCTTAGAAAGATAATGAGTATTAAAGCAATACAACGTAACTGGCTTGACGAAAATAATAATTTAATGATTACAGCAAAACGCTTAGATGAACTTCATTTACACTTTTCATTGTGTTCTTATTTATAGGTATTGTCTGTAATATTCAAAACTCGGAAATTAGAGGTTTGGGCACTCCCAACCGTTCACCACCACCGTTCAGCGCCAAGCAAAATGAATATCCCACTGATACTCATTTTGTTTGGCGCTCAACGGCATTACTATACCAGACTGATTGAACTTGACTTAGGGAAATGATCAGCATTATCTGGTGGTATCGAATCTCCCGCGTCTATGTTAACTCAAAGAACTTGATTGATAAACAAATTGACATTCATTCATGTGAAATGGGTCGAAGTACCAAATAACTCGGCATTTTGAAGGAGTTTGTCAATCTTCTCATCAATCAAGTTTTGTGACCGAACGTGGGTCGAAAGAATTGGTTAGCCTAACGTTTCAGAGGTTTAATATTAGAAAACTCATTTGATAATTTTGATATGTAAGGAATTTCATAATAAAATGTTAAAATAGCTCTCGATTGTTATTTTTAAGCACAACTTGTGAACGTTTCAGTATTTTTAGTGACTATGTTTTGGCAAAGGAAATGCTTAATGAGGTTGCAATTTAATTTAAATTTTATACCTTGCTTCGCGTTTTCCAAATACGAGATAAGTCTTCAATAGTAAGCAAGGTGATGTAGGTACCTAATGTAGATTGAAACGCTTCGCCTATACTTAAACGTGTTTAGTTCTAATTTATTTTATTAACGTTTTATTATTATTAATTTCATTGAAAACTATTGTAATAATTATGATAAAACTGTAAAATATACAATGTACACGCGCATAAAATACCAAGTGACTGTTAATTGTTAATAAAGCTTCAGAAAAGCGATTATAAAAGTGATTGCAGGGTTGTTAGGGCGCCTGTCACACCGATAGCGAGAAGCGAGTAGTGCTACCAACTAAAAACGAGTTGTTTGCTTTTATGAATTGCCACCGATCAACAATTAATATGTCTATCTCTTTTTCTGAGACGAAACCTAAGGTCGGTTACAGATTAGCGTATTTTCGTGTACGCGCGTCCCTTTGCCACGCGTGCAACTCGTACCAGACGGGCGTTGACGCTATAAGCTCGTATAAACGCGAGCCGCGAGAGATACTGACGTACTGTTTCTGGACTGAACCCATCGGTTTGCGCGAACACCCTGGGTAAAGCGAGTGTTCCTACGCGCGTACGGAGGCGTAATGAAGCGCGTAAGTCGATACGAGCTTAATAGGTACGCGCACAAAAATATGCTAGTTGGAAACCGCTCTAAATCTTTTCTAATTTTCTTGAACGAGAAATTGTTTTATAGATAGACGCTTCCTCGGTGTTAGGACAGGTGTTTTAACTCGTGATTTTGATGTGTCGAAGTACTTCTGTGATTAGCTTTGTAAATTCCTTATTGACAATGCTGAAATACCACGTGTTAGCTCATAGTCTTATTAATTTAAAAGAAAACACCCTTTATGTCTACTGATAACATGTACCGTATAATAGGTACCCACAGTCAATGACGATTTAGATTTATTCTGTATCTTTGTCTCCTCGACAACAGTGGTGGAAACGGCAGCAACTTACGACTTTACGAGTTGTCAGTCGTACCTGACAGCTGTCAAAAGGAATATTTTTGTTAATGTGTACGACCTTTAGCGTCAGAAAAATTTGTGAATAAACACGCGATGGTGCGGATGATAAAATATAATAATATACCACAATTTTCTATGAACTTACCGAAATTAGAGCTCAATTTTTATTCCGTTGTCGGGACATATTATTTGGTGTTCATTATTTATAAATGTTGCTAGAGATGGGTTAGTTGTCACTTGTCATACCTACATTTTAGTTTTATGAGTCATAAATAAGCCTTAAATGCACAGAAGTTTAGATTACTGTACTCAGTTTATTTGACGAGCAATGTGTGTTATATGTATTTATACAATAAATGTTCTCTGAATAATACACTTTCTCGATAACAAATATTTATACAAAAACTCCCTTGCCTAATTGCCTTCTACAAGTAAATGCAGAAAAAAATTATACAGCAACATTTATAAGTAATAAATGGAACATTATTATGAACAATATTTTACAATTATATTAGTAGGTATTTCGGCTTAAGCTAACCAAAAACAAGAATTTGTACTTTTATTAGACTTGATATCGCAATGTTGATTAAAAATATGCTTTATTGCCGTTAAGAAGAAGTTTTGTTTTGTAAAAAAAACTTTAAATTAGCATGATGTTCTAAATATTAAATGCGTTTTGATTACAATAAGATATTGTGTTTTTTTTAACATTGGTTTATTTTCGCCTCGTTTCGTGTTTTTTACATACTTTAAATTACATAATTTAAATAGAAAATCTTTGTCGTAATGCTGTTCTATATTACTTTGGGACTCCCAAAGTAATATAGAACAGCATTACGACAAAGATTTTCTATTTAAATTCATGAATAATTAGGTAAAGGTTTGAAAATGGGAGAATCAAAAATAAAACGACAGACAAATAAAATAATATATAAAAAGGTATATGTTGAGTTGCACAAAACCATCATTAGTTTAACGGAGACTTTAAATTCATACCATCCCTTATATTTTGTACCAAAAAGAAAGTGACAGCATCAATTTAAAGTCTCCGTTAAACTAATGGTGGTTTCGTGCAACTCACCGATTATGTTTAATTCAGTCACTTAAAAATAAAAAAAATAGCTTAACCTAAATAGGTGTTAAATATTTAAAAAGTAAAATGTAATTATTATTATATACAATTATTAATATAACTACTTATAAAGTATCTATTTTTCATATTATGGTCGTAATCGTTAAACAACAATTTATTAGGCATTAAAATGTTCAGAACAAGTTGATTTTCGGGTGATCTTGTTGTATAAAAAGTCCATTTTTTTTTTGTTGCAATTGATCTCAAACTACTCATTAAGAGGGAAAATGGGTTGCGATTCGCTATAAAATTTATTTCCCTTTTTAGGGTTCCGTAGCCAAATGGCAAAAACGGAACCCTTATAGATTCGTCATGTCTGTCTGTCTGTCTGTCCGTATGTCACAGCCACTTTTTTCCGAAACTATAAGAACTATGCTGTTGAAACTTTGTACGTAGATGTATTCTGTAAACCGCATTAAGATTTTCACATAAAAATAGAAAAAAAGCAATAAATTTTGGGGGTTCCCCATACTTGGAACTGAAACTCAAAAACTTTTTTTTCATCAAACCCATATGTGTGGGGTATCTATGGATAGGTCTTCAAAAATGATATTGAGGTTTCTAAAATCATTTTTCCTAAGCTGAATAGTTTGCGCGAGAGCCACTTCCAAAGTGGTAAAAAGTGTGCCCCCCCCCCTCCCCTGTAACTTCTAAAACAAGAGAATGATAAAACGAAAAAAAATACATGATGTACGTTACCATGTAAACTTCCACCGAAAATTGGTTTGAACGAGATTTAGTAGTTTTTTTAAAACGTCATAAATCGTAAACAGCAATATCTGCTACGGAACCCTTCATGGGCGAGTCCGACTCGCACTTGGCCGCTTTTTTCTTCCTGAATGAATCCTCTAGAGCAATATTTTTTTTTCTTAAAATCAAGGTCTACTGCAGACACGTCCAGTCATTTCCTTTTTTCGGCAACTAATAAGTAAAGAAAATATGATCCTCCAAAAATAACAAACAATGACTCATTTCAAAAAGTTTTTAACATAATAGAAATTTATAGAAACTTATTCTTTCTTAAGTTTTTAATGTCAAAAATAATTGAATCGGCTCAGTTTTCGAGGAGAAAAAAGGGAATACGAAACATCGTCGATCTCGTCAAAATATTTATGATGTAATTGGTCTGAGCTGCAGCTGTCCCTATCGCACTCTACTTGACGCAGCGCGACGGCATCGGCAATAGTATCTTCAAATAGCAATTTTTCTAATTCTTCGCAGGCTCTGTTCCCCCTTAACATCGAGTTTGAGGTTCTAAAACTTTGTATTATCTCATCATTCTAAATTCAAATATAGTCAGTGCTTTTGCTGTCTGAAGAGGTCAATTTGGGGCTCTGGTGTGACTGCAAGTCCTTCGTATGTTCGCTTGACAGATTTTTAAACGCGACGTTTATTACCGCTTACAGGATTTTTAACGCTCAACTCGGCGCTTAGAGTCGGTAATTCAACAATGCAATTTTTAACTTGAAGTTGGATTCTCAACGCTAGACTCGACGCAGTTGCGCTATAAATTCACCGGTGTGTGATGCACGTAATTATTAGTTGTCATACGCCCTGTCGATCGTCTGTAACCAAAAACAATAGGTGGGTTAGTATTTATGGCCAGTTGAGGAATGGCGGAGGTCTTGAGACAGCATAGGCTAATTAAAATATGTATTTATAAAATATGGAGTTTTCAGGTTTTGATAGAATTGCTGTAGTTTTGGTATTTTGTCTAGCGCTATTTATTGCAAGTGCGTTTTTAGTTCAGTTGCGCGTGCATGTGCAAAATGTTCTCCCTGAAAACGTCTCAAAGCTGAAAAGATGAATGTATAAATCACGTACTTTAAGAAGATCTTGGTAATATTTGTCATCCGGGTATTCAGTGCCGCGCCGCCTTTTCTTGAACACATCTACCGCGTCACGCTTACAACGTTCGTGGTCATTTTGGCTGGGCTTCCACGTCTCTTTCTTCACAAAGATACCGAGGAGCTGAGCGAAGAAGTTCCCTGATTGCTGGGGCTCTCTGATCTTGGCCATCCTCATCGAGTAATACCAGACAGCTTGCTCCACTGCTCGCTCGTTGTTGTACTCGTTCACCGTAATCAGTTCCTTGAAACGTTTTTCAAGCGCCTGTGAAATATACATAGATACTCGTATACTTAGCTAATGTAGGCACGACGCGCGACGGGTTGTACTTACCTACTACTACATACGTTGTCAATTATTGTGAAGTGAGAAGCAACATCGTCGAAATATGTCTAAGCTTTTAATGATCACTGGATAAGTTAATTTAGGTTACTAATTCCTTTCAGGGATTATTCCCATTCCCAGCAATTCCCATTAGTGGGATTCAGAAAATTTGATGGAGCGAGTCGAATAATCCAAAAGAGTGCGACAGTGTAAACCTGTTGTTCAATATCAAACAAAAAATTATGGAAGAAGACATAATGAGCGTTAGGACTTGCCTCAAGCACTTCTTCCTTGTATTCGTCGTCCACATCATCTGCATCTCTCTCCGCGAGGCAGTCTGCGAGCGTCCCCTCCACAGCTTCACCATGTAAGTCTTTGAGCGCTCGCGGGTGGAAGCAGCACATCTGCGGGCCCCACGCCGACGTAATGAAGTTGTTGTAGTAGTGCTCTGCCGCTTGCATCGCGATTTTCTTGTTGTTTTTATTTGCCCTCTCGAATTCCGCAAAGCAACTTTCGATTTCCTGAAAGTTATAAGAAGTAAAACAAACAAGAATGGAAACTGAGATCAAAGCAAAGATGATTAAGTTATATTTTCTTCAAATGATGCAGCGGTGAAGACGATGGCTGACGAAGTTGTGAACTGAAGACTTGAATAGTGTAGGGCAGATGCGGGTGCGTCCAACGCACCTGCTAATTTTCCAGGTGTACCTAAGTGTATTTAAGTCTAACCTACCTAATCATGTTTTAAGTTTTTGTAAAAAACGATTGTTATTGTAAAAACGATTGTTTTTGTTGGAAAAAGATGAAACCTTAAATAATGATTAAAACTAATTTAACTGTGATACGTTTCAGTTGCATATCTTTGAGCGAGTTCAGATATAAACAGGTCTGTTAAAAAAAAAAATACGCAAAGATTAGTGTTACCATTTATTAAAGAAAATACTGACGGATATCATAAAAATATACAACCTAATGAACTACAATAAATAAAATGTTTTTATTTTACCTGTCTGTGGGAACCCATAAGTAATGCTACTTCCTAAAGCCTAATCGACCGAATAGATTCAAGCAAGAAGGATATTGCAAAAGAGGCATAATATTCGGGTTCTTTGCAAATATGGGAAGCATGATCAAACTTCTAGAACAATCAAATTATTATAGTTTTAAATAACTAAAAATAAAAATTGTTTAGAAAACAAAAGGATTATATTAGTGTTAGAAATTAGCCGAACTTCGCCGTTTTGCGAACAGCCTTCAATATATCGATAAAATAATTTACACATAGAAAAATTAGAGAGTGAAAGTTAGCGTGTTTCGATAGCAATTTTGTTCCACAAGCTCTGAAATACCGAGGGTGTTAGAACCCTAGCTTGCGTCCGAATCTCCGGACCTCTTTACGTACGGAGCGCTCGGCGGCTTTAAGCACATGTTCAATGCGTACTGGCGGAGCTTGTACAGCTACAGGGAGACCTACTTCTAGCAGTTGCTGCATGAAGGGGTCATCGGCGTGGCACGTGGGGCGGTTCCTCTGCTCCTCCAGACGTGTCTCTGCATTACGCTGTGCCTCTTCATGCTGTGCGCGAAGCTTGTCGGAGCTGACGCCCGCCTGATGCATCTCGCTTTTCATCTTCGCCACGTAGGACTCTCGCGCCGCTAACACAGCGCTCTCGTTGTTCCGATCGTTGACGGCGCTTATGTACTCGTATTTCTGTTGTAAACTCTGCAATGTTCGTGATGTTTATTATTATTGTTTGTTTGTTATTTCTGAACTAATCTTAAGTATTGGATTTTATGTGTCATTAACTAAGTAGAGTTTGTGGGTATGCATAGTATTACTGTCTGAACGTTGGACATAGACATTGGCACTGACGCATATGCAAGGGTGAGAAATTCCCTGGGGTCTACTGCTTAAAACAGGCAAAAATACTTATGTTTAGGTATATGTGACGCGGACAACTTTTGTCCCATTTAATGACTGATTTAATCAAATTGAATCATATTTATTTGAAAAGAGAACTAAAACTGAAAGTTTCAGGTTTCAATTCCGAAATCCTGGTTTAATATGTCCAGTTTTCACCAAGTCAGAGCATATAACTAAACGAGCTCACCTTCTCTAAATCTTCTCTTTGGTCATCCTCTTCATCTTCCGGAACATCTCTCGCCGCGTCGAAGAGTGAGAATGCCGTTAGACTGGCCTCAGCATGAAGGTCCTTTAGTTCTTGCGGGTGCAGGCAGATACGAGCGACATTTCCACACACGCTGCTCACGGCGGCGTCGTAAGTCTTCGTGGCGAGAGACAACGTTTCTCGAACCTTCTTTTCGTTTTCCAATATGTATTGAGACAGACGTCCGTCCAACTCCTGCGAATAAGTGAACATAGCTATGAGCGTTAAACATTTCTGATTTGACTGAACTTAAAGGTAAGCGTCGCATTTATAACATTGTTTGTTTTAATAATGAATTCTTTAATTTTGGGAGTTTCACATTATTATTTTCGGCAATGTGCTTTGACTGAAACATTATAATGATATAGGTACCTACAAAGGCGCTTTATGAGTGCATCATCGCTGAAGTTGGTGCAAGAAAATTTAACCTAAATATTAAAATTCAATCATGATGCCATGAGTCATCGTCGAAGTCATACCTTGATAAGTTCATCTAGCCTCATGTCGGCGTCTTCCTGCGAGCCCAGCTTCTTCTTCTGCGTATAGCAGCGCTCGGCGTCGGCGCGTGCATCTGCGTGTGCGGCAGCCAGCCCGCTGGCGGTCAAGCTTTGGTCGCCGCACACGCGCTCCTCCATGCGCGCCGCGTACAGCGAGCGCGCAGCGCGCGTCGCTGCATGTAGGCATGCTTCCGCTGTCGCCTGTACAACGAATGCTATGATATACTGCACGGAGAGTTTTAGATCACAGAACACTACATACATTGAATTACCATCGTGTTTATTACGCGTACAGAAAATTAATCACGGTAATGGATTTTAGTGTGAAAGCAGCTTGCTACAGAATGACAGTTAATGACAAAAATGTTAGTCGTTATTTAGAAGAATGTGAAAGTTCTGATTAGGTTAACTCAGTGTAAGTGTATGGAATGTTTTAGAACTGCCGCTACTAAATGGATACATAAATACTCCAGAATCTTACACTTATAGGTAAAACGCATAAATATGTTTCTAAGAAAAGAAAAAATAAGAAGGAATGGTGGTACCTACACGCACGGTTAGTTCACCGGATTCGGTAAGGCGTTTGATCTTGTAGATCACAGTTTTGTTCTATGTAAGATACTGGGCATGGGTGTTCATAAGCCATTACAGCGTTTGTGCGAATCTTATTTGAAGAATCGGACACAAGCAGGTAGTACCTAGTTGTCCAAGGATTTATATCTAAGTCAATTTTAAACCGTCATCAGGAGTACCACAGGGCTTGCATATGGGCCCGTTTGTATTAATTACTGCCAATGATTAGCATATGAATTGCCAACTGAGTTCAAAGCCTAGCAAATTGGAAACTGGATAGATTATTGTTAGGGTAAATTTTTTTCTATATATACGAGTACCTTAAAAATGGTGACTGCCTCGGGCACATCATCGCTGTTGAAGATATCGACGTACTTCTGGAAGTATTCGAACAAGTCTTGAGCCCGGACTCGCTCGCCATTGATGAGCTTCGGAGTGAGGTTCTCCGGATCGAACAGTGAAGGTACCAGCTCCAGAAGTTCTGATCTGAACTCCTCGGTCAAGTCTACATAAAAACGAACACATTACTCAGGTCGCGGTTTCTTTTGTATACCCACATTTCTCGAGTTATTTCCGTTAAGGGAAGTGACAACATACCTATTCATTATAATATATCATAGTAACTCACCACAAATGCATCCAGCAAAGCTTAGCTTGGAAACAGTTAAGCCTGGATGCGGCATGAGGAAGCACTTGATCTGATTGAAAATTGAGTTGATGTGCTCACGAACCTCACGCAGTTCCGCATTCTGGTTCGGATTGGACTGGGGACATAAAAATAGATTAAAACATAAACAGAATCATTGACTTAGTACTTACTAACTATCTTAAAGTCACTAACTCACTGACAGAAAATGCTGGGTCGAGTAAGAAGTATCAAATGCACAAGAGTTCCGTATGAGCAACGAACGTAACTAAGCTTTAAAGGAGAATTTTTGAAAACATTCTCTTAAGTTATAATTACGGAGATGAAAGTTTGTGTGAAACGCCTCGTACCTTTTGGATACTCACGACAAAAAGTCCTATACCCTGAAAATAAAGTCTACCTTCATCTAATGGGAAGTAGGTATTACCTGAAGCCTCTTGTTAAGCAGCGCGGCGCCGCCGTCGAAGCCGTGTGCGTGCTCATGGGGGTGCATCCAGTCCCTCACCAAGAACAAGAGCGTCTGGAACGCCTTGCCCTCCGCATCGCTTGCCAGCCTGCCGTACTCCGTGAAAAGCTGCCAGAAACCAACAACAGACAACGTTTGTGTAGTCAGAATTGTCAGTTTTTAACCGACTTCCAAAAAGGAGGAGGTTCTCTATTCGACTGTATGTATATATATATTTTTTAATGTATGTTCACCGATTACTCGAAGACGCCTGAACCGATTTGAAAAATTCTTTTTTTTTTGAAAGGGTATACTTTCAAGTTGGTCCCATAGAAATATTGTCATGATCTGATCACGAACTTCGGAGATATGGAACGGAACTCCTCAATAAATGATAGCAAATGGACTGGGATTGCTGAAATCTATTGTCTGTCTATTTATTACACCAGTTCATAACATAACATCACGCCACCGCACCGGTACGCTGTGAAGGGGTAAGCACAAGTGAACCACTAAAAAGTGAAAAATAAAAACTTTTTTGCAAAAAAATAGAACCGACTTCAAAATAGTGAAAAATAACTTTAGCTTCAGAAGTCGGTGACAAAAATCTTAATAAATCAATCAAACAATGGTCACCGACTTCTGAAGCTAAAGTTATTTTTCACTTTTTTGAAGTCGGTTCTATTTTTTTGCAAAAAAGTTTTTGTACCTAAAGTCTCTTCAATTGTAAATCAAAAGCAATTATTTCAAAGTAAGCTGAGAATCAACACTATCTTTTTAACGTCAAGAAATAACATTAGACAGTTATCCCAGATAATATTAGATGTTGGCTCATAGCCACTTCTTAGTGTTTCTAGGAAGTTAAGTTAATGATTCCTGCCATTCCTGGTTACACAGTTGTCTAGACAACTGATGAACACGGTTGTGAGTGGTCTTTATACTAACGTCTAACCTGTAAGTGTTGTAGATCATCTTCTTTAATGTTACCGGACAAGTTGTAGATCTGCATGGACGAGATCAACGTCGACAGCGCGAAGATGGCGGAGTTCTGCCCGACCGTGCTCTCCGAGTCGAAGGTGCCCTGTGTGTCCATCAGTAGCACGACCACCTGCAACCACATAGCTAAGTAGGTACCTGCCGCTGAAGACTGAATAAGTGGTCAGGAGGCCTAAGAAATCATCAGTCGTACTCGTCATGACAGTAAGCAGAAGTACAGTGAGAAATCAAGCGTTAGTGAACTAACGTGAAAAATTTGAGCACTAAAAACATAATACATTGCCTGGAGATGCACAAAATGTTGCGGAGTGCAACTAGAACATTAAACTATTACAAGATTTGTAGGAATGCATGTGTCTGCATGGCGTTACGTAGGTAATATGGATAAAAGAGCAATCGACTTGCATGCGATTAACACCGCCTTTTTTAGGTTATAATATCATTGGTTAACACCCCTTGACACAGCTTGAATGTAAATTGGCCGAAAGTCGCAGGCGCGGTTACTGTGCACGTTAAAGTTGAGCCAACTAATAAACTTATCATGTATGACCTCAACGAACTAAATGTGTCACCCACCTTCTCCCCGGTGTCCATGGTGGTGATGATGGGCTCCGGCCACAGGTGGATGCCGGTGGTATCCCGCTCGCCGCCGCCTCTCCAGTGGAATCCTTTCAGTGTCTCGTCCTCTCTGCCCAGCCATTCACCACTCAGCTGACTGGAACGCTATTAAATGGAACTTAGTACCTACATCTATGTTAACTAATGAAATAAACTCGATAACGGCTAATGGAAAGCGATAGATGAGGTCTACGATGGAAAGAGCGTGCTCAGAACGTGCCTTGTTCAGTCTTGGTTTAAAGGCTGACGTATTATAGCAACAAAAGAACACAGATGCTGGCACAGAATTTTATACGTTAGCTGTGCGGACAACAAATTAATGTGGAGGATAAGGCAAGGCAACGACCGGTCAAGATCCCAATCAAGAGCGGCTCACCTTGCAGTCTGGTAGTCCGGTATTTGATCATGGGGTTCATGCACTCTCTTCTTTTATTTTCTTTTTCTGATGCGAAATCATCATGTCTCGCTCTGGGCTGAGCGGAAGGGAGTGTCAGACTCTTACTGACCCATACCTACATGTTCCTTCTTAGCCCTTTGTGTTCCAGGGCCGGTATCTCTTTCGAACAGTCCTGCAGCCCCGGCAGGCATCGGCCCCTGCGGACCCCTTCCTTTTACTGACATCCCTTGAGGCGCGCGTGGAACACGAACGCGCCGTCGACACGGCCTGTCGTCATAAGACGGATGGACGGCGAGCTAGCTCATAGCTCACCGTAAAGCACTCTCTGAGTCGATGTCACAATACTCACAGGCGCGTTGAGGTACCGGAGGAAGAAGTCGAGGATAAAGGACTTGCCGCCGCGGTAGGCGCCGGCCACGCTGACCACGACGGCGGGCAGGTCGCGCACGTCGGGGCGCAGCAGCAGGCGCCGCAGTGCCTCCTCGTCCAGCTCGTAGCGCTTGCTGCCCGCGTCCCCCGCGCCCAGCCGCACTACCTGCAAACCCGCGCCCCCCGCGTCTGCATCCGCATTGCCGCTCATCGCGCTAGACACTACAATGATTATAATTCTATTAATACATATTCGTTTCGCTGGCAAATCAATTTAATCACTACCATACAAACTGAAATTTTCAAAAACTAACATGATAATTAATAATTTCACGGGCTACCTCGTTTCTTCCAGAACTGGAAAGCAATGACTGTTTGTGAAATGCCTACGAATTAGTAATAATCCTATTTCCTTCTTACTATTGAATAGGTAAAATCTATATTTTGAAAAGGTTTGGGTTGATGACCGGAAACGACGTAGATAATATGAATTCCCCGCACGGGACTCGGCACGGCAACTTAGATATACATAGTACAGGGTTACTGGTAATTCGACGTATTCCTTGCAGGACGTTATAAGTTATAATAGGGTTTTAATGCAAGAAATTAAGCACCTAAATGTTCTACCGAAATTCAGTGGTTTTTGAGTTAGGTCGATTTTTATTTTTTTATGAAAAATCCCAGATTAAGTCATTTAAAGCCAATTTAAAAACGATTTACGGCGAAAATGTACTGAAAATTAAGTTATTATCATAGCTGATGACGCAGCAGACCTTCGCTAATAATTAAACGTTCAAAAATTCCTAGACTTTTACCAAAAATCACTAACATAACAATTTTTTTTTTTGTAATTTTTACCATTCTGTCCATAAAAGATGTTGTGTAGTGAAAAAAAAATAATACTACGCCAGATGTGCAAACTACAAGAATAGTACATTGTTATCCAAGGGGTGAAAGTAACTTATTTAGTCCCGAGACGGGGTTTGGCGCCCAAGCGTAGCGCGGGCGCTAATAGCTCGAGGGACTAAAGAAGTCTTTAACCCGAGGTAAACACTGTGCTTTTCATTACGAATACAAGGAAAATAAAAACAAAAACACGAAACCACTGAAAAAAAATAGAAGATCGGATTGCTGCTTTCCCGCCTATTTTGTTTATTTTTTCTGTGGCCGGCTATTCAGCCTTTATTTTCACTATAGTCACTGAAAAAATTGTAAATATTTTGCCCAAATTTTTGTTATTTTAAAGAAATATTTGTAACTAAATTATAACTAAGTTATTTAAAATAATTATATTCTTTAATTAATACTGAATTTTATGTTATTTCAATTTTACATTGCGCTGTAATTAACAGGCTGTATAGAAGTCGGAACATGGTTCAATAGAAATGTGAAAATAGAACTAGATTTTTTTTTAATAATGTGACAGCTGTCAGTTGAAAGTGATTCTCCCTAGGGCTGAAAAGTATTACTTTCAGCCCGCTCCTCAGGCAACTTCAGACCTACTTTCCGAGTATGAGTAATGAAATGATATAATGATAAAAATGATAATGAAATATATTAGTCTTATCAGCTATTAAAAATAGTATAAAACTTATTGAAAAGTCATAGACTACATTATGAAAATCGTTTCTGATT
Organism: Xestia ashworthii; assembly: GCA_950022955.1. Classification (NCBI taxonomy): domain Eukaryota; kingdom Metazoa; phylum Arthropoda; class Insecta; order Lepidoptera; family Noctuidae; genus Xestia; species Xestia ashworthii. The sequence goes on from OX465550.1 coordinate 22,973,321, forward strand.
CAGTACAGGAAGGCGTTCATCTCATAAAAGGTATTCGGAAAATCAAATTAAACACTTTCGTGAACACTATTTTATTTTTAATCAATATCAATCACACCGACCAAGCTGTGGGTACCTTTGTGAGCGAACATGTTAGTACGAGAGCCCATGTCCAAAATTTTTGCCGCAACGTTTTACGATCAAATCCGTACATTGGTTATTGTACTGCATTGGTATTAAGCTTGTGCGCGAACAGAGAATGCGTGTTCGCTGATTCCACCGCTACGTGTGCTCTCACAAAATGTGCGCGTCATTTCGGTGAACCCGCGCAAGTTTGATCTGAATGATCACTAGAACGAGTCCACCGAAAGAAACATGTGGCACACCGCACACTGGTAGAACGTCTCAGTCCAAGACGTGTAAAAAGTGTGTTATTAAAGTTTTAAAATTAAAATTGATTAAAAAAGAATAATAATTCACGAAATTGTTTACTTTGATTTTACGCATACCTTTTTTTTTCCTTTTTACTAAATCAAAAACATTTTTCATAATGTAGTCCATGCCTTTTAAACAAGATTTAATATCATTTTAGAGTGCTGATAAGACAAGGATATTGTTGTAAGTAGTATTTTGTACATCTGGCGCAGTATTATTTTTTTCACTATACAACATCTTTTTATGACGAAATGGCAAACATTATAAAAAACAATAGGCTTGTTTCCACCATCAATAAATTGCAAATCTATTTAGTCCGTCAGTTAGAGTATTAGAAAATAATGGACACGTATTTTTTGTTTTTGTAAATCAACGAATATTGACAAAGATAAAACGCATCAAAACTCGGGCGTGGGGGCTCGTGACGTCAGTACTCACCATGAATCATACCGAACAGTGACGTATTGGGAAATTTAACAGCGTCGTATCTTCGTCAATTTTGCTTTATGTGACAAAAGAAAAAATACGGGTCAAATATTTTTTGATAATCTAAGTGACGGACTAATTAGATTTTTTCAGTTAACAAGCCTATTGTTTCATTAGTGATTTTTGTTAAAAGTTTAGCATTTTTTTAAACTTTTAATTATTAACAAAGGTCTGCTGCGGAGTGCTGCGTCATCACTCATCAGCTATGATAATAAATTAAATTTCAGTACATTAAAAAAAAATATATGAAAAAAAAAATGAAAAAAAATGATTAAATTTAGGATTTTTCATAAAAAACTAAAAATCGACCTAACTCAAAAACCACTGAATTTCGGTAAAACATTTGGTGGCTTAATTTCATGCATTATAAACCCTACTAGTGCCTACTATAACGTCCTGCAAGAAATACGTCGAATTACCAGTAACCCTGTATAATCCAGTCAAAACTTGGTTTTTTAATATGTCATATTTTTTTTCGTCAGGCACATCAGGCATTACTTTCATTTAAAACCGGCTATCACCATGTACTTAATACAGTACTTATAAAGTGTTTATCTTATCTACATTCTACAGCATCACTTACGTTTAAGTACGGATGTAGGTAATGTATATTCATGTAATACTTCACATAATAATTCTAATTAAATTACATGAGACTTCAATTGAATCTTACATAAATAATAAAATCGTTGAGACCAAAAAATCTGTACATTGAAGATTTAAAAAAAACCGACCAGGGTGACTTAAAATAAGTAACTGAACATATTAAAACCATTTTTAACATTTTTGTTTGTTTGATCCCTAGAGCAACACAGGCCACCGCACCGGCGCGGCGCCGGGCGCCGCCGCGGCGGACCGGAGTGTGCTCCGTGTTGCTCTATGGTTTGACCGCGCATCGCGTAAAAACTGCTAGACGGATTTTGATGAAAACATCACTAATCTATATAAATAAACTCAGAATAACATTTAGGCTATAGAAATTATGGAAATTTTTGGAAAAAGGGGGTGAAAAGGGGCTTGTATGAAAAAAAATTTTTAGATTGTTCTAGAATCATGAAACTCAGAGTAAATACTTATTATTAAAAATATTCAGCATTTAAAAAAAAAATCATCCAGAGATGTAAAAAAGAGGGTTTTGTGTTTAAAATTAATTAACTTCATACACCTATAGAATAAAATCCAATGAAGTGTGAACCTTTAAAAGTTGCTACATATACTTCAAATCTAATACAGATAAATATAATTTCTCAGTTTCCTTGAAATTTAATTTTTGAGGTGAATATTGAATACGCACAAAATAGCGATTTAATGACTGACGATTTAGCTTTAGTGACTCATGAATCAACGTACAGCCTAAACCGCTGATCGTAGAGACCTGATACTAGCAGGGTGTGTTCTTTATATGTTGTAGGTATCCGGTATAGAAGAATTTTCCAAGATTGAACTCCTAAGGGGGAAAAGTTTGTAAGAGACAACGTGATTCCTTGGTCCAATCTACTTCAAATTTTGCATAAACCTTTTTAACAGAATTGATGGAAGACGTGTTTCGTATTTTGTTAAAAAAGGGTAAACAATTATTTTGGCCATGGCGCTGATTTGCTTCGAAGTTGATAGCAATGCTCAGAGCTTTTGATTTAAAGTACATTTTATTTTGACACATGTTTTCAAACTCAATCCGATTTTATTCAAAAAGGTTGATCTCCCATAAAACCTTGGTGCTAATACTCTAAAATTGGAATGTCTCGAAAGTCACCGTATTACATTTGAAGGTTTCAAAGCAGAGGTTATGCACTTTTAAGACACGGCCTCATGGGACGTAGAGTTAGAAATTTGAAATGGAAGATTAAAACATTTTGGTTTCAAAGTTGTCACCAAAGGTATGTAGCACCAATGCAGTTGGCCTTGCAACAGATCCGCAAGAGTTTACAACAGCTTTATCGTGTTTAGGGCGCTTTCAATTTAGACGTTTCGTGTCGCGCCGCTGCGGCGCGTAAATTGAAAGCGCCCTTAGGATCATTTCATGCAACTTGAGAACCTTTAACCTAACTAGAGTACGACTTTCATCGATGATCTGACGATGGAGATGAAAGACAGTAGCGAGAAGTCCCCAAAAGTTTACAGCAGCCATATCATGTTTCGGCTTTTTTAATGCACTCCGATGAGAACTTTAGACCTGGCAGGAATATGACTGTCATTGACGGTCCAACGATGGGGACAAAAGGCAGTTGCAAGAAGTCTTCAACGGTTTACAGCAGTGCTATATCGTGTCCCGGCTTATTGCATGCACCTTGATGAGAACTTTCGACCTAGCTGGAGTATGACTGTCATCAAATGTCTAAGGAAGCAAACGTAAATGATAATAATATATTTCAGATCAAATACAATCCATTTATGTATTAACCTAATGTTATTAAAACAAAATTAAAAATAAGAAACACACATAAGTATACAAAATAGATACGACTTACACCTATGTGTGCTGCCGTCTCCAGTGAGCCAGCATGGGCAGGCTTTCGAGGGAAGCCCTTATTAGGAAAACCATAAGTAGAATATATGAGCGATTAGTGCAAAGATTTGCGAGAAGTTAATTTGTTACCTACTTGAATCTACACTAATATTATAAAGCTGAAGAGTTTGTTTGTTTGGTTGAACGCGCTAATTTCAGGAAATGGTGGTTCGAGTTAAAAACATATTTTAGTGTTGGACATCCCGTTCATCAAGGAAGGCTAACATCACCAATAGGAGCGGAGCATCAATGAAAAATTTCCCTAAACAAATATTTATTCCTTTTTCTTTGCTTTCGTTGCACTGCATAACGCGGTTAAAGTTACACAGCAATCACGTACGAAGGAATTGTTCCTCTTAAGCATTAAAAAAAAAAGTCCGCGATAGCATAATTATGTCTATTTTTTAAGGTTGACTCACACTTTCTCTAACCCTCGTTCGCAGACGAAGTTGCGCGGGTCAGCTAGTACAAAATAAAATAAAAATATATTTATAACATTTATGTAGCCCGTTTTTCCTGAGGGGTAGGCAGATATATTATGTAGGTTGTTATCTACAGTCAGCAAAACAGTAAGGTTTACAGGCTAGCAATCTTCTTACTACTATTATAAATGGAAAAGGATTATAATCAATCTGTTTACAATTTCATTTAAATCCTTTCAGTAGTTTCTGCGTGAATTTAAAGTACTTAAAACAAAAATCGATCTTAACAGACTTTTACATTTACAATAGTCGTAAGAAGATTGCTAGCCTGCATACCTAACTGTTTTGCTGACTGTACATAAGTGCTACTCCACGGAGTAAGGAACTTACGTAAGCACGTTTTTAATTTTACTACCCAGATTTTGCCACATATTATTGAACGTGTTTAAGGTGGATGCTCCAGGGTAGTCGACCTTTATGAACTTGAAGGGTTGGATTGATGATTATGATTCTGTTACTACATACGTCCTACAGTCGCGAACAATATTTTAATCAACTTACAACCTAGCACTGCACTGGCCTGCAAATTGCAAAAAACGTTCAAAAAATTGAATTTCGCGGGCTAGTCTGACGCTTTCGCCTTAAGAACAATGTTCTAGGGCCAGGAGGCGAGTCCTACTGAGATTTTTCTGATGGAAAACGCGCAATGATACGTGCCTAATCTGTGGATATGATTGGACATAGGACCCCATGCTTAGCACTCAGCAAGGCACATCGCATCTAAGAAAGAGGCTGTCGCACAGGTTTGACACTTTGAGATAGGTAAATAATACTGTGCAGAATATTTTTAAGTACATAAAATATGGCACATTTGTAGAGTTTAAACTCTACTAATGTGCCATATTTTTGCATCCAAGTATCAAGAAATCATGATGAAATAATGGCTCGTCTAAAATTATATAGCTATTTTATATTCTCTTAAGGGCTGACAACTCATTTCATCATCATTGAAGTAATTTTTGAATGATGCAAATCACCGAAACATTTGTCGTTTTGTGCATCAACATTGTGTACCTACATAAACGGGTTACTTTTTGTTGAGCAACATTTTGCAACGTGAAAACTTTATGTACTTTTGCGGCTTTTACTGTTACTTTTATCTACTTGTTTGTTGTTGCCACTAAATACTAAATTGTATACCTACCCTTTGTTCCCAACTAACATTTCTTCTTGCAAACGTTTCTCCACAAAAAGTAACTTCGGTGCAGATGCACCTGTTCAAACATTGGATTTATTCAAATAAACAAAGTGTGAAATAACTCACCCAATTAGATAAAGAATAAGATAGAAAATCACTGCTTCTAAGTGGGGATTTTCACTTTTCGAGTCGGCCACCATGCCACTGTCCAGATGAATACCAACTGAATTCTGATCGCGAATTAAAGAAGATACGAACAGACAGAGAACCATTGATATTGAGTCACTCCGACAACTGAACAACTCCTTAGCAAAAACCGCGAATTTGGTAGTACCTATGTGTTTGTAAAACAGTCATGTCCGTTCATCAATGACTAGTCATTTTCAACCGTATTGACTAAAGCGCAAAGTCTTTATTTTGTTGTTATCGTATGAGTCATATGGCATTCAGTATTGTGAACTGCTGATAATATAAATAGAACAAATAATGATAGCGGGCATTTTATAGTAAGTAATGTTGCCAGAAAAATGTTTTCGTACTATCTTGGTAAGATAATTATTATTTTATGTTGTATTGTTTCAGTGTTACCTGAAACAATACAACATAAAAGATTGACCAGAATTTAAAAGTTTTTTCCGTAGTGTAGCACACCCCGCCGCGCACCGTTGGAAAGCACGCGACGCTGCTGGCCCTGCGTTTGAACTCTCCAGCCGAGTGTCGAAATTACGCTGCCATCATATCAGACTATTAGAGTCTACGAATAAAAGGCTTTTTCCAGTTTGCATAAACACACTTGAACTTTAAGGTGAAAGCGTCAGGATGGCCCGCGCAATTCATATTTTCTTGGTTTTTTTTGCAATTTGCGGGCCAGTGCTGGGTTATATGTTGGTGGCCGTACCGTTAGTTAGGTTATGAACTTTGAGGGTTGTGTTGATGATTTTGATGATAATAATTCTGTGACTGCATATGTCTTGCATCCGTGAACGATGTTTTCATCAGCGTAGGTACAACTTGGCACTGCCCTGCAAATTGCAAAAAATGTTGGAAAATTTAAATTTCGCGGGCTATCTGGAGCATCAGTCTTAAAGTTAAATTAAACTAGCTAGCTAAACTCGATGGGCAGGACGTGTAAGTATAGATGGATTAGTACCAAAAAAACAAAAATGATATTTATGTAAAGTTTACATAAAATAAACAGGGTGTAAACCACCTCATCACAAAGCCGTTAACCAAGCATTCTCTACATCAAACTAAGTAACTTTACGCAAAAAATATTGCTGGGAAACAACTTTTTTTTTGAGATTATGAATTATGTTTTGTGGCTGAACTCAATGTAACGCACTTAAAACATCGTGCTGATGGATGGATTGAATAGTACGGGGGTCGTGGAGGTGTTAACAGTTAAACTCTTACAAAAAAAAAATATTTAAAAAAAAAACTTGTCAAAAAGTTGTAACTTTGACCCCCCATATCTCCGTAACTAGAAGATTCCCAGGTATGGTGTAAAACAAAAAAAATATGTCCTTTCGGCTTCGTGAAGAGGTGTTTTACACCCTTTATATTTCAAGTAACCTACGGTCAGTTACTTACCTAAATTTTTACATATATTATCCAGGTTCAAAGTTTCAAGTTCAAAGTTTTTTAAACTTTCTGAATCATGTGACTTCCTCGGAATACAAAATCAAATCAACAACAATCTAATACATAGAAAGATGTAAGGACTAAGCTAGTATTGTGCGTGTATTATCAAAAACAGATTATTTTATTTAATGATTAGTATAACCTATTTTTCTACAAGAACTCGAAGTATTTACTTTAAATTTCTACCAAATGGTATAAATGAAAATAAGTGTATGGCAACTCAGGATATATATTTAGGTATGATATCGGGCCTTCCCCTGTAGTTTATTGTGACGTTGTTCAAACCAGTGAGCAATGCGTCGAATGATCATGTTTTATTGAAACAAAATGAGAATATCATATGGCGAAAAATGACGCAAACAATATGGCTACAAATATTTGCTATTCGATTGGCCCGCCCCACCGCATCGCGTAGCGGCCCGCACTTTTAGGTGCTTTGTATTCGCTTAGCGTTTTTTCCGTTTTTTTTTTGGTTTTGCTCTGATAATGAGAGTTTTAGTGTAAAATTGGGTTATCAAATGCAAAATGTTCCGTAAGCTAAATGAACTGCTCCAAACCTGGCATTACAACATTTTAGAAGCCTAGCTTGAATCACTCTCGGCTCCTGCCATTCTCCCTTTGGAGGTCCACAAGGCAATATACCAGACTCCAGGTAGCTGTACCACGGGAGGGGCCCGCAAGGGTCGAAGCCTGCCGGGGTTGCGGGCCTGTTCGAAAGAGATACCGCGGCCCCGGAAGTTATAGAGCGAGGAAGGAACATGGACGGGTTTTAGTCAGTAAAAGTCTGACACTCCCTCCCGCTCCACCCAGAGTGGGAGAAGTTATTTGATGATTTCCCATATCTACTAAAAAAAAAAAGGTAGCTGTACCAACTTTCAGAAAGAGCCAAGGTTGGGCAAGAACACCTAAAGAAGAGGCTGATTCATTTGCTAAGTATCTGGCAAAAGTATGGTAAAGTTATAAGGTAACAAATAGCGTACCATAATACACAGCTGAGTAGCTCGGAAAAAGAAGTTGAAATCCGGCTACTGGTAGTTCCGGAGTAAAACAAATGTACTTTTCAGCTTAGTTATATTTTGTTTAGGTACTCGGATAGATTATTTATGCAGTTGCTGAAAAATATAGTTTATGGAAAATGTCAGGAAACTGGAAACAAGCACAGAACTGTAAGTTGCAGTTCCTAATGCATAAGTAAAGTAGTGTTGGATTTTTGATGGTCGGTTCAGGCACAGAATAATATTTGGGCATTAATAGTACATTGTTATCCAAGGGGTGAAAGTAACTTATTTAGTCCCGAGACGGGGTTTGGCGCCCAAGCGTAGCGCGGGCGCTAATAGCTCGAGGGACGAAATAAGTCTTTAACCCGAGGTAAACACTGTGCTTTTCATTACGAATACAAGGAAAATAAAAACAAAAACACGAAACCACTCGAAAAAAAAATGAATATCGGATTGCCGCTTTCCCGCCTATTTTGTTTTTTTTTTCTGTGGCCGGCTATTCAGCCTTTATTTTCACTATCGTCACTGAAAAAACAGTAAATCTTTTGCCCAAATATTTGTTATTTAAAGAAATGTTTGTAACTAAATTATAACTAAGTTATTTAAAATAATTATATTCTTTAATTAATACTGAATTTTATGTTATTTCAATTTTACATCGCGCTGTAATTTACAGGCTGTATACATAGAAGTCGGAACATGGTTGAATAGAAATGTGAAAATAGAACTAGATTTTTTTTTTATAATGTGACAGCTGTCAGTTGAAAGTGATTCTCCCTAGGGCTGAAAAGTATTACTTTCAGCCCGCTCCTCAGGCAACTTCAGACCTACTTTCCGAGTATGAGTAATGAAAAATAGGTTTTGTTGTGTGTTTGTGAAAACGGACATATCTACATTAAAGTGTTTGAAGAGTCAAACACTCAAATAGGATTGGGATAGCCCTCTGAATATAATGAATTGTTATTTTCATTAAATTACATATTATTTCGTTTTCATTGCGGTGATGTCATCAAAAGGACTCGGATAAATAGTTATGTATTATGCGCTAACAAATAGGTTGGTAAGTAGGTACTTATTATAATGTAAATATGATAAGGACATAAAATACGTAATTATGTTAGGTATTTAGTCACTGGAATAAAGCTATTATTGTTAACAAAGAAAGACTTAATTTCAAGGTTGTGAAGAAGTTTCTTTTTTGTTTGAAACACTGTTTTGATAATACAGCAAGACTGTTAATAAAAATAAGTTCTTTCCCGAAAGAGGTGTGTCGCAAAGAGATATACATTCATCGAATAATCGGATAAGATAGACGACTAATACCTATTCTCTTTGTTTTTCATACAAACGTAATACCAAAATACTCGTAGTACGAAAATCAAACATATTCTTAAGGTAGTGTGTATATATTTTGATTGGATTACAGCTGAATATGATCTATGTTCCCAAATTTCCCCATTCTATCTATGTTCATCTATGTTCCCTATTTTGAAAGGACAATGATATAAAAACGAGATGTAAGGAATTTAAAATTTCTTTAGAAAAATTATTATTCTCATACTTGTTTAAATCATACACTGATTTTCATTCCAAATATTTGTTTGGGAACCTGTATATTATGTAATCCAATCGAAATATATACACACTACCTTAAGAATATGTTTGATTTACAAATTATTTTGGTATTACGTTTGTATGAACTTCGCATGCTCCGCAGGCCTCTTAAGTCAGACTATTTATTTTTTTGTAATTGTCTGTCTTATGGCAGTCTTGTCTATAGTGTGCGAAAGCCCATATTACTTGACTAGCCCGCGACCACAGAATTAATAGAACTCGCGACCGCGTGAAATTATTGTAAAAATATGACTTCCCTATTTGAATCGGATATTATTAACAATTTCAACGGTTTGAATGGTTTTGCCTGGAACCCTTATTCTTTTTCGAAAATAAAAGTAGCCCAACACTTACAACATCATCAGCTAGCCAAGTACCTTGTAAAAGTTCCATCAAAATAGGTCCAGCCGTTTTGGAGATTATTCAGGACAAGCAGACAGAGAGGCAAAAATCTAAAATATCTGAAAATGTGTACTTTTGTATGCGTTCGGTAAAATGCTGTTATTTCCAAATAATGTAATGACATAAGTCTTAGCTATGCAGAGGTCTAGAAACACGACATTTCTTTAATATTTTGCCAAGAGTTCCACGCGAGTTTTATAATTACTAAAAGTATATGATTCACTGCTATAAACATAACAAGACCAGAAAAATATATGATATTCTTCAGGATATATGCTAGCATGATACTGTTTTGAAAACATAATACAATTGATTTGGCTCGATAAAAAGAAATCACGAACTTACCTCTAAAAATATCTTTCAAACAATAAAAAACATACTAATATGTATGCGATCATTCTGATTTTTTGGCAAATAATTCTACAAGCAATATATTAGCATGATACTGTTTTAGTTTTTTAATCCAATCAATAGTTTTTTTGTAAATCGATCGAAACCACTCATTTCGCGCTATTTGGCCCGCAGTGGCTGACGTAACAACCACTTTGTAGTGCAAGCTGATTAGAACTTTATTCTAACAGCATTTCAAACGAAGTTTGAACCACCACAAATAGAGTTGCTAATTTAGCTCGTTAAGCGCTTTAAATAACGAAAATGAAGGAAAATCTTTAAAATTAAAATTCCTATTGTTAAATATAGATTAGATAGGGAATAAAAGTGTGAATGGAAGATAGTCATTTTTGCTGATAAGGCAAGCCAACGGGTGCCGGGCGCACTGCGTTGAATGAAATAGGTACCTGTCAAACGCATGAGAAACTTCTGCTGACTTTTTTTTTATTTTAAAGATCTGAACAATCACAAGTTGTGACTTTTGTACTCGTCCGGTGTTTTCTGATTGTCGAAACTATTGCCATAAAGTACACCGAGTACACGTTTATGCATTTTTAAAGTACCGACAATCGGAACGGGTTAGAATCAGTACCTATATCAGTAGGTACGGGTATAAAAACTTTTTTACAAAAAATAAAACCGACTTCAAAGAAAACAAAAAAGTGAAAAATAACCTTTGTTTGATTCAGCAATCCCAGTAGGTACATTTGCTATCATTTATTGAGGAGTTCCGTTGCCTATCTCCGAAGTTCTTTATCAAATCTTCATCAATTTGAAATGGGATCACTTCAAGAAAGTACACTTCCTAAAACTACCCAAATCGCTTCCAGTGTGCCTATAAAATGTGAAGAGTTCTCTCTATTTCTCCAGGATTCCATCATCAGATCCTAATTTGATGATTAAGGGACAACCTGGGAAGTATATCCTTTCAAACAATTAAAAAAAACAAAATAGTGCCAGCCATCTTCGAGTAATCGGGGAACATTGAATTGAGAACCTCCTTATTTTTGAAGTCGGTTAATATCAACGTTATGGTTGGTGATTCAAATATCCGGATAGCCTTTAAAAGATTTGGCCGAGTATCGTTAATTTGCTCCTAAGAATAGAAGAGCTCCGTTCCTTTGTCATAGATCCCATAAACAGAACCATACAGAACCTAACCAAATTCTCATCAAACTACCCTTGAAGTACATCCTTGCCATTAAAAAAAAACAATACATGTCACGGTACTAGGCTTATCCCCAATAAATGGAACTTAATACACCTAACTGTCGAAATCTGGGAGTATTGTACACATCTGCGTACCCCCTCAGAGCATACAGGCGTGATGTTACGTCATGATGTTGTATAGATAACAAACCTACAAGCGATAACAGCAATCACTGCAGAATTGCCCTAAATTTTTGAAGAGTTCCATTGTATATCTCCGAAGATCAGCATCAGAAACTGAACTCGCGTGACTGTCACGCTTTTCGTAGCGATGCGCGGCTACGCCGTAGCGGATCGGCTACGAGTTTTCACTTCTATCGGCAGTGACCAAAGAAAAAAGAAAGAAAGAAAGAAAAAACATTTATTAGCCCGCATAGGACAAAACACATAAGAAATTAGCAGTATTTTAAACTGACACACTTGTGACACACTGAAAGACTGCCCGCATGTTTTTTTCCAGATAACTTTTACAGTCATAACTTTATTTAAATACCTCCTTATTCCATGTAATAAAAGTAGGCAAGCAAAACATTATTTTCCAGAAGTTTGCAGTTTGCCTGTTTCATTGGCAAATGGACAAATGGACCTAAAACACAACGGACAAAAGTGGGTGTTCTGTGGGTTCCCTGCCTAACCCTACCGGAATTACATGTGTGATGTTGTTCGTTGATGTTGTTATAAAATATTAAAGTAATCTTACCGCGATGGTAAGAAAACAATTATTGTGGTAACATTCACTCACTGCAAATTGCCCGCTATCTCGTCGTTCTATTTATATTTTCATTGAATACGCGCTGCTAAACGTTGTAAGAGGCAAGCGTACACAATAAAATATAGACCCTATATTTTAGGCGGTAAGATCAAAAATAGCTTGTGTATTGAAAAGTTTCGTCACACATTTTATTTCCATGGAAGACAGGCTGCGATTTTTTTAAGGACTGGCTACGACTCGAACAGTCTGCTATTCAGTCTTGATGCCTTGTATTTGCACGTCTGCCTTCGCAATCAGTCAGTGTTTCAGCAAAGTGATTTACGTATAATTTCGGCTTTTTTATAAATCAGGTGAGTACTTACCGAAGTTTTAGTTAATTACGCCTGTTTAAAAAAATGAATCCTATCAAACGTGTACATATACCACGTCGTCTATGAAGGCAGTGATTGACAATTTGACATTCTCTTAGTTAACACCACGGAACAGTAAAACAGTTATCAAACAAATAACAAACAATGGCTACCTTTAAACAACAACAATGACTTTTAGTGATTTTAAATTGATCACCACGTCTTAACTTCTAGTCTAATTTCTTTGAAAAAAATATATGTTATACTAGACCATTTCTTTCATAATTTGATATGTGAAAATGTGAAGAAATATTTTTATAACTTAGTGTAATTAATTTGTAAAGTAATCAAACGCGGCAAAAAAACGATCATCACGCAAAAACTATCGGGCGTATTTACATGAAACTTAGATCATCTCAAAGACAATTTAATGCCTTTTATATTAGTATACGGCTTTTATCCGTATTGTGTTTGATAATACAAGGTGGGTTGTTTTTTCGAATAATCTTGGTGCGGGGCTCCTCGGGGCGACGGGCGGCAGTGTATCGCTGACCACTCTCACGCACGGGTATATGCTATTGCTAAACTTCTCCCACTCGCTCAAGGTCGTTGGCGTGAGGTAGCCCCTTTTTTTTTTTTTTTTTTTTTTTTTTGGGATGGGAAATCATCAAATGACTTCTCCCACTCTGGGCGGAGCGGGAGGGAGTGTCAGACTCTTACTGACTAAAACCCATCCATGTTCCTTCCTCGCCCTTTACGTTCCGGGGCCGCGGTATCTCTTTCGAACAGTCCCGCAACCCCGGCAGGCTTCGGCCCTTGCGGACCCCTCTCTGCTGCTGACATCTCTTTGAGGCGCGCGTGGAACACGAACGCGCCGTCGACACGGCCTGTCGTCACTAGACGGACGGACGGCTAGCTAGCCCATAGCTAACCGTCCACAGGCCCGCATCTACGGTGGCCGGTAGCCACCACGTGGCCCCCGACGCCCGGTGCGTCTCCCGCGGCGGCCGGGAAGAGAGGCTCTCTCCCTCTCTCGTTCCGCCACATCCTTCGCCAGCATGACTGCTTCGCAGAAGGAGGTGACGGCTTCCCATTCCGTCTCGCTCCGGACCATGGATTGAACCAGGGCCGGACGCGAGAGGTCGCCGCCGCCGATCGCCGCTACGAGGACACGGCGGTGCTCCGCCCACGCAGGGCAGACCTCCACCGTGTGCTCCACCGTGTCCTCCGGCCGATCCTCGCAGTGGAGACACCCGGGCGTTTCCTCCCGCCCGATTCGGTGCAGGTACCTCCCGAAACAGCGTGAGGTAGCCCCTTAAGTACAGATGTTTTTGACTTTATCGTTAAAGGTCGATTGGGAAATTTTGACAATTCGGGTGGCTTGATGTGCTGGCGTCTGCACAGTATAGGTACCTACCTACATACATAATTACATAATATATCGTTGGTCGCAATTGTGAATTTGTGATATTCATCGGAAACTGTGGGTGGTTCAATGTGTTAGTTTGACGAGCCTTGTTTTTTTCATTATTAATCTGTAATAAGGTATATTTTTCTATTTATCAATGACGAGCTTCACGCCTTCGCCCAAAGCCCCCAAACGGTATACATATTTATCCCGCGGGATCGAACTTGGCGAAATAGTTAAAGTAAATAATATTAAATAGGTAAATATTGCTGGACATTAACTGCACACAGCGTCACCTTATAGTGCCACACTAAGCAAGGCTTGTGTCGTGGACACCAGATACCTAGTTGATATACTACATAATAAACATCCATGACTCGGATACAAATGTCCATGCTCATCACACAAATATTTGCTCCTGGATTCAAACCCAGGACCCTAAGAACGTATGGCAGCATCACTACCACTACGCCATTCGGGTCGTAGTTACACTTAAAAGCAATGCAACTTGAATGGTAGGTAATTCGATTATCGTAATCTTATCAAGTACTGCAGGTATTAAGTATATTTATTAAGTACTTTTCTAAAGATACGTTTAAGTAATTATGTACTCAGTAGATAAGACAATCGATGTCTGGTGAAAATGATTTTTTTAAATTAATTTAAGGCGAAAACACAATTTCACCGAAAACTTATTATTTGCCTACAAATTTTCATTTGACAAGTTACGATTGGCAAATACGCGAACGCCACATAGGTTATTTCTTCAATTTACAAAAAAAAATTTGGCAAATATTTCACTTAGGACCGTTTTACATATTGTACGCAATTTCCCAAGATTTAAACCTATTAAATAGCCAAAAGGGTATTTTTAATTAAAAAATAACAAAAACTTAAGATGCAAGAGCGAGCGGAGCAAGCACTAGCCTTGGGGCACCCCGACTCGGACAGGTAACACGAAATCAAAGCATTTGTTTCAATGCACTGTTTTAGACTTTCACGGTTTTTCACTACACTTTGAGTACTTACGAGAGTAATCACGAATATAATCCCGTAAGTACCTACTTTAAGTGCATTTGTTTCAAGTAGCCCAGTTAAAGGCACTTTTGGATTGTCGAAACAAAGACAAAAAAAAAATGAAATGACATCATCAAAAAATGAAATGACATCATCATTGTCAAACAAAGAAGCAAAGCACGCAAAGAAACAAGGCACTCTTTTAAATCAGAATAGTGTTACAAAAGCTTGGTAACATCATTAGATGTAGCCAACATGTGCGCATTAAAATTGATCATAATGAAAACAAAAACCACAATTCAGAAATAAAATAATTATTTAATTCAAACTAAGCCGTGACCGTGGCAACTCAGAGATAATCGACTCCGATGACTCACATTGACAGTGCCCGTTTACGAACACGACACAGATCAGCACCATTTAACTCAACCATTTTAAAGGGAACTAAATGATCCGACACACGCACGCGCCATCAGCTAGACATTTGAGTGAACATGACATGCTTTCAACCACTAGGGCACATTCAAGTCAAGAAAAGACGTAGGTTTCCAGTAAAGGATAGCTTTCTAGTATATCAGGCAATATGGGCTATGCGATTAGACAATAATAAAGAGATTGAATTTATACAATGCATAGATTTCGCTTGCTCACTAGCCTCGCTATTCCCTTCGTGATAGGTTACTTTAAACCCTGCAAACAGAAATAGGAGCCCCGTGCAGCAGGGCTACGACGACTACGCCTTATACTCGTAATACAAAATATTGATATTTAAAGTGACCTTGAACTTTAGATGAGTTTACACTAAAAAGCATCGAAACTGCACAACAAAAAATAAGGATAACAAAAACACGTCATCACATAATAATATAACGTATAGTGCTTCCCGTCATTTAATCAACCGGCAGTGCCAGGTCATCGTAGGCATTTTACGCTTTGACATTATTTAAACAACTGTTAACATTATACAAGTAAGTCAGCCGTTTGGTCAAGCTTTTAGATATTCTATTCTATTTCATCATAATCACTTTGTGCCTTACCTTAGTTTTTTTTATACAATATTTAGGTTTAGCGTGATTTTTTGACGCGTAACATTGGCAGAGAAAAACATTTGCCAAATTAATGTTTGTAAAATAAAGCGATAATAATTAATTGTGAATTAAATAGTAGGTCAACGGGTAAACGGTGAGTCAGTTGGGTTGGGTCTAGACTCTAGTGGGTACCGCATATATTGACGAAACCACCTGAGTATCTCGTGAGTTTCTGTGATGGACTCGTAAGGAGAAGGTGTTCCTAGGAAGTAGGTATGTGGAGTTGATCCGTGCGATTTACAGTCTATGCAGTCTACAGGGGGTATTACCGGCCAGCTTTAATATGTCTGTCGGCTTGTACCAAGGGTCGGTTCTCTGGTCCTGTCGGACATCCAGGAAGAGGCACCCTGGTGAATGCTGTTTGCCAATGAATTTGTGCTGGTTGGTGAGAGCGGCCAAGAAGTCCATAGCAGATTTGAGCTGTGGTGGCAAAGACTGGAGAATGTTGGCCTGAAATTGAGTAGTACCAAAACGAAGTACTTGTACCTATTGAGATTACGGCGAAACCTCTAGCCCCGTGTCGTACTGTATTGATCAGAACAGAACGCTGGGGTGTGATAAAGATGGATGAAAAACGGTTGCATGTAGCGGAGATGAGAATATTGTGGATGTGTGGAAGTCTGGAATGGATAAAGTAAGAAATGGGTACATTAGAGGAAGTAATAGAACACACACAGAAAATTCGAAAATAAGTTGTCTGTCTTGGTATGGACATAGTACGTACTTAATTAAACGCATGTTATCAAAAAAGTGATAGAAATGATGGATGGATTGTATGAGGAATGATGTAAAAGAGAAAGGAGTAAATGATGCCGTGAGTGTCTGACATGGGAGAGATATAAGAGAGATATAAGAAAACGTGTTGTGCCGACCCCAAGTAGACTGGGACAGAGCAGGACGATGATGAGTGTTGATAACGCGACTGTTTGTACGAACACACACAAACACCCCCCCCCCCCTCCCTCCCGCACGCAATTCCCTCTCGTGATGTTCACCTGATGAGGTGCGCCGCCTGATTTTGCTAAGATGCTGCCAAAATATTTTGAAATGTGTGTTGATATTTTGTTTATAATTGCTAAATTACAATAGCTACCGATAAAATTGTATTATCTTATCACACTTTGACCTTAATAAAACGCTGTAAAATATCACATACAGGGTGATTTTTTCAAGTGGGCGAGTATGGCCAAATCGGAGACTGTGAGGAATATCGAAAAATGCTCAAAGGAGTCTGGAGCCCGATTTTGATGAAAGCTTAAACTGCATCGACGGATTTTTGAAAAATCCATATTCCTAACAAACAATCGATTCTTGGTTAGGATTATGTCCTGTTGGTTTTGAAAAAGAAAAACACACTGCATTATTACACCATTAGGTTTCGCCATTAATAATCCAATTCTGGGAAGTAATGACATACCTACGACAAACCAAAAGAAAGAGTTCATTTTTTACTCACGGCGGAACGAAGACTGTAATTATAAAATACGTACCTAACCGTATGCAAATTGTTAGTAGTATTCAACGAAACCTCGAACTACCTAAATCACTATTGGCGCTAATTCACTTGTAAGTAAGTTATAATTTCAATTGTTAACATTTTTGAAGATATAAGAAAAAATGGAACATACTGTTGTGAAAATGACTGCGGTACGGGTGTCATCAATCAAATACATTAATTTAAAATATGATAAAACGATAAAACATTGAATTTTACATTTTCCTTAAAGTCGCCTAAAATTATTTCCTAGAATTTCTGAGCTCAAGACTTCTTTAAATAACTTTCGGTATTACTCATAGTTTCGGAAAAGGTCATTCAGCCCACTTATTGCATTTATTATTGACTTGCTTCGTTTGAAACATATGGGTTAAAGCGTCAGGGTGGCCCGCGAAATTCAAAGGGGTTTGAACTTTTTGGCCGGATTGTTTTCGGCCATTTTGTTTTTTTTTTCAAAGTAGTGGCCAAGCATAAAACCAATAATCAATAGCTGGTATCAATACAAACAAGTTTTGTATTGGGCAAAATGTTCTAAAGTGTCACGTTTTCGAGATATGAGCTATCAAAGTTAAAGTCCATTCACTGATGGAATCATCAGAACAACTTTGATTCTGTCAGATGTGTGGCCACTAAAAAAAAAAACAAAATGGCGGAAGAAAATCCATAAAAATCGGCCACACTTCATACAAAAATGTTCCAAGCCCTTTCTTACGTTTTTTGCAATTTGCAGACCAGTGCTAAGTTGTATGTTGATGAAAATATCGGTCGCGGCTGTAAGACGATGTCGTTTCAGAATTATAATCATCAAAATCATCAATAGAACCCTTCAAGTTCATAAGAGTCGATGAATGAATTTTTCACGGTCAAAGTAGTTCCTCGACTTTTATGAACTTTGAGGGTAGATTTCGCGGGCTACCTATGAAAATCCCTAGACCCATTGTTGAACAGAGGGTGATTAATTTTTTGCTACCTGATTACAGAATAAAAACCTTTTAATTCTATTCAACATTATTTGAAAGGAATAATTTAGTAATATTTTGAAAGCTGATTAAATAAACAATAAGCATATCAAATTACATTTTAAACCAATCTGACTAATAGATAGTAGATTAGATTTATTCCAATTTTTGCTCATTGCCATAAACAAAGGATCTTTTTAACAAAACATTACCCGACTTTGGTATATTGCGGAATATAATTCTACCTTTAATTCTACACACAATACTTAACTTTGTTTTATGAATGTCATATTTTGATTCCTATACTTATAATCGAAACCGCAAATATTACTCATTGTGGTTTTTTATTGTTTATACCTATTGACTTTCGTTAAGTACAATATATTGAAGGTATAGTGCGTCATCATACATACGACAGTGTCAGGTCGTGAAATTGTATTGAAAAATCAAGATGGCGGCTTTAGTAGGTACCGACTATGGCCACACGCCAAAATAATCATGATGCACTCTAATTAATATGGGAATTTGTATACCGATATATATAAATTGTGAACCGATATTAATAAAGACAGGTAATAGGTACTACTCATGCTTGGAGGGGATTAACCTTTCAATATTGAACCATCAAATAGGACAGTGTTATCTTCGCTGATGTACGACTCTGTGTCGGTTTCGATATTTGGTAGGTAGACCGTACTTTCCGGGTTATTCCCTGGTATCGGGTCAGCGGCCGATGCATAAGTTGGTGAACATTCTCATTAAACATAATACATTTTATATAATATTATTTTATAATAATTGAAGCATATTATCATAACTAATAAATAATTAGTCATGTTTTAAAACAACAATTAGTTTATTATTTCGATTTGTTTGTGTAATTGTTGTGCTAATCTATACAAATATAGATTAGAAGTGTCTGTTTAAAATTTCATAATAACATCTTTTTACTGAATGCATTTGAAAGTGTAAATGGTAGGTACTTACATAAAACAAATTTATTTTTGTCTGTCCGTGTGTCTGTTTGTTCCAGCTAATCTCCGAAACGGCTGGATCGATGTTGAGGGGACGATTTTTACTGACAGATATATAATGTTATAAGGAGTAAATTAGTCCACTTTTATTTTAGAAAAAGGTTGTTAACAAAATATTCAAATAGGGAAATACCTAATGAGACGAAAACACGCCATGTCCTGTTTTATTGTTGTACATATAGGTTGTAGCTAGGTTTTATTTTTTTTATTTTTTTTTAAGCCTACACAAACACTCGTTTATACTTTCCAACACAATAAAATACTTATTTCTTACATTTTTTTTTCTTCTCTATCCGTACTCGTAAATACACATTTTATTAATTTACTCGTTATCTATTTATTTTTACTAACCATTTGTTTATTTGTTTATATATTGTTTGAAACCGTTTATTCTGTAACGTACCCTCTCAAGGTTCATTGGAAGACCAGCGTCAGACAGCTTCATCACCTGTCTGACATGAATGCTGAAATGGACCTTTTTGTCGCAGCCGTGAGGCACACAGCACATTTCTAACATGTTCTACTCATTGTTTTGTATCTTTTTTCATATTATTGTGTGTGTGCTTTATTAACTGACGTCAAATAAATATTTTTCTTTCTTTCTTTCTAATATTTTTAAAATAATTTTATGCGGACGATGGTCACGGGCAGCTAGTTGTCTATAACATTTTAAGGATTGCAAAATGCGTTTGTCTATTCTTCTTCTTATACTACACACATCAAAAGTGTCTAGGGATCAAGCATTTTTATGCGGATTTCTTGAGATTGAGATGTGGCTTTGTAATAAATTTATGATTTTATAAATTTATATGGATCCTTTTTGGTGCATTTCATAATTTGAAACAGGAACTGTCAATCAAATTCGAGGAAAAGATGAAAATCAGCTGTCAATATTTTCCCTATAAAAACATACAACGCATTAAAGACATTATTAGTGCTACTGTTTCCCTACTACTGATTAAAACCAACGTTATTATGGAGCGGCGACGTCATTTAAGCAGGGAAGAAATGCTCAGAGCCGTGGGAATGATAGAAGCTGGTTCCCGGCAACGTACTGTGGCTTTAGCTCTGAATACAAGTCAGAGTTTTATCAGTCGACTTTGGACACGTTACCGAAGCACTGGTACCGTGGCTGAGCGCCATGGAGGACGGTATCGCTGCACCACACGGAGACAAGACCGATACATTCAAATCTTAACTCGAAGAGCTCCAACAATAACCGCCATGATGTTAGCCGTGAGGCTTCATCACTCTTCAGGGAACTTAATTAGCGACCAAACAGTCAGAAACCGCTTGCATGAAGTGAACCTTCATTCCCGAAGACCGCTACGGGTACCACCTATAGCAATGCACAATCGTAGGATTCGATATCAATGGGCTCTTGAACACAGAAATTGGGCAGAAGAACAATGGCGTTTCGTGTGCTTTTCTGATGAGTCTCGTTTTGGTATGAGACCGGATACAAGACGTATACGACACTGGAGAACCCCTGGACGCCAACAGCGATTAAAATCCTGCCAGGAAGTCCATCCTTATAGTGGTGGAACCATCGTGGTATGGGCGGGTATTTGTATCGGCGGAAGAACTGAGTTGATTTGGATCAGAGGCAACCTCAACGCTCAAATTTATGCTGAGACGATTGTATCAGACGTCATCGTTCCTCTACCAAGTGCAAATCGGTCCCTTATTTCAGTTAATGCATGATAATGCACGACCGCACACCGCAAGAGTTGTAAGACAGACTCATGCCGCAGCTAACATCAATGTCCTGCCCTGGCCTGCTCAGTCGCCAGACTTGAACCCGATTGAGCATGCATGGGATATGCTACAGAGAAGAGCTCTGCCGAATATGGAGGGTATCCAGTCGCAAGAAGACCTTTTTTTGTTGTTGCAACGAACATGGGCGGCCATTCCACAGCGTGATTTGGATGAACTCATTTTGAGTATGCCAAACCGATGTTCTTGTGTTGTTAGTGTTCGCGGTAGAAACACGGATTATTAATTGTTTAAGTTACCCAATAAAATTTTAAAGAAAACTGTTATTTCAGTCTTTTTTTCGAACTTTAATGTTAGTGGTTCAAATGTCAAAAATCCCTTTATTAGGAAAATGGCAAATTTCTTTATTAATGCAAAGGTGACTTGGTTTATCGTTACTGTGAAAAAACGAAAACACTTAATTTGATGAATCCTTAAAGAAAATTTTAATTAATATCAATCAGGAGAAAAGTTATTGCAAAAATATATGTTGATCCCTAGACACTTTTGATGTGTGTATATTGTGTGGTTAGCGCATAACCTGGTGTCAGAGTTCTTATCGTATGGGCCGCTGACTTGACTTCTGTTTATTACTACCATTTATCGATCAAAATGGGTAACTAAAGTACCAAGTGCCAGTTAAAATCGCAATAGCGGTCATTGACCCAACAACATTTATTAAAGTTTGAAATCCAAAAATAAGCCTTAAGACATGAATTGAGATGTTCAACATTTTTAACCCCCCACGCAAAAACGACGGGGTGTTATAAGTTTGACGTGTGTGTTTGTGTGCGCATGTGTGTCTGTCTGTGACATCGTAGCTTCTCAACGGATGAATTGATTTTGATTTTTTTGTTTGAAAAGTGAATAAGTCGGGAGTGCTCTTATCTGTCCAAGATAGCCACCACCACAATATGGCGAATCACATTTTTTTTCACATTTCCTTCATTATGGCTAACAAATGAAAGGGCTTGATGATCGAATGAAAAACGATACACGGTTTATTTGTTTTGGACCGTACGAAGAGAAATTAGGGAAAGAGCCGGCCGGTATTGCGATCTTAAGTGGCACTTACGCACCTGTACAGTTGGGAACCACAATTTAGATTGCCGTTGACAAGCTAAGAAGATGGATAGGTATGGCAGAAGATTCGAGGTTTGGGGAGCAGATTGTAAAGTTTTTTATACTCTGTAAATAAAACGGACACAACACTGGTGGGCTACTATGTCCGACAGGTTGCTGTCGGGTTGTTGTATATGTCACCGTAAAATTGTCAAATACGTTATATTGTAATATCACTAGCGATATTGTAAAGTCTCGAATTATTGTCAAATGAGCATACTGCTTACAATAAAACGCATTATTTTTCGTGAAATGCATGCGATGGTAGTCAACTCACGCGGTGTGGAGAGAAGGAGGGGTCCTCCTTGCCCAGTGGTACCACTCTCATGAAAAGATACTGTACCATTCCTGAGAAATATCGATTATTATAAGCTAACCTTAAAACACTTCATATTCCCCTAAAAAGCGTATAGTCGACGGAGCCCCGCTTCGCGGGGCCCCTATTTCCGAGTGCAGGGTTTAAAGGAACCTAACTAACCTAACGGGGGGGTGCCCCAAGTCCCGTTTATGGGGGCAAGAGATACTTCCGTATGTTCAGTTGACAATAATTCGAGACTTTACAATATCGCTAGAGAGATACACGTTATATTGTAATATAACGTATTCGACAATTTTACGGTGACATATATGCCCTATATAATGACAACTTTGCTTGCGCGATTTTGAGTTTAGTTCGTAAGTGATCACTGTATTGCATGGTATTGCATTGCATCATTGTTACCTTCATGGAGTTCATATTCCATTACTCACACTGACGAATATAAGAGAGTTTTGGTGTATACGTACAGTGTCAGGCGAGATGAGCGGCGGCGCTGAGAGAAAGGCGGGCGTGGTAGATGTGGCGAGAGCGGAGTACTCGGTCCAGCAATTGGCGCGAATCCTCGACGCGGGGGCAGCGGGCGTGCAGTTGGAAAGGCCCGGAGCGGGGGACGCGGGCGTGCAGGTGGAGCGGCTCAGCGCGGGGGGCGCGGGGGGTGCTGGCGTGCAGGTGGTGCGGCTGGGCGCGGGGGACGCGGGCTCCAAGCGCTACGAGCTGGACGAGGAGGCACTGCAGCGCCTGCTGCTGCGTCCAGACGTGCGCGACCTGCCCGCCGTCGTGGTCAGCGTGGCCGGCGCCTACCGCGGCGGCAAGTCCTTCATCCTCGATTACTTCCTCCGCTACCTTAACGCGCCTGTGAGTATTGTCAACTGCACATTGTGTTGCAAAAAATATTTACTTAAATCAATCCAAACTCGGAGAGAGACCAGATCCCGCAATCACTTTTTCACTACCGGATTACCAGACCGGACACGCAGGGTATAATCCTCACTTGGTTGACGCCCCTACTCGCTTCTCAGCTTTTTTCTCCCTATGTTATGCTCGCAACCAATGTATGGAACTCTACCAAACGTGATGTTCCTTCCCTACTATAACCTAACAGCTTTCAAACCAAGAGTGAGAATGCTGTGGGGTACGCTATAAGTTTCATTTAAACCTCGTTCTTTCATCGGACGAGCTTGAGCGGATCAAGCCAATAGGCTGATAAAAAAACTATACTAAAAAGTTTCATTTGTTAGCGTTCCAGTCAGCTGAGTGGCGAATGGCTGGGCAAAGAGGACGAGACACTGAAAGGATTCAACTGGAGAGGTGGCGCCGAGCGTCATACCACTGGCATCCACCTGTGGTCGGAGCCCATCATCACCACCTTGAACACCGGTGAAAAGGTGGGCTACTCGATTACATCTTTCAAGCTAAAAATCACCCCGTCATTAAATTATCAGAGACTACCTATAATCTGTAGGCACTAGGCAAAAAAACACGACACACGATAGACGTACTAGTATTTTGCTTTTATTACTTTTAGTGTTTATTTGCAATAATAAGCCTTTTGCAATATGACTTGCTACATTTTCAAGGTTTTCCATACTTGGACTAATAATATTTTTGATTTGCGTAGTACCTACCCCTAATGGAATTAGTATCATGAGTAGTGCCTTAGTTTTAAATAATGCCCATGACTTCAATTCCACCCTGTATATACCTACGTAAGTAAGTTATAGAAAACGGCTGTTAATACACATATCACTCGATGGTGTATTGTCGACCAATAGTACCTACTGTCTGATACTGGAAGGTGGGTGGGGATTAACTGTTGTTAAACTTTGCATAAAAGTTCTGTGCTCTGCAGTGCAGACATCTTTTGAAACTGAGTTCATACGTCATCATAGTTTCTGTTCCCCTGGTATAGTAAACAGGTTGTAAACAACCTCATCAGGAAGCCGTCAACCAAGCATTCTGTACATCATACTAAGTAACTTTACGCTCGAAATATTTCTGGGAAACAACTTTTTTTTGTGGGGTGAAAAATCGTGTTTTGTGGAAGAACTCAATGTAAAGCACTTAAAACATTGTGCTAATGGATGGATTGAATAGTACGGAGGTCGTAAAGGTTTATCTTGCAATAAAAACTTGTACTTATTTAAAATAAAACTTGTCGAAAAGTTGGAAATTTGACCCCCAATATCTCCGTAACTAGAAGGTTCCGAGGTATGGCGTAGAACAAAAAAAACATCGCATCAGGGAGAACAAGTGCCTTTCGGCTTTGTTAAGAGGTGTTTTACACCCTATTGGTATGCTACGACATCGATATATTGTAGTGGAGTATATTCTGTTCATTTGTTCGCTCACGCTTGATGTCTCACTGTGCTTCTGTTAACTCTCGCGGTAAGTAATTAGTTATGTGGTTGTAGGTGGCCGTGCTGCTGATGGACACACAGGGCACTTTCGACTCGGAGAGCACCATCGGACAGAACTCCACTATCTTCGCGCTATCGACCCTCATCTCGTCCGTGCACATCTACAACTTGTCGAGCAACATAAGGGAAGATGATCTACAACACTTACAGGTTCGAATCTTGATTGATTTAATATAATCCTCGCAAGAAATTAAGAGGGTGATAGTTCTAATAATTCCTAGTCCCAATATTGAACCACGTGTGTGAAAAATCTCTGAAGACGATGAGAAATGATGACCCTGTAGTAAACATTATTGTTGGTGTTTCGCAGCTGTTCACGGAGTATGGCAAGCTGGCGAGCGATGCGCAAGGCAAGGCGTTCCAGACGCTCTTGTTCTTGGTTAGGGACTGGATGAACCACTT
This sequence comes from Xestia ashworthii, assembly GCA_950022955.1. Classification (NCBI taxonomy): domain Eukaryota; kingdom Metazoa; phylum Arthropoda; class Insecta; order Lepidoptera; family Noctuidae; genus Xestia; species Xestia ashworthii. The sequence goes on from OX465550.1 coordinate 22,998,679, forward strand.
CGACTACGCGCACGGCTTCAACGGTGGCGAAGAGCTGCTTAACAAGAGGCTCCAGGTAATACTTTAAATTATTTAATATTAATTCTACTATTTAATATTCATCCATAATCCTTACATCGTCATCTACTTTTACTTCGTCCACGTTCATACATCTGGTCATTCACATGAGCCGGGTTTTTAGTCATATCAGCCTTATTATAAGTACCTAAGGTATATTTTGAAGCCTTTTTATTGTAATATTAATTATGTTACCAGACTAATCCGATGCAAAAGTCAGAGTTGCGTGAGGTTCGTGAGCACATTCGCTCGTGTTTCGACCAGATCAAGTGCTTCCTGATGCCGCACCCCGGCCTTGTCGTTGGGGATCAATGTTTTGCTGGATGTCTTCAAGGTCAGTATCATGCTAGCATTTTCAGTCGACGTAACATTAACACAACTTAAAGAAATCGCCAATCAGTACAAGAAACTACGTTTCATTCAATTGCAGACCTGACCGAGAAGTTCAGATTAGCACTCCTGGAGCTGATACCTTCACTCTTCGCTCCAGAGCACCTCACTCCGAAGCTTATCAATGGTGAGCGAGTCCGGGCTCAAGACTTGTTTGACTACTTCCAGAAGTATGTCGATATCTTCAACAGTGATGATGTGCCCGAGGCGAATACCATTTTTAAGGTACTTTGCTTGCACAACAAAAACTGAATAAGAATAAGTTATCAACTCAACACAGGTTACCATTTCGAGCAATTTCAGGTTAAATCTACATTGAATTTATTTGCTAAATTATTGTTGAAGATATAGAACAACGAGGGCCCCATGTGTCAGCCCTGTGGTACTCCTATCGGCTTAAAATTTGACTGTGATTTAAAACCTTGGACAACAACCATTTGTTTCCGATTCTTCAAATAGGACTTACACAAATGCTGTAATGACCTATGAATAGCCTAGTATCTTACTCTGAAAATATTGTAATTAACGGAATCAAATGCCTTCTTGTATCCTGTGAAGTTGTGAACTCACCGTGTACCTCTTTCCCTTACTTTTTGTTTTACATGCCTTGTCAAGGTTATATCTTCTTTAAAATTATTCATAAAAATTGTGATAAACTGTCATGCTGTAGCAAGCTGCTATCGGAACTAAAGCCAATACTATTTTGCTTTTCTGCAGAAAGTTGACCTACGTCTAATAACCACAATGAATAATTACGTGGTCTTACACTCGGCATGCAGTTATATCATGGCACTCGTTTTCAGGCGACAGCGGACGCATGCCTACTAGCGGCGACGCGCGCGGCGCGCTCGCTGTACGCGGCGCGCATGCAGGAGCGCGTGAGCGGCGAGCGGAGCTTGTCGGCCAGCCTGCTGGCCGCCGCACACGCAGATGCACGCGCCGACGCCGAGCGCTGCTATACGAAGAAGAAGAAGCTGGGCTCGCAGGAAGACGCTGACGCTCAGCTCAAAGAACTTATCAAGGTATGACCTAGGTCTTTGACGATAGCCATCTAAACTGAACCGCATGTGCGGCACTCGAATGGTTTTTATATGCTGACCGAACGAATTCCGTTAAAATTAACTTACATTTGTTTTTTTTCCAATGATACATTTTGTATCACCAAAAAATACAGAACTGGCAAATAGCTTAACATTTGCAGGAGCTGGACGCAAGTTTGTCACTGTACGTGTTGAACAACGACGCGATGGTTCGAGAAACGATGTCTCTCGCTAGGCGAGTGTACGACGCCGCTGTGAGCAGTGTGTGTGGAGAACATACACGTCTCTGCCTACACCCACATGACCTGGGAAAGCTTCATGTTGAGGCTCTCGAGGATGCGCTCAAGCTTTTCGACGCAGCGAGAGATGTACCTGAGGATGAGGAAGACGACCAGCGAATGGCTTTAGTGCAGGTCTTTGTTTTGTGTTAAATGCTTAGGTAAATCTAAACTGAAACTCTTGCGTCGTAGATTTTTGCAATAGTAATTTTACCTCTGACAGTAGTAAAAGATGTTTGTATATTCCAAGTAAAAAGCTAAGCGTTTAGATGATATGATTTTGAGCCATTGAATATTAATATTACAGAGTTTAGAGCAGCAGTACGAATGCTTGTGCGCCATCAATGATCAGAACAACAAGAACGCCTTGTTAGAGGCACGCGACTTCTACGTGACGAGCATGAAGCTTAAAATGGATCACACAGGCGTCAGCTCCTTGAAACTAGAAGAACAAAATCAACAAGCAGTTGAACAAGCTAAAGCATTCTTTGACAAACAGCGGAACCGCTCCACGGAAGAAGAAGACGACTACTTCGTCCAAAAACTACTTCAAGTACGTTACTTTGTAGCTTGTACAGCGCGTCGCGGCGTCAACCCTTTTTTTTTTTTTTTTTTTTTTTTTTTTTTTAGGATGGGAAATCATCAAATGACTTCTCCCACTCTGGGCGGAGCGGGAGGGAGTGTCAGACTCTTACTGACTAAAACCCATCCATGTTCCTTCCTCGCCCTTTACGTTCCGGGGCCGCGGTATCTCTTTCGAACAGTCCCGCAACCCCGGCAGGCTTCGGCCCTTGCGGGCCCCTCTCTTATGCTGACATCTCTTTGAGGCGCGCGTGGAACACGAACGCGCCGTCGACACGGCCTGTCGTCGTTAGACGGACGGACGGCTAGCTAGCCCATAGCCAACCGTCCACAGGCCCGCATCTACGGTGGCCGGTAGCCACCACTTGGCCCTCGACGCCCGGTGCGTCTCCCGCGGCGGCCGGGAAGTGAGGATCTCTCCCTCTCTCGTTCCGCCACCTCCTTCGCTAGCATGACTGCTTCGCAGAAGGAAGTGACGGCTTCCCATTCCATCTCGCTCCGGACCATGGATTGAACCAGGGCCGGACGCGAGAGGTCGCCGCCGCCGATCGCCGCTTCGAGGACACGGCGGTGCTCCGCCCACGCAGGGCAGACCTCCACCGTGTGCTCCACCGTGTCCTCCGGTCGATCCTCGCAGTGGAGACACCCGGGCGTTTCCTCCCGCCCGATTCGGTGCAGGTACCTCCCGAAACATCCGTGTCCGGTGAGGACCTGCGTCAGGCGGAAGGTGAGGACGCCGTGGCGCCTCTCTAGCCACTCCTCAAAGAGGGGACTTACCGCCACTATCGTGGCGTGCCCTGCACGGGGTTGCGACAGTCGCTCTCTCCATGTCGCCATGAGATCGCGCCGGAGGTCAGTCCGCTGAGCGGCAATTTGCCGCGGCAGCGGAGTTTCCCCCCGGCGTAGTACCTCCGCGCGCCATTCGTGTAGGCGCGCGAGGACTATCGCCTCCAGATCCCATGGCGGCAATCCGGCAAGCAGGCCCGCCGCCTCGCGGGAGATCGTGCGGTACCCACGGACCATCCTTACGGCCACCACTTTTTGGGGCGCGTTCAGATAGTGAGCGGCACGCCGCTTCAAGGAACGCGCCCACACTGGGGCCCCGTAGAGGGCCATGGACCGCACGACCCCCGCATAGAGCCTGCGGCAGGAGGCGTTTGGCCCCCCAAGGTTGGGCAGGAGCCGCCTGAAGGCAGCCCCGGTCCGTTCCAGCCTGGGGGCCAAACGTCGGAAATGCTCCACGAAGTTCCACCGGCTGTCGAGGACGAGTCCTAGGTACTTCAACGTCGACTCGACGCCGATGGATACCCCTCCTACCGTCAGTGTGGATCCCGACGGTGGCGCGTTCCGAGGCCCATGAAAGCACATGGCCTCGGACTTGTGCAATGCCACCTCGAGACCCAGTTGCCGGATCCTCTCAACGACTATCGCAACCCCGCGTGTCATCACTTCGGCCGCCGCCTCGTGCGACCTCCCCTGTGCCAGCACCAGGGTGTCGTCTGCGTAGCAAACGACGCTGACACCACTAGGGAGGTCGGCGCGCAGCACCCAGTCGTAACCGATGTTCCACAGGGGCGGTCCCAGAACCGATCCCTGCGGGACACCGCACGACATCTCTCGCCGGTTCCAATCTCCGCAGCGACTGGGGTAGATGACGGCCCTGTCCGTCAGGTAGTCCCCGATCACACGACGGAGGTAGGTCGGCACCCGGTGATACCGGAGTGCCTCCCTGATGCAGCTCCAGGGCAGGGAGTTGAAGGCGTTGGCGATGTCGAGAGACACCGCCAAGACAACCCCGCCCCGGGATATCGCATCCCCCGTCGTGAGGGCTCTCACGCGCATGATTGCGTCCACGGTAGAGCGCCCCTTGCGGAAACCAAACTGATTCTCCGCAAGATTCGGCCCCATCCCCTCAAGGTGCTCGGCGAGGCGGTTTGCAATCACTCTCTCAAAGAGCTTGCCCACCTCGTCGAGCAGCACAATGGGCCGAAATGCGGACGGAGAGTCCGCAGGGCGCCCCGGCTTTTGGATGAGGACCAGTTTCCCCGTCTTCCAACGAAGCGGGAACTGGCCTCTCTCCAAGCATGCGCTTAAGAGCCCCTTCAGTCGGGGCCCGAGAGCCTCCGCATCCGAGGCCAGGACCCAGGCTTTGCCAGGCAAGCCATCGGGTCCCGGGGCGGTATTTTTGGCCTTAAGCCTACCTACCGCCACTCTCAGGTCTACCCCAGTCACTTCCGGAGTGTCATCGTCGTCGCTTGGGTCCTCTTCTGGCACCGCAGGTGGCGGAGCCATAGGCGGGGGCGGATGTTCCCCCCGCGAGGGGAACAGAGCGCTCACCACGTCCTCCACGAGCTCTGGCCGGAGACTCTGCGTCAGCGGGGGGGCCCAGGTGCGGAGTTTATTCCGCACCATCTTGTAAGGGCGCCCCCACGGGTCTCTGTCGAGAGTCTCCAGCATCTCCAAGCGGGCCAGATTCCTGGCCCGCAGGATAGCCTCCCGGAGGGCGGTCTTCGCCGCTCTGTATCCCTCGTACAGCTCCGCCTCAATGGCTGCCGCATCCGGCGGGCGAATGCGGAGCCTGCGATGCCTGGCGTACGGGCGCCGCGCAGCAACACACGCCTCACGAAGAGACGTTATTTCGCGCGACCACCAGTACACCTGGCGTCGGGCGCTTCCTGGCCGGACTCGGGGCATTGCCACGTCACAAATGTCGGACATGGCCTCCTGGAACCACTCTGCCTCACTATTAACGTCGGCAGGCCTGTCCGGTGATGTCACCCAGGCCTGCACGATCGAGGCTTCCAGGAGGAGCTCCCGGTCCAGCTGCTTCAGCGCCCAACGCGGACCACTCGGGGCCTGTTGGACTGGCGCACTTGAGGACTGGGCGGAGACGTCAAACCGGATGTACCGGTGGTCGGAATATGTCTCCACCCCCTCCACGACACGCCAGTCAACGACACGCGGCGACAGAGCGGGGCTAGCGAACGAAATGTCCACCACCGACTCGCCCCGCATCCGCACACACGTGGGAACAGAACCCCGATTAAGGACGTCCAGACCCTTCTCCAGGGCCCAGTCCTCCACCATCCTTCCCCGCACATCTGTGCGACGAGAACCCCAAGCCAAGTTCTTGGCATTGAAGTCCCCGAGGACAAGCACGGGGAGGGAATGGTTTCCGACGACGACACTCAACTCTGCGAGAGAGTTGTGGAACTCGGCGAGAGTTCGGTTCGGGGAGAAGTAGACTCCCACCACGACGATCTCCCCGAACCGTGCTGCTACGCACCCCCGACCCCTCCTGACATTTTCAAGGGTCGGAGTACCGGCGGCGGCCGATGACACTATGGTCACTGAGCCGTCAAGGTCCGCCACCCAGTCTTCCCTGGGCAGGACAAAGTACGGCTCAGCGACCACAGCGATGTGTATCGACCACTGCGCCATGCTCTGGAGCAACAGATCCTGAGCACAGGCGCAGTGGTTGATGTTCGCCTGGAGGAAGCGTAATGGCGCCGTTATTGGCATTCCATTAACGCCTCCTCCCCCCGGGCCCCCTGTGAGGGCCCCTCCGCAGGCGAACTAGACGTGCTGGGCGCGGCGGCGGCGGCGACAGCGGCAGCGGCTGTGGCGGTCGCGGCAGCGGCAGTGGCGGTCGAGACGGTGACGTTGGCGGGGGCGGAGGCGGCGGAGGGCCTTCCTCTGCCTCTGGCTCTGGGCCTGGCGGGTGCAGCGCAGGCCTTGCTCCCGGCGCAGTGATCGGCAGGCTTGTGAGCTGCCGCACATGCAGGACAGTGCGGCGCAGCGCTGCAGGTCGCCGACACGTGGCCGGGCTGACCGCAGCGGAAGCAGAGACCGCTGCGGTCAACCTCCGAGGCGCACTGCACTGACACGTGGTGTCCCACGTGGCAGCGATAGCACCTCAGAGGTCTGGGCTCAAGCAGTTTAACCTGCGCTGAAACCCAGCCCACCAGAAGCCTTCGGCCCTCCACAATAGTTTTGGCCGCCGTCACGGGGCAGCTCACCGTTACGGTTCGCATGCCCGTGGGGTCCGGACGTAGGGTGCCTGCCTTGACCTGCTCTGCAGAGCACCCCCCGGACCTAGCAACGGCGGCCACCACCTCTTCCTCGGTGACTGAGTCGTCCAGACCTATGATGCGCAGGTCTGCGCACCTGATGGGTCTGGACACTCGGGCCTCGTCCGCGTTTAGGGACGCCCTCAGCTTTTCAGCTAGAGCGTCAGCGGACGAGCCGCTGGTTTCACCGGGGATCTCCAGCATCCGCGCTCCCGTCGCGGTGACTTTAAGCCGGAGGCCCCCGGTGATCCCGAGCTCACCGAGATTCACCGTCTCTTTTGCCTTCGCCAGCAGGTCGCGGTAGGACACGCCCCTCTTCTCCGCCTCCGGCTGTAGTGTTATCACTACAGCTGCGGTCTTCGGAGCGCGAAGCCTAGCCGCGGCCTTTTTTGCCCTGTTCTGGCGCTGCCGCTCCTGCTTACGGGCCTTTTTGGCCGCTTTTCGCCCCCTCTGCTTTTCCCCAACCAGCTGCCATCCGGCTTCAGCCGTGGCAGGTGTGGGGGGCTGGGGAGGCGAAGGTGGCGGCGGCGGCTGATGTGCCGCAGGCGCTGCCGCCGGCCCACTCGCCGGTGGCACAGGCAGCGGCTCAGTTGCAACCTGTGCCGCTGCCTTGCCCTTGCCCTTTTTCCGGCCCGCCTTCTTCTTCTTAGCCGGAGCCGCCACCTGTTTGGCCGGCGCCGCCACCTGTTTGGTCGGCGCCGCCACCTGTTCGGCCGGCGCCCCCGCCTGTTTGGTCGACTTCCCGGAGGATGGGGGGGGCAACGCAGCCCCGCCGGAGGGTCGGCTGGTCGGTCCCGGTCGGGATGCAGCAGCAGCAGCCGCCGCATACGAGACCGTACTCGGCCCCGCGACCGCCTTGTTCGCCCCCAGGGGAGGACGCAGTACAATTCCCTCCAGGACGGAGAACCGAGCATGGAAGGAGGCCAGCTCCTTTCGGACCAAGTCCAGGACCTGGTTCTCCATCGGCATTGACTGTTTTTGGGCCTGCGCCCCCCCATTTTGAGGCGCCGCACGGGAGCCAGACTCCCGCAGACTGGCCAGGTCCGCTTGGAGCTTGGTATTCTCCTTCCGGAGAAGCTCCATTGCGGCCGTTAGGCGAGCCACATCCGCGCGCAATTTGTCCACCTCGTCCCCCTGTGAAGAGGGAGGGCTAGGCCCCCCAAAGTTAGCCTCCGCTGCCGCTATGATAGAAGCAGAAGCCGCCGGTATGGCCCTGAGTTTCGATGAAGCCTTCACCTTCAGGGCCACACTTCTTAAGGCGGCTTCCACCTCCTTTGCAAATCTGGACTTACGCTCCGCCTCGGAGCCGCCAGGTGCACTCGCCTCATTGGGTGCACTTGCCTCACTGCCAGACCCCGGGGCAGTCATGCCCGGGTGGCGCCCCTCTTCGGCCAGTCGTGCCGACCTTTCTGAGGCAGAGAGCCCCCCTCTCTTGCCTCGGATCCCCCCGCGCTTGCTGGTGGGGATCTTACGAGCTGAGGCCATCAGTTCCTCCTCAGAAGACGACGGTCGGTCGCCATCCTGCCTGGACCGCTTGCGGAAGAACTTACTGTTCTCCGCAGCAGCCCCGGCACCCTCGCGGCGGGAGCTCCCTGAGCCTCCCGCAGCACTCACCTCACTCAATGCGGCGTCGGACTCCGACACCGCATTCCTCCTCTCCTCTTGTTTGCCGTTACCGGCGTTTTGTTTTTTTTTATTATTTTCCATATTTGAACCCACGAGTATGGGGGAAATATACTCCTAACTAGGCAGAGACCCCTGTACCTAGAAGGGCAGCTTTTTAGTTTTTATTACTCGCCAGGGGGTCTGCAGGTACCCCAGCGAGGATAAGCAGTAGCGACTGATTCGTCCAATAGGCACACCCGTCAGCCATACATCCCCTCGCGCTGCGTCGCCGCTTGGGATTCGGGGTAACTTTTTATAGAGGTTTTCTACCTCGCAGTCCAGGCGGTTAAGCCAAGACCCTCGGTCCCTGTCCAAAGGACTCGGAGTCGCGAGACGTGATCCACTGCACTCCGATACGGGATTACGATATCAACGGTGACAGAGAAGGACGCATCCTTCTCTGTCTGCTCGGCGGCAGGGTAAGTGCACACCGAGCCCGCCGTAACACACTCCTCCGCTGTGCCCTCTGCTTAACAGAGGGCATGCCGAGGAACCCACCGATGGTCCATATTGGACCCCGCTCGTGATGCCAGACTCATTGGCCGCGGCAGTGCCAATCCCAAGGGATGAGAATTTCTTCTCATTCCAAGAGGAAGGACACTGCCGCGCCCGGGGTGCACCGGCCCAGCGGCTGCTGTTTCCTCCAGACGTATCGAGAGGAACCAGCAGCTGCCGAGCACACGTGGAGGACTTCTGGCATCGCACCCCGCGGCGTCAACCCTACGATGCCAATTCGGTGACCCGCTTACGTCGGGTGGACGCTAAGTTGTCAGCAAATCGATATACCGTGGCGTGATTCGATGCAATTCTTATAAATAAGCGTACGTTTGGCTTTCCGTGAATTTAACGAATTGACGAATGGTTTGTTTTCCAGGAAATCAGCATTTGCTTTGCGGATTTTGAAAAGGCGAATGTAAGCAGCAACAGGATCGCAATGCAGGCGGCGGAGTTCACTTACAACAACTACATAATGTCGGCGTGGGGCCCGCAGATGTGCTGCTTCCACCCGCGAGCGCTCAAAGATTTACATAAGGAAGGTGTGAATGTGGCTGTCAAGCAGTTCCTGACTAACAGAGCGGAGAGTGAAAATGACGATTACCAGGCAGCGGTGGTAAAAGTAAGTAGTATCGACATTTATGTCAGATTCTATCATATCATTAATGTATCTGAAACAGAAAAAAAGTACTACTAATAATAGCATAAACGCATTCTGTTCAACACTATCACGAAATTTAGCACGCCTAGATCACATAACTAAGTGCCATTAATTTTCAGAATCTTGAAATCCGTTTTTACGACCTGGAGGCAATTAACAAGTTCAACAACGAGCAGGCAGTAGATCAAGCCTTCTTGATTTACACGATGAAAATGGACAAGCACACGCGACCGTCAGTGTTGTCTATTCTGGTGGTGCCGTTCTTCGTCAAGCTCCTAGCGTTACTGCCGGGGTACCACGAGAACTCGAAGAGGCTCGCGATAAGTGAGTTCAACAGTAGACGTCGAAGTTCCACCTACGACAACGACATATATGAAAAGGATCTTAAGCAGGTTTGTTAGATGTTTGATGTCTCCTCGTACCTAATACATGGTGCGATGCATTGTTATTCTTTGTTCCATCTGTGTGATATTGGTAATATTAACCTTGTAAGAACGTCGCAGTTGATGAGGTTAATTCTTTTTACGATTTTTAATTAGTTTCATTTGCTGTAGTTTTAAAACTGATGGAGAAATGTATAAAAATAATGTTAACATGCCAGACACGAATGATTTGGCGTGTACAAACATTATCCACTTATTAGACGTTACTACAAAGTTATGTCATCACTTTTGCTGCCAGCTTTAATTTTAATTACGTTATTATTTTGTGTACAAGTACTGGCAACATTATTGCTATAAATTTTAAAACCTCCGAGTTAAGGATGACGTTGCTCGGTAGCGGTTCGGACGCGTGAGTGTTTCTGTCACCGTAAAATGGTCAAATACGTTATTTTGTAATATCTCTAGCGATATTGTAAAATCTCGAAATATTGTCAAATGAACATGCGGAAGTATCTCTGCCCCCATAATCGGGACTTGGGGCACCCCCCCGTTAGGTTAGTTAGGTTCCTTTAAACCCTGCACCCGGAAATAGGGGCCCCGCGAAGCGGGGCTCCGTCGACTACGCTTTTTAGGGGAATATAAAGTGTTTTAAGGTTAGGTTATAATTATCGGTATTTCTCAGGAATGGTACAATATCTTTTCATGAGGGGTGTGTAATATATGATATAATAACAGAAAGTATATTTACACTTGAAATAACGTTCACATGATATAATTTTCATATGCTATAAAAACATATAACCTAATTTCATGTGATCTAATCTTATATTTCAAATAAACTTCTTTTACTCTAATAACATTTAGTATAACGTTCATTGAAAATAATTTTCAATTTGTATAATGCTGTTTTAATATAACGTTTAATTAACATAACTTTTATTTGACCTAATTTTCATATTTCCTAATTTTCAGTCGAAATTCTGTAATGAATAAGTAAATATCAGGAAACATCATAATGCCCTGTCAAACCTCAAATTACCCAAATGATTCACCTACAACAGTGAGGATCTGTCGCTCGGCGGCCGCTGCCGCGGCACGCTCGCTCCGCTCGCTCGCCTTCGCGCGCCAAAAGGTCACAGTTCTAACCTAACCTAACCCACATCATTCACCCACAATACAGGGTAATGATTCACCTGCAACAGCGAGGATCTGGCGCTCGGCGGCCGCTGCCGCGGCACGCTCGCTCCTCTCGCTCGCCTTCGCGCGCTAAAGGTCACAGTTCTATCCTAACCTAACCCCATCATTCACCCACAATACAGGGTAATGATTCACCTGCAACAGCGAGGATCTGGCGCTCGGCGGCCGCTGCCGCGGCACGCTCGCTCCTCTCGCTCGCCTTCGCGCGCTAAAGGTCACAGTTCTATCCTAACCTAACCCCATCATTCACCCACAATACAGGATAATGATTCACCTGCAACAGCGAGGATCTGGCGCTCGGCGGCCGCTGCCGCGGCACGCTCAAAATTACAATTAACGTTATTATAGATAACTACCTATAATAACGTTACCCTACTAACTTAATGTTATACTAAATTAATATTAGTTTAAGAATGCATTATAGGAAATGTTAATTAAGACATATAAAATTAGATAAACTGAAATTATATCAATAATTCATTATATCATTTCATCGTTATACTAAACAAAAAGTATATTAAATGAAATTAGGTCACGTGAACGTTAGACTTTCTGTTATTATATCAAATGGCACGCACCCTTTCATGAGAGTTGTACCACTGGGCAAGGGGGACCCCTCCTTCCCTCCACACCGCGTGAGTTGACTACCATCGCATGCATTTCACGAAAAATAATGCGTTTTGTTGTAAGCAGTATGTTCATTTGACAATATTTCGAGATTTTACAATATCGCTAGAGATATTACAATATAACGTATTTGACAATTTTACGGTGACATTTCCATACAAAATTGCACGGTCCACACTCGGCTCGGACCCGACACGGTCTAGAATGAGTCAAGGTTTACAATGAAATGTTTTGTCCACAGAGAATGGAGGCGGCTTACGCATACTACAAGAATCCTATCATTTCTGTTTTACGGGAGTTGGGCGTCAATACTGAATAAGGACCTATATCCTCAACAGACTCACGAGACAATATCTTCAGTACAGTGCATTTTGTTTATAAATGGTATAAAAAAAGATTCTTAACGAAGTCGAATGGAAGTTTTTTGTTCTGACCCATACCTGGGACCATACGACCTTCTAGTTACGTTGATAATGGGAGTCCAAGTTCTAACTTATTCACAAGTGTTTTCTTTTAAATACTAGTTTTAAAAGTTATCGCTTATGATGTTTTCTATGCAATGCATCTATTGGCACAATGTTTTGAGAGCGTTGCATTGAGTTTTATTATAAAACGCGCATTTTCACCGCAAAAAGAAGTCGTTTCCCAACAACAATTCTTGTGTAGAGTTACTTAGTTTACAGTGAATGAGAATTTTTGGTTTACGTCTTCGTAAAGGGTCCGTTTACACTTTGTATACAGTCCTTTCACAATAGGCTTGGGTCCTGAAAAAAAAAAAATTGTGCGTCACTTATTTTTCAGTTATTTGTCCGTCAGTTATTTGTCAGTCATTTCATTTTTCATATTTGGCACGTATTTTTTCTTTTGTTACGTAGACCAAAATTGACGAAAATACGACGCTTTTAAAATTCTCAATACGTCACGCCGCGCCGTGCTATAATTTTTAGCGCGTTGTGACGTCACGAACCCCCACTCCCGAGTTTTGATGCGTCCTAACTTTGTCAATATTCATTGATTTACAAAAATAAAAAAAATACTTGTCCATTATTTTCCAATACTCTAACTGACGGACTAAATAGTTTTGCAATTTATTGATGGTGGAACTAGCCTATTATAACACTTAAAGATTGTTGTTGGACAATGGCCCCTGTCAAGTTTGTCGAAATTTCAATTTACCGATTTTTATAACGCTTTAGTCACGTTGCATCCAGAGGAAAAATGACTGTGAGAAGAATGTGCTGATGCTAAATAACAAATGAAAACAATAAGGAGTAACAAACGGAGGGCTCTACTTCTCTTTGTTTTATGTTTTAGGTTCGTTTTTATTTTAAATTAAGTGATTTGTGTACCCTGTACCTAGTATTAAGTTACTGTTTATAATGTTAGTGTAATTAAAATATATTATATTCACAACCTTTTTGGAACGATCTTCCCTGTCCTTGTGTTAACTGGTAGAATTCATCACATTAATCGTGTTTTGAAAATCGACGTACCTACCTTAACTGCAACTGCATGCTTTGCAAAATGAATGTCTTATTTTGTCATGTTTTATATCAATAAATGATAATGATAAATGATATTTATTCAGCAAGTAGGTTTTCTCAAACACTTTTACACGTCATTTTTTTAAAACTAGATGGGGCCGGTGTTTCGTACCTGACTACTCTCAGAAGAAACAGCCGAAACAAACTCAGAGGTCATAGTCTCTTTTGAAGTCCAGACAATCTTGCTTAATTCACATGAGGACTATGCAGATTAGTGTCTGAGATGGTCTTTTGAAGAAAGAACCACACAGATTTGAGTGGACCTGTCCAGTCAGTGCAAGCATTTGTCAGTTATCGTGTAGCTCGACTTATAACTCAAGGAGCTCAACGAAACGACGAACAATACCAAAGAAAGGACATTTGGGTAGGTCGCTTATAGCACTCAAACTGCCAGTCAGTCGTGGGAAAAAAAACAACAAAAAGTGACCCACAAGGTCCTCACATTCACAATAATTAAATAAAATAAATAATAATTTACAATTCAAATTCGAATGTCAATAAAAATACGATATGTCAAATACACACACATAAAATAACAAAAATAAAGTAAAAAATAATAAAATACTGAACTAAATATTCATGTCAAATCATTAAATGTCACAAGTCAAATACACACACATAAAAAATAAAATAAAAAAATAATAAAACGTAAAAAATAATGAAATACTGAACTAAGTATTCATGTCAAATCATTCAATGTCACAGTGTATAAAATAAAGGAATCAACAATAAACAAGCGAAGTCCGAAATTTCAACATTCACAGAGCCAATTTCATTGGAGCAGTTTAATCCCAAGCCTTTTTATCTTCGAGATAGTGTTTGACATGATAGAAAGCTTTCAGGGATAGTTTTCGTTTAATAAAAGATTTTTAATTTATTCAGGCTTAGTGCTTGAATATGGCTCGGAAGTTTATTGTAAAAACGTATACATTAGCATCTGAACGTACCCCCTATTTTTTGGGTCTCGTTGCAGGAACAACAAATTTGTGTTTGTTCCTCGTATTTATATTGTGGATATCACTTATTTTTTCAACAAATTAATATTTTTGTGTGCGTACAAAAGGTTTTCATAAATAAACTGAGAGGGCACAGTAAGAATATTAATCTCTTTAAATTTTTCTCTGAGGTAGTATCTGGGACTTAGTTTATAAATTGAACGCATTGCCCTTTTTTGTAAAACAAATATTGTTTGAATATCGGCGGCATTGCCCCACATATATCTATGTACATATACTAAAAGAGTAAAAAAGCTGTGTCTGTACATTGAATATATTTAAAAAATAATAATTGAAGGGGGTTTAGAAACAGTAGTAGAGTACGAATCCAAAAAAAAAGTATGTCTGTTTGTCTGTTTGTTTGTACACGCTAATCTTCGGAAGTACTGGACGGATTTGAATGATTTTTTTTTGTTGCATAGATATTATGTCTGGGCAACATATAAGCTATAATTTATCTTGGAAACCTGAACACCTGATGTAGAACCGCAACAGACCAGCTAAACTATAAGAGATACAAAAATGACACCATAGCAAAAATTGTTCCACGTGATGAGCATTTTCTGCTGAGAGAATAAATTTGAAGACATGGAACACCTGATGTGGAACTCCAAGAGCCCACTTATACCATAACATATATAGGAATGCCGTCTTAGCAAAAGTTGTTCAATCTGATGAGCACTCTCTGTTGACTTATAAAAATCGAAGATCTGGGACACCTGTCGTGGAACTCCAATAGCCCAGCTACACCATAACACATATAGGAATGACGTCTTAGCAAAAGTTGTTCAATCTGATGAGCACTCTCTGTTGACTTATAAAAATCGAAGATCTGGGACACCTGTCGTGGAACTCCAATAGCCCAGCTACACCATAACACATATAGGAATCTCCTTTTCCATTTATCTTCGTGACTCGGTAGCCTACCCGGCAACGCAGGGCACTTAGATTTTAATTGATCAGGTATCTTCACAACAAAACTATAACCATGCCTAGAAAGAGGTCAAACCTTTCCCAATGTTCCAAAGGAGCTAAAAGATTGAGGATCATAAGATCCCAAGAATCTACCGAAGAGCGTCAGGAGAGACTTGATGCTGTTCGAGAACATCAGGCTGCAACTTGCTCGGTGGAAAGAAACCTCTTCCGATCGCGAAGCACGCCTGCGTTCTCAGCGAATTTACGCATCTACATCCAGGTCTCTAGAGACCAGTGAAGAATAGATGCCTGACTGCGTTCACGGATAGAGAATTGCGCTTGAGTTCTCAGCGTATTCGCACATCTACTAACAGGTCTTTTGAAACGAGCGATGAACGTGATGCGCGAATAACTGCTGCTCGAGATTATCATACATTGACCCGAACACGCACACAGCAAAATATTCATAATCAGTTAGAATGTGAGAGAGAAAGAATTGCTGGAGTACGGCATGAAGAGACAGAAGAAGAGCGCAAAGATTTCGACATTCTCTGAACAGAATGTCGATAACATCTGAAGAATCGGGTGTCTCTCAGGGCATGACGACCTTCCTTGGGTTGATAAGAAACGGAGTTCATTTACGTATACTCCTATGATTGAATACGCCACATATTTCGGAGGTATGGTTCAAGTTTATACTTTTTGTGAAGCTGTTAAATGGCAAAAAGAACCAAATGGTATGTGTTGCTCAGGTGGGAAAGATCCGTTATTTTCCCGTCCCCGGGCTCTTAGAATTTGACGTTTCAGATCTTCGATTTTGACGAACCCAGTGTCGCTGGCAAAAGCAACAGGATCCGCGTACGAAGTCGCGGGCAGAAGCTAGTATACAATAATAAGTAGTACATTATGGTACAAGTGTGTAATGTTGGTGATTACCGCTGAGGCGCCATTGAGCATTGGGTCTTAAGAGAGCCGAGGACGGTAGGTAATCATCAACACACACGTGTATCATACGACGTTTTGCAACACTTGAGAATAAAATAATACTAAAAATAACTATAA
The DNA here is from genome assembly GCA_950022955.1 of Xestia ashworthii. Lineage (NCBI taxonomy): Eukaryota > Metazoa > Arthropoda > Insecta > Lepidoptera > Noctuidae > Xestia > Xestia ashworthii. The sequence goes on from OX465550.1 coordinate 23,014,640, forward strand.
TTTCAACAGTGAAAACGAGTTGTGAATTTTTTTCGCAATGGCGGGAATAATTAATCAGTTTTCCTATGCGCGCGCATCTAACAATGGCGATCGGCCATAGACTAAAAGAATGAGGTTTCTTTTTTTTTGGCTTTTCGCGGATAGCGTTTTAGCCACGTACGAAATGGGGAATTCAAAGTTTTATTTAATACAGAGTACATTTGAGTGTTTTATAAGTTTTATAAGTTTTATTTAAGTATTAAAAACTTATAAGTTGAAATTATCCATGTAGATACGAAGTTGCATGAAATGAGCAAGTAATAGGTACATTAATTTATTTGTACTATTGAACACGATCTTTTTTGTATCGAAACTTTTTTAAGAACAAAGCAATTCAACCAAGAAAATAAAAAAAAACCCTATAACTCACTTGTGAATAATAGCAATGAAAAAGTCACAGTTTGATTACAGGTGTCATTATGTGCCTAATTGCGGTGAAATTAGAGCCACTTTATGAGCAAGTGTGTTGAAAAAATATGAATCGATGGATTGAAGTCGAAACCATCTACTTCAGTTCACCTGGAGTCTTCTAGTGCTAACACTGACTTAACTGTTACTTTTGCTAGATCAACTTAAATAAAAAAAAAATTTAGTACATAATAATAAGATTACTACTTATCTTACTTCTTACTAATATTATTAATGCGAAAGTTCGTGACGATGGATAATCTTTCACGTGAAAAGTAGTAACGGATTTCGATGAAATTTAGCACACAGATAGTTTATAACCTGGATTAACACATATATGATACCGTCTGTACTCGGCAATAGAACACAACATGAGTGATGAATGAAATAAACCTGGTTCCCTCACAAATTGGCGCGAAGAGGTACAACACCGAGAGAAGAGGAAATAATGGGGGCTATAAGTACAGGCAAGCTAAAAAAACATCGCTTTGGAGAAACCGTAGGTTTTGTGCAGTTATGGATGAAGTTATGGTGACGAATAACTGCCGGTTTATTGTGGGACGGTACTAGTTATCGCCTTGAACCAACTTGAACTGATTATCGAGATTTATTTCATCTGCTTGAGGTATGGAATAGGGAAGGAATAAATAAATAAATGAGAAGCGTAAAACTTTAAGTGAATTTATTTCAAATTATTTACAAAATTTCTGTAGACCTGGTTACGTTACTGAGTATAGCAATATTATTATAATCAATTAATTTACTTGTAGATCGTAATATTGTTAAACTCTATTATTTGTTAGTTTTTTCGACTATATAAGACAGAGTGTTGGTAATTCCACACAGTGGCGGCCAGCGCAGACCGGGAACGACAGGGAAGAGCACTTTAATTTGACCAAATATTAATCCATCCGTAGCTAGATCTGTATCCGTATCTTTTAACATTATATCTGTATCTTGTTACATTGTATCTGTGTCTTGTTACATTGTATCCACATTTTGATACGAATTTATCATGGGGAAAAATAAAATGCACTGCCCTGCCCTGCTAGAACAGGAACCGCACGGTTATCGGCCCAGTACGTACCTACAAAACTTGCGTTCAGTATTACATTTTCAAAATCCAATATAAACATCTTACAACTACACCTTTTTAGAAACATGTTAGGTACTTTATGTAGGTATTAGTAGAAATAATTTTACAATTAGTGAGACCCGTTATAGTTTATTCAATAACAGATATAATATGTTACTTCGTTTTGGCAATATCATTTGAAAATTATCTATCTATATTAAATGGTAATATTTACATTATTAAGATACTTACCTAAGCTATTAAGTCTTTTAACATTAGCTAGATTTTAATTAACAGTAGTACTTACGTATTTTACAACAATATAGGAAAGGAAGTAAAATTTTAGTTTATATGGCACTTTATACCTTTTATTATTAATGAAAGATTTTGTAAATAACTCATATTTGGCAATGATTTGGTCCGCTTAGCCAAACGATTGTTACCTACTTACAGATACTTCGAATATACTCGTATAAATAATATAGTAATATAATCAATTCTGCCTCGTCTGAGAAAATACAAAATGAAGGAAATTATACTGTTATTTTTTCCATAGGGTATTCAAAGTTATGATATGGTTACGCTCGGTAGTAACATTATTTTTGCGCTGTTCCGAGGAAGTACTTACAAATTGTTGGTGACATGACCTTTTCTATCATCTTAGTTTTCAAATTGATAACATAAATCCTGATACAAGACAGCACATTAAATGATTATCAGGTTTTATCGAGAAAATTGCTTAAATAGTTAGTTTACATAATTTATGTATTTAAAGACCGTAACGATTTTTATTGTAATTTAGAATCATTAAATTACAAAGACTATATTTAAATGACTCTTTTTAATAGTTCACGTAACAATATATTTCTAGATATTGGTTTAGGTACATTTAGCACGCACCCAAATTATTGTATCAATAACTTTACATCTCCAAACAGTTCAAATAATCTATGTAACAGAGCTAAGTTTATCGTTTACACAAATGGATCATATATATGTCATTTTAGAGTACTATTGTATTTTAAATCCGTAACTACTATTGTTCAACACTTGGAAGTGTTTCATCACACTCGGGGATCTGTCCACACATGGCACGCGAGTGGCACCAGCGCGGCAGCGGGAGGAGCGAGACCGGTCCACACGGTCGGTAGTGATAGTACTAGGTCCGGCGTTTCAAACGTCGAAGAGCAGCGCAATGTTGTGCTGCTCGGCGCGTCGCTAGTAGTGATCTGATAGCGCGTGCGGCGACGTGGGGTGTGCGGCGTGCGCCACGTGCGCCGCGTGTGCCGCGTGTGTCGCGTGTGCCGCGCGGTAGTGCGGCGCGCGCGCATACGTGCCGTACGCGTCGTCGCGCCGCGCGCCCCCCACCCCGCTCGCCGCGCCCCCCGCGCTCGTGCCGCCCACACTTCCGCTGTACACCGACTCGCGACGCTCGTTCACTGCTGCTCCTGCGCACACAAGAAACACTCATTGTCATAATCCAGGTGTGTGATGCGGAGGAATGAGAACATGAATGTGACATGCATCGGCATGAATGTTAGTTGTGGTTCTTACATAAGAAAAAGAGAGACTAAAGACAAATATGATGGATCATGGATGCAATGTGTGAAAGATGAGGCTGGTCTAGTGGATCCGACTGCTAAGCATGAGGCCCTGGGTTCTATTCTCAGGTAGTCTTTAAAATGTGGGTGCTATAAGCTAGAACTCACCGGCAGGTCCGGGTCGGATTCCGTTGGCCGTGCCGTAGGGCGGGTCCCGCTGTGCGTTGTGCGCGTTCTGGTTGTGCGCTAGTGCATGGTGCGAATGCGCAGGAGGTCGCAGCACGAGCGACGAGGCCGCCACCAGCGGCCCCCCCGCCCCACTCACCGGGGCCGTCGCGCTGGTCGCACCACTCGTCGCAGAGCTGCCCTTACTGTACACCGACTGAGACCTGCAAATGTGTTTTACAAATAATTAGGGAACTTGAGCACCAATCATAATGCAAAACCACAAAGTCACAGGCATTCTCCGACTTCATTGTTCGGCATTTTAATACTATAATCTCCCTGCTGTTGACCATGATCTTGCTTGATGGAAAGCGATGGATAAGGTCTACGTTGTTGTGTCTTGGTCTGAAGGTATTAGGTACCAAAATTATACAGCAGGGACATGAGTCATGAGGCGCCTTTATGACCACCGTGAGGTGAACCGTTGGCTCCTTTATGATGAAATCAAGTAGGAGAACAAGAAAAATAAAAGGTATCAGTTACCTGTGCAAGCCATGTCGGGCTGGCGGCGGTGAGCGGCAGTAGAGCGACTTTGTGCCGGAGTACAGCGGCTCGGCGGTGTCGGGGCGCGGCGCGGCGGCGCAGTAGGTGGGCGCGTGGCGGTAGTGGTGGTGCGACGGGAACGCCGGCTTGTCCAGCTCGTCCAGGTCCCGCGGGGACGAGGCACGGGACGAGCCCCCCCGGGAACGCCTTCCCCCCCACTCGTGCAGTAGTGCTGACGCCACCCCGCCACCCAGCCCGCCTACCCAGCACACCCAGTGGCTCTCCCAGCGGGACAGCACGAACGATGGGCCCAGAGACCGCGCGGGGTTTAATGAAGGCATCTGTGAAATGATATCAATACTTTATTAGCATAGTCACCGTCTCGCATGGTGTCGCAATTTGTAACATAATCTAATATAGCATGTAAGTTGTGGAATTGTAGAGCATTGAAACTGAATAGTTGCCTTGATTGATGTGCTCGATGGGAAGCTCTAGTTTTATTATTTAGCTCTATTGGAAGGCAATACCTTCAAATTTCCAAGAAAAAATACCATTCGCATTGATCGGTACAAAACACTATATGTGTGATCCGTTTTGCAGACATTTCAATGGGCACATTGAAGGTATTGCGTAGGTAGTTATTTTTTACGTACACACTTTGTTCCGAGAGCGGACAGATGGGCTTGCCACCAGCTGTCCATAAGGATGCTGTGCACAAAAGGCAGGTAGCTCGCTGTAATACATTCCACATAATAGCGCAGACGGCAAACAATACACCGTCTTGTCTTGCTACTCGCCTAGTACCTGATACCAGATTTGTTGAAGGTTCTACGCTATAATAAAGTTCATTTTATTTGCTTGATCGTAATCTTTTGCGAATAGGCAAAATATTCAATCCATTTCGGTATCTTTTGAAATAAACGGTTTAAAATAAAGTTGAAATTTAATTTATTTTTTTAAATAAGGTTAGGTAAATGAATAGTGTTAAGAGAGCTTGACGGAATCACTGCCATAATACTCGTAATTAGGACCGATTTTCCCCATTGACACTGAATAGAAGAAAACGGCTTGAAAGAGACCTATTTAGATTTTTGCTTATCTATATATGCCAAAGTGGTGTTAGATACTCGTACTTATTTATAATGCTGCCAGTGTGATGTCACACATTCTTGTAATAAGAACGGAATTGTAGGCAAAGAATACTAACGGAGACGAAGCTAGCGGCACAATAGGCTGCACCGAGAAGCGCTGGGGCAGCTCCGGTCCAGCGTCGCTCCATGGCAGCGAAGTGAGCGGCGGCCACCAGCGCTGACAGCACCAGCTCAGCTCCCAGCCGCTCCCATGCAGCTCCGGTAACCCCGCCGCCACCGGGCAGCGAAGCCGACAACCCACCCGCGTAGCCCGGCACGCTCACACTGTAACAAACAAAACACACACATGAACATTTTGAAGGGAAAAGGTTAACAATTTAGACAAATATCAGCATTAACCAGTTTTTCCTATGTGGGTCGGCTTCCAGATGCAGCAGAATACTAGTATTAGTATTTCACATGGATGGAGTATTTCACGATCGCCTATTGACCTCCACAATCTAGTTAGTACTGGATATGGGAAATACGAAGAGATTAAGAGCAGCGGTGGCCCAGTGGTGGCGGCCCCGACTTACGAACAGTAAGTCGTGGGTTCGAACCCAGACAGGCGCATTACTTTGTGTAATTTATTTCATCACCGCTGCCCTCAAAACGGTGAAGGAAAACATCGTGAGGAAACCTGCATGTCCGAACCAAAAATTCGAAGACATGTGACATCTACCAATCCGCACTGGGCCCGCGTGGTAGATTATAGCCCATTCTCCTCTCATTGAGAGGAGGCCTGTCCCAGCAGTGGGAACATTATAGGCTGATGATGATGATGGGAAATACGATACCCTTGTTTAGACTGGTTGCCAAACTTTCAGGCCACGGGCCACAAACGACAGCCGGGACGGGATTGATGACTGAGAGATGTTTTAACTATGGGATATTCAGCATCTACTCGTATGTTTTAAAACATATACGAACTCCCCATTTTATAATGATGATGACGATTGGAGCCACAGTCCTGTCCTTTGATTTACCTAGTATCACGAATCCTAAACGTAAATAAAATGAGTATTGTGACTTTATGAAAGGTGATGTAACGTTTGTTTTTACATAGATCAAGTTGTGTTGTAGGTGTATTTTTATCAGGATCGAAGTATCTTGACCTTTAGTTATTATTAGGTGTGGCATCGCACTTAGAGTATCCCTTCCATTCACTGGACCCTGAAGATGATATTATTATATATGTCACCGTAAAATTGTCAAACACGTTATATTACAATATAACGTGTTTATCTCTAGCGATATTGTAAACTCTCGAATTATTGTCAACTGAACATACGGAAGTATCTCTGCCCCCGTAATCGGGACTTGGGGCACCACACCGTTAGGTTAGTTAGGTTCCTTTAAACCCTGCACTCGGAAATAGGGGCCCCGCGAAACGGGGCTCCGTCGACTACGCTTTTTAGGGTAACATAAAGTGTTATAAGGTTAGGTTATATGAATCGATATTTCTCAGGAATGGTACAATATCTTTTCATGAGAGTGTTACCACTGGGCAAGGGGGATCTCTTCTTCCCTCCACAGCGCGTGAGTTGACTACCATCGCATGCATTTCACGAAAAATAATGCGTTTTATTGTAAGCAGTATGTTCATTTGATAATAATTCGAGAGTTTACAATATAACGTGTTTGACAATTTTACGGTGACATACATATGACATTTGCAAGATTCTTACATGAAACCTCTTACTTAGGTGATAAGCGATACATTGAAGATTGCCTTAAAAACGCATTAATGAATTTGCAGGGATTGCCGAGAAAAGGGTTCAAGAACCTGGATGCTGTTGACTAATCAGTTTTAGTATTCGTATACATATTATATATACATCACACATCAAAAGTGTCTAGGGATCAAGCATTTTTATGCGGATTTCTTGAGATTGAGATGTGGCTTTGTAATAAATTTATGATTTTATAAATGGTATGAGACCGGATACAAGATGTATACGACACTGGAGAACCCCTGGACGCCAACAGCGATTAAAATCCTGCCAGGAAGTCCATCCTTATAGTGGTGGAACCATCATGGTATGGGCGGGTATTTGGATCGGCGGAAGAACTGAGTTGATTTGGATCAGAAGCAACCTCAACGCTCAAATTTATGCTGAGACGATTGTATCAGACGTCATCGTTCCTCTACAAGTGCAAATCGGTCCCTTATTTCAGTTAATGAATGATAATGCACGACCGCACACCGCAAGAGTTGTAAGACAGACTCTCGCCGCAGCTAACATCAATGTCCTGCCCTGGCCTGCTCAGTCGCCAGACTTGAACCCGATTGAGCATGCATGGGATATGCTACAGAGAAGAGCTCTGCCGAATATGGAGGGTATCCAGTCGCAAGAAGACCTTTTTTTGTTGTTGCAACGAACATGGGCGGCCATTCCACAGCGTGATTTGGATGAACTCATTTTGAGTATGCCAAACCGATGTTCTCGTGTTGTTAGTGTTCGCGGTAGAAACACGGATTATTAATTGTTTAAGTTACCCAATACAATTTTAAAGAAAACTGTTATTTCAGTCTTTTTTTCGAACTTTAATGTTAGTGGTTCAAATGTCGAAAATCCCTTTATTAGGAAAATGGCAAATTTCTTTATTAATGCAAAGGTGACTTGGTTTATCGTTACTGTGACAAACGAAAACAATTTATCTGATGAATCCTTAAAGAAAATTTTAATTAATATCAATCAGGAGAAAAGTTATTGCAAAAATATATGTTGATCCCTAGACACTTTTGATGTGTGTATTAAACAAATCTACTTACAGATCAAAATACGATGAAAATGGTTAACGCGTCTATAAACGGCTTACGGGCGAATTAGCCGTATCTCAACTTTATTACAGTTATCTAGTAAACATCTCCAAAGACGGCCATTTGTTGGATTATGAAAACATAATATAATAGATTTCAGGAATGAAAATAAAGTTGTCATGGTATGGACAGACGCTTTCGGGTACTTAAACATTAATCGTTTGTTTTATTGGAACGAGCGTATAGAAATACTTTTGACCACGTCTAACGTTCCCACAGGACTCAAACTCTTTGTAAGTTGACCACGTGGGCATAGTGCTGGTTGTTGGGTGTCACTTGTTTTCGATTTTAACAAAAATAAGAACACAATTGAGTAGTCCACTTGCAAACCACGTTATGTTAATGAAACACTTATTTGAGAAAACTAATAAAAATGATTATCCTTATAATTAAGTTATATAGATGCATTAATTTGCGTATTACTAGAGTATAGGATCATATCAAACTCATTTATGTTAAGAAATGAAATCACTGTTCATCAATAATCATTTAATTAACATTTTAAAATTAAACATAGACAGTTTTGCAGAAGTACTCTAAACATAGACAGTTTTGCAGTTGTATTCAATCAACATAGGTAGTTTTGAAACAGTTTCTTAAATACACTTCTATCTACTTTCTCTTACGAACTTACAATTTTTATTTTTTTATTACACTCTTATGTCTATTTCTTCACCCATTAAAGTTTCTTCACTATCAGTTTCTTCTACAGTAGTTTGATTTTGTTCTTCTTGAAGAAAACTGTAAAAGCTCAGATGGTCGTAAGAAGCCCAATCCATGTAGATTTATTAAGTTCTTTTTTACGTCCTCTTCTGTTTGGGGCATAAACAACTTCTTTTTCTTGACACTCCATAATAATTTTATCACAAATCACCTTGTTTTTAATAGCCTGCAGTACATAAAAAAAGTAACGCGTGCGTGCACTTCGACTGTATCATGCGTACTGGCCCAAGATGGCGGCTTTTGCACGAATCACAACGCAACATAGCGTTGTTTGCAAGTTGCCAGTAACTTAGAGACTTTTGAAAATGGACTGCGGATCGACATAGCGACTTTTGCAAGAGTATTGAGTTTTGTATTCCATTTTATTCCTAACATAACGAGTTTTGGCAGCTTATGATAAACACGGACGTTAGTATTTTAATTATCAACCGATTGCTGTCATTGGACAAAAAAATTGTTTTTTTTAACATAACGTGGTTTGCAAGTGGACTACTCAATTATTTAATTAACATAACAAATGTACACATGTATCGTCGCAGGTCGCGTTCTGTTTTTCCCTCAATCCCTATGTGAAACAAACGTGAATTTATATGTGTAGTAATTACCTACATACTTATTTAATTAAATTGCATAATATAATCTGAACCTATAAAACCTGTTACAATGCGAATAATTTAATGACTGCCAATAAGTCGTGCACGGGTTTTAAAGCCCAAAGTTTTCGGTCAATCAAGCGGCGGTCACATTGACCAATGAAGCCGGGTTCGATTGAGTTCAACAATTGTGCAGTGTGAGCACGGCATACTACGAACTAAAATCGGCCGTCCACAAAGAACAGAAGGTCCCGTGCCTGGCGCATCGAGTACATCATAAAATATATTCACCCGCCGGCGATGCCGCCCGCCGTGAGGTTAGGAACTAAAATTCGTTTTTGAAAAAAAAAAATCAAACAAAAGAATCTCTTATTTTGTCACTACAAAAAGAGCTCCGATTCCTAGATTATATAAAAAAAACATGAGGGGCAGTCTTGGGACTGCCGTTAAGAGTGAAACCTAAGTAATCCAAAATAAACTTTATCATTATTGTGTAGGGTTGGTTTTGAGTAACCGTTCTCCCTCCGTTTTCGAATTTTCGATCAGGTCACATGTCCTGACGCGAGTTTAACATTTTTACCCATTCCAAAAAGTGCATAACGCCGTTAAAGAAGTTTTCACTTCAAAAAACTGTAAGGGTGGGGGGCGGATACTCAGTTTTCCCAATTGGTAGCTACATCCCTACTATTTTCACGCTTAAAAAACGTACGAAACAATTTAGCTCCAGTGCCTGTAAGTGATATACCTACTTTGTTTTTAAGTTGCTAGCTCTTATCACTTGTCGCTAATCGCTTGCGGTGGGGCAGATCCCTTAGTCGCGTGGGCTGCGGTATAGCCGCGCCCTTACGGTCGTGATGGACGGGGTGCCAACTCATATTCATAGTAATAAGAGCAATAAAGGGCGTGACTTACGAGTAGTTTCCCTCATAATACGTCACGTTTCTCTTGGACGTTTTTTGTTGTCGCTATAACAATGGTTATGAAGTTTCTACCTGTAAAGGTTGTATTTCAGTAGATGTAATATATTATTAATATTTTAACTACGGTTCTTAAATTATTTGGCCCAACCAAATAATTTTGTTGTATCACTTTGTTGTACTTTGCTGTGGTTTATTTGACCCGCCCATTCCTCGCACAATTTTACGAATTGACAAGGCATCGATATTTCTTTGTTAAATTTAATTTAAGTTAGTTTAATAAATTAATGTTAAAATGCATACATTTATTTGACTAAACCGTCAAGAATAAATGCTTTAAATACGATGGTGAAAACTGCATCAACATTTATTGCGTTGTTGCAATAACATTCGGGGACACACTGATGATTACGAAAAGTTAGTTTCTTTTATACTTAATATTTATTTATTTAATTATTTATTTATTTATTGGAATGGAAGACTTACAGCTAATAAATACAGGAAAAAAAAAGGAAACCATAGTCACCAGAAAGCCAATTACAAGTCCTCACGTATAGAATAAATAGATAATTATTAGATAATTATTTAATATAATATTTTAATATCTATTTTGACATTTTACACTCGAAATAATCACAAATCGAACTTGGCCGTGCGACTACCGTCTAGCTGCGGACACGTCGAAGCGTATGCAGTATCTGATGGTTTTGTCCGATTTCAAACTTTAACAGTCGCGATATCTTGTGCCGACTTTCGTATCAGTTCAAAGTTACCAACTTTAATGGAACGGGAAATGAGCCCCAGAATCGGGAGTATACGATTGTGAAGTCATTTTATTTTATGAATCTAAACCTCAGTGTGTAAAGATTTCTTGATTTTCTCAAGAAATTCTGACTGCGAAGACAGTACTTGAATTATTAGAATATTTAAATATATTAGAAGATTAGGTTTTTCTATTATAATTTATCGTGTTTAGATTTTATCATCCATCATACCAAACCCATCACGTTTGTGACGTTTGAAACAAGAACTGATTTTTAACCGATTTAACACATAATATGGTATCCTAGATCCAAAGAAAATACAGGTTTACATAAGGTTAGTTATCGAAATGATAATGATGATGATGGTCATGCCGAAGACCCGGTGAAGGTTGCAGGAATCCGTTGGATGCGAGTCGCAAGGGACTGGTCAATGTGGCGACACTTGGGGGAGGCCTATGTCCAGCAGTGGACGTCTTGTGGCTGAAATGATGATGAGATATCAAGGATATCAAGGATAGAATGCCTGTAGAGTACCTACTGTTGTACATTACCCTGGTACGTTCCCGGTAAATGTAACAAACAAATAGTCACGAAGAATGAAAGGATTGGTGTAAACACCCGGGTTTTTGGCATTTTGAAGGTCAGTGTCAGTTTGTATCATCAACGTCTGCCTAGCCTCTTCCCAACTATGTTGGGGTCGGCTTCCAGTTTAACCGGATGCGGCTGAATACTAGTATTTGAAATGGATCGGCTGTTTGTTGTATGTTCATTGTAATATGATTCGCGGCCGAAATATGTATGTATTTACAAAATTATAGTCATTAAAATCATCAATACCACCCTCCCAGTTAATTTAATCCCATTGAATGATTATTTCAGGAAAAACTACTATTTTTTTCAGCATGCAACCATTACACTGGCTTATTGCAAAAACGTGTGACAATTTGAATTTTTTTTTGTGTTTGTTACCTCATTACTTTCGACTGAGTGAACCGACTTTGATGATTCTTTTTTTATTTGAAAGCTGGTGCTTCCCATGTGGTCCCATTTTAATTTGCTGAAGATCTGATGCTGGTCTTCGGAGATATACAATGGAACTCTTCAAAAATGTACGGCAAATCTGCAGTGATTGCTGTTATCGCTTGTAGGTTTATTGTTTATACAACATCATGACGTAATATCACGCCTGTATGCTCTGAGGGGTTACGCAGATGTGTACAATACACCCAGATTTCGACAGTAATTGTTACCTCAGTACTTTCGACTGGGTGAACCGATTTTGATAATTCTTTTTTAATTTGAAAGCTGGTGCTTCCTGTGTGGTTATATTTTAATTTGCTGAAGATCTGATCCGGATCTTCGGAGATATATAATGGAACTCTTCAAAAATAAACGGCAAATCTGCAGTAACTGCTGCAATCGCTTGAATGTTTATTGTTTATACAACATCATGACGTAACATCACGCCTGTACCTATGCTCTGACGGGGTACGCAGATGTGTACAATATTCCCAGATTTCGACAGTTAGGTGTATTATGTTCCATTTATTGGGGATAAGCCTATTACCTTGACATGTATTGGCAAGGGTACTTCAAGGGTAGTTTGATGAGAATTTGGTTAGGTTCTGATTATGGGATCCATGACAAAGGAACGGAACTCTTCAATTCTTAGAAGCAAATTAACGATACTCGGTCAAATTTTTTAAAGGCTATCCGGATATTTGAGTAACGTACCATAACGTCGTTATTAACCGACTTCAAAAAGGAGGAGGTTCTCAATTCAATGTTCCCCGATTACTCGAAGATGACTGGACCGAATTTGTTTTTTAATTGTTTGAAAGGGTATACTTCCCAGAAGGTCCCATAATCATCAAGTCAGGATCCTGATAATGGGATCCTGGAGAAATAGAAAGAACTCTTCAAATTGTATAGGCACACCAGAAGCGATTTGGGTAGTTTTAGAAAGAGTACTATCTCGGAGTGATCCCATTTAAATTTGGTAAAGATTAGATGAAGAACTTCGGAGAAAGGCAACGGAACTCCTCATTAAATGTAGCAAATGTGTGTCTCTTACTGGGATTGCTGAAATCTCATGTCTGTCTATTGTTTACAGCAACCAGTTCATAACAAAAAATCACGCTGGTACGCTGAAAGGGTATGTGAACCACTAAAAAGTGAAAAAAAAAAAACTTTTTTGCAAAAAATAAAACCGACTTCACACAAAAAAGTGAAAAATAACTTTAGCTTCAGAAGTCGGTGACAAAAAAACTAAATCAATCAAATAAAGGTCACCGACTTCTGAAGCTAAAGTTATTTTTCACTTTTTTGCATGAAGTCGGTTTTATTTTTTGCAAAAAAGTTTTCATAATCAACATACGACCTAGCACTTTCGTGCGAATTGCAAAAAACCGACGAAATTTTGAATATCATGTTTCAATGTATGTAGATATTTGTGTTTGAATAAAGAAGAAGGTCAGAAATAGGTAAACAAACTGCAGCTATAAGTAAGCTACTATATCGTCCATGGTGTTCTAGCTGTCTGTACGGACATGCCTAATGCTTAAGTTTTTCGACCAAAATTTCTTAATGCTATTTAATCACTTGAGAAAACATAATAGAGCAACACACTACATGATACAAAACCCCTAAAAGTCAGTCAGCCAGAACACAACACCTCCTTTAAGTGACATGGGTCGGTTAACAAACAGTGTCGATCCATATACTATTCTCCTGATATCTGTCGGGAACTCAATAGCTATTGTCAGGCGCGCACCACTTCAAAGTTGTGCTACACAGTGGAGCAGATATAGTGACCACATCAACGCGATGTCCTACTTGCTGCTGACCCTAATTTAAGTGCTTAGTATGTACTCGGGAAGTAGAAAAAAGAGAGGCTATGTATTTTGAAAACAAAGTAAATGTATAGTTGTAGTACATCGTGAGAAAGTTTTAAAAAGCAGTACAAGGCTCTTGATGAAACAAAAACGAATAATACACCAACACGGCATAATGAATGGAACAGCTGCTTTTTTTCTTCGGAAATTATGTCCAGTGGTGTAAAAGTTTTTTTTTAATAGCCTCGAGTCACTGCTGGCTAAGGCCTCATCTATATTCTTCCAGGTACCTACTCTTCTCCTGCGCCACCTCTTACCAGCCTTTCTAGATCATCTCACTGCCTCTTTCTAGGCCGGCCTCGACGGACAACAAAAGGTTGAAAATTCGAAATAGTTTATTTTGGGACTTTTGATGATGTGGGTCATATTTTGCACAATTTATTTAATCTTATTTTTATTAAATTTATTGTTATATGAGTGGCTAATAAGAGGTGCTAAAACTCTGAATTTAAATCCAAAATCATGTCTGACCTCATGTTCTAGTTAAAATACAGTCCCTATCAATTACCTAAAGTACTATCCAACAGTGTGTATACTTCATTGTCCGCCAAGTTGACTCATTATCGAATGAAAAGAAGCCAAGGCTGAACAATTTAGCGGTTTTTAATTAAAATGAGAAGTGCGGCGCCGCCCACCGGTTGTTTATCGGAACACAGGAAATTCGAAGCCTTTTCTTTTCTTTCATTTACATTTTTATATTTACATTTAGGTTTTCATTGGCTATTTTTAAATGTGATAAACCTACCTAAGTCATCTACCGCTAAAAACCTTCAAACCTAGAGAAAAGAATATTATAAAAAATAATTAAGTGTTACTATGTAACACTAGTAACACTAGACTACTAGTAGTAGTAGTAGTGGTACTAGTAGTGTGCATGTGTACTATGTATGTGTGTGTATTAAGATCACTGTAGAATTACGATCAAGTTTCCTGTTTTCGCATTAAAATCGAAATTGCAAATGGGTGCACTCGAATCAAACCTAGGCTACTTGACCCTTCCCGTGAACCGTGGACTGGCTTTTACCTTGACCAGCAGCTAACCGTTGCCATACAACGTGGAAATGCCGTCAGTCTTTTGGGGACATTAACATTACCCTTTTACAGCACGGAGGAGTTTTTTGACGCCATTTTTTAGTTTATTGTTAAGTAACTTTTATCTTATCTTATATTATTATTTTGGGCTTTGTCGCAGTCGGCTTCCTATCGATTTCATATTCACATTTTAATTAAACCCTAAAAATATCTACCGTGTTACTCAAAACTGTTCTAACGATGGATAAAACTTTCATTAAAGAGCTTACTAACATTAGATCGGGCATTCAGGGCTCACAAAATGTATGCAAAACATGCACCTGGGTGCTGGGGCTGATAATATCTGTCGGTAAACAAATTCTAACGTCGATTCTAATGCCCTGGCAACACGATTACGTCTTTTTATCCAGCTTTTTGTTCGTGAATAAATATGCGTAAAAAAGAATTTGGGGGAAAATTAAAGATTTTTTTGGACGATAAAACGATTTAGATAGCTCTAATTTGTGCTTAGTAGGTAAGTGTTTATTTATCTAACAATTTGTTCATGTAGATAATCGTGATAGAATCAATTAAAATACAGTTCATGGATGTCCGGTTTTGTTGAGCGTAACATTTTGTTAATTATGGTATCATTTTTGTTAATTTCAGTGAAATAGTATTTACAGTGGATTCAAAAAAATTGCGACATAGTGGATGACTTTTTTAATAAGTATTTATACTAACATGACGTTTACCATTTAAAAAATAAATGTCTTGAATTTAATACTAAGGTAGGTAGTTTGTACTTTTTAGGGTTCCGTAGCCAAATGGCAAAAAACGGAACCCTTATAGTTTCGCCATGTCTGTCTGTCTGTCTGTCCGCGGATAATCTCAGTGACCGTTAGCACCAGAAAGCTGAAATTTGGTACCAATATGTATATCAATCATGCCGACAAAGTGCAAAAATAAAAATTTAAAAAATCATTTTTATTAGGGTACCTCCCCCAGACGTAAAGTGGGGAGCGATTTTTTTTTTAATTTTGACCCTAACGTGTGATATATTGTTGGATAGGTATTTAAAAATGAATAGGGGTTTTCTAAAATCATTTTTTGATAATATTAATATTTTAGGAAATAATCGCTCCGAAAGTCAAAAACAATGTGTCCCCCCCCCCTCTAACTTTTGAACCATAAGTTTAAAAAATATGAAAAAAATCACAGAAGTAGACCTTTATATGAACTTTCTAGGAAAATTATTTTCAACTTGATGAGTTGAATAGTTTTTGAGTTATATAGCACTTTTTCAAAAAAACGCAAATGATAACTTTGTTTTTCATACAAATACTATGAAAAACAAAGTTATTTTTGCTGACGAAAAATGTTGGTATTTTTAATGGTCATAGACAGGTACTGTCCCTGATCTATGCTTGTTTGAGTTTAGATTACTTTATTTGAAAGTTTTTGAAAAATAGTACAAAAACTAAGTTTGCGTGGGAAGCTACGGAACCCTACAGTGAGCGTGGCCCGACACGCTCTTGTTGTAATTTATTATTATAATACAAACACTAAGTGTAGAGCTAAACGCTCTACACTTAGTGTGCCACACAGTTGCAAGGCGGGCCATAAGCCATAAGTCCACATAATTCAGTGAACTCACTCGATATGCTGATGATTATGCATAATTTATGCTCCCGAGGGGGTCAAGTGGGCCAAATGGGACACGCGGGTTTATAGGGGCCGTCTTTTATACTTGTTGTCAATGGCCAGTAAATTGGAGAACATTCACACCTTATGTTGCGACCGGACCCAGAGTTTTTTTTGCCTAGTGACAGTTTAGGAAATATTTGCTTATCACTGAAGGACAATAGGCTTATTAGCTTACCGAATGCGTACTGCTCATAAAAAAATATCTGTTTTTTTTTGGACTGCATTTTTGCCGCATTCATTTTATTATTAATGTTTTCCTTTTCATTTTGCTTATGGACATAATAAATAAAATTTGTTGCAAGTTTCCTTTGTTTCAGTAATGTTTCAGTCGAATGACGCAATTAAAGCTCATGTATAATGCAGAAGACAAACAGCTCGGAGACGATACTACGTGGGGAAGTAATCAGCGTCTCCTAATTACAGCATCTTCGCTAATGATTTTAAACCTGCATCTCTTTATATTTCGGTTAACGACCGGTTTTTACAATGTCCGTAATAAAGACCCTGATTTAATTAACTTGGCTGCGACCATCAATTTATTGACCCAAAGCGTAATAAAGTTAGTAATAAAATGTTATCTTCGTGAGTTGAAATCTAATTATTTGTTTACGTTGAAAGCTTTAATATTTTCAGTCATAATTTAAATTCAAATGTATTTTTATGAGGCGATTAGCTCAGAAACATTTTTGATAAGAAAAGTCTTGTACAAATAACAACACAACGATAATTTAATTTCCACTCGGATATTTTCTTTGAGTTTGAGCTATTTTGTTGTTATTTTGCGATTGATTGATTGATGAAAGTTACATTTTTCTGAAAGGAACGTAAGTACGAAAGTACCAAGCTGGACAGATTGACTTGTTACGTTTAGTTTTCACTATTATTACTAATTTAACATAAATCTCTACATAAATGTACCAACCTAAAATCTATTCCAAATCATTAGTATCAAAATACAAACGAAAAAGTAATAAAAAAAATAAAAAAACCACAGAGTCCCCTTCGCAGCGGTTAACAAGCGAACAATTACATTTAATTTACGGATGAGTTTTTAAAGTGCCCCAATATGGCTTGCTGGGGCACCCCGCGAAATTAAACCGCTATCATTTTGTATTCAGATAATCTACCACGACATTTGTTAAAAAATAAATTTCGAGAGGGTATCGCGAACTGTTACTAAAAATTCAATTGTCCCCAACTTCCCCAAGTGCCACTTGTCATCCTACACTGTATAATCTGACAATTTCACCAATCAAAATGATTGTTGCAAATTTTACCCTACTGTGCTCGCATAAGGATCAGTTTAGTATCTATTGCCGAAGGAAATGTAAAATGAAGCGTTTGTCGAACTTAATGTGCGGCGAAACAAGTGAGTGCATTATACGGTTTGGAGTACGATTTAATTTACTATTCAAGAGTTTCGTCAATAGACGAATTTCAAAATAGAGGTTTTCAGATTTCCTAAGCTGATAATTTATTAAAACTCTGGCAATCGAGCTCAAAGAAACAATTAAGCAATAAAAAAACGCAGTTATTAAAACTATTATTGTCACCATAATTCAACAATATAATAAACGAAAGGACTCTAAATAAAGACATCAACCATTTTTCCGACAATAATCCGTTTTTACCCAAAAAAAGAACAACGGCCCAGCGGGCGGCGGGCGCGAACTTGTTACCCTTTGCCCTTTGTTTAGTTAACCTATAAAGAAAACAACAGTGTTTTAACCCTTAAGTTAACCCTTTGCGCCACATGTCGTTACAGAGTGGTCGTGCGAAACCGCGAATCAACTCAATAGGAAGAAGAACTCATGCTGTGCGAAAGATAGTTACCATTACAATTCCAACCTTATTCCAAGGATATAAAGTTTATGTGTAGATCGTTGTGTACTCATTTAGAATAGGCACAATTATCGTTGCGCGAAAACGGTGAAACATGTGGAGTGTATTTTTACGTGTATTGTGTCCGCAATGGGGTTTTTATTGCAAATGTCTGCGCGCGCATTAGCCGGATTGTTAGCCGAGGAGGCTGCATATGGTGCGTCTGTTATTATTTTTGTGGGTTTGATATTGTTTTCTATTATTGTTATAAATAATCCCGGTCACAAACGATGAGGTCCTGGGTTAGATTCACAGATCGGGCAATGTATTAGTGGGTTTTTCTATCAGGTTTTTCTGTCAGTAACACCCCCCGTAACATGAAACTTTCTTCATTTTTTTTTTATTTTAAAATTTTACTGACGATTAAAAGAACAACCTTAACATACAAATCGCAACAATCCTGTGATTTGTGTCTGCTAATACCTAACAAAATATAATTACGTTATGTTATAATACCTGTGTAGGTTAAGCGGTTGTTTGGTCTTGATTCACACTGACCTCCGTACTAGTGAAAACTGTATCACGGCAGATCAGTCTGCGAAATATGTAACCCTCGACCTGGAGGTAACAGGCGTGATGTTAAGTTTGTTTTATTGTTCCCACCATTCCCGTTCTTCTTAGAGTTTCGTACCCAAAGGGTACAAACTGGACCCAAGACTCCAGTACCCGTCTCTCTGTTTGTCACAGGCTGTATCTCATGAACCGTGATAGCTAAACAGTTGAAATTTTCACAGATGATGTATTTCTATTGCCGCTATACCTAACGACAAATTATAAAAATAAATTAAAAATTAAAATGGGCTTCCTACTACGTTGGGTACTGAACCCTTCATGCTGGAGTTGGACTTAAACTTGGCCGGTTTTTTTTGAAACGTAAATCTAATTCCATGAATTCTAAAAGTTCCGCTAATCCGAAAAGGTATTGAAACAACGGAATCTATACAACACTCGCTGGAGAGTTGAATTAAAAGTTTCTTTTTGTAGCCAAATGGAATGTTCGCAGTCTCGCTGAGCAATCCATCTGTTTTAGAGTGGAAGAACAAAGTTCCCCAGCCTCCCCTCAAGTGCAGCTTTGTGTCCATTCTGTTTTATAGATCGTTACTTGTAACGTTGAATCTTGAGGTATTAGGGAAAAGGTTTTAGTGCCGAAACCTTTAATTTCCTACTTTTAATTAGGGTCCGGCGTGATAACGTCCTCCGGTCCGGAACGCGTGCCGATAAGTGCCGGAGAGGTACTATTCCTTATCGTTAGTGACAATTCAACGCGAAATGTGGCTTTTGTTTTAGTTATTCGTGAAGTTATAATTGATGTGATAAATTGGATATTCCTGAAAGGAGCAGCGAACATGAACATTTTAGAATTTCAAATCGTTTCAGATTTTGAAATACAAAATGTTTATATAGTTATAGTTATGTTGCAACTGTCACGTCGCCCTACTGACTGATAGAAAATGCCTCAGGCATAAAGTTAGCACGATCGGCGGCGGCGGCCTCTCGCGTCCGGCCCTGGTTCAATCCATGGTCCGGAGCGAGATGGAATGGGAAGCCGTCACCTCCTTCTGCGAAGCAGTCATGCTAGCGAAGGAGGTGGCGGAACGAGAGAGGGAGAGATCCTCACTTCCCGGCCGCCGCGGGAGACGCACCGGGCGTCGAGGGCCACGTGGTGGCTACCGGCCACCGTAGATGCGGGCCTGTGGACGGTTGGCTATGGGCTAGCTAGCCGTCCGTCCGTCTAACGACGACAGGCCGTGTCGACGGCGCAATCGTGTTCCACGCGCGCCTCAAAGAGATGTCAGCATAAGAGAGGGGCCCGCAAGGGCCGAAGCCTGCCGGGGTTGCGGGACTGTTCGAAAGAGATACCGCGGCCCCGGAACGTAAAGGGCGAGGAAGGAACATGGATGGGTTTTAGTCAGTAAGAGTCTGACACTCCCTCCCGCTCCGCCCAGAGTGGGAGAAGTCATTTGATGATTTCCCATCCTAAAAAAAAAAAAAAAAAAAAGGCATAAAGTTAGCATGTCTGCATTTAACAGTATACATTGTACGTGTACATTAAGTTTTGGTACATAGATACATTTTATTTTTGTTCACATTGTGCATATTCTTATTTGTGTACAATTATAAACACATTAAACTACATACTTTTGATAAACTATAGCGACCCGCCCCGGCATCGCACGGGTGCATATACCTACATACTCGTATAAACCTTCCTCTTGAATCACTCTATCTAAGTGTACAAACAGAGGGAGCGACTTTGTTTTATACTATAAAAAGACTAAAAAACTAGCCCACTAAGTAACCTTTAAAGGCAAAAAATTTATTAAATCTTCATCAGGAATATTGTTGAATTCAGCAGCCCAGTTCAAATATGAGAGTTTCAAACAAGTCGAGGAATGTTTTCATTCTATTAAGCCCGAGATTTTTTACAAACTCCGCACTTTTTACTTTACTAAATAAGATTCTGGAGCAGTTTTTTTATAATTGGTTTTAGTAAGGTCTAGATTTAGGTAGATCTTGATCAATTAACTTTGATTTCTACGTATTAAGAGGCCTGCGGAACATGCGAATTTCATACAAACGTAATACTTACCAAAATAATTTGTAAATCAAACATAATTATTATAGGTTCCCAAACACATATTTTGAATGTACATTGATTTAAACAAGAGTTATGTGAGAAAAAAAAATCTATAGTAATTTTAAATTCCTCATATCTCGTCTTTATATCATTGTCCTTTCAAAATATTTATTTGGGAAATTAGATATTCTATAATAAAATCGAAATATATAGGGTGACTGGTAATTAGTGTACGATACTAAAACACGTGTTTGTGCTCATGATAACAAACAACTTTTATTATGGGACCAAAGCTGAAATCGCGAAAAAAAATCAGCTGTTCAGTACATTAGGCGAACATAAATGTACTGAACAGCTGTTTTTTTTTACTACACTTCCTTATGAATGTTTGATTTTCATATTATTTTGGTATTACGTTTGTATGAAAAACGCGTGCTCCGCCGGCCCCATAAATTATATTTGCGGAAAAAAAGCAGTATGCGAACCGTTTTTGACCGGACCAGAATAAATAGAGAAGAGAAAACATGAAACAGATCAATAAAGTCCGCTGGGCGGGTTTGAAGAGCTAAACATTCGGCAAAAAATAACAGTTTTCTAGGCAACAGAAAAATACACAAATTGGAAGCCACCTCAAAGCAACCACAATAAAACCATGAAAACAATACGGTAGTCAAATATGTATAAATAGAAAATAATATAAATTAATCAACATAAATAACACACCTACTGTTACAATTGATTAAATATTAAAGTTGATTAATGCCACGTACTAGCAAAAAGCGCATGAAATACATCCAAAATCACCACAGTGACAGTTTGCCAGCAGAGCTGCCAGTCTACTAATTGCCGCCGTAATCACGTCGCTTGACAGGTAGATTAGTGATGGCAACATGGCAACACTATCTACGTGCTGAATAAAGCGGCCCACGTACCGATAGTGATATAAATAATTCAATAAACTTGGCTCAATGAAAGAAAATTTAATATTCGAGAACTTATTCCTAGCAAGCGAAAGGTCAACTCTTACGAAGTTACAGTTATTACTGACGGAGACGAAATAAAACTGAAACACAATAAAGAAGCCCGTAAAGTAAAATTTACACTTAGCATAAAAAAGACGATCGGCAGCTGTGTTACTTGAATTATGAGTTCCTTCAGACATACTTCTTATTATTAAAAATACTTGATATCGACACCCATGATTGTTGATACAACGGTCCCGCATGACGAGAATCTCGTGAAAGCAGAGAAAGATAAACAATTCATATATCTAGATCTTGCTCGCAAGGTTGTCGACATGTGGGACATGAGTACAGCAGTCATTGTGCCGATAGTCGTGTCAGCCAATAGCATAATAGCCAAGAGCCTCGACCAACATCTTAGGAGGCTCTCGCTTGGCAGCTGGATCAGAAGTCAGTACTTCTGGACACGGCGCGTATTGTTAGGAGGTTCCTCTCTCAAGAGCCCTGACCACCGGCAGCTCGGACCCAGTTCCCGGCGCTGGTGGACTACTGTTTTTTATATTTTTAAATGTTTTTTATATAATTTTATATTAGAATATTTAAAAATGTAAATGCATACCTATGTAAATAACAATAATGTATTTTGTGTTTTTTTTTTATTTTGACTGCTTCGTTGGTCCAGTGGTGGCAAACATGACTTGACGTGGCAAGCATGAGATTCCCAGGTCAGGCAAAGTGTCATTGGATTTTTCCATCAAGAACTTCTCAGTAGCAGCCACGGAGTCTGGATTTGTGCTCGGTTGATGGCAATAGGACCGCCCCTTATTACATGGCGGCTTGACGACGAACGAACGAAATGTGGGTCTATCTACTGTAAGGTACCTCAGGTACTTCTGCCTAGCTCTTCGGGTATTACAGGCATGATGTTATGTTATGTTATTTTATTTCACAAGACTAGAAAGAGATTCACTCTGTAAATAAGTTAGCTTAAGTTAGTCCGTACTTAAGGGGCCGCGGAGCATGCGTCGTTCATACAAACGTAATACCAAATATTTTGTAAATCATACATATTTTTAAGGTAGTGTGCACTTATTTCGATTGGATTAGAGAATATCTATGTTCGCTAATATGTATTTTGAAAGGACAATGATATTAAGACGACATATGAGTAATTTAAAATTTCTATAGAAAACTTATTTTTCTCATAACTCTTGTTTAAATCAGTGTCCATTCAAAATGTATATCTGGAAACCTAGATATTTTGTGATACAATCGAAATTATTCATTAGATACTACCTTAAGAATATGTTTTATTTACAAATTATTTTGGTTTTACGTTTGTATGAACGACGCATGCTCCGCAGGCGTCTTGATAACTACAACAGATCGCGTACGATTTGTTAGCATTATTGAATTCAACAAACTTGCAGACAAAACAAACCTCTGAAGTGAAAACAAACACGTCGTCGGCACACTGTCACATACATATCCGCACATGATTAATTGGAGTGTAAGATATTCCCAGCCAGCATGTTTTAGCTGTATACTGGGTACTCTCAAATCCTCTTAGACGTTAACTTAAATAGCATTAATGAAAATTGAGTACCGAGGTAAATTGCTTACCAATGTTTTTGAAGTTCAATCATGGTTTTAAAAGTTTATGAAAAGAGAGGCGACTGAGGAGGTTGTTTGTTATTAAATAACAATGCATTATGTTGATACTGTTCATACATAATAGTACTAGCACTTCGTACATGGAAATTGTTGTAGCTCGGCTAATTCGCGTCATACCAATATCATTTATAGCCTAGTTACTCGGTAAAGATGTAGCTATAGCTAATGGCAAAGACTATAAAACCACTTGACTGTGCATACAGTGCCCCGACGCACGAAAACTATTAGTAAATTTGCACCTATAAGTAGGCGACGGTACTAGTAACCATTTTAGTTGTGACCAATTGTTAGACCCATATGCACGCTAAATAATTATAAATTGTTGCGATTTATTTATACAATTTAAAACGCATAAAATGCCTAAATGCGCGGTAAACTGGTTTGGGAAATATTCCAAGACATCTAGTTACAAAAAGGATAGGCATACCTTTTGATCAGTAAGTAAACACTACGAAATTATTTTTTAATTTAATCAGATTAAGAGCAACCGCAGGGGTCTATTTAAAATGGTAGAGTGTGAAAGAACACACGAAACAGTGACCCGCGTTTATGTCTTTTGGAAAAGTCCCTTTCTTTCACTAGGAAATTCTAATTCTTTTATCCCTTTCTCTCCCTTTGTACTTTTATCGTAAAAATCAGAGCCGTTACCTTTTTAATGGCTGAAGTTCATATCGATAAAAATAAAATTAAACATCATACAATTTTTATAAATTACTTAAGAAATACGAAATATAATTCTGACTATTTTATAAGATCGTTATTACAATCTCTAATTGGGTATAATTTATTTCGGGATATTAATCATAATCAATATGAAATAGAATCAACAAATCATTGTATTTTGTGAGGAAGATGCATAATTCAGAAATAATTATGTAGACGCTAATTTATCATTTTTGACTGCTCGAGATCAATCAAGACCCTAAAACTATAATTCGAAAAACATATTTAATTCATTTTAAAAATCAATAAGAAACAATTGTTGTTTTTCTTTTTGTTATTGACTGATTTTGATTAAATTTTGTCATGACTGTGATTTTTAATGAGTATTTTTATTTTAAGATCCATTTTATCGATATCGATTATTTTCCCTTAGTCAAGTCGTGCAATCCCTAACCAGACATACCTACGTAACTTGACCTTGAACTGACCAATTGCAGCCGCGCATTCTTCCTCGTCCCCCGGCCCGCGGTAGTGAGTTGTGTTCTTAGAAGAAATCGGCCTATAAGCTCTCTAGTGGTTATATACTCTATGGCTAATGGTGAATGTCCAAAATCGGTTGAGTAGTTCTTGAGTTAAATCCTAACAAACAAACAAACAAAAAATCAAATCTTTCCTCTTTTTAGTATTAATAAGAACAGCATAGTATTAAAAAATGTTATTGTATCGATAAATAATATCTTTTACAAACTGAATTGAACTCGTAATAATTGTGATCCATCAATTTACGGCTGCCAAAGTTAGAGATCGATTGTCTAGAGGGTAACATCAGCATGTGGGGATTTAACCCTTCCTATGTTGATATTATTAATAAATATTAATACAGCGCATTTGCTTTAAGAATGTGTCTTGTGTTGGATTTGAATAAAAGCGTGATTCTTATATAAATCACTGAATAAGATCATATAAATTGTTACTTTTCTTCGGCCGAAGCTCAAACAAAAATAAATCTTGCTCTACCTATTTGTTCCCTACCACCGAAATTTCGTTGTCAATGCACTTATTTCAACTTGTATTTATGTCACATGTCATAACATCAACATCTTGGAAATATATCCCATGGTTACAGCCAGAGTCTTTAGATCTTCATCACTAAGGTAAGTGTTTCAAAGGAGGTGATTAACAAATGAGTAATTATGGATTATATCGAACGGGCGACCGGCAGCGTCCACCTGTGCAGTATTATATGGATATTACCTATACTATACCAGTATTTCTTGCTATAGGAGTAATTAGGTCATAAAACCGTGCACCAGGATGTAGGTTAGCTAGTATTATTAATTCACGACTTTGCTAATAATTAAATGGTTATGAGTTAGGACACAACCATCTTTTCCGGTCGTTGATATTTTAGTATTAAGTCTCCGTTGAGCGCTTTACGACACTAGTATTAGTTCATAGTAATATTTTCTCACAATATTACGGTTTCACTTCGATAGATTACAATCTACCGAAAATTAATGCGTTATATTGTAAGAAGTATGTTCGTTTGACAATTTTTCGAGAGTTTACATCTCACTAGTTATATTACTATCTAACGTGTTTGACAATTTTACGGTGACATATCCTTGTAGTTTAAATTATTTTCAGAAATACACCTACCATTGCTTGTCTCTGCTATCCTATATGGCATTAAGTCCGCCCCTGTACTTGGTACTTAAAGAGTTAAATAAATAAACACAAAATGTTAGTGAAATAGTCTTAATTAAGTCCAGGCAATGCAAACATGGTTATGTACGCAAGCAGGTAACATAGGTCACCGAAAGCTGAGTTGGCATGAGTAGGTTGCTTTCAATTTATTGGCCAGTTAGCGCCTAAATAGATAGTAGATAATAGATTAGAATTAGAATTTATAGATATGTGTGGTCTGTTGTAGGTGTGTATGAATGTGCTGCACGTGTGGTTATAATAAAATGTATCTTGCAAACTTTCAATTTATCTAAAACTAGCTTCTGCCCGGTGGGATCTTACTTTATATACTAAAACCTTCCACGTGAATCATTGGTGAAAACAGCATAAAAATCGGTGCAGTAGTTTTAGAGCTTATCACAAACAGACAGACAGACGAGGCGGAGAACTCTTTTTTATATTATGTAGTGATAGTGACTTCAAGCACAAAGTACAGAGGCGGAATTTATCTCGCATAACAAGGAAACATAGTAGGTACATAGTCAGTTATACAATTACAAAGAACACAAAATGAATACATTTTGAAAGCTGTGGTACGCAGCGATTTGATTTTAATAAGGTTTCGACCGCGGGGCTTTGGTACATGTGAACCCAGAATTAATTTACAGCGATAACAGTCTTCGTATTATTTAAAGTCGCTCCCAACCCGCATGGGACCAGACAAATGAAATATTGGAGCTTACTTCGTAATTGAAATATCCTGTTAAATCTAAGGGTCAAGCAAATTAACGTTAATTTAAAACCGTTCATTACTCAACTGAATGCAGCTCAGCTTTATGTTAATGCTGTTTGTTTTAAATCTCCCGAGGATTTCGTGTTTCATTGCATTTAAATTATTTTATCGAATCAGTTTTTCGATGAAGCTGTAATATGTGGTTATGTGTGATAGTACCTCATTGTTGGCTATATCAAGTACGGGAAAAATGGTAGATTTAAATAGAGTATAACGCGTAACAGAAAGGGTATAGTCATACGGAAAGATGTGCTTGACAGACCCTCAAACTGAACAACTTTCTCCATGGGACCACCATCGTGGTCGTAAAAAAATAATCAGCTCAGCTGTCTCATACATTTGGTCGAGTAAGTATTGGAGAATTTTGTATAGGGCCGTGGTCCCATGGAGAAAGTTGTTCAGTTTGATGGTCTGTAGCACACCCTTCCATATGAATAATACCCTTTCTGTTACACGTTGCATAATTATGCAACTCTCATTGAATTGTAATGCATTTGATTTTACTGATTGGTTGACAACCCCATAAATTGTAACACATAATATAACATCACGCCTGTAATTCCAGGCAGAGATCTACCAAATTATTGTACTTTCGCCAGTTATGTTGAAGAGCCATGTAATAGAAGGTGAGCCTATTGCCATCAACCGGACTTAAAGAGGACTCCGTGGCTGCTACTGAGAAATTCCTCATGGAAAAACACAATAACACTACCCGACCTTTGAATCGAACCCAGGACCTCAGGCCCAGCAGTCGAGCATGCGACCACTCGACCAAAGAGGCAGTAATCCGAGTTTTTCCATAAATCGTAGTAACAAAGGGCTACGTCGTAGCACTCGTAGCACCTGCGTAGCACTCATTTATTATACATATTTATGGCAAGCATTGTTGGGTTTCAATATCGATAACCGTTATTTAATTGTCATGGGAATATTTTTATGACGATTAGTCAAAAATCAAAATTGAAATATTCTAATACATAAAATGAAATATAATAAATCAAAATATTTTATTTCACATAGGCCTAGATGGGCACTTATAAAACGTCGATAAAGATACACGGTTCGCGTTGGTCGATTCCATGGAGAAGAACCGGCAAGAAACTCCATGGTTATTCTTTTAAAATACTTTGGTATTTTAAAATTATTATTATGTTACAGCATTAGTACGAGTACTTTAGTATGGGGAGACAGCGTAGGCCCGACAATAGGTCGTTGCCTACAATACAAACAATTTAAAACAAGATAAATATTTAACAAAAGTTAAACAGCATGTAACAGTCATGATATATATATCTCATCAGATTTAGAATTATGAGCTCTATCGACTTGTTAATAAGATCTCTGGTTAATTTAAACCATTTTTACAGACATGAAGTGAAAACATTCATTGTGTATTTCCAATTTGATAAAGCTATTTAATCCTAATTATGAACATTTATGGATGTTTGTTACTCTTTCACGCAAAAAGTACTGAACATATTTGGATGAAATTTGGTACTAACCTAGGTTAACACATAGGATACTTTCCGGGATAATTACCGAACTCCACGCGAGCAAAGCCGCGGGCCTAAGGTCTCAAATTTATATTTGTATCTACATATACTGCGATCTTCATGGAAAATGTCCCTAGAATGATATGGGTTACATTATGAGACAATAAAGAGATTCAGCGGGGGACTCAGTAGAGCCGTAACGGCCTAGTTTGTAAGATTTACACATAATAAGTACAAAACTATACCTAATAGAAATGTTTGCGAACGTTTCCACTGACAAATATAGGGTGAAAACCACCTTATCACGAAGCCTTTTGTACATCAAACTAAGTCACTTTACGCAAAAATTATTGCTGGGAAACGACTTTGTTTTTGGGCGAAAAATCATGTTTTAGTAGGTAGAACTCAATTGAACGCATTTAAAACATAGTGCTGATGTATGGATTGAATAGTATGGGGGTTCTAGAGGTGTTTAAAGTAAAAATCTTACAACAAAAACCTGTATTAAAAAAAAAACTCGAAAGGTTGTAATTTAACTTTGGCCCCCAATATCTCCATAACTAGAAGGTTCCCAGGTATGGTCTAGAACAAAAAAAAATATCACAATGACGGGGAGAATAAGTGCCTTTCAGCTTCGTTAAGAGGTGTTTTACACGCTTATAGTTTTATCGTAACTAAAAATCATTCTTCATGTCTTGTATTAAAACCAATAACAGCTTATATCAAAGTTTGGTCTTTATTCATTGAATAAAGCAATCCGATGATCCAATATTGCGATTTTAAATCCAATTCGTCTG
This sequence comes from Xestia ashworthii, assembly GCA_950022955.1. Taxonomy (NCBI): domain Eukaryota; kingdom Metazoa; phylum Arthropoda; class Insecta; order Lepidoptera; family Noctuidae; genus Xestia; species Xestia ashworthii. The sequence goes on from OX465550.1 coordinate 23,043,501, forward strand.
AATATTCTTGCAGTGCACAGTGGAATGAAAAATTTCAACTTCAGCGTCCACATCCAATGAATATCATTTTCGATATCGCGGATTCTTTGAAACTTCGTTATTTATAATACTTCGTTATAATCCGGTAGAATATCAAAGGGGAAAACGTGCTCAGGTGAGATTCATTGATGATGATGATTCAGCTGTTTTAGAGAGTACTCACACCACCCGCTTTTTCACAAACTATGACTGCGTTTCCAGCTGTTTGTTCAGTTGTGGTTCTTTCTTTTTTTGGGACAAACCCGCCTCTTTATTCCCAAACCCCTGTAACTCCTGAAAGCCAGAGTCAACAGAGGCGACCACCAGAAAAGCGTCACATTGACGTTCGTCGAAGTCCTCGAGAAACAATCTAACAGTCTTGGATCCCGCAACGATATTTTAGCCAGGTTCTGGATCGACTCAATTAGGAAGAATAAGAAGAATGAGATGTATGGTAGCAAGCCATGGTTCATGCCCCAGTTTGGAATGCTCGGTTAGTCGTGAATCATTACTTTAAAATTTTTGTACGTAATCCGATACTGGGAATTTTAATCCACAAACTTTTAATGTTCGGTGTTAAAGTCAAAATTGTTACAAGAGGACTTGCCGGTAGTGTAATAAATTATGGGGACTTTAATTTGTCAAAGATTTTGAAGATGACTGATCCTAGCAGTTTTTTCTCTGGTATGGTGGGTGCAGAAAATTTCGACACAAAGTAAAAATTGCTTATGAAATAAATGAATTGAAATTCATTATGATAACAACTGACATCGCCAAGGTTGGTAGATATAGAAATATTGTTTGACGATCGTTCATTGTAATGTCGTGATCGTTCGCTCTTGACATTGTTTCTACCTTTACGACTTCCACAAGATGGGATGACCAAGTCTTTTCCGGTTGCTGACAAACGGCTTATCATTGTTGGGAACCTTTATGGGATCTTTCCTCCAATGTCCGTAAACGAACCGTATATTTCTCGTAAATGTGATGTGGACTTATTGCATAGCAAGCTGTTTCTTTGTGTGAATTTATACCTCATCGTCTGTCAACTGGTTTTTGTTTACGATGCTTGTTAGACGTCAATTGAAGGCGGAATATAAAAGATCTTTATTTTTATAGGATGGGGGACAAGGAAGTCGTTCGCTGACCTTTTTGTCAGTAACTTTTAAGGAGGTGCGCTAAGTAATTGAATATTTTTCTTTTAAAGTAAGCCATGTCCGATGGGAATATCTTGTCAACAATGATGGGTTCTGTACAAAATTTCACCACCTATTTAACATCTAAAAAAACTCTTCCTTTTCTTTATTATTTAACAGTTTATCCGTACATTTCATTGTCGTCATGTAGGTAATGATACTTTAACACAATAATAATATGAGTATGTACTTACTAGAGTGTATGAACGAATTAGGTACCTAAGTACATACTCATACTGTAGTCCCATTTCATACGAGTAACACTGAATGTATCAGCCATGTGTTGCGGGCTAGAGATCTGTTTCTTGTCAGCATGGTTTATGTGTATTAGTTGTTTTTTGTACTATGTATCCATTTTCTTCTTTTATTTAATACTACTTTTTCCTCCGGCTTTGCCTGTTTTGATGTCGGAAATTCATGATTATGCTACGACCTTTATATTCCTACAAATTCGTTCGTCCATTGAAAACGTGAGAGTGTAAAATGGGAGAGTTACTTCAGCATTTATTGTGGCGTTCTGTGGGAAAAAAGTGTGAGTTTATGTATGTGTAAGTATCAATGTTTTGATGATTCTACATTTACTATCATTATCTGTCGAGCCTTTTCCCAACTATGTTGATGTCGGCTTTTAGTCTAACCGGATGCAGCTGAATACCAGTATTTTACAAGTCGCGACTGCCTATCTGACCTCCACAACCCAGTTAGTACTGGGTAATACGACGATACCACTTGGTAAGACTGATTGACAGACTTTTTGGGCCACTGACTACCTGTAACGACTGTCAATGATCTACAAATGACAGCCGGGACCAACAGCTTAACGTGCTTTCCGAGGCACGGAGGAAACTCGGTATGTAAGGGTGGTCACCTATCCACAGGCCAACCTAGGAAAGCACGGCTTAACCTAAAGATCGACCCGAGCGGCTGCTATTATTAATTATCTATTATTTAGCCACGAGCTGATCTTTGATCAGCTCGTGGCTAAATAATAAATAATTTGATCTTTGATAATTCCACATAATATCATGATAATTCAATTCTAGTTTGATCGACTAAGTTTTCCTTTTTGTACATTTGGCAAGTTTCCAAAGTTACACACATATACGTCGACAAAAGCCATTTAACTCTACAAGTTGGCTCTCAGTCCAGCTGGACCCAAAGTTCCTCGTCATTACAATTTCACTTTACAACTTGTTGGCTTTATATCTGTTCATTATGTCAATTCGTCCGATACAATTGCATGTTTCATTGAAAACGGAATCTAGTAAAGTCCCATCAATACTTTGTTTGCAAAAGATAGGAAGTTATTTGAATGTTGCTTTTTTAGGGTTCCGTAACTCAAAAGGTAAAAAAGGAACCCTTATAAGATTACTTTCTTGTCCGTCTGTCACCACCGATCTTCTCAGGAACGGGTGGACCTAGTTTTCGGTTGGTTGTGAGATCTTATAATTTTTACTCTACTGAAAGTTAATATCACATCACTAATCTGTCTATCTTTGTGTGTGTATGATAATGACATCTCACCACTTAATTAATACATCGTGGTGACGGTTGCGGGTATTCGCTGAATGCGAGTCGCACGGGACCGGTCAATGCGGTGACACTTGGGGGAGGCCTATGTCCAGCAGTCGGATGTCTTTCGGCTGAGATGAAGATGATGAACACATTACTATCGTGTACCATCTTTCAATTTTCTTTGTCTGGCAGTGTTGGGTAATACCTACGTTACAAATTCTCAACAGAAGTCGTCAATTGTTTTTATGTAAATGTGTTCCTTATTATTCCTTGTTATTACGGAAGAAAAAACGACGCCATTACTTACCATGCCAGCTAAAATACAAATTACGGCGAACTTCAGAACGAGGTCCCTGATAAGAAGTCATAAAAAGCCAAAACGTAAACTTCAAGAACGGCTGGGTATCAACATTTATCTCGAGTATAAAGAGACACCAGCCCTCCTCCACTATAAATGAGACTTAAAAGAATTTTTCCCTGTAAATTGTAAAGTTTAGAAGTTTTCCCAGCATCGGAGAGCGTCGTTGAATAAATATCACGGTACATAACTTGCTGCCTTTGTCTCGCAGCCTCACAAAGTGCGCATCCTACCTTTTTAAGACAATTTGCTTTAAAAATTCAGCAGTACTCGTGGTAATTGAAGTCAGGCCAGGGTCTCGCCCAAATATACTTCGTTAAGTCACCTTCCTAATTTGTGAAATAAAAAAAATAAGAACGAATTTACGCCGAGATTTTCTGGTTACGCTGAAACATTGCGGCGCAATGTTTTGTTTGAATTTTAATTGTAAATGGAGCTGAAGTATTTAAATTTTTAATCTTTTGTTCTTGAGAGAAACAAAACGAAGTGAATGTCGCTCGTGAAAGTTAAATATCACACTTGTTTTTACACTGCTATTAGGGACCTTAAAACGAGGTATTCCTCAGAGCGCACCTATTTCTAAGCGCAACCATCTAAGCGCAACTAAATCATTCCTCAAAGCGCAACCATACATGATAAAAAAATAGAGAGAGGTATGATGAATTCATTCATTATATCGATAGACAGTTTTAAATCAACTGTCCTAACTGTTTATATATTAAAACGAACTTCCAGGCAAATAGATATGTACTGGAAGTAAGTGTTCAAGGAACTTTTGGTCAGTAATGTACAGACAGCAACCGAAAAGAAAGATATCGTACCGTATATTGGCTATCAGAAGAAAAGTCGATGATGATTGATGATTGAGCACCACACCCAGCCAGGAGCAAGCCTGACCCGGACAAGCCGGATACACCAGGGGGCACGATTTTGTAAGGAAAGACATGCTCTGGGATGGGAGAGGAAGCCCGACCAACCGCAGCCAGTCGGGCACAATCAGCCGACTATGCAGCCTAGAGCCAATATAGGAATAGTGGTAAAGACAGGTACAATCCATAGGAATGAGCATTGGTGTTTTGATCTTCATTTGATTGGTCTCTTCTATAATTGGAGAGGCATGTTCGTTTCTGGATGAAAGAAAGATACCGTACCGTATACTGGCTATCAGAAGAAAAGTCATAGAAAAAGTGTGATCCCAGGTCTTACTGACACCTAAAAGCAAACTGCCATAATTTGATTACTTCGTCTAGAGGTCGCAAGCGCGACTGAGCAAGAGGTCCTGGGGTTTGAGTCCCGGGGTCGGGCAAAGTGTTATTAGGTTTTCCGGATCTGTGCCCAGTTGATGGCAATAGGCTCGCCCCGTATTACATGGCACTTTAACATGGCGTGCGAAATGTGGGTCTGCTATTAGGTAGGTACAATTTAGGGATTACCGGTGTGATGTTATGTTATGCATTGTATTGTCATCTTACCTTTGTAGCGATATCAACCAGTAACATGCAAGTAGATTATTATTCTGTTCGCGTTTTACGTGTATAGGCAAGCATAATATTTAAATGCATTTGTATTTTGCTTTGAGTTTTAAAATAGAAATATCATAACTAATTGCATTAAAAACTTTGGTTGACTAAATCCCTCTACATCTATGATCAAATTCGATTTTCGAATAAAATCGAGCCACATTTGCCTGAACGCACCGGATTTTACCGGTGCGTGTATAACCAGTTAAATGCGGATATAACCGCATATAAGTGAGTTCGCTCCGGTTCAAACTGGATTACGTCTGGTGATGCAAAAGAAAATAATGGAGTTACTGCGCTGCTCCGCACACCGTGTTTGTTAATTTACTAACGAACATACATATGTACGCGTTTTGATAATGTTTATCTGTGATATTTCTGATGTTTTGATAGAAGATCCCTAACACAGCAAACAAAAGAGCGGATGACCTTGAAACGGATGAACCAATTTTGATAAAACATCTAAGACCAGCGCTGGAAAACCTGCTTTCAAATAAAAATAATTTCCAAATCGGTTCAGCCGTTTAAGATCTACGGTGCCACAGACAGGACTGACACACAGACACATACATAAAGGTCAAACTTATAATTCCTTTCTTTTTGAATTAATTTAATAAAATACATAGTACAGTAAAATTGTTAAACAACTCTTTTACAATATGTTCAGATCTAGGGCATTATAGCGGTCATAAATGGCTGATAGCGAAATCTAAGGTCCATCTAAGTTAATGTGTTAAGTGTATGTTTCTAACTTAGGTAATCTCGCCTTCACAGTTCAAGGAGCTTAAATTAAACGTATACAGGGCATTCATCTCTGAAAGCTGAAACTTTCACGCTTAACTATCAATGTTTATAGAACTTTATCTAAACTATCAGTAGCTTTACTTCTAGTTCGGAAGTGAGATCCATTTTACTTGGTATCCTAAGCTCCATGTTCACCGAAAAGATAACAGCCTGATTAGCTAAAAACAGCTGTCACTGTGACATATTACCATACAAAAATGTGTTTTAAACAGCTGTTTTAGATAATCAGACTGTCATCTTTTTGGTGAACATGGACCTAAGTACTAAAGTTTTTGCCATAGAGGGCTCATAGAATGGCTACACAGTGTTAGTGTTGGTGTCAAAGATTGAAATCGTTAGAATGGGTGAACATCATTTTATGTTTCATTGATAATGACATTTTAATAATGTTGTCTCGCTCACCCGTACTTTAAGAAGGATGCGCTAAGGTAGGTAAATTTTCTTACGTTTTTCGTAATTTGGAGGTCCAATTGAATGACTATTTCATGACAAAGTTTAATGGAGAAGGTAAGTTAGAGGGTTTTATTGATGTTTAATGATTTTAATTCTGTAAATACTTACTTACGTATTACGGTCCCAAATCATATTTAGTTCAACCAACAGCCTGACGACAATGACCAGTAAATTGCAAAAAACGTAAGAAAATTTGAATTTCACGGGTTGCGCTGGCGCTTCCACCTGAAATCGTATTTGTCGTTCTATTCAAGAAGTGTGAGCTCACTCTTCACAATTTAGTTCAAAGTACAACGTTGTACGTGTACAATTAAAATAAGGTAAAGAGAAATCTAACGAATTAATTATTTCGTCGGTGCTCCGCGCCACTGGGTTTTTATGAATTATTACGTTGTATTTCCCGAATTCATTACAGCATTGTCGCCATACAAAAAAGTTTTTACAATCTTGCCGCTTAGGACTCCTAGTAAGTTCTAAATATTATACCTCTTCATCCATCCATACATACACAAATAAACGGTATTCAAGCGTCTTGAAAAACATCCAATTGAGACGGACATTATAAAGATGAGTCGAACCGGATGCTCGATATTAAAGCAAAGAGTTGTAACGTACTGAATGGAATATCAAAGGATTGAGGTCCTGAATCCTTTGATATGCCATTCAGTACGTTAAGGACATATGTATATTTATAGGACATATCCAGTCACGTGTTACACATTTATGTACTGTCGTGTTTTTAATTCGCAAAGTTTGACGGATATAGGATTCAGTTTTGAATATGGAAAGTCCTGACAATAAACCGGACATTTAAGTACTTAACCTTCTTTCTTTCTTTGTCCTGTATTAATTTATCTTTATCATCATTTTCTTAAAGAAATCGCTATAAATTGAATAGTCTGGACAAAAGCAAAGGCCGGAAAAAGAGTTAACGGGAGACTCAAAATCCGGAAATATCCGCACGAATCTGGATCTAACCGGTAACACAAAGCAAACCGACTCTTTAAACTTTAAAGATACCTGATCATATGTGGAGGCATCATCATTAAGCAGTTAATTTTTGAATGATGTTTGCATCGGAAAACATGTTTCGCTTTGCCTTGTGACTGATTTAAAATTAGTAGTATTGAACTCGAAGTATCACAGAGGGCCTAGCTGCCTAAGTAAAGCGACGTTCTATTAGCAGTAACAATGATGAAAAGGATAAACATTTTTTTATTACTATGTCCCTCACTTAGAATTACTCCTGTAACGTGTGTTTATAAACATTTAAACTCACATACACAAACAACCAGATCCGGAACCACTACCTGTAGGTCATCGTGCGAGAATCGAGTCCACGACACGCAGTACAACAGCCAATCGCTCAGCTACTGCGCCAACCGTGCCGTCATGGGACTCACAGGCAAAGTTAACATAGGATACTTGTTGGAAGTAAATAAATAAATAAATATTGCTGGACATTAACACACAGCGCCACCTAGTGCCACACTAAGCAAAGCTTGTGTTGTGGACACAAGATAGTTGATATACTATACATATACTTTTTTGTTTGTAAATACATACTTATTATACATATAAACATCCATGACTCGGAAACAAATGTCCATGCTCATCACACAAACATTTGCTCCTACCGCGATCGAAACGTTTTGTAAAGAGTATCCTTAGGGCTGAGGTAAGTGGCTATCCACTCGTCTAGGCCCTAAGAAAACCCTCGTGAGTCCTGACAAACTCTCAGTCACCATTCACAACCACAATGATGAGTAGGGTCCGCCTATTCTCAGCCGGGACACCCAGCATCATATCAAAACCGTTTATTAGTAACTACGTATGATTTGTTAAGCCAATTTCAGCCAAATACAGTATCAAATATGTACTAAAAAAAGGTTGAATACAATCTACGTAGAATCCCCTGACCGTCGTCAACGTCCGACAAAACTGCTGAGCACAGATATTTTATCATAAAAGTGGCTGAAAAGTGTTATCGTGCACAATTTCTAGCTACTCTCTACTCTATATAGGATGTTTCCTGGAAAGAGCCACACGATTTTTTGGAAGTGTCAGTCACAAACAGAGAAAATATAATTTTCAATCTAAATAATAAGATTTCGTACGTTGTACATGTCGCAGCCAAATGGTTTAATTAGGCGTTCAATTAACTGCCTAGCCTCATTACTTTAAAGAAACCTAACTAACCTAACGTTGGGGTGTCCTAACCTCAAAACACTTTATATTCGCCTAAAAAGCGGAGTCGACGTAGCCCAGCGAAACACCAAAAACATAACAAAAAAAAGATGATTCGTTGCTATGAGATTTCGCGGAATAAAGAGATAATAATATCTCAAATACCGGTACATTTTACATAATTACGGTTAGATTAGATTAGGTAGACATAGGTTCTAATAAATTAGTCTTGCTGTCGTATTTAAAACGTTCTGAAAGCCTTCCAAACACCCTGTACACTCTGGCCAGTTCACTGTCCGACTTCAAAGTTATCTTTACTAAATTGAGTTTTCAAGAAGATAATTAAACGGACAAGAAAACGAAACGATTGTAGCTACTTCCTGGCTGCTTCAATTTGATGAATTTTACAAGTTTACAAAGTGGAGCTTGGAACAATTGTTTGTTAGGACTTTTTAGTTGAACTGGCTGCGCAGAATAGTTAATAGAACCGGTTGAACTATGTAGCTGAACCATAGAATATTATGTACGAAGAGGAGTTATTCTACTTCTATAATAATACTTATTTTAGAAAATCGACCACATTTTTACTAGGATTAAATCTAATTGACACATATTGCCCTCATAAAGACAATAAAGACTATTTATTTTTTTAAATTGCTCTTAATTCAAAATACTTTGAGAATCGAATCCGAAATTCGAATGTAGCTATAAGCAGCTTACCTAATTTAAGGTTTATTGTAGGTTATAAAACCTTACAGTACCTACCTATTTATTTGTGTTGATAAGTTACCAGAGAAAGTACTCGTAGCATGTGTTAATATGTATACCACCCAATCTTTTCATTGCCTTTGCCACTTACTCAACCTTACTTACCTTACCTTACCTTTAGCTTTTTGTCATCTAAGTTCATTTTTGATTGACCAGGATAGCCGAAAAGTGTACCCTCTCTTTTCTTATGGGTCAATACTAAGTAAAGTCGTAAGTGTTGTAAAAGTGAACCTTATCATCACGCGTGTAAAACAGACGGGTTAGTTAGACAGAAGTGTACGCAATAGTATTATTCGCCAGTTATATGTTTAAGTCCCATATGCAATAAGGGACGAGCCTATTGTAAACCCCAAACATAATCCGATGTCTAGGGAGATGTAGATTTGATTAATATTTAGATTAAATTAGCTAACTTAAGGTCAACAACAAGAACTAAAATGACTAACGAATAGGTACAGTTTAGATACTGTTTAAATAGTAAAATCAAAATCAAATGCAATATTCATAAAATAGAAAATTCCTTTACACATTTGTAACGCTGTCTCAACAATAAAGCTCTGGAACGCGCTACCTTTTGGCATTAATAAAGCTGAAAGTAAATTCACTTTTCAAAGAAAAGTCCGTAACTACTTTTTAAGTCCAGACTAAATAGCTCTCAACTAGAAGTCTAGTCAAAGTAATTATTATTAGGTTCCTCCTTCCTTATTTTGGTATTCGTAATATTTTAAATGCGAAAGTTTGCTTTCACGCAAAAACTACTGTACGGATTTGGATGAAATTTTGCGCACAGATGGTTTATAACCTGGATTAAAACATAGCATACTTTTATCCCGGTAGTAAGATCCCATGGGACAATAATTATCAATCTTCACACGGGCGAAGCTGCTGGCAGAAGCTATAGTACGTCTATACATTTTTGAAAGCATGTAGTGTTTGTTTTTTTTACGCATTGTTTTATATCATTGTTGTCCTATTTAAACCAATGGTTGGCGGGTAGAGAATGCCTTGTGGCAATAAGTTCGCCTATGTACGGTCGACAATCTATTGTACGGTGGACAAGCTATTTGGTTTACATTTTACAATGTAATTTGTGGGTTAATCTATAAACCAAATAGTTTGTTCCACAGTACCACTACTGTACATGAAGTTAAAATAAATAAACAAAATAAATGTTAGTATTTCTTTTTATTATTCCCTAGACAAAGTACAATTTTGAATTAAGCTTCATACTTTCTATATTTCTTTTACGAATTAATTTAAAATATTTTGTTATTCATACAACTTGTATACAAAAGTTGTTTTTGTATATATTTTCTAAATAAATATAACGTTGTGTGTGATTTGTATTTTTTGGAATACTTACGGTTCTTTTTAACCGTTCATTTGTCGTTTTGATAATTGTTGGGAGATAATATTTTGCCAGAGTGCCAAACTGTCAATACGCTCCGTCCGTGGCACGTGACTGTGACGTGACGGTGTTGGTCGGTGACGGAACGGCCTAGTCTCATACTTTTCAATTAAATTAAATAATTATTAATTATTATTATTATTACTTATTTTCAAGTTAATAATCGCGAAACAAGTGTGATACGCTGTTGATATGTTTTAGTGGCCATAGTTAGTTGTCATGTTTTTTTCCATACCTGATACGTTCACGAGCACAGTCATGGACAGTCAGGGTGTTATGTGCACACTCCTTAATGAAGTACCTATCACATTATTTTTTCTCAGAGAATAATTATATTAACGCTAAGCATGGTTTTCAGACCGCAACTAATGAAAAATCATTTCAAAACCCCTAAGACGACCCACTGACCAAAACATCAGTAGATGGCAGGCTTGTTCAAATTAAAACAGTGCGTCAACGAAAAACCAGCTCAATGCTGAAAGTGCTAAAGTACATTTTATTGGGTCATGAAGAAGTAATAAAGCTTGAGTGATGGCTCCTAATGGCCGTGTCTCATCAAGGACTTGACCGCGGCAAGGTTACCACACCGCACAATAGATTGCTCTACGCGGTCAACCTACCTATATAGTACGGTCTACCTACATACACTGTGTGGCACATTTAAAAAGGATTCAATTTGTGGACTAGCGTCTCGTCTAGTCTTTATGGCCAGTGTTATAAAACCAAACAGCTATTACATAGCAAAGGTTCAAAAGTCTGTTCTGTGGTGATTCTAGAATCAGTACAGTGAGCTGCATCAATTGGGTACCCCACTATCCCGGGTTTGAACGTAAGTGATTTCAAGGGGGTACCACATCGTGAAGCTGACTGTACCTACTGAAAACATGGTGTTTGTGTGCTCACATGCTGTCTCTTTCGTCCTAGACCGTATCAAATCTTGTATAGCCATAGAAAACCAAATGATTCTTCTCATATCAAAAATCGCTTTTCGTGGGTAAATTATAACAGCCGCTCGGGCCAATCTTTAAGTTAAGCCGTGCTTGCCTAGGTTGGTCTGTGGATGCTTGACCACCCTTACATACCGAGTATCCTCTGTGCCTCGGAAAGCGCGTTAAGCCGTTGGTCTCGGCTGTCATTTGCAGATCTACAGTCGCTACATGTAGTCAGTGGCCCAAAAAGTCTGACAACCAGTCTTACCAAGGGGTATCGTTTTACCCAGTTACTGACTGGGTTGTGGAGGTCAGATAGGCAGTCGCTCCATGTAAAATACTGGTATTCAGCTGCATCCGGTTAGACTGGAAGCCGAACCCAACGTAGTTAGGAAAAGGCTAGGTAGATGATCATGATCCATGTGTTGCTGATTTTAAATTTAGAATGTCGTACAAGATTAACTAAAAACAATGAAAACGCACTTCCAAGTCTCTTCGAACCGCGTCACTTAGTCAAGTCTCCTCGAACCGCGTCACTTAGTCAAAACAATGCGACAACCACGAGCCTACCTCTTAATCCAATCTCCAAGCGTTCGAATACGTAAATTGCTCGGTAACTGGCAAACAAAGTGACGTATTTGGGCGATATTTGGTTTATATTAGGTAGTACGAGACCCCGAGAGCTGAAAATTAGTCTCAACCAATCAAATGGCTTGAAAATTGTTTTGAGTAGTAATCGAGTCGTGGGTGACGTTCTTCTGTAATATGGTGCTTAACTCAAGGCCTCTTCTCGTTCAAAAATCAAGCAAGAAGGACCGTTTACACTCTATATAGTAGTCTGGTCGTTGCTGGTTTCAAACTACAAAATGTTATCCAAGATTGACTTGAAACATTGAAAACACTTATAGTTTTGCCAGTTAAGATGACAATAATCGGTAAGAAGATACATTTTTTATTATAATATTGGTATGAAAATAAGTAAAAATATTGCTGGACATAACACACAGCGCCATCTAGTGCCACACTAAGCAACGAGGCTTGTGTCGTGGACACCAGATAGTTGATATACTACATAGATATTTTTTGTTTCTTAATACATACTTATCATACATATACTCGGAAACAAATGTCCATGCTCATCACATCACACAAACATTTGCTCCTACTGGGATTCGAACCCAGGACCCTAAGAACGTAAGTCAACCTCACTACCGCTGCGCCATTGAAAATCAGAAATAAGTCTGTTTAAGTCTTGAATCGTCATCTATCGTGATCTTCAACATTTTTTCTGATGAAAAACGATACATGGTTCATTTGTTTTGGTTCGTACGGAGAGATATAGAGAAAGGTCAATGACCGCTTTTGTCATAGTAACTGGCAGTAACTAAGAACGTCACTTTAGTCAAAACAATGCGACAAACAGCAGTCTAAGCTCTTAATCCAATATCCAAGTGTTCATACGTTAGTTGCACGGTAAGTTACGAACTAAGTGACGTATTTGGGCCATATTAGTTGCCTTAGTTAGAACCGACCCGAGCTAATATAGTTATGACGGGCATCAAAACTTTCCCAACATATTGCTATTGTTCGGATGTATGCAATATTAATTCAAATAGTTTGCAAACGGCCTACGTATATACAATAGTTTGTTTGTTTGTTTGACTTTCATAAATTCAATATGCTGATGGAACCTATTTGCCATGAAATATGAACGCGTTTATATTGGTTTTGTAGTGAGTAAATATGGTTTGGTAATGTGGGCTTAATTGAGCTGAATATAATGTAATTTTACATTTTGTAATTTAACAGATTCATCTGTGTTCATTTTGCAGAAGTAAGCACATGCACATATTATAATAATATATTGCCATTGCGTGATAGTCTACCCCTATCATAGATTACAAAGAAATATGAATGGATGGTGATGAGCACGTCTAGAAAAACAACCGCTAAGTCCACGATGATTTACTTCTTTTAAGTTTCGCGAACAAAACGTGACACTTAAAAGTAAAACAGGTAAAGGAAGGTAGCGTTGGATTTACAATTTTACAACTCTTCGCTCGTAGCTGGGAATTAAAAGTGCAACAGGATTTTATTAGGTGTCGTGTAAGAAAACGGTAATTATACTCTTAGACCACCGAACACAAAGCACTGTTGTTTTCGTCTGTACACAGTACAGTCGTAAGTTGTTGACGTATTGCCCTGATGTCGTCTCCGCGTCTCTAGCGAGTAGCGACAGCTCCCTCTTATCGCGCCAACTTTTAAGGTCTCTGCATATTTTATACCGAAGCACCGCAATCTTCCTTTGTCTCCTACTTTCAGAGCAATGCTAACATGTTACATTAGATTACTCGTATGCTGAGAATCTCTAAATGAAACCACATCATGAATGCTTGCGTAACTTTTATTGTGCTTCAGTGGAATTCGGCTGAAAGGTATGTACTCCTATCTGCTGAACAATCCCGTTTTCTAAGGAGGAACTTATTACCCGTTGATTTCAATGTTAAAGACAAAGTAAGTAAACTTTTGTGAACGAATAAAAACCGGGGATAAATGAGGTAGGTCATTTTATAACACCTGCATCCAAAAACAAGAACGACCACCTTGCAGTCTTGTTAAACTAATTTACTGTTAAATTCTGTATTTTCGTCCAAATCATCAAAATTACAGTTTAAAATGATACTCCATAAACTTGTTCTTCTAAAATCCTAATGAGGGTGCAGCTCACCCTCTACATTTTTTGCATTTTTTGTCGACGCAAGCAGCTGATGACCTCTTTTCAACATTCCACGTCGTTACTAAATTTAGAAAGCTTTAAAGCAAAAACTGCGTAATTTGACTTGATTGAAGCTGGGGAATTTTGAGCGGAAAGGCGCCGCTGAGGAACCCACGGCCGGAACTACAGTGCTGCTTATATTTCATGCCCTTAAATAATAAAATGGAAAACCAAGCGCCTTACTTACCTTATTTCTAATTACGTCTAAATTAGAATGAGTTTACATTGCGTAAGCACCTCACCGATCGTAACTCTAGCATTTGTTAAAGCTGATATCAGTCGCTTCAATCGAGTGATCTATTCACTCGGGAGACTGATTCAGTTTTTGTTTTACTTTAGATTCCTAGTGAAAAATGGCAATTAACGAAAAGTGAAGCTTCTAATATTGGTTTAATTCTTTCGGTGAATATTTCAATGATATTTTCATAAAGGAAATCGAATCCTGGTAATATCGGTGGATGACAAGCGAGCGCCCGCCAGCACACGGGCGCGCCATGTATCATAGTGTGGCAGCAGCTGCGTGCAACTGCGGATATTATAGCAGAATATCCGCGCTGCCGCTTTACGGATATAATGTAGAATATCCACAGGTCGCGGCTATAGCAAGTGCCACTTAGGTGACGAATTAGATGTCATAAAATTCTAAGTTAAATAAAATTTAAGTGTAATGGAAGTAAAAGGTACGCTTGCACCAATAAAACAACGTTATGATTTCGTGCACGCTTATAATGCTAAGCAAAAAAATTTATGTTCTGTATTTAATTTTTGTAGGTGTCATCTTCTTTATCATGTTTTTATGCAAATAAATAATTCTTTTCAAAGGATTGGGTGACAGAACCGGAATAATGTTTGTGATTTGTGATTCCTGTTCCCAAAATGTTAAAATAAAAACATAATTTTTCGTATAATCAAGATAGTGTCTTCATCGAAGCAAAATAAAGTCAGAAGAACAGGACCTACTTTGTTTCCCTTTGTTACAAATTGTAGGATGTGGCGTGTTAGTTACATGGTCGTGTCTCCCTAATCGTCCACAATGATAAAAATAAAGGAGAGGTGGAATAACAGTGAGCTAGGGTTATCGCGCCCTGATACGAACGCGGCTAGAGCTTCATGCGCTTGACTTACCAGCTTGCCACAGATTAAATAATGCGGGACTGAATTACTTTAGCTCACTGCTTTTACATAGTACTGTAGAAATTATACGAGTATATGACGTAAAAGATTGAGCGCGGTGTTGTATTTGCAACTGTCGGTTCAGTGGTGAAAGTTGAAATTTAATAGCAAGCTATAAGGCAATTAAGTTATTTCATAATTTTCACCTTAGATAGTGCAGCCACTGGGATATTTTTATCCTCGAAATAGGGACACAATAGGCATGACGACTGTATAAACAAATTGCAAATCTATTTAGTCCGTCAGTTAGATTTTTGAAAAATAATGGACACGTATTTTTTGTTTTTGTAAATCAATGAAAGATAAAACGCATCAAAACTCGAGAGTGGGGGCTCGTGACGTCAGAACTAGCTAAAAATTATACCTAGGCGTGACGTATTGAGAATTTTAAAAGCGTCGTATCTTTGTCAATTTTGGTTTACGTAATAAAAGAAAAATACGGGTCAAATATTTTTTGATAATATAAATGACGGACTAATTAGTTTTTTTTTTGTCGTCTACCCTATTATTTAGACAAAGAACACAACTACATTTTTTTTAAATACAATCAAAGTAAGTAGTCACATACAAACTTTATCGGAGCAATAATGTTTCGATATATAGGTACCTTTATTGCTGTTGAGCGTAATATCCTACAATTTGTCTCCTCATATCCTACGTGTTTAATATATAAAACAGCTCAAGAAAATATGTGCGAAAATATGTGACATTGGAGTAGATTTATTCAGAACATATAAATTGCGCGTGGTTAAGGCTCGGTACTCCGCCTGAGATAAAACGAATCTTTCAAACCAGTGGTGTTTTCTTACTAGATTAGGTACAAACACGTAACTTAACTCATTATAATATCACACTTGTTTTGCCAGAAAGGCTAGGCAGAATTGGACCGCTAGCTGATTCCACGGGTAAAGTTTATTTATACCTATGTAAATTTTCCGATAGCATACATATTTTGTACAATGGACTATGTTTGTCGCTGTCCTCATTTGTATAGCTTAGCTTTTCAAATAAAAGACGATCAATATTACTTATAGAATATTTCCGAAGTTGGCTTAATAAGTACTAAAAGCTTTGACTTGGATGTGGCGAAACAAAAGATATATAACAAACATCCTGACAGTTTGAGTTAAAAGTTCGATTTTACGCGAATTACCTCAAAATCCTGCCAAAAGTATCTATCTTTGTGTAGTTTTAAAACAGACATCACATCACATAGTGCTTTGCTAAAGTCGACTTTGAACACTGGTCTTTGGGTCTGTGTTCTATGTCTCAAAAATTCTTTTCTAGTCGAATAAAACATACTGTAAGACGAGGAAATCTTAGTGTCGCAGTGCGGATTAATTAAGTGTCAATATTAAATGCTATTCACTTATTTCCGTCTAAGGCGTCTGCTCCACAGCCGACGACGGGGAAGCGACTTACCATCGACTGAAATGTTCAAAAGATAATATTAAGTAGTTGACCACTGACTGTGCACCCACATCTGCCAGCGAGCACTCTCTCAAACACATAACTCATTTTCAATTGCTAATTCTACTCGTACTGAGGATGACTTCAAGAGTAGGCGAAGACCAAAGAAACGATAGATGCATTGTGTGAAAGATATAACACTAGAAAGTTGACTCATGAGATGAGCATGGACGAAGAAGACGTGCTGCTCTGACCCCAAACAAATTGGGGTAAGGACAGGCATACTCGTGTTAATGACAATGTTCGTGATGAGTTCCAAGCTCTTCCCGCTAACCGCCGGCAGTAGGACAGATGCCCAAGGCTTGGCAATGGCTTGGCATAAGGTACAGACGACGAATAACAAGTGCCAAGCGCCAAGCCTTCGTCACTGCCGAAAAGCCCACGATGAAAGCCTGCGTTTTAATTTACGTTGCTATAAGGAAGAGTGATGTTAATAAAAAGCCAAAGTACCAAGTAAGTTAGTACTTATTTCGATGGAGATAATATTTCCTGGCTGATTCAACTGAGCTTAGTAAGGTATCGTGTGGAATCATCTTTCAAGTGAAGAACTGTATACAGGCTGTACAATTGAGTTATTCCTCAGAGCGCAACCAACTAAGCGCAACTAAATTATTCCTCAAAGCGCAACCGGGTATGATGGATTCATTCATTATATCGATAGACAGTTTTTAATCAACTGTGTGAATTGTTTATTTTTTTAAACGGATCCAGTTACGGATACACTACTTGTTCACTACTAGCTATACATTACTAATGTTTATTCTGACAATAATAGCATTTAAATTCTACGTAGTTAGGGAGCCGAACTTTTCAAACATAATATGAAGAAATGGGATACGACTTCCTTTCTTTGTCACTTAGTGTCATGTGCCAAATAAATATGTTTTCTTTCTTCCTTTCAAAAAATCTTTTGGATTGTGATAGAAAAGTGTGTAATGCTGCAATAAAGTGCAAGATTAACTTGTAAGTTTGACTAATAAAACACTAATTTAAGCAGCCAGAAATTAAAACCAATCACATGAGAATTCTTAATTGAAACACACGTAGCACAAACCCACCATTATAGGTGCGATGCAAATGAACGATTATTCTGGGTAATTTGCACTAGATATACGATAATGATTATGACATCGTAATTGAAAGGAATTACTTCGCAGAAGCATTATTCAAATTAAGTGCCGTTTCATTGAAATCAGTTCAATTTGGACTCGGTAACTAAACTTCTAGAATTCAAATTTAACATTAATGGTCTCAAACTTAGCCATTGATACGAACTCCCTCCATCTTTCTTGGAAACTACTTAGACATTGAATTATTCAGACATTACAAAAAGGTATGAAGAAATATCGTTAATTCACAACAAGCCATTACTCAGCGAAGTTCTGCTGTAGCAAAACATTTCGTTAGGTAATCAACAAAATAAAATATATATGTCGGATCCGGTCATTGGTATGGACACGGGAATGAATCAAAGCGCGCCAGTGGTGACTTCACGCGACCTAGAGACCAGTCTACTCCCGCCATGGCGTGCTTCTACAGAGTCCTGACGTTAACAGATCACCGCGAGGACGACATTCTAGGTCTGATCGCAGTGGAGTTAAGACGTCTTGAAACTGTATCCGATTCATTGTGCCCAGTGTTACTCGTATAGTGTGAAAGTGTAGTGTCAAGTAATTCGTTAGTTTACTCAGTGTAGATATGTTTGAAAAGAGTAACCATGGAGTTTCTTGCCGGTTCTTCTCCATGGAAACAACCAACCCGAACCGAGCACCTGACAATAAACAAAGTATCGCATTTAGTGAGTTTTCATAGCACGAAACCCGTCTTCTGCCCACATAATGCTCGAGCCTAACGAAATAAATCCTGACAAACCCGATATCAGAATTGGGATAAAATCGTGCTAATGAAATCATGCTGCGGGGACAGTGCTAGTAACAATCAGTGTCAACTGCGTAAAAACCGAAAAAGTGTCGAAAACAAGCTTAGTTCGCGATGAGTTTCGTGTGTCGGTTATTGAGTGCAAAAAAACGAACAAGAAAGAGGGTAGACCGATTTGTCTGCATATAAACACCCACCCACAATAACTTTAGTTTTATCCGTGATCATAGTGCTTGCAACAGCGCCGAAATACCAGAAACTCAAAACAGACAGTAAACAAGTGTTATTTACCAAGTAAAAAAAACGGGATACACATCGTTTTTTTAGTGTTAATGACAGTCAGTGACGGTTACTATTTGAAATGCAAAACAAAGACTTTGTATCGTTTAGGTCCATGTTCACCGAGAAGATAACAGTCTGATTATCTAAAACAGCTGTTTAAAACACATTTTTGTATGGGAACATGTCACATTGACAGCTGTTTTTCGATAATCAGGCTGTTATCTTCTCGGTGAACACGGACCTTAGAGTATGTCGTGGGACCAGTTTAAAGAATGGTTCAAGGTCAGATTCGTGTACGTCGAGACATTTTCGACCACCCTCATTTACGTGAATAGTGAAAAAAAAAAAAAAACAAAGTAAAATATACGCCCTTCGTCAGGGAGCTAGACACTACCACCAATAAAGTGTCGCGAATGCGGCAAACAAGAACACAAACAAGCGGATTTTCGGACGAAGACGACCGCCCCATCAAGAAGCGGTTGCCTGTGACGGCTGCTACAGGCGTTGGGCAGCGACCGCAGGCCAGCAGCAGTTCACTGGTGTGCTCCAAGTGTGGCACGCCGAGGCACAGTGGTCGTGTGCTGCTGTACTGGTGGAGAAGCAAGTCGACCTTTGCACCGTCGAGTCGGAATATGGAAGTACTTTGGTGAGTGTTTCGATTTTGATTCTGGAACTCAATGGACCTTAATGAAAGAGTAAATTTGAATGTTGCTTGGGCTCTTTAGTAAATTGGTCCCGGTCATTTGGGTCCCGCGGGATGAGTTTACTAAATTATTGTTTTTATGTCATTTTCTTTGGTAGATTGGTCCCGCTCTTAAAATTAAAAAGAAAATGCCTTCGAATTTCAAATTTGAGTAACAGCGTGTAGAAAAATGTTAGGAGGAATAAAAATAAAATCTCTTTGTCCCCACCGTACTTTTAACATTGTATGGGATCGAGTAGTGTTAGTTGGTAACCTAACGAACAGTACTAGGCGGGCATGAATCCAAGGGGGTATTTATTACTAGAAGGCCGTACCTACGTAAGTACGTATACTCAGAATTATTAAAATGCATACTACCTTGAGCTTATGCCAGCCTGGTACTTTTTGAGGCTCATCATTTATTGTGTCATATTTAGGGAATGCAGAGCCGGTTCCGATAAAGAACTGGTAGTGATTAGAGATTTTGGACGCTGATCGTCATTAACTGAAAGTTTTGAACGTTAGGCGTGCCTACAAATATGTACAGGGAAGGCTATAAGGAAGATACCAGTGGGTCACGTACCAGTCGATATTGAATAATGTTGGTGTTTGTTTTCATAATGATGAGTAAGCTTAAGCTTTTGAAACTTGAGCATTACGGACTGGGTAAACTTGCACTTAGTTTGGTAAGATCATATTTGAATGATAGACAACAACATGTTCAGATAAATGGTGTTAATTCACAGGGTTTAAAAATAAAAATGGGGGTTCCACAAGGCTCAATATTGGGTCCTTTCCTCTTTCTAGTATATATAAATGATCTACCCTATTTATTGAAAAACCAACCTCAAAATATGGTGTTATTTGCTGATGACACTTCCTTAATTTTTAAGATAAACAGACGGGCACAAAATTTAGATGACGTGAATAATGCCCTACTTCAGGTCCAAAATTGGTTCACAGCAAACAATTTGGTATTAAATGAAAAAAAAACCAAATGCATAAGATTTTCATTACCGAATGTTAAGGGTAGTGATTGTGATATATTATTGAATAATGAGAAACTTGAATTCGTAGATAAAACGGTTTTCCTGGGGCTTACGCTTGATTCAAGGCTACAATGGGGTTCTCATTTAACATCTCTTGCGGGGCGGCTAAGTTCAGCAGCATATGCCATTAGAAAAATCCGTCAATTTACTGATGTAGATACCGCTAGACTGGTCTATTTTAGTTACTTCCATAGTATAATGTCTTACGGTATTTTGCTATGGGGACGGGCTGCAGATATTGAGTCTATATTTATTCTGCAGAAAAGAGCCATCAGAGCTATATATAATCTTCGTAGGCGCGATTCACTAAGGGAACTGTTTAAGGATATTGGCATTATGACGGTACATTGTCAATACATTTACGAAAACATAATGTACGTTAGAAAAAATTTGCATCTTTTTGGTAAAAGAGGTGACAGACATAATTACAGTACTAGAAACAGGGACCAATTAGTTCAGCCAGGCTTTAGACTCGCTAAAGTCGACTCATCTTTCATGGGGTACTGTTTGAGATGCTATAATAAAATTCCACAAAGTATTCTTGAACTGAATGAGACGAAATTTAAAACATGCATTAAACGCACACTATGTAAAAAAGCATATTACAAGTTGAGCGATTATATCGCTGATAAAAATGCTTGGCTTAATGCTGGTCCTGCTCCACATGGACAGGGGCGCAAAAATTGATAGCATTAAATGATATAGTTGGAGCTGCTGAAGATTGTACTTAACTATCTTTGCATTGTATAGATTCAATGTTAGTATTGTATAATCGCATAGCCCATATTGTGTGAGTACTATGTACTAGTAAGCTATCATTCACTGGAAACCTACGGCAGTTCTTGACTTGAATGTGCCCTGGCGGTTGAGAGTATGTCATGCTCACTCAAATGTCTCGCTGATGGTGGCGCGTGTGTCGGACCATTTAGTTCCCTTCAAAATGGTTGAGCTGAATGGTGCTGATCCATGCGTCATGTGCGTGAACGGGCGCTGTCAGTTGTGACTGGTCATCTCTTAGTCGCCATGGTTTATTTGAATTAATTATTTTGTTTTTGAGTTGTATTTTGTTTTGCTATGGACACTTTTAACGTGCACATCTTGCTACATTGTTCTCACATAATATACCATCTCAACATGAATGATGTAACCAAGATTTTGTAACAATTTTTTGATTTAAAAGAGTGTCCATGGAGTTTCTTGCCCGTTCTTCTCCATAGAGATCTACGCTAGGGAATGGGCAACTACAGTACTTTCACAGTTTTTATGTCTTGTGACTGGGACTGTAGCTACATTAAATGTTCATTTTTGTTTCGACAATTCAAAAGTGCCTATAACTGGCCTACTTGAAATAAATGCTTTGATTTTGATTTTTGATTTTTAAGTTGTGGTAGAAAGTCGAGTAAAGGATTCTATCGGCCGTATTGTGTTCGACCGTACCAGTGGTTATTACGTAGTCGTAGCCCGGTAGAAATCGGTGTCTCTTGAGGCAACTCAAGTAGTCCGTGGGTGCGCGATGCGCGTTTAACTCTGGCAGAGGTCGGGGTCTAGAGAGACCGTAGTGTGTAGTCAGTGGGTGATGCACACGGGCGATCCACTTGATGGATATGCGTACAGAAGTTTTGATCCATGCGCTGGATGTGTGAGAGCAATGGGATTGCTGGTCGGCTGGAGAGCCGTGGCGTTAGAAGTTTTACTCGGAGGTTTCTGTAAGGTTGGCAGTTATTTTGAGCCTGTATGGCACCTGTAGGGCTGAGACTTTTAACGGTGTGCATACGTAGTGTATACGTAGTGCATACGTAGTGTAAGCGTAGTGCATACGTAGTGCGTACGTAGTGGATGCGTGGTGTAGACGTAGTACATGCGTAGTGCGTACGTAGTGGATACGTAGTGTATGTGATACATGCGTAGTCCATGCGTAGCTTGCGTAGTGTGTGCGTTGCAGACGTAGTCCGTGCGTAGCTTGCGTAGTGTGTGCGTTACATGCGTAGTGTGTGCGTTGCATACGTTGTGTACCACTGTTTTAGTACCCTATCGGTTTAGTAGTGTGTTTGACCATACCAGTAGTTATTATTGCAGTTGAGTTATAAAGGCTGATTTGAACGACTGTGGTACATGGCCCAAGGGTTGACCTATTTTCAAGTATTACCAATTTAACCGTGTTTGATTTAATAAACTACGTCGTTGGTCTAGTGGTGGCAAACACGACTGCTGAGCATGAGGTCCTGGGTTCGATTCCCAGATCGGGCAAAGTGCTATTGGGTTTTTCCATCAAGAATTTCTCAGTGAAGCCACGGAGTCTGGATTAGTGCCCAGTTGATGGTACATAGGACTTGGACTTAACTACCGGAGTGTGAGTGTACTATTAGGTGCACCTCTGTTTAACCCTTTGGGGAGTTCAGGCGTTATGTTATGACGTTTGATTTTATTAGAGTAGGATTCGGTTAAGACAAAATAGAGTTCTTGACTTTCATCGACCCGATGAATATAGGGTTTGGTCAGGAGTGACCGAGTGGAACAAAATTCTGTGGTGGAGTATTTGGTTGCAGGTATCATCACACGAGGACGTGTGCAAGCAGGATGGCCGTGTCGGATCCGGTCATTGGTATGGACACGGGAATGAATCAAAGCGCGCCAGTGGTGACTTCACGCGACCTAGAGACCAGTCTACTCCCGCCATGGCGTGCTTCTACAGAGTCCTGACGTTAACAGATCACCGCGAGGACGACATTCTAGGTCTGATCGCAGTGGAGTTAAGACGTCTTGAAACTGTATCCGATTCATTGTGCCCAGTGTTACTCGTATAGTGTGAAAGTGTAGTGTCAAGTAATTCGTTAGTTTACTCAGTGTAGATATGTTTGAAAAGAGTAACCATGGAGTTTCTTGCCGGTTCTTCTCCATGGAAACAACCAACCCGAACCGAGCACCTGACAATAAACAAAGTATCGCATTTAGTGAGTTTTCATAGCACGAAACCCGTCTTCTGCCCACATAATGCTCGAGCCTAACGAAATAAATCCTGACAAACCCGATATATATAAATACGTAACGAGTAAAAATGTGTCCTAAATGAGGTGGCCCGAGGCCCCATGAATAGCGGCCGCCATGAATACTGGCTGAAAGGACGCAGCAACCCCGGCGTATCCTAGTTCCTCGGTCGCGTTGCCAGAATGACATATAATTGTGCCAGTCGCCGGCAGAATTAAAAAAATAAGTTTTCAAAATTAGAATGCAGCGTTAATGATGATGAGACACATTTTGGACTTGGACACGGTTTCAAAAAAAACAAATGACAGAAAAAACGTACCTACTCGTAACATAATCTGACATGGAAGGTTTTTTTAGTTTTCTGATTTCTGTTTGTAATTATGGTCTTTCATCAAAACACGAAAGTAAATAAAAAATATTTATAAGAGCTTTTTTAACCTACTTACAAAGCACTCAGACTTGTAATAAATATTTGCAGATCATTAATTTCAACCCAGCATTGCAGAGAACGCAGAAGGCGAAAAATTCATCGCAGCGCGTTCCCAATAAGAATTGTAATAAAATATTCGAATACTGAGAACCTTTGGAAACTGAAATTAGAATTACTCAACTCCGTCCAATAAATCAGTCGTAGTGGACATTTAACTCTGGAATATTGAAACGGAATCATTGAAAGCGGCCATTAACATTTTTAATTAGAGTAATTTCTAATTTAATTAAAAGTTGGTCAGGGTTGCCATAGCCATCGTCGTTCAATTTATTCTGGGCCACTTCACCGTAACTCTTAGCATTCTATCGAGGACTTTTACAACCGCTTCAGTCAAACGTGCAAATAGAGGGAAAACTTTGTTTTTATTACCTTCGCCAGCTAGGGAGTTATTATAAGCTTTTACTTGTGTAAGTACGAACATGTTGGATGTATCAGATGTTAAATGTACTGATATTTACAGTTAAGAATGACGTAGTTTGAACATGGTGTTTTATTGAAGTTGAAAAAATTAATTGGCTTAATTTTTTAGGTTTGAAAAGCTGTGTCAAAACAGTGTGTGTGTGTGACAGTCGTTACAGAAATACGAAGTGCTTCAATTAATAACGATGGCCTCCTGTAAACCCTCTGGTTACTCTGAAAATCCTTAAAAGTTGTTGAACTTACTAAGTACTAGACTGAAAGGATTCATTAATAATTAATAAATTGACACATTACTCATGAATCCTTTCAAGAGTGGTTTACCACACTGTAGTTAGGTAGATCGGAGAAATCATCGGAGAAACACAGAATAAATTGTTGTTCAAAAACATATCAGTACCAGGCAAACATAGAACATAGAAGATCTCTATCCTCAACAGTAACGAGCGTAAGAATCGCTCGATCAGCCGCAGCTTAACCACAGTTAATCTCGTGACTCGTCGACATTTGGAATAAGTACCGACTTTGTTCCGTGCATTTTAAGTCGGTATCTCTTCAATCCGCCGCGATTTATCTATGGATTTCAAAGGTTTTCGAGTTGCGTTGCTTTTTTTTTCTTTTGCAAATTCTGCAGAAACAGCCCGAGTTTTTTTTTGTTTAAATGCAAAAATATGTACTTCTATAGTGCTGCAAGAATCGTTTGGCACTGAATGACATTGTCACGAGGGCGTAGTTGGTAAAAAATGGAATTTTGAGTGGAAATTGAACTGAAAAAAATAAGATGGCGACGTAAGTTTCCGATATGGCCACGCGCCGACAGATCCATGTACAACTATAATGCAGGACACATGTAGTGCCTTTGTGGTAACGTTCTTAAAATAAACTGAAGAATAGTTATTTGATGACCGACAATTCTGATTTTGAAATTGAAAGCAACACAATGACATAATGTACATGCTCATTGTAACGATCAATGTGGCTACAGCTGAGGATGTTTACTGACCGATGTGATGTGGAATACCGTACCGTACAAAGACATTGAAATATCCTAACGATATACGGGAAAAGACGAACTAAATCATTATCTGTTTGTAAAAGCTATTTGGGTTTTGGGGGCTATTTGGGAAGACCCAGAATTTCGAACAAAAACATCGATAAATGTCGGCTGGTGTTGAAGTTATTTTACAAACTCTAGCAACACTTTGAAACTAAGAAATGCCTTCCTGAAACCCAATAACATTTTGGTATTTGGTACCAAATAGCCCCCAAAAACCCAAATAGCCCCGTTTTACTGTAGCTATTGCTCGCTCGTCTAGTTTTAGTTTAACGCGTCAAACTTTACAATTAGGTATGTCATTTTAATTTAAGTCGACCTTGGGACATCTCATTACTTGCTGGGCTCTATAAAGCATCATATATATCTGTCACCGTAAAATTGTCAAACACGTTAGATTGTAATCTCTCTAGCGATATTGGAACTCTCGAAATATTGCCAACTGAACATACGGAAGTATCTCTGACCCCATAATCGGGACTTGGGGCACCCCCACGTTAGGTTAGCTAGCACCACACCGCGTGAGTTGACTACCATCGCATGCATTTCATGAAAAATGATACGTTTTATTGTAAGCAGTATGTTCGTTTGACAATATTGCGAGAGTTTACAATCTCTCTAGTTATTTTACAATCTAACGTGTTTGACAATTTTACGGTGACATATCCATGGTCTAGCTTGACTGCTGAACATGTGATCCGGGTTTCGATTTTCAGTCTCGACTTATGTAACGACAAAATAGTCAGCTTTTCATCGCCAATTACATGATTAAAAATTCGGTATCAATAACGATGCTTGCGAGAAACCTATCTTGGATGTAGAAACTCGCGTTTCCCGCAAACATTATGTTATTGCAACCAATATTTTTCGTAAATAATTAGCGATTTTGTCGCTATCTAAAGTGTTATTGGGTTTTTCCAGCACTGTTTCTCAGTAGCAACCACGGAGTCTGCATTTGTGGCCGGTTGATGACTAAAAAGTGTAAAACACCTCTTCACGAAGCCGAAAGACACTTGTTCTCCCCGTCATTGCGATCATTTTTTTGTTCTACACCATATCTGGGAACCTTCTAGTTACGGAGATATTGGGGGTCAAAGTTCCAACTTTTTTTTTTAAATATAAGTCTTTATTGTAAGATTTTTACTTTAAACACCTCTATGACGCCTGTACTATTCAATTCATCCATCAGCACAATGCTTTAAGTGCGTTACATTGAGTTCTACCACAAAATATGATTTTTCGGCCCAAAAAAAATTGTTGTTTCCCAGCAATAATTTTTACATAAAGTTACTTAGTTTAATGTACAGAATGTTTGGTTGACGGCTTCGTGATGAGGTGGTTTACACCCTGTATAGGCTCACTCTCTATTACATAACCGCACCCACAACATTACCCACATTTTGCCAGTTCACATAACTGGCAAAATGTGGGTGTACTATTGGGTACACCTCTGCTTACCTTTCGAAGATTATAGGCGTGATGTTATATTATGTCCTTAATTTCGAATGACTGCAGTTTACGACAAAATGCCCTTTATTTGGTCTTGAAGAATGCAATCAAGTTGGACAGAGATAATATCTCACTCTCGTTCATCCATCTGCCTTAGCCGTTTCTCGACTATGTTGGGGTCATCTGTTAGTTTAACCGGATGAAGCTTATTGCTTTACATAAGTGAATGTCTATCTGACCTCCACAACCCAGTTAGTAAGACTGATTGTCTGACTTTTTTATCTCATCTGTCGTTCTGTCTCTTATTTACTTTGTTGCCACAATCCCCCCTTATCCCCCAAAATTTTTATGCCTTGCTGATGATATAACAAATATCTTACAAATTGGAGTTGAAATATAAATATTTTCATTATATTTTGCAGTAACGTTCACAGAACAGATGTTAACAATTATAATAACAAGTCTTGTGTATTACCGAGCACTGCAACCGCAGTTAGTTAATTAACTTTAAAACTAACATGTACTTAGTGTTACCACATGTTAAACTGAAGTTCACTGCTGTAAAATTCTCGAAAACCAGCCAAGTGTGATTCGGACTAGCGCATGAACGGCTTCGTAACATCGCCCCTGATTAATTTTTGATTTATTATTTGTTGTTGTAACGGGAACAGAAATACACCTTCTGTGTTTCAACAGTATTATGGATCATAAGATACGGCATACTGATAGACAGCCGGACGGACGGAAAGCGAAGTCTTAGGCCTGCTGAATTCCTCCTACTTATGCTGATGTCCGTCGCGTACTGTCGGTCACGTACGTCAGCGAGAAATACATATGTATAATATACGGCTGACTTCAGCGGCAACGTACGCACCGCTGAAGTCAGCGTCGCAGTATGGTGATATAATAGAACACAATGTATACTCGTACGCGCGACCGACGTCGTACGCGATCGACATCAGCGTAAGAGGAATTGAGGCCCTAGTAATAGGACCCTGATGTTGGTTATCCTTCAGGTACAGAGCTCTAAGAATGTACCCAAGTAGTCTCACAAGCACACTATCACAAGCTCTTATATGTACACTAAGCAATTACAATAATCAATACTTGCAAAGGTCATTTTGACCGCAACAAAAGTAACACCTCAAATTCACGCCTCCGAAATGTCGCCAAAACCTCAAATCATAGCGCATTGCTGAACAAGTTTTAAGCTAAACTACTTACTCCATAAACTTGTACAGTGACAAGTGCCCAAGGGTGTACTTAGCTGCATCAAAGTTCATTAAGGGGGTCCTTTTCTCTTAACATGTTTAGTCAGGCCACCGCAACGTCTTCACACATTGTTTAGATAGTAGTTCGCAGTTCACGCTGTGTAGATAGTAATCTTGCGGTGTCTGTCACAGTCACACTTTCAGTAATTAACGAGAAGAGTTGAGAGGAGTTTGTATGCTTCTAAGAGTAGCTTGCGTCGAAACTGAACGCTCTCAGCAGTCTTAAGAGGATTCTCCATATAAATGTATTCCTTCCCGAATAAGCCTCCAGTAAATAGTAGAATATTTTTTTTTTCGTGAAATCAGGGTCTTCTGATAGACAGTGTACAAACACGTCCCTGTCATTTCCTTTATTTTAGCAACTATACATAGTAGGGCCAAGTTAACAGATCACATTTGAAATCGGTCACTTCAAAGTAAAGGTTAGGTACCTTATTTGCCATTATTACAATAAATATGTAATCGTAATTGAAAAAAGTTAAACAATTGTGCAGTTCTAACTGATATAAAATAACTAATACTGTATGCCATCCGTTACAACGTTACATTGTTGTATTTTGATGAAGTGTCAAAATGTGATCTATTTAAATTGGCCCTACAGTTAAGAAAACAAGACTCTCCAAAAATGTGAAAAAATCGGACTAGTTTTCACGTCGATCTATGTATAGACAACAAATTTTGTGACATAATCGGTGTGAGCTGCAGCGTTCCTATCGCACCCTATCAGGGTTAGGCTTGACGCAGCAAGACGGGAATAGTATCTTCAAATACATATTTTTCTAATTCCTCGTAGGCTCTGTTCCCTCTTAGCCAGCATTCAGCAGCTATCAGTGTCAAGAGTCCGTAGCAATAATTACACTGACATCTCTTGAACGCGGTTTAGATGTGCAGATCACATTCAGTTTCATTTACCCATGGTGTCCCCTAACAGGAGAATCTTTATCAAATCAAAGGATTTGTTCGCATAATTTTCTGTTGCCGCTCTAATTACTAAAGGTTTAGGTGACAAATTCTTACTCGGATTTTGTTAAAATCATTACACAAATGTTTGTGTCAAAATCGCAAGATATTCCCAGAATTTTGTGTCGAAATTCGGCTTCGCTTTATTCAAAAAACATTTGGTAAATAACATTTTGTTTGAAACATGACAAGCATTCATCTGTTTTCAGCAATAGATCTATTCTATGCAAGCTGAACAAATAAAAAACTAACAAGAACAATGTATAACCTAGATAGAACTAACGCAACGTGAATTGGAAAAACGTTTAGGTACACATATTGACTCAATAACGCTAAAAATGGTGGGTGCAAACTGAAACGCACAGAAGGCCTGGTTTTAGATTTTGAACGGGATCAAACTGAACGGTTTTGAAAATACTGCAGAAGTAAAAAATTCTCCTATCTTAGTTACATACCTTTGAAATTTCGAGACATTTAGGGATCGATCCTTTACCATAAAGGAGAATTCCTATACTGGTATGAGGATGCTAGCATCCATTTATAACTCGGTCACCATGTAATTCGTTTCATTTGTAAACAACTGCTAGAATAAGTTAATTGGACTTATTGGTTGCCGAGATCGACACTAAGATTGCACTCCATTCGACTTAGTTTCAGCACATCGTTCTGTCTGCGATAGTACGAACTACATAGTGGTTTTTCTCCCTAGCTATGTTGTGTTGTGAAGCAGTAACAATTTGGGACGCAGTGAGGCAGATAACCGTGTGGTTTCGGCTCCCAGCCCCCGGGAACAGCAGCGCCCGGTCAACACATTTTCACACAACTTTTGTTCATTTTATGCGGTCTAGTTTACCCCAAAAAAAACATTTTCAAACCCGTTCCTTCACCGCAACCACAGAATAAAGTCTGAAAAGTTGTTATGTTATTATTCGTTTCCGTTTCACTGTCCAGTTTTTTCATAACATCGTAAGAGTTTCAATAAGGAAACCTCAACCAATAATGCATGTTGATAAAAAAGATTTTTCGGCTACTTTCTGAGTTTCATTCACAAAGAAAATCGCGCTTCATTGGGTTCGTCAATATCTTGTAACAAGTCGAATATTGGTAACCAAAACCTTATTGAATTTTTATAGATACTTTGAATAAGGTAGATGGCGTTAACAAATACACCAAGGTCGGGAACTCCGTCTTTGGAGATGACCGAATAGTGGCACTTTGATCAAGTAGTGAGGTGGCGGACCTCGGCTAATTAATGCGGTTACCTGAGCAGGGAAAGGATCAAATTCTCGGAGGCCGATTCATTTATAAAATTGTGCCGGCTTGCCACAAATGAGTCAAGGTAAAGTCACTAGCGTGGGCAGAAAACCTTTTTTCCAACCTTTCAGACTATTTGGATCGTCAGCTATTATACCAATGAACATAGTAATTTGGGCAAACAGGACTAATTTGGGAACTATGCCTAATTTAACAAATTCGTATCAAACATTAGTGGTATCCCATTCAGTAACCGAAAGGACTTAATGACCGAATGTAAACGGCATTTCGGGTGGTCCACAATTATTTGATTCCCGTCGACCGATACTGCTAACGATCAAGTGTATGGAACCCCAACATAATCCTCGTATTCAGGGTAATCATGCGTGGGCTTCTTTTGTTTACAGTTCACTGAATATTATATCGCCCTTTATTAGGTGTGTGGAGTTTTTCCGTCCACATTCTGACTATGTTTTTGTAGTTACCAATAACAAGCCGTGTAAGGTACCCGCCGACATTATTTTCCCTGTATATACACGTATTTCCTGTTGCCGAAATCGTACGTGCGTGGATCGAAGGATCTTTTGTTTAGCTGCATATTACTCTTTCTCTTTCGTGTAGACAGAAAAATGTTTTCTGTTTTTCTTAACAAAAGAGTTACATTATATCGCATGACTTCTTAACAATTGTTGTTCTTAACAATGTATGGTTCTTTTTACAAAACATGGTTACAATTCCAACAATGACCACGCACGGTAGAACAGTATGTGTACATCGGAATTTTAAACTTCGGAGTTCAGTAATACAGTCGTCATTAACGAGTCTCTGTCATGATAATGGACATAAAGCATAACCGCACTTTTAGCTTTATACACAGTTAGTCCATACACAAATAAATAGGTACTAGAAGTCTGCAGTTGGTTAGTTTTACGGCTTATGTTACAGACACATGTGGGGCAGATGACGGAGAAAAATAATCACAGCCAACCTTGTTTTTGATCGACCATAGCCAACACGTGGGGATTCCAACGAGAAGATTTTTAATTAAGTAATTCTAGAGTGTTGTGAAGATTAAGGCACTGCTCTTTATTTTAATTGATAACTCTTTGTTGCATCTACAAACGTAGGTAAATGAAAATACCATCCAAAGATTTTCATCGATAAAATGGAAGTTATCTGCAAATGTCCTTATTCTTCTTACTGTCCTTTCATTATAATTGTACCTCTGATAATAAATTGTTTTTGTGATAAGGTTTATGTCACAGTTAAAATAATTCTCAAAAACTACTTTCAAGTAACGAATTTCAAACAAAAACTTAAGTAGGTACTTACCGATGTCAAGTTTTATGTTCATACCTACATATCGGTAGTTGATTTGGTAACTTTATAACAAGTGCTGAGTTTGTGCCATCATCATTAAAAACGTTAAATAACAGTGGTAGTCGAAAATATAAAATAATATGAAACGGCTGATTTATCCGTACTCGTTATCTTCGGATTATTTCTGTCAATAATGTCAAACGGTGGACGACACTTTTATCGAAATTGGAAACCACTGGCAGTTTGACAGCCATTTTTGCCGCATAACAGAAAAAAGAATATCTCATTCTATTTTTGAAAACCAAAGACAAAGAGGTAGCATACTCCTTGTTGGTTCTTCACAGGGCTCTGGTGACGTCATTTTGCCTTTAAAACACGTAGGCAGGGTTTCTTTCAAGGCAGACGAAGATTACAAGAGCCGTCGGCGACATGATAAAGTGAATGCCTAAAGACTGCTAC
Organism: Xestia ashworthii; assembly: GCA_950022955.1. Taxonomy (NCBI): domain Eukaryota; kingdom Metazoa; phylum Arthropoda; class Insecta; order Lepidoptera; family Noctuidae; genus Xestia; species Xestia ashworthii. The sequence goes on from OX465550.1 coordinate 23,075,626, forward strand.
TCGACCAAGTAATTTACTAAATGGAAGAAATCTCGCTTCAGCATTAAAATGGTCTTATTTTAAAAGTGTGGATATAAATAAGTAATTAGGTGTGCTCATCAGTACCGTGTCGTTGAATTATTAAGTGAGTGAGCTGGGGAGGCCGTTAAGTTGTTGAATATGATTTGGGTCTCATTGGGTGCAGTTGCTTTCGATAAAAACAACTTAACGATAATATTTAAACTTCAAAGAAGAAGGTTGAACATAATGTTATAAACCTATACCTAACGAAGTAATGTTGTTGATGATGATTATAAATAAATGGTACTCGTATCATACCGGCCGATGGGCTTTTCAAAAATATATACTTCTCCCTGTTACCCTTTGTTGATAGATAGAAGGGTAGTTAGTCGGCTTATCGGGTAAGCCTACTGTCAGTTGTCACTTCGACAGAGCATTCAGACTAGTCAGTCGTTTCTAGGTTAACCACAAAAGCGTGCAATTTTTGCTTGTTTGGAGTACAAGGATGTTTTACCCCTCCCCCCCTTTTCATCCCCTTCCAGCCCTGCACACAACCCAGTGTAATCACCACATTTATGACGTCACAACAAACTACAATCGACGAGCTGGCGTCATTATTTTTAACGATAATTCATATTGTTTGAAGCGATATCGTGACAGCTTTTTGCTATACGCGATTCCATTATTGTGATACTTTTAATATATATGAAGTCACAAACATATTATAAAATATTTCATACATTAATATGTGCATGTTTTATTTTCCATTTGTTTTCCAGCGAAACGTATGAAAATAACGAAATAGTGGGCGTAAAACAACTTATCCTACATTCCAGGAATGTGTTGGTGTCAGAACTTTCAGATGTCACTTCACTTATGTACGACGATATCTTAGGTCCCTTTTAATATTGGATATTCTCGTGACAAGTCGTTTTTTTTACATCTAATGTTAAGTTATTACAAAAGTAATCGCAAAAAGAAATAGAATGTACCAATGGCAATTCATAAACTGGTGTCTTTTCACATGGGGTAGACAGAACGATACTACAGCACATGAGCACACTACCTACCTGCAACGATCCTTACAAACTCTTTGCTGCAACCACGTTTATACTTAATCTGTTCGTACACGCATACCATGACACCGGTAATTAAATATGACCGGTATATGTTATACATAAATCCCCATAAATCCCCTGAAGGAAACCTTAGCACAGACAATCTAAAAATACCTTATAGTACCGAGATTGTCTCGTCTTCCCATAGATAACCTCGTCTGACCAATTGTGATGCAGGCACATGTCGACATTCACTGATAATTCTCTAAAGTGCAACGTTTCGTGTAAAACCAATTACGGTACAGTTCATCAACGACAACATCGACAGAAAGGTACTGTTGTTGACTGAAATTCTAAAGAGACCAATAAAAGTGCAGTCTTCAAGAGCGCACAGCCTGGACAGTCAGAGTCAGCCGTGCTAGAGCACCTCTTTTGTAGCATGTGCCCAAAAAGGGTCACTTTGTTGTCCTTCTGTCTGTCAAGATCCATTTTCTCAGGAACGTGTATACTATTGTAAGTCACCACGATCAAAAGCTAAAACCGTCGCGTTTATTTAGCATGTTCGTAAGGGAATCATAACTTATAACTATAAGGTACTTTCCGTTGACTTAGAATCATTAAATTTAGCAATGTCTTACAGCACATGTAAAGAAAAAACAAACTCAAAACCGTAAATATTATGTATTTAATAACAAATTTGTACGGAACTCTCGGTGTGCGAGTTAAACTCGCACTTGGGCGGTTTATTTATTTCTTTCTTTCTCGTGGTTATATGAATGGATGCAGTAGGACCCATGCCAGCGGTAACACTTGAATTTGAGTTGGCCTATCAAAACTTAAGTAGAACTCTCATACTTGCTGCCTCTACTTTACAGTTCAGCTCAGAGAAGAAGCAACAAAACTTTTTAAAGCAATCCTTCACAGCGAACTCACGCGATAAAACATTACGTACTTAAGTAGGAACAGATGTTTTTCTAACCCGCTGTTGTAGTCTATGGTTTAAAACATAAGGTTATTGTCTATGGAATGACGAAGCATTCTTTTTCCGCTTTCTATATTGAACCTGAATCATGTCGTGTACAGTCATACAGTGCTAATTAAATAATATTTTTATAAAAGAGTCTAAGGCAGTTTCCTTAATATTAAAGCGATCCCGACCGAACCCCAAACACCCGCTTTTCCTTAACAGCTACTCAGACGAAGAGAGCCCTTAATAAAAATCCGTCATTTCTTTAATATTAATAGCTGTCGTCCCTGTCAACCGGTTGTGAGCAAAACGCCTTCTGTCCTTTATCAAAGATTCAGTATTCCCTCGAGTGTTATTATTACGGTTACCTACCAGCCTATGATTGCTCAACATGTCATTTCTTCTATTTTTCATTTATTTTGACACAAACAAACGACATTCGATTATACTTCTCACTTTCTAACTCAATACAAGTAAAAGTTTTGAAAGCATATTTGAATATGGAACTGGAAATTGGAACGAACAAAAGATCTGTTTTTTAATATTCAATTTGTGCTGTCAGACAATTTTCTGTGGCTTAATAACGAAATGAAAATCGACTAATGAACAAACTTGTTTTTTAAATATTTTTTTCTCAAAAATGGTATGTAATGTTGACATAACATCTCTAAAAAGTATCCAGAAAGTGAACTCTACCGGAGACTATTCACAACTGTCCGGTAAGAAGCGAGATTTTAAATTTGGAATCTCCTACTGTCCAGTAAGTAAGTATGTAATTTACTTACTGGACACTTGGTCATCCTTCATCCCTTTTTTTTTTTATGGCTTCGCACGGTTTAGGTCATCCTCTTTAGATCTGCTTAGAAAAAAAAAACATAGTACCTACCAGACACAGATTAGAGTTTAGCCATTATAACATGGTTAGAGGGAGGCTCCAAATATATATGTCGGAGAAAGCGATAACTTTTCAATATCAAGTTACTGATTTGACTATTGTGTAGGGGTAAACGCCGTGACGTCAGATGTTGATTTACTGGCGGCACGTGGACAGAGTCGTCTTGGAGAGTGGGGATTGTGCTGAGCTCACTTTTGCTCGAGTCTCCAACCAAATCACTCCTCCAGAACGAAACTGTCGGTTTGCCCATTTAGTGAGTGTTAGTGTGAAAGTGTAATGTCAAGTAATTCGTTAGTTTACTCCGTGTAGATCTGTTTGAAAAGAGTAACCATGGAGTTTCTTGCCGGTTCTTCTCCATGGAAACAACCAGCCCGAACCGAGCACCTGACAATAAACAAAGTATCCCATTTAGTGAGTTGAGTTTTCATAGCACGAAACCCGTCTTCTGCCCACATAATGCTCGAGCCTAACGAAATAAATCCTGACAAACCCCGACATCAGAATTGGGATAAAATCGTGCTAATGAAATCATTTCGTGGGGACAGTATTAATAACAATCAGTGTCAACTGTGTAAAAACAAAGTGTCGAAAAAAAAAATTGTTCGTGATGAATTTCATGTGTCGGTTACTAAGTGCAAAAGAAAAACAAAAACGAACAAGAAAGAGGGTAGACCGATTTGTCTGCATATAAACACCCACCCACAATAACTTTAGTTTATCCGTGATCGTAGTGCTTGCAACAGCGCCGAAATATCAAACTCAAAACAGACAGTAAACAAGTGTAATTTACCAAGTGAAAAAAACGGGATACACATCGTTTTTTAGTGTTAATGACAATCAGTGACGGTTATTATTTGAAATGCAAAACAAAGACTTTGTATCGCTTAGAGTTTTTCGTGGGACCAGTTTAAAGAATTGTTCAAGGCCAGATTCGTGTACGTCGAGACATTTTCGACCACCTTCATTTACGTGAATAGTGAAAAACAAAAATAAACAATGTAAAATATGCGCCCGTCGTCAGAGAGCGAGACACAACCACCAATCAAGTGTCGCGAATGCGGCAAACAAGGACACAAACAAGCGGATTTTCGGACGAAGACGACCGCCCCGTCAAGAAGCGGTTGCCTGTTACAGGCGTTGGGCAGCGACCGCAGGCCAGCAGCAGTTCACTGGTGTGCTCCAAGTGTGGCACGCCGGGGCACATTGCTAGTCGCTGCGCAGCAGGACAGCGTTGGTCGTGTGCTGCTGTACTGGTGGAGAAGCGAGTCGACCTTTGCACCGTCGAGTCGGAATATGAAAGTACTTTGGTGAGTGTTTCGATTTTGATTCTTGAACTGAATGTTCCTTAATGAAAGAGTAAATTTTAATGTTGCTTGTAAATTTAGTGATGAGAGATATTGGACGGTGATCGTCATTCACTAAAAGATTTGAATTTTAGGCGTGCGTACAAATATGTACAGGGTAGGCTAAGGAAGATACCAGTGGGTCACGTACCAGTCGATGTTGATAAGGATTTTGATAATAATGAGTAAGCTTAAGTGGTGGCAACCTGTGCCTGTGTGGCAACCTGAGCCTGTGTAGCAACCTGAGCCTGTGTGGCACCTGTAGGGCTGAGACTTTTAACGGTGTGCATACGTAGTGTAATCGTAGTGCGTACGTAGTGGATGCGTGGTGTAGACGTAGTACATGCGTAGTGCGTGCGTAGTGGATGCGTAGTGTATGTGATACATACGTAGTCCATGCGTAGCTTGCGTAGTGTGTGCGTTGCAGACGTAGTCCGTGCGTGGCTTGCGTAGTGTGTGCGTTACATGCGTAGTGTGTGCGTTGCATACGTTGTGTACCACTGTTTTAGTACCCTATCGGTTTAGTAGTGTGTTTGACCATACCAGTAGTTATTATTGCAGTTGAGTTATAAAGGTTGATTTGAACGACTGTGGTACATGGCCCAAGGGTTGACCTATTTTCAAGTGTTACCAATTTTACCGTGTTTGATTTAATAAACTACGTCGTTGGTCTAGTGGTGGCAAACGCGACTGCTGAGCATGAGGTCCTGGGTTCGATTCCCAGATCGGGCAAAGTGCTATTGGGTTTTTCCATCATGAATTTCTCAGTGAAGCCACGGAGTCTGGATTAGTGCCCAGTTGATGGTACATAGGACTTGGACTTAACTACCGGAGTGTGAGTGTACTATTAGGTGCACCTCTGTTTAACCCTTTGGGGAGTTCAGGCGTTATGTTATGACGTTTGATTTTATTAGAATAGGATTGGGTTAAAATAAAACAGAGTTCTTTATTTTCACTGACCCGGTGAATCTAGAGTTTGGTCAGGACTGACCGAGTGGAACAAAATTCTGTCGTGGAGTATTTGTTTGCAGGGTAACCATCACACGAGGACATACCAGGAGGTTCAAGTAAGGACATGAAGCTACCCCAATTTGAATGGCGGTACTAGCAGCGGTGATGCAGCGAGCGCAGCTCATAAGCAACGTTCGCGTGGACATGTGTGTGATTACCGCATGAGCATCTACTGGGATTTTTCGTCACTCTGGTGAGTCGTTTTCATTTTGTTATGACTGCAGAGTACCAATTCAGTTTTGTCTGGACTCAAGAGTGAGCATATTGATGCTGTCATTACTACAACTAGTATAGACCAAGGTTCAGTGAAGCTAATTCGAAGATTTTAGCTTTTGTGAGAAAGATCCCTAGCTTTTGTGAGAAAAATCCCCGATCACCAAGATCCTCGAGAGTTAAATGTCATAGTTGATGACAGTGGTAGTGAGACCAAATCTAATAAGGAAAGGCTTGTACACTGATACTCGAGACTTTAGACCGCACCCGTGAGTAACACGTGGCGGTGGGTCTGTTAGACCGCACCTTATGAGTAACATGATGGCGATGGTGTCACTCCTTAGTGAGGGGATGCAAATGTAGTGTGCAAGTGACTCAGATTGCATGCATCCCAATGCTGTTCGTGACTTGTCCAGATTACTTACATCGCTATGATGTAAGTAATCGCCAAAGGTGCTTAATAAAAGCAATGTATTGTCTCTTGAGGTTGGGTACCGGATGGAGGTCCCGCTGGTTTGCCGGATGGAGGCAATGTGATGTGTTGTGTTTGGAAGTCGGGTACCGGATGGAGGTCCCGCTGGTTTGCCGGATGGAGGCAATGTGATGTGTTGTGTGTGGAAGTCGGGTACCGGATGGAGGTCCCGCTGGTTTGCCGGACGGAGGCAATGTGATGTGTTGTGTTTGGAAGTCGGGTACCGGATGGAGGTCCCGTTGGTTTGCCGGATGGAGGCAATGTGATGTGTTGTGTGTGGAAGTCGGGTACCGGATGGAGGTCCCGCTGGTTTGCCGGATGGAGGCAATGTGTTGTATGTGACGAAGTTGAGTTCCGAACAGAGCATTGCATACTAGATTTGCTTAGAAGTTTTCATGAATTGTTTCGAAAACTGATGATTCCTGAAGAGTGGTGATTTCAATGTTGAGATTCCTTAATAAGATTTGATGAGAATGTGAATCAGAATAAAATTGTGTTGATTGTATTGTGTGACTTTAATTTTGAATGCCTTGGTCAGGAAGGCCGTGCAAGGGACGTATTACTTTCCATGAATTCTTGTTTCAGATGCCTCACACGAGGACGTGTGAATTGTCAAGATGGCCGTGTCGGAGAAAGCGATAACTTTTCAATATCAAGTTACTGATTTGACTATTGTGTAGGGGTAAACGCCGTGACGTCATTGATTTACTGGCGGCACGTGGACAGAGTCGTCTTGGAGAGTGGGGATTGTGCTGAGCTCACTTTTGCTCGAGTCTCCAACCAAATCACTCCTCCAGAACGAAACTGTCGGTTTGCCCATTTAGTGAGTGTTAGTGTGAAAGTGTAATGTCAAGTAATTCGTTAGTTTACTCCGTGTAGATCTGTTTGAAAAGAGTAACCATGGAGTTTCTTGCCGGTTCTTCTCCATGGAAACAACCAGCCCGAACCGAGCACCTGACAATAAACAAAGTATCCCATTTAGTGAGTTGAGTTTTCATAGCACGAAACCCGTCTTCTGCCCACATAATGCTCGAGCCTAACGAAATAAATCCTGACAAACCCCGACATATATCTATCTCTTTTTGGTATGACATTTTATGAGATACATAATATATTTTGGAGCCTTAAACATCCATTTTATTGTCTGTGACACTTTTTTTTTTTTTTTTTTTTATGGGTCTGTGACACATAACGCGACGCAGAAAAAGTATGCACGTTGCGTTTTGTACTTAGTAATGTTGTAGAAGTATAGTGTGGGATTTTATGTTTGTATTTAGTCATTTCAGTTTATAAATCATGTTGGATTAAAACTTTCCATTCTAAAATTAACATGGAGTTTCAAAAACAATAATTTACATTTTTTACTAAAACATTCATGTAATGTAAAAATAGAACAATGTTTAAAACTAAACGCAAACTTTGTAGTAAAAAAAACAACGACTGGCGGGATTTCACATTCAATTGCGACAATTGTGTTTTAATTTACCGCGTGAATTTAAATAATCCCAAAAAATGAATTCAAGCGAATCTGATTCGGAAATAGATGGCACTCCTCCTGATTTAAAAGCTGAGGCCAAATTAGCAAAAGAAAATTTACTTCCGCCAAAATCCAAGGAGCGATACATGAAAAATTATGAAAAATTTATGAAGTGGAAGGCAGAAAAACAAGCCAACAGTTGGTCTGAAAATGTATTCTTGGCATATTTCAGCTTTCTTCGCCAAACAATGCAGCCGACAAGTTTATGGGCTGTGTATTCTATGCTTCGATGTGTAGTGCAAAATAAACACGATGTAAACATTAAGAATTATTCCAATTTAATAACTTGGTTGAAAAGACAATCGACTGGCTACAAAGGAAAAAAATCGAATGTATTTACCAGCCAAAACATACAGAAGTTTATAAATGAAGCACCCGATGAAGTTTATTTAGCAGTGAAGGTAATATTTATTTTGTTTACTTATTTAATTTAACTTGTTGTGATGTACGAGTAAGTGGTCTGTTAGTCGGTTGCAATAATATAAATATGCTATTAAATCTGGTTCCAAATAACATAAACTTATTTTTATATTCTCGATTTAAATAGTTTTTTTTTGTTTTTAGGTTATTACTATAATGGGAATTAATGGCGCCTGCCGATGTATGGAGCTCTGTAATATTAAAAACAGTGACGTGGAATACCATAATGAAATAATTTCGGTAAAAGTACGAGAAACAAAAACAAAAATTGATCGCTCTTTTGTTATACACAAGGAGTCAGCTCATATTGTAAGGAAATATCATGACCTGCGCCCTGAAAATATGAAAAGTGATAATTTTTTTATCAATTATAGAAACGGGACATGCTTGCGGCAAAACATCGGTCGTCATAAGATTGCCGCAATACCTAAACAAATAGCAGAATATTTGAATTTACCAAATCCAGAGAGCTATACTGGCCATTGTTTCCGGAGGTCGTCTGCTACCCTTCTTGCTGACTCTGGAGCCAATCTCACGACAATAAAACGACACGGGGGGTGGAAATCGGACCGAGTTGCAGAAGGATACATAGAAGAGTCATTAGAAAATAAAAGTGAAATTACAAGCAATATAAATAAAAAAAATAAATTGTATACTCAAAACACATCATCTTCCACCTCCCCGCAGCCGTCTACATCGCGTCAACAGCAGCTAAGCCTGGCTCCGCAGCCATCTACCTCTCGCCAAGAACCGACCACTATTCCCCTGCCCGTAACATCATCGCAAGCATCCACCTTCCCAAACAACCAAATTAATGTCTCACAGACATTTACTGCCAGCCAAGAGTCCGTTAATCAAGATGTACAACAAACAAATATAAATGCCCCCGGTAAATCGATCACAATATCTATCAGTAATTGCCCTAATATGAATGTAACCTTCAATATTAATTAAACGAATTTGTTGTTAAACTTTCTTTCATTTTTGAGAAAAGCATTATACAAACCTCAACCAGTAAGAAAGCCATCCTGGCCTCGTATATAACCGGACCTCACCTGCGGTTCGGTCCGGTTAACTCATACTCGGCCAGGAAGGCTTACTTACTGGATTCTGCTGTAATGTACTAAATCGTTCAATAACCCCGTTTTCTGAAGCTGATTATGAATCGTTGGAGATCTAGTGACCTTTTTAAATAAAATGTCCACGACAGACATATTCCCGATAGCCGTGCAATGTGGCTTGTTGATATCTGATAACAAGATTCAATCAAATCAACAACGTCAACTGGAAATGAACTGCCTCAAGCTTTAACAAAAATGTTTAGCTTTGGTAAGAATGTTTTCCGGACTTTTTTAAATCATAGCTAATGGAAAACACGTTGCAAGCGAGTTGTTCAGATTTTCTTGAGGCAGTAAACTACTAATTGGAGCAAAGGAAAACTTGTAGACAGCCTTTTAATGAACGGTAACAGGAGACGCTGAGATATCCATAATTTATTGTGTAGTTGAAAATAAATAAAATAAGTAATAAGGTTTTTCACTACACTGACCATTACATAACGATAACACGGCACCTGCCGGGATTAACATACTCTAAAACCATGGCCTCTAAGTGAAACACCATTAAATATTTATCACGACAAATGATTTCGGTTAAGTGTCCTTGCCTGTCACTTAAGGTTTAGATGTCGGCGTGGAACTTGTTACAGTAGATATCATTTGACTATATATGGCTCTAGTTGATTCTCGATGTTCATACATTCAGAAAATACCAGAAGCGGAGTTAGGTATGAGAATTTTAACCTAGCTTGCAAACAATAAAAAGCCAAGCAGAAAATAGCAATGGACAAGTAAGGTAAGCAGTGGACTGTGAAAGGATGAGTTGATTCATTGCAGATATTGATTAATATTGGACACTTTAATAAAATCAAATGAACAATAAATAAAATTTTATTTCATTCAGTTAAAACTATAAATCGTAGACAAAAACGGCTACGGCGTAGCACCTGCGTAGCACTCATATATTATCCTTATAACATGATTTTTTTTAAAATTTAAATATTGTTCACAATAGCAGAATATACATTTTTCAGTAACTGTGATGGATTCATGATAAAAACATATGTATAATTTATGTAACACGTATGTTTTTCAATCACATAAAACACGTTAACTGCCGAATTTCTCCAAAATCCCGCGGAGAATCATCGGGCATGAAATAATATATGAAACATAAAACAAATAGGCATGTTTTCATGTACCCGTCGAACTAATCCCAACATACCCCCATTTTGCTAGTTGAAATTCTACCCCGGTTTGTTATTCGGTGTTCCATTTTATTTATTTTGTATCTCTTTCGATTCCATGCCGGTTTTGTGACACCGCTTTCTAGGTTTTGTAAACCAATTACTAAAGTGTTTACTTTTGCCACATCTAGGATAGTGTTTGCACGACTTAGGTACTGCTCTTATGTCTACACACCGCGTTCAATTTTATTTGAAAAGGATATAATTTTTTTTAGCAATGTTTAAAACTTCGAATAGTATTAAAAAATGTCAGCATAAACGGACTTGGCTATAAAGTGGACGCTTTCGATATTTCGGTAAAAATAAAACAGGAATAAGCGAGTGTTTTTTTCTAATCAATAGCGCACACCACACGCACAGTTCGGACCGCGCATCTTGGACTGCGTTCCAAACCGCAGTTAGATCTCTAAGTTTGGACTGCGGATCAAACTGAAATGCATTCACGGTTTGGATTGCGGACGGAACTTACGTTCCGAACTGTGCGTGTAAATTGATTTTCAAAAGTTTTGACTGCAGTTTGGTCTGACGCTTGGAACGTTGTAACTTTTAAAAGTTTTTTACGCAGTATAGTAAGAAAAACGGACGATCGTTTGGAGCGAGGGATGGAACGTCGCGTGATGTTTCCCGCGGTCCGAACTTTACGTGTGGAGGGCGCTAATACTTGATGCGCGCGTAAAACTGTGAGACATGCGCTAGCGTCGATACGCCAGATCGGACTGTTAGACCCGCACATCTACACGTACAGTTCGGAGCTAAGAATGGAACGGCGCGTGCTGTTTCCCGCGGTCCGAACTGTACGTGTGGAGGGCGCTAATGAGTTCGGTAAGTCACCATCATCATCATCCACGGCCTGACTGCTGGCCACTGCTGGGTATATACCTCTCTTTGCTTGTGCCAAGTTCCACGATCTTTTGCCAACCTCATCCAAGATAAGTTCAGTTCGGGAAGTAAGTAGGTACATACAAATCAGATCTAAATATACATGATCTCCAAGAAGTAGCGCTACTCTCATCTCATAAGTGTACGTGGTACTTAAGTGGTGTCTTATCTCACTTCGTGTTAGTCCGTAATCATTAATTTGCCGGCTACTACCTATAAGAACTTGATACTCCTAACTCACTGTCAAACAAAGAACAATGCAGATAGTGACCGAGAAACGAATGCCTACCAACCTTATCCATAGTCGGCTAGGGAGTGCTTATTCATTCATTCACTCGGTCATTAAAGTTTCATAATAGGAGCAATTAGTGTGAATAATTGATGGTTGTAATCTTCACCTCATATAACTGTGTCAACTCATGGTTTCGGCGCATATTGTGGAACAGTGGTCTATTATGATACAAGAAGTATGTGTCGCACGCAAGCCGAGTGGAGATTCTTGAGAAATAACTTACACACATTCTATTCGTTCCAGGCTGAGTTCCAGGCTTATTAGTGTCGTGTTCGTTTTGACAAAGGTTGAATAAAAATGTCGACGTGATCACGTGACAGAACAAATAATTTAGTTTTGAAACATTGCGTCGTACGCTGTTACGTGTTTGGTTCTCTTCGACCGACTTCAAAAAAGAGAAGGTTATCAATTCGACTGTTTTTGGAACGAAGTTCCTTATCGCGCGTTGTGAAAGGGGGCCAGACGGAAAAAATTCTTACGAAAAGTTGTCACGACACTTTTTGACAAGCTAGTTTTCTTTTTAATATATTACAGTAACTAGGAGTTGTAGGTTGTATACATTTGATGTTAGACCTTCTTTGTAACCATTTTTTATCAACTTATGCAATGAGGAGGAACGTTAAAAGCTAATTGTAGATGGCGCCACCATAGCTGGTCTCAATCTGACCAATGAGGTTAAGGTATTTTAAAATATGAAATGACATTCCTTGGTTTTTAACCAATGACGATGCTTGGAACCAGCTATGCTAGCGCCATTAGTTCCACAGTGTGCATCCCCATTATAATTATTTATGTATTTTATTTTTCCGCTTGTTGTCGGCTCGAGGACCAAACGCAGACTGAATGTTCAGGCTGGGCTTCCCATCACGATGAAATTATGTTGGCACCGATGAAAAAATTCAGTTTTTTCGTCATGGGTGTCGTTTTCGTGGTTTTAGGGGTCGCTGATAATAAAAAAGAGGTCAAAATAAAAATCAAAGATGGCACCGACGAAAAATTTCGGTTTTCTCTTCATGGGTGTCGTTTTCGTGGTTTTTGGGGTCGCTGATACTGAAAATGAGGTCAAAATGATAATCCAAGATGGCGCCGATGAAAAATTTCATTTTTTTTTGTCATAGGTGTCGTTTTCGTGGATATAGGGGTCGCTGATAATAAAAAAGAGGTCAAAATGAAAATCAAATATGGCGCCGACGAAAAATTTCGGTTTTCTCTTCATGGGTGTCGTTTTCGTGATTTTTGGGGTCGCTGATATGAAAATGAGGTCAAAATGATAATCCAAGATGGCGCCGATGAAAAATTTCATTTTTTTCGTCATGGGTGTCGTTTTCGTGGTTATAGGGGTCGCTGATAATAAAAAAGAGGTCAAAATGAAAATCAAATATGGCGCCGACGAAAAATTTCGGTTTTCTCTTCATGGGTGTCGTTTTCGTGGTTTTTGGGGTAGCTGATGATGAAAATGAGGTCAAAATGAAAATCCAAGATGGCGCCGATGAAATATTGAAGTTCCTTACCGCGCGTTGTGAAAGGGGGCTAGACGGAAAAAATTCTTACGAAAAGTTGGCACGACACTTTTTGCTATAGTAAGCTATTGTAAGCTGTGCGGCGTCGCATGTTTCTCTGTCTGTCTCTCTCTCTCTTATAGCAAGCCAGAACTTCGTTCCATCCGGGTGTCCCTTGACACCTCTCAAGTTTTTTTTTTGTGTTTGTTACCTCAGAACTTTCGACTGGGTGAACCGATTTTGATGATTCTTTTTTTATTTGAAAGCTGGTGCTTTCCGTGTGGTCCCATTTTAATTTGCTTGACGCTGATCTTCGGAGATATACAATGGAACTCTTCAAAAATGTGCGGCAAATCTGCAGCGATAACATGACAATTATTTAAGCATTGCAGAACACCTTATTTATAGAGTTGTCACCGAAAAGAGCACAGACAAAAAAATTGCACCGATAATTTGTTATTACTTCAACACATATCACCACTTACTGACATTCGATTTACCATTACCGGCAAAAACAAATATCGTGCATCTGTAACTACTAATTGCAGTAATTATGAACATAAAGCAAGCAATGGAATTTCTTGCGTGCATTGTGCCGTAAACGTGCAATTATTTATGTAAATGTAGGTTTGCAGTTTCCCCGTATGGGTTTTATCACTACAATATTTGTGTAAATTGAGAGAACTAGAGGCTCTAATAGTGTCTGGAGACGCGGTGGTATTACAGCTTCGTCTAACATGACAATGGTCGTGAGTGGAACCCATGCTTGTACTGTACTTATCCCATCACCACTGCTCTCAAAACTGCGAAAGAAAATATCGTGAGGAGGTTTCCTCACGATATTTTCTTTCGCAGTTTCATGTCATTGTCATGTCCCAGAGCCAAAAAATCGAAGACATCTGACATCTATCAACAAGCACTGAGCCAGCGTGGTTGACTACGGCATTATTCTTCACACAATGTCCCAGCTGTTTGTTTGTTTATAACATTCTTTACAAGCATTACCTAAGTCTTAACAAGCTGTAACACTTCTTGATTACGTACTTACATCTTCAGGTAAGGTAATCAACGTCCGTGAGGACTGAGGCCTGAGGGGTTATTATACCATAACCATACTAAACTTTTATTTACGAGCAAAACCATGGTAATACAGCACCTGCTCATATAATTGCAGTGAACATGAGAACATAAACAAGAATTTGTGTGGTATACTACCACTAAAAACCCGACTAATTAATAAAATGTAGTTAGCCAGGCCATAGCAACGAATCAATTGACACCTTTCATACTCAGCAAAGTCGGATAACGCAGCAAAGGTGGAACATACGTAAATACAGACATATAGGTATACATACATACATACAAAGACCGTTAAAATCATAACCCTACCTTTTGGCTTCGCCGTAGTCGGGTAAAAAGCTAAATATTAGAAGGTTTCTCCTAATACGCGCAGCTTTTAAAAACCGGCCAAGTGCGATTCGGTCTCGCGCATGAAGGGTTCCGTATCATTGTAGTAGGGAAGCCCCTTTAATTTATTTGTTGTTATAGTTTATTATATTTTTATTTTATTTTTTTATTATTGTTATAGCGGCAACAGAAATTAACATTCTATGAAAATTTGAACTGTCTATCTATTACGTAGCATGCGATACAGCCCGCTGACAGACAGTAGACGGACGATCAGCGGTTAGCAATACGGCTTGGTAATAGGTCGCGTCAGTTACCCTTCGGGTACGGAACCCTAAAATGACCAAGGAGTGTGAAATTAACAGCTCTCTTAAAACAGCACTCTTCATGGAGCCATAAAAAAAAATCTTAATGATGAATTTGTCCTAAAAGGGCAAAATAAAAATCCAGACCACGTATCCTCCATTATCCCAAATTCCCTAATTACGCAATCTATATTTAAAGCAATCAACGGCTGGAAGTGTTTGGTTCCCGCCAATTAAGAACTTTTTCTTGCGTCGTGCAAATGAAACTTAATTTAACTGAAACAAAACCTCTTTTAATTAAAGCCTACAGATAAAGGACGAGTTACCCCACTTTGGACCTTAGAATTTATTCGTAGGCAGCCACCTATTTTACATAAACACCTACTTTACTCAAGAAAAATGGTTTTGTAATCTTGTTTGTACCTACACAATTATGTATCAAGTTTTTTTATTAAGTAGATAATACTGAACATAAATGAATACCCGTACAACATTGACTCCATTAAAACTGAAATTAAATTAATATATTAAAGCCACAAAGATTCTCGTACTCGAGGAAACTTAATTATGTAAAACTAGTTGTTGCCCGCGGCTCCACCCGTGTGTAGGCTGGAAATTGTCCCCGGGGAACGTACTACCGGCTTAAAAAGTATTATACAGGATGAATTTTTCAAGTAGGCGTGGATGACCAAAACCAAAACTAGGAAGAACAGTGAAAAATACTCAAACACGTTTCGGGCCCGAATTTGATAAAAATTAAACTACATCATTGGATTATTGAAAAATCAAGATTTCGAGCCAAGAATCAAACCCGTTCTTCGTAAGTAAATATGTTGTGTCAAATATCATCTAAATTCTTTACTTTTTCTTACATGGGACAACATAGATCAACTGGCGAAATGTTGGTAAACTAGATACACGTATGCCTAACCCTTCGTGGATTACTGGCGTCTTATGTGCGAGGAATAGAATAGCGTAGGCATAAAGCTCGGTCACACATCGCATCGGTGTCGTATCTGTGTTAGCATGGTGTTTGCAGTGGGCGGGCCAAGCGAGCGAAGCTAATGGTCGAGTTTATTATTATTTGTTTAGAGTAAGTTCGCGGCTGCACATCGCCCCCTATCGTGGGAAGCCGTGGGAACCATCTCGCCTACTGTTTCATTACACTTTAACATAACATATACATATAACAGGCAGAGTAGTTGTACCCATAGTACACACACACAGCACATTTCTACTATGTCCTACTCATTGTTTTGTATCTTTTTTTATTATTGTGTGTGTGCTTTATTAACTGACGTCAAATAAATATTTTTCTTTCTTTCTTTTCTTTCTTTCTAGTATACACATATTTTCGCCAGTCCTGACGTTTTCTATACATTGTTCGTTACATTTTTAAACAAGAAAAAAACAATTCACTGTCTTGTTCCTAAGTCTGAAGTTATGGGTTTACATTCCTCTGGTCAGGCAAAGTGTTATAGGATTTTTCCATCGGGTCATTGCTCAGTAACAACTTGGAGTCTTAATTTCTGCCAGATTGGTAGAAATAGGATGTTAAGTTTTCCCCCTCGGGGGCACTTTCAGGGGGGATTTGTGGAATAAGTATTTCTTCGATTACAGTCCCCCCCCCAGGGACATTATCAGAGGGGAATTCTAGGCTTTTCTTTTAGATTCCTCTTTTCCCCCTTAGGGGGACTCTTCGCCTTAAAAACATAATTGGCCAAACGTGGGTGTAGTAAAGGTACAGCTCTACCAATCCCTTCAAAGATTACAAGCGTAATGGTACGTTTAAATAGGAATAGGAATCTACAGTTATTCGCCCTTTTTCCCTTTTATAGACTTCACTAGCGAAGATAGAACCGTTCTTGTTTATCCAATAAAGCGAGGCAAACTAAATTGTGTTTTCTTAATAGAAATACTCTTTGGTACTTACATCTAGTTTATTTATCGTTTACTTCATTCGTTTCGTTTGCTTAGCTTATTGTAAGTACAGTCACGAGCATACGTATGTAAACACTGTGCTGGATTAAAAAGCGATTTTCTCATGTATGTAACGATTGCAACTTTGAGATAAGACTTATTTCATAACTACCGTTTTTTCATTGATGCTCCACTCCTGTTGCTCGTAGCGTGCAGATGTTATATAGCCTGTAGCCTTCCTTGATAAATGGGATAAGAAACTTCAATTCAAACCGGTAGTTGAACCTGATTTAAGCGCGTTTAACCAAACAAACTCTCCAGCTTTATAATATTAGTATAGATAGGTGTTCCAAAGTACTATGTTTATAACACCATAAAATTTGTGTAAATGTTGTTGGAGAAAATCACTGTTGAAAGTGGCTCTGTGATACATTTGTATGCGTGCTCGCGACTGTACAATGTAACAAACAACACTAATTCGTTTCGCTTCGTTGTTATTTGGCGGTAAAGAAAGACAAATTACACACAATTTCCTTCTGATTGCATGCAAATTTACTAAGTATCATAATAAATCTTCAGTGCTCGACGAATCCAAGCTTAAGTTGTAATGCAAAAATAACTCTGATTGTCTGTCTGTCTGATACTTTTTACGCATTAACGGCAAGTCAGATTTAGATCTAAAAGTCACCAGGATTAGGTCTTAGGATAACTTTTATCCCGGTAATACGTTCCAATGGGGCAATTTCCGACCTAAATGCGGGTGATGTCGCGGGATAAAGCTTGCGTACTATAAAAAGTACACGTTACAGGCCGCTTCAAGTGCTGAAATTAAGTTTTTGTCGACGGAAATAGATTAAACGTCACTCGGGCTCTGTCGCTGACGGGGGAGCAATTTTAATATTAAAAATTCAATGTTGAGTAAAAATTTGAAATCACTCGTCATCGCTAAATAAGGACAAAAGAACTCATAAGGTAGGTACCACCCTCGTCGTCGGAACAAGGAAGATATCACGGGTAGGGTAGGGTTGCCACCAGTATCTGTATCAAGATACAAGACTGGCTACTCTTGTTGGCCGATTTTTTTTGTTTTGAATGCGGTCTATCCGATCGAACCAAACTCCGTACACCGGACTTTTGAGAAAAAAAACCGCAGCCAGTCCACAATCCAGTCCAGTCGGTCTGAACCCACAATTGGGTTAAGATTAAAAAAAAAAAAATTGGGGCATTCTTTGGGGATTTCCGATAGATGTGCTACGAAAAATGTATGTGACGGTCACGCAAGTTCCATGATTTGATTCACTCAAAGAGTGCTCAATGCGCCGAAGTTTTCACTTCAAAAATAACAAGTACACTGGATGAATACTGAAAAAATAAAGATTTAATCGTGAAGTACGTAACCGGACTGTTTACAAACCGAACGTGTTTTTGTGGGAACCTTTAATCCTTGGAGGGGTGACCCTAATCACAACACAAGAACCCGAGTAGAGAGAGAACAGCCGACTAGCCCCGTCACGATGAAAACTCACGCTCTCGATAAACTTTGCTCGCATTACATTGAAAATGTATTAAGAGCAATTAAGAAGTTTAAATCCCTTGAAGATTTAACATAATTAGCCATGGAGGAAACTGACACCATCGTCTGTTCATTAACTCTAAATTAAAAACTTCATTCTCTACATTCGAGGAAAAAATGTCGAAGTGCTAATAAAAGTTTCATTCTTTATTCAAGCTCCTTGGGGGATAAATTTTAAATGTTTGTGCACTATTACTAGTTTTATTAGACCTAGAGCATCAAGCTGTTTTATAGATAGATACTTTATGTTTTGTTACCTCGTTGGTCTGGTGGTCTCAAGTGTCACTGCTAAGTGTAAGATCATGGGTTCGACTCCGAACGCGGGCAAAGGGTTGTAGTAGCCTCGGAATAAGATTTGTGCCCTAGTGATAACCAAAGCCTCGCCATCTATCAAATAGAACTCAAATATAACTTGGGAAATGATGGTGTACTTTCGGTACACTTCTGCCTAACTGTCTGTAGATTACAAGAGTGGCGTTATGTTACATGTATTGTGGTTCATTAGTTCCAAAAACCGCTCTGATACAGTTTTTTTTTTATTTGGGACAAGCCCGAAACACTATTCCCAAACCACTGTAACTCCTGCGAAAGCCAGAATCAACAGTGGCGACCACCAGAAAAGCACCGAGACAATGAAGCTCGACGAAGTCCCAGAGAATCTAATACCGTTTATGTGGGTAGATTCTATTTTGAACTTTAAAATCCCGCTATTCTTACTTATTTGGAGTGCTAAGTTTCCAAGTCAATGCAAGCCCACGCCCCTCCCACATGCAGTTCAACACTGCGTTATTTTCACATGCACATAGTTCACACGAACATCCCACAGGGGCACACAAACCGAAACTTTTAATTATCCGTCAAAATAAACACGATACTTTGCAGTTTGCACGAGATAACATTTTAATTGGAAAACTTCATTAATTGCTCTATGATGGTAAATACCAAGCATGCTCTACGAACAACAAAATGTTATGTGCCAATTTATTCCGCGGTAAAAATGCAAACAAACGTAGCGTTAAGTTCTGTAAACACAATAAAAAAACCGAGATTGTCCATTTAAAGTTACTTTCCTGCATTTTATAAATTCGAAATGCAGCGGAAAGCAAGTCCTCTGTAAAATATTGCTTACTCGCGCAATCGAATCAAATAAGACGACCGGCGATCGGGCGGGCGATTTCATTGCAGAAAATGCAGAAATTCTGCAATACCGATTCGCGCATTACGCTGGAGTAAATTACAAGGGTTGCAGTAGACGAGGAAATCGTCGCAAATGTATAAATATATCTCAATCTTATTATTACGAGCGTGAGTCGGTCGCCATCGCCACGTAATTTAGAGAGTTAATGAAGGCGCGCGTCACCGCTCTAGCGCTCGCAGGCCCTCGTTAACGTTATTCATTACTGTTGAAAATGTACGTTTCACCCGAATTAAGCTTAAACTGGGCTATGTAAGCGTTGCAGCGAGAGTGCAAACGACAACCTACACCCAAACATAAACTTATTTAAACTCATATTAGAGAAATGCATGAACCCTCGTGCATACGAGTAGTTTAACAGCGAAACAACGCATTGTTACGAAGTTATTTTCTTAAATAATTAATTTATTCTGAACGTGAACCTCGCTCTAATTCACCAAATTACCCGCATTGATTGTAGAATAAAGCAAACGTTGTAATACGTACATAAAAAGGATAACTCGATGAACAAAAGCAAAAATAATTTCAAGTAACCCTCGATAACGTATGTTTTTTTTTCTCATTTTCTGTAACAACGTTTTCCAATACATAAACAAAAGAGTGGTCCATGAAAATTGGAAGCAAGATCGTTGTCTGGGATAAGTAAATATTAGGGTTAGGTACGTGTTCATGATTCGGTGGAGGACAAAGCCAATATTATCCCATAACTAGGATTTTCCGGGGAAACAAAGTCGTAAGCGGCTAATAAGTTTCATGATTATGTTTTGGACAACAAGATTAAGTGCTTATTTCTGTACAGGCAAAACTGATGATTGGCAAAATGGTTTTGTATTCCATCAACCCAATGTTGGTTAACGAAAACAAAAGTACCTATAAAGCTTTCAAAGTACTTTACCTAAGTATAATGTACTCGACGAAACTCAAGCGATTAAAAGCCGATCGTGAGTGTCACTCCTAAGACTTCTAAAGGCTCCAGACTTCGCCTGATTCGCTAGGATGTTAACTTCCAAACAAAGGTCTCGTCAAGTTTCATGTAGTTGGCACAAAGGCTTGCTCCGAAACTCAGAAGGTTTTGGAAACTGAAGACATTTCAGTGCGACAGCCATTTATCACTGCTGGTGACGTACAAACAGATATATCGTCGTCACTGCTGGGGCGCAGATTGCCGCGGGCTGCCCAGATATATTCCTCAGATGAACGTTTGAGTATAAAAGCCACCCGTAATATTTCTAAACATATTTTGTTTTATATAATAAAATAAATCCGCTTATAAAACGATCTTGATTTTCAATCTAGTCTTAGTACAGCGTCCACGCGACGTCCCGGGGGCATGTCCGGAATGTGAAAAAAAGCAATTCTCTTCCAGAACTGAGTATATTTTTAAAAGAAAAAAGTTGAGAAAAGCTGCTAATGTAGTAAGTGGCCCTGCAGAGACAATTGAATGTAGGAATAGTTCTAGAAAGGTAGTTAATATTCTGGACGAAGGTACCGCCCACCTGACTTCTCCGCACGGCGCGATTTCTTAATCGGGGCCATTAAGCACGACATTTATTTATTTCCGCTGCCTTTGTGGCGCAATGAACAAAGGATTTGCAAGGCATTGAAGTACCACCGCCAAAATGGGACTATTGAATAAATCACTGGCTCCACAGGTTACACAATATTTCAATGAGCGCTGAAATTCAAACAATTGGTGAACATAAGGGGGCGTGCAGCGTTTTGTATCGATCGCCCCCCCCCCCCCTCCCCGTCTCTTCACCTGCAACTGTATTTAGCTGCACATCGAGCGAGCTCCTGCGAAATTATTTTGCCACTTTATTAAAAATAACGCTGACGCGCCACAGATTAAGGGATTTGGCGCGCAAGGTGAACGTTAAATAAAGAACGCTTATAAACTGAGTTGAGCTCATTTTATCATAGTTTTTTCATAAAATCTTTAACAAAAAAAGCTGAATGATAACGGAAAATTGTACTGTGAATACTGTGAGTCTTTATTCGCAGCCTTCCACGCCGGGCCGGCTCGGCTGTCAAAACGTCCTTCAAGAGAAAGGATTTGTTTTCCAGCGAGGCGCTTGAAAGCGCTGCCTCGCCGAAAGGTGATTGTTACAGCAAAAACAAAGAACCGCTGACGTTCAGCAAAACAGTGTTAAAGCTTCTGTTTACATCCAATATCTTTATGGACAGGTAATAAATTGAGAAATACCGTCCGTTTTAATGTCCGCGTTTTATATTTGCTTCAACGAATTGTTGTTTTGGAGGATATTACTGTATAGTGGTATGTAAGTACTTAGCAGGTGGATTGGTGCTAACAAAACATTATTTAATCTTCACTGCAGCTGTAGTTAACGTCGACATAGCTCTACCGCAAATCTAAATTTCATTATCAGTACCTAATCAGTCCCAATGACAAGCTGACCCACACCGCAGGTGGCCTAACACAATTGATTTGCTCGATCAAACTTTCATTACGGCGGCAAATGGAATCACCCACCTGTAAATGCAACTTGGAACCCAACCTCCCTCTCTTTCATTCCCCTCTACGAATTTAGACTCCCGGATTACCATGGAAACGCGGCCACGTCTTTATAGCCTTACCACTAGCAAATTAAAAATTAAATTATTATTTTTACGAACGCTGTTTTGCGCGAAATTAACGATACGGGTGGAGAAACCACTTTTAGAGAGAAAATTTCGGAGAACAGGTTTGGATTTTTGTTTAGATTTTACATAACAAAGATTTTATAAACTAACTAATAAATAAATATAGGCTAGGCACGTAGTAACTTTTCCCTTTTCAGCGCATTATATTTTTGTATGCATAGGACACGTTCTAAAGCGTTAAAAGAAGAAAAAGTAACGAAGCTGCCATTGTCAGCGTTTGTCAAATGTTTTAGTCTTGTTGCGAATCCGTCCTCCATACGAAAAGTAAAGAGTAAAGAGTTTTATATGTTTCGTAGCTGTGTGAAAATCTATCCAAAAGCTAGCTTTGAGGCGTCAGGGAACAGTAACAAAAACCGGCCAAGAGCGTGTCGGGCCACGCTCACTGTAGGGTTCCGTAGCTTCCCAGACCATTAAAAATACCAACATTTTTCGTCAGCAAAAATAACTTTGTTTTTCATAGTATTTGTATGAAAAACAAAGTTATCATTTGCGTTTTTTTGAAAAAGTGCTATATAACTCAAAAACTATTCAACTCATCACGTTGAAAATAATTTTCCTAGAAAGTTCATATAAAGGTCTACTTCTGTGATTTTTTTCATATTTTTTAAACTTATGGTTCAAAAGTTAGAGGGGGGGGGGACACATTGTTTTTGACTTTCGGAGCGATTATTTCCTAAAATATTAATATTATCAAAAAATGATTTTAGAAAACCCCTATTCATTTTTAAATACCTATCCAACAATATATCACACGTCAGGGTCAAAATTAAAAAAAAAATCGCTCCCCACTTTACGTCTGGGGGAGGTACCCTAATAAAAATGTTTTTTTAAATTTTTATTTTTGCACTTTGTCGGCATGATTGATATACATATTGGTACCAAATTTCAGCTTTCTGGTGCTAACGGTCACTGAGATTATCCGCGGACAGACAGACAGACAGACAGACAGACAGACAGACAGACATGGCGAAACTATAAGGGTTCCGTTTTTTGCCATTTGGCTACGGAACCCTAAAAAGCCGCTCATGTATCAACTGCTTTCGGTATGCAACACTATATTTACTGTATAATTTGTTGTTTGTAGTTTGTGGTCGTTCGTTTTAGTACTAACTTTAATGCATTATCAACTTAACTTAGTGTTGGAGGTTTCCTGTGATGTTGCTAATGGAAGACGGAAATATGGTCGGGTGTATACATAGTTTGTCTCTGATCTGAATTCTAGAAATAACGTTTATCATTTTTAAGTGAAAACATCTTTAGGCGCGTTGAGCACTTTATAAGTGAACCATATGGAACTCGCGTGACTCGTAGCCGATCCACTACGGCTCGGCTCGGATTGGTCGTAACGGATCGGTTACGAGTGCTCACTTCTATCGACAGTTCCCAAAGACTGCCCCACATGTTTTTTTATTCTTTCTTTTTTTATAAGTTAAAATAATTTATTTTTGTTATTATTAAATAATAAGCTTTTGGAGTATGAATGGATAATCATGGAAACGATGGGTGTACTGTGTGAAGGGTGATATGGCAAGAATTAGAGGTGTCTGATGAGATGACGAGTATAATAGAGGAGTATGGAAGAACAAGATGCTGTGCCGGCCCCAAATGAATTGGGGAAGGTGCTGTGCCGGCCACAAATGAATTGGGGAAGATGCTGTGCCGGTCCCAAATGAATTGGGGAAGATGCTGTGCCGGCCCCAAATGAATTGGGGAAGATGCTGTGCCGGTCCCAAATGAATTGGGGAAGATGCTGTGCCGGCCCCAAATGAATTGGGGAAGATGCTGTGCCGGCCCCAAATGAATTGTGGAAGATGCTGTGCCGGCCCCAAATAAATTGGGGAAGGCCATGAGAGTGATGATAATGATTTGATAATAGTTTCTGTCATCTATTTTGTACCCAGGTACCGACCGTCTTTGTATCCCAACATACATGTTAAGTAACTATGCATAATTAATATAACATCCCTTACTCGATTCCAACTAAACCACTTACCTACATAGTTTACCTGGTACTATTTGCTATTATAGTAACTATTGGAATTTAAACTAAAAGCCAATGCTTAGACTTCCCTTGTTCGATTGTTCAGTGGCTGTGCAAATACTAGCCCGTTAAACTAATGCCTAATGTTGTGTTATTAATATGCATACTTTGACTAAGTTACACGGCGGAGGGGAAACTGCCATACCATTGTTTTATTTTCTACTAGCGAGTTAGCGACCCGCCTCTGCGATGTACGGTTTTTATGACTTGACTAAGCATAGAGGTTTCATTACATTTTTTTTAAAGTGACATCTTCTTTAGGCGTGACCGCGCCAAAATCCAGACGAAAAGCGACTCTCCATAATACCTATGTATGTATAAATATATGTAGATGAGCTAACTGACGTTACTCCTGTTCCCATTATCAGCGGAACATGGCAGGTTGGAATTTAAAATTTATTTCCATTGTCACTTTTTAATTAACATGCACGCCATGAAGATTACCTCCTTCTCGCAAATGAAACATCGCGCCAAATTACAGTAGCATACATCAAAACTTGCTTCCTTATTTAAAATTTTAATCCCAACACACGAAGTAATAAACTTCCTCATATACGGCGCCATATTTTCTTCTTTTATTTGTATGAAAATCAGTGTGTGACTTCAGGGAGGCGAGAAATGAAGACAAATGTGCAACGTGCGCCGCGCCACAGACTAGCTAGTAACCAACTGATATATCGGATTTCAAATGTGTGGGTTATACTGAACCGTATTTATGTGTAAGCAGGCTGTGACATAATGTCAGGAAAGCGTATTTTTAGCGCGTATAAGCTCGTTTTTAGAAGAGCGTGTAGGCGCGTATAAGTGCGAGCCAGAGCACGAGTGTTTCTTTTTATGAAGTGCAGAAAGTGGCGCGCGAAAAAACTGGAACCGCTTTAAAGACCCGGTCACGGTCTGAAGCGATGCGACACGCGTCTGCTCCGCGTAAGGGTCGCTCTGGCTATTCACATAATGGTATGGCATGCTTTAGGCAATCGTTTATTCATTTTCTCCGCAGTCAGTGGCAAATTCGTGTCGTATAGTCTGCGGTCGTGAACGGAGTATAACAATTAAAATTGTGAGGGTGTTCTGTAGCATATTAACTTGTAGGTAATGCTGTAAAATACTTTTATATTAGATATATCTACTAGATACATAAATGTAGGTTTGTAAGTGCTATATCTCACTCTCACACACGAGTAAAGACGGCTGTTTTTACTTGAAAGCTCCTTCCTTTCTCCTGACTTAACGACTCATTAGACAAGCGATACATTACCGTTTGCGTTTCTCGTGTGTTGGTGAGCTAAGAGTTTTATAGGCCTTACCACGAAGTAAATAACCAGTTTAGTTTGTGGGCGTATCTTTGCTCTGAACAATCCAAGTATTAAGTAGTAGTTTCTAAGCAACTATATTAAAACGCCTTTAATAGGCAATGGTGTCGATTCTGTTGTGCACAAACTAAACTTAATTTAGAATATTGCTATCTTTTACTAAAAGGCAGTGCGAGAAAAGGACGGCTATAGCTATGCACTAAGTTAGAAATGTCAAACTAGTTTATGCCTTGCGCTTCACCGTGTTTTTAGTCGACGTGTTTCTACGTGCACCCTTCATTTGTATGGAAATATTAGTTCGAATTAAATTTGACAGCTCTAAATTACGTCCGTCTCTTTCTCGTTTTATTGGTGAGAAAAAGATAGTAATAGCCTAAATTAAGTTTAGTTTGTGCACAACAGAATCGACACCAATGTCGCTAACTACGGATGCATTTTAATGGACTGCATGGTTTCTATGCTCGCTGCGGTCTTTCGCGGCAGTTGGGCTTTCTTGTTGCGGTATGATGTTGCAGTCACCTACGAAAGTACATTACGTTATGACAAAATCCTTCAACATAACGTGTATTTGAACCAAACGTTGACTGGTTGAGAATGCCGTGTAGGATTGAGTTTGCTTTTAGAAGAACTATCCACTCGTGTACAAGAGGGGCCTATACAGTAATAAGCAAATATACGGGTAATATTTGTTCGTAAGTTTGTATGTAGGGGGTAATCTCCGGAAATAATGATCAAATCTTAAAAAATCTGTCACTGGCAGAAAGCTACATTTTTTGTGGGTGCTACAGGCTATAAATAAAATGTATTATCATGCATATAAGCCGAGCGATCACAGTTTTTGCTGGTGAAGTACTAGTGTCAATATAAAAACGTCACTCACAACACAAGTAACATAAACTTACGAACAACAAACTTGAAACTGACATAATGCAGATAATCCAATCACCTACATTGTAGTTCGCCAATAAAAAGTAATATTCCTGCCAAATGTCACTCCAATAGCGCGGTACAATATTCAATAAACGTTTATACGCCGATAATAGCACAGCATTACTGATTTGAATACAGGCATAACTGGATACACTGGAATTATGAAAGGCCACAATTTACTGTAGTATTCGTAGCGTAGTTGCGTAGACAAAGAAAAAACGTAGGCTTTGAGACGCGTGCTACGCTGCTACGAAAAGCGGCTACGCGTCATTGTCATTGAATGCTGGTTAATCTATAATTGGCGACTGTGTAAGTCCAAGACCTTAAATCATTTTTATATCTAAATGCTGTACACAGAAGCTGTTGGTGAACCTATGATAATAAATAAATAAATAAATTGTGTTTACCCGACTGACGCAGAAGGAGGGTTATGTTGTTTCTAATCATCTACACATTTTTTTATTGTATGCAGTCACTGTTTTCTGTATGGCAGTAATCATACTATGTTTTCTATATCGTATCTTTACGTATCGTTTTTTACGTATCTTTCACACTCCAGTACTGGGCTTACTGTCTACACATATTTTCTTGTAAACTACACAACAAATTATTCTTTCAAGATCATTTAGAGAATTTATTACAGAAAGTTATTACATTGGTGTTAAACTTAAGAATAATAAAGAAGTCTTAGTTGTAAAAACCGTACGAAGCAAGGGCACTAGTTATTATAACAAAGTGATTTCTCACTAAGAGATGAGGTAACGTATTAAACGTTTATTATGAGCACCATCAATCATCTACTAATACGAGTATAATGTGAACGAAGCGAACTGTCGCTGAAAGGGTCAAAGAACACATAGCAGCGGTCAAAAATCGACAAACAAACAAGTCTGCTATAGCGGAGCATGTAATAGACTCAGGACCCAACCACTCGATGGAGTTACACAACCCAAAAATCCTTGCCAATGAGAAGCACTACTATAAGAGAATGGTTCGGGAAGCGATTGAGATCAAGAAGTACCCTAATTTCAATCGCTAAGACGGCTTCAAACTCTCTTCAGCTTGGAATCCAGTGATCACTAAGTGTACTCGTCAAGTGAAATCGCCTCAATATACAGACACGGTTAGTGTAGTGTGCTGTCCTAGTGTGAACCGGCCCTAATTAACATTTATGAAGATCAAGTGAACCTTCACTTTGCTGTGGCGGTACCTCCAAAACTTCAGTCTCCTCGCGACCACGGCTGGTGCAATCCGGTCGAAACGTCGGGCTTAAATTAAAGGTAAATTCGCGATAAATACCCGTTCTCATATGTTTTATAATGACGTCTACATTTTGAACTTAAAATTTGTCAAAGTTTTGAATGGAACCGTGGGGAAATATGGGCGCCCCATTATACTTTACTTCTTATAGCCGTTCAGGAAACACGGTGAAGGTAGGCGGTGAAGCGGATTTCACATCGCATTGGCTCATATAAATTCTTTTGATGCATAAATCACGTATTATACAGTTTTCACAAAATGTATGTCACTTATATTTTAATTGAATAAATTATATTCCCTTTATTCATTAGTTAACATATTAATTACATTTTTAAATATTTATTTATAAAACTAAAAAACAATAAAACATTTACAAATATAAAAAACAGTAGCCCACTAGCGCTGGGGACAGGGTCCGAGCTGCCGGTGGTCAGGGCTCTTGAGAGAGGAACCTCCTAACAATACGTGCCGTGTCGAGAAGTACTGCTTTCTGAATCAAGCCCTTGATCCAGTTGCCAAGCGAGAGCCTCCTAAGATGTTGGTCGAGGCTCCTGGCTATTAAGCCATTGGCCGACACGACTATGGGCACAATGACTGCTGTACTCACATCCCACATGTCGACAACCTCGCGAGCCAGATCTAAATATTTGTTTTTTTTTTTATCTTGCTCTGCTTTCACGAGGTTCTCGTCATGCGGGACCGTTATATCAACAATCATTGTGCGACGCTCCAATCGATCTATCACCACAATGTCAGGCCTATTGGCAACAACAGTCCTGTCGGTGGTGATAGGTCGGTCCCAATACAACGTGATATTACCATTAAAAAAATAAATAAATATTATTATTATCATATTTGTGGAGGGGATTAGACATTTAACCCATCACGCTTGTCTAATGCGGGTTGATGGGTGAACAGTGAACCTGCTCACTCGGTTCGTGGGTGCTGCGGTTATATTAGGATTAATAATCGCCGTCACCACCCTAAATCAGCGTCCTGTTCTAACGCCAATGGTCTAACTTAGGCCATTTGCAAACTGTGGCAGTTCGCATGCCCTTTTTTTATAGTATGGGGAATCATCAAATGACTTCTCCCACTCTGGGCGGAGCGGGAGGGAGTGTCAGACTTTTACTGACTAAAACCCATCCATGTTCCTTCCTCGCCCTTTACGCGGTATCTCTTTCGAACAGTCCCGCAACCCCGGCAGGCTTCGGCCCTTGCGGGCCCCTCTCTTTATGCTGACATCTCTTCGAGGAGCGCGTGGAACACGAACGCGCCGCCGACACAGCCTGTCGTCGTTGGACGGACGAACGCCATTCATGTAGGCGCGCGAGGACTATCGCCTCCAGATCCCATGGCGGCAATCCGGCAAGCAGGCTCGCCGCCTCGCGGGAGATCGTGCGGTACGGACCATTTTCACGACCACCACTTTCTGGGGCGCGTTCAGATAGTGGGCGGCTCGCCGCCTCAAGGAACGCGCTCACACTGGGGCCCCGTAAAAGTCCATGGACCGCACGACCCCCGCAGTTCGCATGCCCTAAGTTGATTATTGTTTACTAGAAGATGTAAACGTAAACGTTTCCCTGAGTCGACTTTTAGGACATGCGCGGGATGATAAGCAGTTGATACGTTCGATGTTTTTCTATTGCTCCCAGATCAGCATGAGAAGGTTTGTCAACGAGCAATGGAGCGCAGTATACGAGTACTAGGTGTTAAATTAACGGACCGTGTTCGAAACACAATACTGCGTTCCAAAACAAACATAGCTGACGTGGCTCAAAAGGCTGCCCAACTCAAATGGGACTGGGCAGGACACGTCTGTCGCATGCCGGACCAACTGTGGGCCAAAATAGCAGGAAACTGGTGCCCTGACACAGTGAGGCGGGGTCGCGGCAGACCACGAAGGAGATGGCGGGACGAACTAGACAAGTTCCGTCCAAACTGGAGGGAGGACGCGCGGGTTCGCGATAGGTGGAAAGAGTGGAGGGAGGCCTTTGCCCAGGAGTGGGACAGAGCAGGCTAGTAAAATATATATATATATATATTATTATTACGTATATGGCCAAACCGCGCGGACGAAATGTTTTGGGACGAAGGAAGCATATTGTTTGGGACGAACCAGGATTTAGCTAAGTGGGCCGAAACTCACGACAACGAAGAATAAATCACGGAATCGTGTGAGAGCCACCTAAGTATTATTTACTAATTGTAATATAGACAATGAGAACTATTACACATCTGATTAATGATTGTCCCAGCGAACAGTTATCACATGTTGTACGGCACTTATCTAGATGCCGTCAGCTGACTTGCGGCAATTAATTGTGAGCGCTGGTGTCATGATTATCAGCGTCCATCAATTTAGATATTACGCTTGCATGACACGACAGCTGTATGATTGTGACCAACGTATATATAAGCTGAAAATATTTAGATAAGTGATTTTTCCGAGATTTCGTGAAGAACGCACCTTTGCCACATTTTAAATCCAGCATGTCTCAAATACTTTACATAGAATAAAAAAGCAAAGGTTTCATTAATTATTTAAATCATTACTCACTTTCAAGAATCGAAGTTGACGGAGAGCTTCAAATGTAATCCGTCCAACTTTGTCTGTACTCAAATAATGCTAATTTCTCAAATACATTTAACATCAAAGCGACTAAAGAAACTCTTTGATCATTTGAGAACTACATTATTAATGTTGTAAAGCCAGCAAAGCTTTTATTTTTACGTAATTGGGTTTTAATAAAGTTAGTAGCGAATTGCGACACGGTTTGTGTGACGCGACATTGTTGTTTCACGTGGATCTCCGCAAGTTAGTTGCGTCTTTTCTTTGATTGATTTTCTTTATAGTCGCTGTAATAAAACGCTGATCGCTTGAATGTTTCGGTCGTGGCCAAGAGGTAAGAACAATAAAGCATACAACTGGAACCATATTAGTATACTAATATGGTTCCAGTTCATCATCAACATGATTATTTGTCAAATGTAACTAAGCTCCCCTCAGGCTATTTGGTTTTGCAGTGTGGGTGGTACCCGCAGGTTAACATTCTATAGAAAAAGCCAATGTCATGTCCAGGAATGAACATCCGAAGGCCTTGTTGAGTATTTTTAAACAATTCCCAATTTCGTGGCTATATTTAGAAAGATTTGATAAACTATCTAGAATTGTAGACTAAGACTAGACCAAACCGAACAACAGCTAAGCCGGTTTCAGTCCTCAACTAACTTTCTAAATACTTTAATGGCCGTTTAATTAACACCAGACGACACCTAACTTATTAGTACTGTTGGTTTTCAATTCTCCGTGGTGGGTCGTTAGTTGAAATTCAACAGTGTGCTTTTAAATCGGCTTAACATTTAAAGATTAGTATTTATATTTTGTAAAACAGTAGTAGTTGAGTACGTAAAGTATACACTATACAGGTCTTATAAATTAATGAGAGTAGCTACATGTTTGTCATATTATAGGAATATAGAGTACAAAAAATGTTTGTCTCAGAAAATAGGGTAAACTTAAGAGATTGGAAGATTTTTGTAGGAAGCCTGGCTGACCTAACTTCTGTGATTTTAATTTTCATTTTATAAGGCATACAACCTATAATAATCGAAAGGTGGTACCAATACAAAAAAAAAGCTTTGTTTGAGACAAAATGTTCTAGAGTGTCACGTTTCCGAGTATAGCCAAAAGATTGTTGCAAAATGGTGGCGAAAACGGAGCTCAAGGTGTCCATATCATAAACAACTAGGTTTTGTCTAGCCAATATATCTCCAAACCTTCATGGATAGAGAAATAAAATAACTTACCTACGTACCCACGAGGGAATGGCCACCGAGGTTTTATTTCATTCAAATCACATCGGCGGAATATTATGTTTTATGAATAATATAACAGAATATCCCACAGTCCGCGAGTTACGCTGTTATCGACGAAATATATTGATAGTGGTAACAAGAAGGAAGTGATTTTGCAAATGTTATAAGTATTTGTGTTTTGCTTTACATTATTTGGACAAATGCAGAGATGTGGCCACCATTCTCCAGACCTTATCTCATGTCTTCTTGTTCCATATTTTTCAAATTCTCGTCATCTCAGCACTGAGAGTATCCAAACTCTGCCTGAAAGCCAGAATCAACAGTCACCACTGTTGATTCTGGCTGCTCGACGAGTCCCGGAGAACGTTTCAGCTGTCTTGGATCCCACAAAAATAAACCTATTTTCCCTTACCATAATGTAAATAGTTCACTTGTATGTACCTACCTACAGATCATATTATCATTCATCATACATGAGCTACCTCAATGTAAAGCTCACCAAACATGGTATATTTATGACCGTAAGCCAAAGAAATGATCCTAAACTGCGAACAATCATTGAAGAGAATTATGATAAGCCTAACAACACAGTATTTTTAATGATGGAGGCGGTATAGATATGAACATGATCAAATTACTCAAACACTTAGTTAGAAGTAGAACGAGCTCGTGGCTAAATAATATAACAGCCGCTCGGGTCGATCTTTAGGTTAAGCCATGTGTGGATTGGTGACCACCCCTACTAACCCAGTTTCCTCCGTGCCTCGGAAAGCACGTTAAGCGGTTGGTCCCAGCAGTCATTTGTAGATCTTTGACAGTCGATACAAGTAGTCAGCTAGTGGCCCAAAAGTATGACAACCAGTCTTACTAAGTGGTATCTTATAACCCAGTACTAACTGGGTTGTGGAGGTCAGATAGGGAGTCGCTCCATGTAAAATACTGGTATTCAGCTGCATCCGGTTAAACTGGAAGCTGACCCCAACATAGTTGGGAAAATCCTAGGCAGATTATGATGACTTCTTTAGAACGAACTCCATCAAGAAGTTTAAAGAAACTCCTAAGTATTTCATTTTATTCTGATACCTAATATGGAGTTTGGTGGTGTGATTCCACGGGTAACCACCCTTGGAATCACACCACCAAACTCCACAGTTGTTTTTCCCAAAACTGTAAGCAACGGTGTGTGTTCTTGTTTACCCATATTTTGCCAGATGATTATATCATAAGTCCAGTAAAAGGGTAAGTACTCATTCGGGATGACCTGACCGAATCATGCAGAATCGGGATGACTCGAACATGTGGTAAGCACATCTAATTCTTATTAAAATGTTGGGTAATTGGCGAATCTACTGCCATCGCCTGGATTCCGGACTTCAACTGAATAAATTCTAACCGAAAAATCAATAAAATTACTGATAATTTAATGCCATTATTCACATAACCCATCAACAAAAACCCATTACGAATAAATCGAGTAATAACAAAAGAGGCGGGAAATCCTTGTCGGAAAACATTCGGGAAATGATGGGAACAAGCCTACATCCATCACGGGAGATGTATCGACGCTAGCGCGATACGTTACCTTATCACACTAGGTGTGTAATGTGTATTGTAGGAGAAGAATGTAAGTAACGGTGTGCTCATCAATTATGTACTTTCAGAAACGTGAGTAACAATGGTTTTTGTTTGAAGATTTTTGGTAATATCAAACATCAGAACACGTGAATAAGGTACTAGTCTGATTTCGGCTTCACAACGAAGCGAATCGAAGTGAACTAGATGTGCGATATGTATCTAAGCGAATAGCGATCAGTAGTGTATTTGTGATTGAGTTTTAAGTGTTTAGTGATTATTAAAGTTATTTGTTGTTCAATCGGTAGTATTTAATTTATTCCATACCCTCATAACAATTTGGTTTCAACAAAGATTCAACAGTAGCCCTTAGTAAGACTGGTTGTCAGACTTTCTAGCTACTGACTACCTGTAACTGACTGTCGAAGATCTACTGTAAATAACAGCCGGAAACTCGGTACGTAATGATCGTCAGTTGGTCACGCATCCACAGACCCATCTTGGCAAGCCGGGCTTAAACTTTAAGCCTCGTTCAACTACAGTATACAAATACAAAAGTAACACAATTACAATTTACAAATAGAATAATGTTTTGCGCTTTTAGCATAAATTGCATTCTGCAAAATTGGTTTGCCAATTCATTAATACCTACAGCTGAATTATAATGTGAATCAGAAATGTATGAATAATAGTAGATAAATAATACCTCAATTAATTAGCATAATATTATGATTGCTTGATTTAATCCATATCAATAAAGCCGTCACGAAATTAAAGGTTATTAATTATACAATTAGTATTTTAAATATGTAGTACGTTTGATGATTTATTTCCATTCAATTTAGACGATATTCGATAAATAACACCACGCCTGTAATCCACTAGGGTTAGACAGAGGTGGACCTACACTTTTACATTTTACCAGTCCTACTATTTCATTTTTAATTTTTCCTTCTTATATTATAAATGTGAAAGTTTGTGAATATGGATGAATGGATGGATGGTTGTTACTCTTTCACGCAAAAACTACTTACCAGATTTGGAAGAAATTTGACACACAGATAGTTTATAAACCTGGATTAACCCATAATACTTTCTATCTCGGTAGACGATCCCGGGGGACCATTACGGAATTCCTTGCGGTCGAAGCCGCGAGCATAAGCTAGTTATGTACAAGACCTATGTATTAGTGGGAACCTATTAACCTAATCACCTATTGCCACAAACCTGCCAACGTCCAGACCCCGGGTGGCTACCGTGACATCGATATTTATATGAACAAACAATTGTCTGTAATAAATTCTCTTTAAAAAACATTATAGGTTAGTTCTTTATTCAGATGTTCCACTATTCCTTTAATTAATATCCTGCATCGCGACAACTGGCTTCCTTCAAGCAAAG
This sequence comes from Xestia ashworthii, assembly GCA_950022955.1. Taxonomy (NCBI): domain Eukaryota; kingdom Metazoa; phylum Arthropoda; class Insecta; order Lepidoptera; family Noctuidae; genus Xestia; species Xestia ashworthii. The sequence goes on from OX465550.1 coordinate 23,109,911, forward strand.
AAAAACTTCACACTCCCAAATCCATTCAATTTTAGCCCTTATTATGCAAAACATAAGATTCTAATAAGCTACACTTGGAAGTTTATGAAATTTTAAATTATCACTTGAGTTTGAGCTGTATTTTTTAGACAGTAAGGTGTATCTTATATTGTTGAGTAAGTGGAACGGTATCTGCACGTGCTGTGACGTCAGCCAAGTGCACGTGCACCGGCGCCCGCGCATCTGCCGGCTAAAGTTCACTGCACCGCTCCCCGAAGGATCTCAAGCTGTTGAGGTCTGTAGATGATCTTTTGTGTCATGTTAGGAATATTTTCAAGTCGTGTTATTTATGATTTTCAGGAACTTTTTGGCTTAAATTGGTTGTTTTTGTGCGAACTTTATCAAACTCTAAGGTTCTTTTGAATTGCAAAGGCTAGTCAATAGTTTACAGTATGTACTCTTTGGAAATCTATTTTCATTTATAGTAGGTAGATCTCTATGGAGAAAAACGAGTAAGAAACTGCATGGACTTTCTTTTATCTTATTGGTGTTCCAGTTTTGATTTATAAAACCCGACTTTATTTATAGTTATTAAATAAAGTCGGGTCAATATACTTAATATTTAAACATTAATGTTTGTTCGTTATTTATGCGCTGCCAAACCGAATGCGATAGAACTTTGCCAAATTATCGCTTCTATTAAGGCGCCTAGACGAGCTAAATTAGCAACTCTATTTGTGGTGGTTCAAACTTCGTTTAAAATGCTGTTAGAATAAAGTTCTAATCAGCTTGCACTACAAAGTGGTTGTTACGTCAGCCTCTGCGGGCCAAATAGCGCGAAATGAGTGGTTTCGATCGATTTACAAAAAAACTATTGATTGGATTAAAAAACTAAAACAGTATCATGCTAATATATTGCTTGTAGAATTATTTGCCAAAAACTCAGAATGATCGCATGCATATTAGTATGTTTTTTATTGTTTGAAAGATATTTTTAGAGGTAAGTTCGTGATTTCTTTTTATCGAGCCAAATTAATTGTATTATGTTTTCAAAACAGTATCATGCTAGCATATATCCTGAAGAATATCATATATTTTTCTGGTCTTGTTTATAGCAGTGAATCATATACTTTTAGTAATTATAAAACTCGCGTTTAGCTCGTGTAATCGCCTTAAAAATCTCTAGTCGGAAACAACAAATCTAGTGATAAGTACAAACAGCAAATTCATTTAGGTCTAGACGTAATTTACTTGGAGATAATAGACTAGACATAGTAGTACCTTTATAGTAGGCTAGACTAGAGACCACAGAGTAAAAATCGGCACGTTTTAATAAAACTTTTCTCAGGCACAACATAATCTAATGCCTAAACCCGTTAGAAAAGAAAAACAAAACAACAACTTTTATTTAAATAGCTGAACTTGTTTTGATCAATCTCGGAACGAAAACAGTACAGTTACCGAGAAATATAAAACTAAAGGAAAGCCGAAACAATTCCGTTAACCGCGACAACTTATATGAGAAAAGGAAAACGTTCGTAGAAAAGGTTTTTATTCACAAAGTTTACATAACTCATAGCTAAAGTTTTGCATCGGCGGCGATAAGAATAGAAACTTTTATAAAAATACTTTTTTGCATTCAAAATTCTTTGGAATAACACATAGTTGTTAAATAGTCAGGTTTGCTTCATAGATGGAATAAGTTTTTGACATTTAGTTGAAAGGCCAGGGTAGCCCGCGAAAAAAAAAATCTCCAAAAAAATTCTTCCTTAGACCTGTCAGCTGGTCAAGTGCCCAAGAAAGAGTCTGGCGACGTTGCCACGTTGTATGGCAACACTTAGCCTCTGGCTGGCCAAGGTAAGCTAGCCCTTACGTCACGGGAACGGAAGCGTCAACTAGGCGTTTCGAAATGACCTTAAAAAGGCCGACTAACGAAAATGAAACTGTTCGAAAATATAGTTTGGAAACTTCTGCCGCTTGAACTAGGTAATAAAACATCGTTATCACTGAAAGAATGAACTAATTTTGTTCTGTCCAAGGAGTTGCATTTAGTACTTAAAACCTCTAAGGCTTTTGACAAGTGTTTTACCTACTTGACATTATTCTACTCCACAAAATAATATTTCGTATCATGTTATTGTAGCACTTTTGATAGCTTAATTTAACTAAAACTCAACTTTATGCTCTGCTCACATTCCTAGTTTCTATGAATGAGTCAGTTAAAAAGAATCCACCATTTTGTTCTCCATCAAAAATTATTGAAGCGCGCAAATTGGATGCAGGTAAAAATCCGTTGTTGCGCTACAAAGGAATTCTTTTAAACGAGGTTGGAAACCAAAGTGCTTATTGTATAAGTAAACCTTCTTTGTTGTATCACGTCGTTTATCAGGACAGAGGTGTAGTTGCGTGGGACACAAACAGGACAGAATAGTTTTAGGGACAAATGTCCGTGTGACAAGGTATCGTATCAATCCTCTTTTGTTAAGATATTCTCTCAATAGACATGTCTTGCGTATTGTTATGTTGGTACTATTGGAGTGATTTGTGTAGACTTTACCTACTGTAAAAACGTCTATAGTTGCATTGGCTACTTTCGTTTCCTCTTTTCGTGCATTGCTCAATTATAAATTAACTAGCCGATGCCCGCGGCTTCGCCCGCGTAAAATTATATACAAAAACCTTCCTCTTGAATCACTCTATCTATTAAAAAAACCCGCATCAAAATCCGTTATGCGTAGTTTTAAAGATCTAAGCATACATGATAGGGACAGACAGACGCGGCGGGAGACTTTGTTTTATAATATGTGGTGATGCAATTAATTATTAAAATATTTCACACGTTTGTGGTGTGAAATGAGAATCACTTCATTAAAATACGATGCGTCACCTTTTGTTTCTGTTTTAATGATAAAATGATTTGTTTTAACATATGGTTATTAATATTTACTTCATCTACACTAATGTTATAAAGAGAAAAAATTGAATAAACTACTGTGCCGATTTCAAAAATTCTTTCACCATTGGAAAGCTACATTCACCCTGAGTAACATAGGCTATATTTTATCTCCGTACTCCCACGGGAACGGGAACTACGCGGGCGAAACCGCGTGACGTCTGCTAGTGTTATATTTTACATCGAAGACTACGAGGGAGACAATATGAACATTAAAAGCAGCTATAAATCACTCGATTTCACAAAGACTATTTGATTTCACATCATTTTACTTTACCAGTGAAAAAGTCACGTTCTTCAAAGTTCGCAAATAAAAAAGGTTCGTTTCTTACACGTTCAAAGTAACAATAATAATTCACATAAAACTTTTCGCCTTACTTCATGTGACTGGGAAATGGCGCGACTTTCTTTTATTTGAGCCTATTGATAGCATCCGTTTTCCTTGAAGGAAATTACTGGTTTGAATTTATACATGAACAGCATAAAAATACTCTTACTATTCATCTTTGGTTCTTTTACTAACATATCTCATGTAACAAAGGTACATAAAATAGTTTTTTTAAAAACCCCGACACATAGTACATTATTTTACTAGGAAAGCCCTTTCATTTGATACCCATATTGAGGGAGTTGTTGAATGAATTATGTAATCCGCCATTTTGTGGCGGCGGCCATCTTGGACTGATTTTTATCAAACATAGCTAAGAACACTCACGATTAATTCACCTTTCAAACAAAAAAAACTAAATCAAAATTTGTTGATCCGTTCGGCAGCTACGATGTCACAGATAGACACACACACACACACAGACACGTCAAACATATAACACCCCGTCGTTTTTGCGACGGGGGTTAATTATAGTACTGGCTTACGCCAGTGCGAAAATGACCCACGGGATCGTGATACCGATAAAAGTATCCTAAGTATTAATCCAGGTTATAAACTATCCGAGTGCCAAATTTCATCCAAATCCGGTCAGTAGTTTTTGCGTGGACATCAAAAAATATAACTAAAATCAGCGACATTTGCGTTGTATGGCAATGTTTATAGTTTCAGGACAAGGTAAAGACCAGTCCTTTGAACAAAGGAAGTGTCAACCGTTTCAGGAAGTCAGTACAAAGGTATCTAAGAGCTCCTATACAGGGTGTAAACAGACTCATCAGGAAGCCGTCAACCAAGCATTCTGTACATAAAACTAAGTAACTTTACGCAAAAATTATTGCTGGGATACGGTTTTTTTTTAGGTGAAAAATCATGTTTTGTGGTAGAACTCAATGTAATGCACTTAAAACATTGTGCTGATGAATGGATTGAATAGTAAAGGGGGTCGTAGAAGTGTTTACAGTATAAATCTTACAATAAAAACTTTTATTTAAAAAAAAAACTTGTCATAAAGTTGGAACTTTGACCCCAAATGTCTCCGTAACTGAAAGGTTCCCAGGTATGGTGTAGGTAGAGCAAAAAAATGATCGCAATGACGGGGAGAACAAGTGCCTTTCGGATTCGTTTTTACACCCTTTATAACAACAAGATAGACACTTCAAAATAAAAACGCATGAGGAGCACTGGGCCATTCATTATATCCGTTATTATACTATATATTCATGTTCTGGAAACGACACAGGTCGCTCTTTCAACTTTGTCAGTCCTTTGTGATTTGTGAGATCCTTTTTCGAACCAGTCCAGCATGAGATTACAGATTCTATTATAATTATCAATGTTCACAGATTCTTTACGACATGTTTTTTTTTAAAGTGGATACTACTTTAGGCGCGTTGAGCATTTTTGGGTGAACAAAAATCATGGAACTCGCGTGACCGTCACCTAACACTTCGTAGCACTCGTAGCCGATCCGCTACGGCGTAGCACCACTTAGGGGTGCACGGGGCACAAACCGTAGCAGATATAGATTACTTAGTTTTTACTTCTATCCGCAGTTCCCAAAGAATGACCCGTATTTTTTTTTCTAAATTATGCCAATGAAGAAGATGATTTTGCTGATGAATCTGTTGGGGAGGCAGAACATGGAAAGAATCAAAAGGCCATTTCCCGTAGGTACTCATTAAAAACGTTTCAAGTCACAATGTCATTTCAGCATTAACAGTAAACAATGTAAGAAGCTAAGGTCCATGTTCACCGAAAAGATATTAAGGCTCTGGTAATCTAAAAACCGGGACATGTTACCCTACAAAAATGTGTTTTAAACAGCTGTTTTCAGAAAATCAGACCGTCATGTTTTTGGTGAACATGGACCTAAGAGTGAGAACGAGTTTAAAATGCAGAATATGAACGAAGACCTCGTATAAACAGCAGTAGCGCTTTGCATGAACAAGACTAATGAGGTACTTACACATATGTTTCTGTAAACTACTACTTTTACTTCTATTTGTTTTAATAAGCTGAGCTTGACAAGTACAACCCAACTGTATCATCATCATCACCCATTGTCCCGCCCTTTTTTCCAGATGAGAAGTCATCAAATAACTTCTCCCACTCTGGGCGGAGCGGGAGGGAGTGTCAGACTTTTACTTAACAAAACCCATCCATGTTCCTTCTTCGCCCTTTATGTTCCGAGGCCACGGTACCTATCTCTTTCGAACAGTCTCGCAGCCGGACCAGTCTCACAGCCTCGGAACCGTCCTGCAGCCCCGGTCCTGCCCTTATCCCAATTTATTTGATATCGGTATAGATCTTCCATACTTCGTCATCTCATGAGCCATCTCCTTTCTAGCTATATCATCCTTCACATAATCACATTCATCGTTTCTTAGGTCTTCCTTTTCTCTTATAGCTAGCTCTCTTATTCCTCCGCATCACATGTGCACGACAACCGATTACTATACAACTTTTCAGTCACCGGCGCCACTTTCAGAGGTCCTGTTAGGTACTCATTCCTTATTATACAACCCAACTGTATATTTGTCAAAATGTTTATTGTCATGAGATAAGCAGCACACAACCAGTTCGAAATTCCTATTTGACGGATAGTAAACACAATTCGAGCTGGGTATCAGTCGTGAAATGTATCAATATGTCAATTTAAACAAACATGTCATCGTGTTGGTTTGGTATACTCTACGAATTCTACGATATCGTACGATGCGATAGTGTCGAATAAATCTTTGAGGATTTCACTGCAGGATATCAGTTTCAATTTCTCAAAAGCTGTTTTCTTTGTAAATATTTCAAAGATATGAAGATGGATATATTTTGAAATGGTGGGCAGACGTCTCTTTTGATCTCATAGTACATACATTTAATTATGCAATTGTTATTTCAGGAGGGGTCGCGTGCCTGGTGTTCAGTGTTAAAGGTCATGGACCTAGTATCAACTTCAGCTCTAACAAAGATACATATGGACTACAACAAGTACCTTTACGAGAGAAATTCATAACTATAGTAATCTTGGTCCTGACGTTCTATCTATTCTTAAGTTATCAGGCTAAAAACATCCAGCTTAGAGATTTTTAATAGCACCAAGTCCGTTTTTCATAATTCGGATATTATTTTCTTAAAAAAGAAACGTATATTTTTTTGTAATCTGACTGGCTTTAACTTTTTGGTCGTACAGCATATTGGATTGCAGTCCTCTGTGTAAATCCAATGCGTTGACCCGTATTTGTGTGACGTCGTGTCGTCGCATCCTCGCAACATAACCCAGCCAACCGTTCTAGCGTGTTTGTGTAGCTAACATCACACTCAAATATACTCGTATGCAGTAATTCTGTTTGTTTGTGGAACATAATTAGTCTATGAAATTGTTTTACAAAGTTTTTATAGTAATTTCAGTGGGATTTTGAATGCTTATGTACTCGTACATACTATTGTGAGACTTACTTCCCCGTTGATTATATTAACGTAATTATTTACCATACTAAGGATTACCATACACTAGCACAGCAAAACACGACGAGGTCTATTTGTCTATCTCGTAACCTATAACTCTGCCGGTCAACTATACTACCTAGTTAAGTTGTGACCGGGTATTTAAGAACTGAAAAAACTCGATTACTAAATCGCGCCCAGAAAAGTGCGAAACAAAGAGTAAACTAAAAGATAAGTTTATTATCCAAACGAAGATCGGAACACCATTATTTTATATACCAAGCACCTCTCATTTTTAACCGACTTCTAAAAAGAGGAGGTTATCAATTCGTCTGTATGTTTTTTTTTTTTTTTTTTTTTTTTTTTTTTTTTTGTGTTTGTTACCTCATAACTTTCGACTGAGTGAACCGATTTTGATGATTCTTTTTTTATTTGAAAGCTGGTGCTTCCCATGTGGTCCCATTTTATTTTGCTGTAGATCTGATGCTGGTCTTCGGAGATATACAATGGAACTCTTCAAAAATGTACGGCAAATCTGCAGTGATTGCTGTTAACGCTTGTAGGTTTATTGTTTATACAACATCATGACGTAATATCACGCCTGTATGCTCTGAGGGGGTACGCAGATGTGTACAATACACCCAGATTTCGACAGTGGTTGTTACCTCAGTACTTTCGACTGGGTGAACCGATTTTGATGATTCTTTTTTAATTTGAAAGCTGGTGCTTCCCGTGTGTTTATATTTTAATTTGCTGAAGATCTGATCCGGGTCTTCGGAGATATACAATGGAACTCTTCAAAAATACACGGCAAATCTGCAGTAACTGCTGCAATCGCTTGAATGTTTATTGTTTATAAAAAATCATGACGTAACATCAGGCCTGTATGCTCTGAGGGGGTACGCAGAAGTGTACAATATTCCCAAATTTCGACAGTTAGGTGTATTAAGTTTCATTTATTGGGGATAAGCCTATTACCTTGACATGTATTGTTATTTTATTGGCAAGGGTACCTACTTCAAGGGTAGTTTGATGAGAATTTGGTTAGGTTCTGGTTATGGGATCCATGACAAAGGAACGGGACTCTTCAATTCTTAGAAGCAAATTAACGATACTCGGCCAAATCTTTTAAAGGCTATCCGGATATTTGAGTCACGTACTATAACGTCGTTATCAACCGACTTCAAAAAGGAGGAGGTTCTCAATTCAATGTTCCCCGATTACTCGAAGATGACTGGACCGAATTTGTTTTTTAATTGTTTGAAAGGGTATACTTCCCAGAAGGTCCCATAATCATCAAGTCAGGATCCTGATAGTGGGATCCTGGAGAAATAGAGGGAACTCTTCAAATTTTATAGGCACACCAGAAGCGATTTGGGTAGTTTTAGAAAGAGTACTTTCTCGGAGTGATCCCATTTAAATTTGGTAAAGATTAGATGAAGAACTTCGGAGAAAGGCAACGGAACTCCTCATTAAATGTAGCAAATGTGAAATCTCATGTCTGTCTATTGTTTACACCAGTTCATGTGCAGTATGCACATGTGAACCACTAAAAAGTGAAAAATAAAAACTTTTTTGCAAAAAATAAAACCGACTTCACACAAAAAAGTCAAAAATAACTTTAGCTTCAGAAGTCGGTGACAAAAAAACTAAATCAATCAAATAAAGGTCACCGACTTCTGAAGCTAAAGTTATTTTTGACTTTTTTGTGTGAAGTCGGTTTTATTTTTTGCAAAAAAGTTTTTTTCAATGTCTTCATGTCTTCTTGAGGACGCCATTTTGCATTCATTGTGAATTTGTGACATAACATCACATAGTCTTTAACCAGCGGACGATCAAGATGCATTTTCGGAATTATATGATAAATCGTTTAATAGCTCTATGGGAACAAATGAACTTACTCCCTTGCGGGCTGAAATCATAACCCTCCGCCGTAGTCGAGTAAAAAAGTTCTGGACTTCCATAAACTAACGAAAAGTTTAATGTTAATCCTGTTGAAGGTCGCAATAGAAAAATGAAGTTCTCTGAAAGCCATTTTCACTGGTCTAAACCCTCCTGATGAAATTTGCACCTACCAGACAAGCATAGCTAAATGGGAGTAGGCCTTCACTAGGCTATGGGTAAAACAGGCGGTCAATAATAATAATGCTGCCAATTAAAGTAATAATAACAACTCTACCTCTGTTTTATTATCACATATTTTACGACAAACCAAATGTTGCTTTTCAAAAAGCCTCATTTTTAGGGTTCCGTTGCCAAATGGCAAAAAACGGGACAATAATCGATTCGTCATGTCTGTCTGTCTGTCTGTCCGTCCGTATGTCACAGCCACTTTTTTCCGAAACGATAAGAACTATGCTGTTGAAACCGCATTAAGATTTTTACTCAAAAATAGAAAAAAAAAACAATAAATTTAGGGGGTTCCCCATACATCGAACTGAAACTCAATTTTTTTTTTTTCATCAAACCCGTACGTGTGGGGTATCTATGAATAGGTCTTCAAAAATGATATTGAGGTTTCTAATATATTTTTTTTCCAAACAGAATAGTTTGCGCGAGAGACACTTCCAAAGTGATAATAGGTGTCCCCCCCCCTGTAACTTCTAAAATAAGAGAATGATTTATCATTCATTTTTTCATTAATTTTAGTTTTAACTAAAAAAATTATGTGATGTACATTACCATGAAAACTACCACCGAAAATTGGTTTGAACGAGATCTAGTAAGTGGTTTTTTTTTAATACGTCATAAACTGCAAGAACTTTTATACTACGTTACTTGCTGTTACGGAACCCTACATGGGCGAGTCCGACTCGCACTTGTTAAATTAAGGCGGTCAATAATAATTATGCTGTCAAACTGTCAATTAAAGTAAAAACAACTCTATCTCTGTTTAATTATGACATATTTTACGACAAACCAGACGTTGTTTTTCATAAATCCTCATTTTAAAATATTCATCAACTCCAATAATAACTTGTCACATTCACATAAAGCTCACGAAATATATTGCCAGGATTTAAATGAATGAATTACTTTGTGCTTGCTGAAAAAAAATACCGCGAATTAATACAACACCGTTTTGGGTAGGCAAAGAAATTCATGTATTCATCCCAGAATCCCAGGGGACGCTGAATAAATTACAGTTCGAAATATAAAATTATTGGACGCTCGAAAGCCTTTTGATAATCGATTAGTGTGCCTAAACGTCAAGTTATTACACCGTAATGTGTAGGCAGGTAATCGCTGTACTGAAATCTAAAATTGCTCCCAGTATAAATTATTGTGTTGTTTTTTACGCAATAATTCACGATATACGAGTATCATTAGACATTGTTTGGACTGTAGACTCCCCTGTGTAAAATATGTATTTAAAAAATCTTAAAACATTCGAATCTGTTTGACTTGTATACAGCCTCTTCAAGAAAGCTATGGTCATATTTCAGGGTGTGATTTAGGTCCATGTTCACCAAAAAGATGACGGTCTGATTATCTAAAAAACAGCTGTTTAAAACATATTTTTGTTTGGGAACATGTTACAGTGACACCTGTTTTTAGATAATCAGACTGTTATATTTTCGGTGAACATGGACCTTAGCTAAACAACTTTCTTCATGGGACCACAATCAAATCGCGAGAAAAACTGTCCAGTACAAATCTTCAATAGCTACTCGACCCATTTCATACTGACTTTTTTCCCTTAAATATGAGCACACTTTGCTGGTACACTGTATATTCCACACTTTTCATTATCACCGTAGAAATAAGAACCGAAAGATTCTTGTACGGTTTGATAAAAACAGTACATGTCATATCTTTGAGAAAGGCTTACGTGTGGTAAAACACCCTTTTTCCTATCAACTAGTTACTAAATGTGACGTAAGCACGGTCCTCATGATAAGGGTCAACTACAACAACCAACATATTTTCATATATAATTAATAACATTAACAACATCAATTATTATAATCTGCTGTCATTCACTGACCGACCTCATTAATAAGATGATTTATAATTGACTAGATGTCCCCGCAGCTTCATCTCGCTTAAAATTTGTTTAACATAGCAGTCTCTTATATACAATACTTATTAATATTTTTTCTAAAGGCGAAATCCGAATAATTCTTGAATCAATAGCGAGCTTTCAGACGTACAAATTGACGTCGCGTTTTATCATAAGTAATTGAATAATTTTATCAAGGATTGTTACAACAATTTCAAAATGGTTTTAGGGTATGATCAAATTCAGCAGTGTAGTCTTTGGTGCGCGGATGACGTTTAATTCTGAAATAGTGGCGTAGCTTTGGAATGGGTTGTGTGTGGACTTTGTGCTACTAGAAGGGTAATTCCGCAAATGTCATCTCGCAAACTCAGTACTTCAAAACTTTAATTGGATTCTGGGAAAATCGGATAGACATCATAGACATTATTTCGGAATCCACGTCTAATGCCGCTACGGCGTAGCGCAACACCTACGCCGTAGCAACCTATTTGTATTCTATCATTTATCTAATGAAAATATTAACATTCTGAAAGGAAAGGAGAAGAAGTTTACAAATGATCTATATTTGTAAACTTCTTTTTCTTCGTAATGGCGTCGATGTCATCACTTTAACTGGCGCTAATAACTGTCCCAATTCGATGCCTTATTTGAGGACCTTCTTCAGAGGACAGATGGTACATACAGTTTTTGTCACAGTTACTTTACCTCTGATTTAATGTTTATTTTCGTTACAATATGGCCGATATTGGGTTGCTACCACCGCCAAGTCTGTCAAAATTGTAGTGATCTCAATGCTGCATTCAATAAGGTGACTTTTGTCAGAGATAGAATATCTGCGAACAAAAACTGTAGGGTCGCAATTTAAGTTAAGAAAAACAATCAGTCTTAAAAGTTGACTCACCCGTAGATAGCAGCTGCGCCGGCGATGGCCCCGCCGCACTGCGCGGCGACATAGAGCGCGGCGCGCAGAGGAGACACGCGCCTGCGCACGCACAGCGCCGCCGACACCGCCGGGTTCACGTGCGCACCTGTGCCGCATGTAATGTTCGTTTATTTATTTATTCGAATGATATATAATATAATGGTGGTACATAAAACTAGTATAAAATCAGGTTCTCCTGACCTAAGCGACAGATGTGTTGCTAGAGAATTTACTCCGGCTAAAACTTTTAGAGGATTGTCTTCATGATCTGAAGTTCATGCAGATTTCAAATCGTTGACTTTGGCCTAAAGTACTTAACTTATGCTATCGAAAAGCTTATCAGGAGCAGTTTATGTCTTTGTCAGTCCCGTTGAAAATCGTTGTAGGTATACATTATGCATTGTACGATTTCTCTTTGTGTAGACCCTGAGCGTGATACAGGGAAAAGGGTGCTCAAACTCTTCAGTCTTCATATTTAATACTGGTATATAGTTCAGGTGTATAGTATAGCTCGTTTAACAAAGCCTTGTTTTGACTACATAACTTAACCTAGTTAGTGCTATTATTAAGATCTTACAAGAATCTAAAAACACGTTCCCACGGGTACCACACTATATTTCCTACGAAGATACTTACATATTATCAAAACACCTGCCTACGTATCAAAGGAGGTTATGGTCGTGGCAGACACGACTGAGGTACATAAGTCGACGTCTAATCTGGGTTAGTACATCATTACCTTCCTGCTGTTTCTTATGCCCAAAGATAATTGAAGTCGGCGTAACACGTCTATCATTTCAGTCTCCCCGGTCTGCCGTCATCGCAGACCGTCACGCTATTTTTACACTTTTCTCTTTCATTTTATCCCTCATACAACCCATACATGTTTTGTTCGGTCTTTCTCTCCCATTTTTATTTATCATAATCACTCTTTTAGTCATACTAAGTTTGGATAAGGCCAGCTTACTAAAATTCAAAAAGCGTATTTATTTTCTATTAGCAAAATAATAGATACATTCGATGAAAACTTCCAAGAAAATAGAATAAACAAGAATGGACACAAAAACAGTTGTTTGAAGTCTCAGGATCAACGGAATGATAAAGTTGAAACCGTCGTGATCTGCATTGAAATCTAGGACAAATGTTCCAAACAACAATAAGACCTTTTTGTTCAAACTCTACAAATTGTACAGAAAGGTAAGCTAAGCTTTACAAATAGCGATTCATTTATTTAGAAAAGTATTACTGAATCATACAACGTATGACCCTTTTACGCCCTGTTCACGACCTCTGGCGATAGGTACTACCTCTGTCATCTTTTCAAGCAATATTTGCACCTACCGTCGCGTGCAAGTCGTGTCGTCACGGTGATTCTTGGCATGCACTAAGCAGCTCCTTTACTTGGCTTTCTCTGCTGTTATTGCGCGTTGTACTAGGTCGTTAGCCCGAATTCAATTGCCTAAGGAATTCGAACTAACGAGTAAGTATAATTAGGAAGGGGTCGAGTACACCCGTCTTAGGGCAAACTTGCTCGCTTGCTGCTTGTTTCATGGCTTGACGTCATTCAAACTACTCAGTGTAATAAATGTCGGCCTCGGGTGCCCGAATTCGGGCTAACGACCAAGAGTAGCCGCGCCATAATTGCCGCAACTCAGCAAATATGACTCGTGAGTCGTGACGCTACTTGCTTCATATAACACCGCTGCATCTGCGTTGTGACTCGTAGCATGCTAAACAACTTCTTTCAACGATATGCCTGTCGCTTAATCGCGTAGCTCGTGGCCAAGCATTAACAAATGGTGATTCATTTATTTAGAAAAGTATTACTGAATCAGACAATGACCCTTTACAGGATTAGAATGCTGGAGGACATTTCACTTTGTCATTTAGTGAGACAAATCAGGCACACAGGCCCCGTGATGCGTGGCTGTGATCCAAATAGACGCAGGGATCGATCCCGTAGCTATGAGCGAGCTTTAAATATCTCCGTCATTAAAATTAAATAGGCATCTTTGACATGTTGAAAGTTAAGCCTCGATTTTATCAGTTCTTGTTTGACGTGAATAATCTACTTAGCAGTTGACTTCCAGTTCATAGTCAGAAATGTTAATTGTAATATTTTTAATATCTTATCATACTTGGTATTATTACCAAATTAATTTACTCTGCCCTATCTATTTGATACGGCATTAGGTACCTATATACTTACATGTGTTTGTAATATGAGTTATCAACGAATAAACGCTTTTTCATTTTCATTTTTTATGTATTCAGGTTCTACAATAAACATAGTATTCCATAATGAGTTTTATTTATTGATTACCTTTTTTGGCTTCATTTTTCTGACTTACCGACGACTTGACAAATTAAACGTGAAGTTAAATAAATTCTTGGAGTTCTAATTGTGCGGCATGCTTTAGAAGTTTACAGATCTTTCGTTAACAAGCACCATTCGTTATAAATTTATGATTGGCAAATAGAGCCACGTGCCTGTGCTAGCCTCCTATCCTTTACCTTCCAACCTCCCACGCCTTCTACCCTTGTTTTTATAACCATAGACAATTTCCAAGCCGACGTAATGACCTTTGTTCGGCTTTTAAATAAAAAGGAGCGGGCATTAAACAGTTTACGATACAAAAAGCACCATACGGCAATCGAAATAAAACTTACTATTGCATATCTACAATGCAATCAGCGTCAGTATGCGTAATGAATTCCGAGCCACCAGCTGTTACGAGGCTGACTAAGTACTTTACGATTATTCCCTCCGACATTATAATATTGTTTTCATAAAATCTGACTTATCTTCAAAGCCTACGTTTGGAATAACAAATTCTGCGACGAGATAAAATCATGTCACCTTAGTATTCTCGCCGAATATTCGTTGGTCCCATGTCGGGAGAAATCACCATAGTGGCTTGCGATAATGGCTGGCCGGATGTTTACCTGCGTTCGGGGTAGTATAATAGCTAAGACACAAAAGATAGCCTTGAGGTGTGCCACCCCTGGGTATTGCAGAGAAATGCGATATCAAAACGTTACCATAGTGTGCCGAGTACGTGATATGTCAATACGAATTCAAACAAACAATGCGTAGGCCGGAACATTATTGTTTCATCTTTGGGTACGATCATACAGGTTTCAGGTTAATCAATATTCAGAATCAATTTGCACGTTAAACAAACAAACCTGACGTTCGCAAAGTGGCGTATGTACCCACGTACCTATGTATGTAGGAAACCTACCTGCCTACCTACTACGTACGCAGAGAGAAACAAAAAAAACGAACAGGTGTATTAACCGATGCGAGGCGACGCAGATATATCGAGTGCAAAGTCGCTCGTGCAAAACTACTACGCCTATCGATTATTCAGATTGTGTTAGCTACCTTTCAGCGAGATAGAGAATATTACCAGCTGTTTATACAAGCCGCGAGCGTGATCCGATACGACCTACAAAACGAACAAAGGTGTTGTTACATCTGATGTTTTATAAAAGTTACGACTCCGTACGCTACCACTTCTTACATTCAAGTTCTCTGAGACACAATATCTTTCACAAAGAACTTTAATGACGTTCTCTCTCGAGATTCAAGATAGCGAGTCATTTCACAGAAAAATCTGATTTGAAATAAAGCTTTCCTCCTCCTTTAGCATCGCAATAAAAGGCGAATTATTTATCGTTCTTTAAAACTTTAGACAAGTTTTAAAGGAAGCTTCGTTGACAATACAACTTCGTGCAGTCTACTTCCTGAGTACGCATTGATAAATGAATACCATCGAGCGTCCAAAATAAAAAGAAAACGCACAAAACAATTATTCCAAATTGTAAGAAGAACTTGGAAAGGAGTTTTGACAATAGTGCCTTACTTAAATGTGAGCGCTTTCATTCATTCGTGAAATGTTGTGTAGTGGATGAATCTAAATCCCATTATAATTTATGCATCGTTTAAAGCTTGATATAGTCCGCGCTCGAAACAGGGTTGTCAACTTGTCCAGCCATTAGTGAAAATTAGGGCGATCGCGGTCGGGGGTTTATTCTAAAAATTCACCACGGTAACATTGTAGATGCAAGAATTGCCGCCTGATTGTGAACGAGAGAGCTTTCTCCGGGTTATTGTTATGATATAATTTAAAATGTCATTGTCCCCACATCATGTGATAGCCATTATAGAGTTGTGTCGAGGGGACAAAGGGTGAAGGGTGCACGTGTTAGCTTATAATAATCCCGCCTAACGTGCTTATGTTGTGTCGTCTAGTTTTATGGGAAGTGACATCGAATGTGCATCCGTGGTTAATTTTGTAAATTGTTTGTGTTGTTAGTTTAACTTTAGAAAATAAAGTTAGTAGTTTTACCGTTCCCCTTCCATTGTCACAATTGATTGCCTTCCGTACCTACTCCTACGTTTTGTTACAAGACCGAAGAGGGGTGTTTATCAGTGTTTACCTTTGTTGCGCTCTAGAGACCAAACGCGAGTGCCGTTGTTGATGATTCTCATGACAGTTATCGAATCTAATCAAATTGTGAAAAATAAAGCCGACAAAGTATGTTAAGTGGGGTGTCCTTGAATAGGTATTTGAAAATCATCTTTAGATTTTTCATATCATTTGCCCATTTCTCGGCCAGTCATTTCCTCATTGACTTCTTGTAGCATTTAAGTACCTACTTTTCCAAGTCCAAAATAAGCATAGATTTTTAAAACCATCGATACGATACGGCAAAACATTTCTCAAAGAAACAAAAAAGCAACGTTAAGAACCTACTTGACAAGAAAAAACTCAAGACTTTCGCCTCGCAGCCGCCCGATCCTTTTTGAAAAAAAAAAAAAGCGGATAATTGTGAACATCTGCACGCTGCGGCCGCGCGGGTCGACGCGGGTCGGTAACTCATCCGAGCGACGCGGCCGCTATCAAACGCGTATAAATTACCAAACGGTGCAGGGTTAATTAGACCCACAACATGGGCCATTTCGACCCTCACTATGAGCGAATAGCACTTCTTCTTCTTTTCAAATAGATGGTAAATACTAGATTATGGCAAAGATTACGCGATTGTAGCAGGTGGTTCTGTTGTTTCTGCCTGCATGGGAAAAAGTTGTGGGTTTATAATACCGACATGTCATTAATACGATTAATTAAATGATTGGAGGCCATGCGAATCGCCGTTCAGTTGTTTGGGCAGTTTGAACACTCTGAACATATTATATAGGTAAGGCACGGTTCGGTCAGGTGCACTGCATTGTGTCGGTGTTGTCTTTAATACCCTTTTTCGGTAGATTTTACATTGCAGCAGCCTACTTAGGCCCGTAGGAGATTATACACCACTAAAAATACAGAAAACATACCATACTATGAAGGCCTTTTACCTTTTTTATACGCCATATTCCAAATTCACCCACAAACTGAATCGTAAAAGAAAACACACCCGCTGCTGTTACGGTTTGATATTGAATGTACGAAAAAGATTTATACAGAAGCTCATGTAGGAATATATCAATACTAAGTCCTGGCTTACGCACTGAAATATTTTGTGGCTCATAATAAGACCCACGTAAATGTGTACGTAGGTAGATACATATCCTAATAAAAATATGTTTCGTGACTGTAATAATTTAAGCAAATAAAGAATGAAAGATGACGCAAAAGTACCATCTGCAGTAAAATTAACAAAGGAGTTTTTACATCGCGGTTGCCGTTGTAAACCTGAGTTGAACGTGAAATCACATTTACAAAAAAGAAGAAATAAAAATGCAAATGAGGACAACCCTGTACGAGCTATCCCACGTTACGGGAAACATTAGAACATTATAAGTTGAAATAACATTGAAACACGAGGGCGTTTAGCTCTTTTATTTTTCTTGCCAATTACGGTTGCGCATTCCTCGACCTAGCTAGTAATCTCCAGTTCTCACAGTATCGGAGTTTTTTTTTTACTTAAACGCTATTTAATTTTATACTACCTGGCCTGTCCTATTTTATTTGCGGCTTCAAGCGGACTTTGCTATCGGCAAGAGTATCGAGAATCTAAGTTCCAAGTATCCAACCGCTCCATAATAGTTTTATGGCCACACCGTGAGCGATTTGGAAGAAGAATAGTGCTTTTTTGATAATGGCCAGTGTTAAGAATACTAACTGACTAGTCAAAGATTTATCTAAAGATGTATCTTGGGAGCACTTTTCTAAAGCTCGTGAAAAAGTTCAAAGAGTTATTCAAAATACATAGGGAGAGAAAGGGATTCCAGACTTGACAAAAACAAAGGCAGGCGTGGCGAACTTCAAAGTTAACTAAAATACACATAACACTACTATAATATATTATAGAACAAATAATTGTTTTTCATCAGAACTCCAAGTTTGAATTTTTACCAAGTTAACTTAATATTCTTCTCGAAGAAAGTTTAAAACCAATCTGGTAGATAAAGTAGAGTTGTGAGAGAGCGATACGTGGATCAAGTGATTATGTAGGTACATAATTAATCCTTCACGGAAACTGTATCTTACCAGATATGTTAGCAAAGCACAGAGTGAGGGTGGCGATGGCACAGCCGGAAGCGAGCGCGGTGGACAGCAGCACGGCTGAGGCCGACGCGCCTACGCCCGCTCCACCCGCCGCTCCGCACACGATGAACACATACAGAAACGAGGCCGCGCACTCCGCCACCACGGCCTTCCACAACGACAGCGTCCGCACTTCCACCCGCGCCGGAACTCGCCCTGACAAACCCCCATCACCCGAGTTCGCATCCTTCCGTAAACACTCCAATTTTTCAAACAAAGTAACTATATGCTGCTCCAAGTTCTCATCCGAAATATTAAAAGCCTGTTCCCCCATTTTGAAAAAGTAGAAAAAAAAACAAACACTTTATGCTCTATGCATTTTTGAAATTTCGAATTCGCGCGCGATTTACTTACGGACGCGTTCGGAATAAAGGCCGGTTAGAGACGACGTGAACGGGTCGGCCGTCGGTCTCGCAATGACGGCGAGCCAGTGAATGAACAGCGAGTGAATGGGAGGAAAGCGGGGGCGCCGCACATGTCTCGGGCACCAACACTTGTTACACCCCGCCCCCGAAACCTGCAGTTTCAGCGAGGGTGTAATGAAATCACCAACTTGGCACCGAACTATCACAATAGCCCTAATTAAATAAAGACGAAAAAGAGTTTTTTGTATTGAATTTGTTAACCCCCGAAGGGTGTTCTTGTTCCATTTTATTCAATGGGCCTGCAGGGGTCATGTTTTAACGTAAGTAATAGGAAGGTATTTTGATACTGGATGTGTAAAATAATACTTAAGTAGGTACATTTAAATTATTATTTTTCAGCAGCACATTTCATGTTTTAAGTAGTAAATTAGATCAGATTCGTGATTACCACCGGTAATTATTAGGTAGCTAACTCTACGTAAATGTATACATGTCACCGTAAAATTGTTAAACACGTTAGATTGTAATCTCTCTAGCGAGATTGTAAACTCTCGAAATATTGTCAACTGAACATTCTGCTTACAATTATTATAACGCATTATTTTTCGGTAGATTGTAATCTATCGAAGTGAAACCGTGAAATGAATGCGACGGAAGTATCTCTGCCCCCATAATCGGGACTTGGGGCACCCCCACGTTAGTTTAGTTAGGTTCCTCTCCAGAAATAGGGGCCCCGCGTAGCGGGGCTCCGTCGACTTCGCTTTTTAGGGTAATATAAAGTGTTTTGAGATTAGGGTATATTAATCGGTATTTCTCAAGAATGGTAATTATCTTTTCATGAGAGTGGTACCATGGGGCAAGGGAGACCCCTCTTTCCCTCCCCCTCCCCCACACCGCACGAGTTGACTTCGCACGAGTTGACCATCGCATACATTTCACAATATTACGGTTTCACATCGTTAGATTACAATCTACCGAAAAAAAATGCGTCATATTGTAAGCAGTATGTTCTTTTGACAATCTTTCGAGAGTTTACAATCTCTCTATTAATTTACAATCTAAGGGTTTTTACAATGTGACGCTGACATACACACGTAATAACATGCACTCATCTGCATTTTAAAAGTTGGCAACGTCACAAATAGCTGGCAAATATTTCGCTGCGTTGGTTTCTAAAATATTGATTGAAATGTAACATTCTGAAAGTTTCAGTAAGTTACCACTATTAAGTACCTACTCTATCCATCTCTTGTCTCAACATAAAAGCGTGTGACAGCATAATGGGCCCTTCAGAGAAGTGCTTACATTACACTTCGGTTACTCCTAGTTAGCGTAAGAATCTCGTCGTAAATACTCCACAACGCGAACGGAGCCAGCTTCGAGGGTGACTTGAACGATGTAATCCGCCGAGATCCTAATCCACGCCTCTGTGAAGTCCCCAAAGCTGCAAGATTCGAATAAGGACGGAAACAAGATTATACGTCTGAATCCAGTTAGGAGTTGGTGAAATTGAAAAATGACGACTTAAGTACTTCTTTGGTAAGTCTTACTATAGATCGACTCTCTTTGGCTAACACGAACATTGACATTGTTGACGTTTCGATTAGACGTAGTGATTATCGAAGTACACTCTTTTGCAAAAAAAAACGGGCAGCTAAGGAAATTTACGTTCTGAGGTCGATTTGAGTTAATTAAATGAAATTTTATTTTTTGACGTAGTCTGTATACAATCGTGTAAATTAATACGCGTGAAGTGAATAATCTGACATTTCTTTTTAAATTTCGATTAATTCTTCAAAACCGATGTACACGGCCATACAATAAGAAGTGGTCGGCAATAAAGGCAAGAAGATTATTTTACTTTTTTATTTAATAAAGGAATACGTTCCCACTCTTCTGTAATGACTCTTTTTAGCTCCCTAATGTTTTGTAGAGCAGGTTGCACTGATCTTACCCGCCTCTTTAGAACATCCCAGACATGCTCAATTGGATTGAGGTCAGGACTTCGAGCTGGCCAATCTAAACGACGGATCCCAACTTCTTGCATGTACGCTTCCACGTCGCCAGAACGGTGCGGGCGAGCATTGTCGTCCATAAAAATGGAATCTTCCCCAAGTGCAGTTAAAGCAGGTTGTGCATATGGAATTAGGACTTCCATTGTGTACCGGTGTGCATTTAAAGTTCCATTTTCTATGAAAACTAACTCCGTACGCTCCGTCAAATTAATTGCTGCCCAAAACATAACGGAGCTTCCGCCATAAGGAATGATTTCTTCCAAACACACTTCCGCATAGCGTTCCCGTGGTCTTCGCAGCACTTGCCGGCGTCGGTCCTCTCCACACAAAGAGATTCTAGCTTCATCAGAAAACAATACTTTATTCCAGTCCTCCAGAGTCCAAGAACTACAGTTTCGAGCAAACTGAAGTCGAGCAACACGGTGCTCACGGAGTAATTTAGGTCCCCGAGCCGGGCGATAACTCCTGATATTGGCAGCCAAAAGCCTCCTCCCGACCGTCCACAAGCTAACTTCTACTCCTCTTACTTCTTCAAGGCTCTTCTTCAGGTCCACACATGACGCCTTACGATTCCGCAACGCCTGATTCACCAAAAAGCGATCATCTCTTAGTTCTGTGGATAGTTTTCTTCCCGAACCGGGTCTTCTTTTGACCGAACCGGTCTCTTGATACCGTTGCCAAGTCCTCTGGACAGTTGAACAACTCACATTTAGCCGAGACACGTAAGTTTGCGAACAACATTCTTCAAGTAGGGCTATAACTTTACCGGCCCTCATTGCTTTGTCACTCATATCAAAAATGGTATTTAATATAAAAAGAAAGATTAAATTGTTTAATTTGCACAAAATATCCAAAGAGTTTTAAATAAAATTTCAGGAATCAGCAAAAAAATCGTTTCAACAATTCGCGCCGTTAGTAAAGCAATTTTACAATAATCCACTGAATTATTTTTCTTTTGTTAATTTCAAAATTTAAATTCGGAACGTAAAGTATCATGCTAGGATGCTTTAAATAACATACCAGTACATCGTCCAATTAATAAAACCTATTTCTTGTTCTTCTTCATTGAAGTAGAGAAAGAAAATTAAACTGTGCCCGTTTTTATTTAGTTTACATTATTGTACCATGGTGATTATATACTCTGTGGTTTCGATTTTCGAAATGCCTACAAAAAGCGACATTCTAAGCGATAGTCATGGAGCTTAGCCATACAACTGTTGGAACTTGGGCTTAAATTAAAGGTAAATTCGCGATAAATACCCGTTTTCATAAGTTTTATAATGTGTTCTGATCGTGAAAGTTTAAAAAAACTGTTGGAAGTGTTGGAATAGTCTAAAATGTATGAAATTCGCGACAAAAGGCACAACTAAGGAACTACCTACTTAGTTATAGCAGTCCGGATCTTTCAATTTCTCTCTCTCTCTCTTCTTCCAAATCTCTCCACTTTTGGCGATTAAGTGTTTTTTTTTTCATCTTTGCATGGGCAAGTAGTGAGAGTACTGGTTAGGCACGACCCCTGTTACAGTTAAAATACCTTACTGGTGAAATGGAGGGGTCCCTAATACGCCGTCCAGCCTTAACCTTCCAGAAATCCAAATGTGACGATATTTTATGTAATTCTCAATACGGTGAGTCACAAGTTTCGTGACCAAAATGAGGTCAGTGTCCAATCAAGCGCTGGCAAGCCCTCGCATCACAATTTGATCAGCCCGTCCACCGCATCAGTCAGGGGCGCTAGTAAATCCACTAATCATTTAATTTATGGACCTACTAAGTCTTACTAAAGGCTCAGACTGAGTCATTGCAATGGTCTTTTGTTTGACTGAAGATATACATACTTAGTTGTAATTTGACACATAGCTCATAGAATAAGTAAACTGAAGTGGCAATGGGCCGGTTATGCCGTAGAACCGAAGACCGTCGGGGTATATGTCTTCGTGAGTGGAGTGGGGGGGGACCGCAAATCAGCAAGGGTTCGGAGACCCCCCCCAGGCTAGGCTATTTCAAAAATGGAGACGCCGCAGGCTAGGCTATTTCAAAAAATCTTTATAGAATACTAAATAAATCAGGATGAAAATTATATCATGCAAATTAACCGAGCTACGAGTATTAGGTACATTTTTTGCGGATGAAATCTGGCAAAATGCTAGTACAAAATAAAATATACACAGCAGAACAGAAACCTCCTGCTTTTTTGAAGTCGGTTAAAAAGGCCAGTAATACTCACATAGAGAAGACGAATTCTTCTCGCAGTCGAACATGATTCCTTTGTTCACTGGTATAGTCGTTTAACGAGCTGCAATCTGTGAAGAATGTCTTAAAGTAAGTCAGCTGCAACACGATCTTAAACGGATCTCGTTATCTTGGCCGAGTACTTACTACATAATTATGTCTATACTCGTAGTAGGTACCTATACCGACTAGCTCGACTAGCTCCTGCCCGCGAATTCGTCTGGGTGGACTTCAGAATTGGATTAAGGGGCACTAAGTGGTTCTTACGTTAGTCACTGCGGGCGAATAGTGCAAAATGTGTGGTTTCGATCGATTTACAAAAAATCTATTGATTGGACTAAAAAAATAAAACACTATGATGCTAATTATTATGTTAATTGTAGAATTATTTTCCAAAAAATCAGAATGATCGCATGTATTTTAATACCTATGGTTTTTACTCGTTAAGTATAAGATATTTTTAGAGACAAGTTCGTGATTTTGTTATAACGAGTAAAATTGATTGTATTATGTTTTCAAAACACTAAGAATTTATTACATTTTTCATCCCCCCATCTCGGAAAGAGTATTATTTTTTGCTCTTCGATATCTGAGTGCAAAAGCCGTTTTTATCGTCTAGAGGATAAAGTTTTTAATTTAGAACATCGTGTGCACTAAGTATGTGAATTCAAAACATAATTAAACCTATTTACTTCTACCTCCATGGTGCCGAATTTATCATATTTTTTTTTTTAATTTGATAATAACTCAGACTTGGAACCTTCTTGGTGTACTTTTTTTAATTTGTTTAGCGCGCCATTTTCTTTTCACGTCATATTGTTAACACCTTAGGTTAAAAACAAGGAACTTGAAAACAAGTGAAAACCCTAAAATGACCACTCATTATCCAGCGACGAGGCAGTTTATTTGACGCCAACAAAATTAAATGCGCCATTTTTTTTTGCGTTTATTCATTTCCTCGCTGAGGTGGGATGAAAAGTTACGTGTTGCACTCGAGTGCAAAGATTTTTCACCTCTTTTGATTCCCTCGCTAACGCTAAAGCACGCGCACATCATCAAAATTGAGCACGCGGTTAAAAAGCAACTTTGCACTCTTGTATTACAAATAACTATTTCTGGTTTTGTTTATTGCAGTGAATCATATACTTTCAGGCATTATAAAACTCGCGTTTAGCTCCTGTACTCGCTTTAACCCGAGATAAAAAGTATTTATAGCTATGATCTGTATTATATTTCCCTATCTTTCCAAATCACAACTCAATAACAAACAAAGAACATGTTTACTTTTAATACTGTTTAATTTTGTACTGTTTAATTTTGAAAGCGTATTGAACTAAAAGTACGTTATTTTAGTAGTTTAAATAGATTGGCTAGGCTAGGCTAAGAATAGGACAACTAACAGCTTTAACACACGTTTAAGTAACATACAGCTAGAGGCCCTACTCCCTAACGTTTCGTCCATACGGACGGATCTATCCGCGTCTCTCACACGCACTCGTCTGCAGACGTGCGCGAGAGACGCGGATAGATCCGTCCGTATGGACGAAACGTTAGGGAGTAGGGCCTCAGAGCCGGCCATAAGACGGACGGATGGCGAGCTATCCCATAGCTCACCGTCCAATACGGCCCACACCTGGATTAGGGATGCACGTCTAGCAGAAGAAAGGGGTGGGGGGGCTACACCCATCAGTGGGTGATTGCAGACTGATATGGTGATGATAATGACACCTACTTAGGTAGTCGAGGACTTTAATTAATAAGCCACTTTCAGGGAAAGGTGTACATAATGATCCCTCGAGGTAAAATGATTCCCCGCAGTTCTCAATGAACTACTAGAACCATCTATCGGATTTACTTGTAAATGTCCCTCCCGACACCCGATCAGTCGCCCAGTGAAGTGTCATGGCGGTGTGAGTGCAGTGCGTTGTTCCATGATCAAAAATATAAAATCGGTGCTTTTTATCCACGGTAAGTAACTTTTCAGTGTAAGATTATTTCCTTTTTTACTAACTATTTTAAATGACGGTCTTACTCATGGTTTCTATATACGTTTGATAACGTTTTTAAGTAAATTTTGTTTTCCGTATAGTGATGTTTTAGGTTAGTTTTTGAGCCATGTGTGCAAATATTGCACTTGGGGTCAAACGATCCCTTTCATTATGTATAAAATGAGCCCAGGGATCATTTTACCCACTACTTTTTATTGCAGATCATGCCGCGTGGTTACATTCGGA
The DNA here is from genome assembly GCA_950022955.1 of Xestia ashworthii. Classification (NCBI taxonomy): domain Eukaryota; kingdom Metazoa; phylum Arthropoda; class Insecta; order Lepidoptera; family Noctuidae; genus Xestia; species Xestia ashworthii. Next base: position 23,134,997 of record OX465550.1, read on the forward strand.
AAACAACTCGCCAAAACTGGAGTGAGGATGCCATGCTGAAGGCACTAGACGCTGTGAAAGAGGGAATGCCCTTTAAAACGGCCAGTAAACAGTTTTCTATTCCACTGATGACATTAAAAAGAAGAATCAAAGGCAAGAATAAGTTTGCTGTTGGTGCAGTTAAGTTGTTGGGTAGTAAACAAACAGTCTTCACGCCCGACCAAGAAAGAGAACTCGTCCAGCACATAAAAGATATGAAATCAAGGATGCATGGTCTTACAAAGCAGGTCTTACAAAACAGATCGTTGCAGTAACACAAAGAAGCAATTAGAGTTTTAATTAAGCATTTTTATGTTAAAAATGGAAAACTGTTAAAAAACTGTGTTGATTCTACAAAAACTTGATCTCAAAAATTATATTAGAAGACTTTGTATTATTTTATACTTATTATTTTTAAAAGAATTGCCATTAAAGACTGTTGAATGTTGATAATATAGCAGACTGTTGATTGACACTAAGATAATATTGATCTCCGACTGATTTAGGAGTAATTGTTATTAAGAAGACTGTTTTTGTTATTTTTGGTAATAAATATTATAAAAATAAAAATGATTTTTAATATAAAATAAGTATTTTAGTATAAAAGTGTAAAATGTTCCCTGGGATCATTTTACCCCGCCCCTTGGTATCATTTTGGACACCTATGTGTGCAAAATGATCCTTTAGTAAACTTCTGAGAAACATTAAATAACTTAAAAAAGACACATAAATCTAAAAAATAGGGTACGTCATTACGAAACCAGATAAATAAATTAACCAAAACTACTTTTATATTACAGATAACTTCAATATTTTGGCTACAGTATACATCTTCCCTTAGAGGGATCGTTTTGTACACCTTTCCCCTACTTCTTGCACTTTCATACATTCACAAGTACCTACGATTCATCCATCCATTCATCATCTGCCTAGCCTTTTTCCAACTATGTTGGGGTCGGCTTCCAGTCTAACCGAATGTAGCTGAATACCAGTATTTTACATGGAGCGACTGCCTATCTGACCTCCACAACCCAGTTAGTACTGGGTAATACGAAACCACTTAGTAAGACTGGTTGTCAGACTTTTTGGGCCACTGACTACCTGTAACGCACAAGTACGATTATTACCGACTAAACCCGATTTGCATTACACGGCTAAAACACGAATAGTGGCAAGTGGCTCATCAATTAAAGTCCTCGACTGTATCGATTTCACTGACGGTCGATCACTTTTCAACCTTATTAGGTACTTAGGCGGTACAGTGCCAGACCGTCAGTGAACTCTGTAGTACATTACGTAGTAGGTATATTTCTATTCTACAGGTAGGTTTGGGCTCTTCGCCTCTCTACGAATCATTTCGGTTTCACTACACTTGGGCATTGAGCCAAAAATGTAAAAGAAAACATAGGTAAGTATTAGCTGTTGTTTGTAGGTATTCCGCCAAGATCAAAATCTGTTCAGGTAGGCCGGGATTTAAAAACGTTACTTAGCACGCGCTTTGATTTAGTTATGCTCTCTTCATTACTTGTAGTTTTGGCGACGCAGTTTATTTCGTAGACCTAGGGCAGCCAACGTGTCAAATCCGCCCCTGTAAGTACAACTGGCAAAGTGAGTAGAGTGTGCTACGATATAGGCTACATACAGTCATAAAGCTACAATTACCCCTATAAATAAATAAATAGCTCTGCAGCTGTATCCTACAAAATAAAGCTTTGACTGCCATCTATTGTTAAAGAATATGTATATTTGGTGGATCGCTACAAGGCATCAATGCAATAAATACAATTAATCCGAGAATTTCATAAGTCCTGTTTTATTTTCTTTTCAACATAACATTATGTCTGAGTTGACATTACATGAAGGCAAAAAGGCACAACAACAAAAGGAGTTCATAATACAAGAATATAACCACTGAGTCTTCGCTCATTGTCTATTCTCAACATCCACCTCTCTTGAATGTAGAAACTCCGGCCAATATCTTCAGTTCTTTGATTCTGGGCCCATATAAAGATTTTGTAAGCATGTCAGCGATCTGCTTCTCTGAACTGACTTGTCGGATATCAATGTTTCCCTCTTGAATGCAGTCTCTGATAAAGAATGCCCTTAGTCTTATATGTTTCGTCCTCTGATGAAACTCTGGAGGGTTTTTCGCTATCTTGATAGCCGATTCGTTGTCCACGCACAGATATGCATGACAATCATCTCCTGTGATATCTTTCAAAATGCGTTTCAGCCATATTATTTCTCTAGCAGTCTCACTCGCTGCGTAGATCTCCGCCTCCGTTGACGATATGGCAACAACGTTCTGTCGTTTGCTATTCCAAGAGATGGCACCTCCGGCAAACATGCAAAGAATGCCTGAGGTCGATCTTCCAGTGTTTGCATCTCCACCGTGGTCAGCGTCACTATAGCACTTTAGGTCAGCAACACAATCTGGTGTGTACTTAATTCCATGATCAATAGTGCCTTTGATGTATCGCATGATCCGTTTTACAATCTGCACATCATCTTTGGTTGGACTGTTTAGATTGCGAGATACCACTGATACGGCATAGGCTATGTCTGGCCTCGTGCCGGTCATTAAATAGGCAAGTGCTCCAACGGCTTGGCGATATGGGAACGTGCTAACTTTGACCTCTTGGTCGTTATTCATCCCCTTCATATCTTCAGCTTTCAATATTGGAGTTGCCACTGGTTTGCATTCCTCCATCCCAAACCTCTCCAGTACTCGGTTCGCATACGCTTTTTGGTGAAGCAGTATTGAGCCATCTGACTGTCTCTCTATCTCCATGCCTAGAAAATAGGTGGCCGGTTTGGTTGTGAGTTTGAATCTCTTTTTCATTTCCTCTAGAAAAAGTGTCGTCTCCTTCTCACTTGTTGACGCTATTAGACCGTCGTCAACGTATAGGGCAAGGATTATCCTTTCTCCCCCTCGCTTTCTTGTAAACAGGCAGGGATCCGATTTACTTTGGTTGAAGCCAATTTGAACTATATAGTCCGTTATGCACCTGTTCCAACATAAGGGCGCTTGCTTTAGCCCATAGAGGCTCTTTTTCAGCTTGAATACCAGCTTTTTATCATTCGCATAACCTTCTGGGGGTTTCATGTATATTTCTTCATTTAGCGTGCCATATAGGAATGCCGTCGATACATCAAATTGTGCTAGACTTAGCTTCTCCTTTGCTGCAACACTCAGTACAGCTCTTATGGTGCTACTTCTCGCTACGGGACTGAATGTCTCGTGAAAGTCAATGTCCTTCTTTTGTGAGTATCCCTTTATTACGAGTCGGGCTTTGTACTTTTCTATTGTACCATCCGGATTCGTTTTTATTTTGAATATCCACTTGCAAGGGATTGCTTTTCTTCCTTTTGGTAACTCCACTAGCTCCCAAGTTTTGTTGTCTTTTAGCGAATTTATTTCACTATCTATGGCTTGTAGCCATTTTTCACGCTCTGAAGAATTCATTGCCTCCTTGTAGGTCTTAGGTTCAGCCATACTGTTAGCCTCTACTGCCATCACATAATCTTTAAATCGATCTGGTGGTCTCAATTTAGATCTGTCTCTCAATGTTCTCTGACCTTCTCTTTCGATCTCATTATTAGAGAGGTTCAAATTCAAATTATTGGCAGGCTCTTCAATAGGCTCTTCCTCTTCATTATCTGAATGAGCTGTTTCATAGTTTTGATCTGAGTTTGCATTCTCACTTTGAGTTAGATTGTCATCTTCCTGATCATCAACATCATTGTATTCAACATCTCTTGATGATGAAGGTTCATTGTCATTCAAGTGTATGTCACTCTGATCTTGATGGCTTTCTGGATTATCTTCATGTCTCTGATCATTAGCATTCCTCTCAATGCTTTCATCTCTGACATGTTGAATCCATGGAAAAATCCACTCTTTAGAAGTAATCGGCTTTAGTGAAACTATTTTGTCATCTTCTGCAGGTTTTTCTAGAAGTGGCCGCTCATCAAATGTCACGTCTCTAGACCTAGTCAGTTTAGACTTTTCTTTGTTCCAGATCCTGTAGCCTTCGCTTCCTTCGTAGCCAACCAGTATACCCAGCTCTGCTTTCTTTTCAAGCTTCTTTCTGTTAGCTTTAGGTACATGGGCGTAGCATTTGCAGCCGAGAATCCTTAGATGCTTGATTGATGGTTTCTTTCCGAACCACAATTCGTATGGGGACTTATTGGGTACGCTTGATGGTCCAGTGCGATCTAGCACGTACACAACAGCTTCTATCACTTCTGCCCACAGCTTCTCTGGAATCTTTACACGTGCATGCATGACGGCACGCGCTGCTTCTACTATTGTTCGATTCTCTCGCTCTACACATCCAGCTTGCTCGTGAGTGTATGGCATTGTTAGTCTTTGTGTTATGCCGCGTTCTTGAAGGATCCTTTTAAATTCTGCGCTAACAAACTCACCGCCGTAGTCACTGAGTACTTCTTTTACAGTGTGTCCCGCAACTTTAGCTGCAGCTAGAAATTGCCTTAACTTTGATGCTGCTTCAGACTTCTGCTTTAGAAAGTAAACATGTCTATGCCTTGTGTAGTCATCTTTGAACAGAATATAGTATCGATTCTTCCCATATGATGTCGGAAATGGCCCGCATATGTCAGTGTGAACAAGTTCACCAGGTTGAGTGGCTCTCGTTCTTGTTCCAAACTGCAATCTGTGCGTCTTTCCATAAATACAGCCTTCACATAGATCTGACTTGTTGTCATTTATCTTCATTCCGAGCTCAGTTTCAATAACTTGCTTTACGTGTCTTTTATTTTGGTGTACTAGCCTTTCATGATACAGCTGTAGTGGGTTTGTCAGTAATTGGTTTACTTCCAGCTTGTTTGGTCTGATACAATTAATAGCCAACTTGTATAGGCCTCCGTCAATCTTTCTTGTCCCAATTGCTTTTATCACTCCATCTACTTTGAGTATGCATTTCTTTGGCGTGGATTCAAATGTGCTCTTCGACGATACATTATGCGTTGCAAGAACAGAAAATAGATTTCTCTTGATTTGTGGTACATACCATACATCTTTCAGTAGGAGTTGTTCAACTTTACCGTTGCATTTGGCTACAGCTCGAATATTGCCTTTCCCAATGGCTTCGATGGTTTGTCCATTAGCTGCGGTGACAGTAACATTGTGCGAATCGTCAAAGTGCTCGAAGCTTTCGAAGATGTCTCCTTGATGCGTAACATGGCTTGTCGCTCCGTTGTCGACGTACCAGTTCTTGTCATCAATTGGTAGTTTATCTCCTATAACAGCTAACACGGTCAAATTTACATTTGTTTTGCTGCACGACGGCTTTGGTGGGCGTCCATCTTCTATCCATTTACGGCATTTGCGAACTCTGTGCCCAGCTAATCCACAGTATTTGCATTTGAAGATTGCTCCTTTATCTTTCGTTTTCTCTGTCTTGACTACTAGTACTTCCTCTTTGTATTCACTTACTTCTTCATTGCTCTTTAAGGCTTTCTCGAAGGTACTTAGCTGTGCAGTTAGATTCTCTATTGTCCTATCCTTTTTGTTTACAAGGAGCCAACTTGACTTGAAAGCAAAGAAATTCTTAGGAAGGGTCCCAAGTATCTTGCAGATCAGCAGTATATCAGGCAGCTTCGCTTGAATTTGGTTATTCAGCTCATGCCATATATTCTTCAATGCAGAAATATGCTTCTTTATGTCATGTTCTGGGTCTTTGTTGTAACTAAAGAATTGTAGACACAAATCGTAACTCTTTTCTTCAGCGCACCCACAGTAGAGACGTTCTAGTTCATCCCATACCTCTTTAGCGGTTTCGAAGCGCATAACTTGATCAAGTACTTCATTTGTCATGTTGTTCGTCAGTAGCGTTAGTACAAGGCTGTCTTTAGCTTGAAATTCTTTCAATTTCTTCTCATAATCGGCCCTTGTTTCTTTTGAATCTATACTCTTTGGTTCTATCGGAACTTTAAGTGTCCCATCAATGATCTTCAACGCATCGGGATAACCTTTGAGTACGTTGCGGATTCTGTATTTCCAATGCTTGAAGTCTTTGCCATCACTTAGGCACTCGATCTTCACTTTTGATGCACTTTCAAACGACTTTTCATCCATCGTGAATTTTCCACTTCACAGACGATTTTTCCACTTTTCTACAGTTCACTTTATTTTACTCTGCTACCATGTTAAAGAATATGTATATTTGGTGGATCGCTACAAGGCATCAATGCAATAAATACAATTAATCCGAGAATTTCATAAGTCCTGTTTTATTTTCTTTTCAACATAACATTATGTCTGAGTTGACATTACATGAAGGCAAAAAGGCACAACAACAAAAGGAGTTCATAATACAAGAATATAACCACTGAGTCTTCGCTCATTGTCTATTCTCAACATCTATTGCATCAGTTAAGAACTTAGATTCTGTGAAATATATTAAATTGCGGTAGATGTCACTTTCTTGAGTTCTCTTTAAGTGTGGCTAGTTTTAAAAAAGTCAGGCGTCAACCCGTTATATTTATGAAAATGGATAATCAAGTGAAACTAGACTTTGCATGAACCTCTATCATGTTTTTGTTTAAGTCACCTAAAAATGAAAATTTTAGAAAAGAACATCGCACTTTTTACGTCTTCGAAAATGAACGCATCTTTTAATTTTTTTGACATTGCGTGCAATTTTGACATTTGTGTTTACATGTGCGCCCCCTATCAATAAAATTGTAAAACTCATCGTAATGGTGGTGATTCTAGTAAACTACCGACTGATTGCTTCTATTTTTATTTGTATTTTCTAATTAATAAGCATTAATCGTAATATTTAGTGCTGTGGCTGCGGCCATATGATGCTTTCTTATGTCGGGCATAGCTAAAACGCCAGTTTTGGCCGAGGAGGGTGGAAACAATCAGAGTAGAAAACGATCTCTCCACACCAGCAGTGAACAGTGCAATATTAAAAGAACAAAATCCGACGAAATGAGTGCCAATGAGAAGAAATCAAACTTTTCTATGCTGACTCCCAACACCAATGGGACGGTAAAGTTGACGTCGTCATCAATGAACAAGCCTGGTGCAACGACGAAGAAATTGGTTATAAAGAACTTTAAAAGTGTGTTTATGCTTTTATCATAGTCGTCATGATTATAACCTATTTGACATCTGCAGAAGTAATGGCTGGGTATTGTTTTTAGGTAAGCCGAACCTTCCAGAAAACTATCAAGAGACGACATGGAGCAAGTTACGCGAGGCGGTGATCGCCATCCAGACGTCGAAGGCGATTGCGTACTCGCTGGAGGAGCTGTACCAGGCGGTGGAGAACATGTGTAGTCACAAGGTGAAGTTTGAACACACGCCGGAACCCCAACTAGTGAGACGATTGCTACCAACCATCTGTGTGCATGCTAGATGAAATTTAATTATCATTTGGCAGTCAGCATTGTTTTTGTTGAGTAGCACAACATCAACATCATTGCAGAATTATCAAAACAACACTTTATCAGCATTAAACTCTGCTTCTTATTAGCAACACAATTTTGTTAACATATTGCACTCACTCAATATCAATATTAGATTTCTTCCTGGGTATGACGATATTGAAAACAAGCCACTATAGCCAGGGCGCATCTTTACCATTGGCCGTTGCCAAATTCCTGTAAGCATTGTTTGTAGCGAATGTGAAAAGAAAACCTACAATATCCATGGGGATTCTAAAATTATCAAGCTCATTTGCTCACTATTGCATTATCCTAAAAAGCCTTTGGCCCCAAGGTCAAAGATGTTCCTGAATAGCATCAAATTCTTAGATAAATCTTGGCCCTAAAAAGTAATGTATGCTGTAGCAATGTTTGTTCATCTAAAAAGACAAATCATATAAGATAATATCACAAATTCTTGGATGTAGCAGAAACGAAACCCACAACCAAATCACTTGGTGGTGCTCTATCATGGGTCAGCCATCTTTAACATGCTCCAGCTACCATAAAGGCAATAGCTGAGTGATCAGTAATAAATATATATGAATTGTATTGTACAGCGGGCTGGTGTCCGCAACTCCACATCAAAGCGCATATTTTGCGTTTGGAACTATCCATATATATATGAATAGGATAAATAGATTTCGCATCTACCAGGACAGTTTACTTAAATACAGGGTGTAAACAGACTCATAACGAAGCCATCAACTAAGCATTCTGTACATCAAACTACGTAACTTTACGCAAAAAGAAATTGCTGGGAAACAACTTTTTTTGGGGTGAAAAATCATGTTTCGTGGTAGAACTCAATATAACGCTCTCAAAACATTGTGCTAATGGATGGATTGAATAGTATGGGGGTCGTGGATGTGTTTTAAGTAAAAATCTTAAATTAAAAAGTTGTATTTAAAAAAAAAACTTGTCAAAATGTTGGAACTTTGACCCCCAATGTCTCCGTAACTAGAAGGTTCTCAAGTATGGTGTAGAACAAAAAATGATCGCAATGACAGGGAGAATAAGTGCCTTTCGCCATCGTTAAGAGGTTTTCTAAACCCTTTATACAGGTTGGAATTTTTCAATGCCACCTGTAGGGAAAGCACTCGAAATACTGGATATAGGAAATTTTGCGCAAAGGAAATATTCCTTTATTTTTAAAAAGAAACTTATTTGCAATCACAGATTTTCGAAAATTCTTTTGCCACACTCGGGAATCAAACCGACTAAAGTTCGAAAAAATTACATTCTGTTCTTTTTTGACATCAATCGATAGGGTCAATCATATGAATCAAATCTCTCTAACAAACATCATAAATTACATAAAGGGAAAACAATACAATCTAAAGAACAGTTATAAATTCAATGGGATAGATTCAATAAGATACACACTTTTATTCATGGTTTTCCTTTCATTTAATTTTTCATGTTAGAGAGATTTGATCCATGTGATTAGCCCTATCGATAGATATCAAAAAATCTGTGAATTCAGATTTATTTCTTTTTAAAAATAAATGAATGTTTCCTTTGAGTAAAATTTGCTATCTCCAGTATTTCGAATACTTTCCCTCCAGGTGGCATTCAAAAATTCCACCCTGTATATTCTTTTTTTAAACTTTACCCCACCCTTGGAATAACTCAGCAATAGCTAATAGGTAACCTGAATAAATAAAAATGGACAAAAAGATTTGGTCTGGCTTGAGCATAGATGAGCAGTTATAGCATCTTATAGTCGCCCTGTAAACCCTAAGTACCAAATAGTGTTATGTAAATCCAGGCACTTTGCCAATTCAATGAACCTAGCAACCAGTGATATTACTAGATACACTAGAAACAGCTGGTCATTTTGTCCACCTGTGAATTCCCAATACAATTTTCATTGTACAATTTAAAAAAAAAAATTGGGCTTTATTCCTTGTCTACATCATTAAGGGACCCTCTACATCATTTCACCATTATTGGTTTAAGCTGGACATGATGCATCAGTGAGTGTGTAGGTCAGGTGTTTTTATAAAGTTGAGTGTGAAGTCCTGGGTTTGATTTCCAGGGGATAGTGTTATTTGATTTTACAATCAGGAATTTTTCAATAGCAGCCACGGTCTGGATTTGTGCACGGTTAATGGCAATAGGCTCGCTCCCTATTTCATGACACTTGAACATAACTGGTGACATTTCAGTATACCTAATAGTACTCCCAGATTTCAGCAGTTTAGGCAAAGGCTCTGCCTAACCCTTTGCGGATTACAGGCGTGGTTCCATTATTTTCAAATTCTCTTAAAATGGAACTAGTGATAATAAATAACAACACTAGTTCCATCGTGGAACTGTTAATGGGACTAGTGACAATGAACCATATTTACGTCATGTAGTATTAAAAAACTTTTAGATTTTCATCTGGTGCGTTGGGATTTATTTATTTATTTTATTTATTTATTTAAGGCTCGTCAACAACACAAACACAAACATGGTTATTTTACATTTTAGAGGTCTTATTCTAGTGTTAGTGTCAATAATAGACGTTTTGGGATTTTAATTTAATAACTTCAACAACTCTGCATCCAGTTAGACTGCAAGCCGACCCCTACATAGCAACAAATCTGGGGAAAGACTAGGCAGATGTTGATCATGATGACTTAAACAACTGCACAATCACATCATATTTCCAAGTGTATGTAACTTGATGGGTCTCAATTATAAAATATAATTGTGAAATTCTCATCTTTTTATGAATCACTAGGCCCGCGACATCGTCCTCGAAAATTGTGATAACTCGGCTAATTTGCATGATATCAATATAAAATATAGCCTATGTTACTCGGTAAAGATGTAGCTTTCTAATGGTGAAAGATTTTTTTGAATCGGTTGAGTAGTTCGTGAGTTAAATCATAAGAAACAAAAGATCAAATCTTTCCTCTGAATAATATTAGTGTACTGTAGACTATCAACACACATTCTATTGAGTGTTGTTTTAATGCCTCTTCTATAGACTTTCATAAACCTGATGCTAGATCATTGCATTAGTACAGTACAATCCGTCAAATGTCTTCAATTGATTTTCAACTTTATTGCTAAAACATTAGGTTCAAGGTTGATTGGGAAAAAATGTTATTATTGTGCAGCTATTATTGTTGTATGTTCAAAAGTAGGGCTGCAGCAGCTTTAATACACTTACCACACTTGCATTATAAATAAATAAATAAATATCGCCGGACATTAACACACAGCGCCATCTAGTGCCACACTAAGCAAGGCTTGTGTCGTGGACACCAGATAGTTGATATACAACATATATATAAGTACTTTTTTGTTTGTAAATTCATACTTATTATACATATAAACATCCATGACTCGGAAACAAATGTCCATGCTCATCACACAAAAATTTGCTCCTACTGGTATTCGAACCCAGGACCCTAAGAACGTAAGGCAGCCTCACTACCACTACGCCATTCGGGTCGTCAAATTATGTTTGGTTGGTAGGCAATATTTCATCTCCAGTATTACTTTTCTAGTGTCTAGATTTGTACCCGATTAATGGTAATAGCCGCGCCCGATCGTCCCCTATAAAAACTGGCGAAATATGGGTGACCTAATAGGTATACCTGTGCCTAACTGTTCGGGCACTGCAGGCTTGATTTTGTTATTTGTTATGTTAAGGTGAAAGCGTCAGGGTGGCCCGCGAAATTCAAATTTTCTTGGGTTTTTTGCAATTTGCAGGGCAGTGCTGGTTGTTGGTGGAAGTACCGTTCGCGGCTGTGGGGCGTATGTGGTTGCAGAATTGTAGTCATCAGAATCATCGGTGCAGCCCTCCCAAGTTCATGAAAGTCGAGGAACGAATTTTTCACGGTCATAGTCGTTCCTCACTTTTATGAACTTTGAGGGTTGTGTTGATGATTTTGATGATTATAATTCTGTGACTGCATAATTGTCTTGCAGCCGCGAACGATGTTTTCATCAGCGTACCACTTGGCACTGCCCTGCAAATTTTTTTGCAATTTCTACACTGCCCTGCAAATTGCAAAAAAATTTGCAGGGCAGTGTGGGGCAAAAAAATTTGCAAAAATATACGCCCCACAGCCGCGAACGGTACTTCCACCAACAACCAGCACTGCCCTGCAAATTACAAAAAACCCAAGAAAATTTGAATTTCGCGGGCGACCCTGACGCTTTCACCTTAAGGCGATTACACGAGCTAAACGCGAGTTTTATAATTACTAAAAGTATATGATTCACTGCTATAAACAAGACCAGAAAAATATATGATATTCTTCAGGATATATGCTAGCATGATACTGTTTTGAAAACAAAATACAATTAATTTGGCTCGATAAAAAGAAATCACGAACTTACCTCTAAAAATATCTTTCAAACAATAAAAAACATACTAATATGCATGCGATCATTCTGATTTTTTGGCAAATAATTCTACAAGTAATATATTAGCATGATACTGTTTTAGTTTTTTAATCCAATCAATAGTTTTTTTGTAAATCGATCGAAACCACTCATTTCGCGCTATTTGGCCCGCAGTGGCTGACGTAACAACCACTTTGTAGTGCAAGCTGATTAAAACTTTATTCTAACAGCATTTCAAACGAAGTTTGAACCACCACAAATCGAGTTGCTAATTTAGCTCTTATAGGCGCCTTAACATAACAAATAACAAAATCACGCCTGTAGTGCCCGAACAGTTAGGCACAGGTATACCTATTAGTTCGTCGTTGGAAAAGGGGTTTGAACTTTTGCCCGGATTTTTTACCGCCGCTTTGATTTTTTTTCAAAGTAGCGGCCACGCATGCGACCTATATTAATCGATAGCTGGTACCAAAACATACAAGTTTTATATGAGGCAAAATGTTCTAAAGTGTCACGTTTCCGAGATAAGAGCTATCAAAGTTAAATTCCATTCACTAATGGAATTTTCAGCACACCTTTGATTTGATCTGACACGCATAAAACGTGTATCAATCGATAGCTGGCATCAATACAAACACTTTTGTTGGAAACAAACCACTCTAAAGTGACACGTTTCCGAGATATGAGCTATCAAAGTTTAAGTAAAGTCATTGAGCATCTTCAGCACAACTTTGATTTGATGATGACGGCAGCTAATTTAATATTAATAAAAATAATTTAAAAGACATTGAAGTGCAAAGTTGTTCAATAAATTCTCCCAATTCGGAAATTCAAAAAAAAAAGTCTGCTCCATCATGAAAAATCTTATTGTTCAATACTTTTTTCTAATAAGCAACAACATTTCGTTGCTTCTAGTACTAAATAACTGAATTCATGGTAACAGTTTGCACTGTGATTCTCTTATTGCACCCAGATTATGTTTATAGCACGTTTGTATGTCCAAATCACAACAGTGAAAACCATCTCTAATATTTACAAGACTGACCCCTATCCAGATGGCGTCACAGCTGTACGTAAACCTCACAAACTTGGTGGAGGCCCACGTGAAGGCCAACATCGAGCAGTTCCTGTCCGAGAGCATGGACCGGCAGGTGTTCCTCAAAAGGATGGACGACTGCTGGCGCGCGCACTGCCGTCAGATGATAATGATCCGCAGCATCTTCCTCTACCTCGACCGCACATATGTACTGCAGAATCCTAGCATACATTCTATATGGTGAGAACTTTTCATTTTTATAACCTTCTTCGTTAATCGTAACGCGCGTAAACTGGCTCATCTCCTGTCGTGCACTATGTGCGTTTCCACGTGCACTTTGAGGGACCTGTCCGAGGCCATCACCAACGCCGTCGCGGTGGCAGAGTTCTGGTCAAAACTAATTATTTGACTAAATGAGGATCATCGACACCTCTACCAAGCTTTCGCTGGAGGAAGTCGTGATATTATATTAAATCTCTAAATATAATTCCAGGGACATGGGTCTAGACCTATTCCGGCATCACATAGCAATGAACACTCTAGTCCAGACGCGCACAGTGGACGGACTCCTCACACTGATCGAGCGGGAGCGAGGCGGCGACGCCGTCGACATCTCGCTGCTCAAGTCGCTGCTACGGATGCTCTCCGATCTGCAGATCTATCAGGATGCTTTTGAACACAAGTTAGTATTCATTTACAGCCATTTTCAATAACTAACTAACAGGTATCGGTAGGTTGCTATCTCTGTCTGTTTACGTTACGTACCGATAGAAACAAAACGTCACAGAAAAGCTTTCTTTGATTTTTCTATGAATCAAGTGACAGGTATGTGACCCAGATAGGATATTTCAAGCTAATTTGGTTTATAGAAACATCAATAGCGACAAGAGTAGGCATATTAATTGATAGTTATACGTAATTAAGTTACAGAAAACGGCCTTTAGTATTTTCACTGCACTAATATGATGATGCTGTAGTCATATTAATTTATTTGCATAAGTACGTTTTGAAAGTATTTTAATTGTAATTTCTTAATGTGTGAAACACTAATTTTATGAGATAGGTTTTCAATCTCAAAGTTACAATCGTTATTCCACTTTTGAATGTTGCTATACAAGAAGAAGTTGGATTTTCACATGATGCACAAAATACAAAAACATACGTGAGAACCTTTGAAAAATAATAGTAGTTGCCTACAAGCGACAGGAAAACATCAGCCGAAAAGGGTAGTATTCATATTTTTAATACAATTTGATTCAGTGTATACAGAATTGCCGGTTACACCTTATCGGTAACGATAGTCTATTCTATTATTTATAATAACCAGTTGCTCTACCGTTAGACACGTGCTAGTTTCAAACTACACGAATAGTTTCAAAACTACAGAACTCTTATTCATGCACCGATCACGCGGCTACGTCACGAGGTACGACGCCCACCCACCACGTGATCAGCAAACGTGTTTCTTAGGTACAATTACCGTAAACGATCTTAAACTACAAACTTATGCGATGAAAGCTATTTGAAATAACATAACCGCAAAACACGCTTTCACGGTTTGATTGTTCTTTGTTTTGAGCTCAAAATTCAGTCTATAATATTCCCCAGTGGGAATAGGGAATATGCATGTATTGTTTTCTTCACTTAAATCAATTAATTACACTATTATCAACCCAAGAAAAGTATTAAAAGTTAATTTCAACTACTGCTTGTCGCTTAAAAATAATACTAAACTCCTGCAATTTTCTATGACAGTTCAAACGTCCGTGATGGTCGCGACCATACTTTGACGTCATTTATCAAAATCTACCTTGTTTATATCTATTTTTTTTTTGGCCTTAATAAAGTAATTTTACTAATCGCATGTGCTTTATTCAAGCAAAAATTACGATAACGATATTATAATAAAATCGTAGTGCAACTTTACCTACATTTCAAATTAAAGTAATTTTTTGACATATGAATTATGATGTCACTACCACCGTTATCGAGGACGACGTGTTTTGAGAGTGCGTTCCGTTTCACCAAAAACGTGCTACATAAAACAATAAATTGTAAAATAAGTGATGTATTAAAAACTTAAACAAGCGCACCATAATGTTTATAAGCGCCAATACAAGGCATTTTTAATAAATAAAAAGAGTTTTGTATTTCTTGCATATTCCCTATTCCCAATTGATTATGCTACGTTTATATTTTGTGTTAGAACCAGTTCATAACCACACGTATTACTCCTTAGGTTCCTCCAAGCGACGGAGCGCCTGTACGCGGCGGAGGGACAGCGACTGATGCGCGAGCTAGCCGTGCCGCAGTACCTCGCACACGTCGAGAAGAGACTTAAAGAGGAGAACGAGAGATTGCTGCACTACCTAGACCCATCTACTAAGTAAGTTATAGATATAATTAGCTAATGCCCGTGTGAAGTTTGATAATTGTCCCATGGGATCTTGCTACCGGGATAAAAAGTATACTATGTTTTAATCTAGGTTATAAACTACCTGTGTAAAAAATTTCACCCAAATCTGTTGAGTAGTTTTTGCGTGGAGATTGAATGTGGAGGTCAGATAGGCAGTTGCCCCATGATATACCAGCTCCGTTCGGTAAGTTTGGAAGTAGTTCTCAACATGGTTGGGAAAAGGTTAGGGCCTAAACCTTTTCCCAACGATTCTTCTATTTTTCTCTCATCGTCTAGCTAACTAAAAAAAAATAGAAGAATCTGTTCTTGATCGTGAATGTGATTCATATTTTCGCTAACTTGTTTTTTTTTTCTGTTTAATGTGCTCTGTTTTTTTAATATGAATGAATGATTTTTCTGTCTGTTTTCTTTTTTTTTTCATTCTAAAACTACGTTCTCTCTCAGATGGCAGTTAATCCACACGATAGAGCGTCAGCTGCTGAGCGAGCACCTGACGGGTATCCTGGGCAAGGGGCTGGAGGCGCTGATGGACGGCCCGCGGCTCGCTGACCTCACCACGCTCTATGCGCTCTTCAGCCGGGTCAAGGATGGGCTCATCGAACTTTGTAACCATTTCAATGCTTACATTAAGGTCAGTATGAGATTTGGGAAAGATTGGTTCTTGTAGGTAAAATTTGTTTGGTTTTAAACGGGGTGAAATTAGCTAGTGAAACACCGCAATTATTGACTTTCGAAACAAGATTTAAATGGAAAATTGAGGTTGACTGTAGGTAGTGTAGTAACTAGAATTATGTCCTACCAGTACTACATCTGCGAAGTAAGATAAATATTTGTAAATCAGTTCTTTATGCAAATACAGAGGAACTGATTTACAAATATTTCTAGTAACTAAAGAATCTGTGGTTATTTATCCAATAACTTAAAACCCAAAAATTAGCGCCCCAAAATTATTAAGTTTTTGCATTAGATAACAGAGAATACTATGCGTAAAACCAAAACTAAAGTTTATATCGCTTACATGAACGCACCTGGAAATCAGAGATTGTCAAAGAATGTTTGTATACGGACCCTATCTTCCAGAAAATACAAGCGTAATATTATGTTCTTACAGAAAAAAGGTCGTACGATAGTGATAGAGCCGGAGCGCGACAAGACGATGGTGGGCGAACTGCTGGAGTTCAAGGAGCAGCTGGACCACGTGGTGAACACCTGCTTCCAGAGGAACGACAAGTTCCTCTACTCCATGCGGGAAGCCTTCGAGTACTTCATCAACCAGAGACAGAACAAGCCAGCCGAACTTATTGGTGAGTAGATAACAGACTGCTTTTTTTTTCAGGGTTCCTTACCCGAAGGGTAAGCAA
This sequence comes from Xestia ashworthii, assembly GCA_950022955.1. Lineage (NCBI taxonomy): Eukaryota > Metazoa > Arthropoda > Insecta > Lepidoptera > Noctuidae > Xestia > Xestia ashworthii. The sequence goes on from OX465550.1 coordinate 23,151,636, forward strand.
CGGAACCCTATTACTAAGCCTCCGCTGTCCGTCTGTCTGTCAACTTGCTGTATCTCATGATCCGTCATAGGTTACTAGTATGTCTTCCTGTTGCCGCTATAACAAAAAATAATAAAATTTAAGGGGGCTACCCTATTACCATGGTACGGAACCCTTCATGCGCGAGTCCGACTCACATTTAGCCGGTTTTTTTAGGTTCTAGACAAAGTCGCTTTTGCTTGAATTTTGCAAAGTTGGAACTGAACATGATGATGAGGGTAGATACCAAATATCTGTAGTAATTGCTCCGGGTCAGCATTTTTGTTCAACAATACTGTTAAATCGAATGTCCTGAACTCCTGACCCTATAAAGTTTGTAGCACAACATAATAATGTCCCTGGATACTTAAACTTACATATTTTATTTCAGCCAAATTCGTGGACGTGAAACTCCGCGCGGGCAACAAGGAGGCCACGGAGGAAGAGTTGGAGCGCTTGCTCGACAAGATCATGGTGTTGTTCCGGTTTATACACGGCAAGGACGTGTTCGAGGCTTTCTACAAGAAGGTATGGTGATCTTCTTACTTACAGACCTTTCTCCTTTGGCACCATGCTAAGAGACACTGATGCAAAGTAGGGCTACGTTGGATGGTACTGTGACTATTCCTAAATTACCTTAGGCTGATAAAATTTTCGTTTTTCATAATTCGGGTTAATATTAGTGTTATGGTCAGCTTTCCCCAAAGGGAAGGAGCAGTGCCCCGCCTTCCGAATAAACTCTGTAGGCTTCGTCCCAGACTGGTCGGCCTCCCACTGACAAGAGGACTGATTCCCAATTTGGGGTTTGTCCTGCCCTGCCCCGTCCTTAGAGGCTAAGGGACAGGGATGGGGCACAAGGTGAAGTTAATATTGGGAATGCACTGTTAGACATACGTAAATAATCTTATGAGGCAAAACGTCAATAAAGTATGAAGCTAATAAAACAAAAGGACGCAAAGATATGATATATGATGGAAGTTTGATAGGAAACGTTACGCTTGCGATTAAGAAATTATTGATTAGTTCGTTACGTTACTTTATCTGATTCCAAAACTAGATGCAGCTTGCAAACTCAAACGGGCCGATGCAACAACATGGATCCGTTTTACATGTGCCTGGCGTACTTGTACTGTTAGACATAGCGCATAGTCCTACTAAGGACACTGCTACGAATTCTAACAGCACACGTTCCCTAAACATTATTTACGTGTCTTTCCCAATCCAAAGGCAGTGAGTTGTGAGGCCAATGCCATTGAGGAAGACAGGTTTTCATTATCTTTACTTACACGCGTACTCTTGTTGATGAACACCCTTACGGCTATCTACTCCAGTTACTATATCAACAATTTGCACAAGTGCATCGTAGACTCAGTCTGTAGCAGAACATATTGATGTTACTGGTGAACGCTGAAATGGTAATTTGTTTCGTCACTTCTCGTTCCTCTAATCTACCCCATGTCGAGTTTGCGTGTCTCGCTAAATAGTGTCGATTCCTAGTAGTGCCTACGAGGACGGCCTGGGTTTGTTTTGACGAGACACAGTATTACCTAGCGTTCCTTAGAACGAAGCTATCAATTCAGTTAGTGATCTTATATTGTCAATTACGGAATAACTTCCGTGATTATTTATTGTTTTGAGCTCTCGATATTTCGACGTCAACCCGCGATCATGGCGCGTGCAACAGCGTCGAAATATCGGGAGCTCAAAACAATAAATAATCACGGAAGATTCCCGTAAGTGAGAAAATTGATCCTCATTCACAGATTTTAAAAAAATGTACATTTAGCAAGAAAATTGCCATTTTAAACAAAACATTTTTTTGATACCAATCGATCCTGTTTCTAGTACTGATCAAAAAGTTCTTCTAGACCAACCCAGGTTGGAGTACTCAAAAAGTCTTCAATACCAGTTCCAGTTCTACATTACCAGTTCTGCTTTCGCCACAGCCCGACGCCTTTCTCATATCAACACTCACTTTTACTAGACTTAATACTGCTACTTATATTTAACTAATAAAATATTCATCGTCCACGGGGACTTGACGCGCAAGATGCGCGAATATAATACAGAAACTAAGCCAACTTTCCGAATCTAACCGATGTCCTATCGTAGTGCTTTCACGATTATAGACCTGATCTTCCGCGATCTAAGCCTTACCTCTCCAAGCGTCTAAGACCATCTCTCGCTCACCAGCAAACAGACACACATACTCAATTAATCTAAACAAGGCTTTCAACCCAACTGTAATAAACTTATTCAATCATAATCACACAGTCGACACTTTCGGACATAGGCTCATGGTGTTTTCGAAGTCTCCTAACTTATCTCTAATGGCTTATCGTCTGAACCCTATCGTGATGTACACCGACTGTCTCGTCATGACTAAAATATTTGCTTAATAATTCGGTGTATGTAACGGGCAGTCACAGTACTATCGTCTGGACCTAATTTACAAGAAACCATGGTAGGGTCTTAAAATTCATTTTCGTGCCATCTTTTCGAGCGTCAATACAGCTTAGGTGTTCGCCGAAAGTTTACGCATTATGACAACCGATACCGACGTGAAACATTTTCAATAAAACCGCGTTTTTGTTGGTGGTGTTTAGACGTACATTTACGCCATGATACTCGTAATGCTTACGCTGGATCATAGCTTAGCGCGGAGATATTATTTCGGGTCTAAAGAAATAATATTCTTGAATAGAAGCTTGAATTTTGCCATGCTTCGCTAAGGAATTACTTTTTAATCATCCAGTTGACCTTCCACAACATCATTCGAATAATGGAGTTCCACTCCCACATAAAAACTTGTCATAGGTAGAATGTCATTTTCAATTTCTTTCTTCCTTCGTAGGACCTCGCCAAAAGGTTGCTGGTCGGCAAATCAGCGTCCGTAGACGCAGAGAAGTCGATGTTAAGCAAACTGAAGCAGGAATGCGGCGGTGGCTTCACCTGCAAACTAGAAGGCATGTTTAAGGACATGGAACTTTCCAAGGATATTAATATTACCTATAAGCAAGTATGTATGAACCACCACGTAAGTTGTGACTATTTATCTTATTAATTTTACCAGTTTTTTTCAGAGATTTTTGGAGACAGGCTAATAATATATCCAAATCACTTACACGTCATATTTTAAACATAAGCTAAATGGGGTTGACGTTTTAAAAAATCTCAGGGGTCAAGAGTCCAGATAATATTAAAAAAAGTGTAACATAATGCAGCATCCAGAGAACGGGAAAACTACCCAGCGGACGTGACAGACGGAGCAGAGTGCAGCGCGTACGCATGAGTCCCCCCCCCCATACCCGTGTAGTGTCGGACGTAATAAATGTTTGTGTAGCACTTAGCGGCGTCGCAGGAGGGCGGCGGGCTGGAGCTGAGCGTGTACATCCTGACGATGGGCTTCTGGCCGTCCTACCCGCCCGTGGACGTGCGCCTGCCGGCCGAGCTCACGCGCCACCAGGACCACTTCACCAAGTTCTACCTGGCCAAGCACTCCGGCCGCAAGCTGCAGTGGCAGGCCACGCTGGGCCACTGTGTGCTGCGCGCGCACTTCACACAGGTACTCAATACTCTATACAGCACACACTATCACACAATATACATCTACATCTTTAGAAAAAATAGTTTAGGTTACTATAGTCCCTCACACATATAGTTTGGGTTACTATAGGCTCAGGAATGGTGCCCTGAAACAGTGACACGAGGTCGCGGCAGACCACGAAAGAGATGGCGGGACGAACTGGATGTCTTCCTTGAGAAGTGGAATGAAAGAGCACAGAATCGTGAACGTTGGAAGGAATGGAGGGAGGCCTTTGCCCAGCAGTGGGACAATACAGGCTAGCTATAATAATAATAACTATAGTCAGCCACGAGAAGCTATATTTTTTGTAAACAAAGAATTTCTACCAAGATACGTAGCGACAATTTAATCAACAACAAATACTCCCAAATTCAATCAACTCTAAATTTCATACGTGTAATACGAAACTAACGATCGATTTCACTTGATCGGGTTATATTTTGGCGATAAAAAGCGCTGTCCTCTGTTTTGTGGTACTGGAACGCATCTGACTTCATGGAACGTAAACGAATGATTGTATTTAAAATTCATAGTTTCTCGTGGCGCGGACTATGCAGTTTTTTTAAACTTTATTGCCAAGTGGATAAAAATCACTGTAATTTTAATAGAAAAAATTAACTGTCTAGCCTTTTCCCAACTATATTACGATACGAGGAATTTCCATGGAGTGACTGATTACCTATCTGACCTCCACAACCAAGTTACCTAGTTACCCCTTGGTGAGACTAGTGGTCTGATTTTCGGTGCCATGACTACCTGTAACGACTGTCAAAGATCTACAAATGACTATTTGCCTTACGTACTTCCGAAACACGAAATGACAGCCGGTACCAACGGCTTACGTACTTTCGAAACACGGAGGGAATTCGATATGAAATTCGTCGGCTTGTCATCAATAAAAAATAACAAATAACGTGTTACATTTCAGGGTAACAAAGAGCTCCAGGTGTCGCTGTTTCAAGCGCTCTGTTTGCTGCTCTTCAACGACGGAGACAATCTCTCTTTCGAAGATATCAAGACTGCTACTAATATTGAGGTAAGGAAATAATCATCTATAAAATTGTTGTACTGAAAACTTTTTGGCCTGAGACTCGCTTTCAATCAGACTTTATTCAGTATTTTATTAGAAATTCATTTTCCAACAAAATACTGAAACTTTCGGGATTATTTGACTGTTTAGAAATAGGAAAAAGTTGAAAATTGCGAGAAAACTTTTTTAGCCATCGAAATACGCCAGACACGGTTGGCGGACCTGGCGTTTTATCGCACTCGGGCCATAGCGTAATGTTAAATAGCCCATAACCTTCCTCAAGAACTCATATACAGGGTGTAAACCACCTCATCACAAAACCGTTAACCAAGTATTCTGTACATCAAACTAAGTAACTTTAAGCAAAAATTATTGCTGGGAAACAATTTTTTTTTTTTGAGGTTATAAATCATGTTTTGTGGTAGAACTCAATGTAACGCACTTAAAACATTGTGCTGATGGATGGATTGAACAGTACGGGGGTCGTGGAGGTGTTAAAAGTCAAAATCTTACAAAAATAACTTGTATTTAAAAAAATACTTGTCAAAAAGTTGTAACTTTGACCCCCCATATCTCCGTAACTAGAAGGTTCCCAGGTATGGTGTAGAACAAAAAAATGATCGCAATGATGGGGAGAACAAGTGCCTTTCGGCTTCGTGAAGAGGTGTTTTACACCCTTTATATATGCCTAGCCTTTTCCCAACTATGTTGGGGTCGGCTTCCAGTCTAACCGGATGCAGCTGAATACCAGTATTTTACATGGAGCAATTGCGTATCAGACCTCCACAACCTAGACAACACTGGGAAATATGGTACCACTTGGTAAGAACCTTCCTCAAGAACTGAGCTATCAAATACAAAGATATTTTTTTAAATCCGACTAATAGTTACAGGTATTAGCACGTTATAACGAGAAAATCAACTCTTCAGCTTAATTATATTAGTTGATTATAAATAAACATTTTCATTTCAATACACTTTTTTGAAAATGGGTTCATATCGCTCTACGATTAGGTTCAAAATACAATGTATTTCACACGCGTGCGATACTTATACGAAGTTCAAGTCGGTTAAATGCCTGTCAGCGGTAAATGTTTTTTTTAGTTTCGGTAAAGAGATATCCGTTATTGCAATTCTAGGCTCTATAACAACCTCGTCTACGGCTCGGTTGTAAATTACGCCTCGAATGCAATTACAAAATTTTCCTACTTATATCAAAATGTACTATTTTATTCGTGTGCAGGAAGGCGAGCTCCGCCGCACGCTACAGTCGCTGGCGTGCGGCAAGGCGCGTGTACTCACGAAGACGCCGCGCGGCCGCGAGGTGGACGACGCCGACCACTTCGCCTTCAACGGGGACTTCACCAACAAGCTGTTCCGCATCAAGATCAACCAGATACAGATGAAGGAGACGGTCAGTACGCTCATCACCTTTTATTAACTCATTTTTATTTCAGACTAGCTGATGCCCATGGCTTCGCCCGCGTCACAAATTATAATTATACTAAAACCTTCCTCTATGGTGAAAACAACATGAAAATCGGTGCAGTATTTTTTGAGTTTATCGCGAACAGTCAGACGTGGCGGAGGACTCATACTAAGATATTTTATGTTTTGCTGTTACTTCGGTAAAAATGAGTGCAATAAACTTTGTCTCCATTGAGTTGTTTACTTAAACTTCATGTACATGTATAATAGTGACACATATGCGTTATTCATGTTAAAATGAAAGTTGTTGTAAGCTGTGCTTATTGGAATACACAAGAAAGATTTCCCAATAAAAACAGTATCATTGAGGCAAAGTTTAATTTAATAAGGTCCATGTTCACCAAAAAGATAACAGTCTGGTTATCTAAAAACAGCTGTCACTGTGACATGTCCCCATACAAAACTGTGTTTTAAACATCTCTTTTAGATAATCTGACCGTCATCGTCTTGGTGAACATGGACCTTAGTTACTCAAATCAGTGTAAACAGCCTGTTTCGCTGTATTATAAGCTGTGTATTGCTATACCTAATTGTAGTGAAATCTTCTTCAGGCGCGTTGACCACTTTTTAAGTGAACAAAAAGCGTGGAACTTGCGTGGCGAACTAACCTAACCTAACGCTTCATAGCACTCGTAGCCGATCCGTCCCCAAAGACTCCCAGCATGTTTTTTTTTTCTTTTATCCTTGATAACTTAAATTGTTGCAACAGTAAAAACCTGTTTTATGAATGTTTCAGAGCGAGGAACAGAAAGCGACGGAAGAGCGTGTGTTCCAAGACAGACAGTACCAGATCGACGCCGCCATCGTGCGAGTCATGAAGATGCGTAAGGCGCTCTCACACAACCTGCTCATATCTGAACTGTACAACCAGCTCAAGTTTCCCGTCAAGGTACTTTATAAACGACATTTTTTGTAGTAACTAGTAGACTAGACAGGCCGATGAAAATGTGAACGGATTGTGTGAATAAGATGAAAGAAAAAGGAGTAAATTATAGCGTCACGGGTGTAAAATTGTGTGGTAATCGGTTGTTGTGGTATATGATGCGGAGGAATGAGGAAAATGTCGTGAGGAAAGTTTTGAATATGAATGAGGACGGGTATATGAGTAGAGGAAGACCAAAGTCTGATGAGATGACGAAAAATAGAGGAGTATGGAAGAAGAAGACATGCTGCGCTGACCTGAAATGAATTTTGATAAGGGCAAGAGAATAATGATGGCTGAGGAGAAAGGGACAAGGGCGGGTAATATTCATACACGACATTAAAGTTTAGAAAGGCGTCAAATACAGGGTGTAAACCACCTCATCACGAAGCCGTCAACCAAGCAGTCTGTACATTAAACTAAGTAACTTTACGCAAAAATTATTGTTGGGAAACGACTTTTTTTTGGGGTGAAAAATCACGTTTTGTGGTAAAACTCTATGTAACGCACTCAAAACATTGTGCTGATGGTTGGATTGAATAGTACGGGGATCGTGGAGGCGTTTAAAGTAAAAAATTAACAATAAAAACTTGTATTTGAAAAAAAACTTGTCAAAAACTTGGAACTTTGAGCCCCAATATCTCGGTAACTAGAAGGTATGGTGTAGAACAAAAAAATTATCGCAATGACATGGAAAACAAATACCTTTCGGCTTCGTTAAGAGGTTTTTTTACACCCTTTATAACGCTTTCAAAGCAGTACTTCTTCTACAAATCTGCCCTAAAAGCAGCATACTAGACCTTTCTGTTGCCTTGTTATAGTCCTCCATTACGAGTCGGCTGGATTTCGATGTAACTTTATGTTCATGCAATAAAAACGAAAAAGACTTTAATTCGCTCCGTTTTGGTTGGACATCGATATCTTGTCGGTCTGTTAGCTTTTATGGCTTAGACACAAAGATTTTTCTCTGACCGGGTCAAGCCGATTTCGGCTCAATATGAACGTGGAGGAAGCACTAGGAGTATGTGAGCTTTATAGCAGGTGGCATTTGGTGATTTCTGCCTCCCCCACGGAAAAAAGTGTGAGTTTATGTATGAATGTGTTAGTGGTCACTCTCTAAGTGAACGTAGAACGCTGGCTACCAGCTCCGATAAGCGCCGAACGTCGCCGACAAGTTCCGAAATGCTTACGCTGTCAGTACTTGTCGGCGCTTATCGGCGCTGAGTCGGCACAAAGTATAGAGACTGCCTGCGCGAATTGGTGCCGAGGCAGGTCGGCGTCGGCCGCCAGCGTTCTACGTGTCTCCCTAATGCTATGGTTGTTAATTTCCAGCCGGCAGACCTGAAGAAACGCATCGAATCCCTCATCGACCGCGACTACATGGAGCGCGACAAGGACAACCCGAACCAGTACAACTACGTCGCGTAATAGTAGCCCACTAGCGGCCATGCTGGCCCACCAGCGGCCACGCCGCCCCACTCGCGGCCACGCCCGCCCGACCGCGTTCTCACTACGACACCAACAATGTTCACTAATAAATGTCTCATGATGATACGATGCCGATGTTTGAACGATAGGAGCCTATCATGTGAACCTCGTGGTACATACGATTACGTGACAGCTTACCATCTGGGAAACAGGAATTCAGGACAGGGTTCAATGGTCTGAGGGTCTGTGTCACCTTTTAGTAAATACGCATTAAAAGGCATGAAACCGAAATGTAGTCACAGTTGTGACGTTTTTGATTTTTCTTCAAAGTTGCGGTGCGCGATGAAACTGGCATTCATGAGTCACGGCCATTTTCATTAACTTACTAACAAACAGGTATCGTTAGGTTATGTTATCTCGTGTCTGTTTGACATTTACGGACCGATAGAAACAGAACGTAACAGAAAAGCTTTCTTTGATTTTTTTATGAATCGGGGAGAATAGGGTATCTCAAGCTAACTTTGTTTATAGACACACCGATAGCTACGAGACGTGGCATATTAACTAACAGTTATACGTAAGTAAGTTATAGAAAACGGTGTTTAAAGAAACAAATAACAACTAGAGATATGGTGCCCCAAAGTGACGCTTTGCTGAGTTATTTGGTGGTAATTTTTTTTTACAACTTTACCTCCAAATAAAAGGCGATGGTGTGGCTACGCCAGTTTCAACATTTCAAAAATAAAAATCTTTATTTTGTATATAATTTCAAACTTTCGTAACATTAGAGGGCAGTGGCTATTTGGACATTGTGAAGCAGGCCCTAAGGGCAAGAATAGACAGTTATACAGTCGATATAGACTGTAAGTCAATGTAACATTTTCCATGACAAATGTTTTAAGTGTGTACTGCAAGTATTCCATCTGTCCCTGTCCTCTTGGTATGTCAGAGGTCAGACTAGAAAAGCAGGCAGGTCAGCAAAGAGAGATCGAACCGCATCAGGTTAGACTAGCAGAAGGATCTAGCTTGGGTACAGGATACTAGTCTACGAAGATCATTAGGCAACTGGATGGGCTGCGAACCACTCAGCGGCGTTCATATTCTTTATTGCACACAAAGTTAAAAGATATACATACAAAATTATAATAAATAGCTTATGTACAACGACGAGCTTAACCCAGAATTGGCATTCGCATTTGGACTGGGCATACGTCTTGATACCGTTCCAGTCCGTCAAATATCTTGCGATGGTTTAGATTTATTACAGAATATGTTCGAGTGGATAGATTTTAACAACATACGAGAAGCAGACTCTTAATATTCAATATTCGTTTTCCATTTGGCTCGTGCCGATCGGCAAACTCCGTTTGTCAGAATGGCGGCATTTGAAACAAATAATACAATAAATACACATCCGATTACGCTGCCCGTCTTTCAGGCTTTCTTTCGGGACTTCTTTGGCTCTTCATTTTTCCGTGGTTCTTCTTTCTTTCGGGACTACAAAGCGAGACCGGTTACGTGTGCCGGTCGCGCGTTTCGATATCCATAGACTTTAATGATAGCGTTCTCTGTTCATCGTGCAATATTAACGACCGGAGCACGCCTTTTTTTTTGTTTTTTTTCGGATGGGAAATCATCAAATAACTTCTCCCACTCTGGACGGGCGGGAAGAAGTGTCAGACTTTTACTGACTAAAACCCATCCATGTTCCTTCCTCGCCTTTTACGTTCCGGGGCCGCGGTATTTCTTTCGAACAGGCCCGCAACACCGGCGCACCCCTGACAGTTGCTTAATTAACTTGTTCGCTAGTAGACTGGCCAACCAGTCAAGTCAAGTCACCACGCGTAGCCTAGTACCGTGTCGTAGTGTCAATGCTCACGGCGCACCGACCTATGGCATCTGTCTCACCGCCGACTAGTAAGCGACATTTCTACAGAAGAAATAGTCGTTATTTCTTCTCCAGGATTGAACAAAATTGTTACAGTCGTGTAAAAAAGATACATATACATGTCAATAGTTGATCGCTGACTGTTCACACCGTTAACAACTCTGTGTAACAAATAATGCGTTTTAAGTTGCGAGCTGTACGCGCTTTTGTCGCTAAACGTCAGCAGTGGGGCATGTGCCCTACCTCTGTACAAAAGACAGACGTACCGACAGACTACGTATGTAGATCGAGTAGCTTACAGGAACACTGCCGATAACAATTGATCCACATATATTAAAGCAACTTATAGAGCGCAGGTTATTTCATAATACCGTAAAGCAACTCAATTAACACCTACGCTCAAAGTAAAGCATTCAAAAGGGTGTTTTATGTCGTGTGACGTAGTGACATTTCGTAGGTTATATTTGATGACACATGAACGCGCGCCAAAATATTCGCGTTACTTATATTTTACTACAATATTATACCGTATGTTCATTGAGGTAAAGTTGCTTTTTTACTAGCGAAATTATACAAATATTTAGATTGTTTAACACACTTTAATGCTTCATCTTGAGTCGTTGTTGTTGAGTTATTAGTGAGATCAATAGTACCTATATTGACCAGAAACGAAATTATTTGACTATGGTGTTTCTACTGACTAAAAATGAAGCTTCATGATTCATTGATTATTACTATTATTTAGGGAGTAACTACACTTACCGACGTGAAATTGGCTGGACCTTTAAGTCCGCGCAATAAAAGCGAAAAATTAATTCGTCTCGTTTCGATTCAGTCAACGCGACTCGATACTGCGGTACTAAATCCGACAAATGTTCCACGACGAATACCTTCTAATTCCGCGTCCGCTACTTTGGTTACTCCCTTCACCTGCGCATCAAGTTTATTCTACCGAGTACTTATTGAAACAAATGATAGATTCGTTAGATAGTGGTGACTTCTAATAATTATGTTCCTGAATAGGACACGGTACTTTCAGAATTAATTCCAGACAGGCTGATAGTTTATTAAAATTTGTAGCTCGTAAGTAAATCGCTGTTAACGAACCAGAGTTTATAAGAAAGCTTATGAATTATGCCCATTTTCACTGTCACTAAGACTTGAATGAATGTCGAAATGTAATTACACACGGCGACACACCGAGCTATACATATCCAGTATAACCTGACCTTGCTTTATATGACCTTCCCATACAATGAGAGATCAGCTTAATTTAGTTTTGTATAGCGTGATTGGTCGTTGTGCGTGCGTACTATTGGAATTTCAACTCTCAGCGCCGAATACAGCGTTGAAAATAAGAAGACACCAAAGTAAGCAAGTTGTAATTAAACAATATTCATTGAGAGTTGAAAAGCTTTTCTTTTTTCCGAGCTGTCGGTCGGAGGGCAACAAGAGGTACCGCTCAGTACCGGACTCCTGCGCATATTTAAATATAAAATAAAATAATTACACCTTAGAAATATAAAGTGTGATATTAGAGAATCGAGTACCCTCCGCTTGAAACAGACCAGTGAATAATACAGGAAATAACATTTTAAGTTGCATTATTTCAATAATAAAGGTCAAGTTAAAGGGCTTGGAACATTTTTGTATGAAGTGTGGCCGGATTTTTTTCTGCCACATTGATCTTTTTTCAAAGAAGCGGCCACGCATAAGGCCCATATAAATCAATAGCTGGTATCAACACAAACAATTTTTGTAAGAGACTAAATGTTATAAAGTGTCAGGTTTCCGAGACATGAGCTAATCCATTCACTGATGGAATCTACAGCAAAACATGTATCAATCGATAGCTGGCATCAATACAAAAATTTTTTGTACGAAACAAAACGTTCTAAAGTGTCACGTTTCCGAGATATGAGGTATCAAAGTTTAAGTAAATTGATTGAGCATCTTCAGCACAACTTTGATTTGATGATGATGGCAGCTATCGATTGATACACGTTGTATGCGTGTCTGATCAAATCAAAGTTGTGCTAAAGTTACTATCAGTGATTGGCTTTTAACTATAATAGCTCATATCTCAAAAACGTGACTCTTTAGAATGTTTTGTTTCGTACAAAACTTGTTTGTATTGATGCCAGCTATCGATTAATACACGTTTTATGCGGGACCGATCAAATCAAAGTTGTGCTGATGATTCCATCAGTGAATGGACTTTAAGTTTGATAGCTCTTACCTGGGAAACGTGACACTTTAGAACATTTTGCCCCGTATAAAACTTGTTTGTATTGATACTAACTATCGATTAATATAAGTCTTATGCGTGGCCGATACTTAAAAAAAAAAATCATAGTGCCGGAAAAAAATCCGGCCAAAAAGTTCAAACCCCTTTGCTAGCGGAACTCCGCGAGCGTGATGAGATTCGATTTAAAAAAAAGATAAAACAAAAAAACTGCTGTGATGATGTATGGCTGATATAAAACGGTATGATTATACTTCCTATGATTAATGTTGCAGTGCTTATTTATTATTGTACTCATCATAAAAACGTAATTATCAAAACTTAACTGTCACGGATGATATCACGTGACAGTTTAAGTTTAGTTATAAACCGTAGAAGCTTAGGCGCAGACGGTCGGTCGCGGACGAGTAAACATTGTGTTCTTTACTGCGACGCTGACGTCAGTGGCGACCGACATCCGTGTTTTGTTCTCGCTGACGTCACGACCGACCGTCAGCGTGACAAGAATTCAGGCCTTACAACAGTGTTGTAAACGTATAAAATTATTTATTACTATCAATTTGAACGTCACATTGTGTGCATTCTGAAAATTGACAACGTCGCAAATACTTGTCAAATTTTCGCTGTTTTAATTATTATTTTAATTTTACTGAATGAAATTGGTTCGTACACTAAAATATTGGCGAAGTCTTCATCATCTTCCTACGTTTGACCCATGATAATGCAATTTATAAACAATATTTTAGTGCTACACAGCGCGATATTCTATTTTATTAGTAATGTTAAAGAAAATCATTAGAACCGGGATAATTTTATCAGACAGTTATTTGCGACGTTGACAACTTGCAGAATGCAGCCTCTTCATTATTTCGATTCAATCTAAGATCACAGTCAGCTTCGTAGTACCGTGACGCTTATTCCCCGTTTTAACCAACACCAAGCGATACCTAACGTTGAAACTCCAAAACAGCGCTTTTATTTAGGCATCAAGACCGGTATTGTCCAGTGTTCGTGCAAACGGGGATTAGATTTACTTATATTAATAATTCCTGTAATACGTTAGGGGTATTTAGATTGGAAATTAAATAGGATAAGGAAGTTAAGTGTCTAGGAAAATCATGCGCACGACAAAGTTCAAAGCGAGACATGGATTTTCAGGTCTCGTTTCAGCGCTTGATAATGCTCTGAGAAGATTTAGTCGAACTGCGCATGCCGCTTATTACGAATGGTTTCCACCAAAGCGGAGCCCTGAGAAGTGTGAAAACCGACCAATCACATTGGTTGAAATCTACATCGCGGTTCTCATCTCTCCTGTGATTGTCTTGTACATCCCCTCTCCGCTCCGCTCGTCTCCGCTTTGGTGGAATCCAGGCCTTCATTGGAAACAGTTGCGCAAGCGCAACATCAAAGGTTGCTTGCTGGCAATAAATTGGGATTCTTGTGCTGCTGAAGTTGTTCCGTTGCGCAACAGTTTCCCAATGAATACACGGCCTTAGCTTGACCAATGTAAGAGGTACAGCGAAGTTGACCAACTCATTTTATCTCGCATGTTGTATCGTATCGTTTTAGTGAACTATCACAATTCCTGTTAGCATTGTTTGTCGTGATGTCCGGGTTGTGTTTTCTGTCAGTTTCAGGAGGGAACACTAATTAAACTATTTATAATTTTCCGTCATTGTTTTATTTGTCATTCTCGGGTATGTACAGTGGGCAAGAATTGTCTTTAAAGGTGGATGCACACTTATCCGCGCCGAAATAATCGAATGTTAGAATTACTATTATGAAATCCTATAAAACCTCGCACACTCCGCGTCGAATCGGACGAATAGATGACGTCATACAAATGAGAAAAAAATCTTTCGACGCGGTTGATTGCTTCGGCGCGGATAGGTGTGCGTCCACCTTATCAGTGATGACATACAGATATTAAATTAGAATTTTTCTAAAGCAAAGTCAACTTTTTTTTACTGTCACAATATTGCTTGTCATTATTTCGTTTATGGGCTGAGAAAACTTTATTACTTCAAATATCGTCAGAGTTATAACAATTTTTTTTTCACATAATACTGAAGAGGAATTCCACACAACAAAATAAACTAAAAATAATTTATTTTTACAATTACATATGTACAATAATTACATTTGCAACACAATAAGTTAAAAAATTAATAACAATCAGGAAGACATTGCACAATAACTATCCTTTTTACTGTGCCCTGTACTAAAAATAATACCAATCGAATTGAGAACCTCCTTTTTGAAACCTGTTAAAAAAACGACTAATGGCCATTTTCACTGCCACAAAGCAACACCCAATAGAATTGCTAAATAAATAGAGTTACTGCTAAAATTTCAGCGCAAGTCGAACGACAAACATTCAAAAAAACGATTTTGTGCCCCCTAATGTTAATGATGATCGTCTGGATCTCAGATCAAATAAAAAAAGTAGATACCGCACGGCCTTTACCAATAGTGAAGCCACAAAACTCTGCTCATTCAAGTAAACACACGCACTCACGCACACACATGCACCAAAACTATGCTCATTTTTGTTATTATCCTATGGGTTGTCGTGCAGTAAGTTTGCCTTAAAAATGCCGTCGTGTGTTATGAAATGGTGTAAAAACAACTCGAAAGTGAACAAAAAGTCTGAAGGAATATCGTTTCACACATAAGTACTCACAAGACTATCTTTTTTTATATTATTCAAACACAGTTTTGAGGTTATTCCACATAAACAACGTCAATGTCCCGAAATGACGTATCGAGAGAGTGTTGCCAGGAGTTCGTATTTGTAATACCCAAAAATGTGGGTAAGTAAGTTGTAGGCAAAGTCATAGCAAAATAATTAGGCACAGAGTGGACATAATTATTGTTTTATTTTATAATCACTTCATTTTATGTAAATAGTTATTTTTTCTACTCGTTTCTTTCTACATTCTCGAGTACTTACCTTCTATTTTTTACTATCAAATATTATTGGTTTTAGGTTGCCAGCAAATATTTTAATAAGAGATGAATGATGATGATGAGCTGCTATTCGACAGAGTCGAAATGATTCCGTCTTTGTTTGTTTTATGTTATTTATTTTTAATACTTAAACACTCTTTTCATAACCTTGTTGAATTTTTTTTCGGGACTATCTGTTGAGTCCATTTATAAAGTGATCCTACACACCTCCTACATATTTATAATGTTATTGTAATTTATGAGACATTTATTTTCCCATTGGCATATTACCTATTTTACGCAATTTTAAGGGTTTTTTTTTTCAAAACGTGGCAATACTTCATTTACTCACACATAGTTGAAAAAATGGCGACACTTTCTTGTTCTAAGTGCGGTATCTACTTTTTTTATTTGATCTGAGGTCTGGATATTTAAAGTTGCCTATAACTGCTGGCCAGGCACAATTATTTCAAAAATACAGATCAGATATCAGTCAATAATTGATATTATATGATAGAAGCATTTGACATGATGACGTACTACAATAAATGCATCACAATAATTGTCTAGTTCAAAAGCCACTTATTACCAAACTTCAGTATTCGGACGAAGAATTGGCACACCCCGGGCTGGTTGATTTCGAAAAACGAATTTTCGAGAAGACTATTATCCATTTTCAGTAATATTAGACGCCTGTATACCTAAATAGAAGTGCGCTGTTAGATTTCCAACCCTCAACTATAAAGTGCAGAAAGTTGAAAATCCAAAATCACGCTTCCATTTAGTGTGTTAGCAGAAAACGGACATATTATGCGTCAAATTTCCAGTCTCATGTCAAATAAGTAGTTCAAGGTAGTGCCGTGCCTGTAGATCATTTCTGTAGTATTTTGAACACAGTGTCTAAGTGATCCTTGTGATAGTCCAACTCTTCGGCGAGAGCGTTCGCGAGCGTGGTCGGCGTCACGTCTTCTTGTAAGTAATCGCGGAGTAACATCTGAGGGAATGACAGGAAAATGATTATTACGGTAAAACTGACATAACTGGCGAAGTGGTACTATTGTAACACCTCTGCCGCGCCTTATGTTAAACCGAAGTCAATAATGCAAGTAGCCATTTTTATAACCCCCGACGCAAAAACGACGGGGTGTTATAAGTTTGACGTGTCTGTGTGTCTGTCTGTGGCATCGTAGTGGCCAAACGGATGAACCGATTTGGATTTTGTTTTTTTTTTTTTGTTTGAAAGATGAATTAATCGGGAGTGATCTTAGCTGTTTGATAAAAATTAGTCCAAGATGGCCGCCGACACAAAATGGCGGATAAGTAACATATTTATTCAAACAACCCTCAATATGGGTATCAAATGAAAGGGCTTGACTAGTAGAATACACTATAGTAAATTAAAAATCCAAAATGGCCGCCACCACAAAATGGTTAATGAACGAATTATTTTTTTATTTTACTTTTAGTACATTGTGTCGGGGGTTTTTTAAATTTTAAATTTACTTTTACTTGTTACTATGTGAAGTAGGAGTAGTAATGTAAGAGAAAATATGCGATTGCAGAAGACCAAAAGAATAGAATAAAAAGACTACATTTTTACGCTGTAATATCCGAAGCGTTAGGGAGAGTTGTACCTAACGCGCGAGACAAATAAAAGAGGCGTCGGGCGAGGGCGAGGTGATGGCGCGGCGCCGTTGCTGCGTATAGCAGGCGCGCTGACTGTCGGACAGGCGAGGCGCGGCCGCATTCTAGTTTTTAAAGTCTATATTGCCACGCATTTTGTTTTGTTCTCTCCTGTGTACACTGTCCGGCATGCCACTGCTAGCTGCAGGTGTGCAAAGGGCGTCACACCTCTACTATACATTTTGTATGAAATATCAAAGTGGCGCCGCGCCCGCGCCACACGCCGTCCGACGCCTCTTTTATTTGTCCCGCGCCTAATCGTACACCCACACTTCGCCAGTTATATTTAAGACCCATGTAATAAATAGGGGCGAAACTATTCCCATCAGGCCCAACAACACTGTCCGACCTGGGAGTCCTGGGAGCTCTTGCTCAGCAATAACGTGTGTTACCTGTGGCGGCACAGCGCCGCCATGCCGCAGCAGCCCTCGCCGTAAGTTATCTCCAGCAGAGCGACACAGCGGCTGGTGCTGGAAGTACTTGTGCCACACGGACCACGCGATGCCGCGCGAGATCAGGTACGAGTAGTACTTGGCGCCGTAGCCGATTAAGTGACTGAAGCGGTGCTGCCATGCCTGGTGACAGAAAGTATCGGTTTAGCTCAGAATAAAAAATAGTAGATTGTATCATAAGGGAGCAAAATAATATTTTTACGGCGAGGGCGCTTTTTTGAATCCAGAGCGAAGTGAGGGATTCTAGAGTAGAATCCCGAGCGTAGCGAGGGATTCTTTAGTAGAATCCTGAACGTAGCGAGGGATTCAAAGTACGTCGCCCGAGCCAAAAATATATTTTGCGCCCGAGTGATACACTCTACTTTTCATCACCCACTATGAGAAAATAAAAGGCGCCTCATATTTTATTGTAATATTGATATTTAATGAAACAGAGTAACAACTAAATTGAAATTACCTAAGTAGTATCTAATAATAAAACAACTAAAAACTTATATTTACATTTGAGACATTTTCACAATTTTGAAAATTAATTGTTACAGTTTTATTAGGAATAGAGATTGTTGTAGATTTAATTTTATTCTGCGTGTTTGAAATAATGTCAGAATGTGGCTCATTTTGAGGAAAATGTGACGGTGAATCTCTTTGTTTGGATGTAGATGGGCGCGGCGACAGTGGCATGGATGGATTAACTGAAGGTTGCAATTTAATGTTTTCCACGATGCGTTCACATGTTTTCGCCTTGTTCTCAATGGAATCTTCTATATATCCCTCTGCTACAGCACTCGACTTCCATCCTCCATGTCGCTTGAGAACAGTTAAGTCCGCTCCAGAATCTGCCAACAGGGTAGCAGAAGTGCGACGAAAACAATGTCCTGTATATAGCTTGATATCTGGTAACTTCAAATAAGTAGCGATTTCTTGTGGCATGTAAGAAATTTTATTTTTTCCCATAACTTGTTTGAAGCACTTGCCATTTTGATAACGGATGAAAAACCGATTGGTCTTTATATCAGCAGGACGCAGGTCCAGGTATTTCTGTACAATAGTTTTGTATTCTCCTCGGATTACGAAGGATCGGTCAATTTTTGTTTTTGTGTCTGTCAGCTTTACTAACAGTAAATTATCCGAGTGATTTTCGACATCATCAACAGTTATTTTTTAAAGTTCATTGCCACGACAAGCTCCATGTACTCCGAAAATTAAAGCCACCTGTAACAAAACCGAATGTGAATAAGACAAGTACCTATCTATCGAAGTACAGGTTACAATAAAATGCGCATTTTAAAACACTGGTTATACTTTACTAATTCACCATATATACATACATACTTACTTACTTTTACGGCAAGAAAGATGTTGTCGGGTGCCTCATTAAGGAAAGTCTCCACGTTTTTGACTGAGAACACTTTGGATTTTTTAGGTTTAAATCCATCAGACATCCTCTTCAGATACGCTATTAATTTCGAATATGTGTCCAGTTTTACGTCGTTATTAGAACTGACTGTTGATTTTAGCATTGAGTAGGTACTCCAAAGTGTGGAAGGTTGTTTAGTTTTGGCTAAGTACTGGAAGTAGGCCAAAAACACAGATTCTGAAAAATTCTTGGCGCCTCTTGAATTTCTCCATTCAATAAAATTACCATAAGCTTTCATATATTTCTCCCGGGATTTTGCAGGTAGTAGATTATCCATCACATTTCTTGCGTCAGTTCTAATACTATCAGGAGTTAATTCTATACTTTCACTGTCACTTGAAGAACTCATTTTTCAAAACAAAATCATGAATTTCTATCAATCCGTGAAAATTGACGAAAACGCGGGCTATAGTTCGCGCGTTTTTAATTTTATTTCTTTTTTTTTTTGTATTCAGCCGGCGCGCGGCGCTACTATGGGCCGTCGCACCAGCCAGTCTTTATTCAAACAATATTTGCGTTCGATTTCTTGGGCGCTGAACACAAGATGTTCCAAATTCAAAAAGTGCGCGGCAAAGATAATTGCGGCGCACTTATAAAGAGGATTAAAAACTCATTACTGCCCGCTAAAAGTTTCTTAAAGAAAACACCACCTTTGGGTGCACTTAAAGGCGAACCAAGTCGTCTTTTTCGAATAGATGGGATGAAAATATACTTACAGAATGGTAAGGTAGATTGTTTTACATTGCCTCATCAATTTATACCACCAGTGGGAAGTTTAAAATTTTCATGTTCACTTTCTCTTACTAATCGATTTATTGCGCTTGGGATGGGTAAGTGTTTTTTTTTTTAATAATTCCAAGAATTGTTTTTTAGCATATTATTTGTAGATATTTTTTTTACTAAGAAAGCAAAGCCTTGTTTATAAATTCTTTGGTCACTTTGTTTACTGAGTAGCAATATGGCATCGATGTGGATGTTCTTATAATAAAAATACGGTGATAGCTTCTTATGAGAGAGTAACTCACGGTATTCTCAACGTAGGGCAGGCCGTAGTACTGTTTCTGCACTCGCTGCAGCACCTCCGTGGTGGAGCCGCGCTGTGACGCGTCGGCTCCGTGGTAGTGCTGGTCCAGCGCTGAGTAGAATACCTGCGGGGGACACGGTACCTTTCGGTCAAAGCTTATTGTGATATGGACACGCCCTCCATATCTAGGTCCCAATTTGACTAATGAGGTCAAGCTATTTTGATATAATAAAAACATTTAAAAACAAGTAAAATTCAATTTAAAACTCCTGACACATAAAACATAAATGTATATGCATCCACCATTTTGTGGCGGCATGGCCACCTTGAACCAATTTTCAGCAAACATAACTAAGAACACTCCCGATTAATTCACCTTTTAAATTAAACAAAAAAAAAATCGGTTCATCCGTTCGGGAGCTACGATGCCACAGACAAACACACACACAAACACGTCAAACTAACACCCCGTCGTTTTTGCGTCGGAGGCTAAAATAAACGAATGACAATGATTGGACCTAGCAAAAGCACCATTACTTTTACAGAAGTCTGTCCCATTAATCCGAAGCAAAAACTTAACAAATTGCCTATTTCTTCACCGAAAAAAATGATCCTAATCAGTTAAACGAAGAGGACCTGTCCCAATGCAATTTTACTGGATGGAGTCTTATTTGTCGAATATCTACTTATTACTTTCAGTGACGGAGAAAGAATTTCTCCAATGTAAGAGAGTATACTGTCATGCTACCCAAACTAAAATAATATTCTAGTAAGATTGCTGATTGGTTACACCATACCGATAACGTTGAACATCCGAAAGTGAAGTTATACCTGTAGTTGCATCTCACTGGCTCCAAACAGATGTTTAGACGCGCAGAGCCGGTGCAGCATATCATCGGGCATCGGCTCGCGCGTCTGGAAGTGACGAGCGAACCGACGGATCACCTGCAAGTTAATTATAACGGTAATTAGTGCCTGTGCCGGCCGGTCGGGTCGGTTTTCAAGGTCTATCTGTCAAATATTTACCTGTTTAAATTAATTTCACAATATACAGTATGTTAGTTTAAACGAGGGACTTATTCAAACCCGCAATAGTCCATGCTTATATGATACTAATAAACATATGAACAAAAAGAAAACACTAATACATAACAGATAGATCCATACCAAAAACTTCGCCTAAGTTTCGCAACGTGTGCGCAATGCGCTTATCGCAGAACATATGTGCGGGTCAATGACCTTTCTAGGTATAATCCATTTTCCCTTCATACTTTAAATCTGGCTTTGGACAGGCAAATATCTAGGTAACTAGGTACTGACCGAATGTTCGCAGTCGTTGATTGACACCTTGCATAATAATTAACGGTTCCTCGCACAATATCACTAGATAACACTTAAGCACGAACCATAATCCCAATATTCTTCACTGGAATGAAGATAAGACGTAATTTTTGGTTATTCAAGAACACGTTTACAGGACACCCATAAATATCGCGAAGTAAGCGGGGTGTTTGTTAAATGCGATACGCGGAAACGCAATAATAGACAGACATGCGGAAGTAACGGCGCTAGCGCATACACTGAGGTCAGCGCGGGGTGGCGCGGGGATGTGCCCTGTCGGTGCATCGGGGACAACACAAAGGAAAGGGGCGGAGTTTGCGCACGGAGCTCAGGACCGGCACGTGTTTTGCCGCGTGACATGAGGAATATATTTAATTAGACAATAATGTCAAAAATTAAGGTTATAGGTTTTTTACTTATTTGGATTGAGAATAGAATACTGAATACCTTCCCTCAATATGTCCCCCGTTTAACCTAACACGCTGTATACTGTTGGAAATATTTTATAAGGTTCAGGGTTCAGGTTTTTATTTATATCCGTAAAATTAAAAAAATATAAAACTGAACCTATCGCGTGTAAAATAATCTCATTCATCATATGACGATACTCTCATCACTACTGTTTACTATACATTTCGTTATACATTTATAGCTCGGCGCCTGGCGAGGCATCGCGTTCTGTGTACGTTGGCGGTGAAAAGGTTAAAATGTTGGTCTCGGCTGTAATTTGTAGATTTTAGACAGTCAATACAGGTTTTCTAAAGTCCGAAATCTGATAACCAGTCACTCCTAAGAGTACCATGTTATCTGGCTAATTGGATTGTCATGGAGGTCAGATAGGCAGTCCCATCATTGATACTCTTGTATGGACTTTAGTGGTCCACCGTGGAACAGTTACCTGCGGGCTACTTGCGAAGTACTCCATCAGCACGGAGGGCACCTCGGCGAGGTCGGTGGCACAGCGGGTACCGGACACGTGCTGGTGCGTGGCGCGGCCCAGCATCGAGTGGAGAGCGTGGCCCATCTCATGGAACAGGTTGTCTACACCTCCCGCTGATAGCAAGGCTGGCCCTGACCGGTGCCCGCCGCTTAGCGATAACATCACTACGACTATTGGATTCTGGAAAAATATGTGTCTTGTAAATCTTCTATCAACAAAATTTGACAACAAGTCACCTACTTAAGAATGAAGCACATAAACTTTGAAAACCAAAAATAAGCCAGTTCAAGCCCTCAATCATCATCTATCGTGATCTTCAACAAGTTTTCTAATGAAAAACGATACGAGGGCGGGTCAATAAGTCCGTGACTTTTTGAATTTCTGACCTCTTTACTGAAAAAGCAACACTACTCCTGTCAACAGGCATCTGTCAGTTGACTCCTGTCAAAATTTGAACTTGCTGAGTCAGTTAGTTTGTGTTTGACAGCTATCTTTATCAGACTACCCAGTAATTTGAGGAAAAAATGGAAAAAAGTGAATTTCGTGTGCTTATTAAGCATTATTTTTTGCGAAAAAAAACCATTACCGAGACCAAGGCTAAGCTTGATAAATACTATGGGGACTCTGCACCATCGATTTCAATGGTAAAAAAGTGGTTTACTGAATTTCGTTGTGGCCGTACAAGCACTGAAGATGCCGAACGTCCTGGACGCCCAGTTGAGGTCTCTTCACCCGAAACAAT
This sequence comes from Xestia ashworthii, assembly GCA_950022955.1. NCBI lineage: Eukaryota > Metazoa > Arthropoda > Insecta > Lepidoptera > Noctuidae > Xestia > Xestia ashworthii. Next base: position 23,174,789 of record OX465550.1, read on the forward strand.
CGAAAAAATTCACGATATGGTGTTGGCCGACCGAAGATTGAAAGTGCAAGAGATTGTGGAAGCCGTAGGGATCTCGCATGGCTCAGTGGTTTCAATTTTGAATGATCACTTGGGCATGAGAAAGCTTTCCGCAAGATGGGTGCCGCGTTTGCTCACAGTCGACCACAAACGCAATCGTGTAACAACTTCACAGGAAGGTTTGGCGTTGTTTAATCGCAATATGGAGGAGTTTTTGCGCCGTTATGTAACCGTGGACAAAACATGGATCCATCACAACACACCAGAGACCAAACAACAGTCAAAACAGTGGGTTTCTAAGGGTGAATCGGCGCCAAAGAAGGCCAAGGTGGATTTGTCAGCCAATAAAGTTATGGCGATTGTTTTTTGGGATGCACGCGGGATAATCCACATTGACTACCTTCAAAAGGGAAGAACAATCAATGGGGAATATTATGCCAACTTATTGGACCGATTCAATGACGATTTGAAAAAAAACCGACCTCAAGAAAAAAGTTCTTTTCCACCAAGACAATGCACACACACACATGTGTGCATGCAGACATGCACACATGTGCAATTGCCATGGGGCAAAAATCCATGAATTGGGCTATGAATTGCTCCCTCATCCGCCCTATTCTCCAGATTTGGCTCCGAGTGACTACTTCTTGTTCCCAAACCTGAAGAAATGGCTTGGTGGAAAAAGATTTGACTCCAATGATGAAGTCGTCTCGCAAACAAAGGCCTATTTTGAGGACCTCGACAAATCATGTTTTTTGGAAGGGATAAAAAAATTGGAGAAGCGTTGGACAAAGTGTATAGAGCTCAAGGGAGACTACGTTGAAAAATAAAATGATTTATTTATCAAAAAATCTGTGTTTTATTCCAAAAGTCACGGACTTATTGACCCGCCCTCGTACATAATGGGTCATTTGTTTTGGTGATATTACGGAAAGGGAAACTACCGCTATTGTCATCACTGGCAGCAACTATGAATACGATCATCAGCGCATCCAAACCGCGTTCAAGAGCTCAGAAACTCGGAAACTCCACGCACCTGATAACTGCCATCTGGCAGCAGCTTCCCGCCCTGTATGGTGAAGTGGCAGTCCTGATGCGGCTTGCCAGGTCTCTCGTACAGATCGCAGTAGATGTAGCCCAGCAGGCCTTCGGACTCGTGTACCACGCCCAGCTTGTATACGTCCGGGGACCACGACTCGCCTGGGGTAACGAAAAGTTTGGGTTTGTGGGTGGGGTAGTACTTAATCTCACTGTGTCACACGTAACTACTAGCTGCACTGTACTAACTTCTACCCACAGCTTCACTCGATTTATTTAACTCACGGGAATATCTTAGCTTTGTTTCCTCAAGGATAATGTAGCTTCCATCCTTTCGTTTATTCATTTTTATACATATTAAATTTATTTTAAAATATTCTATTATAAAACTACTGATAGAAAAAAAAAACATTTAAAATATATGTAAAAAAAACATTATTTATCATTATAATTCTACATATATTGTTCCACTGCAGGGCAAAGGCCACCTTTCCCTCCTTCCAATTGTCGCGATCTAGTGCGACTTAGGCCTTTGAGAAAGAAGCTTTCTCAAAGGCCGCGAATCGCACGATTCGCACTTACCTGGTAACATTTCTTCAGCCTTCAAACTGATTCCATACAGTTCTTCACAGAGCATATTAAGGCCTTCCATGCACCCGCCCAGCGAGAAGTACGGACTAAAGTCTGAGTTGGCAACATTGAGCAGTTGCGTCTTCGCCTTATGTGTGAAGTAGGGGGTGTCCCAGCACATCAGACTGTACTGGTGAGAGGTTTCTTGCTTCTTCATTTTAAGCATAGCATCAAAGTCTATTTTCGCTCGGTCGTAGAGATTATCTGAGAGAATGTCGAGGAATTGTCGCACGTTTGCTGATGTTTCCATTGTACTCGCTTTTATGGCTCTGTGGGGGCAAAATTGTATGCGTTACTTGCAGATCTTGTAGAATTTCTTTTATCTTTACTTTATGGGGTCATTAGACAGTTCCGTACTTGATTTCAGATGTTATATAAGAAACTTTCATGTGATTTTCTTAAGAACTCAGCCAAAAATCTTCCATTTTTTGATGGAATCATCAAACATGTAAGATTTTTTGACGATTCCATCAACAATGTCGTAAATAAAGTTTTTGTGTATGAATCTGGATGACTAAAAGAGTAGGAGAAGACTAAGGAAACGATGGATGGACTGTGTGAAATGCAAATTTGATATAATATGGTGACCTGACCACACACATTTTTACTTTTTCGTTTTTTTCCTTTCTTACCTATCTGCGTAGCTCTGGAAGCCACATATGGAGGCCATCTCATGCCGTGCCTCGAGTGTGGTGGACAGTAGCTGGTGCTGTGACTTGTCGGGCGCGAGGTACAGTCGGTACGCTGCCTCGCGTGCCGCCGCCTCCCCGCACTCCGCGTATACCCCGCTCACTATTATATCGTCGCCGTCACTGCTGAAGCTGATGACCAAAGAATAGAAATACGGTGTAAAAAGATCCACCATAAAACTATGCAATGTGTTTAAGTTGAGCAAAAAATATTGCTGGGTTGCTATTATTATCAACACCTATATTGTTCACTTGGCAATCTTCGTGTTTCAGAATTAGCACGAACGTTGCGCAACAGATTATTTATCGCAATAGATAAAGTTTCAAATGATGTACTGTCGCGTTTAATTACATAAAAGCGCAGCAGCATTGCGTGTTTACTTGTATAAAGATTTCTCTTTGTTGGGTAACCTACTCCGATCGCAAGTCGTCATCTATCACTACAAAGTTTTGAAATGTTTTTGGAAGTGCACCCAAATGATGGTAAGGCCATTGGAAATGATTCCATGGCCTTACCATCACGCGTTCGTATTTTCGAAGATAGACGATGATTGCCGATGCACATGCTTTTTCATTACTTATACTTACTCGGAAAGTAGGTCTGAAGTTGCCTGAGGAGCGGGTTGAAAGTACTACTTAAAGCCCTAGGGAGAATCACTTTCAACTGACAGCTGTCAAATTATAATAAAAACTAGTTCTATTTTCACCTTTCTATTGAACCATGTTCCGACTTCTATACAGACTCTAAATTACTCAAACTCAAATTCTTTATTGCATTCATGTGTACATTCCGTTGTTACATATATGTAAGTAAGCGCGCGATGTAAAATTGAAATAACATAAAATTCTGTATTAATTAAAGAATACTTACATTCTTTTTAAATAACTTAGTTATAATTTGGTTACAAATATTTCTTTAAAATAACATAGATTTGGGCAAAACATTTACAATTTTTTCAGTAACGAATGTGAAAAATAAAGGCTGAATAGCCGGCCACAGAAAAAAAAAACAAAATAGGCGGGAAAGCTGCAATCCGATCCTAATTTTTTTTCGAGTTGTTTCGTGTTTTTATTTTTATTTTCCTTGTATTCGTAATGAAAAGCACAGTGTTTACCTCGGGTTAAAGACTTATTTAGTCTCTCGAACTATTGGCCAGACCCCGTCTCGGAACTAAATAAGTTACTTTCACCCCTAGGGTAACAATGTACTATTCCTGGGGGGATCTGTAGACAGAGATAGGCAACATTTCATGTACTCACAATTGCCGGACGTTAGAAGGCACAGCGGACCGTGGTACCCTCCTGGGTTTCGCAGCCCCTGCCATGAACCGCTGCCCAGTTTGTAGGATGATGTCATTGAGAGCCACCACTTTTCGCCTGCGTTCCTCGGCTAACTGGATGCCGCTCTGTTCGAAGTCAAACAGGAACAACTCCGCTAGATGCTGGTCCCCCGATGTGCCGCGCCTTACGGAATCCCGTAACGCTTCGTAGAGACCCTTGTGTGTGTTTAATCTGAGTACAAGAAGGATAACAATGATTGACCGGTCTTGAAAAAAAAAGGAAAGTGAGTAAATTGAGTATTATACAGGGTGTAAACAACCTCATCACGAAGCCGTCAACCAAGCATTCTGTATAACTTTACGCAAAAATTATTGTCGGGAAACGAACATAAAACATTGTGCTGATGGATGGATTGAATAGTACGAGGGTCGTAGAGGTGTTTCAAGTAAAAATCTTAGAATAAGAACTAGCATTAAAAAAAAAAAACTTTCCAAAAAGTTGGACCTTTGACCCCCAAAATCTTCGTAACTAGGTTCCCAGGTACCTAGTGTGGAACAAAAAAAACTATCGCAATGAAGTGGAGAACAAGTGCCTTTCGGCTACGTTAAGAGGTGTTTTACACCCTCTAATTATAATAATCAACTAGTGATTTTGTTCGGAGAGTGACCAACGTGGATACATCATGAGCCATTCACGTATCATTTGTTGCAGTTAGATCGGCACGGCGTCGAGTCGCATCATACGAAGCAAAACCAGGCGACGAACGTGAAGCTCTTTAAGATGACATAACTTGTTTCCTAATTTGATTTTTCCGAGTTGATATTTTGACATCACAAGAAAACAACCTCATTTTTCTTTATTTGGTGTGTCTCACTGCTAAAGGTTTCTCCCGACTATTTCCTGGAACGCGTTTTCTGCGTCAGCCCGAATCCAGGTTGTCTCAGTCAAATTAAATTACTAAACAATTTTTTTTTTTCATTAGTATTCACTTACTTCTCAACAACACCGCTAACACTAATACAGGCATCTTCAGCAGCACTCGCAAAGTGTGACTGCGGATGAGCAATCCTGACAAACTCTGCCAGGTCAGCGACCTTGCACAGGGTGTCCGAGAGCTCATCGAAGATCTCCACCATAGGCCGGGAGGGGTTGGATGTAGCTTCCTCTATCAACTGGTCTGTAGCTGTGATTGCCTGCTCTTTTAAGTTGGAGAATCCTTCGAAGCTAACCAGTTCTGGTTTATTGAACAGTCCCTGGAAAGATGTGAATAGTTATAGTAGCTGTCAGTTAAGATCGCAGTGTAGTGGTAATTTTATTGATCCACCTACATTTAAGTACTAAAGTTCTTAACTTTAAAATCTAAAACTAAGCATGTTCAAGTTTTGAATCGTTATCTATCGTGATCTTCAGCATTTTTAACCGACTTCAAAAAAGAGGAGGTTCTCAATTCGGAACCTTTTCTTTTTTAAATTTTGTTGTATGTATGTCCCCCCCATTACTTGAAGATGGCTGGACCGATTTGAATTATTATTTTTTTGTTTGTTTTTGTTTTTTTTTTTGTATGGGACCACCTGGGAAGTATAAAAACAAAGACCCTTTCAAACAAAGATTTCTCTCTATTTCTATTTCGGAGAAATAGAGAGAAATCTTCAAATTTTATAGGCACACTTTATGCGATTAGTGCAGTTTTTGGAAGGATACTTTCTTAAAGTGGTCCCATTTCAATTTGGTGAAAATCTGGTGAAGAACTTCGGAGATAGGCACCGGAACTCATCAATAAATGATAGCAAATGGACTGGGATTGCTGAAATCTATTGTCTGTCTATTGTTTACACCACTCCATAACATAACATCACGCCGGTACGCTGTGAAAGGGTAAGCACAAGTGAACCACTAAAAAGTGAAAAATAAAAACTTTTTTTTAAATTAATCATCAAAATCAAGTACAGAAGATACTTGGCACTTTTCCGAATTGAACAAATGTGTAGTGTTTGGGTCAATGACTTTGGCCTGTCTGTTTGTTTGCTGCTGTTTGACAGAAAGCATTTTTGTAAATTTGAAACTGGGACATATATTTTCTATAAAATAAAATATTAAGTCACAGTCTTGATCAGTCTATGTCCTTTGTTAAAATAAGGTTTCTGTTGCAGATAAAATATTTGGCAAAGGACTGTATTCTCCTTTCTCTTTAAAATATTAATGAAGACCTATTAGATCACTATCACGCAGTAATGGCCAAGCAAGGATTTCAAGTAAAAAAAGAAACATCATTCAAGTTGTGACCATCGATTTTCTTTTTAAACTCACCTCTAAGAACTCCACAAAAAAGTCCCATAAAATGCAACCACCAAACATTGTTTCACTTTTTAAATGCTCTGCACTTTTTAAATCTTGTCTTGATGCACTCAGTTATAAAATGAAGTGTGAAATACTTACAGTCCTTTCCCTCATTGAGTCAAACATGGGTCTAGATGTTGGTCGGGTGTTGAAGGCAGTTGCCAGTGGAGACCATGTGCTGACACTGCGGTGTGCTTTCTTCCTATGTCCAAACCATGAAGGCCATGTTTGTCTTATGAGCTTCATTTTTAATTAGTTTGTGGCTAAAAAGAAATATATAATTATGTTTGAATTACAAGGCATGGTTAGAATCATCTGGGATTTAGACTGGCTGTTTATGGATTGGGTTGCAATATTCATGACCCATTATTCAAAAGCTCTAATGTGCTAAGAGCCAGATCTGCTAGTAGGTAATATGGACGGCTATCATAGAATTCTAACTAAAATAATATACCTCCCAGGTGGTTTAATAACTGGAAAGTCTAGATTAATTTTACAAAACATACATACAGGAAGTCTCATCATCTGCCTAGCCTTTTGCCAAATATGCTGGTTTCTACTTCCAGTCTTACCAGATGCGGCTGAATAGCAGTATTTTACATGGAGCGACTGACTTTCTGACTTCTACATTGTTACAAGATATAAGTAGTCTGTTATCTCCGAAACATTCCATGAACAGACTAATATTAACTTCCGATAGCCAGAGTGTCGACATGCATTGGTGAACAACTTTCACATGCAATAATACATTGTATTGCGTGCTCATAGAGGCTAAATTATAAAGCCCAACAAAGCTAACGGTAACAACATAAAATTTCCTAGTTATGTTAAATTACTATTATTTAAAATAATCAATGCAGTAGCGGAATTTTCCGGTCTTAAATGTTTTACGTTATGTAGTGATTTCTTTTCAATAAGCGTATTCAAAAACAAAAACACATAGGTTGTATTAGATCATAACATACCAAACAAGTAGAACAAATCCTTGCACAAATAAAATTTTGTAATATAGTGTAGAAAATTTAAACAACTTATAAAAATAAACACCTTTCAAGTCAAAATTAACATTTTATTCCTGACTGAAATCACCTTTCGAAATTGCTTCATTTTTTCATTTATTTGTTATCTGTGAAACTAGTGAGTGAAGTCACACTCACAGACTACTAAAAGTTAAGTAAGTTTAAGTTTAATTCATAATTAGTCGATTATACTTCCTTGAAAACTTTTTGCCGTAGGTTTCCCACGGGTACAGGGTCGTGGTCGATAAGCAGTAAAAAATAGACACACAAAATGGCTTACCTACTTTCACAATATTATTAAGCGCGATTATGTTTGTTTTACCAAAAAGTAAACCAATAGTCGAGTTCTGCGGGCCTAAAATGGCCGCTTTAGAAGAATCATAATTTGAATCATCTTAAAAAATTTAAATTGGTAAAATGGACCTTATTTTCATAAGCATAAAGTCCATTTTAAGAATTTTAAATTGTAACGTGATTCAAATTATGGTTCTGCTAAAGTGGCCTTTTTAGACCCCCTGTTTGACTAGGTCATAACCCTCTATGGTTTGAACGGCCTGCCCAAATAAAACTATCTAACATCTGTTGATCTGTGTGAAGTGTGTGAACTGTCAAAGTCATAATATGCAAATTCAAGTCACACTGGCTGGTAGCGCGATTTTTGGGGCACCGATTGCAACGCAATGTGTATTGTTTTGATTACTACTTACCGCCACTAGCAATGACCACGTAATTAGCCGCTAATTTCAGTGATTGTGTAATTTTTCGTGAACAATCATTTGTTTTATTGACATAATAATGGTGAGGTTAAAAACTTTTTCGTGTATATTTAGACTTGGCGCGCTATCGAGCGTGGAAGTTTGTTATATGATATTGATGTGATGTTTTAGTCGACCCCACCGCCGACGCTGCCGCGCCGTTCGTCTGGAGAGAGTAAAAAGGTGACTCCGCCTGCTTCGGGTATTGTGACCAGAAATGGTGCTCGCAAGGCCAAGATACAGACTCGCGCAATGTCAGCTGGGGCTAAGGTAATAAATTAGCGTATATAGTGCGGCGCCGCCTACACCTAGGTGCGTGACATGACACATTTATGGCATATCTACAGTTAGTACTACAGCCTACAGCTAAATGCCTTATTGATTGGTTCTAGGTTCTGCATGGCTATTCAATAGAGAATGATTGATTGACACAAATTCTACACTAAGCAAAGAGTTGTGTTGTTTTGTAAGAATGTGTAGTTTCCTTCCTTTCACTGTGTTAAAGTATATTTCATTAGGATTGGAAGAAGTTGGTTTATGAAAGCTTAAAAATACAAAAGATGTACTCTGAAGTATTGTTAATGTTAAAACAACAATAAAACAGGAATCAAACCTGGAACTCTGCACTCTAACTGCAGAACTATCAACCACTTTGAGAATATCTGTTATTTGTTTAATAATAAACATCTATATAAATGATATCTTCAGTTGTAAAGATAGTAGAGTGTTATCTTTATGGCGAAATGAGAGGACATTATCTTATAATACTATTTATATCATTGAGTTGTGCACACAATCTTGTAACAATTAGTGAAAATTAACGTAATATTCAGAAATATATTCAGATTTTAATAAAAATTATTTGTACTGAAATGTGAGTACCTTACATGGTTTATTTCAAAATAAAACTATTGTTAAATAGGTATAATTATAGTACTTTTTTACAATCTAAATTAATTGATGTGGTATTGTTTGTGATGTCATACTTATATGTAAATAAGTACCTTTTCAGTAGTTTCTGCAAACCCTTAAGGGAAGACAGCTTGAGATTATTTATGTGTATGTAAATAGTAACAGTAGTTTTGTGTTGAAATTAGTATTAGAAGTCATTAAAAATACTGAAAATAATAAAAAAAGCAATACAAAGATCTTCCATTGACATAAATTATTTGCATGCAAATTGTTGTGTTGCAGCTTTTAGTAAATGAGTAACTTTTTAACAAAAGTAAATAAATGATTTTTTAACCTCTAGAATCATTGGAATAATTCAACTGTTTTTGGTATGTCTTGATCTATTTGATAAAAAGGTCCTCATATTTTGTGTTTATGGTCTTATATTGAGTTTTTTTTTTTTAATTTGTTATTCTGACCAAATGTTGCTCTGTGTTCTGTCAGTTTCTAAACTGTTTATGAATAAACTTCAAACACTTATTTATATATTTTATTTTATTATTTCTTCAAACCTTCATTAAGAGTTTATACACCAAACTTATTTTGTTACGTTGATCAGTACAATCTGAAATACTGAAAATCATCTTTTTGTTTATGTGTATTAAGAATTTTACAGTGGTTATCATGTTTCAATTAAATATATGTGTATTGCAGCCATCTGCATTAGTGGTCGCTGCAAAGCGAAAAGCACAGCAGAAGAAGAAGCACGGCTTCCATATTGAACTGAGGGATCATTATCAAATTGTAAGTTTAACAACAGTATTATTTAGTAGTAGTAAGCTTACAGTTCACTAAGAACTCTATGTTATGTATGTATGTATCGCCATTTCACTCTTGCGAAGCAGTCACAGTACTTAACAACTGAGAAGATCAAAATATGAGTGAAATCACATTTTCGCACTGCAAATCCATTTCACGAGCGACTGGACTACTCCAATGTGTTACTATTCTAAGTGGCGTATAGAAGAAAGATGAAAGAAAACGTTGGTCTGAGTGTGTACATGTGATTTCATTTGGCCAGTTTTTTCTTGTCTTGTTTCTTCTCATCAATTAAACTTAACTCTTGACTATCAGTATACTATTATGTAGCTTAAATACAATGGTGTCTATCATTAACATATACAAAGTAGATTACACGCTCGTATTTTATGGCTCTAAATAAATTATGAACATGTTTATGACTGTTAGCTCGCTTCACTGTGTAATTTAGATTATAATTTAATTACCTTTATTGTCTAAACATGCTAATTTTAAATTACTCAAAGAAACAGTTAAAAGTTGACGTTGTAATTTGTTCTCTCTGAAATAATTCTCAACTTAAGGTAAAGACGCCAACACATCAAGCTTCCCGAAAATGTCAAATTTCCCAATCAACCTTGAATCTAAAGCTTTAGCAATAAAGTTGAAAATCTACTAAATAAATTGCAGTAGCTTGTTTTGCTGGTGTCTAAACAATTCCGGAGAAGCCCGCAACCGCAAAATGAAGCGACAAAATCGCAGTGACAGAACGCAGCAAAACAACTAGTTTCATAAGGGACGTTTGAGGTGCCGTGTGGGTTTGTTCGTTTTTAGGTTATTTTCCTTTGAATCCAGTTATTCCCTTATATTTCTGTGTGGTGGTGGTTATTTTTAACTTTGAACAGGTGAGTGAACCTTGGTTTATTGTTGGTCGGTGCGGCCATGGATGGAGATGAGCGCTTGAAGCCCCCTGATAAGGGGGGTGGTTTGTACGAATGTGTGATGGAGACTGAAGGTTGTCAGGCTTCTGCAGTTACACAACCATCTTCCCGCAAAAGGACGGCTGACAATTTGAACACTGAACCATTGTCCAAACGTACCATTACTGATCCAGATAGTGGTCTTGGATCAGAATCGCATATTTATAAACACCCATCTCTCGGGATCAGTAGTCGTAAATATGGTGTCGAAGACTTTGGTCCATTTATCGTGCATGTGTCCCGCAGTATTGACTCCCCGAATTCCGGTGTGAGCCTAAAACCTATAAGATTGGGGTCGTTCCTGTTTGAAGGCGGTGTCCAACATGTCAAAAAAGATGGCATCAAACAAATTGGTCGTAATAGATTGTCGGTAGAGTTTGACTCTGCTAAGGCAGCTAACGAGTTTCTGGACCACGGACTTCTGAACAAACACAAACTAAAGGCTGAAATTCCATCTTACAATGTTTCCCGTTTAGGTTTAATTCGTGGTGTCCCAACAGACTGGACGATGGAGAACCTTGTAAATGCCACTGAATACAAAGAAGGGTATGGGAAGATCGTGAAAGCTCGCCGACTAAATCGTAAGATCAAAAAAGAGGATGGTTCCCCCGCTTGGTTACCTACACAGTCCGTCGTGCTGACATTTGAGGGTCAATCCCTCCCAAAAAAGATTTTCGCTTTTTACACTTCTTTGGTAGTTGAGGTTTACCAGCTTCCTACCATTCAGTGTAGGAAGTGCCTTAGATTTGGCCATGTACAAAATGCTTGTCGATCAAACGTTCGCTGTTACAAATGTGGACAGCCACACCCGGGAGATAGCTGTAACATTCCCTCTGACCGTGTCAGGTGTCTTTTGTGTACAGGGAGACACTTTGCTACTGACCCGACATGCCCCGAATTTGACAGACAAAAACGGATTAAAAAAATCATGTCTGAGCACAGTATTTCGTACATGGAGGCTTCCGCGCAGGAACCTTCAGTAAGACGGGCTTACTCTGACATCGCAAAAACCATGTTTGCGCAAACTCCGCCTCAACCAGTACAGAACTCACCATCTTCTGTTTATTCAATTTCTGGATCTACTCCTCAAAGGACATCTTATCGCAAAACGGTTCAAACTCCTACCCGTGCGAGGACTCCCCTTCCGGAGGGTTATGATCGTTATGCTCACGATGAAATAGTTAGAGAACCATCATCATCTCTCCCCAATGGATGTGGATTGAATAGACCTCATATTTTACCCAATGAAAATTTGCCAGAACTGCTGGTTATGCTGATCACAAATATCTTCGCTAAATTTAGCGATGTGTTACCGTACGACGTTGCCCCTTTACTTGTCAGACTCGCTGAAATTGTAGCTAATGGCCCCCTCAGGTCTAACCCGAATTCTTCAGTGGAACAGTAGAAGTATTGTCCCTAAAAAACCTGATTTATTTAATTTGATTAATGCTCATTCTGTATCTGTTGCGGCCATCTCTGAGACATGGTTGAGGCCTGGGTCTCACTTTAGAGTCCCGGGGTTTGCCTGTCTACGGGATGATCGTGATGATGGCAGGGCAGGGTGTGCATTGTTAATTAAAAGATCTTTTCCGTTTTCTGTCATCCCTCTCCCTCCTCATTCCCAAGAAATCAACGCTGTTGCGGCTTGCATAGCCAATATTAATTTCATCTCAATTTATATTCCTGATCCTAAACTCTCTCTGATCCAGGGATCAGAGAGAGTTTCGCACCTTTCTACAATTTTGTTTTCAGTCCCTCCCCCACTTATTATTTTAGGAGACTTCAATTCGCACCATAGTTCCTGGGGTTCATATTATACAGATTCTTTTTCCCCTTGGTTGGTGGACCTCTTTAATGATATTAATGTTTGTGTCATAAATGATGGCTCTCCTACTCGTCGTGTATATCCGGGTCAAAATCCTAAATCTGCAGTTGATATTTCTGCTTGCTCACCGGAACTTTCATGTTTACTAAATTGGAACACGTTACCCCATTCTTTTGGCAGCGATCATTTCCCTATTATAATATCAAAACCTTCTTCAGTAGTCCCAATCCCTGCCCCTGAACCTCTTCTGAAACATAAATTACAAGAGGCTGATTGGAAAAAAATTTCTTCACATGTTGAATGTAATTTAAACCATTCTAACCAAAATCCTTCTTCTCAAAACTACTTACATTTTCGTAATACATTAATTGAAGCTGCCAACTTATTCATCCCCAGGAAAAAGCCTTATTCTTCTAAAATTTCCTCACCTCCTTGGTGGGATTCTGAATGTACTTCTTCTATAAAGGAAAGAGATAGCGCTGAGGACAAATTTAATGAATCTTTAAGCCTTGATGATTTTCAAATCTTACAAAGAGTCACTGCTCGTACCAAAAGGCTACTTTCCAAAAAGAAGAAGAGAGGATGGAGGGGGTTTTGTGAGAATTTATCCCCCAGAACTCCCCCATCACTTGTATGGAGAAATTTGAAACGGTTTAGAGGTTCATTGAAGCCTGACTCTCTTCACTCTTATGATTCTTCGGTTTGGCTGGAGGACTTCGCGGATAGCCTAGCCCCTCCTTCTGTTCCTTGTGATTTCCCTTTTTCTGTACCCTCTTCTAATTTAACTTCCTTTGATGAAAAGTTTACTTTAGACGAATTAAATACAGCACTTTCAGGACTGAGAGATACCTCTCCAGGTGAAGATGGTATCCCATACAGTTTTATTACCAAATTAAGCACTTCTAGTCATCAATATCTTTTGGACATCCTGAACGACATTTTTATTAAGGGAGAAATACCTGATGACTGGAAATGCCAAATCATTATCCCTATTTTAAAGCCAAATAAAGATCCAGAGAAGGCTAGCTCATATAGACCAATTGCTCTTTCATCAACCTTAGGTAAAATCCTTGAACATCTAGTTAAAAATCGCCTAGATTGGTATTTGGAAAATAATGAGTCTCTAGCAAAGAGTCAATTTGGTTTTCGTAAAGGCAAAAGCACTATGGATAGTTTGAATATACTAACAACTGATATCCGTCTTTCCTTTTCTAAAAAAGAACACCTTGTGGGATGCTTTTTAGATGTTTCGGCTGCGTATGACAGTGTCAATATTCCGGTGCTCAGAGCAAAAATGCTAGAGCTGAGTGTTCCAGTGAGAATCGTACACTATATTTGTAAACTTTTTATGGGCAGAACTATTAAAATACGAAACGGTGGCTTCCTCCTTCCGCCTAGAACTCTATGGCAAGGCATTCCGCAAGGGTCAGTATTGAGCCCCTTACTGTACAGCATTTATACTTATGATCTTGAGCAATCGGTACTTCCTTTTTGTAATATTCTCCAATATGCAGATGATATCGCCTTATATTCATCTTCTGATTGTATCGATACAGCAACATCTCGTATAAATGAAGCTTTAAGTTACCTAAATATTTGGTTAGATGAGCATGGCCTTTCACTATCCCCATCTAAAAGTACAGTTGTTGTTTTCTCCCGTTCAAGATTCACTCCATTTGCAAACGTCACATATGAAGGACACGCCATCTCTAACGAACCCTTTACAAAGTTTCTTGGAGTTTTGCTGGACTCCAAAATGACTGGTGTCCCTCACCTAAATTATGTAGCTGATAAATGTGAAAAAGGCATTAACGTCCTTCGTGCTCTTTCAGGAGTTTGGTGGGGTTCCCATCCATATAACCAAAAACTTATTTATAATGCTCTTATTCGCAGTCGTATTGATTATGGATCGTTCATTTTGGAACCCTGTAATAAAACAGCCCTAAAGAAATTAGACAACGTACAGACTAAATGCTTACGTATTATTCTTGGAGCAATGAAATCTTCACCAAAAAATGCTCTTCATGTGGAATGCCTAGACCCCCCTCTGTTCCTTCGCAGACAATATTTGTCTGATAGATTCATCTTTAGGGTTATGTCATGTTCATCTCATCCACTTATCCCTCGTCTGGAGAGTCTTTCTGAAGAGATATCAAAAAATCGATATTGGAATCGTAAGGAAACCCCCAAAATCATAAAGAGCTATTTAAAGATTAAAAATCTTTCTGCGCCTGTTTATAGTAGTAATATCAACCCTTTATACAAAACTGATTATTCTTCGCTAATGTTTACTCCTAGAATCATTTTGAATTTTGGAGTTGAAAAAGATGATCCTGCAGCTAACCAAAATTTTATCAGACTTCTGTCTGATTGGCAAGACTGGATAACAGTGTTCACTGATGCCTCCAAATTATCCCCCGACGGTAAAGTTGGTGCTGCGGTTTGGATTCCAAAATTCAACGTGACTTTATCCTTTAAATGTCCTTCTCAGACATCTGTGTTCACAGGTGAAGCTATTGCCTTATATGAAGCGCTTCTATTTGCTGATTCTCATAACTTCTCGAAAACAATTATTTTTACAGACTGCAGAAGTTGTTTGCAAAAAATTTGTAGTAATCAGTTCAAAATGAAAATCAAGCTCCCTCTTATCTTCAAGATTAAAGAGTTACTTTTTAATTGTAGACAAAAAGGTCTAGATATAGTCCTTGCTTGGATTCCTGGGCACTCTGGTATTGCAGGTAATGAGATGGTGGATTCTTGGGCTAAAGATTCTACAATAAGTGGATCTGAAAATCACACTGAAATATACCATACCGATTTGTTACCTCTAGCGAACTCGCATGTAAGAAATGATTGGCAAGATTTATGGGATTCCTCAAGACTTATTAAAGGACGTTACTATGGGGATATACAACCTCTTATACCACAGAAACCCTGGTTCTTCCGATTTCGAAAAGGTGGCAAACAAACCACATCTACCATATGTCGCCTTCGTTTGGGTCATGCATGCACGCCGGTCTTCCTTGCCAAAATCAGAGTACGCGATAGCTCTCTTTGTGAATGTGGTTTGGACGATGGGACGGTAGATCATATTTTTTTCAATTGTCCTAAATTGTCATTTTCTTTATACGACGCTCTCCCTCCAGATATACCCCGACCTATCAACTTTCAGTCTCTTCTCACTTATTCACATTCTTCCTTTATAGTTTATTTAATGAAATATATATCTTTTCATAATTTAAAATTTTAAAGTCTGAAGGATTTTTTATTATTATTATTACTATTATTTATTTTTTTATAGACATATAGCTAGATTATTTTCTCTTTTCCTACTAATATTTTCTATTTCCTACTAATATTCCTTTTGTCTGAGGCTATTGTGTAATATGTTATTGTCTTGTGATGTTTGTGTCTTCATTTAATGTTATTGGTTTTAGGTGCCCTGGACCAAATTCCTGTCATCTATCAAAATCTAAAAACACCGAACATTTTCCCTGCGTGTTACTCTCTTATAACGTCGTAATTGGCCAAATACATCTCACACACAAGAGATGTGAATGCCACGATAGGAAAAAAAAAAAAAAAAAAAAATAGTTTCATAAGTAAAACACATTAGGGTGCGTCCACATCTGGCGAATGTGCAGCTCGCGAGCCGTTTGCGAGCGGCCCGCGAGCTGCGCGCGTGCATTTTTGTTCGTGCGCCGTACGCGATCAACGCGCGGGCGCGGCGCGCTAGTTATTAAATGATTCTAAAACATAACTTACCCGCTCAGTTCGTTTCTGATTACTGGAGGCTAAGTACGCGTTGTCATGAAGTGGACGGAGGAGAATTGTTTACTTGTAAAAGATTTCCAGTATCATATTTTAAGTAAACGGAACTGTAAGTGCGAGAATTGAGTGCACGCAGATCGCGCGCCGCGCGCACGCCTTTATACGAGCCTTGCATGAGTTGCGCTAAAGAGGCGCACCAAACCATTGGCGTGACAGCACGCGCGCAGCTCGCGGGCATCTCGCAAACGGCTCGCGAGCTGCACATTTGCGACACATTCGCCAGATGTGGACGCACCCTTACATACAGCACGGCACGGCGTTGACAGCACGGTTGACGCAGTAGCTGATCGATCAACTGCTGCACTGCGTGTCGCGTGTTCGATTCCCGCTCGGAACAAATAATTGTACGGCCTATTAGTAGATGTTCCGGGCCTGGCTGTTTGTGTATGTGAATTTAAATGTAATTTAACGCACCCATGATACAGGAGCAATTCCTAGAGAGGGCCAAAGTTTTAAAAAGAAGTTGAATACGACATTGTCGCCTGTGGTCGTTCGCCATCGTGTTAGATAAAAACCCGTTAGTGAAGCCGCGGTCTTTCACTGCGATTGGGTCTTTGCGACTGCGGTTAGCGCCTTTAGTAATTGTTCCTTTAATCCTATTATTTCACATCTAACTGTGCCTGGTTCCGCTGACCTGGAGCAATTACTTCAAACCTCTTTTGACCCCATTGAACTGATCATTTTGAGCAAATTGTTTTTTTTCCTAGGCCATGGATTCAAAGACGAAAGTGAAAGGGGAAACAGGGCTTGTGACGGAGCCTCGCATGGCGGAGCACCGGTGTCTGTGGGACGACCAGTACCCCGAGTGTCCGGAACGACTGACTAGCGTTATAGAGAGGTAAATAGCCCATATTTTTATTTCTTCAAAAAGCAAGAAAGTGAAGGGTGGTATGATCTTTCTCTGATAAAAAAGAAGCAGAGCCGGTAAAAATAAAAGAGTATCTTCAAGCAGAGGCTGACCCAGAAAGAGGTGGCGAGACGATCTGGATGCGTACTGCGAGGGCTGGTCCGAGGAGGCCAAGGATAAGAGCATATGGAAGGAATTGGGAGAAGCCTTTGCTCAGACACATATGTGGCAAAAGTTTTACCAAAAAGTTTTCGCTGCTGCTAAAACATTAATGTGGCATATACGGCCGAGCAACTCAAGTCACTTATTAATTTATTTAATTTGTAACCCTTTTCGTTTCAGGTGCCATGAATTAAACTTAATAGAGCAATGCAAACTGTACCCACCTAGAGCGGCGACTAAGGAGGAGTTGTGTGTTCTGCACTGTCCGTCTGTCTACGACATGATGGAGAAGACGCATCAGAACGACAACCTGGAGTATCTGGAGGAGATCTCCGCGAAGTACGACGCGGTCTACATACATCCTGTGAGTGGGACATATTTTTTTATTTTCCTGTAAGAAGCAGGCAAACATGCAAACAAATATATATGTCACCGTAAAATTGTCAAATACGTTATATTGTAATATCTGTAGCGATATTGTAAAGTCTCGAATTATTGTCAAATGAACATACGGAAGTATCTCTGACAATTTTACGGTGACATATATATATCATGCATGCAGCAAGCATTCAGTATGCAAATAAGCATACACCATGCATCCAAGCAAGCATGCAGCATGTATGCAAGAAAGCATTATTTATTCTTTTGTTACATAAACCAAGGGGCTTGGAACATTTTTGTATGAGGCGTAGCTGGACAAAAAATTCAAACCCCATTGACGAAGTCTTTAAAATTCTCAATACTTACGTCACGCCGTGGTATAATTTTTAGTGCGTTCTGACGTCACAAGTTTTGATGCATTTTATCTTTATCAATATTCATTGATTTACAAAAATAAAAAATACGTGTCCATTATTTTCAAATACTCTAACTGACGCACTAAATAGATTTTGCAATTTATTGACGGTGGAAACTAGCCTATTATCATGATCACCTTTCCAGATGAGCCACGAACTAGCCCTACTAGCAGCGGGCTCCACCATCGACCTAGTGGACAGTATAGTGTCGGGTCAGGTACAGAACGGCGCGGCGCTCGTCCGTCCGCCCGGACACCACGCCATGAGGGCGGAGCCCTGCGGGTACTGCTTCTACAACAACGTGGCGCTGGCCGCCCGGCATGCTATCGACCAACGAGGTGTTAACAGGTGAGGGACCGCTCTCAGAAGTCTATTTGGATGTTGCTGAGGAGTTTGTTCCGCCACTTTTTCTTCCCAGCTTTGTTCTTCATTATCAGTACGTTGCCAACGGCTGATAAACTGCAGCCGTCGTCACCTATCGACGGCAGCTGCCGACGCCAAGCTGCAAGCGTCGACTGCAGCCGTTGACGCGTCGTCGTCAGACAACGGCATAGTGCCGTCCGTCTGTAAGAACGCTAACCTGGTGTCAGTTTTGCCACCCATGGGCTTCTAACTTTGCTTTACATGCCGTTGAGAAATATCTCTCAGGCATATTATCTTCCCAGATAAAACACTAGGAAGTGCGAAGGGCGTGCGTTTTGTGGGACTATCTTTTCTTTTCAGCCTTATTTGAAAAAATTACCTTTGATTAGATAGGATAGTGTTTGGGACACTTAAGACCCATCACCATAGCACAAGCAAACAAAGATTTCAACAACAATCAATCAATCGACTCAGTGTATCGCAGCAGACACCTGGTGCGACACAGCTCTGTCCCCCGGGGCCTGACTCACTTTCTGAAGGGGCCGTCAACACTGAGCTTCTTATGTTTCGTGGCGCTATTTCATAATTTATCCCGCGATGAAACCTGTAAATGCGATCACTTTGCAGGATACTAATAGTGGACTGGGATGTGCATCATGGACAAGCCACGCAACAGATGTTCTACAACGATCCTAGGTAAGTAAGATGTGCTAGACTTAAGCTGCACCTACAGTGCTAATTTCGATTTAGCTCAGTCACACTACCTCAGTAAAGAAACATAAAGCATTAGCATAAAGTTAAGGATGACGCAAGCTAGACCGTGGCGGGTCCGAGCCGAGTGTGTCGGCAGTAGCACAATCCATTGTCCGTTGCTCGATAGCGGCTCGGAAGCAAAAGTATGTCCAGCCATACAAAATTGCATTGTCGACACTCTACTCGGACTCGAAACGGTCTAGCGTGCGTCAAGCTTTAATGTCTATTTTCCTACAAGCGATTACCATCAAGCACATTATACGAGTAAAAACATAAACCTCATGCAAAACAAGGGTTATTTTCGGATGAAGCGGAGCTGAACTAAGTCTAATTTCGCCGCTCTATAGATGTGAGCCTTATATGCGGCTCGGCCTGATTCGATACAAAATACCGATCAGACGAAAACCGACTTCAAGTAAAGACAGAAGTAGTTTAAGACGTTGTATAAATTCCAGACGGCCCGTTGGTCGAGTGGTCGCAAGCTCGACTGCTGGGCATGGTCTTGGGTTTGATTCCAAGTTCGGGCAGTGCTATTGGGTTTTTCCATTAGGAATTTATCAGTAAGTAGCAGCCACGGAGTAGCTCTGTGCCTGATTGATGGCAATAGGCTCGTCAATCATGGGAGTTAAACATAACTGGCGAAATGTGGGTCAACTACCTATTAGATACACGTCTGCCCAACCCTTCGCGTATTAAAGGCTTAAGAGACCCGCGGAGCATGCGTAGTTCATACAAATGTAATACCAAAATAATTTGTAAATCAAACCTATTCTTAAGGTAGTGTGTATTTATTTCGATTAGATCACAGAATGTCTAGGTTCCCAAATATATATTTTGAATGGACAACAAGAGTTATGAAAAAATAAGTTTTCTATGTAAATTTTAAATTCCTCATATGTTTCGGAACATAGATATTCTGTAATACAATCGAAATAAATACACACTACCTTAAGAATATCTGTGATTTACAAATAATTTTGGTATTACGTTTGTATGAAATACGCATGTTCCGCCGGCCCCTTAATGTAATGTTATGTTATGAATCTCAGGGTAGTATACTTCTCAATCCACCGCTACGAGCATGGCTCGTTCTGGCCCAACCTGCGCCAGTCCAACTTCCAGTACGTGGGCGCCGGCCCAGGGAAGGGATACAACTTCAACGTGCCGCTCAACAAGACCGGTATGACTGATGGGGACTATCTCGCTATATGGCACCAGCTGTTGCTGCCTATGGCTTTGGAAGTAAGTGCTTATGACGAATAAAGGAAAATAGGATTATTTTTACCAATAGTATTAGGTATATCACGGTCAACAACAAAAGTCTTTTAAAGTTTTTATTAATGAATTGACAAACACTTTAAAAAATAAATGGAATAAATGTTTAATTTTTATGATAAAAATTTGTATCGACGAGAAATGCTGATAATTTGCTAATTGATTAATTTGTGTCTATTTTGATGATACTTGAAAGTAACAGCAAATTTACAGGAATCGATGAACGCTTTATTGCAATAAGTCCCATGAAAATCCGGCCACTATAAACTTCGTTCTACCTGTTAAATATTTTTGGCCTAATTTCACTCAGGTATAACAGCGGCAGGTGTGTCAGCGCCAAAATCATAGTTAAGCTCTGGGCTGTTGCTGACCAATTGGTCAGTAGCTAAGCCACATCGAGTTTTATAAATTCTGCGAATAACGTGACGGAGACGACGCTATGATGCTACAATACATGACAGGAAGAGTAGTATGACTGGCTCTTTCTAAAACCTGTGCCTTATAACAGCCTAGTGCTATAATATCAACTATGTTAAATTCTGTTTTTGAAGTGAAAACTTCTTTAAGCGTGTTGAGCACTTTTTGGGTGAACAAAAATCATGGAACTCGCGTGATCGTCACCTAAAGCTTCGTAGCACTCGTAGCCGATCCGCTACGGCGTAGCACCACTTAGACGTGCGTAAAACCGTAGCAGATATAGATTACTTATAAATAAAGACTGCCCCGCATGTTTTTTTTCAGTCATACTAATGTTTATCATCTTACTCTTTCTTTATTTATCTATCTCTTTCTCTCTAATAACTAATATCCCTCATAAAATGTTTCTGTTACAACAGTACCAACCGGAGCTCATCATAATATCAGCTGGCTACGACGCGGCGTACGGCTGTCCCGAGGTACATATACCCATCCTTTTCTAATACTAGCGTTTTGTATCTCTCTGTCTCTTTCAGTTCGCCCCCGAACTCGTTATCGTGTCGGCTGGGTACGACTCGGCATTGGGAGATGAAAAGGTTGGAAATTAATGAGAAGTATTGATGTGTTGTCTGGTTTGGCAATGTGGCTTCGTAAAATACAAGTAACATTAAATGAAACATATAAAAAACCCCCGACACATAGGGTCTTAATTTGTATATGTACATTATTCTACTAGTCAAGCCCTATCATTTATTACCCATATTGAGGGAGTTTGTTTGTTTTTTGTCATTTTGTTGTGGCGGCCATCTTGGATTTGAAATTTACTATAGCGTATAGTATTCTGGAGCCCGTGGCTAAATAATATTGTTACATCGGACCTACTAGAACATTCGAGAAAGCACGTGATTACAGTATGTGTACGTTGGAATTTCGAGAGATTTCTATTATTATTACTTTCAAAGTTGGGTAGGTACCTACAAACTCGCGACCTCTTTATAAAAAGACATTAGAATTTCGACCGTACGCCCAAGACATACGGTTCATATTTGTTTGTGTTGTACAAGTAGCTAGTAATAATAATTACCTACCTACCTACCTACTCTTTTGTTAGTGTTTTCTATGACCCTCTAGAATATTCGAGGTTATTCTGGTGTGTCTGTGGGCGAGTATAAATAGACCGCTCAGGGCTGCGACAGTCAGTCTTGTTTTGGCTACCATCGAAGCGAATCGAAGTGAACTTGAAGTGCGATATCTAAGTGAATAGTGATCAGTAGTGTACTGTAGTGTACTTGTGATTAAGTTTAAATTGTTTTGTGATTAATAAAGTTATTGTGTTGTTTAATCGGTAGTAATTGATTTATCTCATACCCAGCTCGTAACAAATTGGTGTCAGAAGTGAGAGATAAATTATGCCAATTCTACCAAAGGACGACATGGACGGTATCCGTACCAGAAGTCAGCGACAGCAGGACATGGACCAAAGGCGGTTTGGAGATTCTCCGACACAGACAGCGGGTGGTGTCCAGCCTACGTCACAGCCAGTCGCTGGCCCATCCGGAGTTTCTCCAGCATCAGTGGCGCCAGACTTGTCAGCTTTAATGGCGCTGCTGCAGGATCAAGCTCGCCGCCAAGAGGAGCAAGCTCGCCGTCAAGAGGAGCAAGCTCGCCGATTGGAAGAGCAGTTACAGCGAGATAAAGAGGAGCAAGCTCGCCGTCAAGAGGAGCAGGCTCGCCGATTGGGAGAGCAGTTACAGCGAGATAAAGAGGAGCAAGCTCGCCGTCAAGAGGAGCAAGCTCGCTGTCAAGAGGAGCAGGCTCGCCGTCAAGAGGAGCAGGCTCGCCGTCAAGAGGAGCAGGCTCGCCGGTTGGAAGAGCAGTTGCAGCGAGACAAAGAGGAGCAGGTCCGCCGCCAAGACGAGCAGATGCTCCTCATCAAGGATCTGCATGCAACTTTCGGCAAGGACCTCAAGTTGATGAAAGATCAGGTTCACCAGCATGAGAACCGCATCTCAGAGGCCGAAGTTAAGATTGCTGGGGTGCAGAAGGCTTTGGGCGAATTGAAGATTGAAGGTGGAACCGTAGCTTCAGTGGTTGCTGCACCTTCTTCGCGTGGTTTTAAGGTTCCGCCATTCGACGGAACATCGTCGTGGTCGGCCTACAAAATACAGTTTGAGGCCGTCATGAAGGCGAATGGATGGACCAAACCACAAGCCATGACCGCGCTCACCTTGGGCCTCCGAGACCAGGCCCTAACTATTCTCGAGGCACTCGGCAAGGATGTAACCTACGAGCAGCTGCTGGAGGCGTTGGAGTCCAGATACGGCGACGCGCACCTAGAGCACGTATTCCGTGCTAAGTTGAAGGACCGTGTTCAACGTAGTGCCGAGAACCTACAGCAGTGGGCTCTGGAAGTTGAAAAACTCGTTCGGAAAGCCTACCAATCTGCCCCTGCACTGATTGACGGAAATCTGGTGCAGGCATTCGTTGATGGAATACGTGACTTAGAAGTTAGAGCCGCCGTGAGACTTGGGCATCACGAGACATTGAAGGACGCCTTGGCCCATGCCTTAGAAGTAGAGGCAGTGAGGCAGGACCACCGAACACACCGCGTCAGGGAGGTGGTGGCATCACCTGTACGCGACCGCCCGCAAGGGTATAGCCCTAGGTGCTACACTTGTGGAGAAAGGGGTCATCTTCGGTCAAGCTGTCCTAAGCGCAGCACCCCGAGAGAAGATCAGCAGGGAAGGGTGGCTGAAGTGACTGCCCTGCCACAGCAGGGAAACGAGTAAATGCCAGGACTGGGGGGCGGGTGCTGGCTGGTATTGAAAGAGCCCCGAGAATCTTGATCTCGCAAGCACATGACGGGAACAGCCTGACCATCAAAGGCGAAGTCAATGGAACACCATGCAAACTGACGCTGGATACTGGAGCTTCTCACACGGTCGTCAATTCTAAACTAGCAAGTCGGTTTCTTGGGGACTACTTCAATAAGCACGACCGTATACAGTTACTAACAGCTACCGGTCAGCACATAAACGTCCGAGGCAAGAAGGAGGTAGAGTTAAAATTGGGTGACAGATTTTATAAGCAGAATGTCATCGTGGCCGACATAGTGGACGATTGCATCTTGGGCTTGGACTTCATGCGGAAATATCGTTGTGAGATCGACGTTGATCAAGGAGTACTGAAATGTGGTTCAGAGGAAGTCTTCATGGAAGGTGCACCGTCAGGGAATGTGTACTGCTTGAAGAAGATTGTTCTTCCTCGCAGATCAGAAACGATTGTGCCAATTTGTTTGCCACGGAATTCTGGACAAAAAGATCGAAGTGTTCTGATAGAAAGGTTGAACAATGACTTCCCATGGAAGATGGCACGAACTCTGGTCAAGGCCACCAACGTCTCAGCAGTACGCATAATGAATCCAAGTGACCAGGAGCATGTGATTAAGAAGGGCACCTTGATCGGCACTTGCGAGGAAGTAGCTTGGATGCGTCAATTCCAAGATGTGTCTACCGGAAATAAAATTCATAGTACAAAATTTGACGTGTCAACGCTTTTGGAAAACTGCGATTTAACTAAAGGAGAAATGGAAAAGGCTAAGAAGATGTTACTTGAGTACGCCAACACTTTCTCTTCAGATGATGCTGACATAGGGAGAACTGGACTGGTTCAGCACCAGATTAATACAGGTAACGAGTTACCTATCCGTCAGCGACCAAGAAGACTGCCAGTTGCACGAGAAAAAGAGGTAGAAACCATGATTGAGGGAATGGTGAAGGACGGTGTTATAGAGCCTTCATCGAGTCCATGGTGTTCTCCTGTGGTCTTGGTAAAGAAAAAGGACGGCAGTATGCGCTTCTGTGTGGACTATCGACGTCTGAACGACGTCACGAAAAAGGACAGCTACCCGCTGCCTAGGATCGATGACACACTGGATACGCTGAATGGTATGAAGTGGTTTACCACACTTGATCTGAAGAGTGGCTACTGGCAAGTAGAAATAGATCCCAAGGACAAAGAGAAAACTGCGTTTTCAACAGGAAAAGGGCTATGGCAGTTTAATGTTATGCCATTCGGTTTGTGCAATGCTCCTGCGACGTTTGAAAGGCTGATGGAGCATGTACTCGCCGGATTGATTGGGGACGCATGTCTTGTCTATCTGGACGACATAATAATCGTGGGCCGAACATTTGAAGATCACCTTAAAAACCTCAACCGAGTGCTGTCGAAAATCCAAACAGCAAATCTCAAGTTAAGTTCGAAGAAGTGCTCGTTTTTCAGACAGCAAGTGAACTTTTTAGGACACATAGTTTCGGGGGAAGGTGTTCAAACAGACCCAGAAAAAGTAGTCGCCGTCAAGGATTGGCCAGTTCCGAAAGACAAGACACAGGTCAGAGCATTTCTGGGTTTGTGCTCCTACTATCGAAGATTTGTCAAGAATTTTGCCGACATTGCAAAACCTTTGCACAAACTCACTGAAGAAAAGAGGCAATTCTGTTGGGACTATCGACGTCTGAACGACGTCACGAAAAAGGACAGCTACCCGCTGCCTAGGATCGATGACACACTGGATACGCTGAATGGTATGAAGTGGTTTACCACACTTGATCTGAAGAGTGGCTACTGGCAAGTAGAAATAGATCCCAAGGACAAAGAGAAAACTGCGTTTTCAACAGGAAAAGGGCTATGGCAGTTTAATGTTATGCCATTCGGTTTGTGCAATGCTCCTGCGACGTTTGAAAGGCTGATGGAGCATGTACTCGCCGGATTGATTGGGGACGCATGTCTTGTCTATCTGGACGACATAATAATCGTGGGCCGAACATTTGAAGATCACCTTAAAAACCTCAACCGAGTGCTGTCGAAAATCCAAACAGCAAATCTCAAGTTAAGTTCGAAGAAGTGCTCGTTTTTCAGACAGCAAGTGAACTTTTTAGGACACATAGTTTCGGGGGAAGGTGTTCAAACAGACCCAGAAAAAGTAGTCGCCGTCAAGGATTGGCCAGTTCCGAAAGACAAGACACAGGTCAGAGCATTTCTGGGTTTGTGCTCCTACTATCGAAGATTTGTCAAGAATTTTGCCGACATTGCAAAACCTTTGCACAAACTCACTGAAGAAAAGAGGCAATTCTGTTGGGACGAGGACTGCGACGTCGCATTCCAGGAATTAAAGAAACGTCTGTGCAATACACCTATTTTGGGATATCCTGACACTGAAAATGACTTCATAGTTGACACAGATGCCAGTAACACTGGAATTGGGGGCGTGCTGTCTCAACGGAAAGGAGACCGGGAGGTCGTAATAGCTTACTTCAGCAAGTCTTTATCCAAACCAGAAAAAAATTACTGCGTCACAAGACGGGAGCTACTCGCTGTAGTAAAGACAGTGCAGCATTTCAGTAAATATTTGCTGGGACGTAAATTCCAATTACGAACTGACCATGCTGCACTGAAGTGGCTATTACAGTTCAAGAATCCAGAGGGGCAAGTGGCGAGATGGATAGAACTACTCCAAGAGTTTGATTTCGTAACTGAACATCGCAGTGGGAGAACTCACGGTAACGCAGACGCCTTGTCAAGAAGACCTTGTCCTGAAGACTGTAAGCACTGTGCCAGGCAAGAGACTAAGGAAGTAGTGCCCGTGAGGATGCTTAGAACGGATCTCAGCAATGAATGGAAGGAGACCCTACAGCAGGCTCAGCACAATGACTCGGACATCAAACCGATCTTCGAGTGGATCAAAGCTGGTGTTCCTAAACCCAAGTGGAGTGATGTGGCTGCGATGAGTTCCATCACTAAGAGTTATTGGGCGCAATGGAACAGCTTGGTGATCCAGGATGGAGTCTTGTGCCGTAAATGGGAAAACGCTAGAGGGGACAGTGGTCATCTACAAATGGTTGTCCCTAAAGCTAAGATACCGGATGTTCTACGGCTCTACCATGATGGATGTTCTGGAGGACATATGGGGGTAAAAAGGACTTTACTAAAAATTCGAGAACGCTTTTACTGGATCCACTGTCGAGATGATGTGGAGGACTGGTGTCGCAAATGTACCAGTTGTGCGGCCGTGAAAGGACCCCAGACACGCAGCAGAGGTGCATTAAAAGTGTACAACGTTGGAGCCCCTTGGGAACGGATAGCACTAGATGTTGCGGGACCATTTCCAGTAAGTGAGAGCGGAAACAAGTACTTCCTGGTGGTCATGGATTACTTCACAAAGTGGCCAGAAGTCTTCGCCATTCCTAATCAAGAAGCTACAACTGTCGCAGATAAATTGGTTCAGGAAGTCTTCTGTCGTTTTGGGGTACCCTTAGAAATACACAGCGATCAAGGAAGGAATTTTGAATCGCAAGTATTTCAAGAGACTTGTCGATTGATGGGTACCCACAAAACCAGAACCACCTCTTACCACCCACAATCTGACGGAATGGTGGAACGATTCAACCAAACGTTGGAGAGATATCTGGCGAAAGTTGTGGAAAGCCGGCAAAGGGATTGGGACAAGCACATACAGCCGTTTCTTCTGTCTTACCGAAGTGCAGTCCACGAAAGTACGACTGTGACACCAGCCTTCGCGAACTTTGGAAGGGAATTACGGTTACCTGCTGATTTAATCAGTGGAACTCCCCCTGATGCTCCATGTAGTGTAACGGATTACGCGAATGACTTGCGTAATAAGTTGAACGATGTTTATGAGCATATCCGACAATCCAGCCAACAGATGTCAGAGAAGATGAAGACCCGTTATGATCGGAAGGCAAACGGTAGGGGTTTCGACGAGGGTTCACTGGTGTGGTTGCATAACCCAGTGCGGAGCAAGGGGAAGTCTCCGAAGTTACAAGCAAAATGGGATGGACCATACCGAGTCGTGACTAGGATCAACGATGTCACCTACCGAATACAGAAGGGTCCACGAGGTGCGCCTAAAATTGTGCATGTGGACCGGTTGGCGCGATACTACGGGACTAATGATGCTCGGGACGAGCATGTCTAAGGAGGGGGCAGTGTTACATCGGACCTACTAGAACATTCGAGAAAGCACGTGATTACAGTATGTGTACGTTGGAATTTCGAGAGATTTCTATTATTATTACTTTCAAAGTTGGGTAGGTACCTACAAACTCGCGACCTCTTTATAAAAAGACATTAGAATTTCGACCGTACGCCCAAGACATACGGTTCATATTTGTTTGTGTTGTACAAGTAGCTAGTAATAATAATTACCTACCTACCTACCTACTCTTTTGTTAGTGTTTTCTATGACCCTCTAGAATATTCGAGGTTATTCTGGTGTGTCTGTGGGCGAGTATAAATAGACCGCTCAGGGCTGCGACAGTCAGTCTTGTTTTGGCTACCATCGAAGCGAATCGAAGTGAACTTGAAGTGCGATATCTAAGTGAATAGTGATCAGTAGTGTACTGTAGTGTACTTGTGATTAAGTTTAAATTGTTTTGTGATTAATAAAGTTATTGTGTTGTTTAATCGGTAGTAATTGATTTATCTCATACCCAGCTCGTAACAATATCAGCCGCTCGGGTCGATCTTTAGGTTAAGCCATTACATACCGAGTTTCCTCCGTGCCTCGGAAAGCACGTTAAGCTGTTGGTCCCGGCTGTCATTTGTCCATCTTTGACAGTCGTTACAGGAGTCAGTGGCCCAAAAAGTCTGACACCAGTCTTACCAAGTGGTATCGTATTTCCCAATATTAACTGGGTTGTGGAGGTCAGATAGAGAGTCGCCCCATGTAAAATACTGGTATTCAGCTGCATCCGGTTAGACTGGAAGCCGACCTCAACATAGTTGGTAAAAGGCTAGGTAGATGATGATAGTATTCTACTAGTCAAGCCCTTTCATTTGATATCCATATTGAGGGAGTTGTTGAATAAATACAGGGTGTAAACCACCTCATCACAAAGCCGTCAACCAAGCATTCTGTACATCAAACTAAGTAACTTTATGTAAAAATTATTGATGTGAAACAACTTTTTTTATTGAGGTTATAAATCATGTTTTGAGGTAGAACTCAATGTAATGCACTTAAAACATTGTGCTGATGGATGGATTGAATAGTACGGGGGTCGTGGAGGTGTTAAAAGTTAAACACTTACAAAAATAACTTGTATTTAAAAAAAACTTGTCAAAAAGTTGTAACTTTGACCCCCCATATCTCCGTAACTAGAAGGTTCCCAGGTATGGTGTAGAACAAAAAAATGATCGCAATGATGGGGAGAACAAGTGCCTTTCGGCTTCGTGAAGAGGTGTTTTACACCCTTTATGTAATGCGCCATTTTGTGGCGGCGGCACAAACAGACACGTCAAACTTATAACACCCCTTCGTTTTTGCGTCGGGGGTTAAAAATAGCCTGGATGTGTTTATTTTTCTGCCTTGTTGGTCGAGTGGTTGCAAATGCTACTATTGCTGAGCAAAAAGGATCTGAGGTTTTTCCACCCGGAATTTTCCAGTCGCAGCCCGGAATCTAGATTTGAGCCTCGTTGATGGCAATAGGCTCGCACCCTATTAAATGGGATTTAAACATAACTGGAAAAATGTGCCTAACCCTTTGCGAGTGTTTTATGTGTTTTGCTTTGTCTTTTTGATGCTTATGTTCGTTGAGAAATATAATTTTGATAATTCTACACAATGAATATGTGATTTTAAAAGCGGACAAGGACATTATAGCATATTTTTTCCACCATATGACAAAAAAATGTTATGATATGTGTCAAAATGCCATAAATTGTACTATTAATTTGAGAAGTATTATCAATATGTTATTAGAGAAGTATCTTGGTATTATTGATTAATGGTGTAAACTTCCCAATTATGTAGGCTATTAAGCTATCCCAAGCTTATGTATGGCTGACCTTACTTAACTATCACATATATTTTGTTCAGTTTTCCGTGTATTATAGGGTGAAATGGAGCTTACCCCAGCAATATACGCTCACCTAACTCACTCGCTGATGTCGGTGTGCCCGCGTGTGTGCGTGGTGCTGGAGGGCGGGTACTGCCTCGCCTCGCTGGCGGATGGCGCCGCACTCACGCTTCGCACTCTGCTGGGACACCCGCCGCCTGGGTTACAGGACGTTCCGGACCCTAGTGACGAGTTAGTATCACATTTTTTGATGTATGAACAATTTAAGCGGTTAGCTAGTAATGTCGACTGTACTCCATTTTTGCTAATGAACTGATATTTACCTTATTGCAAGCAAAGCATCTTATGGTTATACACTGTCAGCTGTAAACGTTTTCAAGACTTTTCAATAAAACTTAAAAGTAAATTCTTTTGAGTGGATTAACATAAATTGTAAACAAGAATGTGAATCGAACAAAATTTAGGGGGTTCCTCTATCCTAAAGAAAAAATACAAGGTCCTCTAAACTTGAAACAGAGGCTACTATAAAACGGGTGTACGATACTATGTCGAATATCAATAAATATCAATTGATCGACCACTATAAATCAAACAACAAATTACTCGACCGTTCATAATATCGAATGGTTAGTAAATTGAACATTCAATACATCGAGTGTTCAAAATATCGAAGGTTTGTTTGGTCGAGCGATCAATGATATATTGATTATTCGACTTATTAACCATTCGATATTATGAACGTTCGATTTACATGGTCGATCAATTGATATTCAATTATTTGGCATAGTACTCCCCTACAAAACAGAATCTTTTCCTCCACAGAATAAGAGACACAATCCTAAACTGCATATACGCACAGAAGCCGTTTTGGAACTGCTACAACTTCCAGCCAACGTACTCGACGAGCGGCCCGCCGAACGTGTGCGACGAACAGAAAGAGAAGCATACAGTCACCGTGAGGTGGGAGGGAGATGAGACGAGGCCTGACACCTTCGCTACGAGGGACTGTTACCCGCTGCAGGATACTGACACCAAGATGAGGATCGCTGAGAGATTGGATCATCTTAGATTAGGTGAGCGGAAAGAATCTTCCGAAATTACAATGCATTTATGATTTATTTATTTAACACTTCAAGCACAAAGTACAGAGGCGGACTTAATGCCAAAGGCATTCTCTACCAGTCAACCTCATGCATTCTGAGATCACGCCTAGTATCGACATGCGCCTATCTATTAACCAAATGAAAATTACTTTTAAAAAATCTTTTAACGCAATAAGATTAAGAACATCAAAGAAAAGAAAAGAAGAAAATCTTTCATGTAATAAGATTAAGATCTCTTTAGAAACTTTCTGCCTGATGAAATTAGGTCAATACTATTTAAAATGCGACAACCGTGGATCACATTTATATACGCCATTTTCTTTCTAAAGCGTTTTGTCTTCATAAATATTTTTCAAGCTCATAAATATATTGTTACAGTGACAGATCTGTCGTTACCGCAGCACACAGTGGGCTACATATACGACCAAGCGATGTTGAAACACAAAAATATTTGCGAACCGTAAGTATCAATACGATACATCTGGTACATGTTATGTCTCTAGCGTTAACATTCAAATTTCGACTTGTATTAATATAAAAAAGAACAAAAGTTATTAAAGCCTAATTCACTTACAATAGAATACAAATTCGACTAAAAACTATCGTAATCAAACACAATCGATATGTGAAAAGCTAACTCACAAATTGCAAACAGACTATTCATGTTTACTGCTGTCATTGTCTTGCTGAAATAACAGTAGGTTCAGTTCTCATCTGTAATATAAATAGAACCTTACACACGTAACATTAGAGGCCACATTGCAGCGGCCACGTGGAGTGCCCGGAGCGAATCCTGCACATACACGAGAGACACCGAGACTTCGGTCTGCTGGACAGACTACATCAGTTGAACGCTAGAACTGCTACGGATCAAGAGATATTGACAGTACATACTGAGAAGCATTTGAACAGGTTAGATTATTCAATAATAACGCAATTTAATTTGTTAACATGGTAAGCAATATTACAAATGAATGAATGAATGAATTATTTTGTTTTTACTATGGACACTTTTAACGTGCACATCTTGCTACATTGTTCTCACATAATCTACCATCTCAACATGAATGATGTAACCAGGATTTTGTAACAATAATTTGATTGAGTGTCCATGGAGTTTCTTAGTTCTTCTCCATAGAGATCTACGCTAGAGAATGGGCAACTACAGAACTTTCACAGTTATTATGTCTTGTGACTGGGACTGTAGCTATATTTAATTTTCATCTTTGTTTCGACAATTCAAAAGTGCCTGTACAATATTGGCCTACTTGAAATAAATGCTTTGATTTTGATTTTCAT
This sequence comes from Xestia ashworthii, assembly GCA_950022955.1. Lineage (NCBI taxonomy): Eukaryota > Metazoa > Arthropoda > Insecta > Lepidoptera > Noctuidae > Xestia > Xestia ashworthii. Next base: position 23,206,773 of record OX465550.1, read on the forward strand.
ACGAAGAAAACTGTCAAATTACTTCCGCGTCGGTTACTTTCATTCAACCGTTGGCCATAACACGGCAAATTAGCCTAGTACGAGTATGTCTTTTAAATTCTTTGACCGAGTGGTTAGCCAAAAGTGTCAATACCGATTGTACAGTCGGTACATATCTGGCTCCTTGGGGACGTTGTGGGTGGCATAGACGTTCGGGGAAAAGTCGCTCCGTTTAGCTCGAATGAAGTCAAACATTATTTAGCGATGGTAGATCCCGAATGAAGTTTACTGCTCGAAATGAGTTGAATGGAAGCCGTAAATGTGTAGTAATTTCTTCGAGTCGATTTTGCTGCTCAACAAATACTGCTGAGTTGGTAATGTGTCGACCTGGATGTGTGTGTAGCACTTCTTCTTTTTTTAACCCCCGACGATAAACGACGGGGTGTTATAAGTTTGACGTGTCTTTGTGTGTGTGTGTGTCTGTGGCATCGTAGCTCCCGAACGGATGAACCGATTTTGATTTTATTTATTTTGTGGAAAGGTGAATTAGTCGGGAGTGTTCTTATCTATGTTTGATAAAAATCAGTCCAAGATGCCACAAATTGATGGATTACATATTTATTCAACAACTAATGACTAGTAAAATACTATACAGTATAATAAATTTCAAATCCAAGATGGACGCCACCAAAAAATGGTGAGTTACATTATTTTTCACAACTCCTTGAAAATGGGTATCAAATGAAAGGGCCAACACCAAAAACCAGGAATACCTTGAAATTATGACCCTATGGGTCGGGGGTTTTTTAAATTTTTAATTTAATATAACTTTTTTATCAAAAGTTTCGTTTTTATGTAATTCTTTTCTTCACAGATTAAAAGAGCTGTCCTCGACGAATCTAAGAAGTCTGCACATACAGAAGAATGCGTACGACTCCGTGTACTTCCACCCTGACTCGCTAGAGAGCGCGGCTGTAGCTACGGGCTGCGTGTTGCAGGTAACGGCAAAATATATAAATCACTATACCTTTTATCAAAATCTGCCTAACCTTTTCCCAACCGTGTTGGGGTGGACTTCCAGTCTTACCGGATTCAGCTGAATACCAGTATTTTACATGGAGCGACTGCCTATCTGACCTCTCTAATCCAATTAGTCCTGGGTAATAAGGCTGGTTGACAGACTTTCGGGCCCCTGACTACCCGTAACGACTGTCAAAGATCTATAAATGACAGCCGGGACCAACGGCTTAATGTGCTTTTCAATGCTCGGAGTAAACTCGGTATGTAATGAGTGGTCGATACAAACTTTTCACTATTCATCTCTACTGGGAAATAAATTTTCAATAAAACGATTTTTAAAAGGATCTCTTCTTAAACTATATCTGGATCTTAGGACTAGATCTGGTCGAGGCGCTTGAATTTTCTTACATCAACTACACTCGGCGTCACAAAAATCGCACCTCTTTATGGACATCCACCGGGCCCGCTTTCAGCTAGATGTGCAAAAGTTAGCAAAAGGAAGCAGTTGGCGCTAAAAGTTTACTCACAAAAATAAATTCAAATTCCCTTCAAAGTCATTTTAACCATATTAATCAATGGGTAGACATATGACTATAAGATATCATTGGAAAGGCAATTTATTTAAATTTCAGAATAAATAGATTTGGTTTTGGTTTACCAGGGAATATAAAAAAGTAAGCTAATGCTAATGATTAAAAAGTTAAATTTTATTTTATTAGCAAAAATTACAACAAAGTCCTTAAAAACAACTTAAAACCTGGTGTTACCCCCCCTAGCCCTGATTACTGCTTCCATGCGTTCTCATATGGACCTAATTAATGTGACAACAATATCTTGAGGAATGTTGTCCCATTCTGCAACGACAGCATCTTGGAGGTCTTAGAGAGTGGTAGGGGCAGGATCACGTGCCCGTACTCGCCGTTTCAGTTCATCCCAAAGGTGCTCAATAGGGTTCAGGTCTGATCCCAACTTCTTGCAGGTAGTCTCTTACAATTAAAGCGCTGTGACAGCGGGTGTTATCGTGCATTAACGTGAACCCACTGCCAACAAAACCCGCATAAGGGACAACCTGCTCATCTAAGACCTCTTTTATGTACCGAGGAGCAGTCAGGGACCTTTGCCCGCGAGCACTTCCAGTCCGAGAAACACACACAAGGTTCGTTTTGCCGTCGATTGACATGCTGCAGAACATGCACGAGCTACCCCCGTATTTCACTCTCTTGAATACAGACTTGTGCGATTCGTTCCGCTTGCCTCCTGTACACTCTTCGACGCCTGTCGTTGCAGAAAAAACACACCCTCGTCTCATCCGAGAAGAGCACAGCCCTCCATTGGTCTATTGTCCAATACACATGGTCACGGGCAAATTGCAACCGGTCTCTCCTTTGTTGTGCAGTCAATTTTGGCACTGTAGCAGCCCTGTGAGCTGCAATTTTCTTCTCCCGCATTCATCTTCTAATCGTGGAGACGCTTACAGAAGTTCTGCGAGCTGATCGCAGTTGTTATTGCAGCTCAACAGCATTGGAGAACGGATTACGTAAAGACGTCGAAACAATGAAGCGATCGTCTCTTTCGGATGTGCACCGTTGTCTTCCAGATCCACGTCTTCGAATATAGCCACCAGTCTCTTGGAGGCGTTGGAACACTCGTCGAACGGAAAAACGACTCAAGTTCAGTTGCCGAGCAACATCACATTGCCGCACCCCTGATTGCAGTAGTGCAATGACTTGAGCGGCTTCATCTGCAGTGGTATCCATCTTCTGGGGTATTTTTCTTGCTGTAGCTGTTCACGTGTGTTCACTTCAAAGGTTGAATAGCGAATGACCCACATTTCACCATTACCATAGCATTCGCTGTGCCCCCGCAAGGCGCGGCAGGGGTTCCGAGGCTTTCGCCCCCTGGCCGCGGAAGCCATACCGGGGCCCGCTACCGCGGAGCCCGTATCTGTTTTGGACCTTATGCGTCCCAAGTCCTGTGGGCCGCATGATTGCAACATGCGACCCTGTGTGTGGTTGCTATTTTGTAAACTGTGCGCGCCACAGCGCTGTTTTCTTCACAGCACCTCGGCGGTCCCCCCCCCCCCCCTGGCGGTGAGACCTCCGGTTACCCGGAGGAGGCCCCGTAGGGGACAATCAGCGACAGAGGTGCCGACTTAGAGCGCACCTACAGTGGATGTGTGGTTCCCGCCCGCCCCACTAACCAGAGCTAGCCGGCAGTGGTACGGACTAAGGAGACGACATGTGTGTGTGGGTGGTATTGTGATGTGTAACACCGCCCATGTGTGCGTGTATCGCAGGCCCTAGGGCCGCGACAACGCGTGAATCTACGTGAATGTAGAGACGTGCGTGTGTGGTTTTGCTGCGCGTCGTACCTATATGTATCAGTAGCCTGGTACAGCTTACCCGGGTCAATCCGGTGGAGTGGGGTCAGCGTCCGCTACCAGGTCGCGGGGGAGGGGGGGGGCTCGCGTCAGGGGGGCGCGCATGCCAGGGCGCCCCAAACACCTAGCGGTGCTTGACGTGAGGCCAAGCTGATGCGTCCGATCTGCTTGGCCGATCCGAACATTCCCGTCGCGAGGCGACGGATGAAGTCGTCCAGGCTCTCAATCCCGAGATCCCGCTGGATGACATCGTTCCTCACATAGCGAGGGGCACCAACTATGGTCCGCAGCGCAAGAGCCTTGCGCGCGGAGAATCTTCTTGTTTCCCTCGCTAGTGAGGGCGAACCAGGCGGGGGTGGCGTACGTCAATATCGAGCGTTAATACACGCTCAACTTGACGCGCGCCGGGAGTCGGGACGAGAACGCTGGACGGAGCAGGGCGCGGGCAGCCCTAGTCCGGCCCGCGACCTGGCGGACGTGTGGCCCCCATGGTGAGCCGCGACGGTCGATGGTCACACCCAGGTACTTGGCCTGAGGCGCCCGATTGACGTCGGCGCAAGTTTCAAGCGCGGTGGGAGGAGGCGCGTGGAGCTGAGAATTATCGCCTGCGTCTTACCCACGTTAACCGACAGCCGCCACTTTGACAGCCAGTCAGGAAGTAGGTCGAGCGCGCGCTGCATTTTGACCGACGCGTGCCCCGCGTTAAGCGAGGTGGCGATGTACGCGGCGTCGTCCGCATACAGCGCGAGCGACACCTGTGGCGTAGTGGAGATGTCGTCGGTGAAACGTGAGTAACACACTGGCGACACGCAGCTGCCCTGTGGGACGGCCGCCAGCACCGGGCGGGCGTTGTAGAGCACCCCCTCGACCACCACGCGGAAGCTCCTGTGGGACAGAAAAGATTGGACCACTCTTACCACGCGACGGGGCGCTCCAGAGGTGGACAGCTTGTAAATTAGGCCGTCATGCCATACACGGTCGAAGGCCTTCTCCATGTCCAGGAATACTGCGACGGAGACCTCCTTCTTATTCATCGCCGCCGTCAAGTGGTGCAGTACCCTCGACAGCTGGAGCGTCGTGCTATGTTCTGACCGAAACCCGAATTCCCCGGAAATACCCGGCTGGAGATGCCGCTACAGGAGTTCTTCAAACACCTTGGAGGTGGTCGGCAGCAGCGTAACGGGGCGATAGCTCTCCGGCTTCAGAATATTCTTCCCCGCCTTGAGTGACTACGCACACTTATTCAGCTCTATTCAGCTTATGCCCATTGAAAACAACGATTTTGTATGAGACGCGTACGCGCGCGTTCAGGTGAACGCACGTGCGTAGTCCCTTAGGCAGCATTATGACGCGCCCCTCCTTCCACGAGGTGGGAAAGGCCCCGGTGCGCAGAATCGCCGTATACAAGAGCGCCAACGCCGCTACCATGCGGAATGGCAGGTGGCGCAGCGCTGTGTTGGTGATACCGTCGGCACCAGGGGCCTTCCTAGGCTTCGTCCTAAGGATGGCGTGTCTGACTGCCCCAGGCGAGAAAAATATGGCATCTTCCTCGGAAGCTTTTGGCGTGGCGAAGTAGTCCCCAAGGTGTTGCTCGACCGTTTGCGACATGTTCGCGGTCGGAAGTTGGGTTCGGTTGGAACTGACGCTCCAGGTGCTGGGCGAAGACCTCCGCCCGGTCCTCAGCTCTGTATTTGAGCGCCCCTCCGCTATCCACCAGCGGGTGTACTGGAGCTGGGGTGTTCGTGAGCTGGCGGCAGAGTCGGTGGATAGACGGCCAGCTGCCGGCCGTCGACTCTATTCTGTCCTCCCAGCTCTCGGCTTCTCTGTCTCTCATCTCGGCCTTGATCTTCTCCGCGAGACGGTTTAGCTTCCTTTTGAGTGTGGGCATCTTAGCTGTTGCCACTGCTTGCGAAGGCACCTCTTGTCGGCGACCATCTTCTGCAGGTACGCGGGCAGGGGCGTCTCACGTAGTGTTCCCGCGCTCTCCTGTGATATAGTTGTAGTCGCCGCTTCTAAGGCGCTCTGTATGCAAACAGTGACATCTACCGCCATCTGGTCGACGTCCGCGGAGGTGACGATAGGTTGAGATGGAGTAGTGGCCTCAATCCTTTCTGTGAAGTCCATCCAGTTGGTCTTGCGACGTGGCGCTGCGGGCTTCAATCGGGTCGGCATCCCCGAAAGAACGACGAGAACAGGGTGATGATCCGACTGCATCTCGTCGTCCAGTACTTGCTGCGTGATCTAGCAGCGTAGCCCTCGGCAGTCCACGATGTCCAGCACGTCCGGCATGTGAAGTGGGTTGTCCGGATAATGGGTGGGCTTCCGCGTCCGTGAAGAGCCGTTTCCCTCCCGTGTTTGTCGCGGCCGAGTTCCACGCTGGGTGCTTGCAGTTCAAGTCGTCAGCAAGGATCGTCGCGCCGCCGCTAGCTTCCAGTAGGGCCCTCAACTCTGTCAGGTCCAGGTGGACCCACATTTAACCCGGGTCGCCCGCTTTATACCCTTGTAGGGAGGTGCAATTAGTGGCCGTTGTAATACGTCTTTTGACTACATTTTTTTGAACGTTACGTGCTAATGAGATATGTTGTGTCTAGGAATTCTAACTGTTGTTAATTTAAAGGTCGTTAAACATACTTTCAATTGATAAGTACCAATATTAATTGGGTTTAATGTATTCGTTGCTGGCGGGACATGCTTGAAACTTATTTTCGAAGAGGTGCGATTTTTGTGACGCCGAGTGTATGATAAATTTGATATTATGTATCAGTTTAACGAAATTAAAGCAAGAATACGGTCCGGTGCATTTTGGCATTATTATGTCCAACTAAAACATTGTGAAACGAACCTTATCCCCACAGATGGTAGACTCAGTTTTGTCAGAGTTGGTCGGTAGCGGTGTGTGCGTGGTACGTCCGCCGGGGCACCACGCGGACGCACAGACGCCCAGCGGGTTCTGTCTGCTCAACAACGCGGCGGCGGCGGCACACTACGCCGTACACCAGCGCGGCCTCTCCAGGGTACTCATACTCGACTGGGACGTACACCACGGGAACGGCACGCAGAGGATCACTTATCACGACGATAGAGTAAGTTGTACAGATTCTATAGAAAGCTATGGTCTTACTAAAGAAAAAAAATATCAGATATTATGTCTCATACAAAACTTCAATTACTCGACCCAAATGTATGGGACAGCTGTTTTTTTTTTTGTTTTTTGTTGGACTGAGTGAAAGATGATATGACAAGAAACTGAGACTGACTTTTGGAGACTTACTACGCCGAGCACAAATAAATTGGGATAAGGGGAGAAAAATTATGATGGTGATCACGATGTCAGCCCCGTGCAGAAAGTTGTTCAGTTGTACACTTTTCTAATACTTGCGATATAAATAAAATGTAAAACTTTTAACATAAACGTATTTTCCCATCAAAAGTTTCCGATGTACAGTAAAATAAATATGTTTAGAGGGTGTAAACCACCTCATCACAAAGCCGTAAACCAAGCATTCTGTACATCAAACTAAGTAACTTTACGCAAAAATTATTGCTGGGAAACAACTTTTTTTTTTTGAGGATATAAATCATGTTTTGTGGTAGAACTCAATGTAATGCACTTAAAACATTGTGCTGATGGATGGATTGAATAGTACGGAGGTCTTGGAGGTGTTAAAAGTAAAAATCTTACAAAAAAAACTTTTATTAAAAAAAAAAAAACTAAACTTGTCAAAAAGTTATAACTTTGACCCCCATCTCCGTAACTAGAAGGTTCCCAGGTATGGTGTAGAATAAAAAAATGATCGCAATGATGGGGAGAACAAATGCCTTTCGCCTTCGTGAAGAGGTGTTTTGCACCCTTTATTATGAAAAAAAATACGAGTTAAAATACGAAAAAATATGAGTTAGGGTAGATCGAGTGAATTTCCCACCCCTAAGCAAAATACGCGCTTTGACGTGTAGTTGCAGACACCAGCCCGTTATACAATACAAAATACAATGTGTAAAATAATAAGCATGACGACAGTATCAAAAAATAGCAAATCTATTTAGTCCGTCAGTTATATTATTGAAATAATGGACATGTATTTTTTGTTCATCTAAACTCGGGAGCGGGGGGGCTCGTGACGTCAGAACTAGCTAAAAATTACACCTAGGCGTGACGTATTGGGAATTTCAAACGCGTCGTATCTTCGTCAATTATGATTTACGTAACAAAAGAAACGGGTCAAATATCTTTTAATAATCTACCTGACGGACTAATTAGTTTTATTTTGTCGTGCACCCTATTTGAATTGATTGTTATTAATTCTGCATTAAGTGTTAGCTTCATGCTTATGTTCCTTATTCGTTGTAAATAAGAGAATATAAATATCTCAACGTCTAAAATTTAAACCACCAATAGTTCTATCTCTCGTTTACAATGATAGTGCCAAATTGACGTTTATTTCGTTCTCTCTAGATCTTATACATGTCGATCCACCGCTACGACCACGGCCTGTTCTTCCCGAACTCGAAGGACGCGAACCACACCGCGGTCGGCGCGGGGAAGGGGGAGGGGTACAACGTCAACGTGCCCTGGAACACGGTATGTATCAACTGACTGTATTCTGATAAAAGAACGTTCAATTATAAACTTTATGAACACTTTGACAAGGTTCGTGGCTAAACCATAACAGTCGCTCAAGTCTATGACGAGTGTGTGTTGCCCTTGCCAGTGATTACATACGGGACCGAAACGTGGTCGCTCACAATGGGCCTTATCAAAAGGCTTAAAGTCACCCAAAGGGCAATGGAGAGGGCTATGCTCGAAGTTTCCTTGCGAGATCGAATCAGAAATGAAGACATCCGCAAGAGAACCAAGGTCACAGACGTAGCTCGAAGAATTGCTTAACTTAAGTGGCAGTGGGCAGGGCACATTGCTCGCAGAACGGATGGCCGATGAGGCCGAAAAGTTCTGGAGTGGCGACCGCGAACCGGAAGACGATGCGTTGGAACACCTCCCCTAGTGGGAGGTCTTCCAACGCATCGTCTTCCGGTCCGATGAAAGTGGACCGATGACCTGGTGAAGGTTGCGGGAATCCGTTGGATGGGAGTCGCAAGGGACCGGTCAATGTTGTGAAACTTGGGGGAGGCCTATGTCCAGCAGTGGACGTCTTTCTGCTGAGACGATGATTATATCAGTCTTAAAATAATTGGGTTAAGTCTAGACAGATCATAACCGCTATTTATTTATCATAATTCTCACATATTTGTTGCTACAATGAAATGTTATGTTATGTACAGCGCGGCGTCGGCGATCCGGAATACCTGACGGCGTTCACGAAGGTGATCCTACCGATAGCGTACACGTACAACCCGCAGCTCGTCATCGTGTCCGCCGGGTTCGACGCCTGCGTGGGGGACCCGCTGGGAGGTAACATTACAAGACTCACTACTGTAATCCTCCACATCCGGTGTACAGTATCAATGGTGTACCTAATATAGTTGGCCCTCATAACTTAGTACTCTTCATGATGTTAGAGTTTATGAACAGTCAGTGTTGCCCCTAGGCATGCTACATAGAGTACGGTCGAATAAGAATTTTAGTTTACAGTTTAACACACAAATTACATTGTAAAATGTAAACCCAATAGCTTGTTTGACCGTGTCCATACACCCACATTTTGCCAGTTATGTTTGTGCATTAGAGGCGAGTCTATTTCCATCGATTGGGCAACAATTTAGGCTCCGTGGCTGCTACTGAAAAATATCTTCAAATTTTTAAAATTTATTTATTTCTAGGTTGCAAAGTAACACCAGAGTGCTACGGTAGGATGACTCACTTGTTACGTGGCTTAGCCGGAGGTCGCGTGATCCTGTGCCTTGAGGGAGGCTACAACATCACCAGTATCGCTTATTCAATGACAATGTGCACTAAAGCTCTGCTAGGAGACCCCATACACCACCACTACGACCCTAAAGCCCCCTGCAATTGGTCCGCCTACGACTCGATACAAGACGTCATCAAAACACACAAGAAATACTGGAAATGTCTCAAATTCCTAGTCGCTTTACCAACAGACAACGTACTAGAACCTCCCCTACCGTCCAGAGGACTCGTCATAGAACAGAATGATCTAGAAATATCCGCCTGCAGCGAAGATACCGAACTACACAACGATTCCGCTAAATCAATCGCGAGTAACCTAGAAACATCGCTTGAAGCGAGCATGGGAAACCTACATATAGAAAACAAGTGTTCCGACGGCATTCATTGTGGCACAGATGACGAAAACGACGGAAAAGATGAAAAACCAGAAAGCTCTAAGACCAACGTAGGCGCTGCCGGCGGAAGCAGTAGTAACGAACCAACGAGTTCTAAAAAGGACGCCCAAACTTGCGAACAGGCTATTAGTACGGGGAAAAAGGCAACTTTAGTCGAGTATTTGACGGAGAATATGCAATCGATAGTCGATGGTGATGTGTTCGCGGTGATACCTCTGCAATGGTGCCCGCATTTGGACTCGCTGTTCACATTACCAGATGAAGTGAAGTTCGAGCAAGGTGTCAAGTGCGTAGATTGTGATTCTACTGAAGAGAACTGGGTCTGCTTGCATTGTTATGTGGTGAGTATTAATAGGCTTACAAAACCATGTTTCTGATAGAAGTTATCTGGCTTGAACTTACACATCTTAATTGTAACCAAATATTAAAAACAAGCCCATATCATTAAACAGGTTAGAGTGGCTCGTGACTAAATAATAACAGCCGAATGTATCGCTGATGGCTGACCATCTACCACCTCGAGAACCATGTTTGCCGTTCATCCCGGTGGTCCAATATTTTACAGTCAGTTACGAGTTTTCAGAAACCCGAAAATCTGAAAATCGATCTTACCATAGAGTATCGTTTTACTCATGAAGGGTAATAGAGTCAGATAAGTAATCTTCATGTAAACTGTATCCAGTTAGACGGCAGAACCAGTTTATTGATAGCCCTATTTTTTGTTTCTTTTCAGACTGCCTGCGCGCGAAGCGTCAACGGGCACATGCAAACTCACTTCACAGCCACGGACCACGCACTAGTGTTGTCCTTAGTCGATTTGTCTGTGTGGTGCAACGTCTGCGATGCCTACGTTGACAACTCTCTACTCTACGACGCTAAGAATAACGCACACAGGTGCAAGTTCGGTGAAGACATGCCCTGGTGTTATAAGACTGATATACATATGCAATAATGATATTTACAGGAGTAGGAAAGTATATAAGATTTGGGAGGGTATAAGGGATTGCGCAAAATGTTTAATACAAGTTTGTTGTATATAGGAGCCTTGTCTATTTTGCTGACGAATAATTTTGTCTCGATTGTATAGATCTTCATCATATCGATATCCGATGTCCTAAACAAGTCGTTATACCACTCTTTCATCATTAGAAAAAGCCATTGCATGAAAAAACAGGCAGGTTATTTATATTTTATTCAAACTTACAATATTGTAAGAATTTTATACTTTAATAGTCTTATTTATAATTATGATCGATCGATCGTTAATGTACTAATGTATGTTTTTAATTTAACTTTTGTTAGACCTAAAATTAGTAATATTGTTGTTTTTAACATTCCACTCGACTAAAACCATTTCGATTGTTAATTGTATAGCTTGCTTTAAATACTTCGTTATTTAATTGAATGCTGGACATGAAAATAGTATCAATGCATATCTCACCTACTTACTATAGCTTAGGGTGTAAAAACATCCCAGTAAGACTATATAGGGCCATAGGCCTATTAAGCGTTGTCTGTGCAGCATCCTTGTATATTTATGTAAATAACCATTATTTATCTTCTATACGTTTTAAAAATTATGTTTTATGTACCTTAGAATATTCGGCCAGTTTTTATTATAAGTTTGTCAATAGTACTAACATTATTGTAGTGAAACCAGTGTTTCAATGTCTGCATTACTAACTTGCATGTTGATAATCTGACCGCATCAGCTGTTTTATGTGTGATTGGTTTTTGACTCAAATGCACAAATAATGCAATGCACAAATAACAATCAATGATCTTACAAATATTAATGTTGCCATAAAAAGCATAATCACAGCAAAAAAAACATAGGAAAAAAAGAAGAGCTTTAAGATTTCTCCAAACTATTACACATATTAATTCAATTGTAATCCATGAATCTACGAGTTCATAAATTACCAAAAGTACTAAACTATTAATTAAGTTCACGCAATACACAAAAGTGTGAGACATTTATTAATTTTGGCATTCTTGATTATTGGCAGTTTCGTGTGCCAAAAAGTTGCTCATAATAAAACCAACGATGTATTAACAAAACAATAATAAAATCATATCATATTACTCATATTCGTTTTCTTCCTTATCCAACAGTCGCAAGGTGCAGCCTGCAGCGTATTCATAAACAAGCGACCCGCCTCGGCATCGCAAGGTTGCAATGTAGTCTAAACATATAAACATTCCTCTTGAATCACTCGTATCTATCAATGATAACAAAAATATTTGACCGTGCAGACAGCGGTAGCGACTTACTCTGTAAATCTTTAAATCTGGCTATACGCAGAAAACCAATAATTAGAGTCACTGCTCAGTTTTTTTACATTTGCCAGCATAGCAACGAAAATAAGGCCCCAATTCCAACAAAGCAGAGACGAGATAAGAGGATCTGTGACTTTTTTGTTTAGGCCAGCGATGTGAGCGAGAGCCGGTGAGCGGCTTTCGTGTTAAATCGCTAAACCGCGTGAATAGCCTTAACACATCTTTGCTCCACAGTCCAAGTACGTAGGATTCGATATTCTCGATAAAGTGAGTTTTTATGGAGTCAAAAAGTCTAGCTCGTACGCATCTCCGTACCGTATGGCCACTGCGTCTCTTTTTTTCCAAATTAGTCGATTATTCGACTTGATTCTGCGATAATAATGCCAATCCCTTCTGACATCTGAAGACAAAAAAAAGTAACTGTCAGTGTCAAACACGGCTGTGACAGCTTTAGTTCCAAAGGGTCCGTTTTGGCGCTGGCGTAGCATCGCCGGCGCCATGCTGGCATCGCCATCTTGGTTTTGTTATGTCAGTGTTTGTCAAGCACATAACAATTATGTATCATATGACACTTGAGTATATAATGCGCTCATTGTCAAAAATCTTCAGAGAATTCTAACCTCTGAGTTTATTTTCCTTAATTTTCCTCGTATTTTACTGAGTTGAGATACACAATTTCCTCTGTAGTTTGAGACAATACTGATTGTGCATGTTAGATGTGCGATTATTCGTCATGGGAATCCGAAAGTGCTGTGTAGGTGGTTGCAATGCAACAGTGAGTTTTCCCAAGAACAATGAACTTAGAAATCTGTGGATGCCTTCCTAGTGCCAACAAATTCCCTCCTCATTGGACTCAGGAAACGTGTCTATGAAAAACAGAAGAAGTTGCATAAGGCGTTCCGCTTAGTGTAGCTGGTGAGTTTTGTTAAACTTTTTAGGTTATGTAAAAGTCGTTTTGTTATAAGTACTCAGATCAAGTAAAAAGAGGACTAACACTGGAGCTCAAAACAATAAATAATCACGGAAGATATCCCGTAAGTGACAATATAAGTTTAAAAAGAGGACTATTTTGATTACTTGATTTGAGATGTTATAAGTTTTTTTTATTAAAACTTCAATCAACTAGAAACCAACAGAACGTAAAGAAAATATTATAGCGGACATATACAAAAAACTTATACAGAATGTACCTATAGGGAAAACATAAAATCAACTTCGAAATATTAAAAATTACTGTATTAACTGTATCAAATATGTTTCCAGGGTGGGATGTAATACTTGAACATAATTATTTCAAGGCACAAGATGAGGCGGATATACATGTACTACAACTGGTGTGTATGGTTATCTAAATATAGTCCCATTTATCAGTATTATTTTACTATAAGTATGACAACTCGCCAACCCGTCTTGAGCAAGCATGGTAATCAATGCTCGTGCCTTCTCTGTTGAGAAGAGGCCTTTGCCCAGCAGTGGGTCAGTTATAGGCTGGTTTTATTAAAATGAGTACAACTTATGATAATATGTATTACAGCAATATTTCTCAATTTTTCAGGGTGGTTGGTTGGTTGGTACAGTTGATCATAATTACTCCGAGGAACAAGATGACAGTGTCATAACATCATCAGTTTTGATTGGAACGGCAGGTATAGATATACATACATAAATATCTTCTAATGTTTTAATTTTAATCCAATATAGGAAATAAGAAATCCCCTCCACTGTGGCACCCTCAGAAAATATTCTTAGCAGTGTGAGGGCTCTGTAATGCCCCATAACTTTTGTCATGTCATCACTTAAAATTGTTTGTTGTGCGTCATGCTGATGGACCTTTTTTTACTTTATTAACGTACATTTCTTAGTTGTTGTGGCAACTGCGAGGGCTATAATTAACAGTCCAGCAACGTAACGTCTCATATACAAAGTGTCTCCATATCTACAGAACTGGTATTTGTTTACTAATGTGTTCATTATTCTTATTTTCAGATAAATTACATGGTCTAGATTCTGGAGCTACAATGGCCACAACAGCTGAAGTTGTTGAATTTTTTGATGAACTGTTTGACAGTGTTAATGGCTATCCTGGTGGTGGAAAAAGGAGAAAATTAAGAGGAGCTGTAAAGAAGACTCACTACATCATTATTTTTGGATTGACGCCAACAAAAAAATTTAATCAGTTAGTTTAAAAATGTTTATACAAATATAAACCTATAAATTATCATTTTTATTTTATTATGATTACCTGAACCTCAAAAATAAATCAACTATATGAAGGCGCCATTAAAGTATCGATATCGATGAAAAAGTCGATATTAAAGAACATCACTAGTTATCGATAACAAGATTCCTGCAATCACTATTACACCTACATACATAACTATTTTATATATACTTCTGTCAAAACCCCGATGGCACGGCTGTGACAGCTTTAGTTCCAAAGGGTCCGTTTTGGCGCTGGCGTAGCATCGCCGGCGCCATGCCGCCATCTTGGTTTTGTTTTTAACATTATATACTCAAGTGTCATAATCAAATGACACTTGAGTATATAATACGCTCATTGTCAAAAATCTTCAGAGAATTCTGAGTGTATTTTCCTTAAATTTCCTCGTATTTTACTGAGTTGAGATACACAATTTCCTCTGTAGTTTGAGACAATACTGATTGTGCATGTTAAATGTGCGATTATTCGTCATGGGAATCCGAAAGTGCTGTGTAGGTGGTTGCAATGCAACAGTGAGTTTTCCCAAGAACAATGAACTTAGAAATCTGTGGATGCCTTCTTATTGCCAACAAATTCCCTCCTCATTGGACTCAGGAAACGTGTCTATGAAAAACAGAAGAAGTTGCTTAAGGCGTTCCGCTTAGTGTAGCTGGTGAGTTTTGTTAAACTTATTAGGTTATGTAAAAGTCGTTTTGTTATAAGTACTCAGATCAAGTAAAAAGAGGACTATTTTTTGATTACTTGATTTCAAATGTTATAAGTATTTTTTATTAAAACTTCAATCAACTAGAAACCAACAGAACGTAAAGAACATATAGCGGACATATACAAAAAACATAATACAGAATGTACCTATAGGGAAAACATAAAATCAACTTCGAAATACTAAAAATTACTGTATTAACTGTATCAAATATGTTTCCAGGGTGGGATGTAATACTTGAACATAATTATTTCAAGGAACAAGATGCGGAGGATGTACATGTACTACAACTGGTGTGTATGGTTATCTAAATATAGTCCCATTTATCAGTATTATTTTACTATAAGAATGAGTACAACTCGCCAACCCGTCTTGAGCAGGCATGGTAATCAATGCTTGTGCCTTCTCTGTTGAGAAGAGGCCTTTGCCCAGCAGTGGGTCAGTTATAGGCTGGTTTTATTAAAATGAGTACAACTTATAATAATATGTATTACAGCAATATTACTCAATTTTTCAGGGTGGTTGGTTGGTTGGTACAGTTGATCATAATTACTCCGAGGAGCAAGATGACAGTGTCATAACATCATCAGCTTTGATTGGAACGGCAGGTATAGACATACATACATAAATATCTTCTAATGTTTTAATTTTAATCCAATATAGGAAATAAGAAATTCCCTCCACTGTGGCACCCTCAGAAAATATTCTTAGCAGTGTGAGGGCTCCTTAGAGCCCCATAATTACTTTTGTCATGTCATCACTTAAAATTGTTTGTTGTGCATCATGCTGATGGACCTTTTTTTACTTTATTAACGTACATTTCTTAGTTGTTGTGGCAACTGCGAGGGCTATAATTAACAGTCCAGCAACGTAACATCTCATATACAAAGTGTCTCCATTTCTACAAAACTGGTATTTGTTTACTAATGTGTTCATTATTCTTATTTTCAGATAAATTACATGGTCTAGATTCTGGAGCTACAATGGCCACAACAGCTGAAGTTGTTGAATTTTTTGATGAACTGTTTGACAGTGTTAATGGCTATCCTGGTGGTGGAAAAAGGAGAAAATTAAGACGAGCTGTAAAGAAGACTCACTACAGCATTCTTTTTGGATTGACGCGATCAAAAAAATTAAATCAGTTAGTTCGAAAATGTTTATACAAATATAAAACCTATAAATTATCATTTTTATTTTATTATGATTACCTGCCCGGCTAGCATGGGCAGGGGATAAAAATTTTATCCACCGGTTATTTCCACTGACAAGGGACAAAATTCAAACAAAAGTGGAAATAACCGGTGGATAAAATTTTTATCCCCTGCCCATGCTAGCCGGGCTGAACCTCAAAAATAAATCAACTATATGAAGGCGCCATTAAAGTATCGATATCGATGAAAAAGTCGATAGTAAAGAACATCACTAGTTATCGATAAGATTCCTGCAATCACTATTACACCTACATACATAACGATTATATATATACTTCTGTCAAAACCCCGATGGCTACAACAGCGCCAAAACGGACCCTTTGGAAACTACCAAAAAGTCACTGTCGTATCTGTAGCTAGCTACTAATATAGTAATCTGTGGTGTCAAAAGTACATCAACAGAAGAAAGAGAGGTGCCTGTCCGTCCCAAAAATGTTTTTATAATATTAAATTAACGACAAAGTATTTAATGAAGTTACTTATAATATATACCTGATTGGAGCAAGATTAACATGTTTCTAAAGACCGAGATACTCAAAGCGATTTCATTTAGGAATCCCATAAAATTACCTTTTTCGTACTGGGTGTTGGTATTTCTTAGATTTGCGCTCACAATCCTGCCGCAAAGCGGTTATATACACCCAGACGAGTTCTTTCAAAATGTTGAGGTCATTGCTGGTGAGTTATAAATATTTATTGAAAATGTTGTTTAGTATTTTTGTAATTAAAATTTAAATCATTTCTTTACCGGCGAGACAACTGCTTTGTTTAGTTTCACGAAATCGTATTTTTAATAATCAAAGGTCAGACGGTCATCTTGCGAGAACAGATTATTAATATAAATTCAATTTGAAAACGTGATTTTCTTCCAACATTCAAGAAAATATTTGTTAAAATAGGTAGTTTAGGCAGAAAAAGCCCTAAACAGTTGATACCCAGTACAAGGTTTGGGAGGGGTAACAGAAAAATAATTATTATTTTCACCAAAATATTTACCTACTTACTTTAGTTTGCATGCCATGTTAGATTACACTTGAAACATTTAAAAGTCAATGTTTAAAGTTCTTATTTATTTCAAGATTAACTGCTAAAATGACCCTGAGATCAAGTAATGACTGTGGGCCTTATTCCACAATCAGCAAATAAACTAAGTACCTACTCTTTAGAGTGTATGAGTATTTATGTCTACAATATTATATTTTAACTGTACTGACTCATACTTTTATAATGTGCCTCTCGATTATTCTGAATGGTTGATTGAACTGTAAACAATGATGCCCATAATACTCATACTGAGTAAGCACTGCGTAAGTGAATGAGAAACACACGGGACTGGTCAATATGGTGACACTTGGAGGAGACCTAAGTCCAGCAATGGACACCTTTTGGCTCAAATGACAATCAGTGTGTAATTGTATTCATATCCTCCTTTAAGTTCCACATAATAATTTTACTGTCCCATTGCCCTTTCCATTGTTTCTTTCCATTTATCTTTGTTCCATTTATTCTTATTTATTAATTGATTGAGTGAGCTTTTTGGAATTAATTTGTTTTGATTTAATTTAAATCATCCCTCTCATTGAGAGGAGGCTGTGTCCCAGCAGTGGGATCATTATTTAAAATGACATAAAACTATAAACTTAATTTAAATATATTTTATTGACTTAGGTACAGGATTTCATTTGATTTATTTGATTGTCAGTTTTTATTTGGCAATGGGTCTAATTTACCTGAAAATAAATGAATTTATTTAATTTATTTACAATTATTATATATTATTAATATATAATAATTGTAAGTTAATTTGTTATGGTGTACAATAACGACTAGTGACTCCCTTGTAAATCACAGACAATCACACCAAGTCCCTTTAACACTGTATAAGTAAAAGTACACCTCTGCCTAAATTGTTAAGGTTAATAATGTGATGTTAAAATAAATAGTAATCTATCTTAGCCTCATGCATAACTTAATGATCTATTGAATCTTTAATCATACCTACATAATTATATTACGTCAATCAATACATCATTGACTAAAAAGTACATTTCAACATTAAAGATTTCTTATATTTAAATTATCCTGATATAATTTAAAAAAGTAACTAGCTCTATAAGATTAAAGATAGTTAGTTCCAGTATATATTATACTTACTTTTGCCCATGGCTTCACTCCTCTTGAAACATACTGCTAGGATAAAAATATCCCAAATTCTAATCCAGGTGATAGATTATGTGTATGGCAAATGTCATCCAAATATGTACAAAAAGTAAAACACGGATAAACCGACAGTTTGCAAGAATGGATGAGTGCTTGTTATTGTTTCACACAAAAATTAAGGAGAAAAATTATGCGTATTTCATACAAACAAACTTAATACCAAAATTATTTGTAAATCAAGGTTCACTAATGTTTTACCAAAAGTCCATTGACAAATTTTCATTTTACAACCAACGTTTCGTATACTATTTATTTCGCAAAAAACTTATTCCGCAAATGTTTTATTTAAATAATATTCGTTTTACAAACATTTATTTGGCAAATACTTCTTTTATCAAATGCATCATATGATATTTATTCATTAATAAATTTTTACTTAGATACATTTGGATAAATCACGTTTCAACAAAATAATTTACAGGCTAGTATTCTTCCGGCCAGCCTCAGCCGCGGTGGCGAGTGTTAAAGCCACCTGCTCCTCAGCTCGCGGCCCGCCTCGCCCCTCCGCGCCTACGCGGGCTTAAATTACACTCTAGGGGTAGGGCAGAAAAGACTAAGTGGGGTCGGTTTTGCAGCGATTCATTTCTGTGACAAAATTTGTGCTTAAAGGAAACCAAATTCATTTATTTTCTTTTTTTTTTTGGAATGGCACAATCAATATGTGTAATGTCTTTATTTCAAACGTTGTTTTATGAGAAAAAACGAAAAAATAATGAATTGTTTGTCAAATAAAATAATACGTTGTTAAATAAAAGTTTATCGGATAATTATTTTGCGAAGTGAATTATTTGTTAAACTTGTTGTTGTATAATGATGAAATGAGAAATAATGTGTTTTCTAATCGTTGCTTGTCAAGTAAAAGTTTGTGAATTAATGTTTGGTGAACTGACTGGTCACCGTAAATCAAACATATTCTTAAGGTAGTGTGTGTTTATTTCGATTGGATTACAGAATATTTATGTTCCCAAATATATTTTTTGAGAGAGGACAATGATACAAAGACGAGATATGAGGAATTTAAAATTTTTATAGAAAACTTATTTTTATTATGTAACTCTTGTTAAAATCAGTGTCCAATCAAAATATATATTTGAGAACCTAGATGTTCTGTACATAATTCAATCGAAATAAATCCACACTACCTTAGGAATATGTTTAATTTACAAATTATTTTGGTATTACGTTTGTATGAAATACGCATGCTCCGCAGGCGTCTTAATGACCAGATTTGGATTAAATTTGGCACACAGATACTTTATAACCTGGATGAACACAGGATACTTTTTATCCCAGGAGACAGCAGTGATAGCCTAGTGGTGCGACCGTTGGACTGCCAAGTCAAAGGTCCCGAGTTCGAACCCAAGGGACCTCTGATTTTTCGGATTCATGTGCGTATTGCATAATTATCACTTGATGCGGTGAAGGAAAACATCGTGAGGAAACCAGTATGGCAGTATGCCTGAGAGATATTTCTCGACGGCATTTTAAGCCAAGTCAGAGGCCCACGGCCGCCATAAAAACTCTGCCACCAGGTTAACCAAATAACCACACGATAAAGAAAGAAATATCGCTGCTGTAGGACATTACCGAACTCCACGCGGATGAAGCCGCGGTCATCAGCTAGTATTAATATAGATCTCAAAACATTACCTTTGCTCTAACACTGCCGCACCCTACTCAGTAATGGCAATAGTAGAGAAATGGCCACCCTCAACAAATTATTTAACATTTTTATTTTATTTCAGGTGACATTTTCGCGATCGACATCGCAAGAACATGGGAGTTCAACCCAAAATTTCCAATCAGGAACATCTTCGTACCCAAAATGATACTCGGTCCACCTCTCCACTTCATACGGCTAATCAACTCTTACACCAGATACTATCTTGACGTAGATCTCAGGACCCCATACTATCTCCTGGTCATTCCGCGACTATTTATATGTTTTCTGTCGCTCATAAATGACTACTGTTTATACAGAATTTGCGTCCTTTACGGACAAAACTTCAGAAACAGACTCACAATCTTCGCAAGCTCTTACGTAGTTTTCGCTTACTGCTGCAGAAGTTTCTCGAACTCATTCGAAATGATCTTCTTCTCTATGATCCTGCTAATAGTCGCCGAGTGCATGCTGATATCTGATAAAGTGATTTATCACAAAGAGTTTCTTAAAGAAAAATATGAGAAAGCAGAGTCGACTGCAGAAAGGGTAAAGATTTATAAACTATCTACACATTTGCCCAGTCATTCCTTGAACAAAGTGATTGTTTTGTCTACTATTGTGGTCATAGGGATATTTAATCGTCCTACTTTCGTAGGTTTTGCGTTTCCGCCTGTTTTTTTCTGGCTCCACAGAGGGCTGGGTTCCAAAGTTGTGGGATTTAAAGATTTCCACTTTCGCATATTCATGTTTGTAATGTGCTGTGTTCCGACGGCGTTGCTGCTTATTTTATTGGACTCTGGGTATTACGGATACATCACGATGGCGGACATAGAGTCGCTGAAGATGTCGTGGGACAACTGGGTGGTGACGCCGCTGAACTTCCTGCGGTATAACTCGGATATGCGGAACCTGACGGAGCATGGGCTTCACCCGCGCTGGCTTCACCTCGCCGTCAATGTGCCGCTTCTGTTCAACGTGCTGGGGGTTATCGGTGTCGTCACATTGGCCATAAACACTTACAGGTAAGATAACACATGATGTATGTTGTTACGGAGTGTGTTAGCCTCCGCCTCCAGCGAAAACACTTGAGTATTTAAAATTGCCCGTATTGACGTTCGTTCTCCAAAACACATGATGTATGTTGTTACGGAGTGTGTTAGCCTCCGCCTCCAGCGAAAACACTTGAGTATTAAAAATTGCCCGTATTGACGTTCGTTCTCCAAAAATAGTGTTTAAATAAATAAATTAGATACACCAGCTCACTCCAAAGCATGACAATCGAAGCATGACAAGAACGTCGCTAGAACAATACTATTTTCATTTGTTTGACTTTTACAATAATTATGAAAACCGCTCCTTAAGGCGGGTCTACGCTAGACGAACCGAGCACGAGCGAAGCACAAGCGGAGCCGTTCTCGGCTTCGTCGTTCGCGGCGTCAAGTGTGGACGTACAACGAACCTACAACGATCACTGTCCTCGAACGTAGTTTTCCGCAGTGACTCAGTGAGCTCGCGGCTCTTGGCGAATATGGACGATGGGATATACGAGACCATGCATCAATCTTCTTATTTTTTTTACAGTAATCCTCATGTTTTGGGTCCCATATCAATGGATTATTTTGATATAATTCAATTAATTGCACGGAAGCATCTTCGGTCCACGTTTCCATGATGTTCGGCTCGAGCGACCGACGTCTGTCACTAAACACGTCCACGAGCGCGAAGCAAATCCCTTTGTGTTCGTCAAAAAACCGACAACAGGCGGAACGCAGCCGAGCACGAACGAAATGCTCGCAGCGCGCTTGTTCGAGGCTTGTAAGTCGGTCCTCACTAGACGAGTTGTGTTCGGCTCGTGCTCCGCTCATGCTCGGCTCTCCTAGCGTAGACGCAGCTTTAAACAATAAGCCATTATTCGCTTTAACTTGTTAGCATTATTCTTCAAGTTACATTGTGTGTCTATGACATTTTCATAATAGGTCCCTAGTTCCTACTGTAGCTTCATTTAAATAGTCATACTATACATTGTTTCAGGTTTGTTCGCGGCCAGTATAGCAAGTTACCGCAAATCCAGAGCATAACAGGACTTATGCTGTTCTCTCTGGTCATCCCGATCGCAGTGTTGTCACTGTTCCCACACCAAGAGGCTCGCTTCATCATCCCAGTGCTTGTCCCCTTGATCTATCTATTCGGAAATCATCTGCATACCAATGAAAGCGATGGACCAAAAACTAGAAGATTCAAAACGACACTTCGTTATACTTGGTATACGCTGAACGCTTTATTTACTTTATTCTTCGGGTTCATCCACCAGGGCGGCATATTCCCTTTCGCCAATAGCCTGTATTACGAGATCAAGAACAACTACGGAGTCCATACACACGTTATAACTACGCACAGTTACAGCATACCAACGTTTTTGCTTCAACTGGAGAGCACCACCAAAGTGTACCGGGACAAACAGACGGGACATAAATATAGACTTGCTCCCACCACATTTTTACATAAATATGGATCAAAGCCAATGCAGAATTTATTTTTAACAGTCGATGACGTCTTGACAAACGCTGAGAAGTTACTGCATGCTTACAAAAAGAATTACAGGTTTTATGTTGCGTCCCCGTGCTCCCTGGAGCGAGACCTTCGGCTGGCAGCTGCAAAGTACCCCTACTTTGAACTAATCGAAGAGTTTTCCTACTACCCTCATTTTTGTACAGAAGCGTTCCCAAACTTCCCCTCGCGCCACGACCAATATTGTCTCGAAAATACCTCGAGAGTACGAACTAACGAATCTCGCGCTGTAGATCTTAATATGTTACAAAGAATCTTATGCTTTTTGAAAAAGTTTTGTCTTAGAATTTATAGGGTCAAACCGGATACGAAATTTCGAATCTAAGTGGTTTTAGCCAATTTTACAATTTCGATAAGCAATATCTAAATAAAGTACAACAAATTATTGTATTCATTAAAGTCGTGTACTTACCGCCTAATACTTATTTGATAACATAGTGCTCAATTAAGTTTATCATCAAAGACATTAAAATAAATGTGTTTAGCCGCGTCACTTTGTACAGGCTGTATGCTTAAATCAGTTACTTACCTCGTAAGCCTAAGTGATATGATTATAGATATCTGATTTCTGATATGACACTAGCGAGCAAACGAACGACCTATTTTTATAACTTTAGGATTTAAATAAGATATTGAACCATCTCATTCCGGCTATGCTTTTAATGATTCACACTGTAGGTACCTGCGTTATGTTGCCATAAGAAAGAATACCCAGCGATAATAATTTACTACCACTTTTCAACCTTATAAACACCATGCATAAGGGTGAAAATTGGTCGACAAGTGGTGGCATTGGATACAACTTTGCTTTGAGAGAAAAATATGGGAAAACGATGTTCGTTTTTGATAGTATTTTGGAGATATTTATATAGTTAAAAAGGAAGGGTGACAGAGCCAAAGCACCAAACACCAATGATGTTTTTGCAACGACCATACAGCCTATAGACGCCTAATACACGATCTAACGCACGAAAACTATTCTGTCAACTCGCTGAGGTACGAGGTACGCGAGGGGGACGGGGTACTGCTTTCTGATTGGCCAATTCAAGGTCATTGCATTTCACTAGGGATGGAACAGTTTTAAATCAAACAAGAAAGTATCGATATTTTTTAACTGTAGGCATAATAAAATATGTTTTACATACTTTACTTGCATTAAATTACTTTCTTTATTCTAATTACGATTGAATCATGTAGGTAAAATATCTGAACTTATATGAACTTAGTAGGCGGCGACGGTTTTTCATAGGGATAAAACAATCTTCGGTAAAATGACGTGAACATATTAATAAATAAATAAATGTTGTAATTTTTAATTATTAAAAATATATTTTTTGCATAAATAAACAGTTAAAGGTTTTATTTTTTGCTTTATCGACAACAGAGGCGGTCGTACGATTTGGAACATCACTAATTATGTTAACGTAACACCGAGGAAAAGAGATAGAGAAAAAAGCACTTTCAAAAGAAAGGGACGCAATCATAAAAGACATCAAGTATGACCAGTATAAGATGAACTCCGATAAATATTGTCAGACATTTAATCTAATTTAGATTATGGGACTTTTAAATTACCGATGACATGTGATACCGTCTTTCAGGAAACTTGAAGTCCGGCTTTCTTTATCACACCAACGTATTATACACGGGGCCATATTATGTCTATTTTCTCGATTTTTTAAAGGAGTAATGCGGAAGTGTTTGCGGCTCACAGGAGTGGTCGAAACTAATTCGAACTCGGTGAGTGACGACGGCTATAAGATTTATACCCCTTATGTGTTGACAGACATCGGTCGCCTGTTATTAGGAGTCTAGAGGCTGTATGGTCGTTGTGTTTTTGTATTCCAGCCTTTTTTGTTGTTATTTACAATCACATGCATTTTACTTAATATACTTTTACATAGATTTATATTTAAGTTTATTTATGTTTTGATGACGAATCTCTAAGGGTTCTGGAACCCTAAAAAGTACTTATTTAGTACTCGTAATTTATGTTTTGTTATACAATTATACATGTAAGTATTATAAACATTTTAAGTAGTTAGCAGCTTAAGAAACCATGCATTGTATTTTGCAAACAGTAGTATGGATTCATCAAGTAGGTACTTAACGTTTTACTTGCGACCCTAGGCAGCGAGAATAAGGTTCAATATTGATTAATGATAAGGATTGTAACTTGTAAGATTATTTCTGTACATCTCGTTGTTATACATCACGGGCACTAAATTGTAATTGAAAATGGCATTTGTGTGTTGTGTGTTAGGTATTTGTAATTAATTAACATTTTGTTAAGTGACTTAATTCCTATATTTTCACAAAATAAATTATGTGTGAAAATAATGAACGATGCATTTTGAGAATCTCCAACAAAAATCTGATAATAGTACCTACTGCATAATAATTATGTTTTTTTTGGCGCGTGGTCATAGTCAGAACTAACAGCGCCGTCGTGTCATGTCATTCATACGCCAAAAGAACCATGCAGCACTATTAAAGTAATATTTACATAAATGGACTGCTTATTGCTATGTAAAAGCATAGGATTTTGTGTATTAGTGTTTACCTACCAATAAAGACATATTGGTTAATAAATGCTGTAATTTTTATTTTCCTTTGTGTAACATAGTGAACATCATGTTTGTTTTCCGCAAGTGGTCGCAAGCTCGACTGCTGACCATGAAGTCCTAGGTTAGATTCCAAGCTCGGGCAGTGTTATTGGGTGTTTCCATCAGGAATTTCTCAGTAACGGCCACGAAGTATTACATGGGATTTAAACATAACTGGCGAAATAAGGGTTAACTGTAGGAACACCTTTTCCATAGAGTATTAGTCTTTGACCTTTTCCTTACCCTTCGAGGATAACAGGCGTGATGTTATGTTATAATATAGGGGCACGCCTATTGCTGTCAGCAGTATCAACCGATCGGGGACACCGTACACACCGACACCGTGGTCTCCGGGGTGTTACTTAAAAAAATCCTGACGGAAGAACCTACAACACTACCCAACCTTGGGAATTGAACCCACGACCTCATTAGCATCGCTGACAATTTAACCATTAGACCAGCAGCGAGGCAATAACAAAAACTAGTGAATTCAACAAAAATTAGGAGTCACGTTATCGTCAATCACTCGGCAGCGCTACGAAATTGGTCCTATTTTTCATAGACAAACGCCGCATGGGGAATAATTCTCTAATCAATCTGAAATTAGAACTACTTACATAATTATGTTGAAGTCTGATGGCTGTGGGGCGGCGGCATACTCAAAGATAATTAAAGAAACAACATTTTTAGTGCCTGGCATAGGATGACCGAAGGTCAATTGTTGTCAATTAATTTGAGGACTTCAATAATCTCGATGCAGTAGTTCACTGAACCCCAAAGATAATTCATTGTATTGGTACAATTCTTCTTAGACTAGAACTTTGCGGTGCCCATGCTTAGCTACTGAAAATATATTTCAGCAACGCGTCGCGACGAGTAATGAAGATAGCCGAGCATTCTTATTGCACAAAGATAATGGAGCTTTCGACATTTCGCACTCGGAAGCCCCTCATGCCCCCCCCTTCCCCTTCCTATTTTCATTTCCTCATTACGAAGTTTCTCTTCTGCGCGGAGGGACTTCACGCACTATTTTTTTTAAATTAGGGTTGATATTTTGAAAATTTCCGAATAAGAATCGACTATTATATATTCCGATGTTCTAGGTTACTTCGAGCTTCGGCACTAGTTATTGGAACAGACCTGCCATTTGCTACTTTGACACTTGACATTTGCTGTCATAACAAACTTTTAAAAACGTGGGTTTGTTGTTGAATAATTTTGAAAACTGCTATCTTTATAAATTATTTTTTCATGTCTTCGCTAAAAGAGTGTGTGGAATCTACTCTTGAGATGTCTTTAAAAGTGATACGAATGTACGACTGGCTGTTGGATTTGTTTGTTCTGGTAAGATTAATTTACGAAATTAATGGCATATTATCGTATAGAAAGCCAATTTAGATTGATTTGGTTGTGCTTAAACGTAAACGGCCAATTATGGTATATATTGTGGCCTACCCTTTTACTTTTTAGGACTTCTTCGTTGATGATCATTGGAACAAATTGCCTGATTCGTGGCGACATACTTTCGAACATATGGATCCTCAGCACTTAGGAAACATTCTCTCCAACAGGCCATCAAACCAGTTACTACCACTGTCATTCTTAGCCTTATTAAAGACTGTACAGGCACTTACTTTACCAAGAGAAAGGGACTATAATAAAAAAGAAAATAATAAAAAAGAATCAACTAACTTAGACACATGTAAATATCACCCAAAGTTAAAGAATTTGTTTCTAAAACATGTGAAGTTAAAGAAGAGACATGAGATAAGCCTGATGGCTGATGTAGTGGTGGATACTGCCTTTCAAAGTGGTTGTAACTCTGTGATAGACTTTGGCTCAGGCCTGGGACATTTAGTGCGAGTCCTGGCTTACAGGGATGACATGTATGCAGCAGGGATTGAGTGCCAGACACAGCTGACTGAGGAGGCTAGGTCTGTACCCTTGGTATGTATAAATGGAAATGGTATATTGAGTGCAATTTGCAAGGAATTTAAGAATCTGACCACACATTTATAATTCTAACCTTCAAAGAAATCAATTTTTCTATAGTATAGTTTTAATTTTTCAGGAAACTTGACTTGCAGTTGGAATACACAGTCAAGAAGCGTCTTTCTCCTGAAGCCATTGCAAAACTGAGGCGCCCTCTACACCTCAACGTGACCCTATCAAGCCACCAACAACTAATGTCACTGCCTCTACCAGACAGTATGCAGAACTATGGTCTGATAGGCCTTCATCCTTGTGGAGACTTGGGACCGTTGTTACTGAAACACTTTGTTGAATCTCCTAACATAAAGTTTATTTGTGTGGTTGGTTGTTGTTTTATGAAGCTAACTTGTGATGGTCCAGACCAAGGGTATCCCATGAGTAACTTTGTGAAGAGTCTGAATAGTAAGCTATCGTTCCCGAGTAGAGAAATATCTTGTCATGCTATTGAGGTGTACTGTGAGAGGCTTTGTGAAGGGAATTATGGAGATCTGAAGGTAAGAAGAAGAAAATGTGTGCTAGCATCACCCCCATTGCTTAAAGACAGCTGGGATCATGTACTATAGGTACTCCTCTATCTAAGCCTTAGGGGATTGCCGGCGTGATGTTATGTATAGCATAAAGTTACTTTGTATATTTGTGATTTACAGATACATGCATACAGGGCAGCCTTGGAGAGAATATTAGTGGAACATGACCCTAAACTACGACATGCTCCCGTCAGGAGCATCAAACATTCAGATACTATGACATTCGAAAAGTAAGAAATTCAAACAGCGATTATAATTTCAGTGCATGATATTGGTCACTTGGTTAGGTACTCCTTTCATTCAAATTTAAATATAATTATAAATTGAATATAATATTGCTGGACATTAACACACAGCGCCATCTAGTGCCACACTAAGCAAGGCTTGTGTCGTGGACACCAGATAGCTGATATACTACATATATACCTTTTTTGTTTGTAAATACATACTTATTATACATATAAACATCCATGACTCAGAAACAAATGTCCATGCTCATCACATAAACATTTGCTCCTACCGGGATTCGAACCCAGGACCCTAAGAACGTAAGGCAGCCTCACTACCACTGCGCCATTCGGGTCGTCAAAATTGATTAGCTGACCCACGTAACTTTTTGCAACATTTTTCATTTATGCTCCGCTCCTTTTGGTCGCAGCGTGATTTTCTATAGCCTATAAACTTCCTCGATAAATGGACTATTTAACACAAAAAGATTTTTTAAATTCCAATCAGTAGTTCCTAAGATTAGCGTTTTCAACCAACGAAACAAACTCTTTAGCTTTATAACATTAGTATAGTGTTCGCGCAACCGCTCCGCGCAGCGTGGTGGCAAAAATAACTTCAGTAATTTTCAGGGCGAAATCAACTTTATTATGATTTGCACATAAATCGTGTACTTGACAATTTTGGTTACTTAATTGAATTACATAAAGATGGCTGTTTGCCAGTTAAAATGGGTTAACATGACGCGTGCGCTGCGCACTGCAATCCGTGTTGCAACAACGGAAGCCCGGAAGGAAGTGCGCTCGCGTCGACGCGCGGTAGTGATGCGCCACGCGAATAGTGTTGGGGCAAATAGTAATAATTCTATGAACATTCCCAGGGGCCCCAGCAATAAGGTTGGAAAACCTAGTCCTCCCCTACAGGTAACTTAAATAACTTAACTACTGGCCTAACAAGATCGCCAGACTGGGTCCTTAACTTTACAGATCTTACAACATTATCCTTACCTCTATGTAACTCTAACACTCTACCTAGCTTCCAGTGTAGTGGTGGAGTATTTTCATCCTTAATGAAAACTAAGTCATTAAGATTCAAATTATCAACATCATGATACCATTTGTTTCGCAATTGTAACGTGCTAAGGTACTCGAGATGCCAACGTGCCCACACGTTCTGGTACAGCTTCTGCAGCATCTGAAATCGAGATAAACGTGACATCTTAGTTTCCGACCAAGTAACCTGAGGCACTGCTACCAATGGTTGACCAATAAGAAAATGCCCTGGCGTCAGGACTTCTAAATCTCCAGGATCTTCAGACATTGCTACGAGAGGTCTGGAATTCAAGATAGCTTCTATCTTGCACAAGAGTGTTGATAACTCCTCAAACGTCATTATAGTATCACCTATTTCCCTTTTCAAAAGCTGCTTCACGCTCTTGACTGCTGCCTCAAACAATCCACCCATGTGTGGAGAGGCTGGTGGGTTGAACTCCCAATGTATCTGCTGCCTCCTGAACTGCTCCTTCAGGATGTATTCCTTTTCCAAAAGGAACTGGTTAACCTCCTTGAGGTACTTGTTGGCACCGACAAAATTCGTACCTCTGTCTGATCGTATCAGACTAGGCAGTCCGCGTCGACTTACAAACCTAGTAAATGCAGCTATAAACGCCTCGACTGATAAACTAGACACCAACTCAACATGGGTGGCCTTTGTAGCTACACAAACAAAGACGCAAAAGTAAGCCTTCACTGACTTTGCGTTTCTCAATAAACTTGATTTTACCAAATAGGGTCCAGCGAAATCTGTAGCGACTCCGTCGAAAGGTCGTGCGCGACGCACGCGGTCCGCGGGTAGGTCTGCCATGCGCGGAGGTTGTTCTGCCATAGAAAACCGAAAACATCTCTTACACCGCCGAATGGTCCGCGCTGCCTGCTTCCGGACCGACGTTACCCAATATTCCCTGCGAAGAATCGCGATTAAACCATTGGCACCAATGTGACAATAGGTCTTGTGGTAATGCTCCATTAACAACTGGACAAACTTAGTGTCTTTAGGTAACAATACTGGATGCCTTGCCCCATATGTGAGTTCCGAATGTCTTAGTCGGCCTCCGACTCTGATGACCCCTTCAGAATCCAAAAACACACTCAACTTCTGAAGTGACGTTATTACTCGTTTATGTTGCTTCAACAGTTCAATTTCCTTCCCATATTCCAATACTTGAATTCGTTTAGTCCAATACTTGACAGCATCTCGCGTCTCTGCTATTGAGAGTATACAACTCTCGGGCCGCTTCGCCTTATCTGTCCTCAGATTTCTAATAAATCTCAATACGTATCCTGTGGTATTGATGAGTTTGGTAAAGCTGCTTACCCTTTCCAACAAACTAATATCCCATGGTTCCACCTGAACAACATTGGTGTTAACTACCCTTTTAAATCCTGGTAGTTCCGTGGGTCGTACATATTTGCTAGGCCACCTAGCTTCCTCCCATCCTAACCATGGTACTGTCCACCATAACGGATGGTGAATTAAATCTTCGGCTGTCACGCCACGTGATGCACAATCTGCGGGGTTCCAATCCGATGGTACATGTCTCCAATTCAGCTTCCTAGGAGAATTTTGTATATACTGTACCCTATTACACTCGAAGGTCTGCAAACAGTGTGGCTGCGTCTCCACCCACGCTAGAACAATGGAACTATCTGACCAAGCATAAAGGTTATCGATCTTAATCGATTTTTCATAACCGTCCGCTACATGGTTAAGCAGTTGACAAACCAGATGCGCTGCACTAAGTTCCAGCTTCGGGATCGTTTGTCGCGTCTTAATAGGCGCCACCCTAGATTTTGCCATAACCAGACTAACCTTCACATGACCTCGTGCGTCCACGCTGCGGAGGTAAATACATGCTGCGTATCCTGTCTCTGAAGCATCCCCAAAACCATGCAGCGTGTAAGACACTGCGTTTGGTAATGCGAGACACCTAGGTATCTTCAGTAGTTCCATACTGTATAGATCCTCAATCATATACTTCCATTTTTCTATTATCACCTTTGGCACTGCCTCGTCCCAATGAAGGCCATCCATGAACAACTCCTGCAACAGGTGTTTGAATCTTATTATCACCGGTGCACAATAGCCACACGGGTCAAATAGTCTCGCTATAGTACTTAGTATTGACCGCTTCGTCACTGCCTTGTCTGAAGGTATATTTAACCGATAGGACATCGTATCTGATGTTGGTTCCCATTGTATGCCTAATATTTTAATGAAATTCTTGGGGTCATTTGCGTCGAACTCCCTTGGTTGTTCACAATGATCCTCCGGTATATCTCTCAGTAAATATGGTTCGTTCGTGGACCACTTACGTAGTTCGTAGCCTGCGCTTCGCATTAGCTCGATGAGTTCTGTCTTCAAGGCTTCCGCTTCCTCTATGGAGTCCGCTCCAGTCAGGATATCGTCCACGAACACCGCATCCCTCACGACGTCAGCTGCCTTTGAGTCAGGATGTGCCTCCACCCATTGCGCCGCCAGCTCCAGCAGCGTCCGTATCGCTACATACGGACTGGACCTTAGTCCATAGGTATTTGTGTTTAATTCGTATACCTTCAGTTCTTGCGACGGATCACTCCTCCAGAGTATAAGTTGATATCTTCTGTCTTCAGGGTGTATCCAGGTCATCCGGAACATCTGCTTCACGTCCGTGGTAAACACAACTTGATGTCGCCTAAAATTTATCAAGATTTTGGTAATGTCATTCTGTAATGCCTCACCAGAATGTAAACACTGGTTTAACGAAATCCCCTTACTTGTCTTACAGCTTCCGTCGAATACTACTCGGATCTTGTCCGAATCCCGTTTAAATATACCGTGATGTGGTATCACGTAGTATTCAGAGTCAAATTGAAAATCTGACTCAGACATGTGACCAAGCCGCTCATAGTCCTTCATAAACTCTTTGTATTTCTGCGCGAATAATGAATGCCTCCCCATCTTCTTCTCCAGCGCATAAAATCGCTTGGTTGCGGTATCCAAAGAATCTCCCAGTTCCGGTCGGTCAGATAATAAAGGCAAACGTACCATGAATTTTCCATCAGTTAGCCTCACTGTGGTAGATTTGTACAACCTCTCGCATTCTTCGTGGCGAGGATCCTTCAGGGCGGGTGTCGGTGGCTCCTCTGACGTCCAGAAGCGCTTGATAGCTTCTGTCAGCGTTGTGGTGAAGACCGGCTGTGGTACTTCGGAATTGTATCCGTCCACTGGTCCCATTATAGCATGACCGAAGCATGTTCCGTAGGCTGCAACGCCACCTGTTCCAATATCAATTTTAGAACCATCTAAAATATAATTTAATATGTCAGCTCCGAGTATTATGTCCACCCCATGTGGTAGTGTAAAGTATTTGTCTGCAAGACTTAATGTGGGTGGTGCTTGCTTCAATATTCCCTGAGGTGGGGTCTTTACTGCTGGTAAATTTGCTGTCAGTTCCGACATAACTATTGCTACAGTGTATATGATCGGTACTTGCTTATCCAAAGGCTTTATAACTATTTCAACTTGATTAGCTGATGTCCTCACAGTGGTATTTCCAATGCCAACTACTTGCATTGAGCTCTTCTGTCGGTGTAGTCGTAGTCGTTCCACTAAAGCCTCTTTAATGGCAGTCATACTAGCCCCAGTATCTAATAGAGCACGAGCCTCCTCATATTCACCTTTATAATTCCTTATACCTAATGACACTGTAGGATTTAGGCAATTTCTAAAACCGCTACCTAATGTATCAGTGACACCGACAGGAGCTTCGCGTCAATACTCGTCTTCGTTTCGTTCCCGCTTCGGAATAAAAACATTTGGCCATACCTCTTCCTGGGTTTGAGCTTGTGGGTACCTGGTACCAGCCGGTCGCCTCTCCTGCTCCAGGGGGTACGGCTGCGTTTGCTCCTCCTCCGGGACACGCCGCTGCGTCGGCAGTAGCTGGTTGGGTTCCACTGAGTTGGAGCGGCGCGGAGGCGTTCTCGCACGCTGCGGCAGCGGTGTCCATGCCTCCGGTGCCGCCCGAAGACGTGACGCTGGTCTGGGTGACTGCTGTGTCGCGCGCCTCGTTGGTTCTCCTGCTGCTGTACACAGAAGGCTATGGTGATACTCAGATCCACACACTTCACATCCAGTCCCCTCTGCACATTCCCGTGCATAATGTTGCCCCAGGCACACAAAGCACGCCCCGTTACTTCGTGTCCATGTCTTGCGAGCGGTACGGTCCAGACGCTTGAACTCGTAGCACTTCGCTATACTGTGGCCGATGTGAGTACAATAAATGCACCTTACCTCCACTGCCGCAGTAGCTACTTGACCACGAATCCTGTTCGATGGTGGCGAGTGGCGTCCACCCGCTGATGTAGTGCCCCTGCGCGGCGTATTTATGGGCGACCTCCGTGGCCGCGTCGAGTTAGCTCTGTCCTGTTCCATACTTGATGGAGCGATGAGCTGCCTCCTGCACACTTCGTCGAGGAAGGTCAGCAATGCAGAGAAGGATGGAAGTTCCCCTGGAGCTGTTCCGCTCCTCTCCTCGAACTGGTTTCTTAAGCGAGAGGGTAACTTCTGTAAGAGGATAAAGAGTAATAAGTAGGACCACTCTGCTATAGGCAGCCCTAACTTCTGAAGAGCCTGCGTCGACTCCAGCAAAGGATTGTAAAAAGACTGCCTCAGTCCTTCCATCGTCGAAGAGATGTTAGGTAATGACATAATCTGCTCTAGGTATGTATCTGCTAACAATCGAGTGTTTTGGTACCTGTCCCTCAACAGACCGAGAGCTACCTCATAATTCTTAGAATCAACGGGTAGGTGCTTGACCAAAGTCAATGGTTCCCCTAATAAACAGCTACGTAGGTAGTAATGTTTTTCCGTCTCCGGAAGGTTGGGTCTGTCGTGGACCAATGACAGAAACAAGTCATAAAAACTCACCCAGTCCATTGGATTACCATTGAACCGTCCCAGTTGAATGAATGGCAGCTTAGCAGCTAAGCTGCCTCCATCTTGCAGGGCGCTTGCAGGAATCACAGACTTAACCGGAGGTGTTGATCCAACCTCGTTTTCCTCCGCCATAGTTTCCACTGAAACTAATAAGGTATTAATAGCGGAGAACTCGTGTCCCAAGTCCTCGACATCATCCACTCCACTGGCTACCAGCTCTTCATAGGCCTGTAAAAACTCTGTGTAATATTTATCAAATTGTCGCTTAATCACCCTCACAGCAATGGAAGAAGTAGTAGCTTCAACTGAGCTATAGAAATCTCGGAGCATCTTAGCTCGTACTTTAAATTGATGTCTAGCTACCTTGACATCCATCATGTACTGATGAAAGTACTCCACTTACAAATTCTAAATGTACATAATCAACAAAATCTTAAGAATAAATACAAGATAATAAATGTGTTATCAATAAACTTAAGGTTTACGAGTAAAATACAATGACACCGATCTCAACTTGACTCTCAAGCTATGAAATTATTAACAAAACCATAAACTTCGTAATAAAACCTAATTTACATTAACTAACCTAATGCCACAATAATTGAG
Organism: Xestia ashworthii; assembly: GCA_950022955.1. Taxonomy (NCBI): domain Eukaryota; kingdom Metazoa; phylum Arthropoda; class Insecta; order Lepidoptera; family Noctuidae; genus Xestia; species Xestia ashworthii. The sequence continues at coordinate 23,241,205 of OX465550.1, forward strand.
GCACTTATTATTCTATACTTAATAAGGCAAACAATGAACACTGTGTCTCAACTATCAAGTTATTAAACCTATACATTAATAGACATATTTGCGACAATACGATGTGAACAAACAAAACAATCTCAACAAATCAATGTGCTATACAATTTGGGAATAATTATAAATATCTGACTTACGGATTAGGGTGTCCGTGACACTTATCAACCATAACAAAACACAGTTCACTTAATTATTCTAATCTATGCAGTTCACTACAGTAGGTACGCACGCACTTTTTGTTTGATTCACGCACGTTGCTCGCTGTTATTACTAACTGATATCGGCGGTAGAACACGGCGGCGGCCACTTCCCGCCGCGACGCCGGTTGTTGGTCGCTCCGTCGTAACACTCGTAACAGTCCAGTAGGTATTGAATATGGTCTAATCCAGAATCCAATCGTCATCTAAATCACCCAGTTTTCTCGCTGCTCCGCGTAGAATGCGTAGATGTAGGTAGGTATGTAACTAGCGGCTTTGCTTATGGAATCTTGCTCCTTCACACAACGAGACAAGATAGAGATTCGCTTGATGTGACCATGGAGGCGATGCGTTTCGCGCTCTTAAAACGGTGATTCGGTCAGCTCCTGCACCTCGCGCTCCGCGTAGGTACTTTGGTAGGTAGCCTTTTTGTTGATCTGAGTTTCAAAATTGTTTCGATGCGGTGATGTATAGCTTCTCTTCACAGATTGTGGTAGTGGTTCCTTCCCCTCATGGGCCACCAAAATGTTCGCGCAACCGCTCCGCGCAGCGTGGTGGCAAAAATAACTTCAGTAATTTTCAGGGCGAAATCAACTTTATTATGATTTGCACATAAATCGTGTACTTGACAATTTTGGTTACTTAATTGAATTACATAAAGATGGCTGTTTGCCAGTTAAAATGGGTTAACATGACGCGTGCGCTGCGCACTGCAATCCGTGTTGCAACAACGGAAGCCCGGAAGGAAGTGCGCTCGCGTCGACGCGCGGTCGCGCGGTAGTGATGCGCCACGCGAATAGTGTTGGGGCAAATAGTAATAATTCTATGAACATATAGATTACATTGTTTTCCAAATCAAATACAGGTATTGCTCCCAAGCTATAGAGCGCGTACACCTTCCCCTACCAACATCGCCCACTGTGTGGTCGCGTGGCTTGGCCGACCTGGCGCAATGGCGTCGTGTGGTCGTAGTGTACACACTGCGGCTGGCACTGGCGCCGCTTGTGGAGACTGTGGTGCTGCTAGATAGAGTGCTGTATGTTTTAGAGAGAGGTAAGTGTTGAAAGCATCTCTTGACTTCCCTGTCAACATGGCCCACTGTGTGATGGCCCAGCTGACCTGGCGTAATGGCAGCGCGCGCGTGTTCCTATAGTAGGTACACATTTCGCATTGATATGTTATCCTAATACTTGTTTTCACTGATACAAGATGTAGATGACACCTAAATGGCTACCTAAATGTTACCGACAAAATCCAATAGGGCTCTTTTATGCAAGTTCTGGCGACTAGTGACGACCGCGAACCGGAAGTCGTCGCGTTGGAAGACTTCCCACTAGGCGGACCGATGGCCTTGTGAGGGCTGCGGGAATCCGCTAGATGCGAGCCGCACGGGACCGGTCAATGTGGCGACATTTCGGGGATCCCCTCCCCGAAGTGTCGCGCGCGGCCTCTGTCCAGCAATGGATGCCTTTCGGCTGTCATTAACGCAAGACCTCGAAATGAAACAAAAAGTCCTCTTAACTAAATTAATTTAATGGTGGAGACAAAAATACACTTATTTGATATTGAATTACTTTACAGTTTACACACCATACAACTTATATGTACAAAACATCGCTTCATAGGAATACATACACGAGTGAAAGAAAGCAACAAATCAAACTTAAGACTAGATTATTTTCTTTGGCACTTTATAGCTAGAAATATTTGTACAAAAATGTGCAAGGGGTATCGAATCATAGGAAAACATGTTACTTGGGGTCAAGTGCACTATAGGAGCCACGGTCATAGAATCCTTATTTTCGACTTTATTTTAAGAAAAGCAATATTGATATTTGTTTGGCAGTGAAACCTCGCTGAGCCTTGTTTAAGCGCACGCCAGTCATAGAAAGAATGATGGGAGATACCTACGTCTTGAAGATGCATAATGCAATTTTTCTTTGAAGAGCTGAATTTCAACGAAATTGCGTTGTGCATCATTTAAGCATTTCTAATACAAAAAAATATTTAATTCAATTCTGAATTTCTCTTCAAAACCGTGGTCTCCATTGTGCGTTTTTTAAACTATAAATATGTAGTTCCTATCATAAACAAATATTTTGATAACATTATAGGTGTACCAATTATATTGGTGAGTTAGCTGTTACGAGCGTACATTCTTAACGATAAGTATTAAGCATTCTTAGTAAAGTATTTATTTATGAGTAAGTAGGTACCATAGTACCTACTTACTCATAAATAAATACTTTTTGCAGGCACGTAAACAGGGGGGGGGGGGGGATAGTTGGGATTTATCCCCCCCGAAATCTGACTAAAAATAAACGGGATCATAACCATTGCGAAGTATGTAAATTATAGTACAAAAATTACAGCGATTTTTTTACACAGTTCCATGGGCGCCGGCCAAATGGTGCAAGGTGTCGTAACAGAAAAGAAAATAAATAGAAAAACCAACCATCCGAACCAGAAAGCAAAACTTTTCGAGCTTGCTTCGCTTGCTCGTACTCCTATTCTCTTTCCGGGTGTCAACCAAATTAACTTAATTTATTACAAAATACACGAGCGTGTTCAGATATACTTATTATAATATGTCCTTTGCGTTCATAAGCTTTTCTTTATAAATTCTCTGAGAATGGGGATGGCCACCGTAAACCGAATGGCGCTAGCATCGTTTGTACCCAGGATTGTCATTGGTTGAAAATCTGTCAAAATTTAAAAATACTCGTAGCTTGACCTCATTGGTCAGATTTGGACTAAGCGCGTGTTCATAACCCGGCCGGCCCGGCCTTCCCCATTATATGAAACAGCTATTTATTATACGTCAATTTGACGAAAGGTTTCAATTTGCTTAAGAATTCATTTCACCGACTTAACACGAAAACTTGGTACACTTAGTCAATGTTAAAGTCATAGCACACTACCAGCACCGCCACCGCTCCAACCCAGCAATTAACTTGTTATTCAAATTAGAGCATTAAATCGTGCTTCGTAAAGGTACCTAATTTATTTCATAATGTCAATCAATATGAAAAAGCCCACGGCGCGGCGCGCTTGCCGCTATCATACAACTCGACTCGCAGCCCGCGCGCTGCTAGCGAGTGGACCGCATGCTTACAGCGCGCCGACAGCATGCTTACAGCGCGCCGAGTCCCTACTCACCAGCGATCACAAATGCCATTTATAGGTATAACAATTGTGTTCGCGATGACAGCAAGCTGCAAGCCAGCGTGGCATTGGGAGCTTGCACCTTGCGGACGCGGCGTAGTTAGAGCGCTGGCGGCTAGCCGTAGACTAAATTCGAGGCGACGCGCGACGCCGTGCTGCAGCTGTGCAGGTGCGGTGCCGGTCTACAGTGCCATGACCTTAAGGGTGCCATCCAATTGTGACGGAAAAAAGCGAAGAAGTGTAAAGCTAGGAAAACATGAATCAATAGGGTTTTAGGAAGAATTGTGTATTCATTAATGTTTGTACACTTTTCCGCTTCGCTCCAATGCAAATGTACAGGCATATTGGACATTATTTAATTAAACTTAATCGTATATTTAAACTATAAATGTTTGATTATGTAAAACATCAAATCCGTCCGTCAGTGGTCAGTAGCATATTATTATGGGTGTACCATTAGATACTCCCCTGCTTAACCTTTCGGGGATTTCCGGCGTGATTTTATGGTATCGTAACGCACCCTTTGTCAGTATTGCCTTTTCCAGAAACTGACCTTTTTTTCAAGAAAGTGCGGTAGTTTAGGCCAGAAACAAAAATTATGATATTATAAATACACGGTTACGTATTATAACGTATGTATACGAATTATAACGTATTATACCTAAGTTTATCGCAACTATTTTCATTATAACTATAGGTACGGTTAATTCACATAATTATGTTCCTAACGCATATTGGACGACTCACCTAGGTACTGTTTAACTTACCTAATTTTGATTTAACTAAAATCAATCGCACTAACGAACGATTAATCTAATGGTTTTTAAGATATTGGCTATTGACATTGATTGGATGTGACGGGCGCTCGCTACGCTCGCATTTCACATTACACACCCACTTTCTGTCACAAATGTCGTCGTCGCTCCGCCGGCTTTCGGATTGCGCTCCTCACGCCAGCTAGTAAGACCGAATGCAGAAAATCACTCAGCAATACTGAGTTTAGGTGAGTCAACCGTAGATTAATGGTTCTTTATGGATTTAGTTCATTAGTTATTACAAAAATCTGTGTAACGATATTTAAGTATTTTAAACAGTAGGTCTTTGGACCGTAGTTATAATGAAAATAGTTGGGATAAACTTAGGTATTATGAAACGTACCCAAATAAACATATTGTCTTGTTTCAGGTCTGTCGTGTGAGATCCGACCAGTGTTCGATCCAAAATTGTCGCCCAGGAATCATATTATAATAGCAAAAAGATTGTAGTGAGTTTTGAAGTAGTTACACTTAAATATTTATATTGTTACTGTTCATTTAAACTTAGGTGCTTAATAATATGTGGTTGGAATGTTGACTCAAATAAATATGGCTTAAAGTCCTACCTAACGGAAAGTGTTATTTTTTCAAATGTCGTATAGGTTCCTCTTAAGAAGCTGTGAAATTGATAAAGTATCTCTCTCTTCGAATCATCAGAATAGGCATGTCTGAAGAACCTTTAGGACCATTTTCTTAGGTACGTTTTTATTAAATTACTTACACAATAGGTACCAAGACTAACAATATTTGTAAAATGCACACGTTCACAGTTTCAATAAATAATATTATAAAACAAGGTCTTTTTGTTTTGTTTCGTCATGTATAAAGACTTATCACGTCTGCGAAGTTTCTTTAGCCAGTTTTATTTGACCTCTGAATAATTTAAATTATCCTACACATCCACTCAAAGCTCGTATTTATTAGACTAGTGATAATTGTACGACTGTGCTTACATTTTCTTTTTCAATTTAATTTACAATTTTACAAACGGACAAGGGTGAGCGAAATATCTTTTTCAAAATTAAATAATAATTGTGCAGGAACTGGAAGGGATTTTCTGTCTGATAATGTGATGTTTATGCACGTCTAAAAATGTCTAAAATGCGTTCAAGAAACTCTCATTTACTAAAAAAAATAGGTTAAGTTAATTTTATAACAGCTTTTTTTTGGGAAAAGAAATCGAAAAAGTTGTGAAACAAGAAAAAAATACTTGATACAGACTCAGACGTCCAGGAACATTCTTTTTTATTACATAACGTGGTTCAACGTGCCTTGGTTTAATTGTGACAACACCCTGCTCTTGAAATGCTTATCAACCCCCAAAAATAACTAGCAAGCTGTGAAATCTCACTGTCACTGTATGCAGCTGTTTACGGTTGATCCAAATCATCAACAGCCAATCATACCTATCATTCGAATTGTGTTTCATCATCACCCCTAATCCTAATATATTTATTCGGCACAGCATGTCTTCTTCCGTACTTTCTTCTCGAATTGAGATTGACTACAGATATAAGTAATATTCATCAGGATTTAAGAGCCCGAAGTAAAGTAAGTCGTATACCAGAGTTGAACCACGTTTTGGAATAGATTACACGATGCAAATATAATTGCCTGTTGAACAAAGTCATTTGAAGCAACATCAGAAGTTCCATCGTCCAAACAATGGTGAGACTACCATTTAAGGGCCGAATCACACAGGAAAGGCAGCGGTCGGCGACCCCATACGCGCCTTGTCTCCTTTTGACTAGTTTAGTTTCTACATCTGGCCGGCAGCGGTGCGGGCAAAACCACCGACCACCGCGAAACGCGCGTGGCGTGCGTCACCGCGGGCGACCTCGCGACCTTTTCAAGCGATACTGGTTTTATAAGTATGTAGATAAAGTTTAAAATAATTTCACACTGAAAGTGCTCGCCGCGTCGCTACCATTCCGGTGTGACTCGGCTCTTACTGAGGTGGTGTCCCAGACACCACACAGTAGAGCAGCTGCGTATGAGTGTGATCGTAAGCGGTACGCCTATAGTTGCTTCAATATCATTCATTTCACAGGTATGAATTGTATCTCACCATTGAAACTGAACGCGGTCAGCACACGAAAACCTCGCTTAAAAACGAAGTGTCGTTATTGTTACGGGATATTGACACTAACAGCAATCGAAGCGGTTCAGGATGTGACTCAGGCTGGCTAGAAGTGCCCTGTTGACCTAGTTAAATGCGAGCTTTTTGAAGATTTGTCCAGCCAGCCTGAATCACATGGTTCAGGGCTTCCACCAAAGCACGCGACGGTACGGTTTGCGAGTCCTTATTGAAAATATTATGAGCATACTGTAAGTAAGCATACTGCAAGTAGACTGTTCAGAAACCATCATAAAGTAGTAGGTTTAATGGCCAAGCCAAGCTTTTAGGCTTGAATGAAAGTAACGCCACATAATAAGCAGCGCTAAAAGGCGTGAGCGCGTCGTACTGGTTTCCTTTCCTATGCACATTTTGACTCGCGCCGTGTTGCAACCGCGCGAGTTTTAGCGGACTCCCTGATATGCTGACCGCGTTCAGTTCTATTGGTGAAATTCGCCTTCAAGGGTCAGGTCCAACGTTCTCGCTAGGTTCACTTAAAGCATTGATTGTCGCGGCGCTCGCATGGGCATCATGCGTTAGCGGGGACGGTCTGCGGCAGCATGGGCGCCGGCTCCTCGTCCGAGTCATCAGAGTGGACGCGTGTAAACCGGCGACGTTCTAGAAGGCGACGTAACTTGAACTCGCCGTGCCCGTACTCCCAGCGGCGGCGGGTCACGCCCTTGCGACCTACCAATGTATTAGTTGACTTACTGACTGATAGAAATAAATAACTGGGTGAAATTCAACCATTCGGCTGCTTAGTGCAAATTCTGGTTCAATACAAATAAATATTAGACATCCTGGGGTGTTTTCCTACAGATCATTTCCATCACCCCCTTGATATACCTACAGGGGTTGGAATATTTTTTATGAAACCTGGCTAGCAGATAGCTGGTTCCAATAGAAAAACTATAGTATGAAACAAAATCAGTTTCCGAGATAGAAGCTATCAAAGTAACAATCTACGCAAGAAGTAGGTACATCTTTGATAGCTTATATCGAGGAAACGTGACGCTTTTGATGATTTTCTCTCATACAATACTTGGTTCTAGTGATATTATTACCGTTATAAGCATGACTGCCTTTTGAAAACTTAATAGGTAAACTGGTGTAAGTTACGCAGGTCAAAAAATGCAAACCCCTTAATTATTATTTTTCTAGGGCGTCTAGTTCTTGAGATATTTAAAACAGACAGGATTCCAAGTTAGGTACAATTAATGTTTAGGTTCTCGAAACTCATAGTTAGTCACGTATTACGACACAAAATATTGTTTTCCCTGATTCGCCGGTCGTTGGTTTAATCAAATGCTCTCAACACGGGTTAGTCAGCATGGTGACTTGAGTCGCAACTAGGTATTTTCTACAAAACGTAATTTTCTATGTCTAGAATGTGCAGCTGCGTGGTCACATTTTGCTGCTGCAATTTGCACATGTTTGAGGTTTTGTTGGCGATCATGATAAAAGTGGGGACGCTGTAGTATAAATTAGTTTAAGTACCTATTGATGCGGAACCCTGTTCTTAGGGTTTTTTTTTCGCCCTATTTGCCTCAGCATATTTTACATGACTTATTACGAATGAGATTTTAAATGAAATTGTAATCAGGCCCTGTCCAGACATAGCGTTTTGCACGCCATTCCGTATTTTCGGAGCACCTTATTGTGTAGTAAAGAAGATAAACGGAGGTGAAAAGATGGATTCTCATAACATACTTCCAAAAACTACATCAATGAACAAAATTAGCGTAGTGTGCTTTACTATAAAAAGTGACCATACTGAAAGCCGAACTAAAAAGGTGTTGCATGCATCGGTGCGTAAATAAAAATACAAGAAGCTGCTTCCAATAAATATATTTTAACAAACCAACGATATAATTGCACATCACAACTTTTCAATCACAATATAATTTGAAAGCGCAAAATAATATAAAAGTGATATTGTGTAAAAGTAAACAACAGAACGGAATAGTGAGATAAATGGATTAGCAAAAATGCTGCAAGGATGTTTTGGCGCTCGAATGACATTGACGTTGTTAGTTCTGATTTTGACCACGCGCCAAAATATCGTTGTACAGCTATACTAGTTAGAGTAACGAGTAAGGCGGATGCCACACTAGTAAAATTATGATGCGTCAGAACAAAATAATTATGTAAGTCTTATGGAGAATTTGAGCATGTGTATTGTTTACAGGAATTAATTTAAACGTCGCATTCGCTTTACCAGTGCAGCCGCTGCCTTATTCTTAACATCCACCGCCAACCAAATAATTTTACTTGCATCATAAAACAAATAATCTTTTTTTTTTTAATTCCGCTGTAATGTCCATTGCTAGATTTGTTTGTTTATGGATTTTTCATTTGAATGGCAGCGAAAAGTAATACTTTGTATTAACCCTTGTAAGATGTGGTTTGATGTAATATAGTTCATTTAATTATAATAAAAAGTATACACTGTTAAAATATAGTAAGAAGCTCTTGGCAAGTTTTAAGGAACTATTTTACATCAATTACTAAAGGAGAATGGGCGTTTCATTATGGATTACCTCAACTTGATACAGCACTGGGGATAAATCGCCCATTCTCTTTTGCAACTACATCATAATCTCTTGAAGGTAGCGAACTTAAAACTAATACAGAACAAAATATACAGAAATAAATAGTAAAAAAAAACATTGTATTCGAGCTACGAGAAAAATAAATAACAAGTAAAAAATAACAAAATTAGATCATTGTGATTAGAGATCACTAGGCACTCATAAAATGATTTCATCATAAAAACGTTTTTATTCTTATAATTAATATTAAAAAAAAAAATCAGATCGCAATCAAGATAGTTTGGCTATTTATTAATATTACTGTTTATAATAATTTCCTTTAAGGATATCTGTTTTTTAATCCAATAAAATAATTGAAAAATCTTCTACTCTAAGCCTTGTATATTTTCGTTACATTCATCACAGAAAAAACCATTAAAATAATTGGTTATATTATATGATATTTTTATCACTTAATAACTTACCTATTCAATATATTTTTTCAAATAATATTTTGTATTACATAGTCGTTTTTCTATCGCTTGGGGTTATTCACACTTTATAAAATTATTTTTTTTAATCTTAAAATATAAAACTATGATACCCACGGTAAAAATATACGCATGCCAATTTGTGATGTTTCTATCGGTGTTATACCAAAGCATTATTCTATAATGTAATGGAATGTATAATTTGAGCAAATGTTTTTAAAAAAACATTACTTCCGCGAAATTTCCGCAAACTACTATATGCGCCTCTGCACACCCCTTCGGGGATTAAAGATATGTTGTGTTGATAAGAGAGATATTTAAAAAAAAAATTGGTAAATAAAAATTAGTAGTTTCATTAGAATTATTGGGGATACATGATAAAGAAAAATAATAAGTCTATTGAGTCTGTCGTCTGTGAACCCCGACCGAATCGGTCTGATGCCATTGTTAAATCGTGTCTATTTCGCTAACAGAGGAAGATACCCATAGTAAGCAGAATTTAAAGAATAAAAGCTATTGGAGTTACTATGAACAAAATAAAACAAAATTGAAATAAATTAGGTCCGATTTTGAGTGCTTATACTAAGGGTAGCGGTATGTGACCCTCTTAATATTAAACCAGAAGTAAAGTCAAGCCAAATTTAAATCTAAAGATATAGGTACTGAACTTAATACCGTTTGTAACTTTATTCCGCTTTATTAGGCTTTGATCAAACTGAGGTGAAAAACTTGATTGCGTTGATTGTGTCTATTGATTTGTATGGAGGTGTTCAAAACTTCAAACGGGCGCAAATATTCGCGGAACTTCTAAAGGAGTGACCACGTTTATCGACGAGAAATAAAAGTGAATAGACGCGGTATCAAATCGCGTTGACTGAACCGAAACATGGTGGATGACGTTTGTTCGCTTTTTCATGGACATAAAGTACTTTCTGACCTGTTTTGCGTTTAGAAGTTTGTTCGCTCTCTCTATTATTGAGACAATTGATGTGCACAGCCTTGTCCTTCGTAGATTTGCCTCAGTTTGACCAATCCTTAGGGGTAAGAGTTTAGTACCATGTATATACTGGGTGATGTGTTAAACGTAGGCATAGTTAACTACGTTACTACGTGTAGTAGTGAAAATGATCAATTTTTGTATGGACCTAACCATAAAACAGTGAAAAAAATATCAGTTGCTCCATACAAGGTCGCACAACTGTAAAAAAAAATACAGCTGTGTTTTTTTTTCATATTTCGGAGTCCCATACTAAAAGTTGCTAATATTTATGATTACTTACTTAAAATATTACCTACGTTTAACCAATCAGCCTGTTAAATGTGTGATGTAGGTGAGTTGTGTCAATGTACGAGTGGCTCAGCCTCGTACCCCTTACCGGTGTTGCGCGCGCGCAGCAGTGCGAGCGCGGCCAGCGCCAGCAGCGCGGCGGCGGCGGCGCCCCCCGCGCCCCCCAGCGCGCCGCTCCACCACTCCCACGCGCCCGCGCCCTCCACACCCACACCCACACCCACACCCACACCCACACCCGCGCCCGCGCCCGCCACGTGCGCGCTGCCTACCACTTCTGGAAACAAGGTTTTGTTCTCTGTCATCTGTTGCGTGGGATAGAGATAAGGCTAGAAGACATATAGCTTCATCTCTTTCCACCTGTTCTTTCTGAAGTATTATTGTTATCATAATGCACATTGGTTTGAGACGTCGTGGAACAGTCTCTGTCTCACCAGACAGAGACTGTTCCTCCACGTTATTTACAAACATCGTCTTATAACCATACGTCACCACGTATCGTTATAAGACGATATTTCTAAAGCCTATACCAACAGAACTATACTGACTAAGGTTCAGTCCAACTCATATGGTCAGAATGCAGACCGGCTGCAGATACTAGTAAATCAGTAGGTACATTATCTGACTCCCCGAGTCCTGTGCACGATTATTCGAAGTTACTGTTCTGACTAAACCATTACTTGGATGAAAAAACATAGCAAGTCTAAATAATATTTCAAGTAGTATTAAAAACTCTCAATATAATAAATAAATGCGTAGATATGTCACCGTCAAATTGTCAAACACATTATATTACAATCTAACCTGTTTTTCTCTAGCGATATTGTAAACTCTCGAATTATTGTCAACTGAACATACGGAAGTATCTCTGCCCCCATAATCGGGACTTGGGGCACCCCCCCGTTAGGTTAGTTAGGTTCCTTTAATCCCTGCACTGAAAAAAGGGGCCCCACGAAGCGGGGCTCCGTCGACTATGCTTTTTAGGAGAATATAAAGTAATTTAAGGTTAGGTTATATTAATCAATATTTCTCAGGAATGGTACAGTATCTTTTCATGAGAGTGGAACCACTGGGCAAGGGGGACCCCTCCTTCCCTCCACACCACGTGAGTTGACTACCATCGCATGCATTTCACGAAAAATAATGCTTTTTATTGTAAGCAGTCATGTTCGTTTGACAATAATTCGAGAGATTACAATATCGCTAGAGAGATTACAATATAACGTATTTGACAATTTTACGGTGACAGATACAAACAAATTATGACATTTCTTTTAAAAATCAAGGATAATAATTCCCGAGTACCATAATAATTTTAATCTAAATAGAACAAGTTACTTATTATTCAATATAACAACAATAACATAAGCAGGAAAACATAAAATATGACAGCATAAATAGCAAGCAATTAGTAAATATTACCGTCATGATTGATTTTGAACTATTAGAATAGAGAAAAGCGACAAAAAAAAACTACAAACACGGTACGTATAGGTTAAGCATGTTACATGTTCAACCTATCGTGCATTACTAATATTAGCAGTTAGTCTTTAGAAAAATAACAAGTCAAATTATTGTTTTCATCGCGACTGCACCCTTAACTGTTGCGGTTGCAAATGGAGAATTTTTCGCAATTTCTTCTTCCTATTGTTTGTACTAGCAGGCGTTTTGGGGGAGTAAGACCTCCAGCGTAACTTAGACGTTTTAAAACTGCCACCGAATTGACAGGCGATTGGAACCTTTGATTTTTAGGGTCTACGTCTCGGGTACTAAGTCTGCTGTCCGTCCGTCTGTTTGTTAGCGTGCTGTATCTCATGATCCGTAATAGGTAGATAGTTGAAATTTTCACAGAATGTTGTTTCTGTTGCCACTATAATAGGCAAAATTAAACGGGGCCCTTCATGCGCGAGTCGGGTCGAGGGTCGGTTTTATTAAATCATGCGCATAAAAAAAACAAAAGCAAAACAAAACGAACAGACACAAACCTACTCACCGACAGTCGCCGTAGGCTTCACATGAGACGTCACATTCTTCTCCAACCGGCTTTCATTCCTCAGCGTCTCATCCACGAACTTGTACACCCTGAACGGGTTTAATTCGGCAACATAGATCTTGGACCCATCAGCTGAGGTGACGATGTCGTGGGGGTTCTGCAGACCCTCGTCCGGGGCAAAGGTTTGGATCAGTTTGCCGCTGGCGAAGTCGATCACAAAGCCACGGACTGGTACGGGGTTTGGCAAGGGACTGTCAGGTCCGTTTACCACGTAGAGACGGCCGCCTGTGGATTAGAAAGAAAATGAATTTATTTGACCCAGATTAAGGCACATTATGCATGACATTCATGAGATCACGGGTACCTGAGATCTGGTTGAGATTCGCGCAGACTAGGGAACCATGGCACAAAGGGGGTTAGCTGATTTGTCACACAAAGATTCGTCATAGTCCTTTCACTGGTAGATCGGCAATCTCACAGTTGTCGATGCAGCTTAGATAGCTACAGTTTTCTGCATAACCACTTTTTTTTTTGCAGAATTTTAGCGTTTTACTATAATATTTTTAATGATAGTGGGGATTTGTGAAAGTTAAAACGCGCTTTGGATTTTCAACTTTTAAGCTTCAACAGGTGCGCTTATATTAAAGCACCAGCTTATGACCACGGCTATGCACGCGTAAAACCTAATTTTGCGTATTTTTTAGGGAATAAAAGTACCTAGTCACCCAAAGGGCAATGGAGAGGGCTATGCTCGAAGTTTCCTTGCGAGATCGAATCAGAAATGAAGACATCCGCAAGAGAACCAAGGTCACCGACGTAGCCCGAAGAATTTCCAAACTTAAGTGGCAGTGGGCAAGGCACATTGCTCGCAGAACGGATGGCCGATGGGGCCCAAAAGTTCTGGAGTGGCGACCGCGAACCGGAAGACGATGCGTTGGAGGACCTCCCACTAGGTGGATCAATGAACTGGTGAAGGTTGCTGGAATCCGTTGGATGCGAGTCGCACGGGACCGGTAAATGTGGCGACACTTGGGGGAGGCCTATGTCCAGCAGTGGACGTCTTTCGGCTGAAATGATAATAATGATGATTCATGACTGTAATGGCGACTTTAACGAAATTGTCAACCCAAAGCGCTTTTGACCACCATTCGGTCAAATCTTTTCTCTATCGGCCATCACCGTGTCTAACCAATAAGTCATAGGATGCACACTCACCATGCACAGGAGCATAAGCAACACTGAACAGCCTGCCGCCCATCAGCCAGCTGCTGAAGCTCCCCTCATAGGTGCCATTGTCGTGTCGGAAGCAAGCCACGCGGCCTCGCTCGCGGTCTGCCACGCAGATCAGGCCGCGGTCCTCCGCTAGTGTGAGCGCGTGGGGCACGTTGAACGCGAACGGAGAGTTGCCGTGACCTGTGAGATGGTGAATTGATATTGTAACGTGTGTTCACGCCTAGCATGTGTGCGTTCACCAACGGCTCACGCACACACGCGTACGACGATAAGACTTTCTCAATACAGACTGACAATACTGGCCGAAAGCGAAAGGTCACTGCAAGTACATATTTAAAATACTGTCTCTAGTGTTCTCTTTTTAACAGATTGTGGTATCAGCCACACGCATTGATGAACTTGTAATTTTTTTTCCTATTTATAATAAACCAATTCATTGTAATTTATCAAGGTCGCCTTACTTTCCACCCCGCCTGACTATCCACGTGAAGCTCAGTACGGTCGAGTCTTCAACGTGTAACTTAAGGTGTTGTAAATCCAGTCAGGAATTAAGAATACAGGGAAATGTTGTGATCAACTCGAAAATGCAAGGACGCGTCAATTATCTTGTCGGAGCATAATCAGCCTATTATGTTCCCACTGGTGGGATTCGGGCCTCCTCTCTATGAGAAGGAAAGGGCTGGCACCACGCGGGCCCAGTGTGGGTCTTGTCGGACGGTCATCCATTTTCTATGGAGGATGAAAAATCGAGGAACATTCCACTCTGTTTCTCATAACTCTACTAAAGATATGAATTTCATCCAGATCTGTATGCTAAGCTATCGAATTTATCCAGTAGTCATTACTGGATACTTAACAGCCCTGAATGAAATCATATCATATCTTTATTCGAGTAGGGGGAGGTACCAGTCAGTTAAAAAAACTAAATATTAATCATCATCAGCCCATTACTGCATTACAGCCCACAGCTGGGACACAGGTCTGCTCTCTTTGAGAGGGCTATTCAGCTATCCAACACGCCGCACCGGCCCAGTGCGGATTGGTAGATGTAACATGTCTTTGATTTTTTTGGTTCTAGGACATGTTGGTTTCCTCACGATATTTTCCTTCACCGTTTTGCGAGCAGTGGTGATGAAATAAATTACACAAAGTAATTCACCTGCCTGGGTTCGAACCCAGGACATACTGTTCGTAAGTCAGGGCCGCCACCACTGGGCCACCGCTGTTCTCAATGCTCTCGCTGCTGTAACTATTGATATTAAGCTGTAATGGTAACTTCATGGATGAAAGAGTGAATATATGTAGAACTGACGACAGCGCCGATCCCAAGTAACGGGCAGAATAATGAAGATGATAATGCCCAAGGCATTAAGTCCGCCTTTGTACAGTTTTTACTTGTGCATAAAGTTTTAATAAATAAATATTATTAAAATATAGCCTACAACGTTTGTATCACTGTAAAAAACGAAATTGAATGTTTGTTAACTATTTGGTTAATTAAACAGCTGATTAAATAATTAAAAATAAAAATACATCAGATAAACAAACTGAAGTCCATGTTCACCAAAAAGATGACTGTCTGACTTTCTAAAAATATCTGTTTAAAGCACATTTTTGTATGGGAACATGTCACAGTGACAGATGTTTTTAGATAATCAGACCGTTATCTTTTCGGTGAACATGGACCTAAGTGGGTACTTACTGATCCCCCACTGCAGTATAATTTTCCCGTCGGGCGAAAACTTGAGGATCCTGTGGTTGCAGTAGCCGTCTGCCACGAAGAAGTCGCCATTGGACAGAACAGCCACAGCGCTTGGCTTGCAGAAGTGATTATCATCATTGCCGGGTATAAACCTATAAGAGAAGAGATGATAAATTATGTTTATTTTGTAAGTAGGTTTTCACAAACACTTTTACACGTCAATTTTTTTTTTTTTTTTTCGTGCCTGACTACTCTGAGAAGAAACAGCCGAAACATAGTCTTTTTTAAAGTCCAGACATAATCTTGCTCAATTCACATGAGGATCATGCAGATATTAGTGTCTGAGATGGTCTTTTGAAGAAAGAACCACACAGATTTGAGTGGACCTGTCCAGTCAGTGCATGCATTTGTCAGTTATGGTGTAGCTCGACTTATAACTCAAATTTGGGTAGGTCGCTTTAGTACTCAAACTGCCAGACACTGCCAGACAGTCGTGGGGAAAAAATAAAAAATAATAATAATTTACAAAATGAATGTCAATAAAAATACGATATGTCAAATAAACATACTTAGAACAATCAAAAATAAACTAAAAAAAATAAATACTGAACAAGTAGGTATTCATGTCAAGTCACAAGTTCATGTCAATTACACACACATCAAATAATAAAGAATAAAGTAAAAAATAATAAAATACTGAACTAAGTATTCATGTCAAATCATTCAATGTCACAGTGTATAAAAGAAAGGAATCAATAATAAACAAGCGAAGTCCGAAATTTCGACATTCACAGAGCAAATTTCATTGGAGCAGCTTAGCTCAAGTCTTTTTTTGGAGAGAGAGAGGGAGTTACCGCCGTTTTGGAGAATAAATAAAATAAATAAATAAATAAAAAGTTTATTTCGGAACAATAACACGACACAAGGTTAACAGGTAAAACGATGGAAGCTGCAAAAGTATAAACTGTAGCGCAGCCACCAACGCCCTCCTCCAGATTATAATGGAAAGATGTTCCACACAAAAAGTGCTTACAGTTAATTTAGGTTTACTTAATTAATAACAAAAAAAAATAGTTTAATAATAAAATAAATAAAGAAAAGTACTCGTATATAAACAGTAGGACAATAGTTATGAATTGGTATCAATAATTATTATGAGTTGGTAACAATAATTTGACGTTGAGTGACGATTTTGCTGTCGAGAGTAGTGAGAGGGTGAATGGGTGTGTGGGTGAGTGTTAATGAGGTGTGCGAGGTGTGTGAGGTTTTGTTGAGTTGTGTGAGAGAGTGATGTGTGTTTTACACTTCCACGAGTTTCTCTGTGTCATCGTAATTTTGTGATTTCAGCCAGGAGTCAAGCTTCATTTTGCATTTGATCTTGGTTAGTGGGTAGATGTTTAAGTTTTTGTTTAATTTATTGTAGATTTTTGAACTTATGTGTTTGTAATGACGACTTGCAGCTACGGTTCTACGGGACTCAGTGGCACAAACCCTATTCGAGCGGCGAGTAGAACAGCACTTAGGATCAAGGGTAAGTTGGCAGTGTTTGCGAAGAATAGTTTGGAGGATAAATAACTGTCTGACAGTAAGGACCTGGCAGAGGGTATATAGAGAAGATGTCGAATATCGGATCGGTTTCCTTGCCAGCACTTTAAGAACAGCTCTCTGCGCTCTTTCGACACGTAGCATCACTGTTTTACCGGCACCACCCCAGACCGTTAGGCAATACCCCAGAACAGACTGAGCGACCGCAAAGTAGATTGTTATTAGACATTTAAAATACTCAATACTCAAACTTTATTTGCATTCCACAATGTGTACTTAGGTGGTAAATTAAAAATGAGATCATTATGGACCCTGTCGGGCACAGCAAAAGACAAAGATATAGTAGGAGAGAGGAAGCTTTAAAAATACACAAAGAAAAAATATATCTAAAATAAATCCAATAATACCATAATAAGAATTCTACAAATAAGTACATAGAAAATTTTATACATTATTAATTATATTTTATCGCTTAAATATTCATTTATGCTATAATAGCATTTTTCTGTTAAAAATTGTTTTAGTTTTTTTGATATGCTTAATTTTTCTTCTTTTTTTATTATTTCAGGTAGTTTATTATATATTTTTATAGACATTACATAGGGGCTTGTTGAGTGTATTTTTAGTCGAGATTGCGGAATGTTTAATCTTGATTTGTGCCGGAGTGTGAAACGTGATTGTATATCTTCGCGCTTTGTGTAAAACTCTTGATATTTCCGAACAAATTTGCAGGTTTCTCATATGTATATACTGGGGAGTGTTAATATATTATAATTTTGGAAGTGAGGTTTGCAGCTGTCGGTTTGATCAATATTTGCCAGGATTCTAACTAATTTTTTTTGTAGGATAAAGAGTGAGGGTGCATCTGTGCTATTTCCCCAAAGGGTAACCCCGTAGCTTAGCCATGCATAAGCATATGTATAGTAGGTGGTGAGCGCTGTTTGAAGATTGGTGGTTTTCTTTATTTCTCGTAGAGCATATGAAAATCTTGAAATTTTTGATCTTAATTTTTGTACGTGGGATTTCCAATTTATGTGAGTATCCAAAGTGAGACCAAGTAGCGTAAATTCTTTAACAATTTCTATTTTTGTGTTATTAAAAGTAAAATCAATATTTAATGGTGTTTTTTGGTGGGGATGAAAGGTTATAAGTTTAGTTTTGGAATAATTTATTTCGAGGTTGTGTGCGTTCATCCAAGTGATGGTTTTAGTGAGTATTGATTTTAGTTCTCCGTTTAAATTTAAATTATTTTCACATGAGACTAATAGAGAAATGTCATCTGCAAATAAAACACATGGCCCTTCTATGATTTTGGGTAAGTCGTTGATATAGATTAGAAACAAGAGACATCCTATTACGCTTCCTTGGGGTATTGAAGCACTAATTGATTTGCTGTTGGATCGAATTTTTTCTATTTCTTTTGACGTGTGATTAAAATATTCAATTTCCACTGTTTGCTCTCTGTTTTTCAAGTAAGATACAAGCCAATCATGGGCTTTTCCACGGATGCCTATTCCGTATAGCTTGTTAAACAATATATTAAATTGGACTTTGTCGTAGGCTTTGGTCATATCTAGTAATAAACCAACGGCATATTTATTTTTATTAATTATATTGAGTGCTTCTTGAATAAATTTGTAAACTGCCAGAGTTGTTGAGCGGTTTTTGCGAAAACCATTTTGGCATTCGTCAAATATTTTATATTTCTCGCAATATTTGTATATTCGGTCACACATGGCTTTTTCAAAGATCTTTGAGGCTGCAGGTAAGAGAGCTATTGGGCGGTAATTGTTTGGATCTGATTTTGAATTTTTTTTGTGGATGGGTTTAATTAGTGACTTTTTTAACAGGTCGGGAAAGGCACCTTGTTCAAAAGATTGGTTCAGAAGGATGTGGAACGGAAGCGTCAGTTCGTCTGCGCATTGCCTTAATAAGATTGGTGGGATTTCATCTATCCCATGGCTGCGTTTGTTCTTTAACTGTTTTATTAAACGGTTTACTTCCCAGGGGTCTATTGGGCTAAGGAACATGCTATTTTCTGCGGGGTTTATCACGGACGTGCTGTCAGACTCCTGGCTGCCAGGTAGTCTGACGCCGCTCTCACCTATTGATGCAAGGAAGTTATTAAAAATGTCGGCTACTTGTTTAGGTTCGGATGTTGTTTTGTCGTTTATTTGCAATTGTATGTTAGTATTATCGTTTTTTAATTTCTTGTTTGCTCTCTCATTTATGATACTCCACATTGTTTTGACTTTATTGGTAGATTTTTTCATTTTATTTATGTATTCAGTCTTTTTTGCTGTCGTAACCAATTTTTTTAATATCTTTTCATAGTTTTTATAATATTGTCTAATTATTGGATTTTTTGTTTTTAGTGTTAGTATTTTTAACAATCTTTTATTATTGCTGGAGATTCTAATGCCTTTTGTCAGCCAGTATTTTTTAAATTTGGTTTTAAGTTTAATTTTACGCAAAGGAATAGATTGATTTAATATTGTTATTATTGTATCGTTGAATATTTTGTAGTTTTCATTTATATCTTTATCTGGTAGCAGCAGATCATTCCAGTTCTGTTTACTTAGTAGAGATTTGAATTTCAGTATATTTTTAGGGTTGAATATTCTTTTTTTGGCGTACCAGATTGTTTGTTTTAATTGTTGCGGTATTTGTAAATGTATAATGGTTGCGCTATGGTCTGAAAATCCTAAATTCTCCACGGTGGTAAGCATTTTTTTATTGGTAAAATTAGTAAATATGAGGTCTAAACAGGTTGAGGTGGTTTGTGTGATTCTTGTTGGAGATTTTATATGTTGTGAGAAGTTGAATTCCGTCTGAAATCTGTTCAAGGAAATTATTCGTTTTTAAGGTTTTATCGAAAATATTGATATTGAAATCTCCTCCTATAATTATATTGGACTTGTTATATTTATTATTTAAATAAGTTAAAATAAGTTTCAGTTGACGATTAAAAACGTCTTCCTCCCTTCTATTCCAATACAAAATTACTAATACTAAATTCTCTTTGGGTAGTTCAATTGCACACACTTCCAATACATATTCGATTGACATATCTGCGATGTCTCTTATCTCTTTGCAATCCATATCTTCTTGTAAGAGAATGCAGACACCTCCGCCTCCTCTAACTTTACGGCAATATGATGCAGCAATTTTGAAGCCATCGAATTGCATAAGGGCTATTTTTTCTTGGGATAACCAAGTCTCGGATATGCATATGGCTTTGTATGTTGGGTTTTCCGTTATGAATGTTTCTATAATATGTTGCTTATTGTTAATGCTTTGGATGTTCTGAAAAAGTATTTTAAATTGTAGGTCGGTGCTTTCGAAAGGAATTATTTCCAGTATCTTCCTTCGTGTTTGATTGGTAATTGTCTTGGTTTAACTGGTTATAGTTGTAGTTGTCTTGTGTGATTCGCTCTATTTCTTTTGTGTTGTTGTTGTTTTGCTGGGCTTTGTTAGTTTCATGTTTTATAGTAATCCTTTGTCCCTCAACAAATAATTGGTTATTTCTGATTATCGCAAAACATCCGTTTTTTCGTGCCTTGAGCATTTCTTCTCGCATTAAATATCTTTCTTTACGTGCATTGTCATCTAAGTATTCAGAAACAAACAAGCGGGTGCCCTGGAGACAGTTACTGTTTTCTATGACATACTTGGCCATCCTCTTACTTATTAACTCGATAACAAGTGGCCGATTATTGTTGTTGTTTCTGCCTATTCTGTACGTGTCTTCTATATATCCTGTCAGGTCCACATCCATCGTGTCGTAGAATAATTCAACCAGTCTGCTGTGAAGGATGTATTCTGGTTCCTTGTGAAATTCGGCGAATCCGTAGAGAACTATTTTCTTGAGGTTGGTTTCAGTGCAAGTGATATTGGGGGAATTATTCCTAGTTAACAGCTCTGTCATTTCTTTCTTTAGCTTTTCATTTTCTTTTTCCAGATTTTCTATCCTTTTATTTATTTTTCCTATGTCTTCTATTCTTTGTTCGTTTAATTTCAATAGGGCGTTGGTTTTTTGTTCTATATCTACTTTTAGGTTTGTTATTGCTTTGTTGATTTCGCTCTGTATTGTATGTTTGAGTTCCGTTATAATTGAATTATTATTTTCCTTCAGCCGCAATATTATAATTTCGCTCAGATTTTCCAGCGTTAGTTGCGGTTGGACGTTTCTTTCTTGTGTGTGAAGTGTATCACCTAGTAAGCTCAGGTCCTCGGAATCAGTCGTGAAATTTTGAGAATGTGTGGTTCTTTTCCTAATGGTGATATTATTTTCTGAAGGTGTTCGTATCTGCTGGGATAGCTGGCGATCCTCTAGCCGTATTGGCGTATTTGTGTTGCCTGTTTTTGGTCTTTTGCATAAGCAAGCTTGGCAATGCCATGCATTTTTAAGTTGGGGTGACTTATTGAATCGATCAATAGACACATTTGCACACTGTAAGTCATATGTGCTTTTACAGAGTACACAGGTAAGGTTTTCAATTCCTTGTAGTACTTGACTACATCCTGCGCATAGTGAATCCATTTGTAATGTTAGTTATTTTTGCTGTTGTTACAAGCGATTTTGTAGCCAGTAGCGCCCTCTAGGTAGGGTTAGTGGAAATAGTTCTGTCGATCGAAGTTGAAGTTGGTTTCTCCAGTCTTACACAGATGGCGTTGTTCTCAGCAGTAGCTCAGATGAGTTGCAATTTTCGAATAATTATATCAACAGTTAGGATTATAAGTCTTTCAATCCTACCTTTTTTGAGGTCGAAGACTTCCAATTTTTAATTGGTTTTCCTTGCTGGGGCTTCGTTCTTGTTTTGCAGTTCAAGCAAAAAACTTCGAGTTTGAAAGCAGATATTCGTTAAAAAGTTGTGCACTTGTTTTTGTTCACTTTTCACTAGAGTTTCTTGTGTACTGCAACGTTCATCACTCGTATTTGTCTAGTACTTTAACTTGTTGCACATAGTTTCACAATTTAAGCGTTTTAACTATTTTTAAGGAATTAAGATACACGGAGCTAATGTTTATTTACGCACAGTAGCGCCCTCTCCTAAATCAGCCGCTCCTCTGAGTTTCTTAAAAACATAGATAAGTTTTCTCACGCGAGCTACAGTTGAAGCAATATGTTGCTTCCATTTCAAGTTGCTATCAAGGGTGACGCCAAGATATTTAATGGAAGACGTATTTTCTAATTGTTGACAGCCACAGTTAGCGTGTAAGTTTGGACAGGTGTGCGCATGAATTTCAATCGGTGTGGGAGGCTGACTTGACTTCATAGTAGAGAATGTGATAAATTTGGTCTTGTTTACATTTAGAGTGAGAAGATTTGTGGTCAGCCACCTCATGACGGTGATCAAGGCTAACTCCGAGTTGAGGCGAGTTTCAGTCCAGTCCCGGCCATGAACAATTAGAGCTGTGTCATCGGCATAAGCTATGATTTTGCAGTTGGGTAAAGATAACTGACACAGTTCATTCACGTAAATGAGAAAAAGTGGGGGTCCCAGGACACTGCCCTGGGGGACGCCAAAAGTGATCGTTTCCTGGTTGCTGAGGAAGTTTTCTATCTTTACAATTTGTTTACGATCTGTTAGATAACTCCTGAAGAGATCGTGGACCGTCCCGCGAATACCAAGATGCTCCAGCTTTGAAAGAAGAATGGGAATTTAGACAGTGTCGAAGGCCTTGGATAGGTCTAAAAATATGGCAAGAGTTTTATATTTATTTTCCCAATGGTCAATAATTGTTTCGGTAAGTTCCAGGACAGCGTCTTCGGTGGATTTTCCAGTCCTGAATCCATACTGATTATTGGAAAGAAGGTTAAATTTATTTAGATATTTGGTAAGTCGATGGTTTATTACTTTTTCGAATATTTTAGAGAGGGTGGTTAACACTGAAACGGGCCTGTAGTTAGCGACATTGGATTTATCACCCGACTTATAGATAGGGTGGACAACTGCAGTCTTGAAAACATCAGGAAAAATTCCTGTTGAAAAGCACAAATTGAAGATGAAAACAAGGATTGGAATAAGAATGTGACGAGTTGCCTTCACAATTGAGGGGGTTATTCCGTCAAAACCAACTGCAAAAAACCAGGAGAAAAAATCGGCTTAAACCGATCCAGTATTGTCTCATTTAGTTTGACGCGGGTCCGTTCGTCCAAAAGCGATTAAAATTATTTTCGTTTTTATTGTATGAATTCCCCGTCTTTAAGTGTAGTCTATTCCTAGGCTACGATTTTTGAGACGGTACGCACGGATCTGACCCATTGTGGCGTCGATTTAAAGTCGCCATATCGTACCTACTTACATAATTATTTGAGTAGTTACAAAGATACATGACAATAAGATATAGTATATAGTTAAGTATATTGAGTTGTGTTGGGTGTATCATGAATTCATATAAATATATAGTAAATAACTATGAATTTACATTTGCATATTCATGTCTCAGGCATTTCATGACATCAATGTGAATGTGTGCACTGACTGAACACATTTACTCAAAACTGTGCGGTTCTGTCCTGTCCTCATTATAATCTATTTAGACTTTAGATGAGAATGTGACCTTTGAAATTTGAATTTGTTTCAATGTCGCATAAAAAACACCGACCTCCGAAAATATATAAGTACTGACATTGATGTGTCAAAATATTAAAACAGATTTAATAAATATTGTTTATCATCAATTATAATTCATGAACGAATACCTTTCAATGTATCCGATTTTATTTACTTGTTTTTATTTGGTTCATTATTTAACAAAACAAATCATTGAGTAACAATTGAGAAACAATAACATGTTCTTTTGTAATTGTGATGCATAGATAAATATGGTACCCACACTTGTTTTTCAAATGAATGTTTTCATTCATTCAAATTGAACAATAATTTTTGTTATGTTTGACTTCTATGAAGACAATCCATTCTTCTTAAACGAGAATGGGGCGATATTAGAATTTCTATCCAACGCAATTTCTTTTAACTGAATTACTACATCGTTATGAACTAGGTAATAATTAATTAATTAGTATAGGGCCAAGCTAAGAGCCCTGCGGAATCACTGAACATATTTCTGAAATTTTCTTATACAGACTTGTAATGAAACAAAATAATCTACTGTAAAGCTATAATATCGACATGTAAAATACAGTAAGAGATACTTACCACATAAAAACAAGTTCATAAAGTTATATTGTAGAAAACTGTCAAAAGCTTCATTATTATATTTTTACACTACAATTTATAGGCATTTGTTTAAATAATCCGACTCATCTTTTTTATGAACTCTTTTTCAATATTCATAGCTTAAATGGTTAGAAAGAAGAACTTACTTCTCGCCCAAGGTGATGTTTGGCTTCAGTCTGTCATTAGGAGTAAACTTGAAGACCTGATGCATGGCCACGTCCGTCACCCAAACATTGCCTTCATAATCCACTGTTATACCATGCGGGATATAGAACCTATAGAAAGTTGATTAAATTGAATTATGTTTTAGTATAGTTCGTAATTATACAGGGTGATTGGTTAAACAAATAACAATACTATAAAGGAGTGAAGTACTCATAAATATAAGCAACATTTACCATTGGACCCACTCTGAAACATGTAAAATAAACAGGTGTTTCCTACATTTTCCAGATAAGTGACCATGAATGTATGGAGCAATTGATATTTACAATGCGATTTCATGGTTGGCCCTATATGTATAGTAAAAGTTGTTCATTATCATGGGTACTACACACCCCTAATGTTGCTCATGTTTTACAATTCACCCCATATAACTTTAATAAACAAGGATTCTAATTTTTATGAGATTTTATTTCAAAGGGATGTTTTACAAATAGGTCTTTATTAGCTCTAGAGTATATTACAGTGTTTTAAAAATGTTCAGATCTAAAATCATGTACTGAATCTCAGGTAAAAGTATGTGTCATGATGTTTTTCACACCAAGTATAGTTTCAAGAGCGATTGAATAATTAGGAAAGGTAAGAAGACAGAAGACGAGTGCTTCAATAGTTATCAATGGAATATTTAAATTACTCACAGTTTCTGCCCCCAACTGTCAACAAGCTCCCCTGTATCATTCAGCACTAATATAGTGGGTTCCGGTATAGGATCCTCGCCAATACCCTGGTACACATCTCTATTGTTAAATGTAGTTGCATCCCACACGTTGTGCGAGCGGTGGAACACCAGCACTTGGCCAGAGTTGTCAATGGCCACCCCTGATACCTGGCCCATTCTGATTGATGGGTCTGGCCAGTCATTTACCCATTGTGGGGCTGGAGAAAAAATAAGGTTTGAATTTGACAGTCATCAGATCTGTTTTTATTGCAGATATAGATAGGTATGGAAAACTATTGTAAGACTATTAGTTCTATATAAATATGATTATAAAAAAACTATTGGATAATAGTTTGAGTTCGAAATGAAATGTTCGAAGCAAATAGATATAGTATTCACAATCAATGGTTTTCATTTGCTGTTGGGGAATACCCAAGGGAAATTACCTGCACCACAAAATAGTAGGCTATTTTCGCGTAAGTATATTTATTACCTAGGTCGTCGTATTATAGAATAGCAACAGATGAGATACAAATCGTGTAGATAATAATTACTGTAATTAAGTTTAATCGCTGCGCTAGATTCAATCAAATACATACCGTGAACTTCTAATTTCGTGAGCGCAGTTTTTATTTTTTCGAACTGAGCTTGCTGACTGTCGTAATATCCGGCTGGATAGTACCCTTCTTCACCAAACTGCACGCAATAAAAAGCTTTTTTTTTAATTTCCTTTACGACTTACGAATATTTAAAAATATTGGCGATTTCTTACCATTCGTCCGCAAATCGAATTTATGATGCATAATATGACAATTAACTGGAATTTTGTTATAACACTAAACATAAAAGACTTCATTATCTATTTTGTGAACACGAAAGCTAAAAAGTTTTGTTTTGCTATTGATCAAAATGATTTTTATCAAATCAACAAGTACGAAGCTTATCAATTATCACGAATGACGTACGGCCGCGGTATGGTTTTGTTTGATGACGTAGACGTATCCACTCTAGGGATGTGCCTATCTTTGAAACTTACTAAACCACTCTGATTATTAACATTTTTACTAAAAACAGTCGCGTATATTTTTATCAAATCACAAATGTATTGCCAAGTCTGACTATGTGGTTTGAAATGAAAATCTTAGTTATTGTAGCGAAATAGCCTCGTGCTGGGTCACATTGTAAGAGTCAATTGAGAATTCAATAGGTGCAAATGATGTTCCTTCAATAAAAGTTTCCGAAGTCAATTGGATAATCTGATGCATACAAGGGGATAGAAAATCTACGTTAGATTCAGATAAGGTCACTGCGTTTTAGATCTAGAAAATTTCTAAGTCTTTTTTAAGATTATTTAATAATAGGCATGACGACAGTAGCTTTCAAAAAAATACAAATCTATTTAGTCCGTCAGCTAGATTATTGAAATGTAATATAATGTTTTTGTAAATCAATTAATATATTGACAGATAAAACGCATCGAAACTCGGGAGTGGGGGCTCGTGACGTCAGATCTAGCTAAATATACCTAGGCGTGACGTATTGGGAATTTTATAAGCGTCGTATCTTCGTCAATTTTGATTTACGTACCTAACAAAAGAAAAAATATGGGTCAAACATTTTTTACTAATCTACCTGACGGACAAATTAGGTTTTTTTATCGTCTGCCCTTCCATTACAAGAATAAACTGTGTGGAATTTTACAATGTCACGAGGGAAAGTACTCTAAACGCTGAAGATAGCAAATATTACTGAAAGTAGACATTCCTTTATTTTTGAAAAGAAACAAGTCTGCATTCACAGATTTTCGAAAATTGTTTTGCCACACTCGGGCATCGAACCCGGGATGGATCGACTAAAGTTCGACAAAATAACATTCTGTACCTTTTTGTCATCAATCGATAGCGTCAATCAAATGGATCAAATCTCTCTAACAAACATGGTAAATTAAATGAAAGGAAAACCATGAAAAAAAAGTGCTCTAAGTTGTCGAATTTATCTCATTGAATTTATTACTGTACTTTAGATTTCATGGTTTTCCTTTCATTTAATTAATATATTTGATAGAGAGATTTGATCCATATGGTTGGCCCTATTGATTGATGTCAAAAAAGTACAGGATGTTATTTTTTCGAACTTTAGTCGGTTCGATTCCCGAGTGTGGCAAGCAAATTTTTGAAAATCTGTGAATGCAGATTTGTTTCTTTTAAAAAATAAATGAATGTTCCCTTTGAGTAAAATTGTCTATCTCTAGTATTTCGAGTACTTTCCCTCCAGGTGGCATTGAAAAATTCCACCCTGTATATTTTTGCTTGCATCCATGAGGGATTGGTTTCCGGTCACAAAAAAAAAATTACTTTAGATGTACTATTATCAACCGGCCGTGTTGTAACTATAATCAGGGGTTCGCAACCTTTTTCTTGATCCAAAGATCAAGTAAGCAAAACAGGGTGGCGCTGTGTGTTAATGTTCAGCGATATTTATTTATTCTCATCATCTGGATGATGTTGTATGGATAGCATGTAGCGACAAGCCAGATATTGATAAAGTTTTCAAAAAGTGTTCACAGTATCAAAACTCGCATTAAAACATACTTATAAACATCTTTGTTATAACTTATTTTTTCATTAATAAAGTAACTACATCGTTAAGTTGGAATTAAGTTTTAATTAAGACCTAAATAATTTTTGCTTGCGGCCCTTGACACCATGACTGAAACGTGTTTGTGGCCCCTAGAAAAAAAAGGTTGAGTATGGCTGGTTTAAGCCGTGCTTGCCTAGGTTGGTCTGTTAATGGGTGACCACCCTTACATACCGCTTCCGTTTCCTCCGTGCCTCGGAAAACACGCTAAGCTGTTGGTCCCGGCTGTCATTTGTCCATCTTTGAGAGTCGTTACAGGTAGTCAGTGGCCCAAAACGTCTGACAACCAGTCTTACCAAGTGGTATCGTATTTCCCAGTATTAACTGGGTTGTGGAAGTCAGATAGGCAGTCGCTCCATGTTAAATACTGGTATTCAGCAGCATCCGGTAAGACTGAAAGCCGACCCCAACATAGTTGGCAAAAGGCTAGGCAGATGATGATGTACCGAGTCCTAGATCCATTATAATAGGTAGAAACAAAAAACCCGACTGCGTAAAAACTTATTTTAAAAAACACGTGAAAAAATAAAAATTAAACTAAAACGAAAGAAACAAGCCCAGTAGTTTAGATTTCTGTAACAAATCATAAATTCTAATGCAGAACAGAACGACTCACAGTCGGGCCCCTTGGGAAGATTTGATTGGTAAAATTTGAACGGGCCCCGACTGTGAGTCGTTTATCAGTCTATGTATGTAGGTATGTACACTCCTTTGCGTCGCGCAGTCGGGTAAAAAGATAACAATAATACAATACCTTGTGCCTTCACCCCAGTTGACCCGGGAGAAATTCAAAAAGATTATCCTATCTATTGAATCCAAAGCCGTTGGTTGTGACAACATCAGTCGACACATGATCGTGACAGTTGTTGATCAGCTCCTTCCTGCATTTACCCATATAGTTAACTTCTCCCTTTTCTCCGGTGTTTTCCCAAACCTGTGGCGGAAAGCCCATGTTCGACCACTTCCTAAAGTCCCTAATCCCACTCTTCTCAGTCACTTCCGTCCTATTTCCATCCTTACCTTTTTATCAAAAGTACTCGAGGCCTGTGTTCATAAACAATTCTCGAACTTCATTCACAAAAACTCTCTCATCAGTCCATTCCAATCCGGGTTCAGGCCCGGGCACAGTACCGTTTCTGCCCTCCTTAAAGTAACTGACGATATAAGGCGAGGAATGGAAGACACTAAAGTTACGGTCTTAGTGTTGATAGACTTTTCAAATGCTTTCAATACCGTCAGTCACGACGTCCTTTTATCCATCCTCTCCTATCTCATGGTCTCTCCCGAGGTTCTGGAATGGTTTCCTTCTTATCTTCGGGGGCGTCAGCAATCAGTTCTTGCTGGTGTGATCTTGAAACTGGCTTCCCTCAAGGCGGCATTTTATCTCCACTTCTGTTCTGTATCTTTATAGATCTCATAACTACCGAACAGGCAGCGATTTGCGATGCGACTGGAAGAGCGGAACGAGAAAAACATGGTATGGCTACATTACAAGCGAGATTCCGGCGTATATTCGCTGATATGTTGATGTAGCCGATGCCGTGATTACAGTAATGTTGTTCCTATCGCATAAAGAAATCAAAGATCGCTAGTAATATTTGATGTACGTTGTAGCCATATACGTGAGCATTCATTTACTTGTTTTAATCGCTCATGTGTCGCAGATCGCGTCGCGGTCTAATGTAGTTTTAGCCTTAGCCATGGGCTAACTTGGGGTAGCAGTCTGATGTCTTTTAACTTTGTTTGAATTGGAAGGGTATGCATAAAGTAAACAAAGGAATGCTTTACACTAAGAAGTTTAATAATTCACATGCACGATAAAGTGCCATTACACCAAACCGGCAAGTTAAGACGAACATAAAAGTGATCCCAATCGGGGAGCACACGTAGTACATGCCGGCTCGTCTTATGCCGAGCACGCCTCTGATTGGCGCCAACATAAAATATTTATCTCCTAATTATATTTTATACATTAGACAAGAACAGCTGCACCTGTTTTTGCAGCTTTTTGACCTTTTTCACGTTTTTTGAAGACATTTTGTTCTTCGTGTATAGTGAGGCGATGAAGTTGTGCAGTCTCCTCACTAATTGGCTACGCGTCTTCTTGGCCGAGGGCGCGGGCGGGAGGCGCGCGCTCATCAGACGGCGGTGGTAGTACGCGAGCTTCTGCAGCATGAGCCGGTCGCTGCACGGACCCGTCTGCTCGTCCTTCTTCTCCTTCGTACCGTTTTGTATAGGTTGTGTTGGAATGCTGTTTGTTTTTATCTTCAATCTAGTTATTTTAGGATTGAGTTTCAACGTTTTTTTCTTCTTCCTCATCACCTGTTTCGACACGTGGTACATTTTCAGTAGATCTGAATAGTCGTCCCGGGGAAGCGCCGTAAATATAAGAGCGTAATGCTGCGCGATCTCCTTTCGTAGGTTGTTAGATATAGTCTTTTGTCTGGAATTCATTAGTTTCTCTTGAAACGAGTACAGTTCAGTGACGTGTGAAGTCCCATCGGCGAGGCCAGCCTGACCGATGAGTACCATGTTCAACTTCTTAAGCATTTGGTTAATATTGCCTCGGTTGTTTTCCAACTGTTGAGGGCTGATCACATTTTGTTTCTGTAGTTTAAGATGACGGTTCTGTAGATACGTCAACTCCTTGTATAGCGCGTCAGGGTCGCCATGGTCTTCTTTTAAAGCGTTGAGCGCGTTGCTGAGTTGTCGCAATAGGTTGTTTCTGTTCTTCGGTAAAATTTGCCACGCATTTTGCTCATGTTTTGTGTCGCCCTCGCTACTTGGCTTGGGCCTATCGTCGTGCGAGATGGGCTTGAACCAGTCGCGAAGCTCCGCTTGGAAAGCTTCCTGGTCTTCAAGCCTGCCTTTAATACTTAAAAAAGAATTGATTTCCGCGTTCTCCATTTCTATGCAGTGTTTATCCGTGGTTGCCTTTAACCAGGCTTTGCCTTCTTCAGTTTTGAGCTTATCAATAATTTCGTTGGTAATGTATATCCTGGCGGAAGCGAAAAGTTCATTCGAGTCTGAAGAGATTTCATTGTCTTGAATAATGTTACCTTTTTTGTCATGGTTAGTGGAGGAGACTGGAATGAAGTCTGGTGCTTTTTCTGTGGCACCCTGACTCTTTTCATTCTGGTCATTTTTCTTCGCTTCCATCGTCTTGTTCGTGTCCTCCACAGCATCTTTGCTGATGGAAGTCTTTCGCGGCGCGGGGCTTTTAGACTTGCGTCGTTCATGTTCGTCACCCGCTGAGAGGTTCCTCTTCTTGTTGACGTGCGTCTCGTGCGTGATGAGGGACTTGGACTGGCGCTTGTTGCGCGGGGTGGGGGGCGCGGTAGCGGGGGCTGGTGCAGGGGCGGCTGAGGGTGCGGGGGCGGGGCCGGGGGCGGGGAGGTGCAGAGGGCGGTACAGACACACGTAGGGCGAGTTAACGGGCAGGCCGGAGAAGGGCAGCGTGACGCGGCACGTGTGCACGAGGTGGCCCTTCCGGGTGCAGCCGCTGCAGTACAGCTGAAGGTGGTTCTTGTATTGGTTGCAGCGTTCCAAGGGAGAGTTGTAATCAATCTGTAAGAGGAATGGTGTTTTTTTTTCAGATTATTATCATTTCAGTACGCAGCTCTTTTCCTATGTGGAGTCAAACCCACCGACCATATTAAGAGGCCGTATTATGTAGTTTTGATGATATTGATTGAACTTTATCTCGAAATCTATATGACCTAAGATATCACTATTTCGACACCATTAACTTGGACTTATAATCTTTAATTCTGCCGAAGCAAAACACAATTGGATAAAAAAATCTCGATAGAAAAAAAACATACTAAAATATGTTGTTTTTCACATATTTTGAGTGGGATCTCTGAAACCTTATGGAATTTAATGGTGATTTTTAGCCCAATAGATAGGTAAAATTATTATCTCAAATCCTGCCCTAAAAAAAATCGTAGTTTTCTACGTAGTTTTGTCGTAATTAGCCATCAAGGCTAGTTTGGCGCTTACGTTATTTTATTCTAAGCGAGCTCTCACTCTTTCTCTCTCGTTTCGCACGCGGTAGTAATAGCGCTATTCTTTTCAACCGTTCAAGTTCAGTAACAAGCGGGCCTTCCCAGAGTGTGGACGTATGACTTTGCTGCGCGGGTCACGTGTGTTCTTCGTAAATATATTCCAGTGATTGTACGCCGACTACCACATTTTAATCCGAAAAGATTTAATCTGTAGAGTAAACATAACATCACGCCTGTTATTATTTGAAGGTGGATTTTTTTCGGTTATATCGTCATGGGTGTCGTTTTCATGGTTTTTGGGGTCGCTAATTACGAAAATGATGTCAAAATGAAAGTCCAAGATGGCGTCTAGTTTTTTTTTTGGTTTTTCAATCATGGGTGTCGTTTTCATGGTATTTGAGGTCACTAATTACGAAAATGATGTCAAAATGAAAATCCAAGATGGCGTCTAGACTTTTTTTGGTTTTTCAATCATGGGCGTCGTTTTCATGGTTTTTGGGGTCGGTGATAAAGAAAATGATGTCAAAGTTTAAATCCAAGATGGCGCCTAGGAAAATGTTTGGGTTTTCCATCATGGGTGTCGTTTTCATGGTTTTTGGGGTCGCTAATTACGAAAATGATGTCAAAATGAAAATCCAAGATGGCGTCTAGTTTTTTTTATTTTTCAATCAAGGGTGTCGTTTTCATGGTTTTTGGGGTCGCTGATAAAGAAAATGATGTCAAAGTTTAAATCCAAGATGGCGCCTAGGACAGTGTTTGGGTTTTCCATCACGGGTGTCGTTTTCATGGTTTTTGGGGTCGCTAATTACGAAAATGATGTCAAAATGAAAATCCAAGATGGCGTCTAGATTTTTTTTGGTTTTTCAATCATGGGTGTCGTTTTCATGGTATTTGGGGTCACTAATTACGAAAATGGTGTCAAAATGAAAATCCAAGATGGCGTCTAGACTTTTTTTGGTTTTTCAATCATGGGCGTCGTTTTCATGGTTTTTGGGGTCGGTGATAAAGAAAATGATGTCAAAGTTTAAATCTAAGATGGCGCCTAGGAAAATGTTTGGGTTTTCCATCATGGGTGTCGTTTTCATGGCTGTTTCAAATTTATCTAGATACGATCTTGAATTTTCTCTTTTACATCATTTTCGTAATCAGCGGCCCCAAAAACTATGAAAACGATACCCATGATGGATTAACCAAAAAAAATCTAGACGCCATCTTGGATTTTCATTTTGACATCATTTTCGTAATCAGCGACCCCAAAAACCATGAAAATGACGCCCATGATGGAAAAACCAAAAAAAAATCTAAACGCCATCTTGGATTTTCATTTTGACATCATTTTCTTTACAAGCGACCCCAAAAACCATGAAAACGACACCCATGACGAAATAACCGAAAAAAATCCACCTTCCAATAATAACAGGCGTGATGTTATGTTTACTCTACAGAGTAAATCTTTTCGGATTAAATTAAAATCGTGTTTTCGCTACAACAGATTTAAGGAGGCCTGCGAAGCATGCGTTTTTCATACAAACGTAATCCAAACTAATATTATAAATGCGAAAGTAACTCTGTCTGTCTGTCTGTCTTTCTGTCTGTCTGTCTTTGCTTCACGCCTAAACTACTGAACCGATTTGTGTGAAATTTGGTACAGACATAGTTTGGAACTTGAGAAAGGACATAGGATAGTTTTTTTAAACAAAAAATATAATTTATTCCGGACATACAGCGCCATCTATTGGTCAAGAGTCGGCATCAATTCAGTACTGAAAATTCATTGGAATTAATGTAAATAAATAGTAAAAAGGTATGAAAAATATAATATAATACAACTTTTAGTACAAAGAAAATGCTCTAACGGAGTATAGATAATTGTGATCGCGCAATGGTGTCGATCGTTACACGAGTTCGGTTCATGTTATTGTTTTAATTCATCGGAAAAAAGTAAATAAATAGTAAAAAGGTATGAAAAAAATAATATCAATATAATAAAACTTTTAGTACAAAGAAAATGCCCGAACGGAGTATAGATAAATAATCCGAGTTGTCACTATGCTCGATAGATGGCGTTGGGATCGAAATAGATGGCGCTATGGTTTCGTTACACGCATTTGGTTGTGTACGGCCGAGCGCTTCGGTACTGTCGTGGAATTGTGGATTGATCGTTTCGTAAATTAAAAATTGGCTCCGTTGTATTAGTAGATTAAAAGGTTTATTTGTTGGGTTGTCTGGTGGTTGTTTTCAAAATTGGTTCCGTTGTATTTGTCGATGGCAAATGGCAAATCAAAATAATATTTTGAAAATAAGGGAAAAATAACATTTTCGCCTTTTTCGATCGGCAATAACGGCTTTAATGCCCTAAGTTAGTATACATAATTATCTTCAATTCAAACGCAGAGCTCATTATGTTGATTTTTGAAGAGTTCCCTAGAATATCTTCCACATTTCATTTTTGAAGAGATCCCGCGAGATCGGGAACTATGTGGGTAAAACCAAAAATCTGCCGGAAGTCACTATTCCACGCGAACGAAGTCGCGGGCAAAAGCTAGTACCAAAATAATTTGTAAATCAAACATATTCTTAAGGTAGTGTGTATTTATTTCGATTGGATTACAGAATATAAAGGGTGTAAACCACCTCATCACGAAGCCGTCAACCAAGCATTCTGTACATCAAACTAAGTAACTTTACGCAAAAAATATTGCTGGGAAACAACTTTTTTTTTTGAGGTTATAAATCATGTTTTGTGGTAGAACTCAATGTAACGCACTTAAAACATTGTGCTGATTGATGGATTGAATAGTACGGGGTTCATGGAGATGTTAAAAGTTAAAATCCTACAAAAAAAGCTTGTATTTAAAAAAAAACTTGTCAAAAAGTTGTAACTTTGACCCCCCATATCTCCGTAACTAGAAGGTTCCCAGGTATGGTGTAGAACAAAAAAATGATCGCAATGACGGGGAGAACAAGTGCCTTTCGACTTCGTGAAGAGGTGTTTTACACCCTTTATAGGTTCCCAAACATATTTTGAATGGACACTGATTTAAACAAGAGTTATGAGAAAAATAAATTTTCTATAGAAATTTCAAATTCCTCATAATATCTCGTCTGTATATCATTGTCCTTTCAAAATATTTATTTGGGAACATAGATATTCTGTAATCCAATCGAAACATAATAGGTATATACACACTACCTTAAGAATATGTTTGATTTTCATATTATTTTGGTATTACGTTTGTATGAAAAACGCATGGTCCGCCGGCCCCTTAAAAGGAAATAAAAATAAATAATAAGTCCAAGTTTAATGGTGTCCAAATAGTGAACTCTTAGGTCATAAAGATACCGAGATCTAGATCGGTCAATATCACCAAAACTACATTTAATACGGGCTCATATTTTACTTAAAAATAATATAGTTTAAAAGATCAAAATGGTTTAAGCGATCACTACACTCGATCTTAACCCTTGTGTGCGTGTATCTGCATTGAACAATGCACACAAACATAGGATCGCAACTAATTTGCCTAAACTCTAGCGAGTGAACGCGCGATGCAGACTCTTGTTACCATTGACGTAAAGTTGCCGAATTGGTTGCCGCGATTCACACGCGGAACAAACGTAAAGACCGAAATGGACAATGAACATGGTATTTTTTTTATTTCGGCGGTAAACCTCAAAAATCAGTCCAGACTGGTAATGGTAGTTCAACTTGCATATAGGTAGTGGCGCAATGTGGACAAAAGAACCATGACCTTTATTCCGGATGAAAAATAGAGCTTCATTTTATTTATTTGT
Source organism: Xestia ashworthii (assembly GCA_950022955.1). NCBI lineage: Eukaryota > Metazoa > Arthropoda > Insecta > Lepidoptera > Noctuidae > Xestia > Xestia ashworthii. The sequence continues at coordinate 23,276,826 of OX465550.1, forward strand.
TTTTTGTCTGAAAAGCTGCGTGTAGCGGGACAGGGCGTTGGGGGTTATGTGAAGACGTTCTCTCGCCCCGAGCAGCTACATCAGATACCGTCTCAATGACTGCTATAAGTCTTAGACTGCTCAAAGTCGTGTAGACAGTTGCAAGTACTCACAGTATTATGGTACCGGCGCCAGGTGTCGGGGCAGTGGCTGGCGGGATGGCCGTTCTGTCCGCACTCGGCGCAGCGCAGCGCCCCCCAGTTGCAGCAGTTGCGGCACATGTTCGAGTACATCTGGTTCGGGGAGCCGCACTGTGGATACAAGAGATAGAGGTTAATATAACAGTGTTATAATGACATATTGCGTATACTGCAACTGTGGAATTATTCTTATATGGTTAACAATAATCCTATCTGTCAATAATTACCATGACTTTCAACGCATAGCTCAAACCACTGTAAGGATTGGGCTAAAATTGGCACACAGATAGTCATTATGATGTAGGCATACTCTAAGAAAGGGTTTTAGAAAAATCAACTCCTAAGGGGGTGAAAAAGGGGTTGGAAGTTTGTATGAAAATTCGGCACCAGGCGATATAATACGGTAGTTATAATACAAGTCATAATTTCGTAGTCCTGGCACTAAAGTAAAAAACAATGGCCTTATTATGAAACCCGAGATTTTAATTGCAAAAGGTCATCCCCGAGTTTAAGTTGTTAGATGATTTAAGAATTTTACAGCTATCGGAATAAAATTCAAACTCCATGAGTGGCTCGGCTCGATTGTTTGGGTACACCTCTAGACTGGCTGCTATTAAGAAATTCCGTATGAAAAACTTAATAACAATCAAAACCAAGACCTAAAACTCAATAATCGCGCTTGCGATTATTTAACCAACGAGAACATGCTTTCCCAAGATTGTCAATATTATTGCATCATATTTTAATAAGCGATATTTTTTAATATCTGGGAAAAGATTATGAAATATCGTTAGAAAATAAAAATGGGTTGCTATTTATTGCGTAATCTGTAGGAACAAGTAATTATAACTGTGGTCACATGTTGCACTGTCTTGTTGAAACGCAAATTCACAAGAAAGTGCTAAACTATTACGGAGGCATGTGCCTATAGCTTTGATTTCGGATAAGATACACCAGTACGAACGCGTGACGTAAACGTAACGTAAATTTGGTAATTAATTTATGATACAGTAAACTAATAGGTACTCGTATTATAAAGAAGTAAAGCTTGTGAGTTTGGATATTGGAGGTAATCTTCGGAACTGATCTGATTCCAAAAAATAATTCACAAATTATCAAATTATTTTATTTTCATTATCCCCAAGTAATGCCACACAGTAATAGTAGGCCTTTGCCCTGCAGTGAGACAGTCCACTGCTGGGCAAAGGTCTCTTCTAATGCAGAGAAGGCACGAGCATTGATCACCAGGCTTGCTTGAGATGGGTTGACGATTTCATGCTAAAATTAATTATAAGTTCAGGTTTCGTCACATTATTTTCTTTCACTGTCTGTGATTTCCAAGATTGCACATTGCTACTTGCCCAGATTTGAACCCACAACCACATGCAACAGAGGCGAGGTCTAAAAACCAAGTACTTACGTTAACACAGATCTTCCTAGGACACCTGGGTTCGAAGTGTCCCGTAGAACCGCACATGTAGCACACAGGCGGTTTCAGGCGGCACGTGTCGTCTCGGTGGCCCGGGCGGTTGCAGTAGTTGCAGCTGTAATGTAACAGGGACTGTGTAAAGTAGCATGTTATGCAACACAAACAGTTTCAGAAGAGATTGATGAATGAAACTTGCTTGTAGAAAATTTTGGATACTTAATCAGCATGTTATCTTTGGAACTTTAATAAGATTGATTCAAATCGTTTTTTTTTGCCGACTATTATAAAATATTACCTACTTCCCCATTAGAATCGGATTTAGTGACCTTATTCCTTTTTCTAGCCTTAGTTACTCCCAATAACATCAGCTATATGCCAGTAAAAGTACCATCAAAATTGGTTCAATCGTTTCGGAGATTACCCAGAACAACCAGACAAGAAATAAAGTTTTTTTGTTCTAGGTATTGTAAATACATTCATCATGTATTCAGTAAAAAGCTGTAATTTTGAAATAACGAACAGAAACTTCAATTTAATTTTTTTGTTTAGATTATGTCCAACATGCAGTTATTTTGTTTTAAATGTTAGTTTCTATACTTACGTGACTTTCCTTTTAGCCAGTGAAGGTACTCTGTCCTTAGGATCAATCACCCACAAACTCTTATCACCTAAAAATAAGTAATTTAAATCAGTTAACAAAATTATCTCATTAATTAATTGGATATTTAATGATGATAATAATTAGAATGATATATGTTTATCTCATTTTAATGTATTCTAACAATGGGTTATTAAGAATGTGAAGTACATTCCTAATAACCCATTTTAAATAAAAAGACTATTTGTGAAAGAATGTTGTAGTGTAAACAACAATAAATATATTTGCTAAGTAATTACTACACTGTGCTGTGTGGTTTTCAGCAACTTGGAATAACCAGTAATACTTAAATCAAAAATGTATTTAAAATTACGTTATTCTAATAAAAATAACTTAAAATAATAAGTTTCTACAGGTAATACTTACGTGACATGCTTTTCTGTAGCTCCCTGTGGTTAAAATTCTCTCCGCCCCAGCTCTCATTATAGAATTTCTCCATTTCAGCACGAAGAGTTGTCAGAGAGTATCTTCGTCTTTTGCAAACCTTGCCTTTGCCTTTCAAATTGTCAAAATCGAGGTTGTCGTTCAAAATCGAAGGTATATTTGTCGAGCCAAATTTGGAAATGTCATCAGACAGGCTGACATCTCCATAGTCTTCATATTCTGTGAATCCAGATACGTTTCCCATAATAATGCTTTCTTCGATAGTTGAGTCGCCAAGATTCACAAAACTTTCATTGCCTGTCAAATCAATTGAAACGGTGTCCATATCCAGTGTATCGTTGGAGATACTGGATTCATTGTTTTTTGATGTTTTTGAGGGTTGCTCACTTGTTTTATTCACAGACATGCTTACATCTGAACTCTTAACACCATTTTTCTCTACTTGCTTTGAAATCTCTTTAGCAGATTCAGACAGGTTAGAATCAGATTCATACACATCAGTGCTGGGTAGACTTATCTCTGTAACTATGTATGAGTTCCTGTTTTTATTTGTGTCTATTGACTGGTTGCTATCTGAATCATACACATCAGCACTCGGAATACTTTTTTCTGTCACAGCATACAATTTAGTTTTCTGCCTTTTATTCTTGGCTTTACTTTTTGGTGTGGCGAAACATTCATCATTAGGGGTGGCTTTGGTTGGTGTCACTGCAACTACTGGAGTAGATGTCACAGCTTCCTTAGTTTTCTTCTTTTTCTTTTTTTTTGATGGAGTACTTTGACCGAGTAGATCTGAACCATGGAGACTGAAATCAAAGCTGGGATTGTCCTGACGGCGGGAGGAGATGTTCAATGCTATACAATCACCACGGATGAATTCATCAGACACTGACGATACTGCTGAGGGAGCAGGGCTTGCTGAAACCTCTCTTTCCCCACTTGTAGTTGGCTTTTCCACATTAACTTGGGTTTTCGTTGGGGAGATTGGGTTGATAATGGTGAGTTCATCTTCATCTGAGCTTTCAATAGTAATGGTAGGTTTGGGAGGTAATGCCACTTCAATGACCTCATCATCTTCATCACTAGATTCAAGCACGACTTGTTCATCATCCTCTTCAATAATTTCAATGGTTCTCTTCATGTTGTGTGGTACAGGAGACTGGAATAAAGACAGATCGGCAGCAGAAGGCTTGGGGGTTGACTCACGTTTTTCTTCTTTGGGCTTTGGTGTTTGGTTAGTTTGGTTCACATCAGCTTGTTTGTTGTTGTTTGATGGTGTAGCGGGATCTTTCTGAGGGTTCACCTTTTGATACGGAGTAGTGGGCTCGCTCGTGCGCCAGTATCGACGCACCGTGCTCCTGGGCGCGCACTCCACTATGTTCAACCCATCGCTGTGGTTCGATGCTAAGTTACCCTCTGTCTCATCCACATGATGTAGCATAGCATACAGCCGTTCCTCCAAATCATGCTCGTTAAGTTCCTAGAAAACCAATAATTATTGCAAAATAACCAGTAACAGTATCTTCGCTGTATTGTGACACAACAAAAATATGGTAACATTGGTAACCTAACCACTCACCTCTTCCATGTTTCAGCAGCGAATTTGAACTAAACAAAACTCCACACGAACTTAACATAATCGTAAATGGTATTTGGAATAACTGTTAAAGTGGTGACAGCATTACAAATAAATAAAAAAGATTTTTTGTTATTACGGACACGTCCAATACTCCATTGCGAAAGGTGACAGATACATTCAGGGTTGCCACAAATTATCATAAAAAAGAAGCATGGTGGATTTCCATTTTGCAGTTGGTCATTTTTTAAATATGTACATTTAGAGATGTCCTAGTTACTAATTAGAAAATCGACTAACAAATTACAAGAATAAAATAAAAACCAGCCAAGTGCGAATCGAACTTTATATTATTCTTTAGACCAAATAATACCGAGCACAGTCTATTGACTAAAACGGGATCAACAAAAAAGTATGTAGAAAAAAAAATGAAATGCGAATGAGCATTAAAAATGTTTTTTTTTTGTCATAATAATATGTACGAAAATTTAATTTGATAAAAAAGTCAGATTTCTCAAAAACTACACTTTAAAAACCAAACTTTTCGTTTACGTTCCACAAACCGAATTATCCTCCTTTTCCACTTTCTACATTAGAAAGGACATACATTTTTGTTGATCCCGTTTTAGTCAATAGACTGTGCTGCTGACTAAACTTTGACCGAGGGACTTGGTTGTTAATTTTGAAAATATGGCGGAGGAAATTTCAATTTTGGCCATAAGAATAATATCCATGGGATAATGGCAGGAGGATGATGTTAGGGCTAAAAGATAGGGCAAATAGCATTGCTGCATAACGGTATTATACATTTAATTTAGTTTATTGCATTGCCTTGGATTTGATTAGGAATTATTTTTTCGACGTCGTTCGTATAATGAAACAGTATTCATAGGTTATACATAATTTATTTAATTTACAAAATACATTTTATTCACATCCAAACTAACAATAAAGCTTTACAAAGTGTTCAATTCATCGTACACGGTGGCGAGGTAGAAGTATCACGAAACTATTTTCAGCCACCTACACAGGCATTCCCCCATTCTCTGAGCGGCGTTTCTGTAAAATAGAATTGAATACTGTTATTATAAATAAAATAAATCGTATGTTGAAAGTAGGATTTAGACTAACGATCTATTGCTCTATTTGTTATTGGATCTACCTATTGTTTAACTTTACATGGATCTTTTGGCGTGTGGCCATATTTGTAACCCACCATTTTAAAGATGTTCACTGGCAGTGAACTTGAATGTAATGAAGCTTTCAATGTAATTCAAACGCCAAATAATCATTGTATCACACTTAGGTACGCCTACAGTGTATAGATTTTCAGTTTCATCAAATGCAGTCAACTTCCTTAGCAGGATTCCCTCTGACAATGTGTTTAATTCGAAGCGAGTTGGAATCTGATCTCATTTACTTCGATCACTTTGACACTAACTCGAATGAAATCTGAACTAATCAGACCACTGACCTATATAATTCATACCAACTAGTATCATGTCATGTATTTTATATTCCATCGGATCTTTTAACGTGTGGCAAAGATAGAAACTAACCATTTCAAAAATCTGTGAAAACTTGTGAAATTGTAAACAGAACACCTTCGTCAACCTCATTCGAGCCCCAATTATAAAACATGCTGTGGCCAGTGCTTACTTGCTGTCAGTTTGAAACTTAAAAATTAAATACGATGATAAATGTTAAGGTTAGTCACCTGACAGAAAACCTAGAAATTAGTGGCGCGTCTTCACTAGTGAGTAGCGAGGCGACCACTCGCTCGGCCGCTTGCTCCGCTCCCTTACACCGACCTACCCAGATAGGTTCACAGTGAGAACTGAAACACGATAAATATAATACAAATTAGATATGAAACAGTAGGTTCAGAATTCTTCAGGCAGAAGTGACAATGCATTCGTTGTGATTTCGAGTTAAATTCCAATATTCGAAACCTCCAGTCAATATTCATTGCGTTACCTATTAAAAAATCGTTGATCAGATGATTTTTTTCAACAAACGATGCAATGTAGCTATTATGAATTTTAAATTCTTTGCACCCAAATTATCCAACACTGAAGAAATATTGGCTGCAAATTAGCTGCTAGCATAATGGCTGCTAGCGGTACATCTCTACTTCTCTAGCTTCTTTGGGGGTTAAAGAGATATTCGGCCGGGCCTGCCTGTTAGTGTGAACGGTATTAGTGATACGAAGGTTATTGCGAACTTTTTTAAAAATCATTTTGTTTTAAAATCACCGCCAGGGTCCCCCCTAGCGGTGATTTTCTACAAGACACTACTACTACTACAGTGTTGTGTAGTGTTGGATGGTGAGCCAGGTTATGGCGAGGTGGGCACGTGCGTCAGTGGCAATGATGTGGCTAAGATAATCAGGTCAACGACTAGAGGTAAGTCCCCTGGCCATGACGGGCTCAGTATCGAGCATTTACAGTATGCCAGTCCTCACTTACCTAGGACTTTGGCGCTGCTATACAATTTATGTTTTGGTCATTCGTGCCTACCTTCCAACCTAATGAGGACGATCGCGGTTCCTATTGTTAAAAGTAAAACAGGTGATCTGTCAGATAAGGGGAACTATAGACCTATTTCTCAAGCGACCAAACTCGTGAAGGCGGTTGATGGTCTGCTTGATGCAAAACTAAACGAACGTCTGGTGCTGCACGACAATCAGTTTGGGTTTCGGCCGGGATTTTCTACAGAGAGTGCAGTTCTGTGTCTCAAGCAGGCCGTCAGGTACTACACAAAAAAAGAACACCTGTTTTCGATTGCTTCCTCGATCTGTCTAGGGCTTTTGATCTGGTTTCCTACGATATATTATGGAAGAAACTTGAAGCCATAAGCTTGTCTATCGAGCTTATTAGTATCTTCAAGCACTGGTATGGAAACCAGGTCAACAATGTTCGGTGGGCGGGTGTGATGTCTGAGCCGTATCAAGTGGAGTGCGGAGTGAGACAGGGGGGGTTGATCTCCCCTGCCCTCTTCAATTTGTATATGAATGCCCTGATTGAGGCGCTTAGCGGTCATCATGTCGGGTGTCACATTGACGGTGTCTGCGTCAGTAATTTAAGTTACGCGGACGACATGGTGCTGCTGAGCGCTTCAGTCGGCGGTATAAGGACGCTGTTGGCCATTTGTGAGCGCTACGCGGTGGAGTATGGCTTATCGTACAATGTTCAGAAGAGTCAGTACATTGTTTTTGAGGCGGGGACCAAGTACCATCTTGATGTGCCTCCCATACTTGGGTCACTTGCTCACCTCTGACCTTAGAGACAATGCTGACATTGAGAGGGAACGGAGGGCTCTGTCCGTACGCGCGAACGATAGCCCGCAGGTTTGGTCGTTGTACTGCGGACGTAAAGGTGACGCTCTTTAGAGCATTCTGTACCACCTTTTACACTTGCAGCTTGTAGCGTCGTATAGAGCCAATCGTGTTCAAATCAATAACTCGTTCCGGAAGGTTCACTAATGTTTCACCAAAAGTCCATTGACAAAATTTCATTTCATAACCAACGTTTCGTATACCTACTATTTTTTTCGCAAACAACTTATTCCATAAATGTTTTATTTTAAAAATATTCGTTTTACAAACATTTATTTGGCAAATACTTCTTTTATCAAATGCATCAGATGATATTTATTCATTTATAAATTATTCATTTCTTATTTAGATATATTTGGATAAATCACGTTTCATCAAAATAATTTACAGGCTTCTACTTTTTTTATTACCTACTCTTTTTTTAGAAAAAGTTAAGAAAATGCATGGTTTTTTCATAACATGCAAACAAGCATACTCCATGCATGCAGCAAGCAAGCTGCAAGAAAGCAGCAAGGCAGCATGCATGCAGCAAGCAGCAAAAATGCAGCAAGCGAGCAGCAAGTATGCAGCAAGTATGCAGCAAGTATGCAGCAAGTATGCATCAAGCATGCAGCAAGCATACAGTATGCAAGCATGCAGCATGCAACATGCAGCAGGCACGGTTTCTGTCACGGCTCCGGCGCTGCAGTGCTCTGGCGGTCACACGCGAGCTTATCGTCGCAGAGGGTTTTAACACTCACCACCGCAGCTTCGGCTTGCTGGCCGGCCAGCCTCAGCCGCGGTGGCGAGTGTTAAAGCCACCTGCTCCTCAGCTCGCGGCCCGCCTCGCCCCTCCGCGCCTACGCGGGCTTAAGTTACACTCTAAGGGTAGGGCAGAAAAGACTATGTGGAGTCGGTTCTGCAGTGATTCATTTCTGTCACAAATGTGAGGAAACCAAATTCATTTGTTTTCTTTTTTTTTTGGAATGGCACAGTCAATATTTGTAATGTCTTTATTTCAAACGTTGTTTTATGAGATAAATGAAAAAATAATAAATTGTTTGTCAAATAATACGTTATTTAATGACAGTTTATAGGATAATTATTCTGCTAAGTGAATTATTTGTTTAATTTGTTGTTGTATAATGATGAAATGACAAATAATGTGTTTGCTAATCGTTGCTTGTCAAGTAAGAGTTTGTGATTGAATGTTTGGTGAACTGACTGGTCACCGTTCCGGAAACTAATGGGGTTGTCGTGGCATTGCAGTGCGTCCGGTATGTTTGCGGCGCGGCGGCGCGTGTAGATTGTTTTACGCAATAATGCGGAAGCGCGCAGCGTCAATGGTGGCTCGCGTCATGACAAGCCCTAACAGGGTTCTGAGGATGATTGCTGGCAGAGTGGACTGTCCTTATGTATATGTTATTACTAACCCAATATGAGCCTTCGCTCGAATTAAAGTATTTGAATTTGAATAATCTAAAAGGCATAGTTACACTTCAGCGACATGTTGCAGACTGGCGAGCAGTACGGTGTCGAAGGCTGCGGCGGCGTCGCTGAAGGCCCCCGCCACCCCTCCCGCGCCTCCCGCGCACGCCCAGGCGATGCTCCCGCCGGCACGGACACGGGACGACAGCAATTCAAGGAGCTAAAATAGAAAGGCCAATGTAAACTTTTGGCATAATTTACTTTTTTCCTTTTGCCACAAATTAAATCTAGGTTACGAGTATAATGTTAGAGGACAATACGAGGAATCAATAGCAAAATAAGAACCGTCGATAAACCGAAAGAAGATAGAAAATACAATCATACGTGATATTTATGACGCGGAATGACTCATTAGAGTTGCAGAGTAGTATAATTTATGAATGGGAAACTTAAAATATCACACACAAAAGTAACGCCTGATAATAACTAACAGCAATCTAATAAACCCTCTCTAACTTGGTTCGGTTACGGTTGGTAGAGCTAGTTCTTTTTGGTATTGATTTCTCAACCAGTCCTCTTAACTCTAACATATAGGCCTAGGACCTAGACATCATATGCCATCTATGTATGGCAAAAGTTTAATTGCCCAGTTGAAACAATTTGTGTCTAAAACTTATTACTGACAACAGGGGGTCTAAAATAGCCGCTTTAGCAGAATCGTAAATGAATCACGTTAGAAAATTTAAATTCTTAAAATGGTCTTTGTAACCATTTCCATAAAGTCCATAAAATGAATCACGAAAATTAATAATTCTTAAAATGGACTTTATGGTAATGTTTACAAAGACCATTTTAAGAATTTAAATTTTTGTAACGTGATTCATTTACGATTCTGCTAAAGCGGCCTTATATTAGACCCCCAGCACTGAAGTCGATTTTTTAGTGGAGACATGAAATGGTCAAAATATAGGGAGTAAAACACCTCTTAACGAAGCCGAGAGGCACTTGTTCTCTCCGTCATTGCGATCATTTTTTTATTCTACACCATACCTGGGAACCTTCTAGTTACGGAGATATTGGGGGTCAAAGTTACAAGTTTTTGACAAGTTTTTTTGAAATACAAGTTTTCATTGCGAGATTTTAACTTTAAATACCTCCACGAATCCCGTACTATTCAATCCATCCATCAGCACAATGTTTTGAGTGCGTTACATCTGGGGGCACGGTAGTGCCCCCGCCAAGACGAGCCAAGCGAAGCGCACGGGCACTACCTACCTTTTCTCGAAGCGCTTCGTCGTTTTTTTGAACCCTCATAACTTGGGTTTGGATTATGTTGAGTTATACCCCAAAACGTGATTTTTGACCCCAAAAAAAATTGTTTCCCAGCAATAATTTTTGCGTAAAGTTACTTAGTTTGATGTACCTACAGAATGCTTGGTTGACGGCTTCGTGATGAGGTGGTTTACACCCTGTATATCACTAAGTTCAGATTTTGATAGTAGTTAGACCATTCAAATTAAGACAATTAAAAAAATGTTACACAGGTACGGTCATTTCTTTACGGATATATTATTGCAGACACAACTCCACTGTGTCCAAGTTTGTAATTTTGTGCATCTACTCTCTCTACGTAGTATTTTACTTGCTTACCTAACAAAGAACCAATTATGCAGGCACTTAAATATGCTCATTAATTATTTCACCCAAATTAGCAATACATATTTAACTAACAAACATTCAAAACATTTCTTCACCCTTTATAAACTCCGAAATAATTACTTAATCAGTAGCCATGATCAGTAGGCAGTACATAGGTATACATTTGTTAAGCAGTTATTACAATTGTTTTATCGCTGTGATAATGTTTTTAATACCTTTAAGTTATCGTAAACGTCTTCAGTGACGAGGGTGGCCATACCGTCTAGGCCATCTGCCTTGGATTCTGCTCCTACGACCACAATCGCGTCGACTTCAGCTGCGTTCGCTCTGCTCACTCCGTTGTTCACCCCGCTTACCGCCTCGTTGTTCGCTCTGCTTACCGCTACGTTGCTCGCTCGGCTCGCGCCTTGATTTATTGTGTCCACCTCACAGCCGCGCTCCTCCAGTCGTTTCTTCAGTTCTCTTCCTAATAAGTTAGTCGTGTTTGTTACCTGTAATGATCTTTGCTAATAATAAACTGCCTACCTGATGAGACTCACCATAATGACTATTGAATGACGACATTTTGCGAAGGCTGCATTTCGGAGTATTATTATTATAAAAATAGGCAAAGACAATTAATTCGCCCAATGCGTGAATTTCGACCAAAGTTCATAATAATTCTTAGTGTGAATTATTATGAACTTTGGTCGAAATTCACGCATTGGCCGAATTAACGACTAATTAGTTTATTTAAAGGCCGTTACGAGTATGTTAATACCTGAAAATACTGAATAATAGGTTCAAACAATGAAGTCGTGAGTGAATTATTTAGTCTTCATTTGTTTTCGTTCACGATGTAATCATTTATAAGTACCATACAAGAAATCGTAATTATGACAAGTTCACTACAGTGTTTAAAGCGAAATAATTACCTACCTAGGTACTTCTGAGAAACCCTGCTACTTGTAATAATACGTTATTTTTTCCTCCCAATAGTCATTGCAGTTTGTGTTGAAGACTGAGTAATGAAAATGAAACTTTGGTGATGGGATCATGGTTTAATTAAAGTTAGATAATAATAAGGCCCGGTTTTCACTAAAATACGAGCGGATCAGAGAAGAGACGGCCAGAACTGGTGGTGGTGCTCGAATCTTGCAATTCTCCACACTGCTCCACAGGTCTCTGTATTGGGGCAATCAGGGTCAAGGACAAAGGTTGTTCCGTAAGACTTACAAGCCTGCAGTTCTGTAATCCGTAGGTACTGAGGTTCAAGTCTCCATTCACATCCGTTTACAAACGAGGCCACAAAGACATTCTACACCAAGGACTAGGTACGTATATTTACCAAAACGCGTCGTATATTCCTGCCCGTTCTCTGCGGTCCAGCGATCTTCTTCCTCACGGTGTAAGCCAGGAGCGCGGAGGTGGCGATGAGCAACGACCCTCCTTCGAGCGTCGCAAGTAACCGCCACGCTATGGCCGCTCCACCTTCCACCGCCTCTGACATACCCTCTGAAACATAAATACGAACTAAGTATAAGATAGGGAGATTTTGGTTGTCAAGGTCACATTTAATACTGGTAAGTAATAAAGATGATCAACATAGTCGGTGTGTGCAAAATTTCAGATCAATCGGCTGGGAGGAACTGCAGGTTTGAAATTCAGTTGTAAGATTTGACCCATAGGTACGTACTAACTAACAAGGCAAGTTGAATAAAATCTTATAAAGGGGTAGGTAGATGTTGACAGTACCTATGAGATACCGACGTAATAAAGGGATGACTAGGGTGGGCCGAGCGAAAGTCGAGGTATAGGAATGGGCTTGGTGAAGGAAAGCATTGTGAGGAAACCGATATGTCTTAGAGCGAAATGCTAAGACATAATTATGAGACAGACCACTACGGTTTTACGGTTCACAGCCTTTCTTAGAGGCGGCCTGTGTCCAAACACTCCTAGCAGTGAGTGAGAATAGAATAGACCCACAAGCATCGCCGTAAAAATCGGGTGGTGCTTGGCCGGTCTGAGGAAGGTCTGTTATTCCAACACAGTTGGTAAAAAAATAAGGATATGATCTAAAAAAACCTATAAAGTGAAACCTATAAGATTTTTTAAACATTCCTATTTGTTCATTATGCTAAGAGTATGGTATGAACAGGATTTTAATTTAGCAAAAAGGTCCTAATTTATATATTTTTATGACCAGATCACCAGAGATACGATTTGGGTCATCGACGCACAAACGATTCAGTATGAGTCAGAGCATAACTCTTACATAATTTAGAACTACGATGCCGTTCTATAATCGTAAATCGCTCATAACAATTAAACATAACCTTAATTAAATTCCACAACATTTTATACTTAACGAACAGTCTATTAATAGACATGGCAAATAAACCTGATTCTTGAGAGACCTTAATCTCCGATCTCACGTCAGTACCTAAACGTAACGTCAAGTTCAATATTACTATGTGACCCTGAGTTAACCGCGGTCAAGTTTTTTTGTAAATAGCAGACGATTTGATAGTACTTTGTTTCTTGCTCACTTAGTGACGTACGTATTTCTATTTCCTAGTGACTGTGAGAATCCGGTAATAACTACCTAAGTGTGATAATGGGGTCCGGTACCTTGTTAGTATCTTACAATGTAGGTAAACAGTGTAGGTATGTAAACAGTTTCTTATGTAAAAGTTCTTGTGTGAGTTGGTCAGATTCTTGTTTTTTTTATTCATTACTATTTACATTATTTCCGAACTACAAATAATGATAAAATATGTACAAGTATCAAAACGAGAAAAGACTTAGAGGGCTTCAAAAAATTCGTCCACATCTCTGTCATTAGGAATAGTGCCCTGATTGCTGGCAGCATTTAAACCACGTTGGGTGGCATTGCTGATTTTTTGGCTAAAAAGGTCAGCTCTGGTCACGTGAAGAGTCGACAAACCGCGATGTTTTTAACTTCAGACAACCTAACCACTGGTCTGCAAATTGCAAAAAACGTAAGAAAATTTGATTTTCGTGGGCTATCCTGACGCTTCCCCCTTAAGTAATTACATATTACTTTCTATACCTAGGTATCAGGGTTAGGATGTGAAATGCCTGTTATATTCGAAACACAACTAGGCAGACATAATTGCAGATTGCCATGGAACGTTTATGTATGAAGGTAGGTACACATGTATGTATAAATGAAATCTGTTTGATTAAAGCAATAAACATATAAACTAGAATGCTCCCAGTCAATAAGCGTGTAGAAACACCAACAGTGCTAAATTAATTCTATGGTATTGTGTTGGAGAGTACATAATTTACTAGCACGGGTACTGGAAACTCGTTCTAACAATTATATTGATGACACTTCAAAGCTGTGCGTAGAGACATTCTGTAAATCAGTGAGCCAACAGAATGATTTATGGGCAACACCAATCTTGGGCCCTCCTCTACACAGCACAGAGTAAGTGCTAAAATGGTTTGCGATCGAGCGGCAAAAGTTGTTTATAGATACAAGTTAGATACCACAAAAACATATTTTCAACCTTCGGTCCAGCGCCGAAAATTTAACATCAAACAGAAGGCTCTCAATCGGCTACGTCCCATCTCGTAACTTTTCCATTTCGACAATTAAACAAAATAGCGTCACAAAATCCATTTCGTAACTATTTTAATCATTCATACATTGAATCCAATTTATCGTCACATGCCTGAGAGATTTCTCGACGGCACAGAGGCTAATGGGTAGCTTAAAAACTCTCGACACCAGGTTAGGTACGAAAACGATTAAGAAGAAAGAACTATCGTCCCTTGTGGCATTTCAAATTTCCGGTTGACGCATGAAATACAGATGTGGACAAGAGAAAACCCAGAAGAATAGTTTGTGTGTTCTGAAGTGTCTTTATTTAATCACCTATATGCCTACTCACTACGATATTGCGTGGGTTGTATTCTATTATAATAATAATGCAGATACGTGCTCTTAAGATACCCAAACATATGTCAGCTTTATATACCCATATTTACATACCTAAGTATGAAAAATTACACAGTTTATGCACACTCAGTTTTGAAATTATTCAAATATAAATACTATTATGGTAACAATAAAGTTTCCCAACACAAATGGATGTTTGCCTTTACCTATTGCGAATGTTTAGATTCAAGATTTAGGTATCATGAAACCTTTTATCCTGTCATAGAACCTAGTACTTATATAGAACCTTAGAGCCCTCTTGATGCTTAGATTTTAATCGGTTAACTGATGGTAATTATACCTCCGTGCGTCCTTAGCCTAACTGCAATAGCCAATGAGAAGCAAAATTGCTCTACAATTAGCTTTAATACTTGGTTTTTCCTCTTTATGTCTTGATTTACGTTTAATTAGCCTGGCATTTTCTTTATTTTATATGATTTTATTTAGTAGAATCTGCATAGTATGTAGTTGGTTGGTGTAGTTGGTTGGGGCCTAATAGCCTTTTCCCAACTATGTTGGGGTCGGCTTTCAGTCTAACCGGATGCAGCTGAATACCTGTACTTTATATGGAGCGACTGCATATCTGACCCTCACAACCCAGTTAGTACGAAGTACGGAAGGTATCCTTGATAAGACTGGTTCTCAGACTTTTTAGGCCACTGACTACAAAGATCTGCAAATGGCAGCCGAGACCGCGCAACGCGCTTTCCGAGGCACGGAGGAAACCCGCTATGTAATGGGTGGTCACCTGGTCACCCATCCATCCAACCTAGGCAAGCACGGCATAACCTAAAGATCGACTCGAGCGGTTGTTATTATTTAGCAATGGGCTCCACCAGTTAGTAACTATCGTATTGTAACTAAGCAAACGTTCGGAATGCACAAATGAAGGTTTTGGTACAGTACCTTAGTTACATTTACATTCATTTGCACAGCCGCATCATAAAATGCAGTATAGTTACACAAATACTAGCACTCCCGTTTTGTACGATTTTTATTTCGACTTGGTAAAACATCAAGATTTCTTTATTTATTTTTATTAATTCTCAAAAAAAAAACATAGTGAAAACCGCATCAAATCCATTGCTCGGTTTATGTTAACAGTGATCACAGAGAGATACGAAATGCTTATGTTAGAAATTCTATTTCTAACATTTGCATTTCGTGTCTCTGTCACCGTAAAATTGTCAAACACGTTATATTACAATATAACGTGTTACTCTCTAGCGATATTGTAAACTCTCGAATTATTGTCAACTGAACATACGGAAGTATCTCTGCCCCCATAATCGGGACTTGGGGCACCCCCCCGTTAGGTTAGTTAGGTTCCCTTTAAAACCTGCACTCGGAAATACCCCGCGAAGCGGGGCTCCGTCGACTACGCTTTTTAGGGGAATATAAAGTGTTTTAAGGTAAGGTTATATTAATCGGTATTTCTCAGGAATGGTACATTATCTTTTCATGAGAGTTGTACCACTAGGCAAGGGGGACCCCTCTTTCCCTCCACACCGCGTGAGTTGACTACCATCGCATGCATTTCACGAAAAATAATGCGTTTTGTTGAAAGCAGTATGTTCGTTTGACAATATTTCGAGATTTTACAATATCGCTAGAGATATTACAATATAACGTATTTGACAATTTTACGGTGACATCTCTATTTGTTTTAATAATTAATTCAATTCAAATGAACACAAGAAAATGTAGTGCGCGTTGATGTCTTTTTAATTGCCTATTACCAAAAAATATTATTCAGTAATTTGCATAATATAGCGGTCAGTGAAATAATTTAAAATTAAAAGGATATTGGCCTTTGTCCTTGTAATACTTCGCGGCCTAATATTTTAAGAGGCTTTTTTATGTATTTATTCAAATTCACACGAGTTAATCGCGAATGAGTGGAACGCTCAATATTTACTATGGAATGATATTTGCTTATCTTGCAATGTTTATATGCTTGATGGTTTTTGGCATTGAGTGCTTATGGTAGTTTAGCCCCGAAATGTTTTATAGTTGTGTGCTTTTTAATGCATGTTATGGTGACTTGTTAACATGAATAATATAGTATCTTTTGAAACCGGCACTGCAAATTAAGACGCTAAACCACGTCTAACAATAATAATTAATGATGTTCTGTAATCTGAGGCCCTACTCCCTAACGCTTCATCATCGCACTCATCTGCAGTCGTGCGCGAGAGAGACGAATAGATCCGAATATACGGACGAAACGTTAGGGAGTAGGCCCTCTGGACGGACTGCCTCGTTCGTCGAGTGGATGCAAGCGCGACTCATAAAACAAGGGGTTCGATTCCCGGGTCGGGAAAGTGTTATTGGGGTTTTTCATGACGAGAACAGTGATACGCCGTGAACGCCTTGTGGTGTGGCCCTCGGACTACCAAGTCAAAGGTCTCGTGTTCGAACCACCACGCACCTCTAATTTTTCAGATTCATGTGCGTATTGTTTAGTTATCACTTGCTTCGGTGAAGGAAAACATCGTGAGGAAACCAATATTTTAGAGAGATATTTCTCTACGGCATGTCTATGACAAATCAGAGGCCCATGGTCGGCATGAAAATTGTGATACCAGGTTAGGCACTATAATCACACAAACAAAAAATGAATGAATCACGAATTTCTCAGTAGTTGCCACGGGGTTGGATTTGTGCCCGGTTGATGTCAAAAGGCTCGCCCCCATTACATGGGACTTCATAAGTGATGAAATGTAGGTATACTATTAGGTATATCTCTATCTAACTCTTCGTGGAGTATAGGCGTGAGTAACGCAAGTATACTTTTTAAGAAATAAATAAAATGGCAACCATTGACGACCACAAATAGACTATCAGACTGTGACTAATTATTTAAATAAATAGAATGCATTTGGTATAGTTATTTTTAACTAACCAATGTTACACATTGTTGTGGAATGTTACATTAAATTAATGAATAATAAAACAAACAATATTGCGTAAAGAAAAAATTGGGGCAGGGTTACAATTACAATAGTAAATAATCAAAACAAACAATTTTAATACCGTAATACTTATTGACTAAACGCATACAGTTTTTTGTTAAAAAAGTGTGTATTTATTTTATTTTGAGAGCTGTTGAGTTGAGTGGTTTTCAAGTAGATCAAGGTTTTGTGAGTAAGTACCTAATAGTAGTATAGGTATACCGGTTGGGCCGTAACTGGTTAACAAGGATTGCCTTCAAGGATGTCTGAGACCGAATAAATACTAGCCCAGCCGTCATGTTAGCTGACCTGTCGGTGTTACCTGTACTTGATTATTTCATTCGCATCGATATTTAAGGTTCTATGAAACCGGTTCGGACAAATTATTTGGAAGGATACCGGCGGACACTAACAGAGAATGTACTGAAGGATCCGTTAGTGCCTGATGTACCGATTTAACTTAACCTTTACTCTGTAGAGCACTTTGAACAAATAATTGGTACCTAGGTACTCCCCGCGAAACTCAAATTTTCTAACGTGTTAAGCAATTAGCAGATCAGTGTCAGCTTGTATGTTAATTAAAATAAGATTCACAGCCATCACAGATATAGGGGTATACACAACTATACTATACAAAGTTTTAATCATAAAAAAAAAAAACCGGCCAAGAGCGTGTCGGGCCACGCTCACTGTAGGGTTCCGTAGCTTCCCAGACCATTAAAAATACCAACATTTTTCGTCAGCAAAAATAACTTTGTTTTTCATAGTATTTGTATGAAAAACAAAGTTATCATTTGCGTTTTTTTGAAAAAGTGCTATATAACTCAAAAACTATTCAACTCATCAAGTTGAAAATAATTTTCCTAGAAAGTTCATATAAAGGTCTACTTCTGTGATTTTTTTCATATTTTTTAAACTTATGGTTCAAAAGTTAGAGGGGGGGGGGACACATTGTTTTTGACTTTCGGAGCGATTATTTCCTAAAATATTAATATTATCAAAAAATGATTTTAGAAAACCCCTATTCATTTTTAAATACCTATCCAACAATATATCACACGTCAGGGTCAAAATTAAAAAAAAAATCGCTCCCCACTTTACGTCTGGGGGAGGTACCCTAATAAAAATGTTTTTTTAAATTTTTATTTTTGCACTTTGTCGGCATGATTGATATACATATTGGTACCAAATTTCAGCTTTCTGGTGCTAACGGTCACTGAGATTATCCGCGGACAGACAGACAGACAGACATGGCGAAACTATAAGGGTTCCGTTTTTTGCCATTTGGCTACGGAACCCTAAAAAACATCAATACAACCGCTTTAAGTTCATTTAATCGCATTGAAAAAGTCATTCAATGGCAAATTTAAAAAAACATAAGAAAATTTGAATTTCGCGGGGTACCCCGTCGCTTTAACCTTAATCATTTTAAAGTCCAGTACGTGTGACTCAAATGGAGGTTATCAAGTACATGAAAACCCGTATTATTTTACGAGTACCTACTTAGGAAATATTTCTACCTACCATGAGTATGAACAATAGGCCCAGGGCCAAATCTTTTGTTTGCTCACCCTTTTAGTAAATAGAGCATGGAAATAAATATATACAGTGTTAAATGTGAGGCCATATTTATATTTAAATTACATTATCTTTATGGAAAACATAATGAACACTTGAATGATGAAAACTGTAAAGATTCGACTTCGGAAGTCAACGGTGATTTTATATGTTTATGTCACCGTAAAATCGAAAATTCAAAACTCGAAATATTGTCAAACGAACATACTGCTTACAATGAAACGCATTATTTTTCGGTAGATTGTAATCTACTGAAGTGAAACCGTAATATTGTGAAATGCATGCGATGGAAGTCAACTCGCGCGGTGTGGAGGAGAGGGAGGGAAGGAGGGGTCCTCTTTGCCCAATGGTACCACTCTCATGAAAATATAATGTACCATTCCTGAGAAATACCGATTAATATACCCTAAACTCAAAACGCTTTATATTCCCCTAAAAAGCCTAGTCGACGGAGTCCCTATTTCTGAGTGCAGGGTTTAAAGGAACCTTACTAACCTAACGTGGGGGTATACGTAGAAAAAAAAAAAACACAGCAAAAACTAATGAAAAAAGTTATAGTTTTTATAACAAGTGATATTTAATTATATCATGAATAAGTATATATTTTAGATATTACAAATACTTAAAAGAGATAGGATAATGTAATACAAAATTAAAAACACGAAATAAAAAGGTTAGTGGGTCAATATACTTTGGCGTAAGAAAGGGCATAGATAAAAGTTATTATTGTAGATACTAAAAGTTAGGAAGTAAAGATTGAAAATTAAACACATAACAAAGACATAAATAGTAAAATAATGTGAACGTTAAGAAGGAAATCATACAAATAGGACTATAAATGGGTGTTAATACTAGATACGAAAACACGGAAAACCAAACGTACATCCAAAGGTCTCTCCGGCCACCAATGAAAGTAATCAAGAGAAAATTACAGATGTTAAGGGCTCTGATTATGTTAGAGGGAACACTGGCTGGGGCAGGAGTGGTTTTTAGCCGGTTCGAGTCCGGCACTACCTCGACTGTCCCACAGGAGAAATTCCTGTGAGATAGTCGAGGTGTCCGCGGGGATTTCCCACTCCTGCCAAAAAAAAACAAAAAAAAAAAAAAAAAAAACGTTAGGTTAACGTGGGGGTGTCCCAAGTCCCGATTATGGGGGCAGAGACACTTCCGTCGCATGCATTTCACAATATTACGGACTCACTTCGATAGATTATAATCTACCGAAAAATAATGCGTAATATTATAAGCCGTATGTTCAGTTGACAATATTTCGAGAGTTTACAACCTCGCTAGAGAGATTACAATCTAACGTGTTTGATAATTTTACGGTGACATTATACAAGTAGAGAGTTCCATTTTCTTAGTTTAAACAACATGCAAATAGCTGTGTAAACTATCTTGGTGCACAATAAAGCATAATTACCACTATAATGTACATTTATGCTGGTGGTCGAATGTGTAACATTCACTTAAATACAATTAGCTCTATTCTATTTCATAGTGTATTTACAGAAAGTGCCATTCACTTGGACAAAATGATAGTTCTTTTACGTTAGAACACTATCAGCGATATTTTAAGGGCAATAAAATGGGACGTGTCCAAACTAAATGTAGTGTAGTGGTCACGTTACTTTACCAGCACGTGTTATTATGCCACATTTCTGACAGATAATGTGTAAAAGATAAAAAAAGACGTGTAGAGGCAACAGTGTTACTTTAATTGTGCCTTTTGTGTTTTGTAACAAAGTTTCAAGAGGTACATTGCCTGTACTCGATCAGGTTTGAGTAACATAGTATTGCTAAGTAATTAATCAAATGAAGTGAAGCTTCTGACAATAATCTATTTGATTTAGTTACTACAAAGTTTGTTCTCACCTTAAGGCCAAGGAGAAACATAGACAGACGCAGCCGATGGACTGAGTCGGTTGACACGTCTAGGATGACCTTTGTCTTGATTTAATCCCGAAATATTCGTGAAATCAATACATTCCTACCATCACAAACAGAGATAAAGTCATATAAAACTGAGATGCTGTCATCATACAGCAATCATGAAAACCGCTTTTCAGTCGTTCATTACAATTTCCACAGACTCTCATTATCTAAAAATGATTTCCACAGATTTCGCACTAGTAAAAAGTCAGACGTCCCACAAAAAAAAAATAACACAAAAGAATGGATAGCAAGAGCTAACCAGCACCTTTGTCGAGTGATTGCGACCGTTGCCTCACAACTAGATAGTTACAACAGGTTGTTTTGGAACTAAAATAAAATTAAAACAAACCCTAAACCAGATTGCGTCGCGAACGCAATAAGACCGCGTTTATACGAATAGTTAGGTGGTGGTACAGTCACGAGCACCAATATGTATCGACTTAGCCACTTTTAAAGCGGATTTTTATTTTCATATTGTTAAGGACCGAGGAGAAGATGACACGAGGTCTTGGATGACTTCCTCGTGAATTGACATGAAGCGCACCCTCGTGAGAAGTGGAAGGAATGGCCTTTTGCTCAGGAGTGGGACAATACGGTTAACGTAATAAAAATTTTAAAAAAATGTTAAAGACTTCTTTATATCAACCTATAATCGTGTAATCTAAAAATGTCGGCTTGCCCAATGTCTGTTCGTAATACTTCTCCTCCTAAACGGCTTGACCGTTTTTCTTATTGTTTCACCTGGATAGAAAGCAGCTATACAGATAGATATCGGGTAGGTAGCGCTGTTGTCGATACAAGTTGAAGGGCTAGATATGATATTTCACGAGAAAATAGCTTCTGAATGTTGGTATACTCGTAATTATAGCTAGGCAGTTAGGCACATATTAATGCTCGTGACTGTACTATAGTTATAGTGACATACTGTAAATTTATGTTTGATGTAACATTTGCAATCTTTCGAAGCGTAATTGTCTTAATTACAGGTACAGAATTCAAGAGCTATGGAATTATTGCATGTCGTAATTGATAAAATATATGACTGCATTATGTAATTATGCTAACTTACGGACCTCTGGTTTCAAGAAAATAGACTAGAAAATATATATCGAATCGTCTTTTCTTAACCTTCCTACTTAATTCATATTTTGTTTAAATTAAATAAAACTAATAATAATAATTAAACATTTTTAAATAAAAACTCTTTGAATAGACAATCCTGGTAATTCTCAACTATTGTTTTCATGCGCGTACCATTATCATGACAATTTCCCATGGAAAACGACATTTCCATAGATATTGTTCTACGATTATTTGAATTCAAGGAAACATGCATACAGTACATGTATGGGGACAATGCTTGTCAGTTACGCTCTTTTTCCTCTAGATTGGCTAACTTTGTGTAGGTAACCATATCCGTAACTACTTACTTTATTACGGTGAGAACGTATAAAACACTTTGTAGTTGGTCCAATCAAACTGATATTGTATGCTTACAAATATAGTTTTAGTACTTAGTTGCTATTCCGGATGGTGGCGTTTAGTCATTTAATGTTATCCAGTTGAACTTTGAATTTCGATAAAAAAAATCTCATCTTCATCAGACATCTGCTAAAACCGCGTCCAAAATAGAAAACATTCGCATAATATGAATATACATTGACTTCACACATATTATTATCAATGTTCCTTTTTCACACCTAATGCCATTTTCACAAACACCTTGCGATACTTAAATATGAATGCCTAAAGTAGAAATAGCAGATTATGTATAATTGTAATTATGTCACCGTAAAATTGTCAAACACGTTAGATTGTAAAATAACTAGAGAGATTTAAACTCTCGAAATATTGTCAAAATAATGCATGCGATGGTAGTCAACTCACGCTGTGAGGATGGAAGGAGGGGTCCCCCTTGCCCAATGGTACCACTCTCATGAAAATATAATGTACCATTCCTGAGAAATACCGATTAATAATATAACCTTAAAACACTTTATATTCCCTTAAAAAGCGTAGTCGCCGGAGCCGCGCTTCGCGGGGCCCCTATTTCCGAGTGCAGGGTTTAAAGGAACCTAACGGGGGGGTGCCCCAAGTCCCGATTATGGGGACAGAGATACTTCCGTATGTTCAATTGACAATATTTCGAGAGTTTAAAATATCGCTAGAGAGATTACAATCTATGTGTTTGACAATTTTACGGTGACATATGCAAAAAAAACAAATGATTTCTGCGTAGTTTTTATAATTTATATGAACACCTTCATATTTGTTAGGATGTACCAGTCTCCCCCGTGTATCTAAACAACCCTAACACAATCATTTTTCTTATCAAGTTAACTCACGTTACTCAATACATTAAGTGGAGACAAAATGAACATCCTTCATCAACAAAAACATTATCTTTTTAGTCTTGTTTCAACATTGCACAAGTTTCACCACTGTTATCTATCTCGGGGACATCGTGTTTTCATTTCTTTAACTACATAAACAGTAAATTGTGAAATATAAGTACATTTTTGTCCAGTCAACAGTGTCGAGTAGGTCGTCTGTGTCCAAGGCTGCCTTTTATTTATTTTGTTTTAGCTTTATTTTTAACTAGAAGGAAATTTTCTCCGTTTTTGCAACATTTTTCATTTATGCTCCGCTCCTATTGGTCGTACTATGTTATATAGCCTATAACCTTCCTCGATAAATGGACTATCCAACAGAAAAATAAGTTTTCAATTCGAACCAGTAGTTCCTGAGATTAGCGCGTTCAAACAAACAAACAAACTCTTTAGCTTTATTATATTAGGTATAGATTTTCTGTAGTTTTGCGTCTGTTCATCCAGCTGTTGTCCCGGACTCCATCAAAGTCGTTCGTCCCCACGAGCGGAGCGGAGGGGAGGTATGCAGGATTCGACAAACCACATTAGAGATGACAGTCGCGGTATAGATTTCAACCAATGCTGTTGGTCGGCTTCCGCATGTTTCCTCTCGGCTCCATACGTCATCGGCTGTGCGTGAAGGTACAATTTCAAAGGCTGAATGAAAACCGCAGCAGCAAATCCAACCAATGTTATGACAGACCACAAATTTTATGAAAACGACAACAGGCGGCAATGTCGCCATTAGGGATTGTACTCCAGCAAAGTTGGATCCCTCAATCCAGCTGGGTCCAACGTAATTGTACGATTTGCGGATCCTGCTAAATTTTTATCGTCTAAGTTAGTCAAAATTCAGCCGCCTTTTTTTCACTAAGCAGCGAGTTGCACTTGCAGAATACAACGTACTACCGAATTATGTTATTTTTTAGTGTTCTTGGACTTATCAGTGTTGGATGCAATACCTAGTCACTATCTACGGAAGTATTTTCATAGATTTAAAGAATGGTATGTTATCTCCTTCTGTTTCTCACACGTTTCTGTCATTAAGACTACTTATATACTTATATCAACGTTCGTCATTTATTTGGGGTCGCTGGAGCATATAACAAAAACATTAAAATTAAGTACTTATTTAGATATTAAGTTAGGACCTTCACACCAGATACAGAACAAACTTTAAACAAACACAGACCTGCATAATAATAAGAACTGTCCTTCCGTTGTTATACAAGCTCTGATTTTGCCCTTTATTCTGGTTGACATAAGGTGTATATTCGAGGTAAAATAACTTTGAAAGGATTGTAGATCATGAATTCATGAGACACAGTTCCACTCCACGACTGAACGTGAAGGTTATATTAGCTTTTTTCATTAACAGGTCCATAGTGCAAATTGCTTGTACTAACCGCAGATTAGAGGTTTTGCTACAACACGTAATCCTATGTAACTTTTTGCGTTACCGTCATACTTAACTTCCTCGTCAATTATATAATGTTGTTTTCCTAAGTAATTGTTCGAAAAAAGTCTAAATTGCGTCGTTTTTGGAATAAATTGAAGTACCTATAGGAATCATCATCTGCTTAGCCTTTTCTCACCTAATGTTGGAGTTGGCTTCCAGTCTAACCAGATGCGGCTATATTTTTCCATGGAGACTGCTTATCTGCTCCATAACCCAGTTAGTACTGGGTGATACTGTCCCCTTGGGAAGACTGGTTGTCAGACTTTTGGGTCACTGACCCAAAAGTCACCTTTAACCTATATTCTACCCTCCCTTCTCTCCTTTTCCTACCCTTATTGTTAACGACTATCAAAGATCTACAAATGGCAACCGGGACCAACGGCTTATCGTACATTCTGAGGCCAAGTCAGCTGAACGGATTCGGAGATGAGATTGGTGCGCGGATAGACTATGACCTGGGTTAGAAGTTAGAACCATAGAAATATAAAACTTTTTATATATGACTGGCGGACGTCATGCGGTTCCCGTTCCCGTGGGAGTACGGAGATAAAATATAGTCTATGTCACTTGCTGATAATGTAGCTATCCATTGCTGAAATATTTTTTTAAATCGGTCCAGTAGTTTTATATTTATTTGTTACATACAAAAAAAAAACAAATCTTTCCTCTTCGTATTAGTACAGATTAGGACGTACCTATAACAATGGACATTTTGTTATCCGTAATTCCGTAAATCTTCGAGCATCGGTCAAGTTGAACCTAGTCATTTATAATGATTTCGTACACCTGCCTTAGTCTAACCATTTATTCTAGCTACAAGTCTTTGATAAGTATCAGAAAGGCCAGCTTGCATCGTAGGGCTTTAATTCTCTGTGTAAAGGTTCCTATTATACTGTGCTCAGCTCAGTGGTATAATAAGTAATGGCCGATCTAATCGATAATTATTATTACGCTAGCTTGGTATGGCATTAAATGCGCGACGAGCCATAACAACTATTGCTTTTGTTACTACTTTATGTTTTGTTTATGGATTTTTCACTCTGTCTCAGCGTCACCTAAATTAGAATTTTATTAAGATTACCTTATCAGGGACTGATTAATAGGGTTAACAAGTTAACCGGTTAGACCTATAACCAATGTTTTGAGGTTTGATCAAGGTTTAACCCTTACAATATGTGGGTTAACCAATAAAATATTGCTGGTTAACCAGAATGAAAGAGACAAATCACCGAGCGCCAACAGCCATGATAATAACTTAAAATTCAGTACATTCGCGCCGTAAATCGTTTTTAAATTGGCTTGAAATGATTTAATCTGGGATTTTTCATAAAAAAACTAAAAATCGACCTAACTCAAAAACTACTGAATTTCGGTAGAACATTTGGTGGCTTAATTTCTTGCATTATAACCCTACTATAACGTCTTGCAAGGAATACGTCGAATTACCAGTAACCAGTAACCCTGTATATAATCAGGTTAACCTTTACTTTAGGGTTTTCGAATCCCGTAAATGGATAACCTTTTAAGTCCCCGCCTAATTATCCATACAAGTTTTTGCTCGTGACTGTACTATGCATATGTCACCGTAAAATTGTCAAACACGTTATATTACAATATAACGTGTTTCTCTCTAGCGATATTGTAAACTCTCGAAATATTGTCAACTGAACATTCAGAAGTATCTTTGCCCCCATAATCGGGACTTGGGGCACCCCCCCCCCGTTAGGTTAGTTAGGTTCCTTTAAATTCTGCCCTCGAAAATAGGGGCCCCGCGAAGCGGGGCTCCGTCGACTACGCTTTTTAGGGGAATATAAAGTGTTTTAAGTTTAGGTTATATTAATCGGTATTTCTCAGGAATGGTACATTACTCATTTCATTAATTTACCCGATAACTATTTATTGTATATCCATTTATTTATTATTATTTATATATTTATTATGTTTGAAACTGTTTTCTGTCTGTCACTAACCCCCTCAAGGTTCATTGGAAGACCAGCGTCCGACAGCATCACCTGTCTGGCATGAATGCTGAAATGGACCTTTTTGGCGCAGCCGTGGGGCACACAGCACATACCATGTATTTTTGTCCTGTTTGTAACTTTTTTTTAATTATTGTGTGTGTGCTTAATGTACTGACGTCAAATAAACATTTTTTCTTTCTTTCTTTTCTTTCTTTCTTTCTATCTTTTCATGAGAATGGTACCACTGGGTAAGGGGGACCGCTCCTTCCCTCCACACCGCGTGAGTTGACTACCATCGCATGCATTTCACAAAAATAATGCGTTTTATTGTAAGCAGTATGTTCGTTTGACAATATTTCGAGACTCTACAATATCGCTAGAGAGATTACAATAACGTGTTTGTCAATTTTAAGGTGACACATACATAAGCCCAGAAGAACACAAACACTCTTTCTGGGCACCCGCGCAAAAAAGATTTTCAACCGCATTTGGCCAGACTTTATAGATACAGGTAATGGAGATTAACCGACAAAAAGGCTACATGGATAGATTGACGCAGTAGGTATCTATGCAAAAGCATACAATACAATAACAAGTATGACACACTGTGGTTTTCCAGAGGTTTTTTTGTTAACTCGCTACACCAGTCGCAGCTGTTGTTTACGTCGCGCGTCGTGGCGTTATTTACCACTAAGTAAAATCAAAATCAAAGCATTTATTTCAAGTAGGCCACACAGACACTTTTGAATTGTCGAAACGAAAGATGAAAATGAAATGTGGCTACAGTCCCAGTCACAAGACATAAAAACTGTGAAAGTACTGCCCATTCCCTAGCATAGATCTCTATGGAGATGAACGGGCAAGAAACTCCATGGACACTCTTTTTTGTTACAAAATCTTGGTTACATCATTCATGTTGAGATGGTATATTAAGTGAGAACAATGTAGCAAGGTCCATAGAAAAAACAAAAATAATTCATTCAAATAAGCCATGGCAACTAAGAGATAACCAGTCACAACTGACAGCGCCAGTTTTGCTTTAAGCCGTAAGTTTTTCTTTTCTTCCAAGGACATAACAGTGTTGCCTTTTTATTTATATTCCGTTTATGTATGTAGTTGTGTTCACACAGCTGCATTAATAAGGTATCCGATAAATGGGCAACGAATTAAAGCAGCCGTCCGTACATAGGTGTATTCCCGCTGACCCCACCGCTCGTCGTCCCACTGGTGGGGTCAACGGGAAATACATAGAATAAAGTAGTCAGTAGTTATGTAAATAATAGACAGGTAAATATGTGGGTCTCATCACGATCACGAAGTGGTTCCCGTTAAGGTGAATATTAAATACGGTTAACTAATAAGTTAGGTATTTGGCATGAACCAAAATGGTATTGGTATTTTTTTTTTTGTTATTTGTCTTTTACTAATATTGCAATTACTCATTAATTGCAATATTAGTAATTTTTTTGCAAAAAGGAAGAAGAACAAAGGGTTTTTACTTTGTTTTACGGTTAGACTGGAGCCGACCCCAACATAGTTAGGAAAAGGCTAGGCAGATGAATCGTATTTCTACCTCTATTCGCGATGTAACTGGCTACTATTCTAAATTGTTATGTCATTTCAAGCAGGTAGTGATCATTTTAACCGAGATAGACATGTAAAAACCACGTCATAACCTTGAACCATGTCTCTTTGTATGATGAACGATAGAAACGTCACTTAATGTTACACTATAAAATGGCTTCTTGATTGTGTGTGTAGTTAATGCAGGCAAGACACGAAGGTGTATTTCTCGAGATACAGTGAAAAAAAGCGTCTCTTACTTACCAGTGGCAAGTTGATTCTTCTTAGCAACTCTATTTGTGGTGGTTCAAACTTCGTTTGAAATAATGTTAGAATAAAGTCCTAATCAGCTTGCACTAAAAAGTGGTTGTTACGTCCGCGTCAGTCACTGCGGGCCGAATAGTGCGAAATGAGTGGTTTCGATCAATTTACAAAATATATATTGGATCATAAAATAAAACACTATGATGCTAAAATGTAGCTTTGCCAAGATCACTTCTCAAAATGTAAAGTACATAGTTGTAAAGAAAGGCAAGTTATACTTTATACAAAAAAAACTTTTCAAATAAAATAAAAAATCTCTTTATGACAGTGACAAAACCGGACCAAAATTTAATAGTACTTTGTAATACAACGGGCTAAAATGACCCTCGTATATCGAGGTAGTTTTACTACCGAGCTTCAGCGAGGTAGTAAATAGAAAACGAGTTATAATGGGATTTTAGCACCGTATGTTACACCGTACTTTTCACTACGATTGTGAGAAAATAAAATACTTAATCATATTTTATATGATAGTTTATTTTATTAACAATTAAATGTACAATTTGTACTGTTGTTCAAATTTAATGAAATGTTTTTTCCCGGCAACATAGTTTCAGTTCTCTGTGAAGACGAATAAAATATTGGGCGTCTGTGGGGTAAACGTAGGAGATAAAAAGGAATCCTACTTATAATTCAAATAAATAATACAGAAAAAATAATAAAATTTCGCGCCAATGCCTTTTTTTATTTCTTCTGTAGCTGGAATGCAACGCACACATCCTGCCAAAGAGTTCGGTGTTCGGCGCGTTTGGTTCCATTTTAAAATATATATATATATTTTTTTTTATGGAACAGTAATAAGTCAATTCTTTATGAATGATGAGTTAAGACTTATGCGTTTTCGAACACTGACGACGAAAATAAAAAAAAAACTTTTTTCTCTAGGGCATAATATGCAATTTTACGCCCTCTCTGGTACGCTATTATGACGGTCTTTTCGAGCAAGAGGAGTGAAAAAAAAATTGCGCACCTACTTTAACATTTTAATTAGAAGAACAACGCGGTCAGACCGAGGTTATCTTTTTGTCACTACCTAGGTACCTACTTTATATTTTGATACTTTGATCTGTTTATACATATTTTTGCACTAGATAGCCTGTTAATTTACTGTCTCAAGTTCGAAATCATGTTTTTATGTATGTATTTATAGATATAATTATGAGTAACTACAAGTGTATAAGTGCCTAGATATACCTACAATACAAATCGTTACTAATTTCAAATTCACGAACAAACAAACTAATCACTGCAATCACAAACAAAATCAATATGTAGTAAGTAGCGTGTTTAATTAAAGTTTAATATCTATCGAGTTGGCACGGTGAACGAACCCTTTGCCTTGAAAAGTGAGAGTCAAATGCACGTGCACCAAATAAGGTCGCCGGTTATGCACATAAATTCGCTATTTACCGATGTTAATTGGTTTTTAGGGTTCCGTAGCCAAATGGCAAAAAACGGAACCCTTATAGTTTCGCCATGTCTGTCTGTCTGTCTGTCCGCGGATAATCTCAGTGACCGTTAGCACCAGAAAGCTGAAATTTGGTACCAATATGTATATCAATCATGCCGACAAAGTGCAAAAATAAAAATTTAAAAAATCATTTTTATTAGGGTACCTCCCC
Source organism: Xestia ashworthii (assembly GCA_950022955.1). NCBI lineage: Eukaryota > Metazoa > Arthropoda > Insecta > Lepidoptera > Noctuidae > Xestia > Xestia ashworthii. The sequence continues at coordinate 23,307,169 of OX465550.1, forward strand.
CAGACGTAAAGTGGGGAGCGATTTTTTTTTTAATTTTGACCCTGACGTGTGATATATTGTTGGATAGGTATTTAAAAATGAATAGGGGTTTTCTAAAATCATTTTTTGATAATATTAATATTTTAGGAAATAATCGCTCCGAAAGTCAAAAACAATGTGTCCCCCCCCCTCTAACTTTTGAACCATAAGTTTAAAAAATATGAAAAAAATCACAGAAGTAGACCTTTATATGAACTTTCTAGGAAAATTATTTTCAACTTGATGAGTTGAATAGTTTTTGAGTTATATAGCACTTTTTCAAAAAAACGCAAATGATAACTTTGTTTTTCATACAAATACTATGAAAAACAAAGTTATTTTTGCTGACGAAAAATGTTGGTATTTTTAATGGTCTGGGAAGCTACGGAACCCTACAGTGAGCGTGGCCCGACACGCTCTTGGCCGGTTTTTCCTGTTATTTTGGGAAATGTAGCTAAATAATAACGCCGTGCTTACCTAGGTTGGTCTGTGGATGGGTGAATGGGTGACAACCCATTCCATATCGAGTTTCCTGCGTGCTTCGAAAAGCACGATAGGCCCACCGCAATCCCACCTGTCATTTGTAGATCATTGGCAGGTGTTAGTGGCTTCGGGCCACCAGTCGGACAACCAGTCTTAACAAGGGGTATCGTATTACCCAGTACTCACTGGGTTGTGGAGGTCAGATAGGCAGTTGCTCCATGTAAAATACTGTTACTCAGCTACATTCGGTTAGACTGGAAGCCGACCCCAACATAGTTGGGAAAAAAGTTAGGCAGATGGTGATTTGGTAAATGTTGTTTTTTTCCAAAATTTTGTTCCAAAAATTTTGTGCAACCATAGATGCAGCATTTTATAGATTTAAGAATCCACACACACCACATCTACAGGATTGTTTTGGCAGAAAATACAAATGTCAGTGATCATCATCTGCCTAGACTTGTCCCAACTATATAGGGTTCTTTTCCACCTATCAGATGCAGCTGAACACTAGTATTTTACATGAAGTGATTGCCTATTTGTGTTTATCGGACTTTGCGGCCTCTTACCCAGTATAAACGAATGCCCAAGATCTACGATTACACGCTGAAAAAAAAACACGAATGTCAACTTATTGTCCTTGTAGAACCTAAATAATGATGTACAATCCAATATTATTAACATCCTCAGCAGGTTCTACGGGTAATTTTCCAACCATTATAAAGTAAATACGTCATTCAAATTTTACCATGAATGTTTCCACTTGGATGTATACTTAAAATCTTCTCTTGTTCGGATTCAGAGGTCTGAATATACTAGAATTGTCTATGGAAATACGTACCAATTAATGGGGGTTGCTTAATATCAAATCAGGTAAGAGTTCTGATTTTTTTTAAAGTTATAGGTGATGAAGTATTTATGTCAAATCCAATTTTTCGGCGTCCGAAACCCTCCGGAGCACTGATACATTTTTGAAAAACCATTAATTTGTCGTACTTTTTTAGTTTCTGACACATCGATAACTGGACTACCAAAAAAAAAAGAACTTCCTGATTTGATGCAAAATGTACCATTTCCATGGACTAGTAGGTACTAGATATAGGACAAGTTTTAAGATGTGATTTTCGACTAAAAACTTGTTAATTAAATATAACCCTTTTAAACATTTTTGTTTTAACCAGGTACAGAGAGCCAGTGACTGATAATCATTAAACTATTGTGCCTCTTGTCAATTGATCTATATTGTGATAAGTAGTATAAGCAACTTAGAATTTCTACGAATTGTCGCTCTAACTGTATATGTCACCGTAAAATTGTCAAACACGTTATATTGTAATGTAACTAGAGAGATTGTAAACTCTCGAAAGATTCAGAGAACATACGTCATCTATCGAAGTGAAACCGTAATATTGTGAAATGTATGCGATGGAAGTCAGCTCGCGCGGTGTGCAGCAGGGGGAGGGAAGGAGGGGTCCCCCTTGCCCCATGGTACCACTCTCATGAAAAGATTATTCACCATTCCTGAGAATTACCGATTAATATACCCTAACCTCAAAACACTTTATATTCCCCTAAAAAGCGTAGTCGACGGAGCCCCGTTACGCGGGGCCCCTATTTCTGTTTGCAGGGTTTAAAGGAACCTAACTAGCCTAACGTGGGGGTGCCCCAAGTCCCGATTATGGCGGCAGAGATTCTTCCGTCGCATGCATTTGACAATATTACGGTTTCACTTCGATAGATTTCAATCTACCGAAAAATAAAGCGTTATATTGTAAGCAGTATGTTCAGTTGTCAATATTTCGAGAGTTTACAATCTCGCTAGAGAGATCTAACTAATCTAATAACAATCTAACGTGTTTGACAATCTTAGGGTGACATAATAAATGTAAGTCCTAAAAACACAAGGCTGAGTACAGACAGGTGGTAAGCAAATTCAAATGGATGATTTATTTCTAATGTAGGAAGTTGCAATAAAACGCTCTCCACTACATGTAACAGTTGTCGACCTTAAATGCAGCCTGTAATAATTTGCAGTTGCATTATGCAAAGTAGTTCATAATAATAAATCTACATGTACCAATTAGGTTACCTGCCTGCGCGACTTTACTGCCCCACTGAGGCTGTGTCCCCAGTAGGCAAACTGTTAGCAGCCGACTGAGTGAGCCGCAAATTTGTGGCGAACTGAAATTTGAGTTAGCTGCAAACTCAGATCAATTTTCGTGCGTCGCAAGCAAACTGTTATGAGTTAGCCGCTTATTTAGGTCGACCGACTGAATTTTCACTTTACTATTGTTGTGCGAAGGGTGGTTGAGTCGGTCGCCCGGCGAACAACCATATCGCCACAGCCGACTGGAACTGTGAGTCGGCCACTGAGACAGTTGCAAACTGCGTAAAGTGAGCGCAAAACTAGCAAACTGTGGACACTCCATTTCAAATATATGGAAGGGCGTACAGTCGGCCGCTAACAGTTTGCGTACTGGGAACACAGCCTAATACATTTTGTTTGAGGTGCTATGATTAATCTAGATTTTAGAACTGTTATTGCTAAATCTACTTTCTACTTTGAATCTCGTTGTAACTAAGAAGTGGGTACCTATAACCGTCATAGTAAGTAATACAGTTGAGAATAAGAAATGACTTGGGAAAATATCAATTTTTCCACTCACATAGTTTCATCATAAGTCTTCTACTGCTATATATTTTATGTGAGTACATAATGTGCTGTATTAAATGAATACTTTACACCACACCAAACCAACAGGCTTGATTTTCGTCGGTGGTTTATGGCAAAGGTTTCCCCAGGAAGTGAACGAGAAAATTATTTTCATTAAATTTTTGTCAACAATGAAATTGCTAACTTCATTGCTGGGGAATGTTTTATTATTTAACCACGAACAATTACAAATGATGTCTAACTAAAACAAAAAAAGAATATAATTTATACAAATATGCAACCAATACCATTCTCCTACACAAAAAGAATAACCCAATGTTATGTCGGACGGAATAGAATATAATTTTATTAAAAAATACTCATACATTATAGTTAAGGAACACTAAAGATATACATACAAAATAAGTGTTGGGTTTTAAGCCCGTGTCAAGGAGATAGGTAGGTACCTACTTATAAAAATCTAACGTTTTCTTTTGAGTTGATTTTAACGATGTATAATTTCTCTATTATTGTGTAAGTAAGGAAACCTCCCCGGGCGGCAGCGGCGAGTAGGGGTACAACTATGTTGCAAAAATATAGATGAAAAATGAGGAATCAAGCATGTTAAATATCATGTGGTCATGACTATTACTGTGCGTCATGTTTGAGTCGGTATCTTACTTTAGATACTTTGCAAGTTCTACAAAAGACCACAGACGTGCCTTGTTCGGTGGAGGAAGTACAAATATGTCGAGTGTCAAACATCCGATATTGATGAGGTAAGGTGGTTTACCTACCTTTAAAAGTTGACTGTCCATATTTTACGTTAAGAAGATACATTTAACATTCAACAATTACACAGCCGCGACATTTAATTAAAATGACTAAACGCTGCAGTTTGTGGAGGTCGAAATAACAGACCCTGGGCCTGCAGCACAGATATTATAATACTTCGTTCTCTGTCGAGACTGCTGGGCCACGGAATATAAACCTACGAAAAAAAAATAACATCATTATTTTCACGCCTGTTACCCCCGGGGGGTTAGGCAGAAGTATACACTATACCGAATACTATGTAAGTATTCAAATATTTCGCTGATAAATACAAAACAATATATAAAAATATACTAAAGTAAACAGTATAATAATTACTCTAAAGGATATTGGGTGGGAATCCATTGTGTATGGCTATAATGATACCTTTGTCTTTGTTTACGTGACGGTAATCATCAAAATGACCCGCAGAAAAAAAACAGCCGGACATAGTCTTACTACAAACGAAAAATCAAATAATACACTATTTGATTTTACCTCGATACTTGGGAAAAGTAAAATCTATTTGGGTTTCCGGTAACAATACATATAAGACACGTCGCGTCGTTCAGGATTCACTACATCGATCCTCCAAGGAGTAAAATAGGCCAAAAAAGTTTAAATACCAAATGGAGATCATGAAGTTAATTATGATGTTTTTATCATTTGACGTAGACACGCTAGACATGTATGTACCTAGCGGTCGCTATTCAAAAGAAGAAGGAAATACCCAAATTAGTAGTGAATTGTTTTTCAGTAGGTGTTCGTTTTTAATTCTTTTTTATAAATCAAAATCATTATGTATGGTCCTTTTTTGTGGCTGAGTAGTTTGATTAGTTTAACATTAGTTTATGTTATTTTTATTCTGTTAATTAAGGTATCTATGAAGAGCACAATCAACATTCTAAATCGATTTTCTGGTGTGATAATGATTATGATTTTGACATTTTGAATCAAGTTCTACTAAATACTATACGTATAAACAACATTATCTGCCTCGCCTTTTCCCAACTATATGTGGTCAGCTTCCAGTCTTACCGGATGCAGCTGAATACCAGTATTTTACATAGAGCGACTGCCTATCTGACCTCCACAACCCTGTTAGTACTCTTCGGAAATCTGGTTTTGAGCATGTTTTATTGTTTAGAGCTAGCAAAAAGTTAACTTTTACTTTTTGCTTTTGCTTAAGGCTATTACATGAGCTAAACGCGAGTTTTATAATTACTAAAAGTATATGATTCACTGCTATAAACAAGACCAGAAAAATATTTGATATTCTTCAGGATATATGCTAGCATGATAGTGTTTTGAAAACATAATACAATTAATTTGACTCGATAAAAAAAATCACGAACTTCTCTAAAAATATCTTTCAAACAAAAAAAACAATCTAATATGCATGCGATCACTCTGATTTTTTGGCAAATAATTCTACAAGCAATATATTAGCATTTAGTTTTTTAATCCAATCAATTGTTTTTTTTGTAAATTGATCGAAACCACTCATTTCGCGCTATTTGGCCCGCAGTGACTGACGTAACAACCACTTTGTAGTGCAAGCTGATTCGAACTTTATTCTAACAGCATTTCAAATGAAGTTTGAACCACCACAAACAGAGTTGCTGATTTAGCTCGTCTAATCGCCTTAACAGAACTTTGTGGCGTTTATTAAACTCATTAGCATCTTTTTCTTGTTTCAATACGAACTTTAAGATTTACCGGTACTTGGCTTTTATACTTAGAATCGACAAAAAAAGAAAGAAACAAAGACCGCTGTACTTCGTCTAATAGGTAGTTTACTTATTTTTCTAAGAATATTACATATTCAGGACAAGACCTTTTTACCCAACTTTATAGTTGGTATAGTTCATAGCTAAGGTGTGCAACAAAGTTTGATTGCTTTGTCTCAAAACGGAGTCTTGTTTTCACCGTAATATTGGATAACCGGATAAACTCGCTCCTCCACACTGACCCTATAACGTAGATAATAACAGACCGATCTTAGAACTCCCAACAAGATTGGTTTATTCTACCTATGAGGAATCCCATGAAGGTAGATCCCAATAAAGAAGCAAGTAGATAATTCAAGTCGAGTTTCAATGAAGTAGATTTACATCGTCCTAGTTAGGAACCTATTTATGCATGGAAAAAATCTTTAAGTGCATTTTGCTCTTACCGGTTGAGATAACGGTACTAATTTATATATTCAGCGAAATAATTATAAGTATCGAAATATCAGAGTTATTTAATGAACAGTTCGGAAGAAATGTTCCTACATGTTAGCTGATGAAAGATGATTTAAAATCTGAATTATGACCATTTCATTGGCTATATACTGTAAGCTTCAAGTAAATACAATTGTACCTGTTCAGATGCATCACTTAAGTTTTAAAGTAGACTCGGACATAACCTAGATATGGATAAACCAATGCAGAAACAGATGCACAAAGAAGTATCTCTATGTACCAGTAATTTACCTAATAAATAAATATAATAAGTAAGTACAGTAAGTATATAATTGTATTCTTCAGGAATTTTACAAGAATAAAGTGTGTTGTGGCTACATACTTTTTTTCACACGTTCACTGTAATAAGTAAGATGCATAAAAATGTTTTTAGGAAATACGTTATCTGAGTCTGTTGATTAGTGCCCAATTTTTTTTATAAAACAGCCTGTCATATTACTCGTAGTTAATTAAAAACAAATTTTACTGTACTAATATGTGCCTGTTTCCAGTCTCAAAGAATCCCCTTTAGCCAAAGTACTTTAAGTGATGTTTGTTTCATCATCCAGTAAGTACTCCTATTTACTTAAATAAATCTTATTATGTACAAGGGGTTCGAAAAAACTACTTAGTTATCATTATAATCTAGGAAACAACAGAAAATTAACTTATCGTCTAAATTAATTAACTACTAACAAAAATAACAAACCTTCAATCCTGCTTTCCTTTCCGAACCACATCACACACTTACTAAAATAATTTGAACAATTTTACTGTAAATCGTCATCTTTCTTTAGTAAAGAATTTTCCCGCCACTGATTTTCACAGATAAACAGAACTCGGTTTCGAAATTCGAACCTTTTATTTTTTATGCTGGCCGGTGCGTTCCGTTTCGCGTTCGATTAACGAATGTCTATGAACGAATGCAGCCAACATTTTCCTTTGGCGAAGGCGCGCGAAACCGCCACTCACCTTGATTTTCCTGAACGCAGATGTATTTAGGACGTTAGGTGTAATTAACTTATCAAATTGCAGTTTATAGCAGGTTTACGTTACCTTTACGCAATTTAGTGTCAATGCAAAGTAGAGGACAGGAATATGATATTACTTACGAGATTTTCAAGTCAGAAAATGATGTGCAGAAATAATGATTTGAAAGAAAATTCATTAAACTAATGAATTCTGTTTAATATTTCAAGGTTGATCTCTGATTTAGGTCAATTATTGAGGAAGCAAAACAAACATTTAAAACAAAAATGCATAACTCAAAATAAAGCAGCTTATCTATTACATATAATAGATATGAGTGCGCATATTTTACTTTTAGAAACGACTGAAAATACGGTACGAGGTCGTTTGTTAGGTATTGCATCTTTTTTGTCCAAATTTTACATTACTTATCGTACTGTTTCAAAAAATTAAAAAATTTGCATGACAGTTTCAGGAGTACGTATAACCTACATATCTATATCTGATCTATCCCTTAAAAAGGTAGTAATGTGGATCGAAGGATAAACTTCGCTTGCCGAGATCGGTGACCATTTTACAGGGTTACTGGTAATTCGACGTATTCCTTGCAGGACGTTATAGTAGGGTTATAATGCAAGAAATTAAGCCACCAAATGTTCTACCGAAATTCAGTGGCTTTTGAGATAGGTCGATTTTTAGTTTTTTGTAAAAAATCCCAGATTAAATCATTTAAAGCTAAAATATTGAATTTATTTCAATTACAGACAAATTTATTTCAATTAGACATACAATTATAAATTAAAATAAACTAAACTAACTTAAACTATAAACTTAAAAAATGGCGTCAAAAAGCAGAAGAGTTTGTTTGTTTGTTTGGTTGAACGCGCTAATCTCCGGAACTACTGACTCGAATTGGATAATTCTTTTTGCGTTGGATAGTCCATTTATCGATGAAGGCTATAGGCTATATAACATCACGCTATGACCAATAGGAGCAGAGCAGCAATAAGAAATGTTGCAAGCGGGAGAAAAGCTTCCGTTGAGCAGGCGATGCGTTGCGATATCAAAACGTCACGCGAACAAAGTCGCGGGCAGAAGCTATTAGGCTATAATTTATCTCGGAAACTTGAACACCTGATGCAGAACCGCAACAGACCCACTAAACTAAAAGAGATACAAAAATGACACCATAGCAAAAATTGTTCCACGTGATGAGCATTTTCTGCTGAGAGAATAAGTTTGAAGATCTGGAACACCTGATGTGGAACTCCAAGAGCCCAGCTACACCATTACACATGTAGGAATGACGTCTTAGCAAAACTTGTTCAATTTGATGAGCACTCTCTGCTGATTTATAAAAATCGAAGATCTGGAACACCTGTTGTGGAACTCCAAGAGCCCAGCTACACCATAACACATGTAGGAATGACGTCTCAGCAAAAGTTGTTCAATCTGATGAGCACTTTCTGTTGACTTATAAAAATCGAAGATCTTGAACACCTGTTGTGGAACTCCAAGAGCCCAGCTACACCATAACACATATAGGAAAGACGTCTTAGCAAAAGTTGTTTGGTCTGATGGAAACCTCTTTGGATCGCGAAGCACGCCTGCGTTCTCAGCGTATTTACGCATCTACATCCAGGTCTCTAGAGACCAGTGAAGAATAGATGCGCGACTGACTGCTGATCGTGAACGTCATGCATGGTCTCGCGAGTCGGAGACGTTCACGGATAGACAATTGCGCTTGAGTTCCAAGCGTATCTACGCATCGACTTCTAGATCTCTAGAGACAAGTAGGGAACGTGATGCGCGACTGACCGCTGATCGTGAACGTCAGGCATTGTCTCGCGAGTCGGAGACGTTCACGGATAGAGAATTGCGCTTTAGTTCTCAGCGTATCTACGCATCTGCTTCTAGGTCTTTAGAGACAAGTGCGGAACGTGATGCGCGACTGTCCGCTGATCGTGAGCGACATGCATTGTCTCGCGAATCGGAAACGTTTACCTATACAGAATCACGCTTGAGTTTTCAGCGTATCCGCACATCTACTAACAGGTCTTTTGAAATAAGTGGTGAACGTGATGCGTGATGCGCATTCGCTCTTCTTCTGTCTCTTCATGCCGTACGGCAGAAGAAGAGTGCAACGAACGTTTGAATTCTGATCGACTTCGACATTCTCTGAACAGAATGTCGATATCATCTGAAAAATTTATTTATTTACCACTTCAAGTACATAGTACAGAGGCGGACTTAATGCCATAGGCATTCTCTACCAGTCAACCTTTTCAAAAATCGGATGTGTCTCAAGATAATAGCCGTATGGCATGGCGACCTTCTTTGGGTTGGAGTGCATTTACGTCTCCTATGATTAAATACGTTTAAATTAAATATTAATTTATCTCATACCCAGCTCGTAATAATATCATCTGAAGAATTGGATGTGTCTTGTCGGACCTTCTTTGGGTTGGAGTGCATTTACGTCTCCTATGATTAAATACGTTTAAATTAAATATTAATTATCTCATACCCAGCTCGTAACAATATCATCTGAAGAATCGTATGTGTTTCAAGATATAGCCGTAGGGCATGTCGACCTTCCTTGGGTTCATAAGGAACGGAGTGCATTTACGTATACTCCCATGGTTGAATACGCCACATATTCCGCCATCGGAGGTATGGTGACAAATTGTACTTTTTGTGAAGCAGTTAAATGGCAAAAAGAAACAAACGGTATGTGTTGTTCAGGTGGGAAAGATCCGTTATTTTCCCATCCCCGGTCTCTTAGAATTCGACATCAGACGTTTCAGATCTTCGATTTTGACGACCCCGTTGTCGCTGGCATAAGCAACAGGATCTGCGTACGATGTCGCGGGCAGAAGCTAGTTATTCAAAAAGGTCTACTGCGTCATCAGCTATGATAATAACTTAAATTTTAGTACATTCGCGCCGTAAATCGTTTTTAAGTTGGCTTTAAATGATTTAATCTGGGATTTTTCATAAAAATACAAAAAAATGACATACTTAACTCAAAAACCACTGAATTTCGGTAGAACATTTGGTGGCCTAATTTCTCGCATTGCAACGTCCGTATACTATAACGTCCTGCAAGGAATACGTCGAATTACCAGTAACCCTGTATGTATTGAAATAAAATGTTTATTGTCCACAATCCTAGTGCTTCAGAAAGCACTATAATCCTTTGGCTATGATTAGTATATCTTTTAGATGTGTGACGGGTGGTCCAAGACCCGAAAGTCTGACCATCAGTGTAACCAAGGGGTATCGTGTAATCCAGAATTTTAGAAAGGTAGTTGGTTCATGGAAAATACAATTACGGTGGTATTCAACTGCAAGACTAGGAACGGAACTCAATAATATGTAGTTGGAAAAATGAAAGGGACAATGATGCACCAGTATAAAACCTCTTTTAAACACATCCTGCAAGCGAACTATCAAGAAGGTTTCTACCAAAGAGCTTCTATGATACTTACAGTGAAAACGATACCCGCCGTTCAACTATGTAATAATCAGTTTTATCTCCTAGTTACTTGTTCATTTCCACACGCGACGTTACGCTAGGCTGTCGTAAAATACCTAGGTATGCACTAAAACGGGGTGGGTAACTTAGCTGAGTATTACGTGTTCCTAATCGAAGCAGGAATTGCTATTACACAGCTTACGTAAGTATCCCTGCTACCTACAGGGTGTTGAGAAAGCGTAATTGTATAATAAGTGAGTATTTATCTGTTTCTGGCACTTAAGTAAACTAGTTTTGTACCAGAGATTTCTATTTTATGATTTTCTAACTGTTGCCTGCGACTTCGTCTGAATACTAGCCCCGTGGTTCAAGCACGGACCTTTTACCTATCTAGTCATATTAGGGCACTGGGCACCACAAATGTATGGACCCTGATCCTGGGACCCAATAGATATAAATAGTATATCGTTAGAAAGGTATATTCTCATAGAACACGAATAGGACAATGGCGCTTATGTTGTTCGATTGGGGTACGAGTACCTTGAATATCGAATTATTTCGTGATTAAATCGCCAAGGATTTTTGACACTCGTACATTTTTCAAACTACTATACCGATTTTAATGATTTAGATCTTAAATGAAAAGTATAAATCTTTTCAGTGTAATAAGGTACCTAAATAAAATATAGACATATCTACTTTTACGTACTAAAACCCACCCATGTTCCTTCTTAACCCTTTGTGTTCCAGGGCCGCCGTATCTCTATCGTACAGTCTCGCAGCCCCAGCCGGCATCGGCCCTTTTTTTTTCTTTCGGTTGGGTAATCATCAAATGACCCCTCCCATTCTGGGCGGAGCGGGAGGGAGTGTCAGACTTTTACTGACTAAAAACCATCCATGTTCCTTCCTCGCCATTTACGTTCCGGGGCCGCGGTATCTCTTTCGAACAGCCCCCCAGCCCTGGCAGGCTAGGCATCGGTCCTGACATCTCTTTGAAGCGAGCGTGGAACACGAACGCGTTAGTACTGGGTAATACGATATCCCTTGGTAAGACTGGTTGTCAGACTTTTTGGGCCACTGACTACCTTTAACGCTTACAGTTTAACATGGCACGGAGGAAACTCGATATGTTAGGGTGGTCACCCAGCCATAGACCTACCTAGACAAGCACGGCTTAACCTAAAGATCGACCCGAGCGGCTGTTATTATTTAGCACAAAGCTCCTAAAAAAACTAAATTAAACATTCCAGCTTACTACTTAATCACTACACAATCAATTACACAATACGTATTTTATTGATTTCTGGCGTACTCTCCGAGTTAATCCGAGATACTGAAAACACATCCCTACTTAAAAAAAACCTCCGGCGCTTAGACGAGCTAAATTAGCAACTCTATTTGTGGTGGTTCAAACTTCGTTTGAAATGCTGTTAGAATAAAGTTCTAATCAGCTTGCACTACAAAGTGGTTGTTACGTCAGCCACTGCGGGCCAAATAGCGCGAAATGAGTGGTTTCGATCGATTTACAAAAAAACTATTGATTGGATTAAAAAACTAAAACAGTATCATGCTAATATATTGCTTGTAGAATTATTTGCCAAAAAATCAGAATGATCGCATGCATATAATTAGTATGTTTTTTATTGTTTGAAAGATATTTTAGAGGTAAGTTCGTGATTTCTTTTTATCGAGCCAAATTAATTGTATTATGTTTTCAAAATAGTGTCATGCTAGCATATATCCTGAAGAATATCATATATTTTTCTGGTCTTGTTTATAGCAGTGAATCATATACTTTTAGTAATTATAAAACTCGCGTTTAGCTCGTGTAATCGCCTTAATACGTATTATAAATGTGAATGTAAGTTTTTTTGTTACGCTTTCACGCGAAAACTACTCAACCGATCATCATGAAACTTTGTACACATATTCTTGGAGGTATTTGAAGTAACATAGGATACTTTTTATTAAAAAAAAACTAACCCTCACTCGCAGACGAAGTTGCGCGGGTCAGCTAGTATTTTATAAGCCAATTTCTCGAATCGGACAATAAATCCAAATGTAACCCAATAATAACTATTTATCCTCTTGAAAAGGCCGATATGCATAAATCCATCGATGTACGATTCAAGTCCATTGGTCTTAAGGACCAAACCGCCCGAACCCCTTTAAATGACTTACTTTGCTTTTTTATTGCTTTGATGATTGCTTCGATGTTAGTAAAATATTTTAGTACTGCAACTTCTTCTTTCGACTCTCTGTTCAGCTCTTTACTTTTCTATCCGGTTCAGTTCTAAGGAATTGTGGCGTGGTGTAGTGCATGGTTACAGAGTAAGAACTGCTTCATGTGTTCTTTTTTGTGTATGGAATCTTGCAGGTCAAGACAACCCATAGGGTAGAGGGTAGAGGTTGTCATCCTCTTAGGGCTTTCGTAACTAGAGACAGAGCCGACAGACAGACTAGTTTTCTACTAATGTGAGCGAGGCAGACTATCTATTCCCTTTAGCAATAGTCTGTCTTAAGACAGTTTTGTCTCTAGTCTGCGAAAGCCCTTAACCAGGGAACCCAGTGTGTTGCCTTGCGAGTAATGCCTCCATCCAGGACGAAGAACTTATAAACTGATGGACTACACGCCAAGGACATCCTCTGTGGGGTATGAACCTCCGCTTGGGGCGTCAATGGAGAAGAACAGCGACACATAGGCTGGATCGGATCTAGATTATGTCGTGCTATTCTTACTGGCACAGCGGCGTGGGCTGGCTTGAGCAAGGGTCGAGGTGGCCATGGAATTGGACTCCGTAACGATTCCCGGAGGTGAGAACACAAGACGAAAGGTCAGTGGTGTATTTTCTCTCCAGTCCCCGTGTTCACAAACGCTTCGAATGAATTTCGATTCGACATGTCGCCTATCCTTTTTTGGCATGACGAAAACGAGCGAGATAGACATACGACATCTCGAATCGATTGTGAATATATACGGGTTCAGGAGGAAGGTTATAGCGTCATCGGGAGTGTAGGGGTTCGCAGACCAAGTATGCCTTGGTCTGCGAACCTGGCTGATGCGAGAGGGTTCGTATCGTATCGGGCGGCCGATCCGATAACAAGGGTCGAAAAAACGCGAAAGGCATTACATGAACTGTGGGACGGTACTACGGTAGGTATTTGGATATCTAAGTTTAAAGTTCAAGTATTCGAACACGGTGACCTTTCTTCGGAAAGTTCTTTTTTTATTTTTATTTTATTTAAGTAATCATTTCGATAGTGGTAGTCCTCCGTTTTGTAGAGAGGAATTATTGCATCTCTGCATCCCATTTGCTCAATTTAATATTTGATATCTTCGAAATGTATGAAATTATTAAATGAAGTATTTATATTATTTGATTTATAGTCTAGTCGAATGTCTAGACATCTACCTACTCTACGAAAGAGTTAAATATAACTTTTTGTGCAACTTACACTTTACGATCCAAATAGAAATCAAATAAGATATTAATAACACTAATAAAATGCAATTCCGATTTTAGAGTTCTGTTAGCAAACGAAAGTTAACGATTTTCTCGTTATCACTGTCGAGACTGTTTTTGACTCCTTAAAACTCATTTTATCGAGAATAACTGTCAAATTTATCTAATCGAGTCCTATCGAATCCTACGTACTTGCACTGCTGGTGGGAGATGACTATTTTCAATTGATGTTTTTTTTATCCGATATACTGTTCATTGTTCACACATTATCAACTCTCGGACTTATTTCTGAAGTCCAGGCAGACGAAATAGCAGGAATAAGCATTGTTTAAGATGTATCAGTATCAGTAAATGTTTATTTTGTACCTATGTATGTTAAGAAAGCAGTGCGGGTTGCGTTTCGATCAGTTACAAAACGCGACGTTGCACAAATAGGCGGAAATTCTTACAATTACCTCGCCTTGTCGAAGAATTATGCGTTTCGTTGCGACGCTTAGACGCTTGTGTTGATCTTCAGGTTGCCGCTTGCCTGGGTTGGTCCATGGATGGGTGACCACCAATTACATACCAAGTTTCCTCCGTGCCACGGAAACTACGTTAAGCCGTTCCCGGCCGTCATTCGAAGATCTTTCACAGTCCGTGACAGATTGTCAGTGGTCCGAAAGTCTGACAACAAGTCTAGGAGTACAATATTACCCAATAGGTACTATTGTACAACGGGCTGGTGTCCGCAACTCCACACATTATGAAACAAAGTCTCCCGCCGCGTCTGTCTGTCCCTATGTATGCTTAGATCTTTAAAACTGCGAACGGATTTTGATGCGGGTTTTTTGAATAGATAGAGTGATTCAAGAGGAAGGCTTTTGTATATAATTTTACGCGGGCGAAGCCGCGGGCATCGGCTAGTGGGCTATAATCCACCACGCAGGCCCAGTGCGGGTTGGTAGATGTCACATGTCTTCGAATTTTTGGTTCTAGGATATGCCGGTTTCCTCACTATGTTTTCCTTCACCGTTTTTGAGAGCAGTGATGAAATAAATGACACAAAGTAATGCGCTTGCCTAGGTTCGAACCCACGACTTACTGTTCGTAAGTCGGGGCCGCCACCACTGGGCTACCGCTGTTCTTCGTAGGTACTGATTGGGATGTGGAGGTCAGGTAGGCAATCGCTCCATATAAAATGATGGTATTCAGCTGCATCCAGGCTTCCAGACGAAGCCGACTCCAACGTAGTTGGTAAAAGGCCAGGCAGATGATGAAGCAAAATTACATTGTAAATAATTGTGTCTATTGTATTGCTAGTCGTTAAAAATATGCTAGCGTGCAGAACGAAACAGTTAATACCATCTACTTACGGATGGACGATAGGCTGAATGCATAGAGGGAAGTCTTCCAGGTGGAACAACAATAGTCTGTGTTGAAAGTGGGATGGAAAAGCTGATACACTTTTCCCAAAAAGAACTTGTTTATTACAGTCGATGCATTTTTCTGTAGGAACAAAAAGCCCTATACAAGTGGCAGTCGCTTTCAAGACGACTCGTATTTCTACAACGATTTAATTTGGAAATCTCTAAACAGACTTCGAACACAAGTCTGCCGGAGCAAAGCCAATCTCTGCAGATGGGGGTTCATGGACGGCTCAGAGGCTCTACTCCCTAACGCGTCGTCCGTAAATTCGGATCTATGCAGTCTCTCTCGCGCACGTCATCAGATGAGTGCGAGTGAGAGAGACGGATAGATCCGAATATACGGACGAAGCGTAGGGCCTCAGACCTCAAGTGCGTGCGGGTTCTCCTCACAGACAATGACCTGCCTTCCAACTTGCTGATCTATATACTGCATCAAAGAGCGGAGTTCGCCTGGCTGAGTTTTGTTGGGCTACACAAATTTGGTTTTTTGGCTATCGCTAAGAAGGAGAACGATTTGAAACGGGATTGACACAAACTATTCCGTAGCTTATGTCATAGAATTTTTTATTTTTTCGTTATTAATTATATTATATGTATGTATGTATGCAATCTATAGTGTTACGTGTACAGTGTCTGCATTCGTTATCCCGAATGTAGGTAAGTATGTCAAGTTTACACCATACATCATCGAATGTTATCTATCATGTTACTTATTTTCATGTTGTTGTTTTTCGTTTTGCCCATGGCCGTGAGCGCTGCCGCGGGCTCAAAGTTCATTAAACCATAAAAACCTGTTCTGTTAAAAAATGCGGAACTGGTTTCCGTGCACGTTCTAGGAAAATACCTATTTGCATTCTGTGCATCTTTCTTAATAGATTCTTTCAACATTTATGATTTATTCCCAGATGTAACAGAATTAACGTAACCTCTCATGTGGTGAACTGGTGACAGACTATGGAACTACTAACTGAACCACTTTAGTTCTATGACTTTTGGAAATCTAAGTATTCATTCCGTGTTTAGGGTTCCGCACCCAAAGGGTTAAAACGGGACCCTATTACTAAGATTCCACTGTTCGTCTGTATGCCACCGGGCTGTATCTCATGAACTGTATAGATCTTTGAAATTTTCACAGATGATGTATTTCTGTTGCCGCTAAAACAACAAATAAAAATAAAGATTAATTAAAAATTAAAGGGGCTCCCCTTCTACAATGGGTGTATTCCCGCTGACCCCACTGGGTCGTCCCACTGGTGGGGTCAACGGGTACGGAACCGTTCGTGCGCGAGTCCGACTCGCACTTAGCCGGTTTTATATTCTCACTTGACAACCTTCACGCAGTCCGTTCATCTTTTCTTTGACCTTCGTCTCTATCTGATATACTATTCATATTGATATAAACTCGTGGCTAAATAATAACAGCCGCTCGGGCCGATCTTTAGGTTAAGCCATGCTAGCATATAGCCTAGGTTGGTCTGTGGATGGGTGACCCTTACATACCGAGTTTCCTCCGTGCCACGGAAAGCACGTTAAGCTGTTGGTCCTGGTTTTCATTTCTCCATCTTTGGCAGTCGTTACAGGTAGTCAGTGGCCCAAAAAGTCTGACTACCATTCTTACCATGTGGTATCGTATTACCCAGTATTAACTGGGTTGTGGAATGTGGAGGTTAGATAGGCATTCGCTCCATGTAAAATATTGGTATTCAGCTGCATCCGGTTAGAGTGGAAGCCGACCCTAACATAGTTGGGAAAAGGCTAGATGATGACTATTCATATTGATGGAAATGCCTAGTTAATATGAGAATAACGATCTACTAGTCGAGTGCTAGGCCTATCGACATCGGCGATGCGGTGCAGTCTTGCGTGCACTGCACAACTGCCGGTGCACGGTGCAGTCATGCAAGACTTGAGAGCTACGTTTCTCAACTAATAAATAAACTAATTAGAATTTATAAATTAATCTCTCTATCAATCACTCTTACTCAATCTATATGCATCTTCTCGTCTCTCCTGGGTTACCATCCGGCCGGCTTTGTCCGGAGTCCGGACATGCCGACTTTTTAGCCCTCTGTTTGGATTTTGTCCAGCATTGGTATTTGCTTTTCCATCTATATTTCACACACCATCGTCATCATTACTTTTCCTTGGCAAATAAATTACGCTAAAAATATACCTCAGTTACCATCGTCCACAGCGTGACTTATCGTCCACAGTTGGGTATAGGCCTCTCTTTGCTTGTGCCAAACTCTACGTTCTTGTGCCAGCCTCATCCAATGTCTCACCGTACTTAAGCACCAAGGACTCTCCAGAATAAATTATCTGTATGATGGCCAAACCGTTCTGCCGTTTATAAGAAAAACGGATCCGCCACCCGATTTTAATTTATAATGCATATAGAATGTCCCTGCTTTTCATTTCACCTCCTCACATACAGCATGTACACACTACAACGACAACATTGTTGCTAATGCTTCTACGAGTATTTTAATTAAATAACTTTATCTAACTACGTACATTTGTCGCTAGAAATGTTTCGTGTTGTTGTGTAGCGCGTCAATTACGAGGTGCATCAACCATTGTTCGATGCTCGTCGCTAAGTGCGTCATTATCGTTTCACAGTCGCTGCGTTTACATAGTTCTTACCTACCTAACTGTCTGTTTATTTGAGTAATTGCACATAGGGCAGCAAATTCTACATAGTGTGATTACTTCAATAAGTATTTATTCTGAACTTCAATGAGAGGTTTTCTTTTTGAGAATTGAAAAAAAAATAGTTTCCAAGAACTCGGTAGATGGCGTTGAACTGACTACGTTACTAGGTGCCAAAGCCAAAACGCTTGAAAAAAGACACGTCACATACGCTCGTTGACTGACACTTTTGTTTGCATAAGCTTCCGAATATAACCATTAGGTCCAAGTGAAATTATGTGACGTTTTGTTCCTTGCAGTACCGAGATCAGTGCCATCTATCCAGCGACTAGGGAAGAGTTGAAAATGAAAATCCCTCATTACTAATAAAACCAGCAATAGTATATGTGTTTCTCCATGAATGTAGAGTGGTATGTACTTACCTATATTCCGTAGAATCGGTGGCTTACTTAAATCATCGGTGGTTTTATTTCAAGTACGGTCGAACAAACAATTTGGTTTAAATCAAATCAAATCGTTTATTTGTGTTAATTGGGTTAAATGCAGGTGTTCATTACATAATTATAAACTAATAATGTTCATACCATGATCAACCACTTGGGCATACAAATTATTAAATAACAATCAAAATATGAGTCGAAATTCTAATTACATTTAAGATTAAATATTAATTATATTATTACTTTTAGTCATGCATGACAGACACAAGACAAACAACAACAATAAATTATCGTCAAGCGGACACGATACATTTAAAAAGTTCTAGTCGATAAAAAATCATCTACAGAGTAATAACACTTCTCCACAAGAAATTGGAACAATTTGTTTTTAAAGATATTAATATTGCCACATTCTTTTACGTCATTAGGAATCTTATTGTAGATCTTCGTGGCCATTGCAAAGACACTTTTCCCAAAGAGGGTAGTTCTATATTGACTCGTAAGGTTGTTATACAAATGACTTCTATTTCGCGATCCGAGCTCTAGTGTAAATAGTGATGGATGATTTCTTATAAACAGGGCCACTTCAAAAATATATAAAGATGGCACGGTAAGTATTTTTAGTCTTTTAAAGTAATCCTTGCAGCTATCAGTTCTGTTGAGACCACACATTGCTCGCACGCACCTTTTTTGACATTTAAAAAACTTTGTCCCAGTTGGTAGCATTCCCCCAAAATATGATTGCATATCTTACTATGATATGTTACAAGCAATGTGTTAAGATTGACTTTTTTCGCTAGCATGTATAAACTATAAGATGACTGTGACACTTTCTTGCAAACAAACTCTATATGACTTTGCCACTTCAGATTGTCATCTATATGAACGCCGAGAAATTTTGTCGTACTCATCAATTCAACTTTTTCACCATTGAATTCTATTTGAGTTTGTATAGTGTTTTTTGTTTTCTGTTTAAATTGCATTAATTTAGTTTTATCGATATTAATTAATAAATTATTATTTTGTAACCATTGAATTATAGAAATTAAACTGTTATTAATAATATTTTCATCATTGCATACAACAGTGCAGTCATCAGCAAATAGTACCATACGATCTGTAATAGATTATGGCAGGTCATTGATATAGATAATAAAAAGTGGTGGGCCCAAAACACTACCCTGTGGAACTCCATATTTTATTTTCCTGCTGCGTGACACATACTTTATTTCGTGTTTTGTATTAGGACAAACTTTGACAATACTCGTAGCCTGAGTTCTATTACTGATGTAAGATTTTAGCAAATCTAAAGCGTGGGGCAACGCTTTAGATTTGCTAAAATCTTACACCGTACGTTTCCAGCTTACTCAGTAGTATATTATGATCCACGCAGTCGAAGGCCTTTGACATATCCATATACAAAGAATAGACAGGCTGTCTTTTATCAACTCTACACTTAACATTTTACAATGTAATTTGTGGGTTAAACTGTAAACCAAATAGCTTGTTCGACCGTACTTATTACCCTCATAGAATGATTTCGTTGTTTGGAGCTCGCCCGTGGACTATATGTGTTTGGTATGTGTGTGTTAATACACACACATACCAAACATATGTACTTAGGCGTGTACTTAGTACCACATGTACTTAGGGCATGTACTTATTTTTTCTACATGAATGTATATGGGTCCAACTAGTTCCGATTTCCCGACCACGCGCCAATGCAATGGACCCATCCATTAGCACGTGGTCAAAATCGGTAAATAAGATTTTTGTTTAAAAATCAATGCTCTATCGGTATTGATGACCTAGGAAAATTAACAGAGTTTCTCGAAGAAGTGGTTAAAAAGATTGACTACATATACAAAGTCGTAAACAAAAACCAGCTAATTATTTCCACCAGCTCTGTTGAAATATATAAACAACTGATAGAACACATTAGAGCAAAAGGACTCATAGGGCACACTTTCACCCAAAAGGATGAAAGTGCATGAGAATTGTCATTAAACACCTACACTTCAGCACTCCCAAAGACGCCATAGTTCAAGCAATAGAAGAAACTGGCAATAAAGTCAAAGGTGAAATAGTGACAGCTCGTTCCAATGCGACAAAGAAGCCTTTAAATACCTTCTTTGTGAACATATTCCCTCACGAAAACAACCGAAAGGTTAAGACGCCTGCGGAGCATGCGTATTTCATACAAACGTAATACCAAAATAATTTGTAAATTAAACATTTTCCTAAGGTAGTGTGTATTTATTTCGATTGAATTACAGAATATCTAGGTTCCCAAATATATATTTTGATTGGACACTGATTTTAACAAGAGTTATAAGAAAAATAAGTTTTCTATAGAAAATTTAAATTCCTCATATCTCGTTTTTGCATCACTATTCTCTCAAAAAACATATTTGGGAACATAGATATTCTGTAATTCAATCGAAATAAATACAGACTACCTTAAGAATATGTTTGATTTACAAATAATTTTGGTATTACGTTTGTATGAAATACGCATCCTCCGCCGGCCCCTTAAGGAGATCAAATACATAATTATCATCAAAAAATCACTACTTATAGAAGATCCAAAAAGGAAAAATACTGTAGTATAATGCAGACAATGTCAGCAGTATGGGCATACAAAAAACAATTGTATGCGACCCCACAGATGTGTAAAGTGTGCTGGTGAACACAAAACTACAACATGTACCATCGACAGGAACACCCCTGCAGTGTGTACTCTATGCTCAGGAAGCCACCCTGCTAACTATAAAGGATGTCAAGTCTATAAAGAAATTGCTGCAAGAAAATGGGGAAATAAACAAAAACAACCACAAACAAAAGTCGCATCTGATAAACAGGACTCTAAACTTAAGCCAGATAACGTAGAACCTAAGGCACGTCAAAATAACGATGGCGACCTCAAATTATACAGCGAAGCTGTCAAAAGACCTGAAAACCTAGAAGATCACACTCAAAAGAGACATTATAACAGTGACCTCAAAAAGTCACAGAGAACAATTTCCAGTAATAAGGAAAAAGAAAACAGTCCTATAGATCAAAACTATAGCTTTATTGACCTCATAATTAAACAGACCGAAAGGATAGACCAATTGATATCCCAGATGAGCACTATGATGAACCTCATCATGACACTCATAAGTAAACAACAACCATGACCTCAATACGTATAGCTATCTGGAACATAAACGGCTTACCGCCAAACAAAATAGAACTAGAGGTGCTCTTAAAAATAAATAAAGTGGACGTTGCCTTAATATCGGAAACCCACCTCAATGATCGCAAACTATTTACGATGAATAACTATTGTGTATACTGCACCAACCACCCAGACAACACCTCTCACGGTGGGGCTGCTGTTATTATAAAAAATAACATCAAACACCACCTACATAGTGAATTCAAAGAAAATTAGCTACAAGCAACTACAATTACCATAGATCAGAGTATTGGTCCCCTTAACATAAGTGCGGTATATTGTTCACCAAACCAGAAAGTCAAGAATGATATGTTTGACAGATATTTCAATACATTAGGCAACAGGTACATCAGTGGTGGAGACTGGAATTGCAAACATACCTACTGGCGGTCCAGACTCATCACAACCAGAGGACAAGCTGAAAAAGAGTTTTGAAACCCACAGACAAAGTCTGCTATCGACTGGCGAACCAACATACTGGCCCACCGATACCAATAGAACACCTGACCTTCTGGATTTCTTTATTGTCAAGGGACTGTCAAATATCAACTCTAGTGTGGAGTCGTCATTCGATACACTATCTGACCACTCTCCAGTTATTGCCACATTTAGTGTTGCAGCAATCAAGAGAGAGCCAAAAATAAACTTGTGCAATCGAAAAACTGACTGGGACTCATTTGCGGACTACCTTGAAGAAGAAGTTAATCTAAAAGTAAAACTTAAAACTGAAGAAGACATAGATTCTGCCACATTCTGTATAACTAATCTTATACAAATAGCAGCATGGCTCGCTACACCAACGCTGGACACTTTAGTCTGTAAAAATAACATACCCTTAGAGATAAGATAGATAGATAGATAGATAAATCATTTATTTAGTGCACACAAAAGACATAGCACAACACACTTAAATGTTATAGTTAAAACAAAATGACATAGTAAAAAGCTAGGTGCCAATATACAAAAAGAAAAACTTATTTAAGAAATAATTATAGTACAACCGTGACAGACTTTTATAACAAAATAAAATAATAACAAGTAGGAATGCAAGGTGCGGTGTGCGTCTCAGGGTTGCACCAAATCCTGCCGGGGTTGCGGGACTGTTCGAAAGAGATACCGCGGCCCCGGAACGTAAAGGGCGAGGAAGGAACATAGATGGGTTTTAGTCAGTAAAAGTCTGACACTCCCTCCCGCTTCGCCCAGAGTGGGAGAAGTCATTTGATGATTTCCCATCCTAAAAAAAAAAAAAAAAAAAAGTGTTTCATGCGCGGAGTGAAATTATGTAAGTACACCCTCAAATTAAATAAAGTATTTTACAGTAAATTCACTCTACTGTGTTCGAAACGTTATTGTTTGTTGACGTGTGTTTTAATACGTATTAGGTTATATTAAATAATAAAGTGCTTAAATAAATAATCTTAATATACTAATATTTCAGTTGCGTAGGTATAGATGAAGAAGAATAAAAAATACGATTTGGCTTGACTGAATTATGTTTACAATAGATAAATATAGATTAATGTCATTTGAAGGTATTATATTAATAATTATTGGCCAACAAAAAAAGTCACAAACAATGCAGTCACTAAGTACCCCCTTGTTCACAGGACTCGGCACGAATACCCCAGCCAGTTATATAATGGACGTGTTCGAAACAGAGATACCCAGTTTTTTCTGTGATTCAACAAGAAACTGCCGCAGTCGAACTCTGAAGGTACCAAGACATTTAAGATTCCTTATCGGCGGGGGAATATTGTTCCAACATTTGGATGCGGCGTATCTAAAACTTCCTCTAAAAGCAGCTGTCTTGTGGGATTGAGTGGAGAGTTGCTGCGAGCACTGCCTCCTTGTGCATTCTCTTCTGCTAGCGATCCAGCTCAGTTTATTGTACAGGTAGGTCGGCTGCCTGTACTTTATAACTCCAAAAAGTATGCATGCCAGGTGCAACTTACGTCGTGACTTCATCTTAAGGATAGAGTGCTTATTTAAAAATGGCGTTACGTGAGTTCTTGGTGGAATTGAGAAGCAGAATCTAGCGCAGGCATTTTGCACCCTCTGGATCAGTCGCTCAGTTCTAGCCAGTATCCGAGGGCCAATAACTGTATCTGCGTAGTTCAGGCGGCGGTCAGTGCGTTGATAGCACGAGTGACTCCACCAGCTGGATACGCAACTCCTCCGATAGATAAGGCCGTATTTTATAAAGGACTTTAAGCCGATAGAAACAAGTGCGCACTGACATTGCCACGTGCGCTTCGTATCTCAGCCCCATGTCCATGTTCAGACCCAAATTACGTGCCTCACTGACTCGGCTGACCAACTCACCCAGCAGGGTAACGTTGAGTGATGACGGCACTGCGCTGATTTGGTTCTGGGTTCCAAACAGCATGTATTTAGTTTTTGTGGGGTTAAGTACTAAACCGTTATTTTCCGCCCAGCATGCTATCCTATCAAGATCTTCGTTTATATCCTTTATAGCAGTGTCATAGTATTGATGTTCCTGATCTGCATAATGACATCTGCAAGCTATTTGTCCCAGGCAATCACTGTCGTGGCAGGAAACACCGCCTACTGGCTGTTCCAACCTGCCGTACTGTTGCACACTCCAAGTCACCTATTCCTCGGACATTAGCCGCTATTAACGCTCTCCTGAACTCAAACACAGATATTGATATGTTTGCGAATGAATGGAAGGTGATACTGTCAGAATGTTTGAATTTTTGTGAGAATAATGCATGAGTCCTGTATAAATTATATGTTTAAATAGTGTAATTGGCTCCGGCCGTTCTATTTAAGTAAGTAAAAAATAAATAAATAATAAATAGTCACTTGGCTTAAAGGAGATATAGACTTGTACGTCATCAGCATAAATATGGTACCTACATTTCTTCAGGGAATTTATGATATCAGCACAATACAAAATAAATTTAATGGGGCCCAATATTGTGCCCTGCGGGACTCCCCTATAAACAGAAGTGAGTGATGAAAGAAGAGATGAGCCATTGCTCAGTCGGATTTCCACACGCTGCCGACGGTTAGTAAGGTAGCTTTGGAACCACTGTATCGTATTTTGGTCAAATCCATAGTAGTGCAGCTTTGATAGAAACAAGTCTATATTTATGCAGTCAAAGGCTCGCGAGAAATCAAGTAGGACAAGAAGTGTGCATAGGCCCCTATCTTGTGCTGATAGAATGTTATCTGTCACGTCCAAGAGTGCCGTAGAAGTACCACGCTGCTTGCGAAAACCTGACTGTAGCTCCGGCAGAATGTGGTTATCTTCTAGATACCTTGACACCTGTTGACAAACCGCCTTTTCAGCGATTTTAGAAAGGCAAGGCAGAACACTGACAAGCCGTAGGTCTTTTAAATCAGTTGGATTTTGTGTTTTAGGCAATGGCCTTACGATAGCAATTTTCCAGATGTCGGGGAAAGTTGCTGAGACAATTGACCTGTTCACAATGTCGGTGATGGATTGTAATATATGTGGGAGTGTAAGCAAAAGCATGTCCAAGGTGACTTGATCACAGCCTACAGCGTTGGATTTTAGCTGGCGGAAGTATCACAGAATTTGATCAGACGTTACTGACTGTAATGAAAAAGCGAGACTATCATCACCGTAACGATGAGATGCAAAAAAGGCGCGTTGCGATTTATTGCAGACAGGGTTACCAGGAACGCTCAAAAAGTGATTATTTATTTTGTTTGGATCTCTGAAGTGAGTAGGAAGGTCATCAAATTGTTTCTTCGGTAATACTGTTTTTTTTTTTTAATTTTTCCACAATGTTTTAGGATCCCTGATTTGGCCATTGATATTGAACTTGAAATATGCTACTTTTTCTTTAAATACGGAAGTTACCACCAGAGATTTCAGATCTTAGATAAGACATAAGCTGGAGGCCAAACGAAGATTGCGAAGGCAGCTTCATTTGAGTAAATCGGAAGAGGACAGAAGGGATTTTAATAAAACCGCAAGAGAATTGAAGGAGCTCATTCATGACAATCAAAATACTTCGGTCCAAGAAAAACTCTCAACATTGTCAGTGCGAAAACAGGATAACTATTCGCTGTGGAAAATAACCAAAAACTTTAAGAGGCCAAAGAATTTTGTACTCCCGCTTAGGCAATCTAATGGATCTTGGGTCAGAAAAGCAAGCGACAAGGCGAAAGTTTTTGCAAAACACCTTTCTGCCGTATTCACTCCGAATGACTCATTGATGACTGACTTTGAAGAGGAAGTGGATAATTTTCTTAGTAGCGATCAACAACTATCACCTGTACTTAAACTGGTAACGCCGAGAGAACTGACACGCACAATAAGAAATCTAGAGAATAATAAAAGTCTTGGTTACGATCTCATCACAGGTGAAATTCTCAAGCATTTACCTAGAAAAATCATAGTATTTCTAACTATGCTGTTCAATGCTGCCTTTCGACTACTATACTACCCAAAAATGTATGATAGCGAAGCCAGGGAAACCGCCAACTGAACCAAGCTTATACAGACCCCTAAGCCTCCTTCCAATCATATCGAAGGTGTTTTAGAAAATATTTCTGCGAAGATTAAAACCAGTCCTTGACGAGAAAGTGATAATACCAGACCATCAATTTGGATTTCGTGAAAAGCACACGACAGTAGAACAAGTACACAGAGTGGTCCACAAAATCAGACAGTCGTTGGAAAATAAAGAATACTGTTCTGCGGTGTTCTTGGATATCCAACAGGCATTCGACAGGGTCTGGCACAAGGGACTTTTGTATAAAAATTAAATCTCTTCTACCTAACTCTTTTTACATGATTTTAAAATCCTACTTGTCCTATTTCAAGTTAAGTACGAGGAAGAACTGTCTGATCTGTACGAAATGAAGGCTTCAGTCCCACAAGGCTCTGTGCTCGGGCCTATATTCTACTCAATCTTTACTGCCTAATTCTGATGACGTAGTAACGGCGACCTATGCAGACGACACCGCATGCCTTGCAAGTGACAAAGATTCGACTCAAGCATCCCAGAAATTACAAGTCCAGTTGAATAAAATTGATCTTTGGCTGAAGAAATGGAGAATTGTAGTCTCCATTTCTTCAGCCAAAGATCAATTTTATTCAACTAGTATAACTAAATCAGTTCAAGTGACTTTCACTCTCCGAAAGGGTGATTGTGCCCCAGTGTACATGGAAAACAAACCACTGCCAAACACAGTAAAATACCTGGGCCTACATCTAGACAGAAGGCTTACCTGGGCCAACCATATTAAGGCCAAGAAAAAGGCAGCTACCATTGAAATGAAAAGTCTATAACCTGGCTCTTAGGAAGACAATCAAAATTATCCAGTAGAAACAAAATACTTCTTTACAAAGCTATAGTTAAACCTATCTGGACTTACGGAATAGAACTCTGGGGATCAGCTAGTCATTCCAATATCGAAATTTTGCAAAGGTTCCAAAATGTAGCCCTAAGAACAATCGCAATAGCACCTTGGTTTGTCAGAAACATAGAAATACACAACCACTTAAAGATACCAACAGTGAAAGAAAAAATATGCGAAAAAAGCAAAACAAACAGAGACTGAGCAAACACAGCAATGTCTTAGCCAAGAACCTTCTAAACAGACAACGGGATATTACCCTCCTAAAAAGATGGCAAATCCTAAACTTGGACCAGCGACAGTGAACATTTTAAGTTGTTACAGTACTGAACCACATACTGTGAATGTTTAATGGAACATCACAAAATAATCTCAAACAAAGAATCTGTCTGATTATGGCTAGATAGCCGAACGCAGATAAAAGGAGAACGCAAAAAAAAAACAATACAATTCAGAAAACAGTTTCAAAAAATGTATGTCTAGTGTCTAGTGTGTCTACTAATAGCGCTTCCCTGACAACTAGTCGAGGTCCAAAAGATTCTTACAGCATTTATTGATTAATCTTTTCGTTGGTTTCAACATAAAAAGTGTAGTTGTGAACAAAATCAACTTCATTTTATACTTGGAAGACAAATAGAATAATTATGTTTGTGTGAATTTTGTTGCCATGCCAGTTATATGAGACCGGGTGCACTGAAGCATGTTTTTAATTAATTAACGCGTTTCAATGTCAAAACTTCCGTTTAGTCGATGTAATTCCTACATACAATTTTATGTTCTAAATATACATAGGTACTAGGTACAAAGTAAGTGTTCATATAAAGTTAGAGGAATTAGGTACCTCTTAAAATATCCGCATTGAGAAAGTAAAACTGATTTTATATTTCCTTAAAAAAATGTGACATCTACCAACCGCGTGGTGGATTATAATCCACCACGCGGGCCCGGTGCGGATTGGTATGGCTATAGCCCATACGCAAAATACACGCTTTGACGTGGAGTGGCGGACATCAGCCCGTTGTACAATACAATACAATACAAAAATGATTTTCACGGCTATATACACCCACTGCAGGGTTTAGGCTTCTCTTAGCTTGTGCCAAACTTTACGTTCTCGTACCAGTGCACAGTGTCATCCAGGCCCGGCAGTCTCGACAGAGATAACGACAAAATCGCTAACTTTCGATCGCTGATTACTAACGTATAAATTCGGTTGCAATAATGATGCTTGCGAATAATGAAAATCTCTACATACTAGACGCATTTCTCGTGAGCATAATTATTGCAACAAACTTTATTCGTTAGTAATCAGCGCTCGAAAGTTAGCGATTTTGTCGTTATCTCTGTCGAGACTGCCGGCCCAGGATATTCCCGTCCGTCTGCCCATCACATATTAACAGATCAAAGAAACATTTTTTGTTTTCAAAAGGCAAAGTAACAATAAAAAAAGTGTCACTCATATCTTGAGGTCAAGTCATACAATTTAAACTTGACCTCTATTTTAAACCACAAAGAGAATACGTTTATTTAATTTTGAATATTTGCCACCTGCTCGTAACTTCGCACGGTTTTAATTTCATGAAACATCAAGTTCAGGGCTTGTTAACGTTACGTACCAATTAACAAAATAATAACCGTTATTAATTTCCAATGTGATACCACTAACGTTATATAAGATATAACGATACTTGGGAACATTACCAGTAATGTTATGTTAATTAACGTTAAATTAAAACGTTAATCTTGATTCAAGATTTCGTTTATGTAAAACTACGTAAGTTTATTATTAGCTGTTGCTCGCGACCTTCCTCCACTTGAAATGATTATAAAAATCCCTTCGGCAGGCCGCAGAAGGAGGTAGATTTCGAAGAAGGATTCATCCATATTTACATTGTAAATTTATATTCTTTTTTTTAGGGTGGTCAATAAGGGGGCCAATTTTTCATTATTTTTGCGATAGAACGGACCATTTTCGAGATATAAGCAAATTAAGAATTAGAACCAGCTACGACTTCATGACGCGCGCTCGCTACGCTCGCATTTTACGTTACACACCCACTTTCTGTAACAAATGTCGCCGTCGCTCCGCCGGCCTTCGGCCTACGCTCCTCATGCCAGCTAGCAAGACTTTAGAACAATTTATTTTCAAACAACTGCAGTCTGCAAGGCAACATCCGATGACTAACGCTGACGGCTGACAAACAGAGCCCCGATTCTCTTATTGCAATAGTGTCACGATAGTCTTTCTTTGATCTCATAATTGTTCATTTTGACAAGTTTAGTGATCTACTAACATCATGGCGTCATTATGACTATCCAATGAACAATCACGGACATTGCATTGAAAGAAATAGCTTATAATAGTAGTCTTGTACATAATGACAAATGAATGACTTACGCGGTAATCTGCCAACAGTTTGACAGTTCCTTTGAGAATTAGAGCGGAAATTTGCTCAATTAGCACTATTTTATATTGCAATCTTTATAGGCTTCTCTAATAAAGATAATTTAAAACACTAATTGTAAGAAAATAAATGTAAACACCGGCCACTAGAAATAAAAACAAACAAACAAAGTAGAAATGTCACATTTGACTTTGACAGCTAAACAGATACAATGAGTTGGATAGTTGCACATTTATCCACGTTCCACATTACTTTTTATGTTTTTTGCTATTTACGAACTTCTTACTACTTCAGATTGCTTTTATCACACTTAATTAATATGTAAAAATATATATAAATGAAATCTGGCACGAATAACAGTTTAAATTTAATAGTATATTTTCGAAAATCATTTCTAATAACAGGTTTTTTATTAATGGCAATACAACAATGTCATTCAAACACAATTACGAGACCATTGATCGAACCACTATGATGAATTTAGCAGATTACGAACTTTAAGCAAAATGGCAATAGCGATCCCATTGTCATTCATCAACAATTATGGGATCAATGAAAGACTATCATGACACTATTGTAATAGCAGAATCGGGGCCCTGATGGCTTGGCGCGCTTTTTGGTGTCGCTTCACGTTCCGTTCTACAAAAAAAAAGTTATGTTTTTGTAAAAATATCAATGTATTCATTTGCGTATTAATCAGCAATCAATTACCTATTGTGCACATATAATACACACCAAAAGTATGTGAATATGTAAAAATAAAATTATATTTTTGTAAAAACATGTACACTTCCACAGTCAACGGCACGTGAAATGTCCACTTTGACGTCTACCATGGCAAATGATGTCCTTTTTTCCAAGTGGTATAGAAACTTTAACTATTTAAATCTCGTAAACCGTGGGCGTCCGACTATTGAAAATTTGTATAAAGAGTTGTACTTATGTGTACAATCTACAAAAAAAAAATGAATTTTGAAATCGTTGTCCTGTAAGGAAAGTTTTTCCTTTTTAAATCCTCTCAAGAGTTTAGCATGGAAACGCCCTCAATTTTTTAGTTACTTTTTTTTATTTCGAAAACTATAAGTTTTATCGCTAAACTTTAAACGTAACAATTGTAAAGTAAATAATTTTCTTTCAAAAAAAAAATATTTGCGACGCTCAAAATGTTCAGCGTTTCGGAGATATCATTTTTTTCGCAAATTTTTTGGAAATTTCAACTCCCTTCCCAATTTAGGGGTTGCATCAAAAAAGTTTTAATTTACAGTTGTCCGTATTCTTACTCAGAATGATAAAAATGTAAAACGGTTCAAAAATTTTCTATAGGAAAAAAGTTATGGCCAAAAAACTGATTTTAGAAAAACCGCCCCCCCGCCACCCCCCATGGACAAATTCCGCCCATTCACGAACTTAACCTAAGTTTAGACATTTTCGATTTTTTGGCCAAGTTTGAAAGCAATCGGTTCATAATTGCGACCTGTAGAGTGTGGCTAAATTTTGCTTGTCACCCATATACATTCGTATACATATCCACGTCTTTAGGTGAGAGACCAATAGGTAGTTTTTTTTTTTGAGGAAATCTACCTAAATATTACTTCCCTATTTGAATCGGATTTAGTTATCAGTTTCAAGGGTTTTCTGTTTTTTGGACGGACTCCTACCTATTTTTTTTTTACAAAATGGAGTAGCCTAAGTTATTCCTTATAACTTTAGCTATCTGCCAAAAAACGTCAGAATCGAACCAGCCGCTGAACAAACAGACTGACAGAGAGACGGACAGAAAAAAAAAAGTTTTTGGGAATAGGTACCGCTATAAAATCTCTAAAGGTTCGTACACTTCGTACAGACCGGTAACGACGGCGGCGGACTCTGGACAATGACATCTACATTTTAACGTGTTTCACAATTTTATGTCACCGTAAAATTGTGAAACAGGTTAAAATGTAATCTCTCTAGCGAGATTGTAAACTCTCGAAATATTGTCAACTGCTTACGTTATAACGCATTATTTTTCGGTAGATTGTAATCTATCGAAGTGAATCCGTAATATTGTGAAATGCATGCGACGGAAGTAACTCTGCCCCCATAATCGGGACTTGGGGCACCCCCACCTTATATTAGATAAGTTCCTTTAAACCCGGTAGTAGGAGGTAAGTAGTAGTAGGTAGGTAGTAGTAGGTAGGGAGGTAGTAGTAACTAGGTAGTAGTAGGTAGGTAGTAGTAACTAGGTAGTAGGCCGGGGTACAGCTAGTTTCCAGTGCCCAGATCAGCAATTTTCCGTACCGTGTTCACTGAATCATCATCATTAATTATGGTGGAAACCGCATCATGTGCATGTGGTTTCCACCAGTTGCGTAGTTTACGAGATGCACGCAGTCGCAAAGATGTACAAGCAACTAAAGTTGTTTATAATCTATATCTACATCTATACTCTATACTTATAATAAAATCGTAGAGACCAAAAAATCTGTACATTGAAGATTTAAAAAAAAAACCGAACAGGGTGACTTAAAATAAGTAACTGAACATATTAAAACCATTTTTTAAATTTTTGTCTGTTGGTCTGTTTGTTTGTTTGTTTGTTGGACCGCGCATCACGTAAAAACTAGTGAAGGGATTTTGATGAAATGTTCACAAATCTATTTAAATAAATTCAGAATAACATTTAGGCTATAGAAATTTTGCAAAAAAATGGAAAACGGGGGTGAAAAGAGTTTCTGTTTTTTTTTAATTGTTCTAGAATCATGAAACTCAGAGTAAATACTTATTATTAAAAATAAAGAAATACCTATTTCAGCATTTTTTTAAAATCTCACCCAGAGACGTAAAAAGGAGGGTTTTGTGTTTAAAATTAATTAACTTCATACACCTATAGAATAAAATCCAATGAAGTGTAAACCTTTAAAAGTTGCTACATATACTTCAAATCTAATACAGGTAATTACGATTTCTCACTTTCCTTGAAAATTGATTTTTGCGCTGAATATTGAATGTAATACGCACAAAATAGCGATTTCATGACTGACGATTTAGCTTTAGTGACTCATGGATCAACGCACAGCCTAAACCGCTGATCGTAGAGACCTGAAACTAGCAGGTCGTGTTCTTTATATGATGTAGGCACCCGATATGAAAGAATTTTCCAGGATTGTACATACGTAAGGGGGTGAAAAGGGGGGCAAGTATGAGACAACGTGATTGCTCGGTCCAATCTACTTGAAATTTTGCATAAACCTTTTTAACAGAATTGATGGAAGACGTGTTTCGTATTTTATTGAAATTAACCCCTAACGGGGTTAAAAAAGGGTAGACAATTATTTTGGTAATGGCGGTGATTTGCTTCGTAGTTAATCAATACTCAAAGCTTTTGATTTAAATTAGGTACATTTTATTTTGACACATGTTTGAAAACTCAATCCGACTTTATTCAAAAAAGGTTGAACTCACATAAAACCTTGGAGCACGTTTTAAGACACGGCCTCATAGGGACGTAGAGTTAGAAATTTAAAATGGATAATTTAAACATTTTGGTTTCAAAATTGTCACCAAAGGTATGTTATAGACAGCAGCTATA
Organism: Xestia ashworthii; assembly: GCA_950022955.1. NCBI lineage: Eukaryota > Metazoa > Arthropoda > Insecta > Lepidoptera > Noctuidae > Xestia > Xestia ashworthii. The sequence continues at coordinate 23,340,321 of OX465550.1, forward strand.
TCGTGTTTCGGCTCATTTCATGCACTCCGATAAGAACTTTAGACCTGGCTGGAGTATGGCTGTCATTAACGGTCAAACGATGGGGACAAAAGGCAGTTGCAAGAAATCCTCAACTGTTTACAGCAGTTATATCGTGTCCCGGTTTATTGCATGCAACTTGACGAGAACTTTCGACCTAGCTGGAGCATGACTGTCATCAAGTGTCTAAGGAAGCAAACGTAAATGATAATACAGTAAATTTTATTTCAGATCAAATACAATCCATGTATGTATTAACCTAATGTTAGTAAAAAAAAAAGTAAAAATAAGAAACACACTATATACAAAATAGATACGACTTACTGTGTGTGCAGCCGTATCTAGTGAGCTGTCGAGGGAAGCCCTTATTTGGAAAACCATAAGTAGAATATATGAGCGATTAATGCAAAGATTTCCGAGAAAATAAATTGTTACCTACTTGAATCTACACTAATATTATAAAGCTGAAGAGTTTATTTGTTTGGTTCGTGGTCATTGCAAGCGCTGCATAACGCGGTTAAAGTTACACAGCAATAACGTACGAAGGAATTGTTCCTCTTAAGCATTTAAAAAAAATGTCCGCGATAGCATGTCTATTTTTTAAGCTTGACTCACACTTTCTCTAACCCTCACTCGCAGACGAAGTTGCGCGGGTCAGCTAGTACAAAATAGTTTCCCGAATAACCTCTCACATTCACGGTCTCATAACCATTGCACAACACAGATACTGTTTTGATAAAAATATTCGAATCTAATTAAGTAAGCTGAGCTGTTCTATTTTGGAAAAAGAAAAAAAAAAGCAACCCACCACCGAGGTCTTGACTAAAGGCCAGACTTTCATCTTTCATCTAAATATAGCAAGTCGGCAACTATCTAATATTATTACATTGGATTTCAATCGATGTGCTGTCATAATTATTTTTTGGATATTAAAGTTCAACACAAGAACTTTCATTGAATTACAATATAAATTAATCGTCGCAATTATCTTTTTAATTTATGATGTATAATTATTATGTCTGTAGTTCCACTGATCCCCCATTGATAGATACCGGAGAGATTAGAGACCTTAACTTCTACTTTCATTTAAGAAAATATCAGGATTATCAGGGCCTCGATTCTGCTGTTACAATAGTGTCAGAGTATTCGACCATTGATTTCATAATGATCAAGTTCTGTCAAATTTTGACAAGTTTATTAATTCTACTATCATAATGGCGCCATTATGACTTCTCAATGAGCCACCACTGACACTCCATTGAAAGAAATGTCATAGAATATTAATCTCGTACATGAAATCTGGCATGAATAAATGTTCGCATTTAGTAGTAGATTTCGAAAACCATTTGTACTAAGGGTTTCATAATAACGACAATACGACAAATTTTATTACGAGACCATTGACCGACTATTGTGAATTTAGCAGATTACGAACTTTAAGCAAAATGACAATGGGCTGAGAATGGAATCGTGTTGGAGTGACGAATTTATTAAAATAGCAGAATTAGGCCCCTGGTACGTTGTAAATAAAAAGGAAATAAACCTCTTTAGTAAATTGAGCCCGCTCATTTGAGACCCGGGATCAGTTTAATAAATTAATACTTTTAAGTCATTTTCTTTATTATATTGGACCCGCTGTAAAATAAAATAAAAAAACTTTTTTGCAAAAAATAAAACCGACTTCAAAAAGAAAAAGTGAAAAATAACTTTAGCTTCTGAAGTCGGTGACGTTTGTATGATTGATTTAATTTTTTTGTCACCGACTTCAGAAGCTAAAGTTATTTTTCACTTTTTCTTTTTGAAGTCGGTTTTATTTTTTGCAAAAAAGTTTTTATTTTTCACTTTTTAGTGGTTCACATGGAAAGTGCATACCGTTACAATTACAACAAGCCCAAACACGACTAGGATACATTGTCTCATTATGGAGTTCCGTGACTCTTGGCTTCATCATCAGATCTGATGGTAGAATGGTTCTTATCAAACGCAAATGCTTCACTTGTTGTAGAAAATATAAAAATTGCTGTACGTTATCCTATAAAATTTGAAGAGTTCCCTCGATTTCGCCAAGATTCCATCATCAGATCCCGACTTGGCGACTATGGGACCAACTTGGAAGTATACCCTTTCAAACAAAAAAAGAATTTTTCAAATCGGTTTAGGCGTCTTCGAGTAATCGGGTAACATACATAAAAAAAAAAAAAAAAAAAAAAAAAAAATACATACAGTCGAATAGAGAACCTCCTCCTTTTTGGAAGTCGGTTAAAAATAGAATCCTGTTGCACCCACCCTATTTTTAACATAGTATGGGATCGACTAGTGTTAGTACAGCTGTGGCCTGTGCTAGTTTACTTACGAACAGTGCTTTAATATTATAGACAGCAAATCATTTAAGACAGCATATCTATCGTTAAGCTGGTGAATCCAAGAAGGTATTTATTCCTAGAAGACCGTACCTACCCAGAATTATTGAAATGCACACCACCTTGAGCTCATGCCAGCCTGGTACTTCTTGGGGAACATAATTATCTCAAGATAAAGGACCATTACTTGACTTTAGCCACCCATATCAAGGTTCTCAAGATGTCGGATGTCGTGAGCGCTTCATCAGAGAAGTTAACTGTTTAGCCACGATTTGAGGTTAAACTGCGGTTAGGGTTTACCATTGGAGTTAACCATAGATGAACCTACATTTAGTTTTGTTTGGTTAACAGGTAAATATTACATAAGTACAAGTTATAGACACTTTCATAGAATGCATAAATGATCAGCTTTACCTCATGTTAATAAGTTTTGCGGTTAGCCTTGGTTTGAACCAAAATAATCCAATATTGACAATCGTTCAGCTTTAGATAAATTGCCCATTGAGTAATTTTTAACAAAATTAATGGAAAATTGTTATTGTTTTAATACTAGGAAAAGGTAATCAGTAATATGTGTATGTTTAGGTCGAATTCCTGTCTAACCGGATGCATCTGTAAGTATACCACCAGTATTTTACATGGAGCGACTGACTAACTGACGTTCCTCGGTAAGACTGCTTGTTACACTTTCAGGCCGCTAATAACTACCTGTATAACGTCTCTCAAAACAAATGACAGCCGGCACCATTGGCTTAGCGTGTTTTCCGAGGCACGACTTGAACTTGGTATTTATAATGCGTGTTCACCCGTCCACAGACCAACCTAGCCAAGCACGGCTTAACCTATCGTTCTAGCCGAGCGGCTGTTATTAATTAGCAACGAGCTCCTCTCCTTCAGATACCTATAGTTACTGAAATAGGTATCTATAGTACTTAATAGGTATCTTTCTCTTATCTTCCCCTGAATACTGAAACGTCACTCAAAATTTAATGGCTGCTTAACATTTGAGCAGCTCCTAAACTTTAAATTTTGGATGGCCAAACGTAACTATTGTGTAGTTTGAGTGACGTTTCAGTATTCAGGGAGTATCCTATGAGTAAAATCCTGAACAATTACCGAAGTCCACGCGGGCTAAGCTGCAGGAATAAATTATACTCCACAATTTTTTTTCAGTACACATTATTGAGCCGACATAATTATGCAAGAAATAACCTATTTTTAAACGTTTGCACTGCGCGCGCGCACACACCATATTTCATAAGAAAAGCTTATTATAATATACATACACCTTACCTAAGCGAGCCTACATGACTTTTTCTTAATTGCTTAACTTTTTAAACAAATTATTTACGACAGTGCAAACTTGGCCCCAATTAGTACATAAGAGCAAATGAATTTGAAATATGAGGTGCAGTATTTAGTTTATCTTAACAATTTGCTGAGTTCTTTTTTAAATGTATAATATTAAAACATCAATACGATTTGTAAACTTTGTAATACTGCATGCCTCATTGGTCTAGTAGTTGCTAGTGCAACTGCTAACTATGAGGTCCTGAGTTCGATTTACAACACGCGGACTTAAAGAAATTCGCATATTATATGTTCGACCTATTTCAATTCCTTATGAATAGGCATAAGGCGAACCGGAAGACGTTGCGTTGGAAGGCTTCCCACTAGGTGGACCGATGACCTGGGCCTTGTTTTATGAAGCTGACAATCCGACATAATTAATATATGTCAATAAATGACAAAATTGCAGAATTTTCGCGCTTAGGCTCTTTTATGAACGTGACATAATTATATGTCAAAAAGCGACATTCCTGACAATTGTCGGTGACATTATGTCGGATTGTCGTGACAATTATGGCAACTTTTGACATATATTTGCAAAGAAGTTTGTTTCTCAATTGTATTGTACTGTATTGTACAACGGGCTTGTGTCCGCAACTCCACGTCAAAGCGCGTATTTTGCGTGTGGGCTATAATCCACCACGTGGGCCCAGTGCGGGTTGGTAGATGTCACATGTCTTCGAATTTTTGGTTCTAGGACATGCCGGTTTCCTCACGATGTTTCCTTCACCGTTTTGAGAGCAGTGGTGATGAAATAAATTACACAAAGTAATGCGCCTGCCTGGGTTCGAACCCACGACTTACTGTTCGTAAGTCGACGCCGCCACCACTGGGCCACCCACCGCTGCTCTCTGTTTTGTTTCTCAAGCTAAGTAAATGAGGGTATAATAGAAAAAGTATTAACAAAGTAAAAGAATGAATCAATCGGTATTGCAACTTCGATAGTTTGTTAGAAACACAACTTTTCTTTGTTTGGTAAAACTGAAATGCACAAAAAGCTCACACTTATTGGCCTGATTTAAAAAAATAAAAACATACTCTTTGGGAAGTTTACGAGTAGCAACGAACTTTTACCTACGACTTAGGTAAAAGTAAAAAATTGAAAGAAATTGCATATTTAACAACTCATGGCATTAGGTGTTTTTAATAAGGATTGGAAATACCTTCGTGACACTACTGTGATCCACAATCCATCAAATGCAAAGGTGTCAGTGCTAGACTTGTGCTTGTATCATGTTCAGGTTGTTGACCAATTTTATTAAGGCTGATGCTCCAAGGTAGCCCGCGAAATTCAAATTTTCTTACGTTCTTTGCAATTTGCAGGCTGGTGGTAGGTTGTATGTAGGAACGACTTTGACCTTGAAAAAATCGTTCCTCGACTTATATGAACTTAGAGGGTTGTATTGATGATTTTGATGGTTATAATTCTGTAACTACATACATCTTACAGTCGCGAACGATATTTTCATCAATACAACTTATCACTGTCCTGCTAATTGCAGAAAACGTAAGAAATTTTGAATTTCGCGGTCTGCCCTGACGCTTCCCCTTAATTAAATATTCTACGGTAGTTTTACATACCCAAAATTTTTCTTTTAAACAAAAATCTGTTATTAAGAACGAAAAATTAATTCTGCTTTTAAACGATCGTCGCCGTCTTTGCTTCCTCATTTGTATTAATTTGTCCAAATATTCGTCATCACTACTCTCACTGCTCGATGTAAGTACCATGCCATTAATTAATTCAGAAATCATACTGTTCGGATATAAGTCTTTTCTCATCGAAAATCGCTTTTGACTTTTAAAAAATGTTTCCTCGTGACTGTATTCCGAACTTACGTCATGTATTACGAGGAGAGTCTGAATTCTAGGCTCTCCCATAACCATCACTATCTGCCGAGCTTTTTCCCAACTATGTTGGGGTCGGCTTCCAGTCTAAACGGGTGCAGCTGAATACCAGTATTTTACATGGAGCGACCTTTCTGACCTCCACAACAAACTTAGTGTAATACGGATTATAATAATTCTAGACTTTCTGCTGCTACTAAAAATTAAACACACTCGGGTGAACTGAACATCAAACCTAGCACATCTGCCGCAGTCGCAGTTTGGACAAAAACAAAGATGCTGGTGGAACCTTGCCCTTTTTAGATACGGTCACAAGACTAACGAAAATAATCTAAATAACAAAGTAGATGAGTAACTAACTAATTAAGTATGAAAGTTGATTTTTATTAATAGATTTTAGTATGTCATGGTTACTGCACCTAGCACACCTTACGTGCAACGATGCAATTCCGAAGTCAAAAATAATTTAAAAATGCATCAATCATTGTAAGTGTAATTTATTGATTTAAAATATACAATTATTGTTTTGCATGTAAGAAAAGTGTGGACATGTTTAATTAAAGATATGGTTTAGACCTTGGGTGTCAAACTTAATTTTATGGAAGGCCTAGTTTAATATTTTCAACCGACTTTTCAACGAAAAATAACCTTTTCACTTCTCATGCTCTAAAAGTACGCCATTATAGCCCTACGAAGCGGGATTAAAGTGACCGTTTATTCCCTAGGGAGTAAAAAGTAATTTAAAAATGGAACGATGTTTTACTCTGAAACATGGTCACAAAACAGTAAGTAACTTTTTTTTTTAATGGATCAAAGGTATTATTTAAATTTCGAATTGGCTTGCAAACAGAAAGCGGTTTATTGAAAAAAAAAAAAAACAAACGAACTCTTCAACGCGAGAAAAATTATTGTTGTTTGTGTGCATCGATGATTTTGAAAAGTATATGCAATGCCTCTGTTGCTAGCCGCTGCAGTGATGTAGGTACTAATTATCTGTGGAGTGTGGATCATCTTCAATGCGACAATGTTGACAGTTTGTGTTGTGTTTTAAATTGTTAATCTGTGACTGACCTGATAGAAGAAAAAAATGACCGCTCAGTTCAGAATTTTTGTCGGGTGTAAATTTGTTCGGTTTTAAATGACTGTTTTTCTCGCACTCGAAGTGAAAAGTACAGTTTGCACCTCGAGACTAAACGCCAACTTAATATACCCTCGCTTTTTAATGACTCCCTCGTAAGCTCGGGAGTCAAACCACCTCGGGTATATAATGGCTTCGTTTAGTCCCTCGTTATAAAATATACTATTTCATCCCCCAATCTCGGAAAGAGTATTTTTGCTCTTCGATATCTAAGTGCAAAAGCCGTTTTTATCGTCTAGACGATAAAGTAAATTTGAATTTAGAAGATCGTGTGCACTAAGTATGTGAATTCAAAACATAATTAAACTTATTTACTTCTACCTCCATGGTGCCGAATTTATATGTTTTTTTTAATTTGTTAATAACTCAGACTCGGAACCTTCTTGGTGTACTTTTTTTTAATTTGTTTTGCGCGCGCCATTTTCTTTTCACGTCATTTTGTTAACACCATAAGTTAAAAACAAGGAACTTGAAAACAAGTGAAAAACCTAATATGACCACTCATTATCTAGCGACGAGGAAGTTTATTTGACGCCAACAGAATTAACTGAATTTGTTAATAATGCGCAATTTTTTTTTATTGCGTTTAGTCATTTCTTCGCTGAGGGGGGATGCTAAGTTACGTGTTGCACTCGAGTGCAAAGATTTTTCACCTCGTGCTCTTTTGATTCCCTCGCTAACGCTCAAGACTCTAATTTTAGAATCTTTCGCTTGCTCGGTCATCAAAATTGAGCACGCGGTTAAAAATAAACTTTGCACTCTTGTATAACAAATAACTATTGATTTAGTTTTTTTGTAACCGACTTCTGAAGCTAAACTTGTTTTTCACTTTTCCGTGTTTTTGAAGTCGGTTTTATTTTTAGGGTTTCGTAGCCAAATGGCAAAAAACGGAACCCTTATGGATTCGTCATGTCTGTCTGTCTATCCGTCCTATAACCCGTCCGTGTCCGTCCGTTTTTCGAAACTATAAGAACTACTTATGCTGTTGAAACTTGGTACTTAGGTAGATGTATTCTGTGAACCGCATTAAGATTTTCACACAAAAATAGAAAAAAAAAACAATAAACTTTGGGTTCCCCATACTTAGAACTGAAACAATTTTTTTTTTCATCAATCCCTTACGTGTGGGGTAACTATGGATAGGTCTTTAAAAATGATATTGAGGTTTCTAATATCAGTTTTTTTTTCTAAACTGAATAGTTTGCGAAAAGAGACACTTCCAAAGTGGTAAAATGTGTGCCCCCCCCCCCTGTAACTTATAAAATAAGAGAATGATAAAACAAAAACAAATATAAATGATGCACATTACCATGTAAACTTGCACCGAAAGTTGGTTTGAACGAGATCTAGTCAGCAGTTTTTTTAACACTTCATAAATCGTAAACCGCAATTTACCTTTCATTCAATCAACTCATTATACACTTGCGTGCAAAAAAATCGGTCCACCCCTTTATTTTCTGTTTGAGAGACGATGTTTCAAAAATTATAATTAATCATGTACTTAATTATTTTATAGTATGTGAAAGTGCACAGAAAGTATCCCGTAAAAAGGGAGAGCGATTTGCGCAAGCTTGCATTGAGGAAAGAGTAGCATCTGGAGGAGGTTCATGGATAGTTTGGGGCGGCATCTTTTTGGATGAATAAAATGAAACTTGCACTTTGACTGCCCACCGCTACATTCAGGAGGTGCTGGAACAGCATGTTGTGCCATACGCTGGTTTTGTAGACGAAGGATCCATGCTCATGCAGGATAATGCTAGGCCACATGTTGCCGCATCAGTTCGCCAGTATCTACACGAGTTCCAAATTCCTGTTTTGGAGTGGCCAACAAGGCGCCCTGACCTTACTCCCATAGAACACATATGGTATGAGCTTAAAAGAAGTGTCAGGGCTAGGACTCATACTGCAGGAACTCAAAGAGGCTATCCAAGAGGTTTGGGACGGTACCCTTCAGGAATTCGTCGTAAAATGGAAAATGTCGATGAAAAACCGTATGACAGCTACAATTAGGGCAAGGGATGGCAATGCGAGCTATTGAAACCGATTTATTTGTTGTTTTTTTGCGTGAAATCTTTATATTCTTCTTTAATCAGCGAATAAAAATGATCCAAAACTTATATTGTCACTTACGGGATATCTTCCGGGATATAATTTATTGTTTTGAGCTCCCGATATTTCGACGCTGTTGCAAGCGCCATGATCGCGGGTTGACTGCGGAAGATATCCCGTAAGTGACAATATAAGTTTAGTTTTAAACCGTGAAAGCCTAAAAACAGTGTTTACAAAATGATCCTTTTGAAACCGTTTTTTGTTTTAGGCCTGATAGGTTAGAAAATAATTAAGCTTCAGTTTTCAATAAGATAATTGATACCTTACCTTTTCATCTTGTTCCAAGTGAAAGAGCACGGGGTGGTCAATTTTTTTGAGCGTAAGTGTATTTGAGTTGCTGCTACGGAACCCTTCATGGGCGAGTTCGACTCGCACTTGGCCGCTTTTTTGTTGTAGCTGCAGCGGGCCAAAAGAAATTTTTTTTACCGCGCACGTCATTATGTACGAGATTACTATTTTAAGCCTTTTCTTTCAATTGAGTGTCAGTGGTTGACCATTGGAAAGTCATAATGATGCCTTAATATTAGTAGATCACCAAACTTGTAGAAATGAACAATTATGAGATCAATGATAGGCCATTGTGACACTATTGCAATAGCAGATTTGGTTAAAATATCGCTCTACCAATCTACCAGCGTTATTTGAACCGTAATAAAATCGGTAGATACACTAGACATTTGAAATTATAGTCTGACTTATCCCATTTAAAATACGTTGACCTTAGGTATATTATATTATACTTCCTACCTTCACTAAAGTTAAACTAGGCTAATTAAGTATTTAATACTGTGGTATCTGTTAAATTAGCAACTCTATTTGTGGGGGTTCAAACTTCGTTTGAAATACTGTTAGAATAAAGTTCTAATCAGCTTGCACTACAAAGTGGTTGTTACGTCAGTCACAGTGGGTCGAATAGTGCGAAATGAGTGGTTTTTATTTAATTGTAGCCTAATAAATCATTCGATCACAATTCCAATTGTACACTTTGTGAAGAAAATAGCGACAAATATTTGTGTGCCGTTTAGGAGTAGTTACGATATTTCAGAGAAAAAATGCTTTACTTTGAACATGTTTTTCACATAGTAATAATAAAGTTAGAATTATTTTAACTGTACAAATTAAAGTTTAATAAGCAACATATTTTTTTGCACGTTTATATTCACTCATCAAAGAGGAGTTCCATGGAGAAAACCTCTCGTTAGCAGATACCACCCCCTTACGCACTTATTTACAACTAGGATTTATTCTAGAATTACTGTTATCACAATAAGTACATAAAAAGATAAAAAGAGGTTTATCTTTATATCCCATCGGATAGAGGTTTGGAAGGAGAAGGGGAGGCCTTTGGCCAGCCGTGGGACACTCAATAGGGATATACTTAGGTCAACTATAGGTACCAACATAAGTACTTTGTTTATAATATTTTTTTTTTTTAATAATAAATAAGTTTAATAGGCTAGTTTCCACCATCAATAAATTGCAAAACTAATTAGTCCGTCAGTTAGAGTATTGGAAAATAATGGTCACTTATTTTTTGTTTTTGTAAATCACTGAGTACTGACAAAGATAAAACGCATCAAAACTCGGGAGTGGGGGCTCGTGACGTCACAACACACTAAAAACTATAGCACGGCGTGACGTATTGCGAATTTTAAAAGCGTCGTATCTTCGTCAATTTTGGTTTATGTAACAAAAGAAAAAATACGGGTCAAATATTTTTTATAATCTAAATGACGGACTAATTAGATTTTTTTAGGACACAAGCCTATGTAGGTATTGATAGAAAAAAAATATTGATATAATTTAGCTACAAAGTTGACTAATTAAAAAAATTCATTCGTAAAAATTAACGATATAATTGTCTCATACTAGATACATTTATATGTCTGATCCTGTGATGATGCAGCCAAAATATAATCGAAACACAAGCATTTTTGTTTGGCGTTGTGATCCTAGGGAGTTTGGTGTCGATGGGAGCGACAGTGATTGTGCGACACCTACTGGCTTAGGAACTGCGGGCCTAAAATGGCCGCTTTATCAGAATCATTTCTTATATGAATCACGAATTCTTAAAATGGACTTTATGTTTATGACAGTAAAGTCTATTTTAAGAATTTAAAATTTTTAACGTGTTTCATATTATTATTATGATTCTGCTAAAGCGGCCATTTTAGACCCCCTCCTCAGTGTTATAATCAAAGCCCGGAATACCTAGATTGATTTTATGTACTTGTGTCACGAACTGTCATAGAAATCATAACATGGATAAGCCTTTTTCCCGGGATTTCGTTTCAGTACTTACGGGATTAAATTAAATATTTTGAATGTATGAATCCTTAAACCACTACATATATAGAAAGTTAATATAACATTTTAAATTGATTTTTATAAATATAAATACTTACTAATATTATAAAAAAAGGAAAGGTTTGTACTTTTGTAATGGATTATAATTATGTATTAAAATTAAACCTTGCTTATCTTACTAAAATTATAAATGCAAAAGTTTGTAAGTTTGGATGTTTGCTGCTATTTCACATCAAAAAGGCTGAATCTATTGGATGAAATTTAAAATGGAGATTAGATTAACAAATAGATCACATTTTATTTTGAAAAATTCAAAAGTTTCCAGGAATAACTATAACTCTACTTTTTTTAAATGCACGCGGGTAAAGCCGCGGGCAGCAGCGAGTGCTTAGTGCTTGTCTTCATCGTACATGGTCCTAACAATTTTGAAATTCCGGAAAAATCTTTTTAAAATTCTGGAATCCCGGAATCCCGGAGGCATGTCCATATTAATATAAACGTTTCAGGTTATTGACCCCAAATCAATCTACCTATTCCGGGCTTTGGTTATAATTGAATTAGAATACCAGTTAATACTGAGTGTTTTCTTCAATATTGACTCTATTATTGTGAGATAACCCATTTGTAATTGACAATATACCTACATCGTGTGTGTTTTTATTTATTTTATTTTTACTTTTTATTGTTACACAAGGGTCGAAAGGAACCACGATAGTGGCGGTAAGTCCCCTCTTTGAGGAGTGGCTTGAGAGGCGCCACGGCGTCCTCACCTTCCGCCTGACGCAGGTCCTCACCGGACACGGAAGTTTCGGGAGGTACCTACACCGAATCGGGCGGGAGGAAACGCCCGGGTGTTTCCACTGCGAGGATCGACCGGAGGACACGGTGGAGGTCTGCCCTGCGTGGGCGGAGCAACGCCGTGTCCTCGTAGCGGCGATCGGCGGCGGTGGCCTCTCGCGTCCGGTCCTGGTTCAATCCATGGTCTGGAGCGAGACGGAATGGGAAGCCGTCACCTCCTTCTGCGAAGCAGTCATACTAGCGAAGGAGGTGGCGGAACGTGAGAGGAAGAGAGCCTCTCTTCCCAGCCGCCGCAGAAGACGCACCGGGCGTCGGGGGCCACGTGGTGGCTACCGGCCACCGTAGACGCGGCCGTCTAATGACGACAGGCCGTGTCGACGGCGGCGCGTTCGTGTTCCACGCGCGCCTCAAAGAGATCAGCATAAGGGGAGGGGCCCGCAAGGGCCGAAGCCTGCCGGGGTTGCGGGCCTGTTCGAAAGAGATACCGCGGCCCCGGAACATATAGAGCGAGGAAGGAACATGGATGGGTTTTAGTCAGTAAAAGTCTGACACTCCCTCTCGCTCCGCCCAGAGTGGGAGAAGTCATTTGATGATTTCCCATCCGAAAAAAAAAAAAAAAAAAAGGGTCGAAAGGAATCAATTCCCATACGAGGTATTTAGCCGCCCGAGTGCAGCGATGGCGGCTATAGTCCGAGTAGGAATTGATGTCTTTCACCCGAGTTTAAGCATTCTACTTTTTATTTGGAATATAAGAAAAGTAAAAAATAGTGGTTTTACTTTCTTATCTGCTCGCCACTTAATAAAGTCATTGTATGTATTTTTAATGTTCTGGCAAAAGATTTTCGATAACTGTATTTGCCTCGTCTTAAACAGAATCTGGGGTCAGCATTTCAGAATTACTTGAACTAATTATTAATAAGATATTGGAAAAAAAAAAACTCAGATTTCGATACAGCTTACAGAGTTACGTAGTATCACATGAGTAAGTAAAGTAGTTAGTATCTCTCCAAATTATTTATTCTATTTAAAATTTTAAATATGGAACACACCGTGTCACTGCCGCGGGCGGACCCGCTTAGTTTTTGTTTTTAATTCACACTGGCTGTTTATACACTCACAAAACCGCAGCTTTTTTTAAATTATGATAGATTTCTGTCTAGTCTGCCCTTTCTGTCCGATAGCAATCTGTTTTGTTTGTTTGATCCGAGTAGCTCGAGTAGTATAAATTTCAAAAATAGAACTAAATTCAGTTAGGTACAGCCGATTGTCTGACCGAATTTAGTTCTATTTTTGAAATGTCCACCCTAGAGAGGGAAGCAATTACTATGAGTCTTTACCGCCCAAAGTTGGGAAGTAGGTAGCACTTTCCACCCGCTACTCGGATCAAACAAACACTAAGTACTTTCTGAGTATGAGAAATGAAAAGTATATTATGTACGCGTTTATGTGCGCGTTGTGTGTGTACGCTTCTGCGCTTACATTTATGTAAGATATTCAGAATGACAACAGCCTGTAAATGTCCTTCCACAGCGACACCGACGTGATTGTTATCACAAAGAATAATGCATAATACTAAAATATTTACGCATTCATTTACCTCAAACACATATTTTTCGAAATAAGTGAACGAGAAAAAGTTTCGTAAGCAAGTACCTATGCATCTTTTCTTTCAATACTTCAAGGTGTGTAAACTTTTCGAAATTTAAATCTTGAAATAATGTGACATAACGAAAGTTACTGGAAAGTCAGGATGTGGAAAGGATAAGTAAATAACTAGAATAGTGAAGATCTAGATAAAAATTACGAAAAAGCAGACTGCATGAGTTTCAGAAACGTCAGAATGTAGTCAGGCAACAGACGAATGCCTGGCCTGTTGACCTTGTTATCCCACTGTTCCAAGTTAAAATGCAGTTTTTTAGAGTTTCATACCCGAAGGGTATATTCCCCGAGTCCCGGGATTTGGTTTTTAAGTAGGTAGTAAAATCATAAAAAAGTCTGTTTACGGACGATAGTTTAACGTGACAACGGCATAACAAAACATTGATGAAATGATTGCATACATACGCTCCGATCGTAACGTTACAATGAGCATAACGGGACAGAGCGTAACGGGACACTTTTTCGTGCGTGCAGCCGGCGTTCATCGATTTATTAGACGTTGTCACGTCAAAAACTATTCTCGCCTTCGGGACTAATGAAAGATTATACATACACTTCCTTTCTGACGGGTAAATATAAGAAGGACGGGATTAAGGATAGTATAATAAATAGATAAACTTGATTAATTAAACCACAATTTTTTTTTTTACGTAACCATTTCTTATTTAAGAATCAACAATCATTTAAACATTTTATTCTGAAGTTGTAGGTACAAAAACATATTACCATACAAATTATTTGTTCCTCAGAAAATCAAAACATTATCAAATAGAACAATTTGTATTTAAAATAAAATCTTAATTAAAATAATCAATACGCTTCAACAATACTCGTAATTCACTTATTTAAACAAATAGTATATTATTTGTTTAAATAAGTTACTTAATAATAAAATCCCGTAGTATCAGTCGGAATCCCGTAGAATATCCATAGTAACATCAATGTTTGCGGTCAATGAACCTAAATAGGTCTGTGATTCTGGTTTCTCTCGGGAGTGTTCTAAACAAATATCACATTTTTCTTGTATTAGAGTGTTAGACTCTTAATTAAAACACTCAAATCAATGATATTTCAGACTCAAATACAAGAAAAAAGACGTTGTCCGTTTACCTGCACTCTTGACGACCTGAACACTGTACAGCGCCTCTGCCGGTGTAATAAACGTGGCCACCCACCTATACTGGGCCCAAACCGTGTAGTTGGAAGCAACATCGATATGATAAGAGGAAGAAGTATCTTAGGTTAGTGACCCTGATAAATCCCTGCAATCCTAATTGAGGATTTGTTAGAAATTTTCGAACTCTTTAACGTTCATGTATGTCATATAAAGCCAAGTCAGAGGCCCATGGGCAGCATAAACATTCTGACACCAGCAGTGCAAGTATATACCTACCTAAGATCGATAGGACTCGATTAGATAGATTTGACAGTTATTCTCGATAAAATGAGTTTTTGCCTCCATAAAAACTCATTTTATCGAGAATAACTGTCAAATTTATCTAATCGAGTCCTATCGATCTTACGTACCTACTTGCACTGCAGGTGAGGTAGTGTTGAAATTTTGAACCGTTTATGTTATAAGCTAATGTTATTCTGATTAATTGAAAAAACAAACTGTTGATTTTATGGTGTTGACAGTTTGATTGTTGATGTTTTGGTTGTTGAAGTTGAGTAGGTACCCCACCCACTAACCACAAGATAAAGAAAACAAAGAAGAACGTTTATAATGTTTTTATTTGCTTGTGCAACTTTGACCGCTAATTATTGTCAGAAATGTAAGAATAATCTAATAAACTCGACTCTGAATGTTCTCTGTAATACTTACAATGCAATCATTTATCTACTCGTTATTTGCGTCTCATTATTTTCTGTTGGAAAGAAGCAAAACCAACTTGTCACAAGGTTTACGTCCTAGACATAATTAACTGTCAAACAATGTTAATAACACTGGCAAAGTGAACTACGAAGTGTACAATCATAATATTGTTTTTATGTTTGTACGCAATCCGTAGTGCAACAGAGAGAGATGGTTGATGATACTGCTAGTCAACCGCAGGACTTTAGTGCTCAAAACTGCTTTGCGTAGATCGTAGAAATGATGCGATACGGCAAGTAAGGGAAACAAGTAACCGAAAAAAAAGATTAACCATCACAATTCCAGCCGAAAAACGTCTACTGTTGAACCAGGCGCGGTCGCAGCCTGAAATTTGGAGGGGGTCACTCAGTACACTAATAAAAAAGTGGTGTTTTTAGGAACTTACGGCCACCACTTTTTGGGGCGCGTTCAGAAAATGAGCGGCACGCCGCTTCAAGGAACGCGCCCACACTGGGGCCCCGTAAAGGGCCATGGACCGCACGACCCCCGCGTAGAGCCTGCGGCAGGAGGCGTTTGGCCCCTCAAGGTTGGGCAGGAGCCGCCTGAAGGCAGCCCCGGTCCGTTCCAGCCTGGGGGCCAAACGTCGGAAGTGCTCCACGAAGTTCCACCGGCTGTCGAGGACGAGTACTAGGTACTTCAACGTCGACTCGGCGCCGATGGATACCCCTCCTACCGTCAGTGTGGATCCCGACGGTGGCGCATTCCGAGGCCCATGAAAGCACATGGCCTCGGACTTGTGCAGTGCTACCTCGAGACCCAGTTGCCGGATCCTCTCTACGACTATCGCAACCCCGCGTGTCATATTTTTTTATTTTTTTTTTGTTTGGGCAGGAGTGTCCCCGCGGACACCTCGACTATCTCACAGGAATTTCTCTTGTGAGACAGTCGAGGTAGTGCCGGACTCGAACCGGCTAAAAACCACTCCTGCCTAGCCAGTGTCCCTCTGACATTATCAGAGACCTTGTGTACTGTGATAACACTTATTTCGCGACTTGTTTGTTTGAGGCCGAAGAGACCACGCTCTATTCAATGTTTTTCTTTTCAGGTATTTTTTGATTTCTATGTTATTACTGAATAATGTTTAACTATTTGAACTAGTTAACTGTGTACTATTTTGACTTTACTATTATAACTGTTTACTATTATAACTTTGTATCACTACATTTTGTCTATTTTCTATACTAAAATAATTATGAAAACGAAGTAAATACTTTTTATGAAATACGAGTATCTACTAATTTTGGTACTACTCTTAAACTTAATTCTGCTGAACAACACTGTTGAATTCATGCCATGTTTTCCCCCTTCTACGATTGCTCTCTTTCGACTTCCATTTCTGATTTTTATCGTCTTTTATTCTAACTGGTGATACAGGGAATATATACTTAGTATTCTTAGTATTCATATCAACTATAAAATGACTATCCTGACCTTTATTCGACCGACTTTTGCAACCGTGAGACAGCTTAGCGTTTTCACTAGGATTGACTCTTGGTCCAGTTTAACTCCAGTCACTTTCGAATGAAAGTGACTCCAGTTTCCGTTCTCCATAGAGCCAACCCTAGTGGTTCGCTCTATGCTTCTGCATTTCGGTTTTATCGAGACTGGAATCAGTGTATACGTGGAAGTGGGCGCACCGACAACTTTAGCAATACGCTACGGTAGCTCGCGCGAAAGCGTCCCACTTCCTACGTACCGCGTGTCATATTTTTTTTTTTTTTTTTTTTTTTTGTTTTGGCAGGAGTGGGAAATCCCCGCGGACACCTCGACTACCTCACAGGCAGTGAGACAGTCGAGGTAGTGCCGGACTCGAACCGGCTAAAACCACACTCCTGCCCCACCAGTGTCCCTCTGACATGGGAATCAGAGCCCTTGTATACAAAGTTTGAAGTTTTTTGGCGAATGGGTTTATTTAAAAAAAAAGGCCGGAAAGACCAAGCTCTATGCAATTTATTTTTTCAATGTGATTTTAATACTTTTAATGATTCTAATGGTTTGATTTTACGATTTACTATCTTTATTTCCTTTACTAGTTAATATTATTACAAGGTTTTTATACTAGTTAACATTATCTAAATTTGTATGTTTTAATTAAATGATTGTTGTTGTTGTTGATTGTTTTTAATTTCGCGTGTCATATTGTCGGCCGCCGCCTCATGCGACCTCCCCTGTGCCAGCACCAGGGTGTCGTCTGCGTAGCAAACGACGCTGATACCACTAGGGAAGTCGGCGCGCAGCACCCAGTCGTAACCGATGTTCCACAGGGGCGGTCCCAGAACCGATCCCTGTGGGACACCGCACGACATCTCTCGCCGGTTCCAATCTCCGCAGCGACTGGGGTAGATGACGGCCCTGCTGTCAGGTAGTACCCGATCACACGACGGAGGTAGGTCGGCACCCGGTGATACCGGAGTGCCTCCCTGATGCAGCTCCAGGGCAGGGAGTTGAAGGCGTTGGCGATGTCGAGAGACACCGCCAAGACAACCCCGCCCCGGGATATCGCATCCCCCGTCGTGAGGGCTCTCACGCGCATGATGGCGTCCACAGTGGAGCGCCCCCTGCGGAAACCAAATTGGTTCTCCGCAAGATTCGGCCCCATCCCCTCAAGGTGCTCGGCGAGGCGGTTTGCAATTACTCTCTCAAAGAGCTTGCCCACCTCGTCGAGCAGCACAATGGGCCGAAATGCGGACGGAGAGTCCGCAGGGCGCCCCGGCTTCTGGATGAGGACCAGTTTCCCCGTCTTCCAACGAAGCGGGAACTGGCCTCTCTCCAAGCATGCGCTTAAGAGCCCTTTTAGTCGGGGCCCGAGAGCCTCGGCATCCGAGGCCAGGACCCAGGCTTTGCCAGGCAAGCCATCGGGTCCCGGGGCGGTATTTTTGGCCTTGAGCCTACCTACCGCCACTCTCAGGTCTACACCAGTCACTTCCGGAGTGTCGTCGTCGTCATATGGGTCCTCTTCCGGCACCGCCAGTGTGAGTGCCTTACGTAGAGTACGTGTATTACGAAAAATAGAACGGCGTTATGCCCGCTCCCGATCCGCGCACCCGCGCTCTGTCTGTAGTGGCGGGCGACGGGCGCCGCTGCCGCGCTCGACCCGCCCCGCGGCCGACCCGCACACGCTTTCAGTGTGATGTCTTTCATACAATTTCAAAGAACTAGATCCGCCGTACTCCCGTCCCGAAACGTGCCCGACCCGCGCCCGCTCTGTGTGTGAATTACGCTTAAATGTCCCGACCCGCACCCACTTTCTGTGTGTTATTGATTACGTCTAACTCATTAGCTATAATAAGTCTTCGATAGATAAGATTATCAACTTGGCACAACGACACAGTGCACTCGTAGCCTTGTGTAGATATTACCCGATATTGATTTAGTTGAGTATTATCTATTAAATCCACAGTTAAAAAACGGTAGGCATGTGGACACTGTGTGTGCTATTTTTGTGTTTTTCAATTGTTTTGGCTGAAGAAGAATGGCGGGAAGTGAAAACCCCGCAAGGCCCGGTGCGTGGACGTAAGCA
The DNA here is from genome assembly GCA_950022955.1 of Xestia ashworthii. NCBI lineage: Eukaryota > Metazoa > Arthropoda > Insecta > Lepidoptera > Noctuidae > Xestia > Xestia ashworthii. The sequence continues at coordinate 23,359,304 of OX465550.1, forward strand.
TCCGGATGGAGATGTCTACGTGTTCTACAATATACCCTACGCCACACCGCCTTTGGGCGAAAACAAATTCAAGGTTAGATTCCAGCCTTTTTTGCAACTACGTACCTATTGTGTTGAGGAAGGCTTCCTGTCTAAGCGGATTCAGCTTCATTTTTTAACTAGAACGACTGCTTACCTACCACAATTTCAAAAAACCCTTTTTCAGCAACCGGCACGGATCTAGAGCGCTCAGTCTCAGTGACAGAATACTGTGTCCTAAAAAAATCTAATTAGTCCGTCAGTTAGATTATAAAAAAATATTTGACCCGTATTTTTTCTTTTGTTACATAAACCAAAATTGACGAAGATACGACGCTTTTAAAATTCGCAATACGTCACGCCGTGCTATACTTTTTAGTGCGTTGTGACGTCACGACTTCACGAGCCCCCACTCCCGAGTTTTGATGCGTTTTATCTTTGTCAGTACTCAGTGACTTACAAAAACAAAAAATACGTGTCCATTATTTTCCAATACTCTAACTGACGGACTAATTAGTTTTGCAATTTATTGATGGTGGAAACTAGCCTATTAGACAACCAAGGTCAGCTGTGATGATCTGTGACGATTATTGAATTACTGTCTGTGTATTACGGTCGGTGTTCCCAAGTTCAAATGACCCTAATCTATTAGCTCGTTGTCGTCGACCTCATCTCTGTTCTCAGGATAAGATTGAGGACAAGATTAGGCCCATTTAATATTAAAAATAAGAAAAAAATCGATGAGAACTTACGAAAAGATTCCAGAATTCCCGTATCATTCAATTTTCTTTACTTAATTTAAATAATTGTTTTTCAGGCACCTCTTCCGCCACCAAAGTGGTCAGATCCGTATGACGCCGTCAACGAGTATGTCATATGTCCACAATTCAAGATCGAAATGGGTGACATAATCCCCAAACATCTGGTGCAACACGAACAATGCCTCATCGCTAATGTCTACGTGCCCAACACTGACAAGAAGAACCTTTCAGTCCTGATATACGTTCACGGAGGCGCATTCATAATAGGTTATGGTGAAATGATGAGAGCACTGCACTTAATGGAGAATAAAGACCTCATCATTGTCACCTTCAATTACCGGCTTAGTATTCACGGGTTCCTCTGTCTCGGCACCGAGGACGTACCCGGTAATGCAGGCATGAAGGACCAAGTAGCGCTACTGCGCTGGGTAAAAGAGAACATCGCTGGCTACGGTGGTAACCCTGATGATGTCACTCTTGCCGGCGGCAGTGCAGGCTCTGCATCAGCCGACCTTATAATGCTCTCTAAGTCAGCCGAAGGCCTGTTCCACCGAGTTATACCTGAAAGTGGCGGAAACCTTGCCGCATTTGCAGTTCAGAGAGATCCTTTAGAGGTTGCTAAAGCTCATGCCCGAAAACTGAATTTCACGAATGTAGACGATATTTATGCATTAGAAAAGTTCTACAAGACAGCTCCAATGAAGTTGTTGACTGCAGATCCATTTTTTGATAAAACTGATGGTACTTTCGTGTTTTCTCCGTGTGTGGAACGTGATACAGGGGACGGAGCCTTCCTGACAAAATCTCCTCTGAGTATTCTAAGGAATGGAAACTACAGAAAATTGCCAGTGTTGTACGGTTTCGCAAATATGGAAGGCCAGATGCGTCTTGATCTCTTTGAATTTTGGAAGCAAAAGATGAATGAAAAGTTTTCTGATTTCTTGCCAGCTGACTTAACGTTTGAATCTGATGAAGAAAGGGAAGAAGTAGCCAAGAAAGTTAAGGAATTTTATTTCGGCGACAAACCTGTTAGCAATGACAATATTTTGGGATACGTGGACTTCTTTTCAGATGTCCTATTTACTTATCCTATGCTTTGGGCAGCAAAGTTACACGCTGAGGCTGGGAACGATCAAGTTTATTTGTACGAATTTTCATTTGTCGATGAGGACACTCCAGCAGTGCCACACACTAATACGAAAGGTGCCAACCACTGCGCCCAAACGACGGCAGTGATGGATGGTAACTTTATAGGAAGAGATGAAAGCAAGATGTCTGTTAAAAGCCAAAATATTAAGAGAACTGTCCGTCAACTTTGGCACAACTTCATCAAAACTGGGTAAGTGTGTTTCAGTGTTACTTAGTGTCCTTTATTACTAAATACTAACTGTGTATCAATAATAAATCGAACCTTTAATTAACGCTCCAATCACGGCCTCAGGATGTCACGTCTGGTTCTTTCCAGTCGCAAGTCGTAGTGACTCACGCATGCTCTATCTAAGCAACTTCTTCCATTTATTTTTTCTGTAGTCGATGTCGTAGGAAACATTCGAAATTCATGTTTTATGTTTAATTTGGGTAATTTCAGGAAGCCAGTGCCTGAAGGGTCTTCGCATCCTGCGTGGCCACCTGTACGCGCTGATAGGTCACCGCATATGTCCATCGGTGACAAGCTGGAACTGCGTGGGGTACTCTTGGAAGAACGCACTCGCTTCTGGGATGGCATCTACCAGAGATATTACCGCGACTCAGTGCCACCACCAGCGCCGTCCCCAAAACGCGTGGAATTGTAAACATAATTGCTACTTTATTTAATAAATCTAAATTTAAAAAAAACCGAGATATTCTACTAACAATATGTGTAGGGCATTGGAGAGGGGTATGCTCGGAGTTTCCTTGCGTGATTGAATCAGAAATGAAGACATCCGCGAGAGAACTAAGGTAACCGACGTAGCCGGAAGAGTTGCCAAAGAACAATGGTAAAAAAGTGGCAGTGACATTGCTTGTAGAACGGATGGCCGATGTGGCCGAAAAGTTCTGGAGCGGCGACCGCGAACCGGAAGACGTTGCGTTAGCAGACCTCCCACGACCTAGTGAAGGTAGCAGGAATCCGCTGGACGCGAGTCGCACGGGACCAGTTAATGTGGCGACACGACACTTGGAGAAGGCATATGTCCAGCAGTGGACGTCTTTTGGCTGAAATGATTACGATGACCACTTTTTTTTTACGGATGGGAAATCATCAAATAACTTCTTCCACTCTGGGCTGAGCGGGAGGGAGTGTCAGACTTTTACTGAATAAAACCCATCCATGTTCCTTCCTCGCCCTTTATGTTCCGGGGCCGAGGTTTTTTTTTCGAATAGTCCCGCAGCCCCGGCACCGGCAGTGACGATGATCTTATGTTAGAACTATACAAAGCAAGCAAGCATTCTGTACATCAAACTGAAGTATGAGAATATTTTTTTTTTGGGGTTCAAAATCCTGTTTTGTCGTAGAACTCAATGTAACGCACTCAAAACATTGTGCTGATGGATGGAATGAACAGTACGGGGGTCGTGGAGATGTTTAAAGTAAAAATCTTACATAAAAATGTACTTACCTATTTAAACAAAAACTTGTCAAAAAGTTGGAACTTGACCCCCAATATCTCCGTAGCAAGAAGGTTTCCAGGTATTGTGTAGAACATAGATATAATAAAGGTGTAGAACAACAAACTGATCGCAATGACGATGACAGGGAGAACAAGTACCTTTCGGCTTAGTTAACAGGTACCTTCATGACTGCTGTACCTACTGTTATTATGCATCTATCAGCACGTATACGCTCATACGTTTTGAATGCGTTACATTGAGCGCTACGCTAACATAAACCATAATGTTCGGACCAAAAAAGATTTCGAATGCTCGGTGCAGTGGGCGTTTACACCTTGTATACCTAGATGAAGAGCTGCACCAGCTGCACATAGGATTTTTAGGCACTACCCCTAATTGGATATTCCTTTACGTAGAGAACGCTTAGGTACTTAATACATTTACGAAAACGGGCATAAAACATTCAAATGCGCATAAAATCACGAGGTAACGACCTTGTGTTTTTACAAAATTCAAATTTTATTGCAAAAATCTAGATTTAGGTCTCAGTAACCAGTTAAATGCTTCAAGTTAAATCAAATTTAACACATAAGATGACTGTGATTGCGTCATGGCCATTCCGCTGATACAATCAACAATTACCTACTAAAATGCAATTATTTCAGCAAGTTTTATATAATATACAGATGTATTTAGAAAAACATGAAACAGAAAATTGCTTACGCATACAAGAACATGTATGCTGAGTCAACCAGAGCCCAAATAAATTGGGATAAGAGCAGCTACCGAGACCCTCGGTGACTCGGAAAGCACGCGATCGGTCACGGCTGTTATCGCTTCATTCATAAATCTTTGACAGTCAATACGAGTAAGAGTATGACTACCATTCTTGCTTACGGGAAGCGAAGCATTAGTCAGGCAGGGTATGCAGCCCCTGCGCATCAGCTATATGTTCAATAGGTAGGTACTCGTTTTCATCCGACCACAACATAGTAAAGGCTGAATCACTATTTAAATTAAACACTCAGCTAATGAATTAAAACAAAGCATGTTCCTTTGTTTCCTCTACCTACTGCAAGGATTATAAAAAAAAACTTTGAAATAATTAGATTGTAGCTGGCGGAAATGCGTTTGATTCGCCGGATGTGGTAGGCCAGTGTAAATGTTAGCATTACTCCAATATAGGTATTATGAAATCGTGCGCATAATTATAGTAGGTACGTAGGTACGTGTAGGTACATATTTAACTTTGATTATATACATGTCTAGATAGAGCGTTGCGCTGCAATCGCAGCAAAAATAACAGGCCAGATTTGACGCGGTTGTGTGCGTGTCACGCACACAAGTACATAGCTTTTTCATTACTCATACTCGGAAAGTAGGTCTGAAGTTGCCTGAGGAGCGGGCTGAAAGTAATACTTTTCAGCCCTAGGGAGAATCACTTTCAACTGACAGCTGTCACATTATTAAAAAAAATCTAGTTCTATTTACTATACAGCCTGTAAATTACAGCGCGATTTAAAATTAAAATAACATAAAATTCAGTATTAATTAAAGAATATAATTATTTTAAATAACTTAGTTATAATTTAGTTACAAATATTTCTTTAAATTTCTTTAAAATAACAAAAATTTGGGCAAAATATTTACAATTTTTTCAGTGACTATAGTAAAAATAAAGGCTGAATAGCCGGTCACAGAAAAAAAAACAAAATAGGCGGGAAAGCGGCAATCCGATCTTCATTTTTTTTTCGAGTGGTTTCGTGTTTTTGTTTTTATTTTCCTTGTATTCGTAATGAAAAGCACAGTGTTTACCTCGGGTTAAAGACTTCTTTAGTCCCTCGAGCTATTAGCGCCCGCGCTACGCTTGGGCGCCAAACCCCGTCTCGGGACTAAATAAGTTACTTTCACCCCTTGGATAACAATGTACTATTACTGTGTAACAAGCCTACTGAGTGATACCAGCCCTTGAAAATTTCCCATAAAAGAAGGGAAAAATATTATTTGATTTTGATTTTTTATATTTATATTCCTTCAATTGTGTTGTTTTTTACATATTAGGAGTTTACGCATTTGAATTACTAGTTAATATATATTTTAACGAAAAAGATATTGCTATTCAAATTACTTATTTTTAATATTCTAGTTCGGAATTATTCAACAACAATATTTATGATAAAATATTCCCTTCACCTTAGAAAGGGTTAACAATCTCTATATTTTTTTTTATAATATGCTGTGTACAGCAGGTAACTTAGTGACTGTGACAGGTCTTTGACGCGGAATTGATCAGAGGGCCTAAAATTGCCGCTTTAGCAGAACATAATATGAATCACGTTAAAAAAAAATCTAAAAATGGACTTTATAGTCATAGCCATAAAGTCCATTTTTAGAATTTTAAAGTTTTAACGTAATTCAAATTGTGCTCTGCTAAAGCGGTCATTTTAGGCCCCCAGAGCAAATAACTGCTGTTTTAGATGGTTGCTAGAGATCCTCTCCGCGGCTTTTTCTTATAATTTATATCCACCTACATCTTAAAATGAAATAAAGGATCTTGTAATCTGAAAAAAAAACAATATCGGCGACAACACCTAAAACCGCCACAGTTTTATAATTTCAATAGGTAATAGTGAGTGTAGTGGTTAATACTTTATTTATAATACGTAGAATACATACTACTTTCGTCATCAGCACCCAAAGACCCCCGAAATTGACACCCATAGCAGATTATAAACTTAAATAAACAATGTCCACAACCTTTGATTTAAAAAAATATTCAAGTAAATAAACATATGTGGAGATTATACAGCACCACAGAAAAACCTACCAGTGCCTTGAAATCTGGAAATATACTTTTTGGATCATGATTAAACAATTTTTAAATTAGCCAATGCTCAAATGGGTAATTTTACTTTCAATAAACAGACAACCCTGTAAACATCCCGTCAAAATGACGGTGCATCTTATGATAAAATTTTATTTTGTTAATTTAATTGTTTCTCTATAATATGGTTATAAAAGTTTACTTACAGATGATAGGTAACATTTTTAGTCGTTTTCAATCGTCATTTGTAGTTCCTGCACACTTATATAGCGCAAATCGTCATTTTATATTGCAACTGAAAGCGTGTTTACCGTACAATGACAGTGTCGCCACTGAGCGGGCGGGACTAGCTTATGAGCCAACAGTTGGCTGATATTTTTGTTGACGTTTAGACGCTCGAACTCTCTATCTAGACATGTATATAATCAAAGATATTTAAGTACGAACTTACGAAGTGACAACTGTCAAACAGACTTTTGTCTTGTTCACAGATGTGACAATTTGGAGGTCGCATGCAGTCTACAACGCCAACGTAGCCATGATTAAATCTCCTGGTCAAATACAGTGGTGTCCGAAAGAGGTTACTACCTAGTTCACTGAGTCGACCACTTTTCAAGTCAACCTAACTCTCTAGAGGGCCTAAGGGTGAAAATTGTGGCAGACCGTCAGTGAACTCGGTAGTCAGACACCCGTAGTAGTTTCTAAGCCTTGAATCGGTATCAGGGGGGTGAAACTTCCATACATTGCGGTCAAACAAAATTTTCATAGATAGTGCTGCCATCTGTATGTTTGAGTACACAAACTTTTCAACTGTTTGACTGTTTTACAACTGTCCTAAAAAGAACAGCTATTTTTTTAGATAACTTGTCAGTGAAGTAGAGCCTAGCGGTGACAGCAGTTGCCTTGTGAATTAAAGTTCCCAAGTTCGAATCCGTAGTCAAGAATTACTTTTTGTATTTATTTGGTTGAACACAAACTAACAGTGCCATCTAACAGTTAAGGTACACAGTTTTAATAATGAAAAACAGAGTTACGCATCTATCTTGTATTATATAGTGTATTATCTATGATCGGTATTCTAGGTTTCCAAACTACCGTAGGTAGTACTAATTCTAAAACAATCATTTAGTAGGTAGGTACCAATAATTACTCCAATATACTTGTGCTGCCATCTCTTAGAAATAAAGTACAACAACTAATAAGGTCGCATCGCCATCGTGCTAAAACCTTTCATCATGTTTCAATGGCAAGCACAAAAGTGTAAAAGTTCACCGCTAGAGGGCACCATTTCTTATTTTTTTACGGAATGAAATATGGGGAAAATAATATAATAATGACCACCAAAAATAACTTTTTCACTTCTCTGGCTCTAAAAGTTCGCCTTTATGTCGTGCGTAGGTGACATAAAGTTGCCTTTTATGCTTTAAAGCATAAAGTAAAATCTTCGTCTAAGGTCCATGTTCACCGAAAAGATAACAGCCTGATTAGCTAAAAACAGCTGTCACTATGACATATTACCATACAAAAATGTGTTTTAAACAGCTGTTTTAGATAATCAGACTGTCATCTTTTTGGTGAACATGGACCTAAGACCAAGGCAATCCGTCCAGCAGCCACACGCACAATTTCAACGTCATAGAAACCTCTTTATTTTAAGGGGCCGGCGGAGCATGCGTATTTCATACAAACGTAATACCAAAATAATTTGTAAATCAAACATATTCTTAAGGTAGTGTGTATTTATTTCGATTGGATTACAGAATATCTATGTTCCCAAATATATATTTTTGAGAGGACAATGATACAAAGACGAGATATGAGGAATTTAAAATTTCTATAGAAAACTTATTTTTCTTGTAACTCTTGTTAAAATAAGTGTCCAATCAAAATATATATTTGGGAACCTAGATATTCTGTAATTCAATCGAAATAAATACACACTACCTTAGGAATATGTTTAATTTACAAATCATTTTGGTATTACGTTTGTATGAAATACGCATGCTCCGCAGGCGTCTTAAGGGGGATGCTTCAAGGTAGCCCGCGAAATTAAAATTTTCTTACGTTTTTTGCAATTTGCAGGGCAGTGCTAAGTTGTATGTTATTAAACATATCGGTCGCGACTGTAAGACGTATTAAGTTACAGAAATAGAATCATCAAAACCATCTATACAACCCTCCAAATTCGTAAGAGTCGATGAACGAATTTTTCACGCTCAAAGTCCTTCAACAAGGCAAGGATACCAATAGCCAAAGTACACAATAAAACTTCATGAAATAGACTTACTTATATTTTTGATTTTGTTCATTTATTATTTTTTTAATTAGTTTTTTTTTTATATTAGATCGATATATTAAACAATAACTAAGTTAGATATTAAAACAAAATGTTTTTATAATGCCACAAAATAGTGTCTTGCAGAGATGAGAAATTTTTAATAAATAGGTACGATTTTTTAAAACATTTAACATACAAGAGTGTCAAGTTTATTTAATTTTATACAATTATGCTGCTACATATTATTTACCTACTGCTGAAACAACAATATTTGGCACAAAAAGTAATTAACATGAATACGACATTGAGAGCTACGTAATAGTTACACAATTCATGATTCTTTCTTTCTTTTCTGTTTCAGGTAAAATCATGCTAGTTTACAAATACTAAACAATTTTATTTGAAAAAAAAAAATGATGGATGATTTGGTACAAGTATTCAGTCAAATGTCAGATTTGATTTTGATTAAGAATTCTGAATTATTTTCAGCACTTTCAGTTATTTCCCATTACGAGGTTTTCAATGGGTTTGTTTAAAATATTGATCAACATTTCATATCTATGTGCTTGGTTATACATCGAAGTGAAATATCTGCCTAGATTTTATTAATTTTATTTATTTATTCGACCTTACACACATTTTCATTAAACTTCAGCCAAAGTACACAGTACTTGAGTTTTCATCATTTTCATTGAATGCATCATAGGCCTGCTGTTGACCCCAATCTCGCCAGATGGAAACGGATGGATCAAGTCCGTGACAGAACAAAAAAGGACCATAGAATACGGACGAATACTTCAAACAGGCCATAATAATCCAGTACACAAATCAAGATTGAATTAATTGAACAAAAGAACCTAAAATAATTTGTGTACAGGCAGTCAAGAATAAAATGAAACTAACAATACTTAAAATATCCTAAACATAATAGCTAAACTTTATGTTTCTTGTTCATGATTATCAGAGCTTTCTTCACTACTGTCGTCACTTGAATCTTCGCTTGTATCTTCAGATCTGTTAACTGCCTTTGCTGCCTTTTTAGCCATCATTTCTTTATACTGCCTCACAGTTATCTTCTTAGGCATGATCTCCCGTAGAAAGTCCAACGTATCATCCGATTGGACGACTTGCGCGATGTGTTTATATTCCAAAAAGGAGTTTTTGCTGTTTTTGATTGCTCTTTTGGCCAAGTCTGTGACAAATAACTCCTGCAACATAAGAAAAGTAATGTTTTTATTATGACCAAGTTATATTATGGCCTTATTTCATGAGATTAAGTCTGTTTTCACCAATTTTTATAGCAAAAAAACACTATTGTTTGGAGACAATAGGTTATAAAAGCGGCAAAACATTTACTCACGGTAACTTTCGTGACTAAGTACAGGGGTTCAGCGCCAACTGCTTCGACGTCCGGCGAACTTTTCATTATAGTTTTCACTCTAGATAATGGTAAATGCAAGTCCTTTTCAGTTTTTGGAGTAGACATTATTTTAATGTTTATTTGTCTGAAAACAATTTAATCGATACTGGTTGATTTTCAACTGACATTAGTGACTTTGATGGAACAGTGTTGCCATAAGAGTGTAAAATTTTACCATATTTCTCAAAAAAAAAGTATTAGGATTGACCCACGCTTTTCGAGATTCATCATAAAATATGTTAGATTAATCAAACTCAAAAGCATAACTTTATTGCAGCTGCTGGAATATTTTGGTGCTATGCTATCCAATGATCTAACGCAGTGTTTTGCAACAAACTTTTTGTGTTCAAAGGTATTCTATGAAATCGGAGATACATTATTGAAAAACAATTTTGTTATTACAGTTTTGCGGCTGTTTTTTCTCCAGTTCGTATATTTAACTCTAATAGATAACTTGATTTTTCCGAGGCACACCACCTAATGAACACGGTACACCAGTGCCACTGCACACTGCGGAACACTGATCTAGCGTACCGTAAGCTACCATTTGTGAGGCAAATTTCGGAGTATTTGTACTGGCAACATTTACCAGGGGAAATTTATTTGTTGTTTATTTTTGAGGCACATTGTTAATGTATTAGACTGTAGTCCATGTTCTGCGGTCGATGCCGCGATTTTAATTTTATTGCAAAGACTACTATAGTATCAAAGACCTATAGTATAAGGGCCTGCGCAGACGAGACTTATTGTGCGCGACGGACAAACAGTCTGCGACAAATTTTGCGTGATTAATGTATTTGACTACTTATTTGACCTATTTTGTCGACTAAAAGGCGATCAGTAGGAGCCTTTCCATCAGTAGATCCTTATTATAGTGGACAAAAACGTAGTGAAACACAATTGACACAACCTTTGGAATAAACAAATGTAACAATGTGTATGGTGAGAGGGTGTGGAAATGTAGTCTGCCCATAATACTTAATAGGCTGCCAAAAGCCATAGTAGGTCAAATTGAAAAAAAAAAATGTAAACAAATTAAATATGTACTAAAAAAACATTTCCTAAGTAAGGTAGCAACTGCTTAACTGTAAAATCTTTAATTCATGTAAGATTATAGTTAAGTTTAATTGGATTTGAAATGTATGTAATTTTTTTTTCGGAAATAAACAGATTTTATTATTATTATTATTAATTAATATCGCAAAATTTGTCGCAGACTTTGTCCGTCGCGCACAATAAGTCTGTCGTCTGTGCAGGCCCTTATGTTCAGTACAGTTTAGCTAAACCAATGGGTTTTGTGTAATAGGTAGGGACTATGGATAGAAAGAATAGACAATAGTGGTCTTAACGCTAGCTGTCTTTATTTTCCATTTCCTTATAGAAAATACTTTTACGAAAAACAGTATATAGGGCCGCTTGCGTGGCCGGCCACACTCGCGGGGCGCTGACTAGTGCCGTCTGCCGGCCCAACCAATCCGACATCCAATCAATTCTTACGTGAAAACGATAAATAATACAAAAAATACTGATAACGCGAGATCGTTAACCGATTTACAGGGACTTCTCAATCTTGATCAGTTCAGCGATGCCATCGTACATCTCCTTGACGGCGTCGTACTCGGTGAGTCCCATGCGCCTCTTGTTGGAAATGTCGTAGACGCCGCCCTCGGCCTCGGTGTGCTCGCCGCGGGTGCCGCGCACCTGCAGGTGGTACTTGGACGCGATCTCCTCCAGCTTCGCCTTGTCGGCCGCCAACTTGGGAAGCTTGATGTGTACGGACGCACGCACGGTTGTACCCAGGTTGGTGGGGCAGAAGGTCAGGAAACCGAGCCTGTCATCATGGGAGAAGGGAACGCGCTTCTCAATGTCATTGACAGCGTTCACCAGCCTCTTGTACACCTGCTTCAGGTCACCGCCCATCTGCATGGAGATGAGACGGAGGTGGTCCTCCTCATTGCACCACACCAAGAAGGTCTTGTTCTCGTTGTGGTAGATACCACGGCCAGAGGGCCAGAAGCGGCAAGCATTGGCAGCCTGCAAGAAACGGTCACCCTCCTTAAACAGGAAGTGGTCATCGATGAGCTGCTGCTGGGTCTCCTTGGACATGCCAGTCAAGGGGAAGAAGGTACCCTTGAGTTCACCCTCGAGTCCGGAGAGGGTTGTGGAGACCTTCTCTTCCATCTCCTTGTACTGGGCCTCGGTCAGGCAGGGGTTGAAGGGGTATCCCTCCAAGGAGCGACCGCAGCGCACGCGGGTTGACACGACGTACTCGCCGGCGGGGTCCAGGTTGCCGAGGGTCTCGACATCACCCCAGTTCTTGGCGGGGTGCTTGTCGGTTTTCTTGAAACCATTGTGGTAGTCCTCGATGATGGGGTCGAACAGGTCAGCGAAAACTGTGTACGCCTCAGCATCGGGGGCGTAGATTCCGACACCAGAGTCCAAGTTCTCAGCACCTGAAAAAGATTACGTAACCTTAGCTTCATGTTCCGGCTTTTCGTAAAAATATTACGTATCTTAAAGTAAAAATATTATTACCTACATGACATCGAAAGGTTATTCAGTAGGTAACTGGGTAAGTACCTAAGTCTATCTGTTGGTATTATCAATATTGCATGTGTTTAATCTGATATTTGTTTATAAGTTATCTATTGACGTCGGTGCCTACGTGCCTATCAAGTACAAAGTACCTTTAGGTGAGATTATTATGTAGGTAAGAACAACCGTAGGTATCAAAGTACTAACCCGACTGGATGACATCCAGGAGAGTTGAGCCGAAGGAGGTCTTCTTGTTCTTGAGAGCGTCGAACACCTCCTTGGTAAGGTACTTCTTCAGCAGTGACTTGGAGTCAGAGGCCTGGAGCTTGCTGAATGCAGCCTCCAACTTCTCGATTGTTGCGGCGTCCACCATTGCTGCGGCTTTTCTGTAACGACACACAATCATCTTATTAGATCTCACTTTTCATAAAAGTAACTGAAAATAAGAGTATAAATAAGATTCTAACGCTTTCAACGCAGCACATGTCGCCCTAGTGCACATTTTTATAATTTCAATGAAAACGACAAAGAAAATATAGAAATCCTTGCGAAGCAACCGTAGCCAACTCTTTTTATTTAACCGCTTTATTTTTAAAAGTGAAAATAAATAGTGACGTACCCATCGACTCTGGAATCGAGCGGTGGAAGAGTAAACCTAAGTCAACATCCAAAAAGTTTTAAATCGAGATTTTATTAATATTTCTATTTCACTGGAAAGATAATTATAGAAAATTAAATTAACAATTAGTATAGAAAAGACACAACGAAATGTTATTTTTACAAATATTACGAACCGCCTGATGAGGTAATACGCGAGCACGGCGCCACCGCAAACCACCACAGGGATTGTGACTTTCAGTTTATAATTCATGCTGATGGAATTAACTAAAGTCACTAGCTTTGGATAGAAAACTGGGTGCAAGAACTACTGGTACTGGAGATGTTACGCGGACTGGAGCGGATTTGGAATTGTTTTTGACCGAACACACCCAGGGAAACACTCAGTTTTGTGGTGGAATTACGTAATTTAGCTAGAGGTCGCCTTGACCGACACGCGCAAGTCGAACGGATGTGTCAGCTCACTGCGCACCGGTGCTTCTTCGTCGTGCGCAGCCGTACCTCCCACTCGCGGCCAACGAACGAACGTGTTATCGCGAGTTTCTTGTTACTTTGCATTCATTTCTATTCGAGAAGGTATTGCAGTAATTAAACATCGTCAGATTACGGAATCCACTTATCGTTCCATGAATTATGCCAATCGTGATATTGGATATGAGTTGATATGATATTGAATGCATGTAGATAGGTAAGTACCTGCTTGTGAAAAGGACACTGGTTGACGTGCACGTCACATAGGTAAATCAAGTTTAATAACACAAACATCCACATTAAACTCAGAGAATTATAGTTATTTTCCTTATGAGGATTTTGCATAGGGACTTGTGATTATAATTTGAACTTCGACAACAACACAAGGAAAAATGCCTTCTTAAAATTTGAGTAAGTAGGTACTTAATATTAATAGAACAAGCAGAAAGCACGACACAACAATAGTTGGTAGGAGTTTACGATTGATACACGACTGGTCAATCCGGAAACGCCATAATTTCCACATCCCGTTTAGGTTCAATGTCCGTCACTAACATTGCAAAAACGAATCAAGTTTATAAGGACATAATTTTACGGTACCGGTTGCAATATGGAATGGTGGAGACCCTTAAAATATTAATTTAGACAAAAGTAACAGTGAAATGAGCACAAAACAACGGATTAACTATGAAACTTGGCAGCGGGCACCGGAGATAAATGCCGGCTGGAGTAATACGCACCCGTCGGCTTCGCCAGCCGGTTTGTTGTCCTTGTTTTCTTTCGTTGCACAGCCACCCATTTTCACAAATACTTAATAATCTAGCGGCTAAAACATGCACTAAATCACTAAAACTACTGCAAATAAATAAAAGAAACGCAGGAATCTAAATGCAATGATGGAATGATATTTTGTCCAAATGAATGTATCGGAGCCGGGAGTGGCGAGGGCGAGGGGTGGCCCGATCGATGCGCGGCACGCAGCACGCACGCGGCCTCACAATTCCCGCCCTTCGGGAACCGCTTCAAAACTTTTTGGAGGGAAAGTTTCCCCCGATTTGCGGTGACACCGGTTACCTTCGCGGGTTAGATTTGAATGCAATTCCGACTTCTTCACACAAGTTCGATAATCATCTTATCGGCAAATAGAACACTTAACGTTATCGAAGCACATCTTGAATACTTGAATAGGGATTTGGTTATCAATCACACAATAAGCTAGGAACATTTTTTGAGTTCAGGAGCGGCGGTGGTGTGTTGGTGGGACGCGGTCTAGGTGAAACTTTACGCCGGTAGATTAATAAATGACCACCGCTTACCTTGCGCTTGTACAACCGTCAGAGTCGACTGCGAGGTGCAGAATGGTCGGTGCGGGTTCGAGCGGAGCGTTAAGCCCGCGGCAGCGTCCCGCGCCCCCCCTTCCCTGTCAACCTTGGCCTTGGTGATGCTCGCCTGGCCAGCAGATCGTGAGCCAGTTTAGCATCAAGTCGTGATTTGAACTATTATCATTACAACAGTTATTTAATCTCATCCCAATCCAAGGATAATTGCCTATGCCTATCTATTGAACTCAGAGCCAGGTAAACGTAACGACAATTACTTAATAAAAGAAATTATAAATATAATTTGTATTCGTTAACATTCCAGTCTGACTGCTTTTTAGGTTTGTATAAGGGTAAATACGCAAACATGAATTGGTCACGCAAATATGGTGGTGAATTTGAAGAGAGCCAAATCTAAAATGTGATGAAATTCTACATAATCAGCTACTTTGTCAAACAATACTTAGACATAATTTTAGTAAAACTAAACAATTATCAGAGTAGTTAGGGAAGGAATTCAAATAGGATTATCTGGGGGCACGGCAGTGCCCCCGCCAAGTCGAGCGCGAAGCAAACACTGCCGTACCATCCTTTACTGGAACCATTTCGCCGCATTTTCAGGCCCCTATTTGAGAACCTCTGGATAAGACCAGAACGCAGAAATTTTCGTCATCCAGTAAGCTATAATCAGATACTTAAAATCCAAAATTTCAAGTCTGTAGGTCATTTAGTTCCGAAGTTAAGCGAAAGCAAAGTTTCGCATTTATGACACTCACTCACTCACTCACTCATGATCATCAAAATAGAACTAGTACTTCCCATAAACGCAGAGAGCTGAAATTTGGTACAGAGTTAGGGTTTAATGGCCACATAAAGGGAAAACTATAAAAACTAGGATAATCGAAGATCTGGAGTACCTGGTGACCCTGATTAGAAAACACAAGAGCCAACCAAACTATTAGAGAGATCGACATACCGCCTTTACAAAAAATATTCAACTTGGTTGGCCGCTTCATTTGATGTCAAAAATAGAAGGTCTGAAGTATCTGATGAAGAACTCTCAGCTGGTCTCAGCTGTATTAGAGACTAGCTTCTGCCCGCGACTTCGTTCGCGTGAATTTCCCGCTTGCAACATTTCTTATTGTTGCGCTCCTATTGGTCACAGCGTGATGTTATATAACCTATATAGCCTTCCTCAATAAATGGACTATCCAACGCAAAAATAATTTTTCAATTCGAACTGGTAGTTCCTGAGATTAGCGCGTTCAACCAAACAAACAAACAAACTCTTCTGCTTTATAATATTAAGAACGGATATGGTAATGTCCTCTTCTACTATTGGTACATAAAAAAAAACGACTGTCATTGCAAAAATCCAGCGTAGTGGGACACATCTTCTAATTTAATCTAGCCCATAGCGTCCCACTGCTGGGCGAATGCCTCCCCTTCTGCTTTTAATACGCATATAAATAAAATTGAAGGAAAACTCTGGATAAGACTAGACTGGCTTTTATACTTATACTTGCACTGGTATTCTCTCGTAAAAGATTGGTTCCATCCATCTCAGTGGACATTTCAGGCAAAAGTTTACAAGAAGAAATAGTCGAACGATTAACTTTATTCTACTCGAACATTACACAAATTAAATAAACAAATTACACTTAAATATTAATTTCGCATAGAGAGGAGGCCTGTGTCCCAGCAGTGGGAATATTAATAGGCTGATGATGATGATGATGATTAAATTCGCTCAAAATGTTGTCAAAATATAATGCATTGGACTAAGAGTGGCGGTGATACCCGCAAACGTCGCTAGATGGCGCTGACTGTATTTTAAAACGCGCTTACGTTTGTTTTTCCGATATTACAGTCGTTTACGACATTCTCCTACTGCGCTTGAAAACGTTTACTAGGGATTAGGAGGGATTATTTGCATTTCGTTGATTTCGTTTATTATTTCGTGAGGTTTGCTAAAGTTAGCAGGTTGTTATTATAACAATTCGAAGATTTGAATAGGTTAGGAATTTTATGAAGAAACAGTACTTCGAAAATTCGCTAATAATTTTATTCACGAATTATTGCCTATTAAGTCAAAATTTGAGATCATACCCCGGGCATACGTGTACAGAGAACAATTCCCAAGCTGTGTGGCGTATGCCCTAACAATTCACAAGAGCCAAGGTCTAAGTCTAAAAAATGCCCTCATGGACATTGGCACCTCCATATTCTCGAGTAACCAATATCTTCATGTGGTGCACCTCATAAATGTTGACTTCAAGAGTATAAAAGCTCAAGCTTCAGCGATCCGAATACGACCGGCTTAGGCGTAAATACCGCGCCGATCTTTCAGAAATTAATCCGTCTAAAAGAATAAATAATGAACGCGAATGGGCCATACGAAAAACTGTTGCTACTGTATACAATAATCTGAACCGGAAAAAAAGAAAAGAAAGATTTGTAATAATAAAAAAACTTCTCCTAAAAAGAAAAAAAAACTGTCAAATAAGAAAATCGAATAAAATAAATCAATATGCCCCACGTTTCTACAAAAAGAAGTGAAATCCCACCAAAAACATTCTGTAAAAAACTAGCCAAGTCTCGATGGAGCTGCTTGTTTATCTCTAAAAAGTAATGAAATCTAGACAAAGTCGTGCCAAGGCTAAGGTTCCTTACTGCAATTTCTTTATTATTTATAGTTAATGTTGTGTGACTTGGCCGTTGAACATTCTTTATACGTTAGTGGGTACATACAAGTCAATTTTGTAGTTACAATAGATATAACATTACGCGAAAACTAAATTAATGTTCAACGGCCAAGTCACACAACATTAACTATAAATAATAAAGAAATTGCAGTAAGGAACCTTAGCCTTGGCACGACTTTGTCTAGATTTCATTACTTTTTAGAGATAAACAAGCAGCTCCATCGAGACTTGGCTAGTTTTTTACAGAATGTTTTTGGTGGGATAAGAGTTACAATTACAGACACAAGTCGCAAGTAGGTAAGGTAATTTTGTTTCTAAATGTTGTAAATAGATTTCTTATATATTCCTGTAAATTAAATAAAATGCTAATGTGCATTAAAAATAAATTTAAATTAAACAAGAACGCATCTAATCATAATCGATCGATTGTGATTTTGTGCACCTCGCGTCACGCACGATTAGTTATCAACGATTAGGTGGGAAATTTAAAATTAGAACGTTGCCGGTTCTTTTTTGTATCTGGATCGTATCCAACACTTCTTCAATGTTAGCGATCTCAACGATGCCAATGTCAAGTTTGTTATTTATTCACTTTCATTGCATAATTTCGGTATCGAGACTACCACTTCTCTATTTAATATGTAATCAAAATTATTATTGGTTGCGGAAACTTTTGGATAATAATATATTTCAATACACGCCCTCCGAAATAAACCTTATGTTCGAATTTGATCAGTGTGTTTCCCAAAACAGAAAGTCGAGGGTTGATTCAATCGACCTTCATCGTGGTTTTGGTCCTTGACCCAGAGATAAGAATCGAGAAGGGATTATCGTCGATTCGTTCACCAACATTCAAGGAAAAAAACTCCCTTGGCTCAAGGTAAACTTATTATTGTACAACAAATTGTTTGATCGATGCGCGATGGTAAACCATCGATCAGTCGTAGTCGGAGTACCTACTTATCAAAATGTTTTGACATTTATTTTATTTTCGTTGGCGGATTAAATTGGTTCGTTTTTGTCTGTGTGTGTTAATCTTTATGAAGCTTAATTTAATTTATTGTTTTAAGCAAAAAAAAAACGGTAATAAGAATAAGTAACCATAGATGTAAGTAGTAAGAATAGATAGATTCATAGATTCCGAATTTATTGATTGTAGGTATTTCCAAAAGTTACCTTCGATTTTCCAAGATTGTCAAATATCGAGTAATTTACAAGTAACAAGAAACAGAAAATGTTGGCTCTCGAAATTTCTCTTCAAACATAATTTTGTAAAGGTAAATTCCTATTTATTTATGAATAGGGTAAAAACATGGGCTTAGACTCTTAGAGGTACCTACCCAAACATTGCATGTTGCACGAAGGAAATATTTCCGTGTCACTACAGGAGGAAGGAAAGATGACTACACTACACAACAGGAATTTTAATTATAGAATAGTAGTGTGTCTGTTCTCTGAAACTCATTGATTTGTAAATTCAAGGAAAATTAAATAAATTATTTACGATTGTACCTACACCGTGTTTTCGGACGATATCCATAAACTTCGACCGGTCATTGTACTCATCATTATGAACAACTTTTACTATGGGACCAAACCCTTTTTTTTTTTTTTTGGATGGGAAATCATCAAATGACTTCTCCCACTCTGGACGGAGCGGGAGGGAGTGTCAGACTCTTACTGACTAAAACCCATCCATGTTCCTTCCTCGCCCTTTATGTTCCGGGGCCGCGGTATCTCTTTCGAACAGTCCCGCAACCCCGGCAGGCTTCGGCCCTTGCGGGCCCCTCTCTTCTGCTGACATCTCTGAGGCGCGCGTGGAACACGAACGCGCCGTCGACACGGCCTGTCGTCACTAGACGGACGGACGGCTAGCTAGCCCATAGCTAACCGTCCACAGGCCCGCATCTACGGTGGCCGGTAGCCACCACGTGGCCCCCGACGCCCGGTGCGTCTCCCGCGGCGGCCGGGAAGAGAGGCTCTCTCCCTCTCTCGTTCCGCCACCTCTTCGCTAGCATGACTACTTCGCAGAAGGAGGTCACGGCTTCCCATTCCGTCTCGCTCCGGACCATGGATTGAACTAGGGCCGGACGCGAGAGGTCGCCGCCGCCGATCGCCGCTACGAGGACACGGCGGTGCTCCGCCCACGCAGGGCAGACCTCCACCGTGTGCTCCACCGTGTCCTCCGGTCGATCCTCGCAGTGGAGACACCCGGGCGTTTCCTTCCGCCCGATTCGGTGCAGGTACCTCCCGAAACATCCGTGTCCGGTGAGGACCTGCGTCAGGCGGAAGGTGAAGGCGAAGGACGCCGTGGCGCCTCTCTAGCCACTCCTCAAAGAGGGGACTTACCGCCACTATCGTGGCGTGCCCTATGGGACCAAACCCTGAATCGCGAAAAATAGATCAGCAGTTCCATACATTTTATCTAGTTCGTGCGAACATATGTAGGAAACAGTACTTAGATTTTTTTTCGCAATTTAGGGTTTGGTCCTATAAGTAGTGAAAGTTGTTGGAGGAAACACGGTGTACAGTATAATATAAGTATAATTATTTACAAATGGTTCTAGGCAGGTAAAACCAAAAAATCTCTTCTTCACAATGGCAATTTAGAATTTTTAAATATTTAAATTGATATTTCCTTAATCACATTATAGATTTTGTTTAACTGTGCATTACGCCTCTATAGGTTTGTTGTACATCATAATTGGTAGGTCAGTTACGTTTAAGGCGCAGACACATGACTTTTAGTGATTTTAAATTGATCATCACGTCTTAACTTCTAGTATAATTTATTTGAAAAAAATATATGTTATACTAGACCATTTCTTTCATAATTTGATATGTGAAAATGTGAAGAAATATTTTTATAACTTAGTGTAATTAATTTGTAAAGTAATGTCTAACGCGGCAAAAAAAAACGATCATCACGCAAAAATTATCGGGCGTATTTGCATGAAACTTAGATCATCTCAAAGACAATTTAATGCCCTTTATATTAGTATACGGCTTTTATCCGTATTGTGTTTGATAAATCAAGGTGGGTTGTTTTTTCGAATAATCTTGGTGCGCATTGAAGCGGGGCTTCTCGGGGCGACGGGCGGAAGTGCATCGCTGACCACTCTCACGCACGGGTATACGCTATTGCTAAACTTCTCCCACTCGCTCAAGGTCGTTGGCGTGAGGTAGCCCCTTAAGAGGTAGGTACCAGTGGCAGGGGTGCCGAAGGTAATTCAGCAAACATTATTCAGCATAAAAACTGAAAGGCCCCAATATTTTCTAGAAATTTTGCTGATTAGGTATCACGCTTTGGTTCAAGCCCTGAACGATAAGCTGAAAATCAATGTTTCTGAACAGCCCTTTGTTTCTACCTACCTACCTTTTTTTTTAAACTGAAAGTCCGTCCCGAAGGACTCCGGTAAGAAACTTGTTATGGTAGTTTTAGCGGACTATCGTTACGGCTTATCTAACCACCTATCAAGTTTTCATCCTGAATATGCATACTGAAAAACCCCTTGGGCTGTACCTAATTACTTACTTACATAAATAACAATGAATATGGATACTTCTGGACTGTTCGAAAGAGATACCGGCATACCGCGACCCCGGAACGTAAAGGGAATCAGAATCAGACACCACAGTGGGAGAAGTCATTTGATGATTTTCCATCCAAAAAAAAAAAATAGTTGTCTGTAAAGTCTGTTTACGGACGATAGTTTAACGTGACAACGTCATAACAAAACATTGATGAACATACATATAAAAAAAAAGGTTCCGACGAATTGAGAACCCCCTCCTTTTGGAAGTCGGTTAATGATTGCATACATACGCTCCGATCGTAACGTTACAATGAGTGCAACGGGACAGAGCGTAACGGGACACTTTTTCATGCGTGCAGCGTTCATCGATTTATTAGACGTTGTAACGTCAAAAAAAAGGGGTTGTACATAGGACCTATTATTCATCATGAAGTGGTAGGTACATACCCTTTCCCTACATAACATCACGCCAGTACGCTGTGAAGGTTATTTTTTGCAAAAAAGTTTATATTCTTCACTTTTTATTGGTTCACATGCGCTTACCCCTTCACAGCGTACTGGCGTGATGTTATGTTATAAACTGGTGTAAACAATAGACAGACATGAGATTTCAGCAATCCCAGTCCTGTTGCGATCATTTATTGAGGAGTTCCGATGCCTATTTCCGAAGTTCTTCATCAGATCTTTAACAAATTGAAGTAGGACCACTCCGAGAAAGTACTCTTCCGAAAACTACCCAAATCACTTCATGCGTGCCTATAAAATTTGAAGAGTTCTCTCTATTTCTCCAGGATTCCATCATCAGATCCTGACTTGATGATTATGGGACCACCTGTGAAGTATACCTTTTCAAACAAAATAAAAATAATCCAAATCGTTCCAGCCATCTTTGAGTAATTGGGGAACATAGTACATAAAAAAAAAGATTCCGACGAATAATGAGAACCTCCTTTTGGAGAATCTTCCTTTTGGAAGTCGGTTAAAGGTGGACGCACACTTATGCGCGCCGAAGGAATCGACCGCGCCGAAAGAATTTTTTCTCATACGTATGACGTCATCTATTCGTCCGATTCGACGCGGATAAGTGTGCTAGTAGGATTTCATACAAGTAATTCTAAAATTCGATTCTTTCGGCGCGGTCGATTCCTTCGGCGCGGATAAGGATCACCTTAAGGTGGACGCACACCTATCCGCGCCGGAGAATCGGATGACAGAATCGGAAGACGTATGTAGTTACAGAATTATGATCATCGAAATCATCAATACAAGCCTCCAAGCTCACATAAGTATAGGAACGACTTTGACCTTGAAAATATCGTTCATCGACTTAAATGAACTTAGAGGGTTGTACTGATGATTTTGATGGGGATAATTCTGTAACTATACATACATTTTATAGTCGCGAACGATTTTTTCAACTTCATACAACCTGCTACTGGTCTGCAAATTGCAAAAAACGTAAGAAAATTTGAATTTCGCGGGCTACCCTGACGCTTTCACCTTAATGATTGCATACATACGCTCCGATCGTAACGTTACAATGAGCGTAACGGGACAGAGCGTAACGGGACACTTTTTCGTGCGTGCAGCCGGCGGCGTTTATCGATTTATTAGACGTTGTCACGTCAAAAAAAAGTGGTGGTACATAGGACCTATTAATTATCATGAAGTGGTAGGTACCCTTTCCCTACATTATAGGTATCTTATCTTTGTACCTACGTTATTCTATTTTATGTTCTTGTGAGAAGAACGGTAATAATTTATTGACTACCTACCTAGGTATAATAATGGTATCAGAACAAGAGTCAATATTACCATTATCTTTATTTATTAGCTTTCTTAATGATAAGAAGTAAAGAAAGTAATAATGTGGCAATTATTTATATATTAGTAATAATGGTTATTCCAATTAATTTAAAGATTCGAAACATGCTCGAACTAATAAGCTCACCTCAGAGACTCTACAATCAGCTGATCGATAGTTTGCTCGACAAACAGTCGTTTGCAGATTCATAAATAAATGATCTTTACAAGCTCAAGCTCACGAACCAAGTTCAAGGCAGTTTTCGAATATCGTCAATCGTCGCTAAACTATTTAAAAAAATTGCGAACTTTCCAGAAAGCCTTGGCAATGACTGCGGAGTGTGGCCTTGTCTTTGGTTCAAGCGTATTTAAATAGGTACGAGTACGTACGAAACGACGTAGACGCAGTATGTATCGCGATCTTTTGCAATGATCTTTATGATATGCGATTATGAAAGATCTAGCTAGCTAGGCTCTTGCTTTTTATTGTTTATGTTTATAATTTGTCTATCATAGAGGGTTGATTGCCATCGTAAATACATCTCGCTTCGCATAAAATCAAAAGTATTGTAAAAATCTAGGAAAAAACTCACCTTATAAACTATAAAAATAACAGTCTAAGCTGAAAACGATCTAGTATTTTTTGTGCGTAAGATTAAGCCAATTTTTATACTACACTTCTCACACTCGCACTATAACGGCGAACAATCAAACAAAAACCCGTTTTATAAAAATCCAGACCACTACACGCGCTACCCCTGACCTACTTTTTTCATAAAATTGTAAAGAGCGTAGGGACACTAGCAGCTGGTGCTCTCAGACGTCAGTATCGCGAGGAGGGCCAATTAGCTCAAGGTTCTCTTCAGAACCTTTGGATATGTTTCGCCTTGAGCTCACTGAGGGGAGGGGTGAAAGCTCTAGAGAGCTTTGCTACTTACAATCTTAGGTTTATTATCTCTGTGACGGGAATTTTGAAAGCTTTTGTGCTGAGCTTTCAATAAGAATAAATCAAGAATGTAGTTTAAGGCTTGCCCCCTTTTCATTGAAATAACGTCTTAGGTAACTGTTTTTTTAACTTGACTCAATTTTTATTTAATACGAGTATATCTATTAGATTAAGCTATAAATTTGTTTTAAATACGAAGAAACGTGAAAAAAATATCTTTAGAAATGAAATTGTAATGAGGCAAAGAAGAAAGACCCAATTTAACCTCACTTGTTGTTATAGCGGCAACAGAAACACATCATCTGTGAAAATTTCAACTGTCTATCTATCATGGTTCATGAGATACAGCCTGGTGACAGACAGACGGATAGTTTTAGTAATAGGGTTCCGTTTTTACCTTTTGGGTATAAACTCTAGCCCTAAAAAAAAACGTCCAATACTGTGTAAGTGTGTATAATGTCAATTTTGATTTATTTCGACTTTAATAATCTATTTCTCAGTCACTTATTTTTCTCAATTACTAGTTTGTTTGATCTACATATATTTTAATTCCATTTAGTTAATGTTGTAGTGTTACCTAGCTATCAACATCATGAAACTTCTCCATTCTTTGGGGAAATACAGGGCAAAGACTTTTTTCTAAGTTTGACTGAATGTAAATCAATTGTAAATCAATGAATACTGACAAAGATAAAACGCATCAAAACTCGGGAGTGGGGGCTCGTGACGTCAAAACGCCCTAAAAAATTATAGCATGGCGTACATCGTATTGCGAATTTTAAAGGCTATAAAAAATACGGGTCAAATATTTTTTGATAATCTAACTGACGGACTAGGTGATTAGTTTTTATCAGGACACTAAGCCCATTACGAGCCGTGCTGTCCTCTTGCAATAGGTACACTTGGTGCCTAAGCATCTATGGGTATTTTATTTAGTTCAAACTTGCGGGTATTCTTTAGCTATCAACACGGTCTCGCGCTTGTTTTACTGAGTTCAATTTATCTATAGGTAGCTATTATTGCTACGCCTATCACCTGTTGAGGTGTCATAAGCCTTCCACAATATGCCTATTGTTTTCATCTTAACAGATTAGATAATTGTAAATTACTTGAACAAACAAATAATAAGTACCTAGCTATTTCTGATTGATGTCAAGTGCAGTGCAGTCTTGAGTCTACATTGTGTAATATAATTGATATTTTAAACTGAATAGTAGATAACAGTTTTATTGAACGAACAGAAAATTTTCGATTTCCACATTTATTGAGCCGCCGTCTATAAAAATCACTTGCCGGCTTTTTTGTTCCCTGATCATCATAATCTGTATCTATTCAAAGTTCGAGTGATTCGGTTTCATCTGGGAAGCGTGCTCCATCCTAGGCTGCATCGTCGCTTCACATCAGCCTAAAATGCAAGCCTATTTAGTATGGAAAGATGGAAGTTGGCCTTGTCGCTATAATACGTTGCTGATAGTTTTATGACCCGATTTGTTTAGAGAAGACACGTGCTGTCGATCGTAACATCATAGTTTTGAACATGTGATTTCAATAAGTCTTGTTTTCATCGATTTAACTCTCTGTTAAGGAGCTTGTGACATGTCGTGACAGCATAGACCGGAAAATACCTATAGACTAGACAGGAAAGTTTTGTGATTTGCAGCCAAAGCCGACTTAAAACTCTAGTTACTCTTATCTTCTAGTTTTCCACTAGATTTCGGGGCCTAGAACCAAAATTAAAAAACAATTAAATCGTGTTTTTCTATATCACAGACCAACAGCAGGACGTTGAAAATAAACTAGGTATGATGTGGGTGTCACAATTCGGTCATAACAAAAGCGGGGTTGAAATGTTTACGATCCCTTTATTTTTGACGTCCCACGTGTCGCTCATAATGAAAATACTTTTAAATTTTGTCGTGAAACGAAGCGGAAAAATCCCGCCCAAAATTCCGGCGACGGAAAAGCATTCATCTGACCTTCAAACATATTATACTTGACTCCGCACGCAAATTGAACGATACCGACTCTCAATATTCATAACATTCCTCGGTTCCTCCATAATTCCATATCTTTCGGATCCTTATACCGTCATTACGTAACGATTGAAAAGCTTGGCCTTGCCCTATTTCCGTCATGGTCGGCCAATGTCAGTGTCGAACCCGGGTCGAACCTTGGCGAGGACCGTTTAGTTCGTGTTTTTGAAGGTCTGACGTCAGAGCATCAGATGTTGTGTTTACTCGTTAATTCCAGATGTTTGGAGGTGGTAATAGGTTTTTGGTGAAACGTGACATAACGTCATTTTATGCACCTAGTGACTAGCTATGTAGATAGCGTGGAATTAATTTCACTAATCGAGTTCAGAACATCTAAACCGCGTTTAAGTATTGTCAGTACCTATTCATATTTCATAGCAATGATGACACTGACAGCAGTTCTTGAGCGTAGTTCAAAAGTGCTGAACAGCATCGCATCCAGTTTCATTAGTAAAACTTTCCCATTAGTTTTAGTAACCATAAAACAGTAACAGTAAATCCCTAAATACTTATGATAACTTTCTCAAAAATCGTTTTATCGTGGACTACTAACACTTTATTGGAGACTATTGTTGGACCAAAACTCATCTTGACGCTATTTCACGGTACACATTTTTTCTATCGTATCAAAGTTTACGGTGTTTACACTTCCCGTTTTTATGTCTATTGTGGTCATGGACGCTGTAAAAAGCTTGAGTAGATGACGGAAACAAAAACATGGTAGGCATTTATTATCTTGAAGTAAATCAACTTGTTTATACAGTTATACGAGAGAACACTTTCTAAATAAATATAGTAGTTCCTACAAACTGAGTAGTCATCATCTTCCTGCTTTGTTACTTGGGGTCGGCGCAATACGAGTTCATCTTCCATTTTCCCATATCTACCTTCGACCTTCGACCTTCCTCTTCCGCTCCATCCGTCAACATTAATTTTCTCTTTCAGTCCCATGTGTTTCATCAAAAAAAAAAATAAGAACCACAAGTAATAGACATTATTTCAAAGAAAATGGAACTTCAGATTAGCACTTACACATCGCAGAACCTTAAAATGCTGATCTCTAGACTTCTAGTCAGAAAATTTAGCTCAAAATCTTTCACTTGGAAAAACTCCACAGTGACGACGGAATAATCGCCTGACTCAATACAAACAGCTGATTATGAGTAAGCCATAAACAATTATGCAAATAAAGGATCGTAAAATCGTTCG
Source organism: Xestia ashworthii (assembly GCA_950022955.1). Classification (NCBI taxonomy): domain Eukaryota; kingdom Metazoa; phylum Arthropoda; class Insecta; order Lepidoptera; family Noctuidae; genus Xestia; species Xestia ashworthii. The sequence goes on from OX465550.1 coordinate 23,386,372, forward strand.
CTGTTTACTGGCTTTTACTTGATATACCTAGTAAATCGATTATGAGCGACCTAATTCTTTTTATCGTTATTTATAGCAGGGTTGCAAGCACTCGTAAAAAGGTTGCATGTACTTGCACATGCGAGTCACCTTGCACTCGTATGCAATGGTGACGTTGCGTCTCTGTTATCTACTTTTATCTGAACCCTACTTGGGTTGTTGTAGGATATGTTTGATTTTGACATTTATGGTTTTAGTGGTATCTTCTATATGCGTTTTAACGCATCTTTTTGCCGTTATGCCAATTTGTTATGTCGTGTAAACAGGTGTCATGCAAGTTTTATACAGGGTTACTGCAGGTAATTCGACGTATTCCTTGCAGGACTTCATAGTAGGGTTATAAAATGCAAGAAATTAAGCCACTAAATGTTCTTCCGAAATTCAGTAGTTTTTGAGTTATTCGGATTTTTAGATTTAGCTTTTTTTTACGATAAATCCCAGATTAGATCATATAAATCAAATTTAAAAACGATTTATGGTCCAAATGTACTGAAATTTAAGTTATTATCATAGCTGATGACGCAGCAGACCTTTGTTAATAATTAAAAGATCAAAAATTCCTAAACCTTTAGCAAAAATCGCTAATGAAACAATTTTCTTTTTGTAATTTTTGTCATTCCTTTATAAAAAATAAATAGTAGTAGTATAAATTGTTTATTTGGGGTCGGTGTAGACCGTCTGTTTCATACATCCCTCAAATCTTCTTCCTAGTCTTTTTTAGATCTTTTTAGGGTTCCGTAGCCAAATGGCAAAAAACGGAACCCTTATAGTTTCGCCATGTCTGTCTGTCTGTCTGTCTGTCTGTCCGCGGATAATCTCAGTGACCGTTAGCACCAGAAAGCTGAAATTTGGTACCAATATGTATATCAATCATGCCACAAAGTGCAAAAATAAAAATTTAAAAAAACATTTTTATTAGGGTACCTCCCCCAGACGTAAAGTGGGGAGCGATTTTTTTTTTAATTTTGACCCTGACGTGTGATATATTGTTGGATAGGTATTTAAAAATGAATAGGGGTTTTCTAAAATCATTTTTTGATAATATTAATATTTTAGGAAATAATCGCTCCGAAAGTCAAAAACAATGTGTCCCCCCCCCCTCTAACTTTTGAACCATAAGTTTAAAAAATATGAAAAAAATCACAGAAGTAGACCTTTATATGAACTTTCTAGGAAAATTATTTTCAACTTGATGAGTTGAATAGTTTTTGAGTTATATAGCACTTTTTCAAAAAAACGCAAATGATAACTTTGTTTTTCATACAAATACTATGAAAAACAAAGTTATTTTTGCTGACGAAAAATGTTGGTATTTTTAATGGTCTGGGAAGCTACGGAACCCTACAGTGAGCGTGGCCCGACACGCTCTTGGCCGGTTTTTTAGTCACTATCGACCTCCTATTTCATTTAGTCACACAGGTTCTCAAGTTTACTTTCACAGTAACTTATTGGTAGGCACGAGAAACTAAAAATATTCAACAACAAACTACTTAAAAAATATTCCATTACATCAAATCGTGATTTAGCATCGGGAAGTCGATCATATGATGACTAAATCCATATCACCTATAAAATCTATATCAACTTGACAACACGACGAAAGCAAAATGTCTGTTTAATACTGCAGGCAACATTATCGATACTTCAAGATAAGTAATTATAAAAATAATCCTGCGCATGGAGTTTTTTCGCAACGAATGCGGGTATTCTTGAATTTTAGAACACGTACTACCCACTTTTAATTTCCACAATAATATTAGGTTTGTTAAGTTTGAGTGATAGCCTATTTCAGAAAAAAAATCATGGGGTAGAAAGTAAGTAGGAACCTACAGAAATATGCTATCGCGAAGGAAATACTGCCATTGTTGAGCAAATGCATTTCTGAAACTTGGGTACTGTGCACTTTGTTTGAATGTTGGTACGACTGCTGGCTGGGACGTCAAGTTATATAAAACGAAAACGTATACCTACCCACATTATTTTCTTGTGCAACTTTTTGGGTCTACGGCTTTCGTATCGTGTTCGTGACACATACAACGTTAAACTCGCTCCTTTCCGTATCATAATCAAAAATAAGGTCAATAACTGTAACTTTAGTTCTCAGATCTTGCTTAGTAATTCAATGTTGACTCACCTGACATCTGCCTTACGAAGAATCAAGAAGATTAAGAAGACCAAGTTCAAAATGAAGAATATTCTGAGCCATTTTCTGGGGACAGCTTGTAACTGTGATGATATCATTGTAGAACTTTCGCGAACGATAACTAATCGGTCAGTTCGGCGTGGTACTCGACTGATTATCGCCGACAATTTTTCTTTATCAGGTGGAATTGTGGATTACGATATTATCAACGTGTTTTTTGCAGCGTGGTCGATTGAGTTTCCTTACTTTTGGTTTACATAGGTGTGTTCAGCGCAAAAATGTTATTAATCTTTGTAACGTTTTGTCGATTATTTTTAATGGAAAGTCCTGTGAGATATATTGACTGTCGGGAGTCTTTGTACTAACGGAAATCGATTCTCATGACCAAAATTATAGCTTTTGTACATTCCCAACATTTTACCTGTTAGCTACCTGCAAATAGACCAGAAACAGTCTTCAATAACCCATGAATAAAAATGAAATAAAAGTAAGTAGTTGAAGCAGTCACGCGGTTTCATGAAAGTCCCCTTCATTCGCAACTCGACTTTTGATCTCAAGTACTTGCGGCTCAACCGATGATCTCAAAATCATCGACAGGTGATTTTCCAAAACGTCTAATCTTATCATAAGTTAATCTTTTGCCAAAATGCCGCATGGCGCATGTTCCGCAGTCCGCCAGTGTGATGTTAAGACGTGCGGAGATTGTGAAATACACTGCTACCACAGTCTATGATTTTTATACTGTGCTGCTACCATACTGGTCTACTATCATTTTCTTGATAAAAATCTTTATGATATCGATGACACACATATCGGGTAGGTTCACGTAATACTAGGACGCCATAAATAATTAATTAAGCCCCGCTCAGACAAGGTTCATTTCCCCGCTTATATGATCGTGAAGGTAAAGTAGAATTATTACATCAACGCACGCGACGGACTTAAAGCCGATTATCAGCCTGTAGCGCCGCAGACTACTGCAGGCTGGTGATAAATATGACTTTGCCCTATCCTGTGGGTACCAGCGAACCTGCGAAGATTATCTGTTTTCATAGCCTCAGGTCGTTCTTACGTTAATGTTAAATGTTGAGAGGGGAGTTCTACATCTGCAGCGGGCTTTATAAATTCATTGTGGTAGTTCAAGAGAAAGTGCGTCATTGTACGCGGTTTTTGCGCAGACCGCGCCACCTGACTGGGCACGAATTGATTCCAATGATTCGGTTGATTTGTAAAACGTGATGGCAGTGTTGGGTATCATTTGAATAGTAATAATATTTTACATTCCAACTTGACCGACAAACTACAATTGATCATATTTTACATCTTTTGCTCTATGTGTCCTGACCTCTTTAGTCTCCTAAGATAAAGAGATCCAGTTTTCTTTTTACGATTATCACCAATACAAATTGTAGAGTCTGGCCAGTTTGCTTGAGAATTCTTAGAAACAACGAAAATCGACTTTATATTCAACAAGGAATCAACATCGGCGCATCTAAACTTGACATGACATCATTAGGTAAATTTCTAATTAATAAATTACTTATAAATAAACTCGATAGGAAATCAATAAGGTACCTTTTTTTCTGATGGGAAATCATCAATTTATCTGCTTCTTCCACTCTGGGCGGAGCGGGCGGGAGTGTCAGACTTTTACCGACACAAAAAACCATCCATGTTCCTACCTCGCCCTTTATGTTCCGGGGCCACGGTATCTCTTTCGTACAGTCCTGTAGCCCCGGCAGGCTTCGGCCCTTGATGAATGCTGACATCTCTTTGAGGCGCGCGTGGAACGCCTGTCGTCATAAGACGGACGGACGGCGAGCTAGCCCATAGCTCACCGTCCACAGGCCCGCATCAATAAGTGGTAACTTAGTGGTTTTTTAATATCGGTAAATCATCATGCCGAACCCTATCAAAGGCCATCGAAATTTCCAGGGAGACTGCAATCCAGTTTTTTTGCTCCAGGTGGCGTGCCAAGGCCAGCAGACGCGCTGCATCCTGCCTATAGATATTGTCATTTGATCTAGATAACAAACAACATCAGGATATTTACAGCGATATAAACCAAATCCTGTAAAATTGTTCGATCTCAAAATATTTGCTTTAGCCAATTTCAAAGGTAACCCAACAGAAAATACACAAGTGCCGTAACAACCGTTCTTGGCATAACAAAAAACAGCAATTTTCCCTTCCATCCTGCAGTTATTGTGCTATTATAAGTATAACTGCGCACTGCAATTCTTGTTATCATTGTTGTGTGTAACTGGACGTCAGAGGGCGCAGTCGCCATTGAAGATGAATAGGTACGCGCAATATCCGGCCTCGCCCGCTTGCGATGAATCCACCTCCGCTGCTCCGGGAATGTGATGGCGGACGTTTATGTGAATTTCCTGAGTTTGTGTTAATTTAATGTTCTGCAAGTTGGTTGCCAAAATGGATGCATTGATACTGCTACTTAATATTAATAATATAGATGGTATGTATGGAGGGAGTGACAACTGAGATGGCAACTAATAGGGCGTACCGAAGAAGTAGACCATGCTGCAGTGTAGCATAGTAGCGAACTAGAATATCGAATATGAAATGGAATCATTCGTTTCGTAACACTGAATTATCAGTATTATGGCGCATCCACACATGCCCGCCGGCATTTGCCGCATCACGCGCGGCATCAGCCGCGGCACGCGCGGCTTTTGGTTGCCGGCGGCAGTTTGCTTGCGGCTTCGATACGGAGTGGTAGTGTTGCCGCCGGCAACCGCTAAAGCCGGCGGCCTGCATTCAGCGGCAAGGCGGTCTGAAACCCGGCGGCATAAGCCGGCGGCATGTGTGGATGCGCCATAAAACCCGGCGGCATAAGCCGGCGGCATGTGTGGATGCGCCATTAGATTGTGATTAGAGAGCCTCGGAACATCCACTGCATTCACAGGCAAATGAAGACTGTTGATCCCACAGTTTTTTTTTAATGTCTGGTCTGTGGTTGGTCCCCAATTATCATGATTAAATAGGTGAAGTACTGGGATAAGTGTGATACGGATAGCTTTGTAGTGACCAGAGCATGCTCATACATACTTGCTTAATTGTATTGCTTGGCTATGGAAAACTTTGCATAAGTTACACATAGGCGCGTGACTGCGTGCGGCAAATGAGTCATTATAAAATTGATTCACACAAGTGAATGCCAGTCAGTCACATTATACGCGGAACTATAGTAATTTTGGGACTCAGTGATGAAATATTATGGTTTTTTCGGAGTTGGAGGAAAAATACTATTATTATCTTCCTGTTTGATCGATAAGATTAAGAGATCAAGTTTGAAGTGATTGAATGATTGTGACGATATAGCTAGCGTCTAAATTGATTAACGTAACAAAAATTTACCTAATTAATGCAGTAGATTCTTTTGATGTAGGTACTTAGATAATTATGCAGTGTTTAATTATGTTTTAAAGCCTAATCTTTTTATGCAGGCGTATTTTCGAAGCATTTAAAATTGTAGGCAATCTATACTAAACAGTTTTAGGTGTAAAGTTTTTCAGTTTGAATTTCGAGTGTCCCGAGTAAGTCCCGCGACAATAAGTGGAACTACGTAGGTACGAATAAGTAAAACATCATATGCCATAAGAGGAACTCCGAAACCATTCTTGTTGGTATCAGAAAGCTTTGGTGACCAAAGTGCCATTTATGATGTTTCCTCGACGCGGATGAAATCGTAGGCACAAACTACTCATAGTTTCAAATAAATAATACAGATTGTTGCTTTCAACGTTTTATTTTCATCATTTCACAACATTTCACTGTACATTGTTGGACAGAACTGTTACTGTATACTGTATACTGTTACTGTATACTTTAAGGTCAACAAATAATGTGTTCGTTTGCTTTTCGTCTCCGTCATTTTAATACAAAGGCCACTTGTTTTAGCTATCCCTGGAAACAAAATGATATTATGGAATTTTTGTGCAACTGATAGGTAATTAATATTTTATGAAGAAAACATTACATGTTACATGGAAAATAATCATTCCACCTAATAATAATACCATTTATTTTGTGAAGCTTCATATTCCGAGTCGAAAGGGAAACAGTCAAAAAGCTTTCGTAAGCAACTGGGAATAATATTTATATTTTTGTTCCATAAAAAATAGGTTTACATTTAATTTAATCAAAGAAAATAATCATTAACTTTTTTTCTTTGCTAAAACAACTAAAAACGAAGGGGCATATGCCTCTAGGTTCGAACTATCAGACTCAGCTCATTCGTATAGCATAGTGTGATGCAATCTTACAAAGTTACAAGTAGGTATTACCTGAATGATTTCGCAATCAAAATTGTCGGGGGGCGAGGGGTGCCAGCGCGGGATCGCGGGAGGGGCGATCGACTCCCGCGCAGACATGCGACACCCCAACCTTATTTTGGATGTCGATTAGCGGGATCGAATCGGCATTGCACTTCAACCTTTATATGTGTTACCTGACCGGAAAAAAACACCAAAAGTATGTTAAGGGTTGCGGATATGGATAAGCCCCCAAAAAACAATAAAGAACAAAAAAATACGGTTCCGCACTAATAAAGTAGAAAACACCACTAAGTGGAAATACGCCGTAGACTGGACTGGCATCGAGTTCAATATTACATTCAGTAAGTACACCATTCTGAGCACCACAGATTTTTTTTTCATCAGTTATTAAAAAAAAACATCTGTTCAATACATTTGACTATCTATTTATTAGTGCAGGTTTTTTTAATAATCGATGGAAAATTATTATTACTTAATATATTATTATTTATTTATAGAGGGGCTCAGTGATGTGTACGATCGAACAAGCTATTTAGTTGACATTTTACAACTTTAATTTGTGGGTTAAACTGTAAATCAAATAACTTGTTCGACCTTACAAAAATACATGGTAATAAAGCAAAATCATCTAGTGTAACAGGATTTAGCTAGGGGAGGTAGTTAGTAAACTACCTACCAGGCATGCTAATGACTTCTTCTCTCTCGCTTTATTCTTTATTGTTTTTTGAAGAAGCCGCTAAAAAAAAGCAACCCTCTTATACTTAAAATGTAAAAAAATGCAATGTTTTCATTTCTATGTTGAACCAATTTAAAAACAAAACATTATTATTTTATTTGCAATACAGGGTTGGTTGGGGCGCCGATAATGCGACAATAAATTATACTGCTAATTATACCTAATGATATTCCCAGTCTGCATACAAAAAAACATTCGAATACATATATCCCGTAGTTTAGTAACAGGACATTATTTTATTGAAGTGAAAACTTCTTTAGCGCGTTGAGCACTTCTTAGGTCAACAAAAATCATTAAACTCGCGTGACCGTCAGCTAACGCTTCGTAGCACTCGTAGCCGATCCGCTACGGCGTAGCAACACTTGGTTTGCTCGTGGCACAATCCGTAGCAAATATAGATTACTTAGGTTTCACTTCGATCGGCAGTCCCCAAAACTGAGGCCCTACTCTCTAACGCTTCGTCCGTATATTCGGATCCATCCGTCTCTCTCACTCGCACTCATCTGCAGACGTGCGCGATAGAGGCGGATAGATCCGAATAAACGGACGAAGCGTTAGGGCGTAGGGCCTCTGCCCCGCATTTTTTATGTATTTAAACTTAGTTAAAAAAACTTTATTCGCTAGTTTTTTTTTTAACTTAGTATTTATTTGATAGTTTAAAAATATTATTCCTATGAACTAGTTTCGTTAGTGTTTTCACTATTGTCTTATTGTCGGCACCACATTGTATAAAATCCGAAATGAGGGGTTAGAAATAATATGAATTAAGTAGGTAATTTCAAAAAGTGCTCTGCTGGAGTGTCAGCAGATAACCGGAGCAACCAGTTGGGTCTCCAGAGAGGAACCTCCTAAAAATGCGAGGTAGTCGATGGTTGCTTCTGAATCAAGCCCTTAAATCCAACCACCTAATGAATGCCTCGATAGATGTTGAGCGAGGCTTTTATTAATGAGCCTGTTGTGTACCACTGCTGGGCAAAAGCCTTCCTACTTCAACATCTTTCTATTTCCTCTCCTTTCTCCTTTCCTCTGCGTAGGAGTTTTTGTCATGACGCCAGCTTCTTCCTCGAAGTTTGCAAAGCCAAAAATCTGAAACAAATTGTATTAATTAAGCTTTACTTATGTAAGTATTACCTACATGAAAAATAAAGCTATAATTTCCAAGTATCTGGCACAGTATATCAGAAAGACCTTTAAGAATAGTGTCGGTTTTCGAAATGAGATATTTAAGTTTAGAACTTACTAAGCTCTAAGTTTAAACTTTTAGAATGAGTGTTACATGCTCATCATCAACATTCTCTTGTCTTTTCCTTCCGTACTTCTTCTCTTACTCGTTTATTTGTCATATCATCAGATACCTCCTTTCTTGCCATATCTTTCATACAGTCTATTCATCATTTCTTGTATTTTTCTTTACTCCCATACAGATTGAGTATAACAGCACATCGATTCATTATATTAAAAGAATCATCTTATTGCCTGCCTAAGTACACCATTAAAATATTTAAATAAAAAATTTCCAGTAGTCCTAAACTGTTTTTTCTTACAAGATTATAGAACCCTCTGTTGGGGCGATTACGACTCACTCGGAAATAAAACTTTCATTAAAAGGTTAGGAAAGAGGTTAAGGCGCTGAGACGAGCTAAATTAGCAACTCTATTTGTGGTGGTTCAAACTTCGTTTGAAATGCTGTTAGAATAAAGTTCTAATCAGCTTGCACTACAAAGTGGTTGTTACGTCAGCCACTGCGGGCCAAATAGCGCGAAATGAGTGGTTTCGATCGATTTACAAAAAAACTATTGATTGGATTAAAAAACTAAAACAGTATCATGCTAATATATTGCTTGTAGAATTATTTGCCAAAAAATCAGAATGATCGCATGCATATTAGTATGTTTTTTATTGTTTGAAAGATATTTTTAGAGGTAAGTTCGTGATTTCTTTTTATCGAGCCAAATTAATTGTATTATGTTTTCAAAACAGTATTATGCTAGCATATATCCTGAAGAATATCATATTTTTCTGGTCTTGTTTATAGCAGTGAATCATATACTTTTAGTAATTATAAAACTCGCGTTTAGCTCGTGTAATCGCCTTAATGGAATGTTATGTATTCTTGTAATGTATGTACTCGTATGATTATTAAAATATCCGTGGAATTATACCTACAAACGGCAATAGAAGACTTACCTACACAAAGATCATCATCACAAGTACAGAAACAACAAAAGAATAGATTGATCTGTCCCGCATCGTTATAAGAGAGCAATTTGAATAATTTCGCTTTGATTGTTTGTCTGACAATCACTTCCCACATTAGCATGGCTGGTTGTTCGAAGTGACGCGGTCACGTGACCGCTGCACCGTAATAGGAGCGCGAGTGACTCAGCCGCCAGGCGCGCGGCCGTTGACCCCACTGCACTCACGCGCACCCGACTACCAAGACTAACCAAGTGTCCAATGCACGCCCGAAAATATACGGATTTCATTCCCGATACGTCTGCAGTGCGAATTTCAGTAAAGAGCACATACGGCTATAGTCTATAGCGTAAGATGATCGTTACCAGCCAGTTTTCATGACACAAATGATTGAACAGTTCAAAACGCAAAACTTTTATACTAACAAGGAGTTTATCACTTTAGCTTGGTTGATCGTCTCAAAACACAGATCTCCATACGGAGAAGAACGAGCAACAAACTGCATTTACAAGTTTAGTTGTTTTAATTACAGAATCCTGGGTCTCGCGGGCCGCGGGGTCTGACGCAAATTAAATACCCAGATCAGCATATAAAAGCAACACGGCTGTATATACTTAGATACTAAAAAAAGAATGTATGTAACAAACCAGCCTTGGATTTTAAGTCAGCTCAGAGTGAAACCATAAAGGAAAACTTAAGACAATTTGATTCAATCCAAGAATCCAGGAGTCAAATATGGCATGAACTTACTCTCGAGCGTAGAAAAAGCTTTTTTTGCAAAAAATGAAACAGACTTCAAAAACAACGATGTGAAATATAATATAACTTCATAGCTTCTGAAGTCGGTGAACTTTACATCACCCTTAGAATAAACCCCGATGGTAATATGTAGATGATGCTCTCAGACCGACTCCGATGATAAGACCATAATCTCGATAAAGTGTTACAGCTTCTAAAGGAAAACTCGTTGATTAGAAAAATTCCAAGAACGATAACCAGTCCGTAGTGACAGGTTGTCCACTTATCACTTATCAGTGGGCACAACAAGGTGTACCTAAAGGGGCTTGGTCGATAGATAACAAATGCTAGATGATAACCGTGAATTATTTTCAGATGCCTGACATCAATTCGTGTAGGTAATAAATGTCTTTTACACGTCTTCATAAACATGTTCGCAAACTTGTATTTATGCTAGTCACCAGAGAGTGAACCACTGTTGGGTCCCAACAGTGGTTGTTTCTGGAAAGCCATCAAAGAGGCTGAAATCGGTTAGATGGCATTAGCATTACCATCATGTCTTCTTTCAATAGTTTTAATGACGCTGTTGTAGATGTAAATTAATCCATGCTCATCCGTACCTACTCCTATTATAAATGCCACTGGCAAGCGGTCTACGGAAAGATTAAAGCTGTGGCGAGGTAGTACATCCTTAACCCATTAGTTCCACCTGCTGCAAATCTTCCACCTGGACAAGAGTTGTCATGGCTGACCTGAAAGTCTTTGACTCGGGACACAGGTTGGTCGCAGTAAGAAAAGTTTAAATGTAGTGTTGTTGCACAAATGATGGGGAACGTAATGTCCTGCGTCTCCTCGATATAAATCATCATCTATGCCTAGCCTTTTCCCAACTAAATTGGGGTTGTCTTCCAGTCTAAATGGATGCAACTGAATATCAGTATTTTACATGGAGCGACTGCCTATCTGACCTCCACAACCCAGTTAGTACTGGGTAATAAGTACGAATATACCCCTTGGTAAGACTGGTTGTCAACTATTTAGGCCACTGACTATCTATAACGACTGTCAAAGATCTACAAATGACAGCCGGGACCAACAGCTTAACGTGCTTTCCGAGGCACGGAGAAAACTCGGTATGTAAGGGTGGTCACTCATCCACAGACCAACCTAGGCAAGCACGGCTTAACCTAAAGCCAGCACGGCTTACCCGAGCGGCTGTTATTATTTAGCCACGAGCGAAACAACGTTGTTTAAGTATATAACAGGAACTGATGTCCGCTACTAAAAGGCGTCAAACTACTGGCTCATATCTTTTTTTTTTTTTTTTTTTTTTTGTTGCCGGGGTGGAAAATCCTCGATGGATGTCCTCCGCCCTGGGGAGAGCGGAGGGGTCTGTCAGACTCGTACTCGACTAAAAACCACCCCGGTGTTCCCTTTCCACACTTGCACCGGGGATCATGGGAACTAGTGCGCCTTCCACGATCCCCGGCTAGTGCCGGCCCGCCACTGCGGGCCTCCTCAGGTCTGCGGGGGGAGTGAGGTGTACTCCTCCCGCGACGTCTTTTAGGGGCGCGCGCGGAACACTACGCGCCACCGCCTCGGGTCCAGTTATTCAGCGGGGCGGCGGACCTCCCCAAGTCCGCCGTCCCTCTGGACCCGTTCAGGGGGCCGGAAGAGGGCGTTATCCACCCTCCGCCGACGCCCGGCTCGTCTGCTGCGGGTCGGGAGAGTGGTCTCCACCTCTCTCAACCTCTCCGCAGCCTCCTTCTGTGAGATGACCGTTTCACAGAAGGAGATCACCGCATCCCACGACTCTGCGCTCCCGACCATCGCGCGAGCGACGGCCGGCAGCGACAGATCGGTTCCCACTTCTGTCACGAGGGCACGGCGCGGCTCCTCCCATGCGGCACACTGCCAGCGTGTGCCGCGCCGTGTCCTCCAGACAGTGGACGCAGTGATGACACCGAGCGTCCGGCTCCCTGTTTATGCGACACAGGTACTTCCCGAAGCAACCATGCCCCGAGAGTACCTGCGTCGCCCGAAACGACAAGGAGCCGTGCCTCCTCTCGAGCCATTCCTCGAGCACCGGTCGGATCGCCTCGATGGTAGCGAGGGTAGGGCGTAAAAGCCTGTCCCGCCACTCCGCCACCAGGACCTCGCGGAGCTGAGACCGACGCAGATCGATCACTGGCTCATATCTGGGTCAACACAATTGAGATTGCCATCCAGAAGCTTTGAAGAAGAATATCAAGTAATTCTGTCTACTGGTCTGAATTTTGATGACCGGAAGTATGATTACTTTTTTACCCGGTAGTGTCAAGTCCAACGTTACGTTACTGTGGTACAATAACTGACCGCGAGCGTAGCACAAGATTTAGCAGACACCAATAGGACCCAATATTGTTTACCATAACGAGGTAGTCAGCTTTATTGAAAAACAAAACTTGAATAGGTGACCACAATACCAATTATGATAACGTTTTTCTGTTTCGATAACGAATGTCTTTGTCATGCCTGCCATCAAATCGATGGCAATTTTTGAATTCTTACTTCTGTGTGTGAATGTGAATTCTGTTTACCGACAAACGTTACTTAGCATGTGCTATGGACTTGTAGTGTGGCAGTTGTCCTAGAATGACAAGAATAACGCCCAGCCTAAGTAACGTATACCTATGTGTGTTTATCCCGGTCTTATTATAGTCTCGAGTTCGAACCCAAGGGACGCACCTCTGAATTTCGGATTCATGTGCGTATTGTCTATTTATCACTTGCTTCGGTGAAGGAAAACATGTGAGGAGGAGACCAGGAGACCAGGAGTGAGGAAACCAGCATGCCTGAGATATATTTCTGGAAGTCAGAGGCCTATGGGCGGCATAAAAACTCTGATACCAGGCAACTAACCACACGATAAGGAAGGATTATGGTATTTCAAGAAAGACTCTTCAAACTCCGCAATAAATTGCAAAAATGCTCAAAATATTCTTATGCATGTTCTGCTTCGCGTCGCTGGACTTACTGGTACGACGTTTAATTTTATTTCTCTTCAAAATTTCGCCACTTCCACTGCCTCGTAGGTGGTAGTCTATTTCGACACCTCGTATACCTAGATCCCTTCACAGATAAATTCTCACAAACACCGTTAGCACAATTGTCTCACGATTTCAGTTCCTATCCAAGAGCAACGGAGCTGCGCACACGCCGCCCAAACCGCATTCTGTTCGCCGCCATTTCTGTCAGTGAAAGTTCAAGCCTTTCTCGAGTCGCCACATTTTTCGAACGATTTCTATTATGGTCACGGAAAATCTTTGTGCTCTATCAACGGTGACGAAATTATCTAGATTCAAGATAGTAATTATAATTTCGTCGTGTCGATGATTTTTTTATTAGAAAAACTCGAACTCTGCAGCATCGACAGCGTTATCAGTGGCTTCGGACTGATCCCTCAAGGTGCAGGTGGACTGGTGGATTTTCACAAAGAGCGAGACAGGAAGGAGGCTATAGACACAAGTGACCTAGCTGACAGAGCAAACCGACCAGAGAGGGACCAGGTGGAAGCAGGACCAACGGCTTAACGTGCTCTTGTCGACGGGGGTATAAAATACCACCAATTTTCAAATTCCAGACTACTATTAAGAAATTCCAAATGGAAAATCGCAATAACACTGCTCGACCGAGGAAACGCACCCAGGAACTACCTTCAGTAGTAGCGTTTACGACAACTAGACCGAAAAGGCATTTTAGAGCAATATTTCGAGAATGTAACGATTATGAAGTCAATCATCGGAACTGTTGACGTTTGACGTGTCGAGCCGTGCCCCTATTGGCTGTGGGCCGGAGCGCTTGCGTCACTGGCTATCCAAGTACCGATGGTATGCGCGCGCGCCTCTCAACAACACAATGTTGTTTACCGCCGAATTAGCTTCGCTTTTGGCACTCTATTTATGGATACTAGGTCTTGCCCGCGGCTTCGCCAGTGTTTCTGAATCCCGATCTCCATCGAGAATCAGAAACCATTATTCAATTTTTAAATCATTCTTCTAATCATCCATTACAATATTTAGTTTTAGGCCCCGTTCCCGTTATGTCGTGACGATTATATAGCGTTGGTGTTTAGTTGGCAAACGTCATGAACGACAGTCTGTTATCATGTCGTCCTATATGTGAACACCTCCATTTAAATACACAAGTCACGACACTTAAAACTACACGATTATCTGTCGTCACGACATAGTGGGAACGGGGCCTTTGTTAATTACTACCGAGTTCACTGATGGTCAGCCACTTTACACCCTTATGGCATCATTTCAGCCGAAAGATGTCCACTGCTGGACATAGGCCTCCCCCAAATGTCGCTACATTGACCGGTCCCTTGCGACTCGCATCCAACGGATTCCCGCAACCTTCACCAGGTCATCGGTCCACCTAGTGGTAGGTCTTCCAACGCATCGTCTTCCGGCTGGCGGTCGCCACCCCAGAACTTTTCGGCCCCATCGGCCATCCGTTCTGCGAGCAATGTGCCCTGCCCACTGCCACTTAAGTTTGGCAATTCTTCGGGCTACGTCTGTGACCTTGGTTCTCTTGCGGGAGTCTTCATTTCTGATTCGATCTCGCAAGGAAACTCCGAGCATAGCCCTCTCCATTGCCCTTTGGGTGACTTTAAGCCTTTTGATCAGGCCCATTGTGAGCGACCACGTCTCGGTCCCGTATGTAATCACGTAACTATCATCATTTTTCTGCCCTTATCCGAATTTATTTGGGGTCAGGATCTTTAGGTCTTTCATACTTCCCTATCACTCGTTATCTTAGCAGTCATCTCCTTTCTAGCCATATCATCAATCACACAGTCCATCCATCGCTTCTTAAAAAAAAAAAAAAAAAACATTTATTTCAGGTTCACAAATTAACATAAAAATGTAAAAATAAGAATAAAAATAACAGTCATAAATACAATGTCAACAAATCATAAATAGATACAATGTCCGGGAAATCAAATCAATGACATGTAAAAAATGAATCGGAAATTGGTCGGTTGGTTGGTTGATTGGTCTTTGGTCTTCCTCTACTCTCTAAAGCCATCTACACATACTCAACATTTTCCTCATTCCAGCGCATCACATGTTCATACCATGATGCCCTCAGCAATAAAGTTTGACCATCAGTGAACTCAGTTGTACGTACATGTTTTTTTCGTTCTTCTTCTATCCATGGGAAGTTAGTATTCAAAACGAAATCAGAGTCTTCTACGTTAGTGCTAATTGATGATTGAGGCACAGACAGATAATTTCACTTTCGCAATTATAATACATATCGAGTATTTTTTAACCTCTCAAACCGCCCAAAAATTTTGAATTTAGAACACAAATAAATATTAATTTGTTTATGAAAGAAAATATTAGTTTTAAAGAATCATGTTAATCTATCTATGATATTGAATTTATAAACACAATTTGAATATTCAAAAAATGATTACGCCGCCGCCGTAAAGACGTAGATTGCTTATCCGAAATTAAAAAAAAAACATTCACCTCTGACTCTAAAGGGTGTAAAACACCTCTTCACGAAGCCGAAAGGCACTTATTCTCCCCGTCATTGCGATCAATTTTTTGTTCTACACTATACCTGGGAACCTTCTAGTTACGGAGATATGGGGGGTCAAAGTTACAACTTTTTGACAAGTTTTTTTTTAAAATACAAGTTTTATTTGTAAGATTTTGACTTTTAACACCTCCACGACCCCCGTACTATTCAATCCATCCATCAGCACAATGTTTTAAGTCCGTTACATTGAGTTATACCAAAAAACATAATTCATAACCTCAAAAAAAAAAGTGGTTTCCCAGTAATAATTTTTGCGTAAAGTGACTTAGTTTGATGTACAGAACGCTTGGTTAAAGGCTTTGTGATGAGGTGGTTTACACCCTGTATATCTATAGTCAGATGTGAATGTTATTTTGAATTATGCATTGACCAGTTTGGACTACTCTGTGGCAATTTTGCTTCTTACACATGTGTGAAAAAAACATGAAAAACGCACGTGTATGACATACACTGCATTTTGAACCTAATCGTAGTGCGAAAAGAACCAGTTTTCGAGAGAGTATTGAAAAAAATTTTTCACACCACCTGCTCGAAAATGTCAAATTATATGTCAAGCAACCTTAACCTAAAGTGAGTCATTAGTGGCCGGGGGCACAGCCGGTCAATAATGTTGTACTGGATTTCATTATGACCCGCTGGTTAATAATGTGATTTGAATTTGGAATCTCACATGCTCAGCTAAATTGGCAGTATAGTACTAACAAACACCCTTTGGTGCCAGAAAGAGGAAAGCTATTCTCGATACCCTTACTACGCGTGGATGATATTCTCGATTTACTACAAAATCATAACGACTGCTTCTTCATATCGTTGCCATGTTTTCGAAGACATAATATTGTAAGAATAATTAGATAACTACGAACCATTTTTTAAAAGGAATGGAACATTAAAACTGGCATTAATATTAACAAATACCGTACCGCACCGTAATAGTAATTGGCTGTAACATTAGTTCATTTATTTATTCTTACTGTTTGTTTATTTAATACATACTTTGTTTTTCGTACTATGGCTATTATTTTCTCACAGTAGGTGTAAAAAGTAGAGTATCCTCCTCTGGGCTAAAGGTGTCTTTGCCTTGGGCTAGCTTGAATCCCTCGCTGCATTCAGGATTCTTGTATTAACTCCCTCGCTTCGCTCGTGAGTTAAACTCTTAACTACCTCGCTGCGCTCGGGAGTTAAATCCCGAATCCTTCATTGCGCTCGAGATTCAATATGACGCCCGTGACATAAGACACAACTTTAGCCCCTTGGTGCATAATCTACTATTTCGTGCTCTATTTTGGTTTAAAGAATTCTTTTAATTCCTACCGAAAACTTTTGACCGAATTGAAAGCACGACCAAATAGAGCGTTTATTTTTAAGAACGTAAACAATGCCATGTGTTATGTAATAGATCTTGGCCTGAGTGATTTAACACTACATAAATTACGGGTAAACCCTCCATCAGTGAAAAATAATTTCCAGAAACAAAAATACTCACATCTCTACAGGAAAGGAAGAATAATAATTTAATACTTAGTTGTAGCTAGTATTTATTTTCAATTTTACCCTATACAGCGCATTGTCTGTGAGACGTTGAAAAGATCACGTACGCCATAATCTTAAAATTGTGGGGATTTTTCAAATTATAAGAGTGAATCAAAGTGATCTTAGAACGAAATCAGACGCTGTCACGCTTCACTAGATGTGAAACGTCTGAACACAAAGTGAGAAATAAATTTAAATGAAAATGAACCGTTCGGTTAGTCGAATGAACGGGTCACTCGAGTGATGTGCTGATTTGGAAATGATTAAGGTTGCATTTGCACTAAACTTAGGAATACTAAAAAGCATAGGCCCAGCATGAGGCCCAGTTAAGAACCAGCGTCAGGCACTAGTTGTCTGGCGTTTATGCTGCACTGGGCTGGGCCTATTCGGCGCAGCTTCGAGGCACAGTTCTGTAATGGGGGCTGTATGCTCTCGACTGAGACCTCTCTCTATGATGACTGAGAAGTCTCGCCAAAAAAGGAACACCGAGACTAGATCGCTAGACTCACGCTAGACCGTGTCGGGTCCGAGCCGAGTGTCGACCGTGCAATTTAGTATGTACACACTCACGCGTCCGAGCCGCTACCGAGCAACGGACAATGGATTGTGCTACGGCCGACTTTCGGCACACACTCACGCTTCCGAGCCGCTACCGAGCAACGGACAATGGATTGTGCTACAGCCGACACTCGGCTCGGACCCGCCACGGTTTAGGGTGCGGTCATCCCTTTACCTTGCTTCGGAAAGTATCTGTTTCATTTATGTTTGCATTGAATTTTGATTATCTTTCTTTCATACTTACGAATACTAACGGGTATCCGCAAGCGGTTCATGTGGCAGTGGTTTGGGGACCACTGGTTTTGGCTTCCCCGGCTCCAGCTGTAGCTGATCGGGTGACGCTGGCAACCAGCCCCTACATCACAAACAAAAAAAAGAAAATAAATAATAAGCCATTACCAAAATCCACATGTTTTTTTTTATTATACGCGAGCCCTCTGACTGAATGTAGGCCTTGTTATTTTTATACGAGTATAACCGGCCCAGTTAAGGTGGAAGCTCCAGGGTTGCCCGGGAAATTCAAATTTTCTTGCGTTTTTTTCGCAATTTACAGGCCAGTGCTAGGTTGTATGTTGATGAAAATATGATTCGCGGCCCGGTTGTAAGTCGTATGTAGTTACAGAAAGAAAGAAAAAGTCATATTAGTCTCACACAGGACAAAACTAAAAAAGATATTAAAAATATATATATAAAAGTAAATATGAGAAAAAAATTACAGATTCGACCTCGTAACCTCGTATAGGACTTTTTTTTACAAAACAGAGTTAGTGATTATTTTTTTATATACATATCACTCATAGCTTGTTACTTTTCTTTGGAAAGTGCAATAAACAAATATTTGTTTGGCTACGAGTATCTTGCAGCGGCTGAGTAAGCAACGCATATACCGTTATACCTAGGTACTGTTTACTAAGTAGTTAGCAGCTGCAGCAGCTAGACTGTATCTTTGCAGTCTTCACTTAGAAACCTCTCTAGGTTTCTAAGTGAAGACTGCAAAGATACAGTCAAATGATGTCAAATGAGGTACAGGTAAATGAAGGAAACTTAGCCGATCAGTTTCTCAAAGCGTAACAAAGGTATCGTCAGCCTCAGAAATATTTCTCATTTCATTGGTTGGAATCTTTGTACAACAATATTGTAGCCCGACATCACACATTGGGCTTACTTAGTAGAGCTACATTATTGACACAATAAAAGGAACAGAAATGAATTCTTGTTGGTGTTTTGAACTTCTGAGGCTGGCTGTACTAAACGTTCTTCACTGTAAGTCCATTCACAGCTATTTTACCTTAAACTTTGTATCACAGTAATCTTTATTCGTGTGGCAAAAAGGTTGCTTATGGACTGCAACTGTGAGGGTTAAATTAACTCCGAACTCTATCCATATACAGAAGTCTAAATTATAAAGGGTGTAAAACACCTCTTCACGAAGCCGAAAGGCGCTTGTTCTCCCCATCATTGCGATTATTTTTTTGTTCTACACCATACCTGGGAACCTTCTAGTTACGGAGATATGGGGGATCAAAGTTACAACTTTTTGACAAGTTTTTTTTTAAATACAAGTTTTTTTTGTAAGATTTTAATTTTTAACACCTCCACGACCCCCGTACTATTCAATCCATCCACCAGAACAATGTTTTAAGTGCGTTACATTGAGTTCTACCACAAAACATGATTTATAACCTCAAAAAAAAAAGTTGTTTCCCAGCAATATTTTTTGCGTAAAGTTACTTAGTTTGATGTACAGAATGCTTGGTTAACGGCTTTATGATGAGGTGGTTTACACCCTGTATACAACTCTACGGCGCAGAGAGCAGCGGTGGCCCAGTGGTGGCGGCCCCGACTTACGAACAGTAAGTCGTGGGTTCGAACCCAGACAGGCGCATTACTTTGTGTAATTTATTTCATCACCGCTGCTCTCAAAACGGTGAAGGAAAACATCGTGAGGAAACCGGCATGTCCTAGAACCAAAAATTCGAAGACATGTGACATCTACCAATCCGCACTGGGCCCGCGTGGTAGATTATAGCCCATTCCCTCTCATTGAGAGGAGGCCGTGTCCCAGCAGTGGGAACATTATAGGCTGATGATGATGATGATGATGATACAACTCTACCACATTATGTCAAGTTATTTGTTATTAATTAATATTTTCCGCATTAATTTGTGTCATATCAGCAGTGTAGGCAGATCATGAAATACGAGTAGGTACAAATAAGTAGAGGTAGGTTTCGGACAATGACATTAGCGTATAGCTTTGTCTTATTCAAGGAAATACCGCAAAAATATCCTGATAGTTAGTCTGTCTCGCTGACAAAGTGGCGCAAGTACGACTGCTGAGCATGAGGTCCTGGGTTAGATTCCCGGATCGTGCAAAGTGTTGTTGGGTTTTTCCACCAGGAATTCTTCAGTAGCAGCCACGAAGTCTGGATATGTGTCCGGTTCATGGCAAGAGGCTCGCACACTATGATATGGGATTTAAATTATAACTGGCTCTGGCGACATGTGGGTGTTTTATTAGATACACCTCTGCCTACCCTCTGATAACAGGCATGATGTTATGTTTGACGTGACATCAAAATTGGAACACGCGTTTGGTCTATAAAGCACCACAAAGGAACATACATGCACGCACAGGCTGATAAACACGTTACCTTCCTCTACGTCGTCGCGCAGTCGGATAAAAACTAGATGCCATGTTGAAATCGTTTGGTAATCTCGTAATATACAAAAGAATATCGTATTCAAAATGCAACATGCAACATAAATGAGTTGACTGATAGCATTAAATTTCGTCATGTGTTAATTGACTTTGAACTTGACTTTGACCGCCAGACAAGGAGATATTGTTTGTCTGTCTGTTTGATTGTTTGACTCATCCATCAGGTCAATGTATGAAGTGGCGGGTTTTGTCAGTAGTACACAGTAAGTAGTAAGTAGTAGTAGTAGTAATATAAATAATATTGCATCAATATACAAGTTGCTAGTATTTTTCTTTATTATAGTATAAAACAAAGTCTCTCCCGCTGTTTGTAAGCTTAGATCTTTTAATTACGCACCGGACTTTAATGCAGTTTTCAGCTATGAGGAAGAATACGAGAAAAAAACGTGTTTCACACTATGATATTATTATGCAGATTCTTCGCCTCCCTGAGTTCACAACCGTGTGTGGAATGTCAGGCACGACGAACAAAAGATAATAGTACATTATGGTACAAGTGTGTAATGTTGGTGATTACCGCCGAGGCGCCATTGAGAACCGAGCCGTTAGGCGAGGTTCTTAAGAGAGCCGAGACGGTAATCATCAACACACACGTGTATCATACAACGTTTTTCAACACACTTGAGAATAAAATAAAACTAAAAATAACTATAATTTCAACAGTGAAAACGAGTTGTGAATTTTTTTTCGCAATGGCGGGAATAATTCATCAGTTTTCCTATGCGCGCGCATCTAACAATGGCGATCGCCCATAGACTAAAAGAATGAGGTTCCTTTTTTTTTTTTTGGCTTTTAGCGGATAGCGTTTTAGCCACGTACGAAATGGGGAATTCGAAGTTTTATTATTAAAAAAAAAAGTAAAAAAAAAAGAAAACAAAAGTTGCATTTGAGTGAAAGTTTTATTTATTAAAAACTTATAAGTTGAAATTATCTATGTAGATACGAAGTTGTATGAAATGAGCAAGCAATAGGTACATTAATTTATTTGTACTATTGAACACGATCTTTTTTGTATCGAAACTTTTTTAAGAACAAAGCAATTCAACCAATGAAATAAAAAAAAAAACCCTATAACTCACTTGTGAATAATAGCAATGAAAAAGTCACAGTTTGATTACAGGTGTCATTATGTGCCTAATTGCGGTGAAATTAGAGCCACTTTATGAGCAAGTGTGTTGAAAAGTAAATTATCAAAGCAACGGTATTTAGGTTAGTTAAGCCTGTAACTGTAACGAATTATATGACTACCTAATAGCCTAGGTAGGTAGATACTAGTAGGTTGTAGGGATCAAATGCTCGATTGAGATTATCACAACACAGGTGAAAGAGCTTAAAAGGACCTTGTAGGCGGGGCAGGCGCGCCGCTCATATATGAACGCTCATATGTCAATCGACCAACAGTCGCGCTCTTATTAGTAGTTCTCTTGCTTGTAGAGGAGACAAACGGCGACACGCGTTCCAAACAAATCAGGAACTATTTCCTTTCTTACCTCTTTCATCTGTTCTGTGGAGATAACAATGTGTTACTTAATTATTCTTACGTCGGTGTTTTTACGTATGAAAGTGGTGTCCCTGTATTTTGTATCGCACACTACCTACTCTAAGCCAACGAAACTGTAATAACCAGCATAGTGTCAATAATTTCACTAATAAGCGGTTCGCTAGTAACTGAATTAACACCTCGACAGACCGTGTTAACATACGGACAGACAAGCTACGCTAAATGCGAGATATTGTTAATAGGTATGCTGAAAGGATCCAGTGGTGTAAAATGAAACTTTAAAAACTAGGAAATGAAGTATCATTTTAATTGTGGTGGTGTCAAAAAAGGTACACTTAGTTGTACTTTTAAAGTAAAATTGATATCTGCAGTATCAACATCAGAGATCGAATTCAGTTATCGATCTCAGAGGAGTATGTTTATGCTTCCAAAGCCAAAATAACGCGATACGAAATTGAGTTTTGTGTTGTTGTCAGGGAAACTGCAACTGCTGTGAAAACTGAACAATGTGACGTAGGTCAGAAATGAAACGACGCAAACGTAGCAACGCGCGGTTGTAAATGACCATATCCAATTTAAAACGCATACCAACCCTTCATAATAACTGCTAATTAAGAACTGTAAATACTTTAAAAAAACAGCGTAGGCTCCTCTAAAAAGATACACTTGGTTCATAAACATGGCCAGCCACAATATTGCCGGTTTAATAAAATAGTATGCCCATAGTTAGAAAAATAAAATATCAGATCTAAAGGTTTTAGTTCGGTTCTTTCTTTAAAAAAAATCACTATTGCAGTCTTGGTAACATAACGCAGACTAAGTCTACCTAGTCTACGTTATGTTACGCAGGTGATTTTTCTCCTTCAGGTAATTTTTCTCCTTCAGGTGATTTTTCTCCTTCCGATGATTTTTCACCGTCAGACGTTTTTTCACCTTCAGGCGGTTGCTCCTCTTCAGGCAGGAAGTTGCAATAGTTAAATTTGGAGGCACAAGGTGCTCTTTGGCAATAACATTTTTTGGCACATGGTGACAATGACAATGTAAAATGTAAAGTTGAGTTTAAATTTTGCTTTAAGAAGTTTTAGCAGACGTATAGTAGAAAAACAACAAGATTTGGAATAAAAAAATTCATACCTTTAATTAAAAATGCTGTATAAAGTTTGGTAGCTAACGGATTTATGGTTGGAAAAGAGAAAAATTTAAATCACAAGGTTTGGATAAAAAATAACTTACCTTTAAAAATATGATAAAGATAACATAAAAAAAGGTGCGTCCCATGCAATTCGGTATGTAAAGTATTTTTCAGGTATTTTTTTTACATTTTTATTTCGTAGAACATTTAATTTTAAGCAACTAATTTTAAGCTTTTTTTTTTCCAAGTAACAGTTTCTTATTTATTATTTTTTAAAGTATTATTCGTGATGACGTCATTTCATAGCCTGAATAGCTTTAAGTCTTTGCCACGTTTTCAGCACATACAAAAAACACTAATAGATACTTCAAAGTTGATATTGATGACAGTTGACGCTTGACAGATACGTGTTTTTATTTTGTTGTTAAATGTGAATGCTGTGATCGTGACTGTGATGTGAACTTTTTGTTTGAGTTTCTTTTCCTACGATTTTTAGAAAATTTTAATTTCTATCCATTATCCGTGCTGCGTATCCGTGCAATGAATCTGTCATCGACAACTAGTGCTAAATGCTTCGTACCGTCATGTAAAAACACTACAACAAATAGCCGACACAAATTGTTTTTAAATGTGAAAGAAACGATAAAAAAGAAGTGGTGCAAGGAAGTAAATATGGAATACAAGCCTGGGCGTCGTCTTTTTTGTTGCGAAGATCATTTGAACGCGAAATTATCAGCGCGCGATGCATTCAAATAAATAACACAGTAACTAGCATTGACAGTTTTGATTTGACACTGACGGTATGACAAACAAAAGTATTTTTTTTTATTTATCTTGAAAAGCACGAAGGAAGTAGTCTATTCAGGCTACGTTATGACGTAATTTAGAGGTCAAATGAAAGTCAAATGATTACAAGTATTATTGTGAAAATAAACACAATCTTGTGATATAGAAAGCTAAAAATTGAAAAATAAGGCATAAGACCCTAAAATCTCCAAATGGTTTTGGAATCAGCGTAGGTTAATTTTTACTTTACATACCGAATTCATATAATAACAAAAGTTCTAACGATCACATGACCATGAATTTCAATGGGGTCGGCAAGTTAAAGCTGATTGTAGATGGCGCGTCCACCGCATAGACCCAATCTGACCAATGAGTCAAACTATTTTGAAATATAAAATGACATTGACAGATTTTCAACCAATGACGATGTTTTGGTTCAAGCGGTGCTAGCGCCATTAGTTCCACAGTTGCCAACCCCATTTCATATACTTTTTTTTAGTATAACGATGAAATGATATAATGTGTTATTGATATAATTTCAGTTTACACATTTGAACAAATATTCACTTAGTATAATATTTAGTTAGTATATTATTTAAAATCTATAGTAACGTTTAATATAATTTGAAACGAACTACTTTGTGTTCAAAATTTTTGCAAAAACTGATTGGACTATAAACGCCTGCTACTTTCATGTTCCCCCTCGAACCTCTCGAATGCCAGATGATGCCCCTCCATTGTTGGTGAATCATCTCGGTTAGGTTAGGTTTGAACAGTGACCACTAGCACGCTAAAGGTCGTGGCTCACTTGACAAGCACCGCACCAGCATCGCACCAGCACAGCTCCTGACCGGCGTCGCCTCGAATATAGGCTACGGCGCGCGGTCCGCGCGCCGCAAGCGAGGTGTAAGCACGCGGTCCCCTCGCTTGCGGCGCGCGGGCCACGCGACGGCCGCGCGCGGTCCACTCGCCGTCCGCAAGGCGCAAGCTCGCAGTCCGCACGCTGGTCCATGTTAATAGTCCGGGAGGTAGCATTGTATTTTAGGTATTATCTCTAGTAATTATATTTTGTTAACGTGGATTCGTGGTTTAATTCACCTACCCCGCGAATACCCTTTCCATTACAGTTCTGAGATTTTTTTAAGTTCAGTTGTATGTAAACTATTTATAAAAAAGTTTCAGCCGGTGTACTGTAACGATTGATTCAGTTATTCTAACATAAGATCAACCTTCGATTACAACAATATCAGTCGCTTTATTAGAGCTTTTTTAATTCTAACCGAACTAGGTTTAGTGTCGTGGGCTCTCAAACTAAATTTGTAACTGGCCATACATTAAACAAAGAGTACCCACGACGTGGAGAAGCACGAAGGCGCAATGACGTTGTTTCGCGGGCCACTCGGCGTCCGCGCGCGGTCCCCTCGCTTGCGGCGCGCGGACCGCGCGCGGACGCCGAGCCGCCCGCGAGGCGAGTCGTATGGTAGCGGCAAGCGCGTTGACCACCCGCCGTAAGCTTTTTCATATGGACATTAAAAAATATGTTATGCGACACACGATTTAATGCTCTAATTTGAATGGCAAGTAAATTGCTGGGTTGGAGCGGTGCTGGTGCGGTGCTTGTCAAGTGAGCCACGACCTTAAGGCGAGCGTGCCGCGGTAGCGGTCGCCGAGTGCTAGAAACCCTCTTATTATTGGTGAATCATATGGGTTAGGTTAGGTTAGAACAGTGACCATTAGTGCGCGAAGGCGAGCGAGCGGAGCGGGCGTGCCGCGGTAGCGGCCACCGACTGCCAGATCCTCTCTATTGTTGGTGAATCGTAGATATATAGAAAACTCTTTATTACGTACACCATAAAAATTACAGAATCAAATGTAAAACATTTTATAAGGGGTGACACAATGGGCGGTGTTATCGCTAAAAGCGATCTTTTAAAGACAACCTTTGGCTGGATGAGAGACAATACTATTGGATATACTTATAAAAAAGGATGCGACGTTTTATTCGTTTACTGGTAGAACAGCATTGAGAAAGATGGAAATATACTATTAATTCATACTATTTTCATCTCATTACATCCAGGCCCAAAAATGTATGTAATCGTTTTCAGTCTCATTTAAAGTCTAGGAAATGAAGTCTTATTTCAATATTGTGGTGGTGTCAAAGTAAAAGGTAAGTTGCACTTTTTTTAAAGTAAAATTTATATCTGCAGTAGCAACAACAGAGTTTATGCTTACAAACTAAAGCCAAAATAACGCGATACGAAATTGAGTTTTGTGTAATTGTCAGGGAAACTGCAACTGCTGTGAAAACTGAACAACGTGATATAGGTCAAAAATGAAACGACGCAAACTTAGCAACGGTTGTAGATGACCATATACAATTTAATACGCATATCAACCCTTCATAATAACTGCTAATAAGAACTGTAAAATACTTTATAAAAAAAGCGTAGGGCCCTCTAAAAAGATACACTTGGTTCATAAACACGGCCAGCCACAATATTGCAACAGTTTTACATAATTATAAAATTGTATCAGAGCTAAAGCTATAATACGGGTTTTAGTTCGGTTCTTTGTTTAAATAAATCACTATTGTAGTCTTGGTTCTAGTCTGCGTTAGGTTAGGTTAGTTGTTGAATGCGTCCCGATTGTCGATAAAGTAGATCCTGGTATCTTCTTCATCGACATTCGTGTCATCTTCAGGCGTTTGTTCGCTTTCAGGTGATTTTAGTGTTTCAGGTGAGTTTCGTCTTTTTTCGTCTTTCAGGTGAGTTTCGTCTTTCAGGTTAGTTTCGTCTTTCAGGTGAGTTTCGTCTTTCAGGTTAGTTTCGTCTTTCAGGTGAGTTTCGTCTTTCAGGTGAGTTTCGTCTTTCAGGTGAGTTTCGTCTTTCAGGTGAGTTTCGTCTTTCAGGTGAGTTTCGGTTTTCAGGTGAGTTTCGGTTTTCAGGTGAGTTTCGTCTTTCAGGTGAGTATCGGTATTCAGGTGAGTTTCGTCTTTCAGGTGAGTTTCGTCTTTCAGGTGAGTTTCGTCTTTCAGGTGTTTTTTCCCCTTCAGGTGATTTTTCTCCTTCAGGTGATTTTTCACCTTTTGGTGTTTTTTCCCCTTCAGGTGATTTTTCTCCTTCAGGTGATTCTTCACCTTTTGGTGTTTTTTCTCCTTTTGGTGTTTTTTTCCCTTCTTGTGATTTTTCTCCCTCAAGTGATTCTTGTCCTTCAACTGGTTTTTCTTCTTTAGGTGATTTTTCTCCTTTTGGTGTTTTTTCCCCTTCAGGTGATTTATCTCTTTTTGGTGTTTTTTTACCTTCAGGTAATTTTTCTCCTTCAAGTGATTTTTCACCTTTTGGTGTTTTTTCTCCTTTTGGTGTTTTTTCCCCTTCTTGTGATTTTTCTCTCTCAAGTGATTCCTTTCCTTCAGGTGCATTTTCCCCTTGGGGCGTTTTTTCTCCTTTTGGAGTCTTTTTTCCTTCAGGTGATTTTTCTCCTTTAGGTGATTTTTCTCCTTCAAGTGATTTTTCACCTTTTGGTGTTTTTTCTCCTTTTGGTGTTTTTTCTCCTTTTGGTGTTTTTTTCCCTTCTTGTGATTTTTCTCTCTCAAGTGATTCCTTTCCTTCAGGTGCATTTTCCCCTTGGGGCGTTTTTTCTCCTTTTGGAGTCTTTTTTCCTTCAGGTGATTTTTCTCCTTTAGGTGATTTTTCTCCTTCAAGTGATTTTTCTCTTTCAAGTGATTTTACACCTTCTTGTGATTTGTCACCTTCAGGTGACTTTTCTCCTTGAGCTGACTTTTCTCCTTCAGGTGATTTTCTTCCTTCAGGTGATTTTCGTCCTTCAGGTGATTTTTCTCCTTTAGGTGATTTTTCTCCTTTGGGCGATATTTCTCCTTTAGGTGACTTTTCTCCTTCAGGCGTTTTTTCACCTTCAGGCGGTTGTCCTTCTTCAGGCAGGAAGTTGCAAGAGTTAGATTTGGAGGCACAAGGTGCTCTTTGGCAGTAACATTTTTTGTGACATGGTGCGCAGCGTGCCCTGTAAATTAAGTTTTGCTTTTAGAATTTTTAGCAAACGTATAGTAAGTATAAAAATAAAAATAAAGATTTTGAATAAAAAAAACATGTACCTTTAAAAAAATGCTTTATGAAGTTTGGTAGCAAAAGGATTAATGGTTGTAAAAGAGAAAAAAATAAATTAACTAAGGTTTGGATAAAAAAAAATAACGTACCTTTAAAAACTTAATGAAGAAAACAAAAAAAATGCCGCTTTTTATTCGTCTATTGATAGAATACCATTGAAAAAGATAGAAATATAACGTTGTTTACTCCGTACAGTGGAAATACGAGTTTTAATGCCAAATGGAATTATTACTGGCATTTTTGATAATGTTACGCGCTTGGGCTAGCAACAATCAGCTGATTTCAATGTCCTAATCATAACTTCGGAGTGCATTCACATTTTCATGAAATTATTTCCACGGTACTACTGAAATTATAAAACAGTACCTGTGATAAAACACGTGAAAATTCTGTTTCCGCGACTAGATGGCAAAATTCACTCCTGATCAGAAGGTCTAAGTAGCAAAATGTCCAACAGCGCGATACGTCCAATAAGTCTTATTAGCAAACTGTCCATGTAACAAAACGTCCAACTATCAGGTGGTCTGTATAGCAGAACATCTATTCAGCAAAAAGTCAGATTCTCAAAATGTCTGGATACTCAGGCACAAGTTTCAACATACACTTTGCATCGGGAGGAAAATGGACATAATATTTACATTCAGACTCTATGGTGTATGTACTCGTACTGGCAGTTACTGTTACTATTAGCCTGTGTCATGCCACTGCAGAGCAAAGGCCTCTAAGGCCCCATGACTTCCATATTCTTCATTCCAGGACCAATGTGGACCACTGGTCGTTGGTTTTGTCCAGCTCGTCCCGCCATCTCCTGCGAGGTCCACTGCGTCGCCTTCTGTCTGTGTCAGGGCTCCACAACGTGGTTATTTGACCCACAGCTCATCGGGCATACGGTAGACATGGCCATCCTAGTTCCGCTTTAGCTTAGCGGCTTTTTGAGCAACGTCAGTGATTAGTGTTTTGGAGCGCGGTGTTGCGTATCGGTATTCGTAGCGTATACCTTTTTTAATGGTGAATGACACATAATGTCACGAATGCTATTTAGTCAGCATTACTTATTTGTTTTACTTTATTGCCTAATATCCTAATAATATTAGGAGGATAGTCTAGTAGTCTTTTCAACCCAGTTTTTTGATTAGCAAATAAATTTAATGTAATTTACAAATGACTTTTACTTTATACATCATGAGTGTACACATTTTAAAAATGACTTTTTGCTACATACGATGTTCTGCTATACAGACCACCTGATAGCTGGACGTTTTGCTACATGGACATTATGCTAATTAGACTTACTGCTCATTAGACGTTTCGCGCTGTTGGACATGATCAGGAGTGTCAAAATTTTGTCGCGGAATCGGATATTTTATCGCGTTTTATACAAAAGCTGTTGAATGAAAGAAAAATGAGTAAGTAATTACTGTTTTATAATAATTGGTTTCAAACATTATAAAGGCGTCCTAGAAACATTTCGAACTATTCGTCGAATTTTTAATATTGACTGTCATTAGTAGCTATGCCAAGTGCCAACAGGCAAGATGCTGCTAAATGTAGCTTGTTTTAACACCACAGTCTAGCACAGATGCGATCTAGATTTGTAGCTCTAACAATGTCCGGACTTTACTGTTGTGTACAATATACCAGTTCTGGTGCCAGGTAGGTAGATACTGTTCCCGTCCTACTTACAGATTTTCGCAATAACTAAATATGTAAATCGAATACTCCATTGGTATCCAGTTATCCAGAAAGAAAGCAAACGCTTAGACAGTCTTATTTAGACTAGACTTGCAATAGCACAGCCATCCATTAAAGGTGGTTCGATTGAGAAAGCGAACTGGCTGATCTGTCTCAATCTGCTTACGATAACATTACTTTTGGAAATACTTGTTTGAAACTTATCGTCAGTATCACTACATATAATAAAACAAAGTCGCTGCGTCTGTCTGTCCCTATCATGTAGGTATGCTTAGATCTTTAAAACTCCGCAACGGATTTTGATGCGGGTTTTTTTTAATAGATAGAGTGATTCAAGAGGAAGGTTTTTATATATAATTTTACGCGGGGGAAGCCGCGGGCATCGGCTATTAAACATATATTATACAAAGTGTAAACGGACCCTTAACAAAGCCGTCAACCAAGCATTCTGTACATCAAACTAAGTAACCCTACGCCAAAAAATATTGCTGAGAAACGATACAGTGTATTTACGGTAAAACTCAATGTAACCTACTCAAAAAATTGGGTGTATACAACAGTAAACGGATCCTGCCCGGCTAGCATGGGCAGGGGATAAAAATTTTATCCACCGGTTATTTCCACTTTTGTTTGAATTTTGTCCCTTGTCAGTGGAAATAACCGGTGGATAAAATTTTTATCCCCTGCCCATGCTAGCCGGGCTGGAAGTATTTAAAGGCAAATTATAACATTCAAAACAAGTTTTTTTTAAGTGTAAACGTTGGAAATTTGACCTTCGATTTCTCCGTAACTAGAAGGTTCCCAGGTATGGACTAGAAGGAAAAACTGATCGCAATGACGGCGAGATCAAGCGCCTTTCCGCCTCGTATGCCGTAATTACAGACACAACTAAAAAGCTATCCGGTTGGACTGGAAGCCGACCCCAACATAGTTGAGAAGAGGCTATTAGGCAGATGATGATGATGACGTGTCTCCCGTAGGTCTACGTTCGGCAAACGAAGGGTTAAGGACCTTTTAAAACCTTTTTTGTGAGTTATATGTTGGTAATATTATTATTAGATGTATCTCAATCCATACACATAGAATGGAAGCCACCAGTGAATGAATCTGGTAGCAGTCACATGCGCAATTTAAAACGAGTTATATCGCAACGTGCGCAGGAGTGGCAGAAGTCGCGGGCCCATTCGTGCGGCACCGGACGTGCGCCGGCGATTCATTACGTTTCGTGTGACGTACTGTGCCATTTATTACAATATAGGAGTACGGATGCAACAAATGCTAGATTACATCGCAGCGGGTCATGGCGAAGATGGTGAGACGAGCTTGACTCTTAACAAAACACCAAATTGTGTGGAGAAGGATGGCGAAGGAGGCTGGAGAAGGATGGCGAAGGAGGCTAGGTTAGGAGAACGGAGGCGTAGGTATTGCATATCCGCAGTATTCTTCGGGAAGAAGCTAGAGATATTGAGCTAGAATGGTTTTGCTAACATGATTAAATCTCAACTTACATTGTCACTTACGGGATATCTTCCGTGATTATTTATTGTTTTGAGCTCCCGATATTTTGCACTATTGCAAGCGCCATGGTCACGGGTTCACTGGTTGGATAAATAATCAAGGAAGATATCCCGTAAGTGACCATATAAGTTAAGTTTTATCCGTGAAGGCTTAAAACAGTGCATGATCAAATATTTGTCAAATTACAATAAGAAACTGTAAATGAGTACAGTTTCTGTAATTTGACAACTCAGTACCTAACCAAAGTCATATATAATAAATGAGCTAACCAACCAACTGACATAATAGCTCTTCCCTTTGAAGTGATTAAAGATAAAACCTCAAAAAGAAACTGTATGAACAGTAAACCAGTAACTACTAACAGTAGATCTATTATTTTCAGTAGACAAGAAAAGCTTGCAAAATAATATTCTAAAAGTGAAATTCTTACTGGGTAGCAGGAAAATTTTACAGATGCGTCTTATTCTTCACAGAGAGAAAAATGTTGAGATGTAAAATTGTCGTCAAAACCGTGGTACGAGTGTATCTACGGTTTTGACGACAAGTTGATTTAACGTCTTACCCACAAAAAAGTGTCCTAGCTTCTTTTTTTACCCAACTACGGCAAAGCCGTATGGAAGGGTTATGCTTTTAGCAGTGTATGTATGTTTGTATGTACGAGTATGTTTTGTATTTACGTATGTTCCTCTGTAGCACCTAAACTATTCATCAAATTTTGATGATTAAGCTGTCAATCAATTCGTTATTACCGGGTAACATAGGCTACATTTTAACAGACTTCAACAATAAGAGGAGTCGATTTACCCATGTAAACCCTGAATGTAATTATAGTATTTTTCGTATTAGTAGTACTATATTGTGGTATTTTTCAACACAGTAGTGCATTTTGATACAAGTGGAGAAAGTTTGTTATTGTATTCGTGGCGTAATTAAAACACGAGCTCTAGGTGAGGGTGTTATTGAGCCGTTTTGCCTAAATAAAAAAATAAAAAAAACATTCACCTCTGACTATAGGCATTGAACAAATTTGGACTAAGTAATACGTATGGGTAAGTAATAGGCAATTTTCAGCCCCGCACACGTGTAGAAAAACTGACAAAAAAACGCACGCGTGTGAAATACATTGCATGTTGAAACTAATCGTAGTGCGATAATAACCAGTTTTCTAGGAAGTTATTGAAAATTCTTGTCTTAACAGTCGTCAGTCAGCTCAATCGTCGTCCAAAATACACGATGAAAATTGGAAGGGGCAAAGACAATAAGCTCAGTATTCCTCTAGCCGTCTTGGCTATAGGCCAGTTAACCGCCATAGCATCTTTGATGTCAGATCTATATTCAAATCGTAACTCTAAAAACAAGTGTTATATTTTCAAACAGTTTATTGGCTTTCGTTACAGTTACCTAGAGAAATAGTTTTATTTATTTGAATGGGCCACATATCTTGCGTCAGCTGATTGGGTTTGAATTTCGAACGGTACAAAGACTAGAGGTGTTATTTGAGTATTCTTTTTTCGATGTGGCATTTTTAGTAAGTGCTGTCTGTTAGTGGCCAGTGTTTTATTCACGGTATACACAGCCAGCGCATCAAGCTGACCGACACTGTCAAATTTTCTCAAACAACCTTGAACCTAATGCTTTATTAGCAATATAATGTTGAAATTCTATTAAAGTTTGTAAGATTACAGTAGCTTGATGTGCTGCTGCTGGCGTCTGTACTTTGATTGAACCCTTTTGCTTTAATGTCTGGGTATAAAGACCCCGGTCGTACCAAATACTTATGTCTGCAGTGTCGATTGTGTCGAATACCTGTCGACATCTTGTCAATTTTGGTTTGTGTCCAAGCTACGAGTATTTCTACTCAAAACAGAATCAAGATTACCACAGAGTCAAAAAAATGAAATAAGAATACTTATAGACTACATTGTCCTCATTCAAAAAAAGAATACAACTTCTATTTGGAAAACATGTAGCCAAGAATGGCCAAGATATAGAAAAACCTACTTATTGAACAGAAATAACCCAGAAAAGATAATAAAAGCGGCCACGTGCGAGTCGGACTCGCCCATGAAGGGTTCCGTGGCATAGCAGCAAGTAACATAATTGTATTGTATTGTATTATACAACGGGCTGGTGTCCACAACTCCACGTCAAAGCGCGTATTTTGCGTACGGGCTATAATCTACCACGCGGGCCCAGCGCAGTTTGGTAGATGTCACGCATGTCTTCGAATTTTTGGTTCTAGGACATGCCGGTTTCCTCATATCCTTCACCGTAATTCACAAAAAATGAAATTAGAAACCTCAATATCATTTTTTACGTATATGGGTTTGATTAAAATTATGAGTTTCAGATCTAAGTATGGGGAACCCCCAAAAATGAATTGTTTTTTTTCTAATTTTGTGTGAAAATCTTAATGCAGTTCACAGAAATACATGTACTTATCAAGTTTCAACAAGGAGATTTGTTTTTTTATGTATTTTGGTTGATAGTATCAATCAGTAACATAGTAGTTTAATTTAGCCTGCAGTCGTTGTTACTGAATGGGGAAGACCGTTAAAAGCTGATTGTAGATGGCGCCACCATAGCTGGTCTCAATCTGACCAATGAGGTCAAGGTATTTTAAAATATGAAATGACATTCCTTGATTTTCAACCAATGACGATGCTTGGAACCAGCTATGCTAGCGCCATTACAGCGCCATACACACGCTACCTCCATTCCATATTATCATGAAAATGTGCCCTTATTTTGTTTTATCTAATTTTCCTATTATTTAATCTTCTGCTAGTTTCTGTCATTTCATCTAATTTTTTTTTTTTCTGTTTGCTTATATTAATTCAATTTTCTACAATAGATATAAATTTAGTTTTAGTTATTTTTTTACAGTAGTTGCAGTAAGCACTGTCTAAGCTTCCAAACTCAGATCCACGTAACCGGCAAAACCTCAACCCCTGTCATACAGGTTGTCCTAGTTCAGGGGTTGAGACCACACTGATGTAATGTGTTTTGAAGTTATAGAAATAAATTATTATTATTATTATTTCCTTTATTCATTATACATCTTACTTTATACATTTTTAAATATTTCTTCTAAAAGATATAAAAACATTTAAAAATATAAAAAATAGGGATCCGCCGGTGTCGGGAGCAGGGTCCAAGTCACCGGTGGTTAGGGTTGCAGAGACAGGAACCTCCTCACAATGCGAGCCGTATCGAGGAGTACTGCCTTCTGAATCAGGCCCTTGATCCAACCGCCTAAAGAGAGCTTCGACAGATGTTCGTCGAGGCTCTTGGCTATCAGGCCATTGGCCGTCACGACAATCGGCACAATGATGACCGAGTTCATATTCCACATGTCGCGAACCTCGTGTGCCAAGTCGAGATACTTAATTTGTTTCTCTTTCTCAGCTTTCACGAGGTTCTCGTCATGAGGGATAGTAACATCGATTATCATTACGCGGCGCGCTGATCGGTCTATCACCACTATGTCAGGCTTATTGGCGACAATAGTCCTGTCAGTAATGATAGACTGATCCCAGTACAGCGTGACATGGTCTTTCACGAGAACTGGGTCGGGCACATACTTGTAGTACGGTACTTCCGATTCCACAAGATTAAATTTCAAGGCAAGTTGCTGGTGAATAATCCTGGCTACTTGATTGTGTCTGTGCAAGTACTCGCCGTTAGCTAGACGAGAACAACCAGAAATAATATGTCTGATGGACTCACCCGGAAGGTGGCATGCCCGACACACGTCAACCGTCCCGTCCTTCATAATATATTTCCGATAGTTGTTCGTCAACATAACTTCGTCCATAATCGCACAAACAAAACCTTCAGTTTCCCCAAAGAGGTCGCCAAAACGTAGCCAGGACACGGACGCTAGAAAATCTACATCGGGCCCATGAAGAGCCCGGTAGAAGCGCCCGTGAAGCTCCTTGCCCTGCCATTCTTTCTTGCGGTCATCGGTAGTAAGTACCACAGGTTTGCGCCAGTTCTCTTTAGCCATGGACAACGGGGTGAGTCCCTTGTCCACTGCGACCACATCTCGGTGCATACCCACGTCGGCTTTTAGAAAATATTCTCTGAGGCTGCACACCTCGCGGTTGTGGAGGGTCTTCGCATTTAAAAAGCCTCGACCCCCGCACTTCCGCGGGATGTACAGTCTCATCATCGATGACCGTGGGTGATGCATCCGGTTTTCGGTCAGCAGTGTACGAACTCTTCTATCCAAGGCGTCGAGTTCGGTCTGAGTCCATTTGAGTATGCCGAAAGAGTACATTAAAACCGGCATGACCCAACCGTTGAAGGCGCGCACCTTGTTCCCACCTGAAAGAAGGCTATTTAATACCTTCTTTAGGCGACCGAAGAAGCGCTCCCTCAACGATTGTTTCATGTCAGTTACGTTAATGCCTAAAGCTTCCGACATACCCAAATACTTATAGCTCTCGGATGAGGAAAGGGATCTTAGGTGTATGGAATCCGAGAGTTGAAGTCCCTCGGATCCCATAATCTTCCCTCGCTTTACATACATGACTGCACATTTGTCCACACCAAATTCCATCCCGATGGCGCTACTAAAAGTTTCGGTTACTTTCAGTAGCTCCATCAGTTGCAATTTGTTGGGGGCAAAGAGTTTCAGATCATCCATGTAAAGCAGGTGAGATATGACCTGACCATCTTTCCTCAACCGGTAGCCTAGTCCTGAATTCTCCAGCAATGTGCTTAGAGGATTCAGGGCTAAACAGAACCAAAGTGGACTCAGACTGTCGCCCTGGAATATTCCCCGTTTAATCCATACAGGTTCATCATTCCCCTGGATCTGCCGACATCCTGGATATCGAAGGACCGTTCTCCATTGCCCCATACATGACTCAAGGAAGGCGCGTAGAGTTGCATGTATCTTGTACAACTCCAGCACCCTCATGAGCCATGAATGTGGCACCGAGTCGTAGGCCTTCTTATAATCTATCCAGCATGTTGACAGATCCTTGCGGGCTCGACGGACCTGTTGGCTAATGGCCATGTCGATGAGGAGTAGCTCCTTAGTACCACGGGACCCATTCCTACATCCATTTTGAGAGGCAGACATAATAGAGTTATTGTCAATGTGTGTATTAATTTTCGTTCTCAAAATGGATGTAAGAAGTTTATAGACCGTCGACAAACACGTGATCGGTCTATAGTTCTTGGGTTCCGCGGGACTACCTAACTTATGGAGCAGGTGGGTAACACCAGTTGTTAAAAACTGTGGTAAGGACCCAGACTCTAAGGATGACTGGAATTGGGATGCCAGGTAAGTGTGTGAACTACTAAACCACTTGAGCCAGAAGTTATGCAGTCCGTCCGGTCCCGGTGATTTCCAATTCGGTAACGGACGAACTGCTCTGGCTATATCTAGTGGCGTTATTAAAATTGGTTCCATTGTTGGAATAGGTTCACACACTCGCTCGACATCACGCATCCAGTCAGCCTCAGAATGACAGACGGGCACCGACCAGATGCTGCGCCAGAAGGAACTCGTGGTGGCATCATCCGGGCGGCACACATCCGTCATATTTGGCTGAGGTCGCTCCCAAGCTCTGTATACCCACCTTTCATCGCTCTGGAACATGCGATTCTGCGAGTACCGATCAACCCGCCGCTTATACCGCCGTATACGGCTCGCCCATGCATAAACTTTCTGCTTCAGGAAGTCGATGCGCTCTGTGACACGGGACATGTATTCTTGAGGACTGATTTCAGTCCCCGAAAATGCCCGCCTCACAAAGCGCATCACACGAGGTCGTGTATTGCCCTCCCTGAAGCAGTATAGTTTGCCGATGAGTACCCTGGCCCCGTCAATACGGCGCTCGATCCTGCGCTGCCAGGCTGGTACGGCTGGTTTTGGTCGAGTAGCTATGTCACAATTTGGGAACTTGACATTAGCTAAACGACATGCCGCAACAGCCCCACAGAACAGGATCGAGTGTGTATCAACGAGGTCCTCGCTACTCTCGAATATATTCTTGAGTTGCGAGTCCAGGGCACACACCAGCGCCCTATTTTTTTTATGCATGGGTAACCGTGGTAATCGGGGTCTAAGTTCGGCAGAAATTGATCGATACTCACGAAGCGCATCCTCCAGAGCGCTCCTCAATCGGTCGTTGCACTGGCTACTTACCGTAGCAACCCTATCATCTTCCTCTATAACAGCGGGGTTGGACCGCGGTGAGGTTGCATGAATAGCTGATGCTTGTACCGCGGTTTGTGCTTGAGTGAAGATGATACGGTTGTTCAGTACCTCTGAGCGTAGCCTATCAAGCACGGCGTCGTCCAACAGGTGATTGCGTTGGATGACCCGCACCTGATCCGACAATCTTTGGGCCGAGGCGTTGACGGTTGGTTCAAGATCCTGAAACACAGACAGCATCCTAACACGGTACGCAGTGAGGTTAGTTCCCCCCTCTGTAGACCCGTAGTATGCGCGCATGACGTTCTCATTCATGGACTGAGTCCATCTCATGCGCTGCACACAACCACCGGTAGCGGGGACCCGGCTCGGGGCCTGTTGGCCCCTAAGTCCCAAGCTCCTCGGTGGCCGGCCTCTCCCCGCACGACGTACAGGTGTTGGCGACGTCGGCGGAGAGAAATATTCGTCACTCGAGCTCGACGCGACTGCCACTGCCGGTGACACTGGAGATCCGGGGTCCGGCGGCGGCGAGGCGGAGCTGAGCGACGAGTCCGGGGTTGGTGGGCGTGCGCGTCGTCGGGAGGCAGCTCTCGTGATCATTTTCTTAAAATCATCTCATTATTCTTGTTTTACGAAATGTTTGTATTGACGTCTTTGATTTGACAGACGTCATTGGTCGTGTGTAACAGTTTTTTCATATTTTCGATGTTTTGATTTTCTTTCTGGTTTTCTTTCAATTTTATTAATATTTGTGTGATTCCAAAACTGTATTAGAAGAACTATTGTAAAAGTGTTTTGTATCAAAACCAATATTTTTATGAAATACAATGATGATGATTTTTTTTTGACCGATCAGCTCACGGTGTTGCCATTATTATTATTATTATTAGTTCCACAGTGTGCATCCCCATTACAGTTTGATTTAAATTAAAAGAAACTTTGTACCAACTTTGTAACGCGAGTTTTGATGTTTTTCGTTACGTAAATAATAATAAAACAAATATAAAATAGAACCATTTTAGAATCAAAAATCTTATAGCATTTTGGTTATTTCTTTTGTAAAAATCACAATCAGTTCATCAATCACTCATAAAAAGAAATACATTCTTAAAATTATGAAAATGTTATTGTGAAACGAATTATTATAATTTTCGAAATCGAAATTTACCCCACGAAAAATGTCAAGACAGGACTAGGGCAACAAATCAAAAAAATATATACCTGAATCGTCAAGTGGTACGAAGAAGGTCATGGATTATCCTGGATGCGAAAGGCGGAATACAATACAGCAGGGTACTGTGGTACTACAAAATGATATCAACCCAGCCTGATAAAATTAATCAACGGACTCTGTTCGCAGATGCATAATGATATGATGCAAACAATACTCTATTCGGAATTTAATAACTCGCTTAATGTAATTCAATCTTGATTCCACAGTTCCTGCTCTTATCCTGCGCAGACGCATTTAACTGTCTTTACGAGCTTAAGTTACATACATGCACCTATATACTTACTAACAGATAACTGTCTAGTTGGGAACTAGGTAATCTGAGGTGGCCCTTCTACTTACCAAGTAAATAGACCTAGTTATTTTGATTCTCAAAAGTTCGGCAGAGCAGGTGCTCTGCCGAACTTTTCAGCGGGCGCAAATCTAGACTCTTAGCTGTCCATGGCTCTAAAGAAGGTTCTTTAGAGCCATGGACAGCTGAGAGTCTAGATTTGCGTCCGGTTGATGATAATATAGGCCATTGAGATTTGAGCCCGTTGGTAAGCCCGAGCCTGGTGTGTGGGTGTATTATGGGACACCTCTACCTTCCCTTTTGTAGATCATTTATTTTGTTTATTTAAATGTCATGTACAAGAGTGGTACATAGGCGGTTATGATTCGATGTGTTGGAGAGGATGCTTATGAACTTCACTAAGTCGCAAATATTCTCCGACCAGCAGGGTAACAGGGTATCAGCCACTAAAGTACAGTTTGATATTGAGCCAGATGACAAGAAGCGACCATAAGCCATTATCTGGCTAGCCTTTTCCCAACTATGTTGAGGTCAGCTTCCAGTCTAACCGGATTCAGCTGAATACCAGTATTTTATATGGAGGCGGACTGTCTATCTGACCTCCACAACCCAGTTAGTACTGGGTAATACGATACCCCTAGGTAAAATTGGTTGTCAGAGTTTTTGGACCACTGACTTCCTGTTACGACTGTCAAAGATCGACAAATGACAGCCGGGACCAACTGGTTAACGTGCTTTCCGAGGCACGCAGGATACTCGGTATGTAATGGGCACTCACAGACCAACCGACCATAAGCATACTAGAACAAAATTGATGGCCAAGACTATTACTAATGTGGACACTCATACTAAGGATCCAGGAAGAGACAACAACGAGAGATTTATCTAGCGTATAGCAGACACCACAGGCAGACACTAAACTTGTCTCCCCCACGGCGACGAAGTGTCATGGCGCATGTGCATCTATTCTGCTTGTCTATTTGCGTGTGCGTCGCCCGGCGCGATCGGCGCGCAAGTGCAACAACCCCGGGTAAAGTCACCAGGTTTGAGGTGGTTGGCGGGATTTAGAATTATTTTTGGTAGTCTTCGGTTTTGTTATAATGGTAAACGAATTTAAAACGAGATTATAGGTGTGTTATCGTCATACGATTGTGCATGTTAATGCAAGTGAGCATTAGAAGTAAATTCTTATTAAATAGGTACAGGACTCAAATAAATGGAGACAGAATTACACGTTTTTGGAATTTTGACCTTTTAAAAATTAAAAATATATAATATAATGTATATTAAATTAAAAAGCCTATTGACCAAATTTACCAAAAAACCTAAATGACTAAGATACCTCATAAAAGAATAGGCTTTTTTTGATAGACCAAAAGAATAAAGCTTGCAAGCCGGGTGCTGGTTGAATGGTTTAGCTAACAAAACGTATAATAAAACATCACACAGTCATGTTGAAAAGAAAGTTATTAATGTCACTAACGATAACATTAAAAGTGTAACAACTTTCAGTCAATGTAGAACACAAAATAATGCTTTTAACGATCCTATCGAACCCGGCGATATTGTAGCTTTTATTAGATTACAATCTATTTTAGTTGTTAGTCGAAGATAAGTATTTATTATTAAAACACGAGCGGTAACAGCGCTCAAAACAAGGTTATTTTTTTTTGTTTTCAAGAATTAGTACGTCATAAATACAAATCCTAATTCGTAAGCTAATGCCTCAAAACAAACCTCAAACAATTACAAGAAGACTGAATAACTACTCATACGAATAGTCATAAGATCTAAGGGAAACCTAATCAGAACGGTTTAAGGCAATAAAACAGTGGTTACTAATGTTTATTTCGTCATTATATGACCCGTTCATCCGCAAAAGAACCAAGGTTACCGATTTAGCACGAAGAATTGCCAAACTTATGTGACAGTGGACAGGGCAGAACGACGCCGGCCGATGGGGCCGAAAAGTTCTGGAGTGGTGATCGCGAACAGAAAGCTGTTGCGTTAGAAGGCCTCTCACTAGACGGATCTATCACTTAGTGAAGGTTGCGGGAATCCACTGGTTGCGAACCGCACGGAAACGGTCAATGTGGCAACATTTGGGGGAGGCCTATGTTCAGCAATGGACGTCTTTCGGTTGAATTGTTGATGATGATAATTAGATACTTACACGAATGAATTTGGAGCTGAGTAGTAACATCTTTTTGAAAATGAATTATTAGATAAAAGATTTAAAGATAATTATCTGACCTGTTGGTTGACTCAATAAAAGTGAATGTCTGAAAAAAGGTTTCAACACGATGCAAGATAGAAAATTCTCAATCGAATACCTAGGCTTCGCTTTGAAAGACTTATTGATATAATTATAGCATGCACAATGCAATACTACAAGTTC
Source organism: Xestia ashworthii (assembly GCA_950022955.1). Classification (NCBI taxonomy): domain Eukaryota; kingdom Metazoa; phylum Arthropoda; class Insecta; order Lepidoptera; family Noctuidae; genus Xestia; species Xestia ashworthii. The sequence continues at coordinate 23,427,776 of OX465550.1, forward strand.
ACTATCATTTGGTAGAAGTCCCACAAAGTTGCAAACATTTGGCTGCACTGCCAGCATCCGACATGCAACACATTTACTACAAGTGCTCCGGCACTAACCTATCCCACTACACATATGTCGACGTCTGGATCATTAATAGTTTGGCGGTTTATCATCACGCCAACATTACTGAGGGAATAGCAAAAGAGTAGGTTATCTTTTCGGCAGTTTCCATGTAATGGGTGTCTCATCATCTGCATCCTTGTAACAACTTTGTTAGAGGCGACTTTCAGTATGCAGATGCAGCTAAATATCAGTATTTTACACGGATGCCACCATCGAAACATCATAACCCACTTAGATCCAGGGTATCACTATCGGTACTCCCTTTTTGGCGTGTAGAAAGCGTCATAGATCTTTTTATTAGGATAAGCTCGCTACACTATTCCCAAACCACTGCAACTCCTAAAAGTCAGAATCAACAGCAGCAACCACCACAAAAGCATAAGAAAAGAGACAATGAAGCTCGACGCAAGTCCCAGAGAAATAAATAAACGTCTTGGATCCCGTAACGCAATTAATCAGAAATGAATAGCGGAGAAGTAGGAACATCAGGGGTCTATCAGATTTACTGACTAAAACCAGACGTATTCTTCAATTGTCTTTGAGCGGGATTTTAGAATACTTGCGCAGTTCGCAACGCTCCCCCAGGCAGGTATTGGCCCACCATGACTTTTATGCGAAATCCCATGTACCTACACCCCTCAGCCATTATAATAGTAATGGTAGGTTGCCTGCACGCTTGGTTTGGGCTTAATATAATGAAAAAACCTATTGTTTGCCAGACGATGTAACGTGTACAATTGAACTCGTGACTACGAATATACCGTGATAGACAATTGACCATCGAGCTGTGCAATTCATATTTATCTCGTTACAATATTAATAATGTATTATATCACATCCTTGGCGATGACAATGACGTCATTATTAGTGTTAGTCATCTTCTACTGCAATGAGTCCTAATGGATTTTAATTAGATAAGAATTAAAATATGGGCCAGCGCGTCGTTCGTGGAAAACATGCATGAAAAATCTTCCAGTCAGTCGATTCGTTTGTTATTGTTGAAATAAAAGTGACTCGAGTATGAGTATGCTATGAATGGCTTTATTAAAGTAGGGGAAATTATGAATTAAAGATGACGTACCTATTATGTCTAGAGAGGAGAGGAGAGAACTAGAGAAGCATAATAGAAGAAGACATGCCATGCTACGCCGATCGGACCAATTAAATTCAGATGAGGTCAGAAGAATGATAAATGTTTAGTAATGAAAATTAGTGGTGCATCTGTAATTTTATTATAAACGTTGAAAAACTATAAATAACGAGACAGGATACTTCAGGATAGCACATGAATTATGTGAGCGAAATTGAAGTGAATTTTCAATGAAAATAAAATAAAGAAGAATATGAAGGCGATTACGTTCAAACTATAAAATGAAAATACGGTAAGCATCAAGAAAAGAACTCCCACCTGCCTCCTGAAGGGCTCAATTTAAATTCAGAGACGCAAACCAACCTGAATGCTTTCACAAATGACAAAACCGATACAGAATCCCGACTAACACAAAGTGCAATTATCGTAAAGCGAAAGAAGGTTTATCGTGCAACATAGATCAGTGATTAGGATCAAAGCTGCGCCTGCGCCTACTGGAATTCACGATGTACTCCGTGTACTGAGAAATAATAGGCAGTGAACGAAATGGCCGGTATCGGTGCGCCCACGGCTTTGTGTTTTGTAAATCAGTATCACTGCCATGGAAGTGCTGTCAGAAGATCAATACGCAAATATCGGCCAACTAAAGTTCTGAATGAAAATGAATCGACAAAATCTTCTGATCGCGTTATTTCGAATCGAAGATTTAGATAATTTGTCTAATTTTATAGACAGTTCAACCATTTGTTCAGACCCTTTTTTTTTTTTTTTTTAGGATGGGAAATCATCAAATGACTTCTCCCACTCTGGGCGGAGCGGGAGGGAGTGTCAGACTCTTACTGACTAAAACCCATCCATGTTCCTTCCTCGCCCTTTATGTTCCGAGGCCGCGGTATCTCTTTCGAACAGTCCCGCAACCCCGGCAGGCTTCGGCCCTTGCGGGCCCCTCTCTTCTGCTGACATCTCTTTGAGGCGCGCGTGGAACACGAACGCGCCGTCGACACGGCCTGTCGTCACTAGACGGACGGACGGCTAGCTAGCCCATAGCTAACCGTCCACAGGCCCGCAACCATTTGTTCAGACCCTAAGGTGCTTTCTCGGCCTCCACTTTAATGTTACCATATCAAGCAAATCAATCGATTTAAGAGCTGATAAATTGCAATATGTGGTGAACCTGTATTTGCGAGCACACCTCCATGTGTACTATGATATCGCTTGCATCGATTGATTAGTCTCTAGGGATTGGTCACCAATGTTGCCATGATCGAAATTGGACTAGGAGGAAAATTATATAATGAAGGTGTATAACGTAGTGGATCTTCTGTCCACTTCCCAGTGTGATTGGATTTTGTAGTAAATCAGTAACGGACGGGCCTAACGAGTACATTATGCGCATTTGTAACGATATCCGCCCACAGGCCGCAGACAACGGGATGAATGCATTCTGCAACCATTGCGCATTGTGGGATCACTTGAAAAGCTCCCGATTTATTGATTCCGGTTTCAAAGGGAATGGTTGTTATTAATGGTGGTTAACTGGTTAGTGAAAAATTGCGTTACAATTTTCAGAGATTTACGCATTCCTGTGTTTGTCAGTGGTTCTTAAATTGTGACTAGTTTAGGTTATTCTGTTTTAGGACAGACCATAATATTGTTCACAGTTCGTACAAATATTTAGTACTTAACTCAAACATTTGAAGAAGCTTGATGTCTTATGTTTACAGAGATTAAACTGTTATTAATGACGTCTGGGAGAAACAATACTTCTCCCTAGTAGAAAACACTAGCGAGAGAGACAAACTAGGATCACTAATATTAAGGTTATTTTGCAAAAACTTCTAAAATACAAGAATAGCCCAGAGTTATTGTATTTGCAAGAATAATGAAGGAGGCGGGAAGCAGCGATTTGTCGCGGCGCGCGGCGGGATAGTCGCGTCTTCCAAATGATATACATTCGCTGTTCCCACTCGTACGCCCTCGCCAGTCAAGATAATTGGATCCTGACTCCGCACGGCTTAGTGGGAGTCTTGATTAGACCCCTAATTATTATTAGACAGGAGATTAACCTTAGTTTGGTAGGTGAAACAGGCTGAAGGAATGATTAATAGGTCTGAAAATATACGAAATCAATAAGCCATGGTATTTGCGGAATCGAACTAACTTGTTATAGATAGAAAATATAGTATGATAATAATAATTACACATTTTTAAAGCAAGGTGTAACGCATTATTTTTAACTATGACGTCAAAGTCCGAAAAGTATTTGGGTTCCGAGATATACGGGGTGCACTTTTCATGTGGACGTGGATTGCCAAATCGAAAACTATGAGAAATAGCGAAAAATGCTCAAAAGAGTCGCGAGCCTGTTCCCGAATTCATTACAGCAGTGTCACCATACAAAAATATATTCCACCACCACCATTTAAATAAAATATAATTGATTCGTGGCCGCCGACTTTTTTATGACAAATCGATTTTCTATCCCAAATCATCGAACAAAATGAATTATCTCCTTCAATACAGTACAGAGAGGCATTTCTCTATTCTCAATATTTTTTCAGAATATTTTTTTAGAATGTATTTGAAAATAAAGACCCACTGTCAACACAGAAAAGCTAATGGGAATTGTTGACGTCAAACGTGACAGCTTTGAAGCAAAACAAGAAGTAGTAGTGGGCGTTCTGGGGACTCGTAGCTAAGGGCACAGACATGACACAACCAATATTGAAATACAGGATGTAACAGAGTGAGAAAGACAGAGAGACAGAGAGAATATACCAATACATAGTTTAATGAGAAACTTTAGAGAAATACGAAGACGCGGCGATTAAATTTAATTGCGTTCTACTTTACGGTCAAAACTTGGGATTATATGATTCATATAATGTTTAAATTAACGCAGTATAACACTGCCATGCGATCCCCAAAATAATACCGTCAACAATCATTATGAGAATGAAGTCAAACACCGTCACGAATTTTAAATCTGAATTCTGAACACACAATTTTATATGTACCTACCTCATTTCGGGAAAATTAAGTCCGAATCTGGCCGCAGTACACATCAGACTCAAGCTAATCTGGCCACAGCTTTATCTGTCTCCGGCTTAATTCCAATGTACAGGAAATTGTATAACGTAGGGCCGGGGTTGGCAGTTAATGTTATCTGCAGTTGTCCGCATGATTGGAACATCACAGGAAATCGACTTCACTTGCGACGAAGGCAAGCGTTTATTCAGTTGACACGTCGACTAACTGCCATTCTCAATAACCTACCAGCAGGTATACCAAGATGCCCGTGTGAGTAAACCGTGATGCGAACCAAAATAAAAAAAACCTATTCATGTCTGCTTCTGTTTGTTTTAAAATTTCACACGTAAAAGATTTTCTACCAGTGCCAGTATTTTTTGGAGTATTTAAGTAAGTAGTAAGTATATTTTACGTTTGGTGGACTCATACCAAAACTCTGAATGGAATAATTCCAGGGAAATTCTGCTGGACCTAATATAATTCTGAAGACTGGCTGTAAAATACGATCTAATATTTTAAAAGGTACGTAAAGGTAGGTTGCCATCTCCGTCTTTTTGACATTTTGTTTACCGACCGATAAAAACAAAACGTCAAAGAAAAGCTTTCTTTAATTTTGTGACATGTAGGTGACTAACTTTGTTTAAAGAAACACCGATAGAACCGAAAGTAGGCATATTAACTGACAGTTATACTTAAAGTAAGTTATCGAAAACGGCCTTCGAAAACAAGGAAAATCAATAGGACATTATTTTAAGATCATCATTCTCTTGCTGTTTTTACAATTCATTTGGGGACAGCGCAGCATGATTTCTTCTTCTTCCTTTCTTGCCAAATCATCTTTTGCACTGTCCATCCATCGTTTCTTTTGAGATACTGTCATAAATTCATGCTCTGATATTGAGATGGTTCACGAAAGGTAAATAAATGGACATAGTTTGTGTTACACTTCACTCAAAAGATATGTCCTCTAAGTGAAGTGGGCCAATCGATATTTAGGGCGCATTACATTTATGAAATTGAACACGAACAGTGCGTCTAAAACGTGTTCAAGAGTCACTGTCATATTGCTGTGGAATATTGACGAATATTTTGAATATAGATGTGCTGATGCTGATTTGAAATCCGCTCTTAGTGTATCTGTTCCCGTTGAAACGAATGGAAAAGTGACAATAAACTCTGTCTCTCATAATTATCTAGGACATCAATTCTCGTGGCAGTACCTACAATGAAAGAATCGATCCACGGTGTTGCTATACAAATAGAATAATCGATGTAATTGGTACCACCAGTCAACGAGGTGGTACGACCGTCCACCGCTTCACAACTAATGCTTGCATGTCTAGAATTTATTATTTATTTAAATATTTTTTTCATAAATGTTTGCCCACGGAAAATTTTATCAGACTCCAATTAAAATAACGGAAAGAAACTGCCTAATTTATTTTAGGTTTTGGCACGAGGCTTCGCACGCGTTGAGTTCGGAAAATATTCCACGGGAACATACCGCCGGGATAGAAAAAATATCCTATATAAATATCGTAATCCAGGGCACGATATAGCTATGTGCCAAGTTTTATCCAGATCCGTTCATCCGTGAAAATGTTACAGACAGAGTTACTTTCGCATTTATAATATTAGCGGGTCCAAAAGTCCACAAACAATCCAATTACGCTGATTGACGTAAGAAAATATTTTCGACTTCGGAACACGAGGCCGTTAAAAAAGAATTGTTCGAAATATGAAACATTTGGCGCTTGAACTGAAGTATGACAGACGGCTTGACGAATGGATGTACAGAGGAATCAGTGGCTGTTACTGTCGTCTAATGACGTCATTTGTCACGAGACGACTCCACATGTCGCTATCAGCGTCACGGAACTTATTAGCTTATAATATTTGTGTTTCACTTACAATGGTTCAATAATGTACGTATGTTTCTGGCAATACAATGTGTGAGAATATCTGTGGGCTTATCTTTATCCTTTTTAATAAGGAACTAACTGTCAAGGCATTCCTGTGAGGTACGAGCTATATGTTATTTCTTATGGCAGTTTATTACGGATGTGGCTACGGGCATAATAAATCGATTCTTTGCTCAATTGTCTGCTACAACTTGGAAACGGTAAACATCTCTTGGTAGAATATCTTACTAAAGAAAAGGCCATTTTAACTTATAATAAAGAAAAAAAAAGAAGTAAAGAAGTAAATAGAAGTAAGTAAGTAAAGTATAAAGATCTAGGTACTGATGACCTGAAACATTAAAATCAGGAAATCCAGGCAAGAAGAAATCCAATCAAGCTGCTTGCAATGACAACACTTATAGGAAGTACCTAAACAAGTTGTTGCAGAGATCACTTACTCAATACATATGTAGATCATAATGAAACTTCAAAGCCACCAAATGGTCACACTCACACAGATACGCAAAAAGACACAGGAGATTAAAGCAACGATACTCCGAAATAGTTAAGTTCATCATACTCTAGAACTGCTAGGCAAGCGTCCCGTTACCAGCAATGTTAAAATTACCAGGCCCTGGGTGGAGACAAAGAGATCGGAGTCTATATCGGGTGTGGCCATGTATGGACTCGGTGGGGAAGCGTACTGTCCCGGAATAGGTGGTGCATCCTTACAGGGCTTGCAACGACGAAAATGAAAAGGATAGTGGCAAAATTATGGCTACTTAAGTATTGGCGAAAATAACACGAGCTGTACTTAGGTTATTGATGTTAATATGTAAAACACAATGAAAAATTTAGATTATGATTTTATTTAGCTGTTTATGGTAAGATTTGGCTAAGATGTATAGTATAAATTAAGTCCAACCAAAGATGGTCATAATGAGACAAAGGTGAAATAAGGTGTAAAGTTATAAAGAAGAAGATTGTGAAGGAGAAGAATTACAGGTGCGTGGTAAGACAGTAAAGTAAACGTATTTATTATACTCTCACAAGACATAATTAAAAAGATACGAGTAGTATTAACAATAAAAAGGAATTTTAAAAACAAAAAAAGTAAACATAAGAAGAATATAAAACAATCAAATTGGTCCTGTAGGTACGAGGCCAATAACAGATGAGTATAAACAAGTCGTAAAACCAAAAGAGATTGCAAAAGTGTTTTAACTTATTCTTTGGTCTAAAAATATAGAGAATAACAAGCACCATCCCGTTTCAGTAATAAAAGTCTATTGAGTGTTGTTATGGAGTTCCTAGGCAATGAATCGACGACTAGAATAGCAGTCGTTAAAGTAACGACAGGTACTTGCACGATATTGATCTGAAAACTCTGTGCTTTATCATCAGTATTACACATGATTTCCGTAAGCTGTTAAACTCAATGGAGGGTATGGCGATTGTGGGCGACGAATCCAATGAGTAGAATAATGATGGAGGTTTTATAACTTCCATTTTTTTTTGTATTGTATCGATCTGATTTGCCAAATTTGTAGACACTGCTCACAAAAGGTTTGGCCGATAGGGTCGAAAAATTCTGGAATTTCGACCGTCTACCGGAAAGCCCAGCGGCGGAGGGCCTTCTTGCGAAAGCCGTGAGAATCCACTGAATGTGAGAAGCACAAGACAGGTCGATGTAGCGATACTTGGGTGAGAGCAGGCCTGCTTTCAGTAGTGAAAATCTTTCAGCTGAAATGATGCTATTCATCGGAACGCCTTGAAAGAGAGACGCTCAACGAGATTCTGACCAACGCTGACGTAGTACATTCATTGATTTCATCATGCTTATGATCGATTGGATTGAACTAAATTGACGTAATGGCAATAGCATTCACATAGCATGCCTGCCGGCTAGATAAAACGCACACTGTTAAATATTACCTCAAGAGCTGTATATAAAGCAGTTATATTCTTGCTGAAGCGTTGTAATGTTCCAAATTCAAAAACCGCTCCTGCAATAGATTTGATTTTCTTTGTCCGTAAATTCGATACTTGGCGTTTTTTTTTTTTAACGCAGCAGCCCTGATGCACTACGTCCAATGCAAATAAAGTTAAACATGGCGGACGCGTGTGCTGCGTGCGCGCATTTAGAACGTACCGCGCCGTCTCAAAATTAACTACAAAACATTTGCTGTTGCCATGCGCGTGTCAACGCTTAGATATGCCCATTAGTTCGAAGAAAATAGCTTTCGCTATCTCTTTGCTCGGGACAAACAAGAATATTTTATTTTTGGTAGATGAAAGTATGTAGGTATTATTGGTGCTATTCAAGCGTATTGGAGACCCAGATAATAGAATCTTTTGCATGAGTGGTCTCCTTGGATGGTAGCTGGCCACCAAGGTTTTGAAGTCAGCGTGTAACGAATTGTGTTGATTGACAACACTAAAAAAAATAACGTCATTAGAAAAAAAACCTTGATGAGACAGGTACCGGAACGTGTTCAAATAAGGCTTATACCCATAAGTTGGTGTATTTAGGCTATAAATAATTTCAATCAGTTAAAATTTTCTTACAACAGTTTTCATACAATAACAAATTATTTAACTAAGGACGATCGATCTTCGTACAAACAAAAGAGTTTTCGCACAGATGGTGCGGTCCCATACGATCCTGACATGTGGTGGACACCGATTAGTCTCTACCCATACAATGACGCACTGCAGATCTATTACTTGCAAGGTTAAATGTTAGCTACACAATGCATTCGAGGAACCGATTCGATTCAATTTAATATTGATTTTTCTTTAATTTGATTCGAGTTTTCCAAGCATGAATTGTTAAAAGACTTCTGAAGTTCTGAAGGGTGCAATCAAATTATTTTATAAGAAAATTAAAATAATGTTGAACCCCAAAAGCTAAATTACGCCTTTAACGAGCTAGATAAAATTATAGCTCTAACCTTTATAAAAGGTTTTATAAGGTACAACATGGTGCTTAGACACAACTGGCGACATGTATGTATCTATAGGTACACCAATTCAAACTTCAGGAAAGAGGCATCTTGTTGCAAAATATTTGTAACACCAAACTGTCTAAGGTCCCAAAGAATCAATCCTCGTCAAAGACCCAACTACGCAAAGCGTCATACGACACGATCAATTTCCCCAGGCTTCAACAAACAAGCATGATTGACGTGACAGAGTGGCGTGCAAAGGTCCCTCCGTCACGGTACATGACCTTTCCCACGTTATCAAGGACGGTAGTGATGTGAGGGATGTCATTTAATATGAACTTGTCATTTGCCGGGTAGGTGAACTTGGACCATAGCAGAAAAGGCAATGGATCAAGTCAAGCTGTGGGTGATGAAGACAACGATGAATCAGTTAGTAAAACCGATGAAGAAGAAGTTATTACTTATTAGGATAAATATATTATCAAGGTATTACAGCAAAATAATTAGAATCAGAGATCGTATAGATAAGACAGTATGACCTTCAAGCAGACTGCAATCTGATACTGTTGGTAATGGACGGAAATACACGATTAATGATCAAGATGCATTTATCAATGTTAGCATCAATTGGAATTGACATCTATAATTAAATAGAGATCGTCCACAACGCGACCGAGCGTCTGGAGAAGATAGAAATAAATAAATTTCTTGGGATCAAATGGTAGAAAATGTAAATAGGATGGTGAAGACGTTACTGATTAAAATAACGAGAAAAAAACCGACGTTTTTGGGTGTAAAACCAATAGAAAACTTGGCAAAAACATAAGAAGTAGAGCAAATAATTAGAAGCAACATTTGAGATACAGCAACGATGGCCCAGTGTTAAACACAGGCACTGATTACGTGGCATAAGTTGTGGGTTTGGAACCCGGCAAACACTTGACTTTCATCATCAGTGCTTGCAGAACTGGAAAGCAACAAGAGGAAACCGGGAAGACCTAGATAGAACTCAAATAATTCGAAGACATATGAAATCAAACAACCCGAGCTGGGCCTGCGTGGTGTATAATGGCCCAACTCATCTCATAGACACAAAGCCCCTCATCCTAAAAGTGGAATCATTGCAGGCTGAGAATGCTTTTGGGATATTTAATGATTGAAAACTTCCAAATCACAGTTCACCAGCCCTAGATATAATACAGGTAACAAGTAACAATAATACAAGCCAAACATACATAGAACGCTTGCCAATGAACTTGTTACCTAATGGAGGACAATACGCGATAAACTTGCTACATAACATAGTATTTACTATTCAAGGGTACAATGATACGAAGGTTGGCATACGTTTGATTCGATATGGGCTTGTGCGAACAATATAATGTTATTTATACCTATAATTCACGATGGAAGTTACAGTGTACCGTAAACTTTGAGGGAACCCGCACACTACGGGCTCGAATTGTCGTATGACCGGCCGCTATCTGGAACAAAATTGGTCGGACGCCCGATTGTGGGACCAAACTTTCTTCCTGGTTAAAAGTGAACTAAAAGTCGCTTCTGCGGCCAAACGTTGTAGTCGCGGCCCCATAGTGTGCGAGATCCCTTAAGTCTCCAACTAAATTCAGTACATACATATTATATATCTACCACCCACAAGACCAGAAATACTTCGTCTTTTATTTAAAAAAAAAACAGCTGTGTCCATTTTGACCGTGTTGGTAGGTATAGGATTTTTAATATAAAATATTATTTTTATTTAAGAGGGAACTTAATGTAAATAAACTATGACTATGAGTGGTTAGTGTTCTTCCATTCTTCTCCATGAGATCTACGATTTTGGAATTCACGGTTATGGATGGCAGGACTGTTGGTAGCTTATTTTTGAGTATGCAAAAGTGCCTGTCACGGGTCTATTTGAAGTAAATGCTAGCAGCGATCAGTAGACCGTAGAGCTGACGAACATTGATGATGTATTACGACGATTACAAGCCCTAAGCCAGCTATTACACTGTCATCATGTACATTATGATCATAGATCTATGGTTCATAGTTATATGAACACTGTCTAGTTTGTATAGTCTATAGTCATATGAAAACATTTGCAGTAAAAACATATTATGTTGGGTACATTGTAACAACTAAAATCATTTTCGCATATATTAACATTTTTAACTAGTAGAGTTCACTATTACTTTATAGAATTGTTCATAATTATGTATAGGTTCTCAACGAGGTTCGGAGAAGGCACAGAACGCTACCTAGTACTAGTACGATCCTTACGACCTTGCCTTGGTCTATCCGCGCTCTAGAACATCACATGTGGTCCGAGTAATTATTTCTACAATAAAGACGTTACATTATTGGCTGCAGCAGAATTCCTCCCGCATATCACTCAAACAACCCATTAAATTGAAGAACAGTGTGCCCGTATCCGTTTCATTGGTCGGCTCGAACCCGTCGGCCCTCGCTTCATCGTCTCGTTAATCAAATAATTCAATTGTGAAGGTATTAGTGAGTTTGCACGTATTAATTTAATTACCAAACGGATCGGTTCAGTCTAGGTCAGGCAACGAGTGCCAATTTGGCCAGTCTTCACTGGATTTAATGAAGTCTTACGAGTTGCGAGGCAATTGGCAGAAAACGTTGTTTTTGTTGAATGTGCTTCGGATGCTGTCTTTCATACTGATTATTTCGTTAGTATAGTTCACCTGGTTGTTCTATAAACATGATCTCTTACAGGAATTGCAGTATCCACAATTTCGGTCTTGTCAAAACCGAAAGTAACATTATTCATACCATCTACTTCTTCATCATTATTATTTGAATTATCATCGACACGCTAAGCTTCAACATTAATTTCATGTTTTTGTTCCATATTACTTGGGGACAGCGCAGAAAAAAATCAAACGATTCCTTAATCAATAACCAATTAAAAAAAAGTCTTACGAAACTAACTTTCGCAAACAACACCTAAAATTTTAAAGTTAATAACACGAACGTTTTAAAAAGACAAATTATAATAACGTCAACAGGAAGATTAAGAGACCTGCGGAGCCTGCGAATTTCATACAAACGTAATACCAAAATAATTTGTAAATCAAACATATTCTTAACGTAGTGTGTATTTATTTTGATTGGATTACAGAATATATAGGTTCCCAAACACATATTTTGAATGTACACCAATTTAAACAAGAGTTATGAGAAAAATAAAGTTTCTATAGAAATTTTAAATTCCTCATATCTCGTCTTTATATCATTGTCCTTTCAAAATGTTTTTTTGGGAACATAGATATTCTATAATACAATCGAAACATATATGTCACCGTAAAATTGTCAAATACGTTATATTGTAATATCTCTAGCGATATTGTAAAGTCTCGAATTATTGTCAAATGAACATACTGCTTACAATAAAACGCATTATTTTTCGTGAAATGCATGCGATGGTAGTCAACTCACGCGGTGTGGAGAGAAGGAGGGGTCCTCCTTGCCCAGTGGTACCACTCTCATGAAAAGATACTGTACCATTCCTGAGAAATATCGATTAATATAACCTAACCTTAAAACACTTCATATTCCCCTAAAAAGCGTAGTCGACGGAGCCCCTTTTTCCGGGTGCAGGGTTTAAAGGAACCTAACTAACCTAACGGGGGGGTGCCCCAAGTCCCGTTTATGGGGGCAAGAGATACTTCCGTATGTTCAGTTGACAATAATTCGAGACTTTACAATATCGCTAGAGAGATACACGTTATATTGTAATATAACGTATTTGACAATTTTACGGTGACATATACACCGTACCTTAAGAATATGTTTGATTTTCATGTTATTTTGGTATTACGTTTGTATGAAAAACGCATGCTCCGCCGGCCCCTTAATGATGCGTCACTGATTGAACCACATACAAAATGCAAATCCAATGATTTACCAACGAAAATAAATACGCTTATCCTATGGGTAAATTAGGCTGATTGCTTCTAATCTCAAGGAAAACAGTAGCCTATTATGTAGTACAAATGTAGCTGCAATTAGATCCAGCAGCCGCATGTATGACGAACGATAAAAACTACAGAGCACAACGATTGTTGTTGAGATGACAATGACTCACAAATCATAGGTGGGTTCAAGGTTATGCTGGGGAAAACACTCGGTTACTTGCGGACACGAAATATCTTTATAATGTTTGCAATCTACATGATACTCGTATTATAAAGAGGTGAAATTTGCTTATAAGTTTGTATGTAGAGGGCAATCTACGAAACTACTGATCCGATTCTGAAAATTCTTTCAAATAACGGGAAGTTACATTATCCCCGAGTGCTATCTAAGGCTTACAACGTTACCGTAAGTACATAACGAGAACGAAGTCGCGAGCAAAAGTAAGTTTGAATATATTTTTGGTGAGTATTTTAAGATTGATTAAACTTGGAAATAAAATAAATAACTATATATTCGTGTGCTTCGTACATACATTCAATCAAACTTCAGTTCCTAGTGCGAGAAAAACCATTCTGGCTAAAGACCAGGCTAGTCCTTATAATTTAACGGTCTAGAGTCAAAGACAGTTAGTTAATAAGTATTTGTGTCATTGCTACAACTAAAAACCCGAATACAGAAAAATCAAGTTCTAATTAAATTCGCGGTTTACAAGGTAAAATCGACTCCTACTATTGTCGAAGTCGGTTATAAATATAATGTAGCCTTTGTTAGCACCGGCCTCAGTAACGAATCGATTGATCTCAAATCGTTTATTGCTAATCAAAATCGAATGAATAATTTAGGCGCTACAGAGGAACATACGTAAATATTAATATGAAAAGAGGCAAAAGAACGTCAAGAAATGAAAATACTCAATTGCTTCAAGGACAGCCTTTGAAATACGATCGTTCAACCTGACACTTGAACAAAGTAAGAGCCGATGTAATAGCAATTGCCACAGTTAAGCCTCACATGGCTTCAGGGATTACCTAGTGTATATTTAAAGCGCCCACGAGGGTGAAAAGGTCAAAGCCACATATTATAATTCCAACAAACTAAAGCAATGTAAATTCGCACGAGTGGATAATTAAAGACAGTCCTCTTAAAATGGGCATTTCGTGTTAACTTTAAATGAGTGTCCCTCCCAAATGGACAGGCTTTTAATCAGCCTGACTGGTCGCATTCTAACCGGAATAATAAAGCAATATGTGACTCTTCACACGGTATTTTCCCGAGTTTACCGACTCTGATAGCTTCTAGTAAGATCCATCCAGCCATAATAGTAGTCAAGATCAACGAATCCAAGTAGATGCTGATCCTATTTTAGGCACCACTTAACATTTTATTGACGACTACTGACAAATTAGATGAAGCCCTACACAAATAGTGCAAGGACGACGATCGTTCAATCACAAACGAAATAAAACATCCTGAAAACGAAACTTCTACTGAAGATGAACCTACGGGATTGATAAAATCAAGACTGGAACTCTCAAACCATCATGATCATTTTCCTGCCTCAATTATTTGAGGTCGACGTAGCACGTCTTCTTCTTCCATACTCCTCTATTACTCGTCACCTCCTTTCTAGCAATATTATGCTTCACACAGTCCATCCATTTTTTCTTTCGTCTTAAATCTCGCACATTTTGGTTTTCAAATATTTTTAGAATTGTGAAAGTGAACTGCGTCATATCAATTAATACATTGGTCCATTTCACCATAGGATTATCATCTTCATCATTTAAGATCCTATGGTGAAATTATAATCCTTACAATTTTATTCCAAATCTAACAATCTCGTTCCCTACAGTCCCATAAGTAATTCAGTTCAGTCCAGTTGACCGTCTGTCTGTCTCGATTAGTTCACCAAGCATCCGGTGCCCTGACTCATATCCTGCCTGCCCTGCTTCCTGTCTTAGGGGTCATCGAGAGCCGCGAGACAGAGATTGCAAACCTGATTAAGATTTCTTGTTGTTAAAAGATCTTTTGTATTAGGGACTGACCCTTGCAATAAATAATGTAAGTACTGTTGAGGAGTAATCTCTTTTACATCCCATAATATGATCATCGTTACTCTTACTGTGAGTTTATACAATATCACATGAAGCGAAAAAAAGCCTGTTATGCATAACAGTCGAAAAATTGGTAAATAAATACGCCGAGATACTCAACTGTGTTGGAGTCGGCTTCCAGTCTAACCATGCAACTAATAGATATTAGTATTTAAGATGGAGCGACTACTACGATACCCTTTGGTAAGACTCGTTCGACTTGCGATGTTTCTGTTTCACCTTCAATTTAATCCACTGTTACTTCAAAGCCAACAAATTCTACTCAACTTTACTGATAATCAATAAACACAATTTTCTTATACATTACGTAACCAACGACCAAGTTCACACTTGACCTTATTTGGGGTAACATATTAGAAGCCAGTGGAGTGAGAACAGACTGTTACACTTTATAGAGTTAAGGGCATATCAGATCATGAATCACAACGGCTATTAAATAAGATCAAAACATATGGATAGTAGAAATCAGGGAAAAGACACTGGCGACAAAGTATAGACAGTAGACATGATCAGACTGCTGAAATGAACATTAGCAAAATACTTGCTAATGATTAAACAGCAAAACAAGGAGGCCTTTACCCAGCAGTTTCAGACTAAAAAGAAAATTAAATCTTAATGAAGCATGAAGCTCAGAAAAGATTCGGAAAAAAAACACAGGAAATAATAATAAGCTCAGAAACGTATTTTGCATAGCTGCAGATTAGTGTAGTAGCCAGCTCCACACACATATTTGAAATTGCCACCTGCATAACAGTTATTTTGGAACTGCCAAATAAATAAACTATAGATTTTGGAGTCATATCTCAAGAACTCAAAGACTGCTTCCTGCATTATCCATTGCTTTTGGATCCACGCCCAACCATATATCTAAAAGCTTTTGCATCTAGTCCAAAAACACATCATCTGCCTCTCCTTTTCCCAAGGTCAGTTTCCAGCCTAGCCGAATGCATTTGAATACCATTACTTTTCAAAAAGCGGATGCCTATCTGACCTTGAAAACCAAGTAACTCAGGTTACACGAAAGTCTTTGGAGAAACTAGTAGTTATGACTTCCGGGCTTCTGACTATCAAAGACCGAAGCCGGGACAAACGAGACTGCGTAAGGAGCGTTCCGAGCCACGGATTGGTCTCGGACTCTCGACATACTAGGAGATGGTCACCCGTTTATCTGTCGAAACACGACATTGCGAAAAATTACGGCTAAAATTCCAAGGAGTCAATTTGGTTGGCTTGGAATGCATCTCCTAATGGGTGTATCCGCTTTAGTTACTCGCATCGCTCTGCTCTGAGTCACAGCTATGTGAATAACTACTGTTATCTGAGTGTCGACCTGTCTAGATATTATCTTGGTTTGAAGGGTTTATCAGCGGGATGGCAGACAGTCGATAAGTGTCTGAGAGCAAATGATCGGAATTATTAATAGCTTCGTCGCAGTATCGAAGATTCGATCTATTTTTTGTGGAATTTACCTAGTTTCAGTTTTTATAGAAAAAGATTATTTCGAACTTTTATGTAATTAAATAATTGATTGTTTCGGAAAGTGTATATCCATTTTTTGATTTGTTGAGGTCGCATATGATTGCTGGTGCCAATTTAGTCAGGCAATGTGACAGAAATGTATCGCTGTCTGCCAAAAAAAGTGTCAAAAAAAGTGTTTACTGGGCGATATCTCTTTAAAAGATAAAAAAAAAACATTTCAATTCATCCCTATCTACATCGATAACACCTCGAATAGTATTATGTATCTCCTTACAAGCCCAGATTAACGTGTTTACACCAATAAATAAATTAGAGCTAACGTACATAAATATTTAGATGTTGTTAACGCAGAAGCAATGTAACGTTGGGCCTCTAGTAAATATTTACATACGAAAGATCGAATGGAAATGATGATTGAAATACATAAAGTACTTGATATATTTTTCCTGTGTGAATGTGAACCGCACCAATATAACTTCCGAGACGTCAATAGTTCCATTGGACGTTTTGCGAATTGGACATTTTGCGAATTGGACATTTTGCGAAATGGACATTTTGCGAAATGGACATTTTGCGAATTGGACATTTTTCGAACGCTGGACATTTTGCGAATTGGACATTCTGCGCCTAAACGATGCATAACACTAACGGAATTTTGATGGCAAACAGCTCAGGTATATATTGGTGAGGAGGGACGAGAAAAATATCGTGAAGTTTTGAGTAAGTATTAATGTGGATTGCTACTCTTCTATGGACAACGAAATTAAGATTAAGTTAGAAAGACAGTAAGGTCCATGTTCACCGAAAAGATGACGGTCTGATTACCCAAAAACAGCTGTCACTGTGACATGTTCCCATACAAAAATGTGTCTGAAACAGCTGTTTTTGGATAATCGGACGGTCGTCTTTTTGGTGAACAAAGTCGGGAAGAAGACGACAGCAAAATAAAATGGAATCAGAAAACAAAACGGATGAAATGTTAATCGTTTTCTCAAGTCCAATCAATTGGAGGAAAGTTTTATTTTCATTAACCTAACACATCATTCTCGATAACCTGTGTTAGGTTTGATCTATCCACGTTATCTAGTGGTTCGACTGTAGGTCAACGGTACAGGATCAAACTCGTAAATGAAAGTCCAGTCTAGCACCGAAATAAAAGATGAACTACATTAATTTATTGATAGACAGTGACTTATTACTTTAACTTTGGTTTGTTTAGCTGCAGTTTAGTTTTGTTTTTACGTTAAAGAGAGGTGGACACTCACAGACGGGTTTGTCTTCTGTTAAGACCCCGAAAAGAATGTTTGGAAAAATACTGCAATTTAATACCGATATAGCTTTTAAGTGTAAGCTGAAGTGGCAAATGGCTGGCCATTTCTGTCGAAGCACTGATGGAGGAAAGAGTCCTGGAGTGTAGGTTGCAATAGTCAAGCGTTATTATGTCGCCTCTCGGCTAGTAGACGTCCTTGATAAGTTGGCGTACGACTGGATGCAGATTACGAAGGACTGGGATCCAATCATAGTTGGTATATTAATTCTAACGCAATTTTACGTAATCTCTTGAGCTGTGCTATCTAATACAACAAAGCGTGAGCTATATTTGTGTGTAGGTCTGTGTTATATGAAGTCGGGGCCGGATATAAATCTGTGTTGAGTGGATGGCATACCGTCCAAACTTCTAACCGCTGTAAACAGCGAGGTATGGTGTCCATTGAACTGCCAGTCACGATAATTCTACAGGTTACATTATTTTAAATCACAAAAAAAATATTCAAATGACTTGAAAACAGATTGTTAGATTATATTATTTTTATATCGAGGCAGGCCTGCCTGACTTCCGTAAATAAATACTTCTGTGCGAACGGACACTGAATAAAGCGGACAAAATAATAAAAAGGTAGGGGGTAGGTAGGTAGGTAGGGTTCCGTAGTTTCCCGTCCGTCAAAATAAGTGTTCAATCCAATCCGATTTTAATAATTCTTTTTTTGTTTGAAAAAAGATACGTTCAGGATAATAAAATATGTAAACGAAGTTAAAAAAAATACTTGCAAATACGATTATACTACAAACTTAGTCCAGAAATTATTTTGTACAACTTTTTGTCTTTTTTGTACAAAACTTGTTTCCATCCAAGTTCAAAATAATTTTCGTAGAAAGTCCTTATAAAGTTCTACTTTTCAGATTTTTTTCATATTTTCTAAACTTATGGTTCAAAAGTTAGAGGGGGAGGGACACATTGTTTTTTACTTTTGGAGCGATTATTTCCGAAATTATTGACATTATCAAAAAATGATTTGAGTAAACCCCTATTCATTTTTAAATACCTTTCCAACAATATATCACACGTTAGGGTTGAAATTAAAAAAAAATCACTTCCTACTTTACATAATACTACCTACCTACCTACCCTATTAAAACATTTTTTTCCCCAATTTTTATTTTACCACTTTGTCAGCGTGATTGATACACATATTGGTACCAAATTTCAGCTTTCTAGTGCTAACGGTCACAGAGATTAAGTGAGGACGGACGGACAGACAGACATGGCGAAACTATAAGGGTTCCTAGTTGACTACGGAACCCTAAAAAGAAGTCTCTTCTGCATTTAAGTCTTTTTCTTTTGAAGTAACCAAATCAGTTTGCGTATTGGGGTAATGTTGGATACTGTTGCGCGGCTGAAAGAGCTCTTTGCTAATAATAACAGCCGCACGGGCCGATCTTCAAGGTAAAACAGTTTCCAGTTTCCGCCTTGCCTCGGGAAGCATGGTAAAACATTGGTGCCATGGTCCCCGCAGTCATTCATAGATCGTTGACAGTCGTTACAGGTAGTCCGTAGTGCCGTGAAAGTCTGACAACCAGTCTTACCAAGCGGTTTCGTACCAACTGGGCTATTGAGGCCCGACAGGCAGACGCTGTGTCAAATACTCGTATTTAGCTGCATCCGGATAGGCTGGAAGCCGACCCCAATATAATTGGAAAAAGGCTGGGCAGATGATGGTGATTGAAAAAAGCTAAAATTAAAATTTGTCGTCCAACATTGGGCACGAGTTCCCCAATAAAACAAATATCCGTTCGTTTTGGCACCAGCTGGTGTTGTCTTTATAATTCTGTTATTATTATAAAATAAAGGCCACTGGGTTTTTGGGGACACAGAACTTGGAGAGAGAGAGAGTATCAACGATAGCAAAATGTCATCTTTAAAAAAAAAACATTCGTTATAAAAGTACATACTCGTTTTACAAATGATGATAGTACACAACTGCAAACCATAGGCACCCAGTAAATATCCGAGCGATGAAGAAATATAATAGCAGGTACTTAGAGAATAGCTCTTGGTTAACTATAGAACTGTTCGAAAGAGATGCCGCGGCCATGGAACACAAAGGGCAAAGAAAGAACATAGATGGGTTTTAATCAGGAAAGTAAAAGTCTCCCTTCCTCTCCGCCCAGAGCGGCAGGGGTCATTTGACGATTCCCCATCCGAAAAAAGAAAGGGTTTGTAACTATATTAGCGGAAACCATATTTGGTAAACCTACAAGGCCTACAGCTGATAGCCCGAGTTCCAAGTGTCGAAATCCGAAGACGTTCAAACGACATCTACATATACTACATATTGTATTGAAAATCGCGTAATGGAACTCAAATGGATTTAGGTAATACAGACATTTAGCAAGTTGCGGTGATCAAGTGGCGCCCAAGGACTGGAGAATGATGCTGGTAATTCGGTGGTGAGTGCCGGCCGGTGACATTGCTGTCATTGCGATTCGATCAACCTGGATGAGGTCGGCACAGGAGCGTGAAAATCGGCAATAGCAAAGAAAGGCCTGCACGCAGCAGTGGCGAATTTGAGATATGTATGAGATGAACTATATCACCGCGTTGAAATGTGGCTCACTTTTGGATTATGTAATAGTCATCGGAAAGTATTTGTCTCCCCTCAGAAAAGTAGGTATTATTCCACGAAAACCACCTTCACAGTCCACGGCAACTAATCGATTAGCAAAAACAATAGTTAGAATAGCAAAAACACGAACAAAACCTTACTCATTATCTAACAATTAACGATTCAACGCAGCGTGTCGTACAAGGACGAGTGTTTTTATGCAAATCGCTCGTGTTATGAGTTGTCATAGGCTTTTGTATAGCAGTTCAAAGAAACGAATTGTGTGCATAATGAGCATTCATTACAGTTGAGCAGATACAGGAAAGAAAGAAAACAGAAAAGGTTCTCTGTGGTCTTCTTCATACAAAATGTTCAAAAGATCAACTACAAAATGGAATCAAAGTGAATCCACCTAGAGGTGTCTTGATTAGAAACAACAACTTTACAGCCAATAACTTAATAGAAGATAAGACAGATATTACACAGACAGAAGAGTACGCTAATAACTACAGGCGACAATAACGATACCATAGAAGTTGAAGAGTCGGAATGTAGCACAATATAATGATAAATACTACCGACAAGTACTAAACCACGTACTAACGAATGACTAAATGCAAAAGTCTAATAGAATAATAACATCTGTTACACAGGTTAATCTAGTGTAATAGCATCCCATATTGGCACGTATCATGATGAGAACTATAATGACAAAATAGACTCGAAGCCAGACAGTGCGAGCTCCTTGGCATTCAGTCGCTAATCGAGATACAAAACAGATGTTACAGAAAATCCACTAAGGTCCATGTTCACCGAAAAGATAACAGTCTGATTAGCTAAAAACAGCTGTCACTGTGACATATTACCATACAAAAATGTGTTTTAAACAGCTGTTTTAGATAATCAGACTGTCATCTTTTTGGTGAACATGGACCTAAGACGCATTACATATTTTCATCATCTGCCTATATCATAGACAAAGCACGTCTAGCCGTTAGTTTTGCCTGATCTCTATTCAGTCGAGCCGAAATGCCGTCCCTTAGTATTTCCTAGTCTAGTAGTCTGGGCTAGACTCTGCTGAGAATAGGGGTTCTCCTAATCTTATTATAGCATAGTTAAACAGTTCATGCATGCTATTTTACTTGGTCCTTGGTTACTTTTATCTAGCTGCTACCAGCCATCCTGCGAAGTCATCAGTTCCTAGGTTTGTTATCCAAATTGCCTTATTGATGTTTCCTGATGTGATTCCATTTCTGTTGACCGTTTTATTGCTTCAGGAGTGGTACTTTTGTACATACATCTCTATTTTCTGGTAGCATCATTTGATACATATTTATAGTGCAGACACGCAATTAAGTCTCGAATCGACTCTCGAGTTAGTCACGTTCAGACGATACTTGTTTATAGTCACTATACTCTCGATTTCCTTACATACCGAATACTGATGACAAACAGCAAACAAACAAAATAAATGTCCGACACATGATGCCAGAAAGCATCAAGTAGAATCAAACGCTTAAAAAATCGTGAATTTGCAGTAGAATTAGGAGTTTATGAAAAATATGCACTTTGCTTACTGATCTTTCATCAATGGACTATGTAAATCAGCCATGACTGTGTTTTATCAGTTCATGGTTTAAAATGGATTCTGGACTCTTCCT
Source organism: Xestia ashworthii (assembly GCA_950022955.1). NCBI lineage: Eukaryota > Metazoa > Arthropoda > Insecta > Lepidoptera > Noctuidae > Xestia > Xestia ashworthii. The sequence continues at coordinate 23,449,933 of OX465550.1, forward strand.
ACTTCAAATCATCAATCTACGTAATACAGTACAACCAAGTACTAATCTAGTGTCAGGGAAACCTGTAAAGTGAAGATAGTAAGCCTATAATGTCTAACTACTCGCCACCATTGTCAATTTCTAAGAAAACATCAATGTGATAGCAATTTTGACTTTCACGTTATCTGAGGTCAAGAGATTCAATTGCTGTGTAGCTGTGGAAACCGCATGTTTTATGTCCAATTTAATTGAGTCCCACTCAATTTAGTGTAACAAACAATTACTGGCGTCACTCGATGTAGCCATTAGAATAAGACTATATACAAGTTCATAGGAAATGGCGATTTTAAGGAACATGGTTGGTTGAACAAAAAAATATTGCTTTAGGTGTTTTGACCACTAAGAAATGCACCTGACCTTCCTGTAGATCAGGTCAGAGTATTTGCCAACCCAGGCAAATGTGTGACAACATTAACAAGTGAAGGGCACCCAAAGGTCTTACGGTCAGGGGGTGAAACTTCCATACATTGGCGTCAAACAAAATTTTCATAGATAGTGCTGCCATCTGTGTGTTTGAGGACACAAAATTTTCAACTGTTTGACTGTTTTTCAACTGTCATAAAGAGAACAGCTATTTTGGACAACTTGTCAGTGAAGTAGCCTAGCGGTGACAGCGGTTGCCTTGTGAATAATAGTTCCCAAGTTCGAATCCGTAGTCCAGAATTACTTTTTGTATTTATTTGATTGAACAGAAACTAACAGTGCCATCTAACAGTTGAGGTACACAGTTTTATAAACGAAAACCAGAGTTGCGCATCTATCTTGTATTTATATAGTGTATTATCTATGCTTACGGTCACTTTAAATGACTTACGGTTCGGATTCGGTGGGTTGCTATCTCGGTCTGTTTCACATTTTGCTTACAGATGGTTAGAAACAAAACGTCATATTTCTTTGATTTTTCTAAGAATCAAATGTTATGTAGGTGACGCGGATAGGACATTTCAAGCTAACTTGGATTATAGTAACACTGATAGATGCGAGTCGTGGGCTGGCATATAAACTGACAGTTATACGTAAGGTCCATGTTCACCAAAAAGACAACGGTCTGATTATCTGAAAACTGCTGTCACTGTGACATGTTCTCATACAAAAATATGTTTTAGATAATCAGACCGTTATCTTTTCGGTGAACATGGACCTAGGTTATAGAAAACGGGCCTTTTAGAAGGTAAGTGATCTATCTGCAGTTCAGTAAAAAATGGCTTTCGAGTCTGTCACCGGTGCACTGTCGTTTTCCAAATCTTAATAAGCGAAAAGAGTTCCCTAAACTATTCCTAGTCGATGCTAGCACTCTGTCAAACTTGAAGCAAGAAACAAGTAAGAAGTCCTTTATATCTTGTACAAAAATCTCAATAAACAGGTTATTAAATATCGCTTCTTCTTACAACTTCCACCACACACAAACGCCAATAATTCTAGTACGAGCACATTCTCGAGCTAACTGTTAGCTGTTATCATAAACACTGGCAGGCTCACCGCCTCTGCCTCCCCTGGACCAACGCCAGAGAGAATATACTGTGTATAGACGACAAGACTCGGTTCTGGTAGTGCTTGTTTTGTAGTCTGCACCTAGCATATCTCCTGCGAGGTTTGTCTGCATTGTGATGACCGATAAAGGATGGGAATGATTTTCGAAATCGGTGGTTGCTTTTACCGGTATTGTTTCATTCAATTGTATTGCTTATTGTTGCGTGTCTTCATAGCATAGTTTGAAGATTTTAACATTTTTATCATATAATTTCATACGATTGTCAGAGAGATTTTAATGTGCAGTGACGACGAAACTAGCTCTTTTTGTGGTTGTTTTGTAGGGTTCACCCTTGTTTGATATAACAACGTTTCGTCGAAAATCGCTTCGGCTAATTTTAGTTACAATAAAGTAATTTCGTATAATCATTCATTTGACCGAATAATTAATTGGTCGATTTTTATTTAGCATATTTATTTCTTTGAAATAATGTCATTTGACAGAATTTTCAAATGCACTAATTTTATTTAAACTAATGTTTCACTAGACTAATAATGATTTAGTCGAAAGATCGAATCGAATATTCATGCAGCGTACATGCAGCGAGCGTGCAGCTAACATGCAGCGAGCAGAACGCAAGCATGCAGCATGAAAGCAAGCATGCAGCATGCAAACGAGCAAGCATCATGCAGCAGGCATGGTTTCTGTCACGGCTCCGGCGCTGCGAAGCTCCGGCGGCCCCACGCGAGCTTATCGTCGCAGATGGGTTTAACTCTCACCACCATAGCTTCGGCTTGCTGGCCGGCGAATCGCCGGCCAGCCTCAGCCGCTCCTCAACTCGCGGGCCGCCTCGCTCCTCCACGCCTACGCGATTTTAAATTACACTCTAGGGGTAGGGCAGACAAGACTACGTGGAGTCGGATTTACAGCGATTCGTTTCTGTCACTAAAACCTTATTTTTAGCAAATGTTTTCAAACTTACACAGAATTAGATTTACTTACAGCGATCGAATTTAATTTAAGATTAGTCTAAGTGTTTTCTATTTCGAAAAAAAAAATTGCAAATATTTACTATGTTTTCTTTTATGCCTAACATTACATTTCAATTTGAATATTCGATAAAATACATGTTATACCACCTGAACATTACATCGAATGAACATTATACCTTTTGATCAATAGCGCAAATGTTGTTATCACAAATAAATATTCGATGAAATGAAAATTATGTTAATCGATATTATACAAACTGATTATTTTCTTAAACGTTGTTCGAATTAGTAACATTATGTCAAAAGTTATACCAAACAAGGGTGAACCGTTCTGTAGTATGCTCCTAGCATAGCAGTTTGCAGTCAACGGTCTTATTTGTCTGCATTGTGATGTGATGACGAATAAGAACGTTTTTTAAAATTTGTCCATTGCATTGTACCTACATCGTGATAGTGTCTGCAAATCTACGAGTAGGTAGGTATGTCTGAAGCGCGTATTTGCGTGCGATCTTTTATTGAGGTGTTTTCGTTATGTTTGCCAAGTATTAATTGCTTTGCACATTGATAATCATAGTAAAACCAAAACATAAAATTTAGCCTTCTCAAAAACAACTCCAACTCAACTCAATCAAGTTTTTGAGGTTCGCATTTTAACATCATGCGCGAAAATTTACTATCCAGAACGAATAAACTGAACAATAATAAAAACGACTGCCAACGTCAAATCCGTCGTTGTTTATACCAGGCACAGTTCCAAGATGGTCTCAAGATCGACACATCTTAAACATGACTTCAAGGCCTGGATAGAAACCAAAATAAAACCAAGTGTAGGAAAACAAAACTGTTGAAATGGCAGACCTCTACCTAGCTCTATAGACGTGACCAGAAATGAGCAGTCATAAAATGCAGAAATTACTCCACAAACTCATGGAACCTCAGTCTCATTATTCCACACTTAGTACTTGTATATTTGGCCCAGATTCGTGCGTGGAACGCGCAGGCGCGGGTTGCATAACTCGTAACGACCCAGGAAACAAGTTCAGTTCACATCTAGGTTCGTAGGTAGGTACCTACAGGCTGGCTGGAGAAGGTCGTTATCGATCCCGCTTGCGTAACTCAGCGGTTGGGGCCGATAGCGGTCCTATGTAGGTACTGGGTATTGGACCAATACATAGGACTGAAGTAGGTACCTATGTATGTTTACTTCAGCTTAAAGAAAACCTAGGCAGGAATCGAAGATAAGCCGACCTTTGGACATGTTAGCGATCAGGCCATTTTAGTATAATGCCGAGGTTTTCAAGCATAAATCCGTGAAAGATTAGGTACAAACTTATCTAAAGATCATCCGTTGGAAACTCCTTGATACCAACATACTATAAGACATTATTGGATGTTACAGTTCTCTAGTAGGTACTTTTACCACCATTCCACGGACTTAGTAAATGGGAAAAAACTTGTGACATCATTCAGCCAAGCCACAGTGAGACGCGTGGTGGATTACATTACAGTCCACCACATCACAGAGAGGAGGCCTCTGTCCCAGCAGTGAGAATATTATAGCCTGATTATGCTTGGTAACCTGCAACTTTAAGTAATACAGATAAATATTCAAAAGTACACAAACGTTGCTGCTGTTATACTGCTGTTGACATGAACAACTCCCTACCCTTCGAAAAACGGTCTGAAATGTCAGGGTTGAAAGCATTACGGCATTACGTAAAAGGGTGGTCGGGTGATGCTACGTAGCAAAATGTTGTAGTATGCAAATCGACTGAAAATACGAACGACAGATATACTAAAGTACCTACAAAACATTCATAATTCAGAATGAACTACATACTATAGTATTTCATAGTGGGCTCTGAAAGTCACATATTACTGAAACATCAATGGAATTCAAAGACTTTGTTCGTTGTTACGAAATGCTTTAGATTCGAGCGGTAATAAATTTTCTACCAGTTTATTGGCTTTCTATAAATTATCGTCATTCAAGGACTAAGGAATGGTTTACATGAACGAATTGGAACGACGTAAAGAATGAATGTAAGCTGGTACAATGGTGTGTTCAATGTTTTACTGAACGAGTATAAATAAACAACACCGTACCTATTGTAGTTTGTGGCTTACTGTAAACTAACATAAGTACATAACTTATGTTAGTTTTATTGAACAATCAGTACCTACACTACATGCCGAGTACAAGTGGAACAAAGCCGGTTCAAAGATAACTTGGTTTTGTAGTTCAACTTCATGGATATTTTCTTTGAATTTTGGAGGGCCCAAAATAAATAATAGACAATAGTAACACATGAAGCTGAAACTTTTAGAAACCTATTTCATAGTTTCATTTGGTAATATTGATTTATTGATCCAAATAGCGAAACAAAATATTTGACAGCTATTTGCGACTTTCAAAACGCAACCCCGTAATGACAAACGGCTGAGCTCATCAGCTGATGGGGACAATAAAGGAACGACGTAAGTACAATACAAATGGTAAATCGATGATAAAATATACCAAATGTCATGGACATAGAAGACATTGGGTATCATAAAAAGTGGTATTTCAGGAAGGTTAACCCATTTGGGTATTCGAGTTTCAGCACACATTTTGTTAGCGCAAACGCCACGATGGATGATTCTTTTGGTTATTTTCGGTAGTTTTCCTACGTAGACTGCCGAAAGTAACCGACATTTTCATACTTGAACGGGTGAACGGATTTTAATTAAATTATGGAAACCAGTAGACCGCATACACCTGAGTTAAGACATATTAGGACATAATTATGATATTTTTAGAATTATTTCTGACATACATGCTGGCGAAGACGTAAAAGCCAGTACTTAAAAGCAGTTAAAGCAAGTAGGTATATAACATAATTTTGGCAATCATGGCCATCTGCTTAGCCTATTCCCAACTATGTTGGGGTCGGCTTCCAGTCTTACCAGATACAGTACAGCTGAATACCAGTATTTTACACGGAGCGACTGCCTCCTTTCTGACCTCCACAACCCAGTTAGTACAGGATAATACAATACCCCCTGGGAAGACTGGTAGTAAGACTTTTTGGGCCACCTAACTATACCTAACGACTGTCAAAGATCTACAAATGACAGCCAGGACCAAAGGCTTAACGTGCTTTCCGAGGAATTAATTTGGCCCTCATTGCACTTAATGTCCTACTAGCGGACGTCCCGCGGTTTCTCCCGCATAGTTCCCGTTCCCGTGGGAGTACGGGGATAAAATATATCCTATGTTACTCGTGGATAATGTAGCTTTCGAATGGTGAAAGAATTTTTAAAAACGGTCCAGTAGTTTTTAAGCCTATTCATTACAACCAAACAAACAAACAAACAAAGTTTTCCTCTTTATAATATTAGTGTAGATATACTATAAAAAAAAAAACTATGTAGTCTGTTTTGTAAAACATTTTGTACATACTTACGATAAAAATCAATTTCTTCAAAGTCACTAAAGTTAAGGGCGTGGGGGAATATTTGAGGCTGAATTATTAATATTTCTTTCAATGCCAATGCAGTTAGAAACGATTAAGTAGCTTATACTACCTTTACTAACCTATATCTAGGAAATCAATACCACTAGGAAACTGACGGTCTATGTAGTAAAGCATCTCTGCCATTTTAAATAATAAGTGACAATATATATTTTTCTTTCAAGGAGAGAACTTATTGAATACCTTTTGTGAAGTAACATGAAAATTTCGTACATACAAGTAGTCTTTGTCAAGTCCCTCGGGAAGATAGTGTGAGTTTATTCATAGGTAGGTAGGTAACTACTCATTTCTAACACCGAATATACCAACACTAACACAATACAAAAGCTGGTATTTCTGGTCACGTTGTACATCGACATACATACTTATCTAATTGAAGCGCACAATACAGTATCACTTCAGAAACCCTGAAATACCCCTTTGATATCCCCAAAGTTATATTTCAATCGTTATACATAAACGTTATTAAAGTTATTTAGTCCCGACCGCAAAAGGCACAGGTATGATGTGCCCGATTAATTTAAAAGTTCCGACGTTATATGCCAATTTTCATCCGTTGGGGGCTAGGGGGCGTAAAACCCGCAGTGTTGAAAGGTCGGGTCCCCAAGCCCCCAACCCCGACGGGGGTGTGGGGGGTGTTACATAACATGACCTACATGGACAGACCAGCTGGGAATCAAGTTGGAAAGCACTTGTATTTCTGAAGAAGTAATGTTTGTAAACTTATTAAATTTTTGACTGTTTTCACTGAGTCAATTTTTCTATTGGATAAATGAAGACTGTTGTTCCAGGAAACAAGATTAAAATGAGGGCCTAATAGCCCATTTCAGTTTCCAAATTTACTAGAAGAAGATGGCAGTATGACCTAGATGTTGAGAATTGCAAAGAGATATACAGCCTGTATACCTGTATACTTAATATAATACCAGATAACAATAGCATAGAACAGAAACTGTATGAAACGATCTGCTATACCTACAGCGTGTACTAAAGAGCTGTGGTCATATTTCAGGCAGAGATTCAGACCTTCAAACTAAACCACTTTTTTTATGGGACCACCATCGAAATCACGAAAACATCACCAGCTTTACTTTTCCTATACATTTGAGTTGCATATTGAATTTTTGTACTGGACAGCGCAAAGTTTATCGGAACTATTTGGTACAAACCAGTTGGTACAAAACTGTCGTCAACGTTGAAACGGAGTCACAAGTCTCAGTAGTGAGAGAAGAGAGCTATTGAGAAGAAGGTACAAAATCTTACCACAACACGCTGAGCCAAATGAGCCACAAATCTTACAATATTAATATCTAAGTAAGTATAGGTACATAAAGGGTCATTGTATTTTTTTTTCTCCATCGTAGCTGGGAACCTACTAGATACGGAGATATTGGAGGTCAAAGTTCCAACTTTTTGACAAGTTTTTATTGTATAATTTTTACTTTAAACTCCTCGATGACCCCCGTACTCATACTATTCAATACATCTATTAGATTAGCATAATGTTTTAAGTGGTTCCCTATCCATTTGCATAAAATTTTGAGACCTAATATAACTTAGCATAATTTTGTTTGGCGTAATTCTATTTTTGCATAATATAATTACGCATAACAGCTTACGCATAATTTTTTAAGCATAATTTCTCTAACCATAATAATGATTAAGCATAATATCCTAAAGCATCAATTGATTTACGCATAATGATATTAAAACATATTTTTATAGGTATAACAATGAAATAATTTTACGTTTATACAATATTGCTCTAGGCACTTGATATTATAGGTAGAATAGAATTTTTATTTTTTTATTTTTCTAAGTAGACGGTGGTGTCAGGTAATATATGTATAACCTATTAATATAATAACGCATTGAGCAATTTTGTGGGTTTATTTTTCGCTGTAGGAAGCATGAAGCAAGTAAGTATACAGCATGCAAGCAAGCATGCAAGCAAGCATGCAGCAAACAAGCAACCATGCAGTATGCAAGCAACCATGCAGCATGCAAGCAAGCATGCAGCTTGCAAGCAAGCATGCAGCATGCAGCTTGCAGCATTCAAGCGAGCATGCAACCTGCAGCAGGCCGGGTTTCTCTCACGGCTCCGGCACTGCGGGCCTCCGGTGGCCCCACGCGCCTACGCGATTTTAAATTACACTCTAGGGGTAGGACAAACAAGACTACGTGGAGTCGGTTTTGCAGCAATTCGGTTCTGTCACTAACTTTTGTTGCACAGCATATTAAATTTTTACCCAACATCTAATATATTCTTCAGATAAAAGTTATCTCGCGATTGAAAAATCGTTTAAGTTACATAATTATGCTTACCATGGTTACGTAGCGTCAATTCTCCACTACGGCTTCATTATATGGGGAAATTCAGTTGATAATATAAAAGGATTCCGAGCACAAAAGAAATGTATTCGATCAGCGACTAAAGCCCAACCACTACAAAGCTGTGTCCCAATCTTTAAAAAATGAAAAATATTACCCATCTATATATATATTCGAATTCTGAATCTTTGTACGTAAAAACTTAGCTTTAATTCAAGTACACAATGATATTGTTATAAGAAAAAGTCGAAATATCTACAAATTATGTGCACCCCAACAAAGAATTAAACTATTTTCGAATAATGTTTATTGTACGGCAATTCAAATTTATAATAAATTACCTAATGTTTTTAAAAGTCTTAACCTCATGACATTTAAAAATAAACTGTTTAACTTTTTATTGCAAAAGTGTTACTACTCAACAAATGAATTTTTAAATGAAAAAATTGATTCAAAATTTATATTCGATGACTACTTACCTCCTAATAATTGAATGAAAATTTATTCTATGACACGACACTGTATTGTTTTTTTTTTCTCTTCGTTATACTTAATGGTTCTTGGCATCGTAATTAATAACCCTTTTTTTTTTTTTTTTTTTTTAGGATGGGAAATCATCAAATGACTTCTCCCACTCTGGGCGGAGCGGGAGGGAGTGTCAGACTCTTACTGACTAAAACCCATCCATGTTCCTTCCTCGCCCTTTACTTTCCGGGGCCGCGGTATCTCTTTCGAACAGTCCCGCAACCCCGGCAGGCTTCGGCCCTTGCGGGCCCTCTCTGCTGCTGACATCTCTTTGAGGCGCGCGTGGAACACGAACGCGCCGTCGACACGGCCTGTCGTCATTAGACGGACGGACGGCTAGCTAGCCCATAGCTAACCGTCCACAGGCCCGCATCTACGGTGGTCGGTAGCCACCACGTGGCCCCCGACGCCCGGTGCGTCTCCCGCGGCGGCCGGGAAGAGAGGCTCTCTCCCTCTCTCGTTCCGCCACCTCCTTCGCCAGCATGACTGCTTCGCAGAAGGAGGTGACGGCTTCCCATTCCGTCTCGCTCCGGACCATGGATTGAACCAGGGCCGGACGCGAGAGGTCGCCGCCGCCGATCGCCGCTACGAGGACACGTCGGTGCTCCGCCCACGCAGGGCAGACCTCCACCGTGTGCTCCACCGTGTCCTCCGGTCGATGCTCGCAGTGGAGACACCCGGGCGTTTCCTCCCGCCCGATTCGGTGCAGGTACCTCCCGAAACATCCGTGTCCGGGGAGGACCTGCGTCAGGCGGAAGGTGAGGACGCCGTGGCGCCTCTCTAGCCACTCCTCAAAGAGGGGACTTACCGCCACTATCGTGGCGTGCCCTGCACGGGGTTGCGACAGTCGCTCTCTCCATGTCGCCATGAGATCGCGTCGGAGGTCAGTCCGCTGGGCGGCAATTTGCCGCGGCAGCGGAGTTTCCCCCCGGCGTAGTACCTCCGCGCTTAGTGTAGGCGCGCGAGGACTATCGCCTCCAGATCCCATGGCGGCAATCCGGCAAGCAGGCCCGCTGCCTCGCGGGAGATCGTGCGGTACCCACGGACCATCCTTACGGCCACCAATTTTTGGGGCGCGTTCAGATAATGAGCGGCACGCCGCTTCAAGGAACGCGCCCACACTGGGGCCCCGTAAAGGGCCATGGACCGCACGACCCCCGCGTAGAGCCTGCGGCAGGAGGCGTTTGGCCCCCCAAGGTTGGGCAGGAGCCGCCTGAAGGCAGCCCCGGTCCGTTCCAGCCTGGGGGCCAAACGTCGGAAGTGCTCCACGAAGTTCCACCGGCTGTCGAGGACGAGTCCTAGGTACTTCAACGTCGACTCGACGCCGATGGATACCCCTCCCACCGTCAGTGTGGATCTCGACGGTGGCGCATTCCGAGGCCCATGAAAGCACATGGCCTCGGACTTGTGCAGTGCCACCTTGAGACCCAGTTGCCGGATCCTCTCTACGACTATCGCAACCCCGCGTGTCATATTGTCGGCCGCCGCCTCGTGCGACCTCCCCTGTGCCAGCACCAGGGTGACACCACTAGGGAGGTCGGCGCGCAGCACCCAGTCGTAACCGATGTTCCACAGGGGCGGTCCCAGAACCGATCCCTGTGGGACACCGCACGACATCTCTCGCCGGTTCCAATCTCCGCAGCGACTGGGGTAGATGACGGCCCTGTCCGTCAGGTAGTCCCCGACCACACGACGGAGGTAGGTCGGCACCCGGTGATACCGGAGTGCCTCCCTGATGCAGCTCCAGGGCAGGGAGTTAAAGGCGTTGGCGATGTCGAGAGACAGCGCCAAGACGACTCCGCCCCGGGATATCGCATCCCCGTCGTGAGGGCTCTCACGCGCATGATGGCGTCCACTGTGGAGCGCCCCTTGCGGAAACCAAACTGATTCTCCGCAAGATTCGGCCCCATCCCATCAAGGTGCTCGGCGAGGCGGTTTGCAATCACTCTCTCAAAGAGCTTGCCCACCTCGCCGAGCAGAATTAATAACACCTGACATTGTATTTTATAATTCTATAGTTTGTATTTTATGGTTTCGTTTTTTATATTTTGTATTTTATAATTCTTAACATTGTCATATTGTCAACCCCTAACATTGTATTGGATAGTAGTTAACGTTCTCCCTATTTTCGACATTGTTTATTATTAATTTCAATTCTTCGAAATATTTGTACGCTGGAAACAGCAGAATATTATGGACATCATATTATGTGTAACACCTATGTAACAACAATATTCTAACAAATAAATTATTATTATTATTATTTTAATGTTATGTATAATAAATCATTTGCATGAACATTGTTTTTGTTATTTATATTAATTGTATGCCTAAATATTATTATGCTAATAGTCATTAGGCCTATTAACGTTATGCTAATAGTCATTAGGCTTACTAACGTTATGCGAATCAAATTTATGCCAAAACAAATTAGTATTTAAGATGATTATGCCAACATAAAATGTATGCCTAAAAAAATTATGCCAAAGTATTATTATGCCAAAAAAAATTGTGCCAAAATCGTTATGCCGAAGTATATTAGGACAAAGAACATTATGCGAAAAGAAGGGATCCCGTTTTAAGTGCGTTACATTGAATTCTATCACAAAACATGATTTTTCACCCCAAAAAAAAGTCGTTTCCCAGCAATAATTTTTGCTGGGAAACGACTTTTACGTTATTTTTTTACGTTATTTAGTTTGATGTACCTACAGAATGCTTGGTTGACGGCTTCGTGATGAGGTTGTTTACACCACGTGTACCCAGTCAACGACAGACTTCTACCAGACGGTTAGAGCTAATAATAACCAAGGAGCACACATGGTGTCGAGATGATGCTAATGGGTAAGTGCCAATCAAGACATACGTTACCAATATGAGCTGAACTCACATTATGTAGGATTTCGTTATAATGAGAGATGAACTTACACAGGAATGTACGCTTGAGATGTTTGCCGGGCTTACATGGTAGCATATGGACTGTGAAACAGATTAGCGACCGAGTAATTAAATGTAATAATGAATTTAAATCGTTATGTTAAAGTTTTTATGATATAGTGCTTAGAGGTTCATTCGTTTCAAATTTTAAATATAAATAGGTACTTACGTATAAACAAAGATATTATATTGTTAAGGATATAAAAAAAATTATTAAAAAAAATTGGATGATATTGCATAACGGATGTAACTGGTAAAATAGTTGCCTGGTCGTATAAAGCTTCAGAAATACACAATCGTAATAAAATAAACCAAATATTGTCAAAATTAAAAATAATAGTTATTAAGTAGGTACCTCACAAATAAATTAGAATTCTAGACAGTTAACAGAACTAAGTAGTAGCTACTTAATACATAAAATATAAAAAGATGTACTCACATTGCGTAGTTAACGGCTATAAAGATGTACCACAATGTGAACACGATAATGCCTTGAGAGCCGCCGCCGCCGCCGTCACCGCCGTTGGACATGGTGTCAGCTTAAGAACCAAGCCTCTAGAGTGAGTAGATGCTATTCTAGTCCACAGATCCCAGTAACAGTGCCAACTCAGATGTCTTTGCTAGCAGTGATGATATCACTTGCGATTCCACCAGAAATAATACCAATGTCAATAAAGCTGCACAATGCCACCAATAACAATACTTATGATACGAGTACCAGCGATGTTTTATATGGAGAAGCTACTAAACTAGTAACTACATACACTGCTAATGTCACCTGCGATGGCGCTGGCAAAAATTACCGAGGCTACTAAAGATACCACTAGCAATGGTATTTATTTTACCAGGATCGCCACTGGTAATGCTGTTAAAGCTACCAGATATGCTAGCGCTACGTGAGAATCTACTAATGCAACTATAGTTGCCGCAAGAAACTGCCTAGAACCTAGGATGTCCCTGGTGAAACGCTACTGATGAAAGTGTTGGGAATTTCAAACAGGCTACTGGTGAAATCGCTCGTATCAAAGCCTCTAGTTATACGGCTAATGCCACTGATATGAATGCTACCAGACTTGGCACTTTGATTTTGTTTCTGGCTTTTATTATATTAAAACCGCTGCTAATCTTTGGTTCTTGTTCTGTTTTTAAACTTTGAGTCAGCTGTTTTCAAAGTAGTTGCCAGGGCTTCCAATAAAGGTTTTTAGTCAGTTCTTATAGTAGGTTGTGGTATCAATGTCGGTTATTCTAGGATCGTGGACTGTTTACTGTTTTTTTTTCTACTTCGACGTCTTCGATTGCGGGGAAACGTCTGTAACATGTTTTTAAATAGAAGTTAGTACGACATTTAATTAACCCATTTAATATGGTAGAAGTAAAATTGAAGTGTCTGTTTGTAATATCAAAATGACAGGTTTTTACTGACTGCATATACGGTACTAAAAACCAAAAACATTTGTCCGTCTGTCTGTTTGTCCGAAACGACTGAACCTATTTCGACGGTACTTTTACTGGCAGAAAGCTGATGTTATAAGGTCCAACTAAGGCAATTTCATAGGAATGAAGGTAAGAACCAGTGAGTACATAAGAGGAAGTCGGTTACTGAAAAGTTGTGTGGTAATCGGTTGTCGTGGTATGGGCATGTGATGCGGAGGAATGAGGAAAATTTATCATGAGGAAAGTTTTGAGTATGAATGAGGATGGGTATATGAGTAGAGGAAGACCAAAGGAACGATTCCATGGATGGACTGTGTAAAGGATGATATGGCAAGAACGCTTATGTCTAAATAGATGGAGTAAAATAAGAAACTATGGAAGAAGAAGACATGCTGCCGCGACACAAAATTAATTAGGATACGGAGCAGGATCATTCATTTGCAGAGCTGTTTGTATATTCTAAAGTTACTATTATAATTTGTATAATTTCATTTTATTTTATTTGTAAGTTTTGGATTTTTATTTGATATGTTTTTTTTGTTGTTTTTATTAGTCTTGCATGTTTACATTGTTACATTTCAATTGCATAAACTGCCAAGTGGAAGTGCGGAGTCTCCTAATACAAGCAATTTCTTGCTTAAAAGGTTATCTCCAATAAACTATGTATCAAAACGCCTATTGTAATTGAAATAGTTATTTTTTTAAATTTTACTACGGGCTAGAGAATGATGATGGTCCTCAAATATATCTTAAGTGACAACAATTGGATAGTGGATAAACCACCAAATCTGAATGATAGACTGGTTTCTGTGTAACTCAGAACTCTTAAGAAAACCACTACAGACAGACACTAAACAGATTTTTTATAGTAAGGGCAAAGGACGATATCGTTAAAATCACGGAAACATCTGGATGAGGGACAGAAGAATCTGAAACTGTGGCAGAAGGAAAGGGAGGTAGCAGCAGCAGTGGGAGATTCCGAGCTGGTGATGATGATAATGATGGATGAGGACTAAATATTGAAGAGATTTGTTTCAAGTGGGTGCAAGATTATAGAAATAAAAGCAAGCCAGTGCCGATCTCCAAGTCGCAGGCAGGAGTAAAGCTTGACTCACGCTAGACCGTGTCAGGTCCGAGCAGAGTATCAAACGTGCAAATGTTGTATGGACACAGTCATGCCTCCAGCCGCTACCGAGCAACGTCCATACAGAATTGCACGGTCTACAATCGGCACGGTCTTTTTTTTTTTTTGATGGGATGGAAAGTCATCAAATGACTTTTCCCACTCTTGGCGGAGCGGGAGGGAGTGTCAGACTTTATCTGACTATAACACATCCATGTTCCTTCCTCGGCCTCTTTGTTCTGGGGCCACGGTATATCTTTCGAACAGTCCTGCAGCCCCGGCAGGTTTCGGCCCTTGACCTTGGCCCGTCGACACGGCGTGTCGTCATAAGACGGACGGACGTCGAGCTAGCCCATAGCTCACCGTCCGTGGCCGGGGCCCACCACGCCTTTCAGAAAATAAGTTGCTTACCTGCTTATGCGTTTGCCTATACTATTATACTAGTGTTTTCTAGTACAGGCGGGAACTGGTTTGATATTTACATTCTCGTTGTTTATGAAAAATGATGTTGATTTTTTATAAGCATTTATTTAATTGACATGTCTTTTTGAGTTTTGTTGAAAAGTCTCGATTGTATCTATAAAATTGACAATATGGCATTTTGACAGTGTCTATGGAGTTTTTAAGCTATTCAATGAGTGTTTATTTAGGTGAAAACGTCTGGTTAAGTTAATAAAACAGCCACGTGGTAGTTCCAGTGGCCCAGTGGTGGTGGCCCCGACTTACGAACAATAAGTCGTGGGATCAAACCCAGGCGCATTACTTTATGTAATTTATTTCATCACCACGGCTCGAAGGAAAACGTCGTGAGGAAACCGGCATATCCTAGAACCACAAAATTCGAAGATATCTGACATCTACCAATCCACACTGGGCCCGTGTGGTGGATTATAGCCCATTCCCTCGAGTAGAGAGGCCTGTGACCCAGCAGTGGGGACATTAATAGGCTGACGATGATAATGATGACGATGTGACTGTTGTGTAGCTACTGCTGATTGAGATAAGTTGTAAACTAACCCTCAGGAATGCGATGTGCGGGAGTCGGGACCTATATCACTTCCATACCTGTGCAACCCCGCAAGTCAAAGCCTTTAGACCTTGGCACCCCGCCTTTTTGGGGTACCTACTTTTTGGGTGAACAAATCATGGAACTCGCGTGACCGTCACCTAATGCTTCGTAGCACTCGTAGCCGATCCGCTACGGCGTAGCATGGCGTAGGCGTGCGCGGGGCACGACCCATAGCAGATATAGGTTATTTTGTTTTCACTTCTATCGGCGGTCCCCAAAGACATGCCTTTTTTTTAACTTTGCCTCTACTGCCCCACCGCTGGGCAAAGGCCTCCCACTCCCCATTCCTTTCCAACTCTCCCGTCGGTTTGCCATTTATGGCAGGAACGAGTCCAAAAAGGCCTGCCTCGGTCACAACGATCGTCTTCACGCGTTCTTATACCCGAGTAGGTACCACCCGTCCTATTTGCGCTCAAAGTTGGGTATGTGGCGACATCTATACCGCCAGAGACTAACTAAACTAACATTATATCCTACAAGGCGGTATTAAAGTTATATGCGTGATTTACGTAACGCGGAACCCACAACAGTCTGTTTGGTGGACCTCGATTTGCAATAGACGATCTGGAACTTTCTACCTACCTCCCATGGTGGCTTCACGTACCTATTCATTCGTGCTAATTATATAGCCCTATAATCCTAATGACTTACCAACGTACTTACCTACCACCCAGCGCGGCCTGCCCACATCATGGACTGTCCGTGTATGCCGTTGTTGTTATGCGGCACTAACCTTGTGAATAAAGAAATTTACACAAAAATAGTGACTACTTATTGCACCGATGCATTTAAATAATAAGCTCGTGTATGACATAACTATTAAAAAGAAATCTATTTGGCTATGGATGTAAAGTACACTTCATTCGCATGTAGTTACGATGATACTGGTTACTGTTAGCCCCTTCGTACACAAGGCTACAAAAATCTTCGATACTCAACGATTTTAGTCTTCAAGCGGCATACAAATCCATTGAAGTTCGTACACGAGTCGCGTCGCCGACATTATGGATTTGTATGGCGGCAGTCGCTTGAAGACTAAAATCGTTGAGTATCGAAGATTTGTGTAGCCTTGTGTACGAAGGGAGTTACTGTTAGCGTGTGTCATCCTTCTGCAGGGCAAATGCCTCTCCCCATGACTTCCATTTATTCTTCGTTCCAGGGCCAATATAGACCACTGGTCGTTGGTTTTGTCCAGCTCGTCCCGCCATCTCCTGCGAGGTCCACTGCGTCGCCATCTATCTGTGTCAGGGCTCCACAACGTGGTTATTTGACCCACAGCTCGTCGGGCATATGGCAGACATGTTCAGCCCAGTCCCACTTTAGCTTAGCGGCTTTTCGAGCAACGTCAGTGATTTGTGTTTTGGAGCGCAGTGTGGTGTTGCGTACATGGTCGGTAAGTTTGACGCCTAGGATGCTGCGCTCCATTGGATGATATGGGTTGTAGACTGCACCCGTCTAATTCTAACCTGGTAAACGGCAGAGAAATAAAAGACGGGCGTGTACCGTTTAAAAGTAAGTACCTATAATATAAAGGCAAGCAGAGCCGGAGACACACGAATTTGTTATCTGTTATTCTGTGGAATTGAATGATGGTTCATGGAACCACAGAGTACTTTTATATATATAATGGAACGTTCCATTACAGGGTGCAGATATACAGGGTGTAAACCACCTCATCACAAAGCCGTTAACCAAGCATTCTGTACATCAAACTAAGTAACTTTACGCAAAAATATTGCTGGGAAACTTTTTTTTTTGAGGTTATAAATCATGTTTTGTGGTAGAACTCAATGTAACGCACTTAAAACATTGTGCTGATGGATGGATTGAATAGTACGGGGGTCGTGGAGGTGTTAAAAAATCTTACGAAAAAAACTTGTTTAAAAAAAAAACTATGTCAAAAAGTTGTAACTTTGACCCCCAATATCTCCGTAACTAGAAGGTTCCCAGGTAAGGTATAGAACAAAAAAGTGATCGCAATGATGGGGAGAACAAGTGCCTTTCGGCTTCGTGAAGAGGTGTTTTACATCCTTTATATTTTCATAGCTTTTCCCCGTGGGCTCCCTCGCGTTATCGTCGGAAATTATCGAGGACTAGCGGAGGTCGCGCGGTTTCACCCGCGTAGTTTCCGTTCCCGTGGGAGTACGGGGATAAAATGTAGCCTATGTTACTCAGGGCGAATGTAGCTTTCCAATGGCGAAAGAATTTTTGAAATCGGCACAGTAGTTTTTGAGTTTATTCAATACAAATTTTTCCTCTTTATAATATTACGAGTAGTGTAGGTAGATGTATATAATGTCTTATTGTAATACTTTAGTAGAAACAGACAACTTATTTGCGTCACAACTGAGCGAATAGCGAATCCACTGACATCCACTGACAATATTTATATTACTAAAGACTACAAAATTACATAAGTGAGAAAAATATCATTTTACCTAGACTTCTAGTTCAAAATTTCGCATTCAGCTGACGCATTTAGTAGTATGGTCTGATTTGTTTCTTTTTCGACCGTTGTTCCTAATAAAAAGTCGTCCAGTTTAATAGTCTGAATCACTGCCTTACAGGTAAAGTGCGCTCATTATGTTATATCCTTTTTATGTACCTACTAAAGATATTTTCGTGACGACTGTATTTCGGTGTTGCTAGTTTACTAGGCGAGACCGTCAGCCTAGAGTAATCTGCGGATCTTCTGGCAAAAACCTTCTATAGGTACGAATGCCGAACAGCCATAATACACCTCACTGAGAAGGCCAACGGTGGAGAAGAATCCCCAAAGACTGTCTGCCCACGATTCAATCTTCGCGACTGCAGAGCTGAAAACTTTTTTGCAAAAAGTAAAACCGACTTCAAAAAGAAAAAGTGAAAAATAACTTTAGCTTCTGAAGTCGGTGACGTTTGTATGATTGATTTAATTTTTTTGTCACCGACTTAGTGGTTCACATGGAAAGTGCATACCGTTACAATTACAACAAGCCCAAACACGACTAGGATACATTGTCTCATTATGGAGTTCCGTGACTCTTGGCTTCATCATCAGATCTGATGGTAGAATGGTTCTTATCAAACGCAAATGCTTCACTTGTTGTAGAAAATATAAAAATTGCTGTAGGTACGTTATCCTATAAAATTTGAAGAGTTCCCTCGATTTCGCCAAGATTCCATCATCAGATCCCGACTTGGCGACTATGGGACCAACTTGGAAGTATACCCTTTCAAACAAAAAAAGAATTTTTCAAATCGGTTTAGGCGTCTTCGAGTAATCGGGTAACATACATAAAAAAAAAAAAAAAAAAAAAAAAATACATACAGTCGAATAGAGAACCTCCTCCTTTTTGGAAGTCGGTTAAAAATTGTTCTCCAAAGCTCCAACAAAAGCCCCGCTCCCGGTGGATCAATCAGCAGATATCTGTACAGGAAACGGCAAACTAACGTAGGACGTCCTGAGATATCAGCAAAAAGGAAGGGGTCCGCAAGGGCTGATGCCTGCGGGACTGTTCGAAATATAAATAAATAAATAAATATCGCTGGACATTACACACAGCGCCATCTAGTGCTACACTAAGCAGGGCTTGTGTCGTGGTCACCAGACAGTTGATAAACTACATATATATATACTTTTTGTTTGTAAATACTTATTATACATATTATATAAACATCCATGACTCGGAAACAAATGTCCATGCTCATCACACAAACATTTGTTCCTACCGGGATTCGAACCCGGGACCCTAAGAACGTAAGGCAGCCACACTACCGCTGCGCCATTCGGGTCGTCCTAATATATACCGCGGCCCTGGAACCCAAAGGGCTAAGTGAATGGGTTTCAGTAAGTAAAAGTCTGACTCCCTTCCGCTCCGCCTAAAGCGGGCCCCCATTTGATGATTTCCCATGCGAAAAAAAAAGTTAGGACGCTCTCTGGTTCGACTGACTGGAGTGATGATCTTCGCAGGGTGGCTGGTAGCAACTGGAGAGTTGCTGAGAATCGAATGGTGTGGCGTGTGGTTGTGCGAGTCCTACGTCCAGCAGTGGTCTGATAAATGCTGATTATGATCTGCACAGTGGCAATAAACTGCGGTAACTGTTTGATTGCGGCATCAGTGGAACTGACGGTGTTTAGGTCTTCAAATATACCAGCAGCTAGAAACAGTCCTCCTATGTGGGATATTGTGTGAGAACTATACTTTCTTATACTTTTCCGATAATGTAACTACCGATGGATATGCTATTTTATGTTACGTTGAATAAGTATCTTTGTGATGTGAGTTCTCTTACTAAATCACTTCCAAATATATTACGAGCTATGTTTTTTAAATCTCTTCATCTAAACAAATATTATAAAGATTGGATTTTTTGTTTGTGTTTGTTACAATTTAACTCAAGAACTTCACAACCGATTTTAAAAATTCTTTCACCATTAGAAAGCTACATCTTTACCGAGTAACAAAGGCTAAAAATTATATTGATATCATGTAAATTAGCCGAGCTATCTAAATTTTCGCGGACAAAGTCGCGGGCAGTGCTATATTAAATATACCAGGACAACAATCTACGTCCATGCGACTGCCTCGTAGGTCTAGTGGTCGTTATCATGACTGTTCTTGAGCCAACCATAAGGTCCTAGGTTCGCTTCCTTGCTCGAGCAGTGTTGGTTGGGTTTTCTATTAGGAATTTCTCAGTAGCAGTCACGGAGTCTGGATTTGTGCCCGATTGATGGCAATAGGATCGCCCCCTATTACAGAGGACTTAAGTATAAGTTACGAAATGCCGGTGTATTATTACGTACAGCTCAGTCTAAACCTTCAGGGATTAAGAGGCCTGCGGAGCATGCGAATTTCATACAAACGTAATACCAAAATAATTTGTAAATCAAACCCATATTCTTAGTGCGTATTTATTTTGATTGGATTACAGAATATATAGGTTCCCAAACACATATTTTGAATGTACACTGATTTAAACAAGAGTTATGAGAAAAATATTTTTTCTATAGAAATTTTAAATTCCTCATAAGTATCTCGTCTTTATATCATTGTCGTTTCAAAATATTTATTTGGGAACATAGATATTATTATGAAATCCAATCGAAATAAATAGACACTACCTTATGAATATGTTTGATTTTCATATTATTTTGGTATTACGTTTGTATGAAAAACGCATGCTCCGCCGGGCCCTTAAAAGCGTGATGTTACGTAACATGCATGTTTAGTCTGATATCAGAAAAATACACAGATGTTTTAACAATATTTTATTATAACATATGTAGAAGTATATATAACACAGTTGTATATATATGTATAATCTATTATTATTACAAACAATATTATTATATGTAAATAGTAGAGTAAGTATATTAGGGGTATGCATAAAATAACAATATTTATTTATACATCTCACTATATCAAATGGCATTTAAGTTTCACTTGCTGCAAGTTTTCACTATGCTTTATTGAGCAAACTTTGCTTAATTCAAGTGTGTTATTCTTATTCAAATTAATACATAACCAGCTACCATTACTGCAAATATAATGAATTATATGTACATAATTTTAAAATTAAATAGACTACAGGCTTGCTTATTCGAGTTTCACAATTTGAAGGTTTTAAGAAAAGTTTTGTTTAATGTTGCGACTTTTAAAATAAAATATTGGCAAGACACTTTGCAATATTTTATAAAAAATAACATTGGTGGAATAAAATGAACATTGGTGGATAAAAATTCCAGTGATAGTTGGTAATTTTTTAATTTTACGTATTATTGTATGCTCATTTTCATTAGATTGGAATTTTATTAATATCACATTTCTGGTACCTACTTATAGTCTACAATAAAATGTGTAAAACTTTTAGTTTTATCTCATTATACAATGTGGCGAAAATTAGCTTGTATATAAGAATCATAGAATAGAAAACAAATGGAGTGCTTATTTCATTCTTGATTTGACTGTGAGAGATGAGAGATCTTTCGGTGAGTTTGTAAATATGGTCACTCACGAAAAGTGACCATATTTACAAACGATGCCCGTTACTTGTGTTGTTATTTGCGAAATCGTTTAATGAATGTTAGTTCAGATTTTGGCCACGAAAAGTAGATTCTTGAACTATAATATATGTATGTTGTAGCAGTTCAAATAAATCTTTTGGATTACCAGAATGGACACAGAAATACTGTTTCAGAAGATCGCGTAGCTTTAACATATTTACAACAAAGAAGATCTCTCATCTACCCCACACATTCTTCACACTCCATTTGCTATATATTCCGTGTTTAAGATCTAACAAGCGGTAACGGTGAATCCCTTCTCCAGTTTCTCCACGTATTGCTTGCGAGCGTCCATGTTGTCGGCAGGCCGGTTGTGCGGCACCCACACCGGCTTGCCGATGAAGAAGCGTTTCGCTTTTATGTAGTTCTGGAATTTAAGAAAATGCGAATTAACGTTACTATTTTTCAACTGTTGGTCGCGCAACCGCTCCGCGCAGCGTGGTGGCAAAAATAACTTCAGTAATTTTCAGGGCGAAATCAACTTTATTATGATTTGCACATAAATCGTGTACTTGACAATTTTGGTTACTTAATTGAATTACATAAAGATGGCTGTTTGCCAGTTAAAATGGGTTAACATGACGCGCGCGCTGCGCACCGCGATCCGTGTTGCAACAACGGAAGTAGGGAAGGTACGTATTTACGCAACCAGGTTTTTACACCAGGTATTTGCTTCCAAGTCCGTACACCAGGTACCGACCCGAAATACTTGCAAGACTTCAAAGTATTTTATACGGCTACTCGGACTCGCTCTCTCGGGGCTCGACGCTCGCCGAGTCTCGCTGATTCGTGAGTATCGTGACGTGTTTTCGCAAATGCGATCATGCTCCTTATTTGTAAGGGTTTACGGAACAATTTCGTGTGCAAGTATTTTTACTTTAATGGTTTGTCTTTGCAAGTATTTATTTGTAAACGCGATTGTGCTCCTTATTAGTACGAGTTCAGGGTTCAATTTCCTGTGCAAGTATTTTTTCTTCCAACAGGGATCTTGAATGGAATTTGAGTAGAAACTTTAATCGTCTGTAAGTAGGTATTTATTTGTGAAGGCGATTGTGCTACTAATTTGTATGAAGTTACGTTTCAATTTCCTATGCTTTTTTTTTCCAACTTGGCATGGAAGTCGGAAGTTTTTATTTGAATACGTGATTGTGTTCCTTGTTCATACCACGTTACGGTTCAATTTCCTCTGTAGCTAGAAAATACTTGAAAGTATCCCGAGCCCTGGTTTTTGGACCTGGTTTCTTAAAGTACTAAGACTTGGAAGCCCTGGTACTTGATTTTGCAAGTACGACCCATGACTAAACGGAAGCCCGGAAGGAAGTGCGCTCGCGTCGACGCGCGGTAGTGATGCGCCACGCGAATAGTGTTGGGGCAAATAGTAATAATTCTATGAACATTCCCAGGGGCCCCAGCAATAAGGTTGGAAAACCTAGTCCTCCCCTACAGGTAACTTAAATAACTTAACTACTGGCCTAACAAGATCGCCAGACTGGGTCCTTAACTTTACAGATCTTACAACATTATCCTTTCCTCTATGTAACTCTAACACTCTACCTAGCTTCCAGTGTAGTGGTGGAGTATTTTCATCCTTAATGAAAACTAAGTCATTAAGATTCAAATTATCAACATCATGATACCATTTGTTTCGCAATTGTAACGTGCTAAGGTACTCGAGATGCCAACGTGCCCACACGTTCTGATACAGCTTCTGCAGCATCTGAAATCGAGATAAACGTGACATCTTAGTTTCCGACCAAGTAACCTGAGGCACTGCTACCAATGGTTGACCAATAAGAAAATGCCCTGGCGTCAGGACTTCTAAATCTCCAGGATCTTCAGACATCGCTACGAGAGGTCTGGAATTCAAGATAGCTTCTATCTTGCACAAGAGTGTCGATAACTCCTCAAACGTCATTATAGTATCACCTATTTCCCTTTTCAAAAGCTGCTTCACGCTCTTGACTGCTGCCTCAAACAATCCACCCATGTGTGGAGAGGCTGGTGGGTTGAACTCCCAATGTATTTGCTGCCTCCTGAACTGCTCCTTCAGGATGTGTTCCTTTTCCAAAAGGAACTGGTTAACCTCCTTGAGGTACTTGTTGGCACCGACAAAATTCGTACCTCTGTCTGATCGTATCAGACTAGGCAGTCCGCGTCGACTTACAAACCTAGTAAATGCAGCTATAAACGCCTCGACTGATAAACTAGACACCAACTCAACATGGGTGGCCTTTGTAGCTACACAAACAAAGACGCAAAAGTAAGCCTTCACTGACTTTGCGTTTCTCAATAAACTTGATTTTACCAAATAGGGTCCAGCGAAGTCTGTAGCGACTCCGTCGAAAGGTCGTGCGCGACGCACGCGGTCCGCGGGTAGGTCTGCCATGCGCGGAGGTTGTTCGGCCATAGAAAACCGAAAGCATCTCTTACACCGCCGAATGGTCCGCGCTGCCTGCTTCCGGACCGACGTTACCCAATATTCCCTGCGAAGAATCGCGATTAAAACATTGGCACCAATGTGACAATAAGTCTTGTGGTAATGCTCCATTAACAACTGGACAAACTTAGTGTCTTTAGGTAACAATACTGGATGCCTTGCCCCATATGTGAGTTCCGAATGTCTTAGTCGGCCTCCGACTCTGATGACCCCTTCAGAATCCAAAAACACACTCAACTTCTGAAGTGACGTTATTACTCGTTTATGCTGCTTCAACAGTTCTATTTCCTTCCCATATTCCAATACTTGAATTCGTTTAGTCCAATACTTGACAGCATCTCGCGTCTCTGCTATTGAGAGTATACAACTCTCGGGCCGCTTCGCCTTATCTGTCCTCAGATTTCTAATAAATCTCAATACGTATCCTGTGGTATTGATGAGTTTGGTAAAGCTGCTTACCCTTTCCAACAAACTAATATCCCATGGTTCCACCTGAACAACATTGGTGTTAACTACCCTTTTAAATCCTGGTAGTTCCGTGGGTCGTACATATTTGCTAGGCCACCTAGCTTCCTCCCATCCTAACCATGGTACTGTCCACCATAACGGATGGTGAATTAAATCTTCGGCTGTCACGCCACGTGATGCACAATCTGCGGGGTTCCAATCCGATGGTACATGTCTCCAATTCAGCTTCCTAGGAGAATTTTGTATATACTGTACCCTATTACACTCGAAGGTCTGCAAACAGTGTGGCTGCGTCTCCACCCACGCTAGAACAATGGAACTATCTGACCAAGCATAAAGGTTATCGATCTTAATCGATTTTTCATAACCGTCCGCTACATGGTTAAGCAGTTGACAAACCAGATGCGCTGCACTAAGTTCCAGCTTCGGGATCGTTTGTCGCGTCTTAATAGGCGCCACCCTAGATTTTGCCATAACCAGACTAACCTTCACATGACCTCGTGCGTCCACGCTGCGGAGGTAAATACATGCTGCGTATCCTGTCTCTGAAGCATCCCCAAAACCATGCAGCGTGTAAGACACTGCGTTTGGTAATGCGAGACACCTAGGTATCTTCAGTAGTTCCATACTGTATAGATCCTCAATCATATACTTCCATTTTTCTATTATCACCTTTGGCACTGCCTCGTCCCAATGAAGGCCATCCATGAACAACTCCTGCAACAGGTGTTTGAATCTTATTATCACCGGTGCACAGTAGCCACACGGGTCAAATAGTCTCGCTATAGTACTTAGTATTGACCGCTTCGTCACTGCCTTGTCTGAAGGTATATTTAACCGATAGGACATCGTATCTGATGTTGGTTCCCATTGTATGCCTAATATTTTAATGAAATTCTTGGGGTCATTTGCGTCGAACTCCCTTGGTTGTTCACAATGATCCTCCGGTATATCTCTCAGTAAATATGGTTCGTTCGTGGACCACTTACGTAGTTCGTAGCCTGCGCTTCGCATTAGCTCGATGAGTTCTGTCTTCAAGGCTTCCGCTTCCTCTATGGAGTCCGCTCCAGTCAGGATATCGTCCACGAACACCGCATCCCTCACGACGTCAGCTGCCTTTGAGTCAGGATGTGCCTCCACCCATTGCGCCGCCAGCTCCAGCAGCGTCCGTATCGCTACATACGGACTGGACCTTAGTCCATAGGTATTTGTGTTTAATTCGTATACCTTCAGTTCTTGCGACGGATCACTCCTCCAGAGTATAAGTTGATATCTTCTGTCTTCAGGGTGTATCCAGGTCATCCGGAACATCTGCTTCACGTCCGTGGTAAACACAACTTGATGTCGCCTAAAATTTATCAAGATTTTGGTAATGTCATTCTGTAATGCCTCACCAGAATGTAAACACTGGTTTAACGAAATCCCCTTACTTGTCTTACAGCTTCCGTCGAATACTACTCGGATCTTGTCCGAATCCCGTTTAAATATACCGTGATGTGGTATCACGTAGTATTCAGAGTCAAATTGAAAATCTGACTCAGACATGTGACCAAGCCGCTCATAGTCCTTCATAAACTCTTTGTATTTCTGCGCGAATAATGAATGCCTCCCCATCTTCTTCTCCAGCGCATAAAATCGCTTGGTTGCGGTATCCAAAGAATCTCCCAGTTCCGGTCGGTCAGATAATAAAGGCAAACGTACCATGAATTTTCCATCAGTTAGCCTCACTGTGGTAGATTTATACAACCTCTCGCATTCTTCGTGGCGAGGATCCTTCAGGGCGGGTGTCGGTGGCTCCTCTGACGTCCAGAAGCGCTTGATAGCTTCTGTCAGCGTTGTGGTGAAGACCGGCTGTGGTACTTCGGAATTGTATCCGTCCACTGGTCCCATTATAGCATGACCGAAGCATGTTCCGTAGGCTGCAACGCCACCTGTTCCAATATCAATTTTAGAACCATCTAAAATATAATTTAATATGTCAGCTCCGAGTATTATGTCCACCCCATGTGGTAGTGTAAAGTATTTGTCTGCAAGACTTAATGTGGGTGGTGCTTGCTTCAATATTCCCTGAGGTGGGGTCTTTACTGCTGGTAAATTTGCTGTCAGTTCCGACATAACTATTGCTACAGTGTATATGATCGGTACTTGCTTATCCAAAGGCTTTATAACTATTTCAACTTGATTAGCTGATGTCCTCACAGTGGTATTTCCAATGCCAACTACTTGCATTGAGCTCTTCTGTCGGTGTAGTCGTAGTCGTTCCACTAAAGCCTCTTTAATGGCAGTCATACTAGCCCCAGTATCTAATAGAGCACAAGCCTCCTCATATTCACCTTTATAATTCCTTATACCTAATGACACTGTAGGATTTAGGCAATTTCTAAAACCGCTA
Organism: Xestia ashworthii; assembly: GCA_950022955.1. Lineage (NCBI taxonomy): Eukaryota > Metazoa > Arthropoda > Insecta > Lepidoptera > Noctuidae > Xestia > Xestia ashworthii. Next base: position 23,476,712 of record OX465550.1, read on the forward strand.
CCTAATGTATCAGTGACACCGACAGGAGCTTCGCGTCAATACTCGTCTTCGTTTCGTTCCCGCTTCGGAATAAAAACATTTGGCCATACCTCTTCCTGGCATGACATAACTATTGCTACAGTGTATATGATCGGTACTTGCTTATCCAAAGGCTTTATAACTATTTCAACTTGATTAGCTGATGTCCTCACAGTGGTATTTCCAATGCCAACTACTTGCATTGAGCTCTTCTGTCGGTGTAGTCGTAGTCGTTCCACTAAAGCCTCTTTAATGGCAGTCATACTAGCCCCAGTATCTAATAGAGCACGAGCCTCCTCATATTCACCTTTATAATTCCTTATACCTAATGACACTGTAGGATTTAGGCAATTTCTAAAACCGCTACCTAATGTATCAGTGACACCGACAGGAGCTTCGCGTCAATACTCGTCTTCGTTTCGTTCCCGCTTCGGAATAAAAACATTTGGCCATACCTCTTCCTGGGTTTGAGCTTGTGGGTACCTGGTACCAGCCGGTCGCCTCTCCTGCTCCAGGGGGTACGGCTGCGTTTGCTCCTCCTCCGGGACACGCCGCTGCGTCGGCAGTAGCTGGTTGGGTTCCACTGAGTTGGAGCGGCGCGGAGGCGTTCTCGCACGCTGCGGCAGCGGTGTCCATGCCTCCGGTGCCGCCCGAAGACGTGACGCTGGTCTGGGTGACTGCTGTGTCGCGCGCCTCGTTGGTTCTCCTGCTGCTGTACACAGAAGGCTATGGTGATACTCAGATCCACACACTTCACATCCAGTCCCCTCTGCACATTCCCGTGCATAATGTTGCCCCAGGCACACAAAGCACGCCCCGTTACTTCGTGTCCATGTCTTGCGAGCGGTACGGTCCAGACGCTTGAACTCGTAGCACTTCGCTATACTGTGGCCGATGTGAGTACAATAAATGCACCTTACCTCCACTGCCGCAGTAGCTACTTGACCACGAATCCTGTTCGATGGTGGCGAGTGGCGTCCACCCGCTGATGTAGTGCCCCTGCGCGGCGTATTTATGGGCGACCTCCGTGGCCGCGTCGAGTTAGCTCTGTCCTGTTCCATACTTGATGGAGCGATGAGCTGCCTCCTGCACACTTCGTCGAGGAAGGTCAGCAATGCAGAGAAGGATGGAAGTTCCCCTGGAGCTGTTCCGCTCCTCTCCTCGAACTGGTTTCTTAAGCGAGAGGGTAACTTCTGTAAGAGGATAAAGAGTAATAAGTAGGACCACTCTGCTATAGGCAGCCCTAACTTCTGAAGAGCCTGCGTCGACTCCAGCAAAGGATTGTAAAAAGACTGCCTCAGTCCTTCCATCGTCGAAGAGATGTTAGGTAATGACATAATCTGCTCTAGGTATGTATCTGCTAACAATCGAGTGTTTTGGTACCTGTCCCTCAACAGACCGAGAGCTACCTCATAATTCTTAGCATCAACGGGTAGGTGCTTGACCAAAGTCAATGGTTCCCCTAATAAACAGCTACGTAGGTAGTAATGTTTTTCCGTCTCCGGAAGGTTGGGTCTGTCGTGGACCAATGACAGAAACAAGTCATAAAAACTCACCCAGTCCATTGGATTACCATTGAACCGTCCCAGTTGAATGAATGGCAGCTTAGCAGCTAAGCTGCTTCCATCTTGCAGGGCGCTTGCAGGAATCACAGACTTAACCGGAGGTGTTGATCCAACCTCGTTTTCCTCCGCCATAGTTTCCACTGAAACTAATAAGGTATTAATAGCGGAGAACTCGTGTCCCAAGTCCTCGACATCATCCACTCCACTGGCTACCAGCTCTTCATAGGCCTGTAAAAACTCTGTGTAATATTTATCAAATTGTCGCTTAATCACCCTCACAGCAATGGAAGAAGTAGTAGCTTCAACTGAGCTATAGAAATCTCGGAGCATCTTAGCTCGTACTTTAAATTGATGTCTAGCTACCTTGACATCCATCATGTACTGATGAAAGTACTCCACTTACAAATTCTAAATGTACATAATCAACAAAATCTTAAGAATAAATACAAGATAATAAATGTGTTATCAATAAACTTAAGGTTTACGAGTAAAATACAATGACACCGATCTCAACTTGACTCTCAAGCTATGAAATTATTAACAAAACCATAAACTTCGTAATAAAACCTAATTTACATTAACTAACCTAATGCCACAATAATTGAGGCACTTATTATTCTATACTTAATAAGGCAAACAATGAACACTGTGTCTCAACTATCAAGTTATTAAACCTATACATTAATAGACATATTTGCGACAATACGATGTGAACAAACAAAACAATCTCAACAAATCAATGTGCTATACAATTTGGGAATAATTATAAATATCTGACTTACGGATTAGGGTGTCCGTGACACTTATCAACCATAACAAAACAGAGTTCACTTAATTATTCTAATCTATGCAGTTCACTACAGTAGGTACGCACGCACTTTTTGTTTGATTCACGCACGTTGCTCGCTGTTATTACTAACTGATATCGGCGGTAGAACACGGCGGCGGCCACTTCCCGCCGCGACGCCGGTTGTTGGTCGCTCCGTCGTAACACTCGTATCAGTCCAGTAGGTATTGAATATGGTCTAATCCAGAATCCAATCGTCATCTAAATCACCCAGTTTTCTCGCTGCTCCGCGTAGAATGCGTAGATGTAGGTAGGTATGTAACTAGCGGCTTTGCTTATGGAATCTTGCTCCTTCACACAACGAGACAAGATAGAGATTCGCTTGATGTGACCATGGAGGCGATGCGTTTCGCGCTCTTTTCGGTGATTCGGTCAGCTCCTGCACCTCGCGCTCCGCGTAGGTACTTTGGTAGGTAGCCTTTTTGTTGATCTGAGTTTCAAAATTGTTTCGATGCGGTGATGTATAGCTTCTCTTCACAGATTGTGGTAGTGGTTCCTTCCCCTCATGGGCCACCAAAATGGTCGCGCAACCGCTCCGCGCAGCGTGGTGGCAAAAATAACTTCAGTAATTTTCAGGGCGAAATCAACTTTATTATGATTTGCACATAAATCGTGTACTTGACAATTTTGGTTACTTAATTGAATTACATAAAGATGGCTGTTTGCCAGTTAAAATGGGTTAACATGACGCGCGCGCTGCGCACCGCGATCCGTGTTGCAACAACGGAAGTAGGGAAGGTACGTATTTACGCAACCAGGTTTTTACACCAGGTATTTGCTTCCAAGTCCGTACACCAGGTACCGACCCGAAATACTTGCAAGACTTCAAAGTATTTTATACGGCTACTCGGACTCGCTCTCTCGGGGCTCGACGCTCGCCGAGTCTCGCTGATTCGTGAGTATCGTGACGTGTTTTCGCAAATGCGATCATGCTCCTTATTTGTAAGGGTTTACGGAACAATTTCGTGTGCAAGTATTTTTACTTTAATGGTTTGTCTTTGCAAGTATTTATTTGTAAACGCGATTGTGCTCCTTATTAGTACGAGTTCAGGGTTCAATTTCCTGTGCAAGTATTTTTTCTTCCAACAGGGATCTTGAATGGAATTTGAGTAGAAACTTTAATCGTCTGTAAGTAGGTATTTATTTGTGAAGGCGATTGTGCTACTAATTTGTATGAAGTTACGTTTCAATTTCCTATGCTTTTTTTTTCCAACTTGGCATGGAAGTCGGAAGTTTTTATTTGAATACGTGATTGTGTTCCTTGTTCATACCACGTTACGGTTCAATTTCCTCTGTAGCTAGAAAATACTTGAAAGTATCCCGAGCCCTGGTTTTTGGACCTGGTTTCTTAAAGTACTAAGACTTGGAAGCCCTGGTACTTGATTTTGCAAGTACGACCCATGACTAAACGGAAGCCCGGAAGGAAGTGCGCTCGCGTCGACGCGCGGTAGTGATGCGCCACGCGAATAGTGTTGGGGCAAATAGTAATAATTCTATGAACAACTGTTGTGTGTATTTTTCAGTATTTTGTTGTGGTTTGTAGGTAATTTTGAAGAATTTAAGACTATCAAGATCATAGAATAACTTAGGTACCATTTTTTTTTAACTATTTTCAGATTCTGTGTTTTGTCAATTCCCGCAAATAGGGTGTTCCAGATAATCATTGCAATCACAATATAACAAAACCTATAATTTATTTTAAAACTGTAAGCACATAATTAAGTAACAGAATCATAGAAAACATTTCAAAACCTACCAAGAAAATCAAATGTGCAAGAAATAATAATAACAAAGGGGTTTGAACTTTTTGGCCGGATTTTCTTCCGCCATTTTTTTTTTTCGAAGTGGCGGCCACGCATAAGAAGAAGAAGATGTTCGTGCACCTGTGTCGAGGCATTTCGTTCGGCTGGTGGTTACTAGGGAGGTATCTCCCTATTGGTTATCTTGAAGGGGCAGTGTGTCTCAGCACAAGGGTATTTTATTTTTATGTTTCAAAATTCAGCATAGAAAGAAGCGGCCAAGTGCGAGTCGGACTCGCCCATGAAGGGCGTAGCAGCAGGTCGTAGCAGCAAGTAACATAATATAAAAGTTCTTGTACAATTTATGACGTAATAAACTACTTGCTAGATCTCGTTCAAACCAATTTTCGGTGGAAGTTTACCATGGTACACATATTTTTTTTAGTTTTATTATTCTTTTATTTTAGAAGTTACAGGGGGCGGAAACACACTTTACCACTTTGGAAGTGTCTCTCGCGCAAACTATTCAATTTATAAAAAAATATATTAGAAACCTCAATATCAGTTTAGACCTATCCATAGATAGAAAAAAAAAATCGAGTTTCAGTTCTAAGTATGGGGAAACCCCCAAAATGTATTGTTTTTTTTTTCTATTTTTGTGTGAAAATCTTAATGCGGTTCACAGAATACATTTACTTACCAAGTTTCAACAGCATAGTTCTTATAGTTTTGGAAAAAAGTGGCTGTGACATACGGACGGACAGACAGATATGATGAATCCATAAGGGTTCCGTTTTTTGCCATTTGGCTACGGAACACTAAAAAGGTGTAAAACAGGGTGATCCGCTGTTACCCAAGCTATTCACAAGCGCACTGCAAGAGTTGCCCGACTCTTGGCAGTCGCGAGGCATAAATGCTATATCGGCCAACACCTAACAAAGCTCGGGTTTACCGATGACATCGTGCTATTCTCCACATCAGCTTCAGAACTAGAGGAAATGCTCCAAGATCTGAGCGCAGCAAGTCTTGAGGTTGGACTATCAATAAACAGATCCAAGACTCAAATTATGACCAACAGCACGAAACGCAGGGTCACGGTAGACGGGCATACGTTGCAATATGTCGACGACTATACCTATTTGGGCCAGATAGTGTCGTTCAAAAACAGGCAAGTGAAAGAAGTCGAAAGACGAGGCCCTTTATGAACATACGGAGTATTACGGAGGGAAGCCTGCCACTAACATTAAAAAGAAAACTCGCCGACATGTGCATCCTGCTCGTCCTAACCTACGGAGCACAAAGTTGGACACTTACTGAGCCAAAGTCCAAACTCAATATTTGCCAGCGAGCAATGGAGCGCAGCATAATAGGTGTAGAGCGAACAGATCGCGTTAGAAACACCACCCTGCGCTCCATAACTCAAGTAGCTAATGTTGGAGACAAAACAGCCAGGCTGAAATGGGAGTGGGCGGGCCACGTGGCACGGATGCACCCGGAGAGATGGGCAAAGATCGTCACAAACTGGACGCCTGAGGAAGGACATCGCCGTCGAGGTCAACCTCGACGAAGGTGGCGTGACGATCTGATCACGTGTGCAGGGCCAACATGGCCGGAGATCACACATGACAGAGGCATGCACGGAGAAAGGGGAGGTCTTTGCCCAGCAATAGGACACTATATGAACAGACTATAAAAAAAAAGTAAGCACTAATTCATGCATCCATATGCTCGTCGACTCAATCTATCGAGATCAAGAGCAGGTCCATTTTGCAATTAAACAAAACTGTGTTCACTACTATGTGTTTGTAGTAATCTGTTTGCTGAAACAGTAATGCGGTATTATCTCCCTCAGGCGATGATACTTGCGTCAAGAACACGCGCGTGCATCACTCGTTGCCTATACGCGAGTACCGTCGCGTCGTAGAGACTTGTGGCATGCACTAAGCATATTCTTTCATTTGTTTTCGCACGTGTAGCTCATGGCTGACCAGTAAAAGAAAAAGGCGATGATACTAACATTAGTGTCAAGTGTGAACCGATGGTAGATGCCGCTGGGGATGACGATCATGTCTCCACCGCTCACAGCGATGCGGATCCACTGGTCGTTACCGTCGCGCACGTCGAAGTAACCGGAACCGTCCAGTATGAACCTGGAACATTTGGATAAGATTTTTAGAAATTTCACACTTGAAATCATCATATCCTGCCCTTAGCTAGCCATATCATCTTTCGCACAGTCTCTTTCCGCTCTTTAATGTCTCTAAAATTAATGTCTCTTACTTCATCAATACTATAGAAAATACATTAAGTACTAGAAAGGCAACTGATGGAGGTTGATTGTATCTCATAAAAAAGCATTATTATTATTTTGAAATTGACTTAGAACTAAATGGTTCACAGTTCAATTTATAGTGAACTAGCATTCTACCCTGGCCTTGCACAGGTGCAATTGACAAATAATAAAATTTTATAGAGATTTTTATACAAAACACAAACAGAAAATTATCGCCATATTGGTCAAGTCATCCTCTTGTGAAGCTCTTACATAGAAGTGGATTTGAATTATAATAAACTCTCGAAATATTGTCAACTGAACATACTGCTTACAATATAACGCATTATTTTTAGGTAGTTTGTAATCTATCGAAGTGAATATAAAGTGTTATGAGGTGAGGTTTTATTAATCGGTATGTCTCAGGAATGGTACATTATCTTTTCATGGGAGTGGTACCATGGGGCAAGGGGAATCCTTCCCCCTCCTCCACACCTAGTGAGTTGACTTCTATCGCATACATTTCACAACATAACGGTTTCACTTCGTATTTTACAATCTGACGGTTTTTACAATGTGACGCTGACATTTGTCCCTTCCACGCTTTACACATCATCTTCAGATGAAATAGGTGAAAGCACAAACAAGGGGAATTTTCCAGTAGCAGCCCAGTAGCTAGATTTGTGCTCAGTTGATGAGATTAGGCTCACAACCTAGCAATTAAATTAGGTAAGTACTGGCAAAATATGGTCTATGTAAAACACTGATATACCTTATCTCCTCATCAGTGTGCAGATGTTCAGTGAAGAATGACTTCAATTTCTCCTCGTAGTTGGGTAGGCAATCCTTGGAGCAGGTCATCTCATCCTCGTACGTGTATCCACGCTCCTTCTTCAAATTGTCCAGAACTCCATCAGTAGCGTATGTGTCCACGTTCAACTGGAATTATAGTTGTATGTCTGTTTTAGTATGTATTTAAGAAATTAGTCACTGGCCGGAAAGTCTGACAACCAGTCTTGCCAAGAGGTTTCATATTGGTTTGACGACCCGAATGGCGCAGCGGTAGTGAGGCGCTGCTTTACGTTCTTAGGGTCCTGTGTTTGAATCCCGGTAGGAGGAAATATTTGTGTGATAAACATGGGCATTTGCTTCCGAGTCATGGATAAGTAATAAGTATGCTGCCAGTTAAGAGTCCTATTACACTTTTTACGCAAATTCATGGTTTTTGATTCTGTCATTTTCAGCAGCAGTAAGATATTTTAATTATTTGCTTATGAACAACGATAGTGCCATTCTCTTTCTTGAAAGTGGGAGTTACACATTTTCATATTTCTTTTCTTGTAATAAATTTACCATAAATATTTTACGAATTCAATTTGCAAGACGACGCTCAAATTCACATAGTTACATTCAATTCTTATAAAAGCTAAAATTACCAAAAGTTAAGTTGAATGTTTTACTTGAATGTTGGAGTTCTAGAATTTCGTTAAATTCCTTGAGTTTTCACGAAAAAATCGTGTAGAAAGCCTAATTTAAGCCATAAATGTCTTGATTCAGCGGCCATTATATTCCAAATAAACTCAATTTTATCAAATAAATTAAGATGATATAAAACTTCGATCTACAATGATGTTTCATTCGTTTTCGTTTGTCAGTATAATAAGACAATGTAACAATAAATAAAATAAAATTACTCTTAATTCTGCGTCAATTCAGCTTGCTCCTCACTTTAAGTCATTCTGGCGCGAGCGCTGAACGCGGAAGGATCTAAATTTACGTTAATAACAATCCACTTGTGTATGTCGATCGATATAATTTGATCCAGGACATTAAAAAAAAAAATGCAAAAAAATTGTACTTAATAAGACTCATAGGATACCAACCTTCCCTTATTTAAGTTCTTACGTAACTTTGAAATCTAAAAATAAGCCTGTTCGAGTCTTGAATGTGATCATTATCATTTTTTCTCATGAAAAACTATTCTCATGAAAAACTATTCTCATGAAAAACTATTCTCATGAAAAACTATAACAAACTTGGTCTTTGACTAACATCCAAAAGTCCAAACTTAAAGTTTGCCAACGTGCTATGGAGCGCAGTATCTTAGGTGTAAAATTAACAGATTGTATTCGTAACACTACTGCATACTGGGCTCTAAAACGCAAATTGTTGACGTGGCTCAAAAGGCTGCCCAATCTAAATGGGACTGGGCAGGACATGTCTGTCGCATGCCGAATGAACTGTGGGCCCGTAAGGCTCAGGAATGGTGCCCTGACAGTGGCACGAGGTCGCGGCAGACCACGAAAGAGATGGCGGGATGAAGTGGATGTCTACCTTGAGAATTGGAAAGAAAGAGCACAGATCGTGACTGTTGGAAGGAATGGAGGGAGACCTTTGCCCAGCAGTGGGACAATACAGACTAGCTATAATAATAATAATAAAAACAATGGTGTCCACAACTCCATGGGCTATAATCCACCACGCGTGCCCAGTGCTGATTGGTAGATGTCACATGTCTTCGAATTTTTGGTTCTAGGACATGCCGGTTTCCTCACGATGTTTTCCTTCACCGTTTTTGAGAGCAGTGGTGATGAAATAAATTACACAAAGTAATGCGCCTGTCTGGGTTCGAACCCACGACTTACTGTTTGTAAGTCACCACTGGGCCACGGCTGCTCTCTGTCCAATGTATTGCAAGATGTTGTTTTCAAATTCAACAATCAAGTTTATGGTACTCAATATAAAATATTGACCCAATGGTTGTATATGGGTAGTCAGTAGGAGCCCAAATAAAATACTGGCTTGTAGCTAAAGCTGGTTAGAGTGAAAGCCAAGCTGAAAAGGCTTAGCAAACAATGATATTACGAGGGAGAAACGCTAAGGTACAAAAGTAATTACAAAAGGTCTGCATCATGTGTTTAAGTACTTATTGTTATGTCATATATGAATATGGTAAAAAATAGATGTAGATATCATAAATTATGTAATTATTGCCCACTAACCACGATACTACTTGAAAAAACAATATGATTTGCATTTTTTTACAAATTATTATCGGCCCCTTTTAGCAATTAAGACAGATAATTACTGTTATCTATTAATTGTCTTCAAAAAGAAAAAAAATACTGTTGATAAGAAAGTCATCAATGTTGTAGAACTACGCAAAAAACTTCTACTCACTTTGAAATATTCCACGCCAGTTTTCTTGAACAAATCTTCCAGAGAAATGTATTGTGGTGGGTTCCTATGGTGCTCCAGACGCTGGTCAGTCTTCTCTTCATCCATAAACCACGCTTGGACCATGATTAAATGATAATATATTGATTGTTTACGGATAGGTTTCGCAGCAAGCAGGTAGTGGTAGACCTCTCGTCTCGTCCGCCGCTGTTGAATTGTTGATCAATCAAGTGTCAGTCAGTACTGTCAGTGTCAAAGTCAATTAAAACCAAGGAACGTTAGTTTAAAAGTTCCTTGATTAAAACACATGACAGCAGTGTTGTGACGTTGTAACGTTTAGTGATGAGCGTTGAATGAACGAATAAGTTAATTCGACCATCGACGTCCTGTGAACGAATGGACGGGTCATCAACACTCCATGGATGGACTAGTCGAATCCGTAGACGTCTCAACGGCAGTCAACGGCAAAACGGAATCCGTCTACCGACTCAAGAACGTAAGCAAGTCGTTCGTCTATAGAAATAAAATAAACGCTCAAACAAATTTTAACTCTAAATCCAGCAAGAAAGTTCATATTTGTATACTTACCACGACGAAAGAATTTCTGTTACTTGCCTACGTTCTTGAGTTTTACATCAGTCCCGTACAAATATCAACTGTTTCTTGCTTGATTTAGAGTTAAAATTTGTTTGAGTGATTATTTTGGTGTCTAGTCTACTGCCTACGTCGCCGTCACCGTAGTAGACTTCGTTGCAAAGTTTATTTAAACGTCTGCATAACCAAGTCGACGCATAAACTAGTCGACGAATTCAACTAGTTGATGGGCTAGTCGATGAACAAAAATGGACGGTCTAGTTTCGTTAACGGTTTTGTCGACATCCTATCTCTAATAACGTTCCGTTTGACATGAAGTGATCATCAGAATCGCACTTCTGTCTGTCCAGTGTGGGTGTTTAAACACCCAGGGGCGCTTAGCTTTTCTCTTCGTCGCGATAGTTTGTTTGTTTTGTTTGAACCATCGATTCTGTTGTTTATAACAATAAAAAAACCTTTGGACAAACTTAAGGTTTGAAAATCCACTTCCAACTTCCCAGGGCAGTAATTTTATTAATAATAAAATGGGCCTGCTCTTGACCTCGATAATTTTGCTTAGACTGGCCGGGTTTGCCACTGTTACGAATATTGGAATTGGAAATGATAGAAAAAACTTCTCATTTCAAAATTCGATATCCACTACGCCATCTAGTTACGTTTTCAGAATTACTTAGACTTAAATCCCAGCCCTTGGATTGATGCTATCGCGATGTGATGGACACCATGGACTGCCATGGGAACAAATGAGTCCATGTTGGATGTGTTTATAATCTGGGGACATATCGTACGCGGTCGCGATCCTCAGCAGTGAGGTAACCACGAAGAAGCAGGAGAACTAAATAAGAAACTGTATTGCCCATTTCAGGTTCCATACCCGAAGAGAAACCAGCAGGACTCTATTACTAAGCTTCCGCTGTTCGTTTGTCTGTCATCGGGCTGTGATTCATAGTAGGTAGGCAGTTAAACTTTTGCAGAATCTGTTTAATTCTGTTGCCTTTGTAAAAATAAATTTAAAAAATCAAAGGGAGCCTTTTTTTCTCTCTGTCTCTATGAAATAAAAAAAAGAGTGTTCCAAGTAAAAATATATTTAATGATACTAAAGTATTACTATATTTTGGCTTATAAACCAATTACACATACTGTGATCTACATAAATTGGGGGTTCTTCTTATGTTTCTTTCTACTGACATAAAATTCTCCGAGCACCTTGTACTGGGAACTTGTAACGCCTTGAAGGTTACCGCAGGCCGAAAAGTGTAGATTCTGATCACATTCAATAATTTACTCAATAACAAGTTCGATAACATTGAAAATCGATGTAATCAACTCAATGGACGTCCTAAAGCGCGCTCTTGCGGTCTTTTTTGTCCCATAGGACACTTATATTAAGGTTTCTTATTCAATGTAATCCAGAAATCCTCTGCACTGCGTACCTTTCGGACCGCGCTGACCTATAAATTAAATTTCACATAAAAAAAGCAAATCATTTATCTATGGCATCTATTTTAAGTACAGGTTGCTATGGGTAGTTTCAAAAACTATTAAAAATATGTATCTCACAACACATCAGTATTATTTAAAAATTAAAGTACATTCATATTTATTCTTACAAGGAAAATTGTTCCGGTAGTTCCAATCCCAGTCTTGTTAAATTATATAAGCTTTCAATCTAGTATTTTTTTTTACTATTGCAGACATTACCACTTGCATTCAATATAATTAAGATTCTAGGTACCTACTTATGTAAATAGTACAATTACATTCGCATAATTTCGCATAGTGACATAGTCCATCATTTTTTTAATTGTCAGCGATCGGAATTACCAGACTAAATAATGTTAAATATATTATGTTATTAAGACTTCTTGAATATTTCACACAACATTTATATTTATTACACACTTATCAGAAATATAAATTATTTACAGACAATATTTGATATGACTGACGATGCAAAATTAATAAGTCGCTAAGTGGAACTAAACGTGATCAGTAACCTAAACAGCGTTTAAGAGCTATCAGTCGTCATTGTTCAAGAATATTTGACATTAGACAACGCGGTTCTTGATCGCGGTTCAGTTATGCTAATCGTGTTCAGTTTCAGTGGTGAAATGCGCCCATAATGTTTTATACAATATTTCTGAAATTCTGATTAATTCGTGGGTAATTAAAACATAGCCAATAATAAAAATGTATAAACAAACAAATCTCAATCAATGGACGGACATAGAATCACAATAAATAAAATACTCATAAAATAATAAAAACAGAATGAAGAGTTTAAAATATGTCAACGTAATATTATGCAATCAATTAAATTACATAGAATTCTTGATATTTATTCTGGATTAAATAACAACAATGGGTAAAAAGGTTTTTAAAATATCCACGGAATATTAAAATGGAGAAAGTTTTTGTATATAATCATGCAGGATAATAATTATATTGAAAGGGAACTTGTTCAAAAATACATATACTTACATAATTTCAAGTATACGGACTACATATTATGTAGTCCGTATACTTGAAATGTATGCTTCCAGTTTATATATGAAAATAAAATGGAACCTTTAAAGCTATCACATACAAACATTCCACGCTTATTTAAAAATGATATATTGAGATCACATCCTTATTTATAAAGCCACCCATTCACGGTAAGACATATCCTAAATAATGTCTTATGATATTTTTCATAAAATATGCACAATAACATTAGTTTTAGACTGTCTTAACGTGAATGGGGCTTATGAACTATGTTACATGAAATTATTGATGGTGGAATTTTATTTGGAAAAATGTTAAAGAATAGTAATCTTCAATCTTATAAATCTACAAGTTTATTACAAAATACTGTATTATGAACTAAGAAACTCGCAAAAAAACCCAAAAGATAAACTAGCTAAATCAGTTAACCGTTTACCTTTAAAGTTATCATTTACTGTTTCCATAAAGATTTAATACAGTGTTTCGTTTAAATTTCACACAAAGGGAATATTACAAAAATATCAAATTTACACATACATGTATAATCTACTGGGACAAGGTGTTCAGGCATTGCGATTAAAATGTCGCATTATGAATAGTTCAATATTTTCTGCGACATTTTTGTCACAACCCCTGAACTTTTGTTTATCAGTCATTTTTAGCATTTTCTCCTTGATGTTTACTTTTTGAGGGCAAGAATTTCTTAAATTTTAAATAGTCTTAAATTCATATATTAGGTAAATACATAAGGAGATTACAGAATTACAGATATGATACCCTTAAACTGTGTAATTATTGTGTTTTAAAACTTTAAAGATTACCATAGTCTGAGCGAATGCTAAAAACAACTGCATTTTTATCTAAAAACAAAGTTCTAACGAAAATTATCACAACAATTATTATGTATTTACAAGTATCTGACAAAAACATAGATTAAAATCTAATATAAATTAAAAACTACAAGTAGGTATGTATTTATTAAAAATATTAATTATTTTATCTTACTTTAAGATTGCATCATACGTTACTAGTTAAAATTTACACTCAATCAAAATGTAGAAAAGTCGTATTCTTACGTTGTCATTTCGCTTCTTTACTCAACAGTTTATTAAAAAAATATTCAAAACACTTATTATTTTTTTTTAAACAATTAAATTTAATTTTTGAAATAAGAAGACAACCAGCGCCGCCTGTCTGCCACAAGATTTATTATTGCTTTGTGAACATAACAGGCAACTTATCTACTTCTAAATAAACTCCACAAAATAAGTTTGAATAGACGTCATGACGACAGTATCAAAAAATTACAAATCTATTTAGTCCGTCAGTTAGATTATTGAAAAATAATGGTCACGTATTTTTTGTTTTTGTAAATAAATGAACATTGACAAAGATATAGCGCATCAAAACTCGGGAGTGGGGGCTCGTGACGTCAGATCTAGCTAAAAATTATACCTAGGCGTGACGTATTGGGAATTTTAAAAGCGTCGTATCTTCGTCAATTTTGATTTACGTAACAAAAGAAAAAATACGGGTCAAATATTTTTTAATAATCTACCTGACGGACTAATTAGATATTTTTTGTCGTCTACCCTATTTAGAACGAAGAATAAAAAAAAATTAAAGCAAAATCTATCTGTTCCTTGAAATAAATTAGTTATAAACTGCCGAAAAAAATTGACCCTCTTTTAAAGTTACAGCTGGTCTTAGAGCGATCAGAATTAGCTGATGATCAATACATAGATAATCATTTCTTAAAACGTCAGAGTAAAATAAATATTAGTTGTCATTCGCAAGTCGGGGTTATCATTCAAGTCCTATTTTCTACAATCCTAGGCCTTTTTGAGGGTTTGTCGTAAATTTGTTCACTAAATCTGTCATTTCTACAGAAGTCTTTATCGGATATTTAAGTCTTTCTTTGATCAAAATAATTTCAATATTAAAATATGTCTAAATTTGTCATGTTTTTAATTTATAATTTTGTCTTGAATAAATCATTAAACTATTTGAAACAATCACAAAAAAACACTTAATTGATCAAACAATATGTTACGTAACATCTTTTCAATAATTTAAATATTATGTCACATCAATCAGATCAGACGAAGATCTTATCTAAACTTCTGATGTAAGACATTTCATAGTTATCGATCTATTATTTATTAGTCATGTCAATTCCTTGTTATCTTTGACAGTACATGTCAGTTTCAGAATCAATCCTTGATGACGTCACAAGTCATGTTACACCTCAACATTTCCAAATTCAGAATCACTTTCTTTACTACGGAAGGTCTGTCAAAGCTCATTGTAGGCGCAGCAATAGCTAGAATCCCAATCTGACAAATGAGGTCAAACTAATTTTGAAATGTAAAATTACAGATTATGAATCAATGACTATGCCTGGAATTTGCTATACTTGCGCCATTAGTGTCACAATTGTCATTGTTATCCCCATTCCTAGTCATTTTGACAGTAGGTAAAGGTACATTAGGTTCAGTTCGGTCGTCATCTCGTGGGTAAATGACGTCAAATGTCACGTGCTCACAGTTTGGTGTGCTTGACGGTGTCCGTCCAGTAGTTCTGAATGGTCATCGCCTCTAGTGAGTTCAGGAACGAGTCGTTGTCCAAGCTGTACATCTCTTCGGAGTTGTCCTGGAATTGAGATAAACGAAATATTAGAAGAATCTAAGAAAATAGAATACGATAAGTGAAAATTTACAGTAGTGAGCGGGTAGGGTACTGCTACTGAGGCATAGCATAAGAATATCAGTCTAGCCTAACTGCTGGGGTACAGGCCTCATGTCTTTAAGAGGGAGCGAGCGCAATATATCAAGCGTAGGTATTGATTTACAATTGGCTTTGTTGTGGTTAAAATCACTAATTACAACCAGCTTCAATCCTGCCCATTTAATTAGAATGCCTATAAACCTATAGATGATGATATCATTAAAAACAATTTATGAAGTAATACTCACTCTTATAGTACTGTCATCAAGATATCCACTCGAATCAGGATTCGAGCACTTGTCATTCAATGTTTGTGGCTTGTTCAGGTACCTCCGCCTGTACAGCACGAATGCCGTGCTACCAGCCAAGGCCGCGAGCACCAGCGCAGCAAACGATATGCCAGCTATCGCTCCAGTATCCATTCCTCCATCCCCATGGTCTATCACCCTTCTAGAAGACTCCACGTTCGGTGGTATTCGCGTCTGCAGGAAAGTCGTCTCTAATGACAAAGGTTTCTCTGTCACTATCCTGCTTTCTGCCACGTTCCCACCACCGTCTTTAACGAAGTCTGGTCTAGTCAGATTCCGCTTTTTAGACACAAACGTCGTGTTTTGCGTTTCCGTCAGATTCGTGAACGGAGGAACTGTTACGTTTGCGTTTGGGGCTTGAGTTGTGTTTGTCATGTCTGTGATGTTGACAACCGTCCACTGTATCGACGGGTGTACTTCTTCTGTCTGATTTGTTTCTGTTGTGTTTGTTACTGGGATTGTTTCTGGTGGTCTGTCTGTTTGGTTGTCTGTCGTGTTGGAGGTCTGTGTGGTGACTTGTGTCTTCGTGTAGTACATGGCTCGGCCCTGTCGCTCTGAGAGTCGTCGGTCCAGCTCTGTGTCGGAGTTGATGTGCTGCAGTTCTTCTGACTGTGGCGCCGCGAAGCTTCGCCCGCTGCTCGCTGAAAAAGATAACAAGTCATTGAGTCAAGTGCTTCAATTGATTGAAGTAGAGATTAAAATCCTTAAAGATAGTAAAATCAATAGATAATACAACATATCCGTGTTTCTATTGTAAATCCACTGATTGTGTTACGTGATTCACGAAACGTATTAGTAATTATTATAATAATACATGATGAAACAGGGGTAATTATTTGTTCATAAATATAATTGCTGCAAAAAACGATTGAAGTATGAAGAGTCGAGTAATTCAGCAACTCGTCCCACATGCCCACGGTCCATTTGGGACGAGTTGATGAAAGTAAAAATAGATAAGAAGAGTGTACTGCGTAGAACAATCCTCTTGTATTTTGTTTCTTCAGGCAGGCATTTGTTCTAGTCTTTCGCCTTTTAACAGAACAGCAGAAAACGCCAAAGACAAATGGTCATTAGCGAAAAAAAAGAATGTTTTAGCAAAAGCAGCGAAATTAATGAAGGTGGCTATTTACATAAACGTAGGCACTGTAGTCGCCGGCTAAGTACACAGTGCTGAACAAACTCAAACGTTTCACACACAGAATTTTAACAAGGCTACTTGGTAATTGGATGGATCGTAAATATGACAGTGTGGAAATTTTTCATTTTTTTTTGTACTCCTGGCCTTTTATTAGTTAGGTTATGTGGCAGCATCCGATCCTGTGCTTTGATATTCCGTCCATATGATGTTTTAACAAGATTGGTTGATCTTTATATGCGTAGAAGTTCTAATCTTACTGGTTAGAATCAAAAAGATTCGTCAGTTGACCTTATTAATAACCAGGGGTTGGGATATAGACCAAGACTGATTATTAAAATCTAGACATCCTTGTGGACGCTTTTAAAGCAAATCGGTTTCTTCTACATTCTGTACCTGCAAATAAAATGAAGGTACGCGAGTTTCAAGCAAAGTAAATAACTTTAAAAGCATTTGAACTACTCGTGTATCGTATTGTAGTCTGAATGCTTTTAAAGAATTTGTTTTAGTCGGCTAAAAGTTAATAGGACGAAATTGGAATACTTCTAGTAAATTCTCAAATGTTAGACATTATGGCTTTTAAATAAGCGATAAATAAACAGAAATATATTTATTTAAAAATAAACTTGGTACTACAATGCAACTTAAGTTAGACATAAGAAATAATGCAGCTATTACAGACTCAAAGTATACCTAGCCATGAAGACCAAAGAAACAATAGATGGAGTTTGTAAAGATGATATGAGTAATAAGAAAAATCCTATTTAAAAAAAATATTACTACGAATGCTACGATCACCTCTTTGAATTCAAATAACAATAATTCCTTTCAAACTTTTTACGAATTCTTGATCTAGTCAAACCCCTCTAACCTTCGACTCCCGAACGCTCCAAAGTGTCGCTGATTTCACATTGTGACTGGATATCGATATTCAGCGTCGCTACTGTATAAAGTATATTTTATAGGCAAGTTCGAAGCTCGGTACAAAGTGAGTGCCGGATTCGATTAGGATTCGTCAGGCGAATGCCGTTTTCGTAGATACAAGTAGATAGGTAGGCAGGTCGGTACAGACTGGCGGAAATGAAAAGTTGACGACTTCGTAACAAGTAAAAGCAAAACGGAGATGATTTATTTTATTGGGGGATGTTTGGAGTTGAAGAGACTGTTTATTTTTGTTTATCGGATGATCTGTAAATAGGATATGCATGAAATTCTATTTAATAAGTAAGTATAGGTAGTTATTTGAACTTCACAGTTAACTTTTATTTAATAATTTTAGAGGTTAACACATAAAGTACACAAGTAAAATTAAATAAAAAAACCCCCGACACATTGAACTAAAAGTTAAATTGAAAATAATGTGTGTGTGGTGCCATTTTGTCGTTTTCGATGCCACAGACAGACACACACGCACACACACACACACACAGACATGCCAAACTTATAACACCCCGTCGTTTTTGCGTAGGGGGTTAAAAATTGAACTGGACCGGACACGTCTGCCGATACAATGTGGGTACCCGAAAATGTCCAACGACATCGCGGCAGACCTAGGCAAATATTGTTTGTGGGTTGAGCTTGAGGGCTACATACAAAATTGTTTCGCACTTACTCAAGATAACCTATAACGAACATTTTGTTAAATTAGATATATATTTGCATTAGATCGCCATAAATTTAAAAAACTTTTAGGCAATAGTCTGAAATTGCTTGATTAGTATTGTCAGTGTTGCCTTTTCTTTATTTTATTGTTAATTTTACTTTTTATTTTTTTATACCTTCAATCATTAGCTAAGTAATGTAAAATTCGCTTTTTATATATATATTCCTGCCGTAATTTTACAAACTTATGTACTTACACTTTTTTTCTGTTTTTTCTTTCTTGTATTTGTGTTAACGTTATTGTTATTTAATAAACTGTGTCACTCTACACTGTATCTCCTATCGAAGTAATACGTGGAAACGTCGGGGATTGTACATTAATCTAATACGTTGTAATAGTTACTGTAAGATATATTGTACAACTGTTTGTTTTCCCTAAATAAATAAATAAATAGAGAAGATTTGGAAGTAGTAAGAAAGGCCTTTGCGCATCAAGCTGAAAATAGGTATATCAAATAAACTTTATCAATAGTTTTAGGATCACAAACGCTAGCAATAACAATCTAAGCTGCAGTTAAATCCCATGAAAGCACATTAACATACTTCATAAGAACGAAGTTATCGCCCTCCAGAGAAACTTAACACTCACAATAGTAACTCCAACATTTGTGAAATTGAAATTGTGACATTTCGAAATTCAGGGTAGCACACGACCAAACGAGTAGCAAATAGGTTATTAGTATATGTCAGAAAGAGACAAAATATTAACACTATGATGTTAGAAGAGGATGGAAGACCTAGCCTTTGCAAGGAGCTTGGAGTTTGCCATTTACTTGGCCTGAAATGTCAGGTATTTGTAAGTCAGCCTCCGACTGACCTCTTTACCTCTTCCGTGTGAAGCCAGCTCACGACTACACTATTCTGTTGTGTCAATAAAGGTAAATGGCATTTTAGGGTTAAAATGATAATGCAGTTGTGCCATAAATGCCGCTATTACTGTCGACTGTACATGTACAATAGTGAGCCTTATAATTGCTGAAGTAATTTGTCTACAGTCCTGCACAGCAAACCAAATGCTTTCTCTTTGAGTATCTTCCAAAGAATCTATGTCGTAAAAGGTGATTTAGATGGAATATGATTGGTTTGTTCACTTGTACCTATTATGTTTATTAATGGGATACGAAGGAAAAAACTAGAGGGATAATTTTTTATTAAGTATTTGGAATAAACGTCAGGCAACTTTCCGGGGCTGCGGGACTCCGGGGTAGCGGGACTGTTCGAAAGAGATACCGTGGCCCCGGAATACAAAGGACTAAGAAGGAACATGGTTGGGTTTTAGTCAGTAAAAGAATGACACTCCCTCCCGCTCCGCTCAGAGCAGGACCCCACATTTAATGAGTTCTCATCAGAAAAAAGAAGATAAAAATAAAGGCGATGCGACTTGCGTGAAGTGACACTTGCTGCCTTGCGTGAGTACCGGACGCGTCGCGGTATGCTCTAAGTAATTTCTTCCATTTATCTCCGCAGTCGCTGTACCAACGCGAGTCGCTTGAGCGTGAAGCTCGTGGCCATGTGGTTAGATAAGTATGTGTAAAGTAAAAAAAATAACTTTAAAACCAAGCTTTCATTAAAGTCTAAGAAGAAAATTAGGTGTATCTATCAACATTGAACATGTTATACTAAGTGTCGTGTCCGTGCTATTAACCGTTGAGGAGTTATCTCATGAAGAGGCGACCATGGCTGCAGGATCAAGTCATGTCTGTCATAGAAACGTATTGTCACCAGAACCAAAGGTGTGTCCAAAATTTCAGCTCAATCGCTTGGGAGGAACTGGTTTGAAATTCAGTTGCAAGATTCGACCAATACATACTAAGTAACTATCCAACTTACAAAGCAAGTTAAATAAAAGCTTAGTTACAAAAAGACAGCGGCATAAAATAAGGACATCTCGTTTTTTTTTGTTCTGTAACAAAAACCGATCTTCAGTATCGGAATTGTTCATCAATTCCGATACTGAAGATCGGTTAAACTACCGAAGTTCGTTAAACTATACTATCGCCGAATGAGGGAGAGGCCTTGTGCCTTTATTGCAAGCGAGGCTGGGTCACTACAGGTCGAGGACAAAGTTCTATCGAAAAAGTGGAAAAAACGTCCATTCGATACTGATCAATTTATTCAGCTTGTTCTTTTTTATATATTAGCAAAAGAGTAATGAGAGACAGTTTATTCGTCCATAAAGAAGACTTTGGAACATTATTTCGAACCCCGAGGGTCGTTCATCTGATAAGTTGTTTAGGGTACGATATTAGGGACTTAGGAAAGGTCGAAAATTCCACAAACTGTATAATTTTTCTCTTTCTTGTTTAGGGTTTTCACATACTTAAGTTTTGCTCTAGATCTGTAGTTTCTGGAGTCTGACTTCTACTCACTCTTTATAATTTAGTAATTTGTTCAGAATTTGGAAGCTGCCAAGTCTTACTAACCTACCAATTGTCTGACTCATCAACTTAATTTTTTGCTATTAAGAGCACAGTATACAACATTTCATTAGCGAAAAATAACGACTATATAATTACAGAAGAAAGCTTTCCTACAATTTCGGTTACATGTGCCAAGATTTTCTTTTTCTTGTCAGCCCTATATTGTCGCAAATAGTTAAGGTTTCTTTCGTGATTTATTAGGAGCCTTTGATAAACACAACAAAACTTCTAATCTAATAAAGATACTGAAAGGTAAATGTATGTGCGACTTTGGGATTTATTTATTTTATTACTACGAATGCTTTTTCTTTTTTTCCGAGTTAGGATAGATACAGTAAAGCCTTTGTACGTATTTTACGGCAATACAAAAGATAGAAACTTTATTCTACTTATATCAGTAAAGAATTCATGGTAGGGCTGTTTATTTTCTTTTATGTTCTTCTTTTATTAAAGGCCTCTATTTAATACAATGTTGTTTCACAAAACACAAGTGAAGATCTTGGAACTGTAGACGCATTTTCTTTTTGTCAAGTTTCATTATTTTATCTTGGGACGTAGACTCAAATATATACAGGCTCTCGGGTACAATTTTATTGTGAATTAATCTCAGCCAGATATTAGATTCTCATCATCATCATCATCATTTCAGCCGAAAGACGTCCACTGCTGGACATAGGCCTCCCAAGTGTCGCCGGGTCATTGGTCCACCTAGTGGGAGGTCTTCCAACGCATCGTCTTCGAATTAGATTCTACTTGTTGATAAATAAGATTATGACAGTGACCATGTGTGTGACAGTAGCCAACAAAAACGTTTGTTTGGAACAATTCAGGTTGATAATTTTTCAATAGAAACGATGACAGCAACAAAAGTAAGTGTTTGTTTGTAATTTCAAAATAACATTTTATTACTGAATGCTTATGAATGTGTATACGGTACTCATCTAAAAAAAAAATTGTCTAAGTATCTGTTTGGTCCGGCTAATTTCCGAAACGGCTGGATGGATTTTGAAAGGACTTTACTGGCAGATAGCTGATGTTAAAAGGAGGACGCGCCAAAACAACAAACAACTGTAACGTACAGCTTAGGTTTTTGTGTCACTACTTTCTTGTACCCCAGAAGAACCAATTATAAACTAAACCTGAATTAAACAAACATTTATCAATACACAAATGTATTTACAACACAGCTCTAGTTGGCCGGTGTTTGTCGGGCCGGGGTCTCCCGCAAATTGCTGCGGACGCAATTATAACTAAGTTTAAACTAAACAAGGCGCCAGGGCTCTGTGGGCGCGTTTAATTATTTTAGAGGACATCACTTTACTGTGGGATGGTTTGAGTGGAACTTTTGGATATGATAAACGGGTAAATTTCGTTAGGAATCACAATGTAAGGACATCTACGTACATAATACTTATGAAAGTATCTATCGGTGTCCGTGTCCACAATTTGTCCGTGCAGTTTTGATCTTTGGAGAAAACAGTAACCATTTAAAAGGCTGTGGATGGATGGTTTGTTTTCGTAGCGGAGTGGAACGGGTAGATTTATTTTGGGGTGGGAGAGCTTTAGAGGCAAATAGAGGCATTAAAAATACAGGGAGAACCTGAAGTAGGTACTAAGGTCTGTACTTATGAGAGGAGGCGACTCTTTTCGACATTATAAGTAACTAGCCGATGCCCGCAGCTTCGCCCGCGTAAAATTATATACTAAAACCTTCCTCTTGAATCACTCGATCTATTAAAAAAACCCGCATCAAAATCCGTTGCGTAGTTTTAAATATATAAGCATACATAGGGACAGACAGACGCGGCGGGAGACTTTGTTTTATAATATGTAGTGATAGTGATGTATATGTAGTGATGTAGTGATAGTGATAGTGAAGAACAACAACAACTGGAGGTCATGGGAAGAGGCCGTTACCCAATGACTCAGTCTAACAGTAAGTTAACTGTTCGAGTTTAAATCGAACACTAAGCGAAAATGCATAATTGCATCGAACGCAAGTATGCACGTTCGCTCGTCCACCAAAATGTGGGCCAGTTCGTGTTCAGATCTCGTTAGAGACACCGCGTTCTCAAAAACCATTACCATTACCATAACCATTGTCTTGTAATTAAGTGTTGTAGTGATTTAATATATAGCTATCTCTCTTACAACTCAAGACTTTAACTTTTACCATAAACCATACCCTATTAATACTAGAAAGGAGTGTTAGGTCACCATAGCGCCAAGCACTACTTTTTACATGGTCCTTCGAGCATTTATTTACCAGTGACTACCAAGTGAAACAGTGGCACGCGAACCAGAAGATCGCCGCAATTTGGAGAACCACGGATTGCAGAGACGGTCGGTTGGGGCATATAAGGTCAGATCAAACCATTTATTTATACTAACCATTACCGAATATTTAAAAACCAACATTAAATATGGATTCCGACTCGCTGTTCATCAACCAAACGGAACTCTATGAAATTCTGGATAAGTTTTTAACCAACATTAAGAAAGATGGGTCCGAGAGGAAAACCATCGATAATTACAAGCGCAAGGCTATGTTGGAAGCGTACTGGCGCGATTATCAAGAAAACCACAGGAAATTAATCGAGTTTGCAGATAAAGACCATATTTACTTCAAAAAGGGTTGTTTCGAAACAGCCCAGGATGTTTATTTGAAATCAAAGGACATAATTAACAAAACCATGAGGCAGTTAGGCGCGACGCAGCTGAGAGATGAAAACCCTTATAGAACCAAGACGGAAGAAGTACAACCATTACCAGGTAACCGGGCTGGACAACAGTTAGGCGCGGGCCATCGTCGACGGGAAGATGAGGCGTGTCCCTTCGTCCAGCATACTCACCATGGAATCCTGATATTTCATGAATGTCAAAAAACTGTTCTGAAATAGTGCTAAATAGTGCCCAAAGGAAAAAAATAGTGCTCTTGTACTTGCGAAGTTATAGCCATAGTTCGATGAGTATGCTGGACGAAGGTTTCGCCCAGCATACTCACCTCCGTCCGGAGAATCTGTATACGCTTCAAACATAATTCATACTTCAAAAAATAGTTCCCAAATAGTGCCAAACGGTGCCCAAAAAGAAAAAACAGTGCTCGAATAACTTCGGAGTTATAGGCTTCGTTCAGTGAGTATGCTGGGCGTAGGTTCTACGCCCAGCATACTCACCTCAGTGCGCGAATATCGAACGAGCTATAGGTACAATTTACGTCTCAAAAAATTGTGCTTGAAATAGTGCCCAATATCAGTCCAATTTTTGCTTGACTTTTGACTTAGAAAACCATTAAATTTTAATGTAAACTTCTACATACTAACGTAAAATGGGGTACAGTCGTCGACACATGTTTTTGGACAAAAATATTAAACTTTCTACGTGTTTTTGTAAAAAACAACTCGCTTGCTACCTAGTTTTACAGTGCAATTAATGAATGAGTGTAAAATCAATTTAGTTAAATGCCACTATTATAAATTGAAATATACTTACTGATTTGGGTGCAGCTCCTATATTGATTACGTACTAGATACACAATTTTATATAGGTAAATAATGACATCACCAACACATTGTTTGGTTTTGCAACCCACTATGTAGTCAAACTCAAAAGCCGGCGTTATTATAATGATGTGCGACGAAGTAAACAAACAAAGAAACTGAGAAGCGCTTGTTCGTTTCGATTGCTTTGTGACACAAAATGGACCCTTATCACCTTCAAAATACAGATCAGTCTTGTCTAATAATCGTAAGATGTTAGGGCAGCGCCATCTAGTATTTAAACATAAACATATTCATTTGCGTCGCGGGCGCCGCGCGTCGCTTTGTGACACAAAATGGACCCTTATCACCTTCAAAATACAGATCAGTCTTGTCTAATAATCGTAAGATGTTAGGGCAGCGCCATCTAGTATTTAAACATAAACATATTCATTTGCGTCGCGGGCGCCGCGCGTCGTAAGCCCCATACCTATTGACCGTACGTGCATCCATTACTGCCACACTATATTGAACTTTATCACATGAGGAATACAGGTAAATTCCGTAAACGTTGTGGTACCGTCCTTGATCCGGAAAATGATTATTTTGAATAATTTTGTCAGTTGTAATGTAAGCATTAATAACAGCAACTTTATTTTTCATGCATGATTTACTTCATTTGATATCTTAATCCTTCAAGCGCCGTGATCTAGACAAAATATATAAAATCATTGTTCCTAGCTACCGGGGTCCCATGCGACGCGCGAAGGCTTAATCATATTATTATAAAGTATTATTAAAATAATGTGTAATTAATAATATTGCGATTCTAAAGTAAATACTCCCTTACATAGACAATTAATAATTTACACAAGACAAAAATTGTTAGAAAGAAAGTTAATAATATTGTATTCGACTGTACTCAATGTAATGTATGTAGAAGTTTACAATCAAATTTAATGGTTTTCTAGGTCAAAAGTCAAGCAAAAATTGGACTGATATTGGGCACTATTTCAAGCACAATTTTTTGAGACGTAAATTGTACCTATAGCTCGTTCGATATTCGCGCACTGAGGTGAGTATGCTGGGCGTAGAACCTACGCCCAGCATACTCACTGAACGAAGCCTATAACTCCGAAGTTATTCGAGCACTGTTTTTTCTTTTTGGGCACCGTTTGGCACTATTTGGGAACTATTTTTTGAAGTATGAATTATGTTTGAAGCGTATACAGATTCTCCGGACGGAGGTGAGTATGCTGGGCGAAACCTTCGTCCAGCATACTCATCGAACTATGGCTATAACTTCGCAAGTACAAGAGCACTATTTTTTTCCTTTGGGCACTATTTAGCACTATTTCAGAACAGTTTTTTGACATTCATGAAATATCAGGATTCCATGGTGAGTATGCTGGACGAAGGGACACGATGAGGCGGCGCAGCCACAACCAGGTACGTCGTCGCCACGCTATGAGGAGTCCTCGCAACGAGAGACTTTACTATATGAAGGCAGAGGCTCCAGCAAGCTGAACGGATTAATAAAGAGGCAGAATATTAATTTCAAAGCGTTCATGAGAACCGTGAGTAATATACAAGTCGATAATTTCGAGAATCAATGGCAATTCGAGAACGCTCTAAAATCACTGGATAGCCGATGGGGTGAGATCGACAAGCTTCATTGGGAAATAGAAGGTGAGGATGGAGACGACGATATTACGTACCAAATAGAATTCTGCAAGCACGAGGAAAAGTACAGTGAGCTGACAAACGACATCAACAAAAAGATGTGGGCAGTGAAGCACCGTGAAAAGTCAGCTCCTAAAATGGACATCCCCGTGTTCAGTGGAACTTATAACCAATGGGTTCCGTTCAAAGACTTGTTTAGCGAAGCAGTCGACAAAAACCCGTCGATGTCTAATGCACAAAAAATGCAGTTTTTGAAGAGCAAGGTGTCTGGAGAAGCAGAGCGTCTAATTCATCATTTGCAGATTAGCTCTGACAATTATCATGTATGTTGGGAGATCTTAAACCACAGGTATGGTAACAAGAAATTAATTTTCACGTCCCATATTAATATACTGCTCGGGCTTCCCAACATACAACAGCAGTCGCTAGCCGCGATCAAAAAGCTACATGACGTAACTAAAGAGACGTTGCACGCTATACAGAATCTGGGAGTTGATATAACAACTTGGGATCCACTTTTAGTGCACCTACTATCGCAAAAGCTGGATGACGATACTTTCACCGAATATATAGAATCGGTCAAGAATCCCAGAGAGCTACCCGATCTACAGGAGTTCCTGGAATTCTTGGAAACGAAGTTTACAGCGCTAGAAGCGTCTCGTCGCAAGCAGGAACCAGCTAACCAAAAAACCTCGCCGCATCAATCAAGCAAAAACCATAACCATAACCAAAAGAAAAGTTTTCACCGCAATAACCATCAATCAGGCAACAAAGATTATTCAAATTCAAACATGAACGCGTTACATGTGTCGCAATCGATAACCTGTGCATTATGCAACTCAGAACACGGATTGTGGCGTTGCCCGATTTTTTTGCAAATGACGCATGAGCAAAAGGCAAACAAAATTGAGCAATTTAATTACTGCCAAAACTGTCTATGCAGTCATAACAATAAACCATGTCAGTCGAGCAAACGATGTCGCAAATGCTTAGGTACACACAATACTTTACTTCACGAAGCATTAGCAAAACAAAGTCCAACTGCGTCAGCAGAAGAATTCTCCAACAAGAGTGTAGCAACCAAAACACGCGCATCTAGGTCATCTCACGTGTCTTGGGATGACATTTCTGAAGTACTTTTAGCCACCGCAATTATAAAAGTTAAGGGAGCTGATGGAACACTGCACAAGATGAGAGCATTAGTTGACCAGGGTTCTCAACTGTCGTTAATCACCGAAAACGCAGCCCAGATATTAGGATTAAAGAGGGATCGTTTTAAAGGTCAAATTTACGGTGTTGGTGAAAAAGAAAACAACGCAAAGGGTATGTTACAGGTAACACTACAGTCTACAAATAGTGAATTTACTTGTGATACTAACATTATTATAATGAACAATTTGATCAAACGATTGCCAAACAACACGTTTACTAAACCAAAAACGTGGAACCATATCCAAGGAATACAATTGGCTGATCCGGAATTCCATATCAGTAGATCCGTAGACATGCTTCTAGGTGCAGATGTGTACAGCAAGATAATGTTAGGAGGAATCTTAAGAGGAGACAAGGACAACCAACCAATCGCTCAACAGACGCAACTAGGATGGCTACTCTGTGGATCCATGAAACCACACTACCAATGCAACGTCATTCTCAACAACACAGAAGACCTTCTGAAATATTGGGAGAACGAAGACATTAACCAGAAGATAGAGATGACCAACGATGACCATGAGTGTTTACAATTCTTTATTAAAACCACAAAGAGACTTGAGGACGGAAGGTATGAAGTCCGACTACCGCTACGACCGGAACACAACGACAAGTTGGGACAAACCAAACCACAAGCATTAGCTCAATTTAGGAACTTAGAGAAGAAATTCGAGAAGAACAGCGAATTGAAAACAGAATACAAAAAATTCATGGACGAATATTTTGCATTAAACCACATGACACCATGCAACATTAACCAGGCGCCTGAATGCTACTTACCACACCATGCAGTCATTCGGGCTGAATCCACCACTACCAAACTAAGAGTAGTTTTCAACGCCTCGGCAAAGTCATCATCAGGTTACAGTCTAAATGACGTCATGTACAGGGGTCCAAATATACAAAAGGATCTCCAAGAGCTTATCCTGAAATGGAGACAATTTCAATTTGTATATACTTCCGATATCGAAAAAATGTACAGAATGATCCGAGTGCACCAAGAAGATCAAGTTTACCAAAAAGTACTATGGCGAGAATCAAAAAACCAACCTATTCAATCATATCAACTCGTCACACTTACATACGGGACCAAACCAGCGGGCTTCTTAGCAATGATGTGCTTAAAGCAACTAGCATCCGATGAAAGACAAAAATTTCCTGACGCTGCAAAAGAATTGGAAGAAAGTTTCTATATGGATGATTTTTGCGGAGGGCGTCATTCAATGGAAGCAGCGAACAAACTGAAATCCGATCTCATAAAATTATGCCGACTGGGTGGATTTAATCTTAGAAAATGGACTTCGAACAAACCAGAACTATTAACCGATTTGGAAAGAGAGCAATGTAACCAGTCAACATACGAGTTCAAGCAGACTGATTCTACCAAAACATTGGGTTTACGTTGGAACCCACAGAAAGATAATTTTACCTTCAACTCGAAAGTAGAACCCGAATCACCTGCAACTATTACCAAAAGAGCTCTACTTTCGGACATTTCCAAGCTGTTCGACCCATTAGGGTGGTTAACCCCCTTGAGCACTACCATGAAACTACTGTTTCAAAATGTATGGTTGTCTAACATAAAATGGGATGACACCCTACCAGAGGCATTGAACTCGGAATGGAGTAAATTGAAGCAAGAACTTCCTGACATAAGCAACATAGAAGTCAACAGATGGTTAGGAATGGCAAAAAACCAAAAGATAGAATTATTCGGATTTTGCGACGCCTCGAACAAGGCATACGCGTGTGTAATCTATTGCAAGGTAATAACCACAGAGGGGACAACCATCACATTAGTTGCCGGGAAGGCCAGGTTGGCACCAATAAGCAAAGTCTTATCTATACCTAGACTGGAGTTAATGGGCGCTCATCTGCTAGCTCAGCTAATGCAAAAAATCAGAAGCTGCTTATCAGATTACCCCACGGATGTCTACTGCTGGACTGATTCAACCGCAGTACTAGGATGGATACAAGGAAATCCAGCCCGATGGAAACCATTCGTAGCAAATCGGGTACTAACAATCACCAAAACCATACCATCAAAATATTGGCAATATGTGAAGACGACAGATAATCCAGCGGACTGTGCAAGTCGCGGTTTAACTGTCAGGCAACTCAAAGACCACAAGTTATGGTGGCAGGGGCCGTCATGGCTGCCATCATACACAAACCAAGAAAACCATCATAACAGTTTTGAGACGAATTTAGAAGTTAAGTCGTTTTATTCTAAACAAACTAACGCGGTAGTCATTGAACAACCAACAGAATCGCTGACTACCGCAATTGTTAAACAATTGATAAACAAACACAGTACCATTACAAAAATCACACGTATTTTTGCGTGGATACTACGATTGCCTAATTCTAACAAACAAGTTCACCGGCCCTACCTCGAATTACACGAGCTTCGTCGCGCCAAACAGCTGATAATTAAAAATGTACAGCAGGCAGAATTTGAAACGACCTACATTCAATAAACAAATACGGAAGAGTGCACTCCAAAAGTAGGATTTTGAGTTTGAACCCAACCATAGATGAACACGGAATTTTACGTGTGGGTGGCAGATTGAAAAACGCCAACATGAGTCCGGAGATGAAACATCCCATCATCTTACCACACGATCATCAGCTAACCACATTACTCATCGATCAAGCTCATAAACTGACCTTCCATGGCGGAGCGCGTTTGACATTAGCAAATCTACGACAACAGTACTGGATTATCGGCGGATATATGGCCACAAAAAAGTTTATAAGAAGATGTGTCATATGCAGAAAACAAAATCCCATACGGCAGCACCAGCTAATGGGAGATTTACCAGAACCAAGAGTGAATCCGGAACATGCATTTTATCACTGCGGCGTAGATTACACAGGCTTTGTAGAGGTCAAAGCAAATAAAGGACGGGGAATCAAAACCACAAAAGGATACATTGCAGTTTTTGTATGTATGGCCACGAAAGCGGTGCACCTAGAACTCGTGTCAGACATGAGCAGCTCCGCCTTTTTGGCAGCTCTAACCAGAATGGCAGCCAGAAAAGGGGCACCACGACACATGTACAGTGACAACGGCACTAACTTCGTGGGAGCAAACAGAATGATACAGGAAGAATTTAACCAGCTTCACCAAAGATTCAGTGAAAGTTTTTTGGCAGAGATAACAGAGATGGGCATAGAATGGCATTTTAATGTACCTAGCTGGCCAAATGCCGGCGGTCTATGGGAGCGAGCAGTGCGCAGTCTGAAACATCATCTCAAGAGAGTTATCGGTCAACAAAGACTAACCTTTGAGGAGTACGCCACGTTGTTAGCTAGACTAGAAGCGTGCCTCAATTCGCGACCTCTTTGCGCAATATCCGAGGATCCTGACGATGTAAACCTTCTAACACCAGCTCATTTCTTATCAGGAAGACCAGGAACAACTGTAATAGAAACAGAGCAAGATGCTAGAACCAGATGGCATCTAACCAGCAAATTATTCCAAGATCTTTGGAAACGTTGGAAGACTGAATACTTGGTACAACTCTCATCAAGAAGCAAATGGATGGAACCACAAAAAAACATCGCTATTGGAGATCTAGTGGTAATTCATGATGAAAATCTGCCTCCAGGAAAATGGGCTCTTGGACGTGTAGTCGACACACACCCAGGAAATGATGGCCTTACTAGAGCGGTTTCATTAAAAACCAAAAATGGAGTCATGAAACGCCCTATTGTGAAACTCTCCGTTTTGCCCGTAAACCAGAATAATGTAACGACATCAAAACCAGATATAAAGCCAACAACCAGATTGACAGAAAGGAAAAGAAAACCGAGATCAAAAATCGCAAATGTAGCAACTGCATTACTGAGTTTTTTCATGCTGATTTCTCCATCTTACGGCTTACACGATTTAAAACCACTCCCAAACAACCAGACGCTTTATTTTGACCCCATATCAAAGGTACAATTAATCAGGGATAAATGGACATTAGTCATGTACTACGACATGGGACCTTATTGGACGGGTATAACCACTTATAATAAAATAACAAATTATCAAGAACAATTATGCGCAACCATTGAAACACAAAGCCATTGTAATACGATCGTACAGCAAGCCCGACACGATTATCAGGAACTCGAATACTACAATGAACTTTTGCTAACACAGCATTTTGATGTCCACGCCAGACAGCGGCGCGCAGGGAAGACGAGTCGGCGCCGACGAGGCCTAATCGACGGATTCGGATATCTAGCGAATGACTTATTCGGTGTGTTGGACTCACGTTTCGCTGACCAGTATGAAAAGGACATTGAAACCATACATCGCAATGAGAAACATCTTTCTAATTTATGGAAAAACCAAACATCCGTAATCGAAGCAGAGTTCAACCTTATGAAGAGGATGGAGAGCACTGTAAATAAGCAGCACAAATTAATAACCAAGAAGCTTTTAAATTTGCAAGAAAACACAAGCACTCTCCAACGCGAAATACAAAATATTTCGTACGTCAATGACTTCACATTGTCAGCCATATCTGGAAACAACTTGCTGCAAGGATTAAGACGACTTCAAGACACGTTGCTCGATACACTAACTGACATCTACCACGGCCAAATTAGTATACATTTACTGCCACCAACGCAACTTAAACGTGAGCTCCAAACCATATATGGCCAAATACCAAGCGAACTCACACTACCAATCGCGAATTTAGACACTGATCTTCAGTATCTTTACAAACTACTGAAAGTCAAAGCCAGAGCGACTCAAAAATTTGTCATAATAGAAGTTACTTTTCCACTAGTATCCAGAGAAAGTTTCAAATTGTACAAGATAATACCCGTACCACACCAAACAAACACCATGAAGACCACAATCATACCAGTCTCCGAATACGTAGCCGTCAACCTGAAGAAGGATTCCTTCTTCAGCATGTCCACACAGGAACTAACGGCGTGTATACACCATGGAACTACCTACATTTGTCAGCTGCTAAAACCAATAACAGATCTGCAAAATGACGAAAGTTTTTGTGACAAGAACCCGGCTACCAATAAATGTAAGCTAGAGAAAAACAACTGCACTAACGTATGGCTTGAATTACATTTGACTTCTCAGCACTTTTACTTTTGTTGTGACACATACACAATAAAAATAATATGCGGTGACCGTGTAACAATTCGTCAGCTGAGCCAAGCCGGGGTCATTAGCATAGGTCAAGAGTGCGTCATCAAAGGAAAGGACTTCTCATTGTATTCAATACGTCACCAGTCCAACCAAATGAACATGACACCAACCATATACATACCAGAATTCGATCAAATTAACCATTTGATTAACATCAAAATCCCTGACGAAAGACAGGCTGATGACGGAAACCTTACCATATCCATGACCAATCTGGGGGAGGCGATAGAGAAACTGAAGAAAAGCGACTCAGAAATAGAAGATTATATATCACCGCATGACATCCACCAATACGTAATATGCTACGTGCTGATGTCAATCGCTCTGTGCGTAGCAGCAGTCTGGTTTTGGCAGACCGGGCGATGTCGCCTGTGCCGAAAGGTCGCAGCTGGACACCGTGGCGGAGGATCCCACCGGCGGCGGCGGCAGACCACGGTAACACCACCGCCCCCGAGACCTCAACGCCGCAGCGAGAGCTGCTGCCAACAGGAATTGGCAGCGGCTCCGCTGGCACCAAAACCAACCAGAAGACACGAATCGTATAGTGAAGTGCTCAGTGCCAGTGATCTAAATGACAAAAGTGAAGTCGGTTTTCGTTTACACAATTATGCCAAACGCTGGCCTAGCGCGAACTATAGTGCGATCAAACGAGACAAAATTACGAACACAGGCAATCAAAATGTTGCCTTTACAGTGGAAGATTCAATAGTGTAACTTCTAATAATTTAAGTAGACCAATAAGCCTTTACTTGTTTGATCATTATTTTTATACTTACCAGTTAAGATTACTAGAGACGAATGTGTTTAAATAGTTTTATAATTTTGTGTACACCATTTAGTATTACAACCTAGTTTTTAGCTATCATCCCGCATTTCTTCTCGCTCTCGGGAATATGTTCGAGTTTAAATCGAACACTAAGCGAAAATGCATAATTGCATCGAACGCAAGTATGCACGTTCGCTCGTCCACCAAAATGTGGGCCAGTTCGTGTTCAGATCTCGTTAGAGACACCGCGTTCTCAAAAACCATTACCATTACCATAACCATTGTCTTGTAATTAAGTGTTGTAGTGATTTAATATATAGCTATCTCTCTTACAACTCAAGACTTTAACTTTTACCATAAACCATACCCTATTAATACTAGAAAGGAGTGTTAGGTCACCATAGCGCCAAGCACTACTTTTTACATTAACCCTTTTACTTTACCAAATTACGTTACGATATGTATTTTTTTTTTTTTATAAAATATGGTATATTAGTAATATAGCCATTATTAACGTAGCAACATCCAGTACAATTAAACTGGTTGTTGCTGCTTTAGCTTTTATATGACTCATATATTTAAATGTAACCCATTTCTTTTCATAGAATGTGCTTTGGTAACCTCATTTCAAAATGTTACAAAAGCATTCAAAAATAGACTAGTATTTACAGTCTATTTTTATAGTGTACGCTTCGAAGTCAACAGAAAGCTGTGGTATTTAAAAAGTGCCCTAGAAAACCTAATCCACTTGAGTGCATGTGTGAAAACATACGGGCGAGGAAAACAAACGGTGACACTTGTCCAAGGGATAATAGAAATGACGACAGTATCAAAAAAATACAAATCTATTTAGTCCGTCAGTTAGATTATTGAAAAATAATGGATAAGTACGTATTTTTTGTTTTTGTAAATCAATGAATATTAACAAAGATAAAACGCATCAAAACTCGGGAGTGGGGGCTCGTGACGTCAGAACTAGCTAAAAATTATACCTAGGCGTGACGTATTGGGAATTTTAAAAGCGTCGTATCTTCGTCAATATTTTGATTCACGTAACAAAATAAAAATACGGGTCAAATATTTTTTAATAATCTACCTGACGGACTAATTAGATTATTTTTCGTCGTCTACCCTATAAAAACAAAGTCAATTCAATTCTTTATTGCATATCACGTGTTTTACAAGATCTTATAATTTGAATAAAGTTCACATGGAACCCTGTCGGGCACAACAATTTGTAATATTTGACAGCAAGTAGCATTTAAAAAACATCAATAGTTAAAAATGTGTAAGTTCGAATATGTAAATAATGTCAAAGAATAAAACAAAAGATAAAATAGAGAATAAAAATCGAATTAAAAAAATATAAGTAGTCTTTTTTTTGCCACACCACGTGCACCACGAAATTACCTCAACATAAATTACATCAAGAGCGTGAACAGGCCTCTTCTGGACACGCTCGCTCCATCATAGAACTCATCCATAGCTTTCTTTCAGGCGTGATTGAGGTCAACAGCAGGTCCATTGTATTAAAAAAAGTAAAAGGGCTAAATGATCTTCCAAATTTTACTACCTATATGGCACTTTACTGATTTTTTTATTTAAAATGTTGATCTACGTTAAGGAACTAATTTAATTACGTAGACTGTGGTTGCAAACAAATTTTCAAATCACCGACGACGGCGTGAAAAGGAAAGAAAATTCTACGTTTAAAAAAAAATAGGGCGCGTATTGAAGCCAATCAATAAATAAAGCTGAAGACACCATGTCTGTGTGGGGTTGAAGGCATATGCAACAAAACGTCATGCTTGACGCAACCTAATAGACTCAGTTAGGTAGTAACGAGATTAATTACATGTCCATAGTTATATATATCTTGTAGCCAGGGATATGCGCATAATATTCATGTAATGTAACATAAGTCTATCATTAATTCATTACACATGCTGATTAAATGCTGTAAAGGTCTTATTATGATATAATTTTAATTATAGAGGTACCGTTCTCATGTTATATGATACAACAATAACGCATCTATTTACCCACTATATCTATAATATGGAATTAAGGTGGTTTTGTATTTTGTCTTATAATGGTCAGAGTTTCCAATGGTCACTGTCATTATGATTCAGTTGAATAAATTCGTGAGGAAATGAGTTTTCGCTTAGTCACTGTACTAGTCATGAAAAGTGGATTTTCCCATGTGTAACAATGAAGCAGATTTCTGTTACTGTTATAAAATGATGGCTTTCCCGTCCATAGTGGTATCTTGTGTATATTTCCACATAACTTCTTACAAGAACTGGATCACTAACAAGATTAAAATGTGTGTGAACACAAAAATAGCATTCTTAGTTACTTGTACTGTAAGGGTTCGTTCACATCTTCAGCATCAAACAAACCGCGTTTTATCACAAAAAAAATGAAAAGCGTTGTGTTCGTGTACGCACCTTAGCAGAAGACTTTTGATGTAGGTCAAATGATGAGTTTAAAATAACAAAAATAAAGGAACTCAGGGATATCGTTCGTTGAAAATATCAGCGTAAGTACATAAAAACATGAATATCTGACATTAACGACCAAAGTTACCGAAGAATTTGCGATTTAGTATTATGAGCAAAAAAAAATACACCAACAATGGAATCACAAGCTAGGTTTGGTAAAAACTGAATCTCTTATTGCCAATTCTCATAAAAAAATTGCGAGTGAATGCGTGATTTTCATTTACAAAACACTAGATTACACGAACGTTACGTGTTTCATGTAAACTCATGTAATTAAATGTAAGATGAGTCGTTAATCTTATAATTCACCCATTTATATGTCAAATTGCATCACAAAGAAGGTAAACAAACTAATAAAACATGACGTCATATTGTCACTTTCACTTCTCATTGCAAATTATTGACATGTAAAGAAAAAAAAAATTTTTTATTGACATGGATGTTAAACAATTCTGGCCATACTATTCAATAGGCTAGTTTCCACCATCAATAAATTGCAAATCTATTTAGTCCGTCAGTTGGAAAATAATGGACACGTATTTTTTGTTTTTGTAAATCAACGCGGCGAATATTGACAAAGATAAAACGCATCAATACTTGGGAGCGGGGGCTCGTGACGTCAGTACTCACTAAACAAAAAAATTAAATCAATCCAACAAAGGTCACCGACTTCAGAAGCTAAAGTTATTTTTCACTTTTTTGTGTGAAGTCGGTTTTATTTTTTGCAAAAAAGTTTTTATTTTTCACTTTTTAGTGGTTCACAATATGTGCATACCCTTTCACAGCGTACCAGCGTGATTTTTTGTTATGAACTGGTGTAAACAATAGACAGACATGAGATTTCAGCAATCCCAGTAAGAGACACACATTTGCTACATTTAATGAGGAGTTCCGTTGCCTTTCTCCGAAGTTCTTCATCAGATCTTTACCAAATTTAAATGGGATCACTCCGAGAAACTTCTCTTTCAAAAACTACCCAAATCGCTTCTGGTGTGCCTATAAAATTTGAAGAGTTCTCTCTATTTCTCCAGGATCCCATTATCAGGATCCTGACTTGATGATTATGGGACCTTCTGGGAAGTATACCCTTTCAAACAATTAAAAAACAAATTCGGTCCAGTCATCTTCGAGTAATCGGGGAACATTGAATTGAGAACCTGATCCTTTTTGATGTCGGTTAATAACGACGTTATGGTACGTGACTCAAATATCCGGATAGCCTTTAAAAGATTTGGCCGAGAATCGGTAATTTGCTTCTAAGAATTGAAGAGTTCCGTTCCTTTGTCATGGATCCCATAATCAGAACCTAACCAAATTCTCATCAAACTACCCTTGAAGTGCCCTTGCCAATAAAATAAAAAAAACTTATCCCCAATATATGGAACTTAATACACCTAACTGTCGAAATCTGGGAATATTGTACACATCTGCGTACCCCCTCAGAGCATACAGGCGTGATGTTACGTCATGATGTTGTATAAACAATAAACATTCAAGCGATTGCAGCAGTTACTGCAGATTTGCCGTGTATATTTGAAGAGTTCCATTGTATATCTCCGAAGATCCGGATCAGATCTTCAGCAAATTAAAATATAACCACACGGGAAGCACCAGCTTTCAAATTAAAAAAGAATCATCAAAATCGTTCACCCAGTCGCAAGTACTGAGGTAACCAACACTGTCGAAATCTGGGTGTATTGTACACATCTGCGTACCCCCTCAGAGCATACAGGCGTGATATTACGTCATGATGTTGTATGTTGTATAAACAATAAACCTACAAGCGATAATAGCAATCACTGCAGATTTGCCGTACATTTTTGAAGAGTTCCATTGTATATCTCCGAAGACCAGCATCAGATCTTCAGCAAATTAAAATGGGACCACATGGGAAGCACCAGCTTTCAAATAAAAAAAGAATCATCAAAATCGCTTCACGCAGTCGAAAGTTATGAGGTAACAAACACAAAAAAAAAAAAAAAAAAAACATACAGACGAATTGATAACCTCCTCTTTTTGGAAGTCGGTTGAAAATGATACCAAACATTGACGTATTGAGAATTTTAAAAGCGTCGTATCTTCGTCAATTTTGGTTTATGTAACAAAAGAAAAAACATGGGTGAAATATTTTTTTATAATCTAAGTGACGGACTAATTAGATTTTTTTCAGTTAACAAGCCTATTGCTTAACAAAAGCTCTCGCCTTAGCTTCAAGACCTGTCAGTCTTAAGTCTGAGCAATAAATATTGTGTAATGGATTAGACCTACATTTCCTACGCTTCGGAAGAGGAAATAAAGAGGTTCTTAATAATATATAAAACGTTTCAATTTAAGAAAAAATTCGAAATTACAAAAATCTATGACTACGCAGACGTTGAACATTTAACTTAACTTTAAGCAACGTCTATAAATTAACATCACGGACGTGTGTTTTCAGTAAAAGTGACGAAAATATTTTTTGACACTTGCGGAAACAAACTAAATGACGTGGGCGGGAGAAAATGTCTATTTACGTCATATAACTGATCGTATTTGACGTTTAGAACCGTGTATGCCTGAAGCCTGACATTATTAAGGAGAGGGAATCAAAAAGTACAAACAATATATCTTCTGTATTTTATAAAAAGGAGGAGGTTCTCAAGTCGATATGTATATGTTTTACTGGCTGACCCACGCAACTACGTCTGCGTCACATAAGAGAGATAAGTAGAGCTCACAAAATGAATAAATATTCCTCATTTTTGCAACATTTTTAATTAATGCTCCGCTCCTATAGGTCGTAGCGTGATGTTTTATGGTCTGTTATCTTCTTCGATAAATGGACTATCCTATTAATATTTCATCAATTCCAACCAACCAAACAAACAAACAAACAAACAAACTCTTTAGCTTTATAATATTAGCATAGATGAGGAAAAATATGACAGCAAATGTACTTATGTATTCCAACAAACCCGTATTTATGTTTTTGCTGACGAAAGTTACGAAATAAATGAAAAAAAAACACACTGCAGTTGTTTGTTTAACCGTTTATCGGTCGTTAAATTGGAGCTACTGTCACTATCACTTGGTATCTCGCAATACGGGGATAAGCAGTACAGTTGGCTATGCCCCTATACTTTCCAGTACCTACTTTTATTTCAGTATTGAAATCGAGTGATTAACCCAGTTAATTGATGTTACACGAGGCGGTGGTTACGATAAAGTTAGTATTAACTACTTTAAAAGCAATACTTGTTTTTTTAGCAAAATAGCACCAACGCTTAGCCAAACAGCATTTTCTGCTGTCAGATAAAACCATATTTTCTTTGTTTAGTAGAATGTACTATAGTGGAATTTTTTAATAGATACCCATCTTGCAGCCAGGAAGTGTGCCCGGTTGATGGAGAGCATGCGAAACCCGGTTCCGATCCTATAGTAAAAACCCAGTAAAAACCGGTTTTACTATGGGACTATGTTCAGCTTGCTTTAATGACAATAGGTCCGCTCCATATTTCATGGGACTACGAGTACTACAGGCGTTATGTGTAAAATTTGGCTTGTTATCAGAGCCAAGGTGCTTCTAATAGAAGCATGAGCTATGTATTTGTATAGCTAATGTCACACAAGAGAATAGTGTCTATCTTGAAGTGGACGTTTCCTTCTGTGTCTCACTTAACCGGCAACGCATTGTGAATGACATTCGACTAAGACTGCTCACTCCTGGGAAATAATTCGTGATGGTACAACACTTTACATGGAAATGGGTGAAAAAACATCGTAACGCATTAATATTCATTGTGAATGTTACTTCCTTGCTTATGGATGTTCCATTTACTGGGACATGAAAGAGAGTAAGTAGAAAATGCGCTTACCATATAATATGTGAACATGAGAGGTGCTAAATAAATTGAATAAACATCATCAAAATATGATACGAAATTGAATTTTCAGGTGGAAAGAGGAGATTTCTACATAAAATGTTGTGAAAGATAAAACCACACATTTGGTTTGGCGGAATGATCAAATTATACCATTATAAGGACATGCCCGGATTTTAAGTTTTTTTTTAGATTAGACTAGATGGCTGTAGCCATCTAAGAGCAGAGGAAGATCAAAGAAACTAGAGATGGACTTTATATGGCAAGAAATGATCTGACTGCTACGATGACGATGAAGTATGGAAGCAGAAGACATGTTGCGCTGAGCACAAAAAAATTGAATAAGGGCAGGAGACCAGAAAACCCAGGTTGTAGTAGTAAAGGATAACCTTAGGTTATAAATTGGCCGGGTCTGCGGGCCTGTTCCGGGGCTGCGGGCCTGTGCCGGGGCTGCGGGCCTGTTTGAAAGAGATACCGCGGCCCCGGAACATAAAGGGCGTGGAAGGAACATGGATGGGTTTTAGTAAGTAAAAATCAGACATTCCCTCCCGCTCCGCCCAGAGTGGGAGAAGTTATTTGATGATTTCAACACCGAAAAAAAAAAAGGTTATAAATTGGGGTACCACAAGATGACAATTTAAGAACTACACCAATTTAAGAACTTAGCTCGTGGCTAAATAATAACAGCCACTCGGGTCGATTTTTAGGTTAAGCTGTGCTTGCCTAGGTAAGTCTGCGGATGGGTAACCACCCTTACATATTGAGTTTCCTCCGTGCCTCGGAAAGCACGTTAAGCTGTTGGACCCAGCTGCCATTTGTCCATCTTTGACAGTCGTTACAGGCAGTCAGTGGCCCAAAAAGTCTGACAACCAGTTTTACCAAGTGGTATCGTATTACCCAGTATGAACGGGGTTGTAGAGGTCAGATAGGCAGTCGCTCCTTGTAAAATGCCGGTTTTCAGCTGCATCCGGTAGACTGGAAGCTGACCCGAACATAGTTGAGAAAAGGCTCGGCAGATGATGACCCTGTGACTAAAAATTGCAAAAAAGTAGGCAATGAAAGTGACCTAACTCACAATCACTACAATCACTAGCACTATAAAGCCGTAGAAACAGACTAATCACCAACAAAGCCCGCTCGATTGTACCTCAATTTACCTGTCTTTCAACAAACATCATTAAGTCCCCCAATATACCTATTAGGCAAAGGTAAACTCGTTTAAACCTTAATGGCCACCAACGCTCGGTCGGACATTACACCTATCACTGCAGAGGTGATTGCCCTAATTATTAAACCTAACCAACAATCAAGGGGGTTCCAAAGTCCTAAGGGAAAAGGTGGTTCGTGCCTTCTAAATTGTTTTTGGCAATATAATTAAATGGACGATATTTTGTGGAACTACTTTGAAAATTTATCTTTACCGGATGCGGCTGAACACCAGTATGTTACATGGAGTGACTGCCCATCTGACCTCCACAACCCAGCTAGTACTGATGGATACGATATGCTAATTACGTACATTTCGCAATCATAGTCTTGTTAACATATAGATTAAATATTCATCGTTTTTAATTAAAGTTTGGTAAAGTGACAATGTTTTTCAGTAAGCCGTTAATTGCTTTTGCTGGTTGAATGGGTAACACTGCGAAGCAATGTCAGCCTATATAGCTTTTGAGTAAGTATGATTTTCATTTTAAAATAAAAAAAAATTATTTAAATCAATATCAACGTTGCGGCGACGTCGAATACCTTTCCAATAATTAGAATTAGAAACGTTTGTGAATATTACGATTGATTTTGAATCCTTGAAATGTGTAAGCAGGAAAATTAAACATAGTTGAAAGGTTTTTTCATACTACTTTTTGTATGCATGGAGACCGGAAATTAAACCACAGGAAAGTACTCCGGGAAAAGCATGAAAAGGTAATAAGACAGAGTTACTTTCGCATATGTATAATATTATACGTCATACCAACGACAAAAACAATATTATCTCACGTTCTCATAAATCTGTCGATGACGCGAAATATAAGCCCATTGAAAGTAAATAATCACTGATAGATAGGCTGAAACTGCTCCACTCCAAGTTATTTCTATGGTGATAGTTTACATTGACGTCAATGTAAATGCGTTGGTGTAAACCCTTTCACATACATGGATGCAAATACGCAGCGACTTGTATTAGAATTGAGAAATAGTAAGGGGCAACAGTAACATCAAAGAAAGGTTTTGAGTTTGTGTTTGAGTCTATAAAATTTTATTAATTTTCATATTATTGAGTTAGGAAGTTTTAACTTGTGGATCAGTTTGAGTTTACCTTGAGATTTGACCTCTAACTCAAACTCAAATCATTTATTTCAATTAGCCATTACGGCACTTTTGAATGTCAATAAAACGAAAAAAAAAGCGAAGCTACAGACACAAGGCATAATAACTTGAGAAAGTACTGTAGTTGCCCATTCTCTAGCGAAGATCTCTATGGAGAAGAACGGGCAAGAAACTCCATGGACACTCTTTTCAATCAAAAATGTTGTTACAAAATCTTGGTTACATCATTCATGTTGAGATTATACATATATTATGTGAGAACTTAGTGGCAACATGATACTACCTTTCATAAATCAGTCTCCCTGCATATTGCAGCGTTATAATTTCGTCTTACATCATCCTGATAAACTTCAGTTAGAAACATCCAATATTAAACTACTATCTACTACTATTACCATCTACATATATGCTCACAATCTCGACAAGATAAGCATTAATCTCGATCAGTAACATGTCATAACAAATTGCCTACACAGAATCGCTGTCAACTGCTTATTGAATTGCTGACAATTGCTCTTTGTATTGCATTGTCGTAACATGCGAAGATGAAACATTAGGCGTACTACACAGTTATTAATTAACATGTCGTGTTTGGGTGTCGAACGCTCACGGCTAATGAAAGAGACAGATAGATGTTGCTGTTCTATCTAGGAAATATAGCCGAGTGTACCCGATCGAGCTACCGTTGCCAACCCGACCCACTCGTAAAGCCATCATCATTTTCTTGCCCTTATTCTCATTGTCTTCTTCTTCCGTACTTCTCCTTTTTTGCGATGCCATCCTTTACACAGCCCTGCTATTGTTTCTTTGGTCTTGATTTACTCTTATACCCATCATCCATATTCATACTTTTTGAATAACAAAGCCAACCTAAAGAATTTTGTTCGGGTTCCTAGCTTATTTTTGCAGGAACTTAGAGTCGGCATCCAGTCTAACTATATGCAGCTGAATACCGGTATTTTACTTCGTTTGCCTACCTATCTGACCTCTATAAATCCATTTTGTACGCCCGCGTTTAAACGGTAA
The DNA here is from genome assembly GCA_950022955.1 of Xestia ashworthii. Lineage (NCBI taxonomy): Eukaryota > Metazoa > Arthropoda > Insecta > Lepidoptera > Noctuidae > Xestia > Xestia ashworthii. The sequence goes on from OX465550.1 coordinate 23,519,697, forward strand.
GACTGGTTGGTTTTTCTGACCCGAACATGTGTAGCACCCCTGACGCATACGTCGGCACGCCTCAATGGCTACAAGATCAACGATCCCCGCAGATTGATCAACTCTTAGCTGATGTTACTGATTGATTCGTGGACACATTGCGTGTAGAGATAGTGTAGAAACAGCTGTTGTTTTAAGAGAAATTGACGCCTGCATGTCGCCGTCATAGATTATGGCAGACAGATGGAACAAAGGGAAAAATGTCGCAGGAATATGCTTAGTACGGGAATCTGTATTTGGGCAGTGCAAGACTAGCTTTAATAGGAATGCTTCGGGATGCCTAAGTACAGCAGTGGACGTGATTCAACAATCGATGGTGTAGTGTGTATGTGAGGTCAAAGCTGACAAACCCACCAATATCAAAGACAGTCAACGATACGGTTCCATTAATCCTGAACCTGGCCGCAAAATTGAGCTTTCCATATCAAATTCCTAATCCATATTAGTATGACCACAAGGAGTGCAATCGCATCAAGTTTAGACCTTTATTTAGCAAAAGGCTAGAAATTACATAACATCACAGTTCTAGCGGTGTATTTGTCAGTTATATTCTATTTAAGTCCCTTATAACAGTGGGCGAGCATATTGGCAGCAACTGGGCAAAAATCCAGTTTTAAAGCTGCTAATGAGACATTGTTATAACGCAGCAGCAACTTATCTTTGTTAATTTAACAATGTCATATCTTCCTTAATTCTCGGCTCTAAGTGGACAATGCACAAGTCTAGTAGTTTATAAATAAACATTAAACAAGCAATGAGCGGAGCATTGACCTACACGACAGACTGCACAAAATTATCTTGGTTCTTAGCAGTAACTAAGCACCGAGTTAATGGACACCCACTGAATGGAATAAAGAGATAAAATGGCGGAAATGTGACAAAAACACTGCCTTTTTTAGTTAAAATCTTTTTGTTTTTGTGTTTATACCTCTAGACTTAACTTTAGTGATAATAAGAATGTTTTCAGTGACTTACAGTTCAAGAACGTCATCCAAATGCAGGATGCATTATTGTGCATCCACACTGCATGTTAGGTAACACCTCTAACAATGTTATCAATTGTTAGGCCCACGTGTTGATTCAAAAGTTAGGCAATATGTATACTAACACCAACACGGCAACATATACTAACAATAAATAACGTTGCTCTACAAAAAGTAACTGCGGTATGGATTGATGCACCAAGAGATACAGGATAAACAGACAACCGCAAAATTGCAACCGGTGGGCGGCGCGTGATGATGAACGTGAAGCAAAAGGAGTAGAATTAGTTTCGTCCTACCACACGGAAAATGGCGAATGTTTGTGGATAAATATGATTACTTAAACAGAAAATGTTGCCACTTAACTAATAGGTGATGACTTATGGAATCAGTATAGAACAGTGATGCCTTCTAGTTTTAAAGGCCAGGTCTTGAGGTCGTGGTTTGTAGAGCTTGAAGTGAGACCGACGTATGCGCATTGTTTACGCCGCAATTCATTCTAGAGCATTGACTTAGTGATTTACTGAGTTCCAAGGAGGTAAGTTAACCAAAATTGACGAAAATACGACGCTTTTAAAATTCTCAAAACGTCACGCTGCGGGCCGTGGGTAATTTTTAGTTCGTTCTGACGTCACGAGCGGGATTCCTGAGTTTTGATGCGTTTTATCTTTGTCATTTCGTTCTTGATTTACAAAAACAAAAAATACGTGTCCATTATTTTCCAATACCTTATCTGGAAACTAGCCCATTGGTGTTATGAAAATCTGTACATACGAGGAACTTTTGCAGGATGCCTACGCCTGTTACACGCCTGCTCACGCCTGTTACAGTAAGCCCCAAACAGTGAGTGAGACAGTGGTGTCCCAATTTGAAGTTTTACAAATTGGGACATCCGCATTTGAAGTTTCGGGAATTCTTGTACGTCTAGCGCGCCGTCCTAGGCTTGTAAGCTTCGTTTTTACGTTCTTCGTTTGAACTAAGGATCAAAAGACATAAAAAATCGACCTGGATTTTAATAACAACACTAAAAGCGAAGACTCATGCAAATACTTATAACCTATTATATCAGTAAACGATAAAAACTTCCTTTTCACGTGACTATACAATATTCGTAACATAACATAATATACCCGTATGAAGTGCCCCCCTATCAGTTGACGTGAGCGCGAAGCCTTTCTCACTAATCTATCATAATGCTGACTCACACGTTACGTATAGACAGGTGAGTCCTGGCGTGCCAAGGTCGGGTCATAGTGTGACAGTTTATTGCATTATAGTATTAGCATCGATTGTCATGTCTTTGCAGAAATGATAGATATATTGGCATTCTGGTTCTGCTTTCTTTCGTTGTATTTTTACTGGAACAATCAGTCTATAGATCATAGATAGAATACCTTTTATTATGGTACATCACATTTTCATGTGATGTACCATAATAAAAGGTATTCTATCATTACATGACATTATCGTCAGTGAAATATATTATGTTTACAGTCTTCACAACAGCAGATCAGTAAGCTTTATAGTTTATTCTGCAATTAAGTTGAAGTGAGAATCTAGTGTAATCAAATGTGATAGATCTCAACTTCTTAACTAATTACTTATGTCCAAATCAATATCCCAAGATTGAACGGTCATGCTTTAGACAGATTAGTCAACCTGATAAAGCGGGACGTTCTTTAGAACCGCCATATTTAAAGGCTCTTTAAATGTACCGTGGCTTTGGTAACATTATCGATACATTAACTGAAATGAAACAAAAGTGAAACCTTCCACAGTAATATCATTTCACCGGGCCACGTGCCACCTCCACGCCAGAGCGGTGCCAAGGTCAAAGCTGTTAGCTAAAATATAGGGTAAAGCTAATTTATTGGTTTTTTCCTTTTATTTATACCGGTATCGGTTTACAGAGAGTGGTAATATGTATCGATTGGTGTGTGGGTGTCTGTTCGTAACGGCCACGACCTCAGACGATGCAACTGGCGTCAAGCAACACGCGTGTGCGTCAAGGTGCGGTCAAACCAAGCGGATCGGTCTGCGGTTAGCGGAATTTGACAGATATTATTTACTGAAATGCTTGTCAAACTGCTGGGTGTCCCCAGCAGTTTGTCCACAGCCAGTGTATTGTCTGTTTAGTTGAGTTTTACGTCACTCTTATCACTTTATGGTTGTACACTTTCGATAAGATACTCTGAGGCAGGGCGAGTACGAGAATGAGGAACGTTTCCTGTCAGGAACCTTCTCACACATGCCCTGGCTACTTTTACTTGATTCCTTCCCGTCGTCGCAAGTCACATCGCTGTGACTCGTGGCTTTATCTAAGTAATTTCTTTATTTAATTTGTCCGCAGTGGCTGTCGCAACACGCCTGTCGTTTGAGCTGTAGCTCGTGGCCAAGCATTTATGTTGCTGTTTAAACGCGCACTCATTGCGGTCGTTGATTTGTTTGGGTTCGAAGGTTAGGCTGTCATTGGATTTATTGTTGTCGGTAGAAAATGGTTTTTGTTTCACGACCTTGGACTTTTTACCTACGTAATAGCTGCTTGATTACAAAGCTATCTATTATAAGTAATACTGATAGTCCTGTTGGCACTGCCGACCTTAAAAAGGTGGTTGGAACAAACTAGAAGTGGAGGAAGAGGTGTTGGGGCGCAGCTTTGGGGAGGCCTATGTCTATCAAAAGAATGCGATAAGGTGAGTTGATTGATTGTCACGCTCATGCCCATAATATTCATCGTTTAATGCATGCTGCTACGTTCTGTCTCCTGCTGATATGGAGGGAAGTACTTTTTTTTTCCTAGTCCTCCGCTATACTTTCTAATTAATTTCGTTGCCAATTCATTATCTGGGACTTCGTCGAGCTTCATTGTGTCTCGGCTCTTTTTTGGTAGTCGCCACTGTTGATTCTGGCTTTCAGGAGTTATACGGCGGGCTTGCCCCAATAAAAAAACTGAATAAAAAAACTTCACACAAAAAAGTGAAAAATAACTTTAGCTTCAGAAGTCGGTGACCTTTGTTTGATTGATTTAGTTTTTTTGTCACCGACTTCTGAAGCTAAAGTTATTTTTCACTTTTTTGTGTGAAGTCGGTTATATTTTTTGCAAAAAAGTTTTTATTTTTCACTTTTTAGTGGTTCACATGTGCTTACCCTTTCACAGCGTATCGGTGTGACTTTTTGTTATGAACTGGTGTAAACAATAGACAGACGTGAGTCTTCAGCGATCCCAGTACATTTGCTATCATTTATTATGGAGTTCAGTTAGTTGCCTATCTTCCGAAGTCACCAGATCTTTATCAAATCGAAATGGGATCACTCCGAGAAAGTACTCTGCCTAAAACTACCCAAACCGCTTCTGGTGTGCCTATAAAGTTAAGGAGTTACCTCTATTTCTCCGGGATCTCATTGAATGGAACTTTACACGTCTAACTGTCGAAATCTGGGTGTATTGTATACTTCTGCGTACTCCCTCAGAGCATACAGGTGTGATGTTACGTCATGATGTTGTATAAACAATAAACAACCAAGCGATTGCAGCAATTACTGCAGCTTTGCCGTGTATTTTTGAAGAGTTCCATTTATATCTCCGAAGATCAGGGTAAGAACTTAGCCAAATTGACACGGAACCACACGGAAAGCACCAGCTTTCAAATAAAAGAAGAATCATCAAAATCAGTTCACCCAGTCGAAAGTTCTGAGGTAACAAACATTGTCGAAATCTGGGTATATTGTACACATCTGCGTACCCCCTCAGAGCATACAGGCGTGATGTTACGTCATGATGTAGTATAAACAATGAACCTACAAGCGGATGCAGCAATCACTGCAGCTTTGCCGTGTATTTTTGAAGAGTTCCATTTATATCTCCGAAGATCAGCATCAGATCTTCAACAAATTGAAATGGGACCCAACGGGAAGCACCAGCTTTCAAATAAAAAAAAAATCATCAAAATCGGTTCACCCAGTCGAAAGTTCTGAGGTAACAAACACAAAAAAAAAAAAAAAACAGACGAATTGAGAACCTCCTCTTTTTAGAAGTCGGTTGAAAAGCAAATGCTGCGTGTGTCTTAATATCAAAATCTTCACATTGTGCTCAACTAAATTTTGGAACTATTCCAAATGCAGGATATTCAAATACATTAGCTAACTTGCTAGCCAACATGCTTAGTTTAGCCTCTGATAATATTCTCAAGACATGTGTTATATTCGCTTTGTATTGAATCATTGGAGTGTACAAAGTTATTCCTAACATCAATCATTACTGCCCCGTTGGTGATCACAAGAAAGACTGTGGAGCATGAAGTCCTGGGTTCGACCCACATGCTGGGCAAACTGCTAATGAGTTTTTAAGAATTTCTCGATAGGAGTCCAGAGTTTGCATGTGTGACCAGTTAGAGGCAAAATGCTCACTCCCTACAATATGAGACTTGAACAAACTGGAGAAATGTACCTTATTGTACAATTAGGTACACCCCTGCCTAATCCCTCGCGGTTTACAGGCGTAATGTTATGTTACTTGATTAATACTCGCTTTGCATAATCATTGGAGTGTACAACGTTATTGGTAACATTAATCAGTCGTGTTTCGCAAGCCGTTCCCACATTAATGTCAATGCATGACCGCTCAGTAATGTCTACTGTAATTGGATCAGATGCTTTGATTTATTTTCCTTTATAATTGACGCTTAAAGTATTGTGAAGCATTTATAATGAGCTGAAAAGAGTTGTTAAGATTTTGTATAAGTACGTTTCTATTAAATTATTCATATTGTGACATTTAAATGTGAATAGCTCTAAGTGTCTACATCCAAACTGGCATAAAGTTTTGTACTTCGAACATGGGGCCCATTTTCTATGAGAATCGTTAGACCAAGAGCTAGAAAGTGTCCTAGAGAGAATTAAACCTTTCGAGATAAGTACTATTTTGTTTGTACAGATATAAAGTTGTTATTTATTCATATACACATAAAGTACCTCTTTAAACATAGTCACTAACTCACGACTCACTATTATTGTGTACCTAAGTGAAGATCTAAGCTGTAGAACTTTCAACATGTAAGTAGTGCTGAACGAACTTATATGTGATGGACTGAGACAAACTGAGAAAAACTCAATATAGTTGAAACATAAATACACTACAGTACCTAATAATTCCATGCTTGGGATATACTCATGGCATACAGGTTGGCTATATGTAGCATTTGAAAATCGAATAGAACGTTCGAACAATATGCAACGTCGAGGAAAACAATATGGCGTCGCCGCGTATCTTGCAAGAATGCACGTCATTGAAATTGTGGTGGGCTATATTCCCTATTACCCTGGGATTTTTACAATTGCATGTATCAGCTTCTTCGTACAAGGACTTCCCTTCGATTTATGACTGACTTTTAGTTTAAAGCCATAGCTTTAAGGAAAGTATGTGCAAGTGCATACATTAACAACGAACGATTCTGCTACTGTATCACAACCTGCAATAGCAGTATTATTTTAGAATTGTTTCTTGTTTAAAAATAAATAAATTTATAAAAATTAAGCTGGTAGAACCCTTGATTCTACATTAATCTGTGTATTGCATTTTACGAATACATACAAAACACACAGTAAAAAACAAACAAACTCACACAGTCAAACAAACTAGTGCCCCTGGAAACTGTTCCAGGGGCAATAGTTTGTTTGACGACTCAACTTAGTACTTAGGCTGTGGTGCGGCTAACGACAACGGTGTTGGGGAGTTTAATTTCATTAGACTGTGGGTTTAGGATCAGTTTGAACGTTAAGGTCTCGTTTAGGTTAATAGGGCTAAGTAATAAGTATGGAAGGTAGACCACCTTCTGGTATCAACAACAATGGTTCGTACGGTAGAGAGACCATCTGCAATTAAAAGTTAAGCTTTTTGAATTTTAAAATGGACACTAGCTGGCTTAGACAAAGTGATCCAGCGATTACGGTGATGGAAACGTCAAGAATTTATTGGATTGATTAATAATGATTCTCTTGCCCTTATCTCAATTCCTTTGGGCGCAGCATGACTTTTTCTTCCATACTTCTCAATTAATAATGATTCTCTTGCCCTTATCTCAATTAATAATGATTCTCTTGCCCTTATCTCAATCAATAATGATTCTCTTGCCCTTATCTCAATTCCTTTGGGCGCAGCATGTCTTTTTCTTCCATACTTCTCAATTAATCATGATTCTCTTGCCCTTATCTCAATTCCTTTGGGCGCAGCATGTCTTTTTCTTCCATACTTCTCAATTAATAATGATTCTCTTGCCCTTATCTCAATTAATAATAATTCTCTTGCCCTTATCTCAATTCCTTTGGGCGCAACATGTCTTTTTCTTCCATACTTCTCTATTAATGATTCTCTTGCCCTTATCTCAATTCCTTTGGGCGCAGCATGTCTTTTTCTTCCATAATTCTCAATTAATAATGATTCTCTTGCCTTTATCTCAATTCCTTTGGGCGCAGCATGTCTTATTCTTCCATACTTCTCTATTAAGTACTCGTCATTTCATCAGACATCCTTTCCTGCAATATTATCATTAACACAGCCCATCCATCGATTACTTGGTCTTCCTCTACTCTTATACCCCTACAAAAACATACTTATACCCTACAAAAACATACTTAAAACTTTCCTAACGACACATTCCTCATACATGAATGCTACCGTTAATCGCATATCAATCCTGTTAAATGACGCTGAGAAATACGAAACGCTTTAAAAGCGATTGCTACTTGGGTAGGGCCTCAACCTTAGCTTTACTTCTTTCCAAGGTCTATATTAATTATCATCCATTTATTTATGATTTATTCATTAACACTTAAGGAATCACGAAAATACTTTAAGACGATAGAAGCTTTTATTTCATCCAAAATCTTGAAAACAATTTCAAGTGACATAAACTAAAGACATGTTCTTTAATCTCCTCGCAAACGGAAATTAAAAGCGATAAAATTTCCAAGAAGAAAATGCGTGTTATTTTCAGCAAGAATTTAATAAACAAGACCGACATTTATTATTCAACAATAAAGGGCCTTTTGCAGATAGCGTTGGACACGCCTGTGAAAGACTTTGGAGTACGGCTTTTAACGTGAGAGTACTGAAGGGACAGAGGGTGTCAGAAAGGCTAATGGTTCTTTGTTTATGGATGTAAGGTTGCTAAGCTGTTGAGTGGTCTATACACAGATATAGATTTACCGGGATAACGCAAGTTTCACGATCCATATGAGAAGGAAGCGTGTCATTTTTTGGCTATCCACAATGACTTCATAAGCACTATTTAGTAACTATACAAATAAGATACTATAGAAAATGTAGCAGGATTACTTGAATTATAAGTTCGTTTGTTGAAATTCTCGCCTAAGATTATCTATGTCGATCGACTTATAGTTACTTTTATGTCGCATAATTCCTGCTTTGTGGACATCCCTAGGAGCTCTTGCGTTATCTAGGTAAACTATATATGTGGGTGTACAAACATATATGTTTGGCATATACACACAATACAGTTAAAACGTAAGTAGTAAAATATAGATATACTTAGGCCATAGAAATGTAAAAACAGGAGAAGTGGCAAGGGGCGGGCGTGTCGGTGTCCAAGCGACTGGCACAAGACGCCTCGAGCAAGGGCCTCTTGTGCCAGTCATAAGCAAATGGTTATACTATTTTGCAATAAATACAATATTATCGAACACACAATATTATTACAATATTATAATATTAATATTTATGGCGACCCGAATGGCGCAGCGGTATTGAGGCTGCCTTACGTTCTTAGGGTCCCGGGTTCGATTCCCGGTAGGAGCAAATGTTCGTGTGATGAGCATGGACATTTGTTTCCGAGTCATGGATGTTTATATGTATAATAAGTATGTATTTACAAACAAAAAGTATATATGTAGTATATCAACTGTCTGGTGACCACGACACAAGCCTTGCTTAGTGTGGCACTAGACGGCGCTGTGTGTAATGTCCAGCAATATTTATATTTATTTATTTAATATTATATTATATTATTGCTCCTCAACCACTACCTAAGTTTGTCGCTAAGTGACTGGACAAACAATGTAAAAATCACCAAACGATAGTTCAATAAGCGGACGCATCGCGTAGTGCCGCCGCTGTTTCTTACGACGAATTAGTGATGTGCTTGTGTACCGATGGTTTTGGGTGGGTAAACTGTACGGTGCAAGGTAAATGCACGATGTGTTTGATGGCATAAGGTTTATAATTGATTGTGTAGTACGTTCTGTTTTAAGAAATGTGGGTGTGTGCGCGACTGCGTGTCTAGATCTATTGCTTTACTGAACTGCATGTGTAGTAGTTGCCGTGTCGTAGGGATAAAGTGGAGACACAGGGTTCCGATTCATTTTCTTCTAACGGGCATATCTCCTTCTTTATTATATCTATGGTATAGGCACACCTACGCATAACACTTTGGGGAAAACAGGTGTGAGAGATTTGTTTGTACTTACCTGACAGAATTTGTAAAAATAGAAAGTATTTCAATGAGTATTCACAGGTGTCTTCAAAAAGAGGTGCATGGTATTCAGTAAAAGCTTTTTAATAACATCACGCCTGTATTCCCCGAATGGTCAGTGTTCCTAATAGTACACCCACATTTCGCCAGATATGTTTTAAGTTCCTTATAATAGGGGACGAGCCTTATGCCATCAAACGGACATAAATCCAAACTCCGTGGCTGCTACGGAGAAATTCCCGATGGAAAAACCCAATAACACTTTGTCCGACCTGGGAATCGAACCCAGGAACTTAAGCTCAGAAGTAGCGCTTACAACCACTAGTCCAATGAGGCAGTATTTTTAATTGTCCGTTTAGAACGTTCTTAAAGCTGAGAAAGGTATGTTTTATTATGTTTTCCGTCTCTGAGGTCATCCGGCAAAGTAATGCGCTTGTCTGGGTTCGAACCCACGACTTACTGTTCGTAAGTCGGAGCCGCAACCACTAGACCACCGCCGCTGCTCTTTGAGGCTCTCTGAGGTAGCTAGGAGTAATCCGCTGCAGGAGCCCAGCGCGAGTGGGTATTTGAATAATTATAAGATTGGTTACTCGAAACAGTTGCATTTTTTCAAAGAAAATATCACGAATACTCTCTTTGGCAAAAACTAAGTGGGTGTTTCAAAGGATCCTCACTTTTTATACAAATTGCGTTGGTGTTTGATCTCAAAGAACAGTAGTTACCAATAAAAGAAAGCGTACTTTTACTACTTTAACATTTACAAAGAAAATAATATCCCTGTTATTAATATTTGTTAGAAACACAAATATTGATTGTTGGTAGGAAAAAGATGACACAAATCTCTCTACAAGACATTTATAAGAGAAACATTTAGCGTTGGGCGAAAGAAAACTAGTTGGAAAGCAAACGAGAGATTATTGTATCAAAACTGTTCTTCGGTTTCAAAGGAAACTTCAGGAAAACTTATGATTGAGTTGGATTGTAGCGAATGAAAAATATGTCTGGAACGAAAAGGAGGACACAACTATTTGTTAAAGCTTTAAGTCTTAATTGGTGCGTAGGTGGTATGTTTATGTTTAGCGAATTATTGGAAAGATTGAAATTACTTATGTCCTTTGTTTCGTTCGTTGAAGAATAAGCATGACGGCAGTATCAAAAAATCACAAATCTATTTAGTCCGTCAGTTAGAGTATTGGAAAATAATGGATACGTATTTTTTGTTTTTGTTAATCAATTAATATTGACAGAGATAAAACGCATTGAAACGCGGGACTGGGGGCTCATGACGTCAATACGCTCTAAAATTTATACCTAGGCGTGACGTATTGAGAATTTTAAAAGCGTCGTATCTTCGTTAATTTTGATTTACGTAACTAAAGAAAAATACGGGTCAATTTTTTTTTTGATAATCTATCTGACGGTCTAATTACTTAGATTTTTAGTGTCGCCTACCCTATTGCTATGAAAGCACAAATTAAGACGATGACCTATGAAACTTCTAATATCTAATATAGAGGTAGGAGTAACAGGATGTAAGAGATCCATGCTGCACAACCACCTGCGCCTATCAAGATTAATTGGAAGCAAATGTTAGAGCTGTGCAGATGGCTACATACTGATCTAACACAATTTGAGTTTTATCGACCCAAAAATAAGAAGGTTTCCATTGTAAAGGGAGAATCCAGACCAGACAAAAGTGAGACAACAGTCAACAGATCAGTCAACACTTGAATTTTGCATGTGCGATTCAGGATTTTGCGTGAGGTCCGGTGCGATGCATTGTTCGTATGTTGTTTTGTAGGCATACCTATGTGGGTGCTTTCTAGGCAAGATGTTACATGAAGAGCCAGTACAACTATCAAAATACCTCTGAATACAGCACTATTAATCTTATTAAATCCACAAACACTGAAGATGAGCCAAAATCAACACCATACAACGCCAAAGATGTATTCACAGATAATGGTCAAACACTTAGAGATGAGTTAAACAATGCTCCTATGGCATTCACATCCATCTTAAATTGATGTTCAAATTAGTAATGTTTGAAGTTTCCTTATTGTTCGCGAACGTATAATGAATAATTTGCGTATTATTGGCATCTGCGAGCCTTGACCCAATTGCTTGGAAGCGGATTGTCTTTGTTAGCAGTTTAGTTGAAGCCTTTGGTAATGTTTGGTACATGGTTGTTTAACCTTTTGACCGCCACAGCATAAACGCACGCGCGTGCCCTCCACGCCAAGCCACAATTTCATCTACTATTTTGTCACATATTTGTGTCGTTTAGCGTACAGGGCACGCGCTTGCTTGTCACGTATATGTGACAATAGCGTCCAAAAGGTTAAGGCGACTACATGAGTTAAATAAGCAACTCTATCTGTGGTGGTCCAAACTTCGTTTGAAATCATTATAAAACATATGACATCCGGGTATTTATCGCGAATTTACCTTTAATTTTATCCCGACGTTTCGACCGGATTGCACCAGCCGTGGTCGCGGGGAGACTGAAGTATTGGAGGTACCGCGACAGCAAAGTGAAGGTGTTTTTTCAACTACCCTCACTCATCTTCATAAATGAAGAAATACTGTTAGAATAAAGTTCTAATCAGCTTGCACTACAAAGTGGTTGTTACGTCAGTCACTGCGTACTGTAGTGCGAAATGAGTGGTTTCGTTCGATTTACAAAAAATCTTTGATAAAACACTATCATCATCATCATCTGCCTAGCCTTTTCCCAACAATGTTGAGGTCGGCTTCCAGTCTAACCGGATGCAGCTGAATACCAGTATTTTACACGGAGCGACTGCCTATCTGACCTCCACAACCCAGTTAATATTGGGAAATACGTTTCAGTAGTCTGTCAATAGTCTGATTTTAGGATATTTTGTATACTAAATCTGTTTAAACAAAGAATTGCGAAAAAACCACACCTTTTTGAAATTAGAAGAAAAGACCCTTTTTTATCGGATGGGAAATCATCAAATAACTTAAACAATAACGGAACGGGAGAGAGTGCCAGTCTTTTACTGACTAAAACCCATCCATGTTCTTTCCTTGCCCTTTATGTTCTGGGGCCACGGTATCTCTTTCGAATAGTCTCGCATCCCCGGCAGGCTTCGGACCTACCGGGAGGAAACCCCGCTGCCTCGGCAAACTGCCGCTCAGCGGACAGACCTCTGGCGTGATCTCATGGCGACATGGAGAGAGCGACTGTCGCAACCCCGTGCACGGTGCAGGGCACGCCACAATAGTGGCGATAAGTCCCCTCTTTGAGGAGTAGCACGAGAGACGCCACGGCGTCCTCACGTATGTTTTAAAAGGTCATGTTCTGCTTTCCAAGTTTTAAAACTTTTGCGAGATGGGAAGAGCTCGTGCCAACTTTGCTTTATAATTCAAGCTTGCTAAGTTAATTTTCTTGTTGTGAAGATCTACTTACTCTGACATGCGGTTTCAAAATGTCTGAAGTTTTTTTTTTGTATCTTTGTGTGTACTCGAAAGCTGCCGTTTGAAATGTCCTACTATTTTAAACTCATTCTTATAATAATATCGTGTAGGTTCTTAACGCTGTAGTAGAAGGCAATTTGATCCTTATAGTATTACTTCGTAAAACTCTCCCTGGACCCATTTACCTTTACGATATTACGTAGACTTTGACTTGCGACAGCCCACAGGCAAAGTTCAAAGTTTTATAACTTCTTTTATAACTCCTTGTATCTATAAAAGAGTTGGAAAGTTCTACCTGTCGCCATCTTTTGGCAATTTCCCCGATAGAATTCTTCCCTGATTCGACAAATTAAATAAAATGGCTCCAGTGACTTGGCGATATTGCCAATAGATACTTGTAAGTAAATGTTAGTGGAGCCTTGAACTATTGCAGACATCAATCCTTTAGCCAGACAGGTATAGCACTTCTGTTGATGAGTTTAAGTTACATGGAAAGGAATGTAATGTTTTAAAAATAGACTAGCGACGTTAGGACGTCAACATACTAGACATGGTGTATCAGATGGACAGAGGACCTTTAAAACATGGCTAGGACAAATAAACGCAGATTGGGAGAGGCCTATGTCCAGCAGAGGACTGTGTTAACACTGCATGGTTGTAGACCTTTCACCACGAATTGTTTGATATTCAAAATAAGTAGCGTAACTCGGTAGGTTTATTTTAGCAATGTCACACACATTTTCATCATAATTTTCAAATTCTTTAACAAGAGTTTCCTTATCCGTACAAAATGATATTGCAAGTAAGTAATAAATGCAATGTGTTAATGCATTCTTGAAAGTACAAAGTTATGGCAGGAAAAGCTGGCTCTTTATTAAACATTTTGTTCCAGAATGTCAACGAAAATATAACGGAAACAACATGCAGTGCGCGGAAGTTTTATCGTCATAAGAATATTGTAGCTGAGTAAAACAAGTCCATATTAATTTCTGTAGTTAAAATAGAAACGGTTTAAGAGAAATACAAAAGCGAGAAGAATATGATGAAGTAGAGATTACGATTGCGGCAGTCACAGTATCTGCTATAAATAACTAAAAGTAATTCTAGTTGACATTGTCCCTCTTGATGCAAACTATAGATTTACAACACATACTCTAGCATGAATGTATCTGAAAGCGGTATATTTACGGGTATTCAATTTCAACACCTTTCAATTAAGTGCAAAAACGAAGCTTCCTTTAAGTTTTCCAAAACTTTAGCAGCTTCTAAAACTTTTTAAAACATTAGCAGTTTGTTCAATATCTTTAATAACGATAGACACTTTCTGTTCATCGAAAAACTTGACCTAATAGTTATCTAAGGGCTCGACGCTCCCAGAGTGGGAGAAGTCATTTGATGATTTCCCATCCTAAAAAAAAAAAGGGCTCGACGCTGATCAAAGACTAAGGGCCTACGATGATGACTATGTTATAACTGAAGAGGTTGGGTGGAAGCATGCGAACCTTGACCTTTGGGTGAAATTCAATTATGAAGAGAATGAAGTACCCTTCATCGGTTCAGCTGATTGAAGAGGCTTAGGAAGAGCTTAGCCAAGTAATATTATGAAAGAAGATTTTCTGTAGAGGTATTTTACCTTAGCTAGCGTTTTTCAAAAATTTTATAGTGTCTACTAGAATTTTTGTACACGATGCTTTAAAGGATATAAAACATAGAATTTAAAATGTATAGTGGCTTCATTATGAACTTCAACTCTGAATACGAGAGGAATTTAATTACTTGTCCTAGTTGAACAGGAGCTCCCAGAGGCAAGAATGCTTCGATAAATTTCCGTGGATACTTAATCGGTTTGGTTCAAAACACCTATTTTTAATGATTGGCTTACCGTGGATGGTGAGCAGCGCCGTCACCCAGAACCAGTGCATCCACCAGTGTAATGTCATGACGACAGTTTGATAAGATCCTCTGACTGTTCCGACCTGCAACAAAGACAACAGCAATATTAATATTTTATTCAAATAATGAGTAGGATTACTTCTAAGTACTAATAGAATTTCGGCTCGAAAGACCAAAAATATTATTCTCGCAGTTACTGAAAAAATGGTCGCTAAGTATTCTTATAGATTATTTATTCATAACAGTAAACAACCAAATAAGGTCACTTTACATTTCCAAAATAGTAGTCATCATCATGCTTCTACCTTCATCATTAGCATTTCAAGAATCTCATTTCCCTAAAATAACGAAAATCACGTTTTCGTTCCTCCAATAACCGAAATATGCATTTTAAACCAATTTAAAAATACATCAACGACACACGTTGCGCAGATAACCGCCCAAAAAAAAAGAATACAAAATTCGTATTAATTTCACATTTGGTATTTGCAACTGAAACCGTAAATGGATTTCAGTGAAGCGTTCGCTGAACAGACTGTACATACAAAATGTATAAATGTAGGTATGGTAAGTATATGCGGATGGCGGCTATAACAAAGGGTATTAACCATCCGGCCACATCCCCACGTTCCCGCGAATTCTGGCTCATTAATGAAAACAATGTGTTAAGTTGTGAGCGGTTCAGTTTTAGGACGTTTAAGTCTTCTGTGGAACAATGAATTTATTCAAGGTTTTGGGAAAACTAGAATTAAATGAAGAAGTAACATTAAGGTTATAATGTCTCCACAGTTGGGCCAAAGGCCACCTTTCCGATGTAATGCTTAATGCTGTAATGATTAGTGGCGGTCCTTAGAATGTTTGGTTCTAGAACACACCAAATTTTTACTTTATCTTTTGAAGAGCAGTGGCGATAAAATTACGTGCCTGCCTGCACTCGAATCGAACCACGACACGCCAACTCGTAAAGAACAGAGACAAGTGGTAGCCCAGTGGAACAGTTTCCACTGGGCTATGACAGTGCTATAAAGAAAATGTAATGCAGGACAATCTACTGTTGTTTTGAGTAAAAACGCAAAATTGCACCAAACAAATAGCGAATAAAACAATCATTTTGACGGTTTCAAACAAACAACATTCATAGTTTCACCAGTTTTTGCAATAATTGTACAAGTCAAGTCATTATCTTAGCAAAGATTACAAATTGCTTCATGTTCAACAAAAAACGTCTCCTTAATCTAGTGATTTTATTGCAACCTTGAGACGAACAAAAAGATCATTACGAAGCAAGAACGGATTTAGCTACTGTTTTGAAACTACGCGAACGCTGGGTACAGATTGGTGGAACGTAACATGAAATGTAAATAAAAATGGGGGTTCCACAAGGCTCAATATTGGGTCCTTTCCTCTTTCTAGTATATATAAATGATCTACCCTACTTAATGAAAAACCAACCTCAAAATATGGTGTTATTTGCTGATGACACTTCCTTAATTTTTAAGATAAACAGACGGGCACAAAATTTAGATGACGTGAATAATGCCCTACTTCAGGTCCAAAATTGGTTCACAGCAACCAATTTGGTATTAAATGAAAAAAAAAACCAAATGCATAAGATTTGCTTTACCGAATGTTAAGGGTAGTGATTGTGATATATTATTGAATAATGAGAAACTTGAATTCGTAGATAAAACGGTTTTCCTGGGGCTTACGCTTGATTCAAGGCTACAATGGGGTTCTCATTTAACATCTCTTGCGGGGCGGCTAAGTTCAGCAGCATATGCCATTAGATAAATCCGTCAATTTACTGAGGTAGATACCGCTAGACTGGTCTATTTTAGTTACTTCCATAGTATAATGTCTTACGGTATTTTGCTATGGGGACGGGCTGCAGATATTGAGTCTATATTTATTCTGCAGAAAAGAGCCATCAGAGCTATATATAATCTTCGTAGGCGCGATTCTCTAAGGGAACTATTTAAGGATATTGGCATTATGACGGTACATTGTCAATACATTTACGAAAACATAATGTACGTTAGAAAAAATTTGCATCTTTTTGGTAAAAGAGGTGACAGACATAATTACAGTACTAGAAATAGGGACCAATTAGTTCAGCCAGGCTTTAGACTCGCTAAAGTAGACTCATCTTTCATGGAGTACTGTTTGAGATGCTATAATAAAATTCCACAAAGTATTCTTGAACTGAATGAGACGAAATTTAAAACATGCATTAAACGCACACTATGTAAAAAAGCATATTACAAGTTGAGCGATTATATCGCTGATAAAAATGCTTGGCTTAATGCTGGTCCTGCTCCACATGGACAGGGGCGCAAAAATTGATAGCATTAAATGATATAGTTGGAGCTGCTGAAGATTGTACTTAACTATCTTTGCATTGTATAGATTCAATGTTAGTATTGTATAATCGCATAGCCCATATTGTGTGAGTACTATGTACTAGTAAGCTATCATTCACTGGAAACCTACGGCAGTTCTTGACTTGAATGTGCCCTGGCGGTTGAGAGTATGTCATGCTCACTCAAATGTCTCGCTGATGGTGGCGCGTGTGTCGGACCATTTAGTTCCCTTCAAAATGGTTGAGCTGAATGGTGCTGATCCATGCGTCATGGGCGTGAACGGGCGCTGTCAGTTGTGACTGGTCATCTCTTAGTCGCCATGGTTTATTTGAATTAATTATTTTGTTTTTGAGTTGTATTTTGTTTTGGTTTTGCTATGGACACTTTTAACGTGCACATCTTGCTACATTGTTCTCACATAATATACCATCTCAACATGAATGATGTAACCAAGATTTTGTAACAATTTTTTGATTTAAAAGAGTGTCCATGGAGTTTCTTGCCCGTTCTTCTCCATAGAGATCTACGCTAGGGAATGGGCAACTACAGTACTTTCACAGTTTTTATGTCTTGTGACTGGGACTGTAGCTACATTAAATGTTCATTTTTGTTTCGACAATTCAAAAGTGCCTGTAACTGGCCTACTTGAAATAAATGCTTTGATTTTGATTTTGATTTTGAAACAAACAGGCTGAATCAGCCCAGCATTCCCACTGCTGCAGGACACAGGCTTCCTCTCTGTTGCCTGTCACACTATTCCCAAACCATTGCAACTCCTGAAAGCTAGAATCAACAGTGGCGACCACCAGAAAAGCGCCGACACAATGAAGCTCGACGAAGTACCATAGAATCAATTCAACTGGCTTGGATACCACAACGAAATTAATAAGAAAATATTAGCGGAGGACTAGGAAAAATATAATTTCCACTTCCCTCCATGTCAACAAGATACAGCCTCCCTGTTATAGGGAACCGGCAATACTCGGGTGTTGGTAGATGCCAAATATATCTCGAAGTTTTGGTTCTAGGACAAGCCGGTTACCTCACGTTTTCCTTCGCTGTTTTATGAGTTGTTGTGTTACATTTTAAGTTCCACTGCATAAGCCAACTTCGCTGTGTTACATTTCATGTGCGGTTTCATCAACCTATACCTGGCAGAATGTATGATACCCCGCCGCTTGTACCCGTAACTTACAGAAAGGGATTTGCACAGAACTGAGCAATTCATATTACCTGAGTTTCTGCTCGTAAATTTTCGTTCATTAGAGAGAGAGATACGGCATTGCCACGGCAACTTTCTAGGGATTTAATTAAAATTTTAACAAAGTTATTATTTGGTAGAACTTTTTATGAAATGGATTTAATCCTTTTGTGGAAGTTGGAAAGCTGCGTAACTGTATACGTTTTCCGCCTTCGTATTTTTATGAAATTAATTCTCTCTTTTCTCGGCGGAATGTTACAATAATTGTAACTTTCCGACTTTAAATTTCCCTCTACTCTGCTTATTGAGCTTTCGTCGTTTTTTCATTTCTTTTTAATGGAACTTTTTTTGCTAGATTCACTCTTCATAAAACAACATTTTTAACTATTTAATAATACACTAAAAACTTCACCATATCAACAATTTACGCTTACCTCCATCATGCACATATCGTGACAAATGATCGTTAGCACAGCATATTGCCAGAGCTATAGCAAGCTTCGTTACCCCCCATTTGCAGCAACAGCTCGTGAATACTCCCTCTGAAGGTAATTTGAGGGAAGACGGCGGAAAATTACAGTCTTTAGAGTCGGTAGGTGATGGTAGTGTTGTGCACTTCGACGCTTCAGTACAAACAAAGATTTGTTTGTTAAAGGGCTGGTGCGGTGACCTTCGGTACGAGGATTTTTTAATGATGGAATCTTTATAAAATGACTGAAGTCAAAAATTGTAAAGGTCCGTAATCAAGGACAGCAACAGGGCAAGTCCCGATTTGCGGAAAAAATAACGCTGTCCTTCGATAAGGATAAAAGATTTTGCTTAGTTTTTTCTATGATCATTAGAACCTTATACTTACATCTGATTCTGTACCTCCGGGAAAGATGTTTTACGTTTTTAGTAATTGCAATAAGGAATGTTCAGCCAAGACTCGTATTATGTACTGTTGAAATGAGAAAAGTCAGGCAAAAGTGTTTTTTTGACATTTGCAATGTGCGTGTACTACCCGCCTTTGTACGAAGATTAAGTTTGTTAGAGGAAAGGCAGGGGTGACCTTTGGTACGGGGAAAATGTTTCGTCGCTTATTTTTCCTTCCGTTTTGTACGTTGAGCAGTATTATATCCACGTATGTGCTAGTAGGTACGTAATGTGTGGTTTAGACAGGGTGTAAACCACCTCATCACAAAGCCGTTAACCAAGCATTCTGTACATCAAACTAAGTAACTTTACGCAAAAAAATATTGCTGGGAAACAACATTTTTGAGGTTATAAATCATGTTTTGATAAAGAACTCAATGTAACGCACTTAAAACATTGTGCTGGATGGGTTGAATAGTACGGGGGTTGTGGAGGTGTTAAAACTTAAAATCTTACAAAAAAAAACTTTCCAGGTATCGTGTAGAACAAAAAAATTATCACAATGATGAGGAGAACAAGTGCCTTTCGGCTTCGTTAAGAGGTGTTTTACACCCTTTAAATGTAAGAATGATGTCATCATCATAATCTACTTAAGTACTTTTCCAACTACAATACTCAATACTTTATTGCATTCTACATGTATTCTTAGGTGGTATATTGGAACTGGCTCCCAGTTTGATCGAATGTAGCTGAATACCAGCATTTCACAAGAAGTGACTGCCTATCTGTCTTCTACAACTAATTAAATGGGTAACACGGTAACCCTTGTTACCCGCAAGATTCGTAGTCAGCCTTTCGAGCTACTGAGCAAGAATACAACAAGTAAATTGTTTGCGTCGACTACCTATGACTACTTCTCAGGAAGTTGACTCATATTTGGGGGCCCAGAAAATTTGTTCGGAACATAATGAAGACAGCAATTTTCTTATGTACTGTACCATCAACATTTTGTTGGTTCCTGAGCAACCATAAAAATGTTCAGCGATAAATAAAAAGCCATCGTACTTTTGACACACTTTCCAACAGCGAAAAACAAAGTCTTAACTTTTAAAACGGCTAACGACAGTTTTTTGTTCCAATGAAGTTTTTTTTCCGTAGTGAAAAGTTGTGAGGGAACTGCTATCGACTGGGGAGGCGTTATGTAAAGAACAGTTTTACGAAATTAAATATACAAGAGATATGAGGGCAATATGGCGAAAATGTGTGATGATAACATCATTATTAAGTCGAAGGACTTTGGACTCGTTAGCAAAGGCAGGAGGGAGGCCTAGACCTCCCGAAAAAAGCACCCAATATACCGGTCTTGTGCTATACGAATTAATATAGATGTAAAAAAAAAATTACGTGGCAAAACATCTATTTAAGTCAGAAGCTGATCCATACTGCGTTATTTTGTAAAGGTTATTAAAAAGAGATTATCTAGCTAAGATTGCTAGAGCATCCACAATTTTCCCCAGATAACTTTTACGACATTCCCAAAAAGATAAGCCTCTGATTTACTATGTCGTTATCATCTATAACCTTTTCTTTAATGGGATTAACTTCTTGGCAATCCAACGCCCAATTTAGACTAGACGTAAGAAATGCCTACAAAAGTTTTATTACATCAAAGATCTTTCAGAAGACCTGGACACCAAGATTCAAAATATATTTAGTACCTTTCCATTTTCTTTATAAGTGTACGTTAAGTATCAAAGCGTAGGCAACCTAAGTGCACCAATATAATAGCAAACAAAGGAGAATACGCCTTTATCGCCAGGGAGAATAAAATTATGTTCATCCATGCAAACTGATTTTATACAAACGCTTTTATCGTCAGCATTTAAAAAATATAAAAACAAGACGAGGTAAACGTTTCCTAATCTAAAATATTCTAAAATAAACCCGGAAACAAATTCAGAGGTTACAGTCTCTTTTTAACCCCAGACCATCATCTTGGTCAAGTCATAATAAGAGGGCCATACAGTTTTGCGTCTGAGATGGTCTTTGAGAGGAAATAACTACTACATGATTTGAGTATCCAGTTAGTGTCTAGCACAACTGAGAATCTAAAAAAAACTCAATGACTTGACGAACCAAAGACAAGACAACATATTGTAAATCTCAGATGTACTCATACTCACGCCGCATCGCGTTTGGCTGACTGCAAGTACTTAAATTAAATAAAACGAAAAACAATACACAAGAATGATTACATCTCTGGCCTTTGAAGATTTTAATTAGTTCAATTACACGTAAAACCGCTTTGCAGACCTATTTAAAGATTGGTTGATTTGCGTTTACAAATTAACTAAAAGTTTATAAGAAGTTTAAATAAATAAACACTGCGCAACGTTTTCAGTACAGAGATCATGCAGTAGTTTACTGTTTGAGTCATTGATAAATCAGAACAACAGTTAACTTGATCTTATGTAGTAAGATTATGGATAGAGTTATGGAAGGTGAAAATGGACGTCTTTGCCCAGCAGTAGAACACGATGTAGTAAAATAAAAATTGATGATGGAGAACGGAGTTTCATCGCAAGTAACATCGAATTAGATCAAGATGGAGAAGACGATTCGAAACTGGTGAAAGGGCAAAAGAAGCCGCTAGCCTCGTGGGACAGTTGAAGCTTCTTTTCTCTCACTGGCGAAGACTTAATTTTCGTAAAATAGAAGCGGAAGGTAAAATAATCCGTTCTGTAGGTAGGTAACATACAAAACGATCGCCAGCGGACGCTGACAGTTCTGTAGTAGTTTAATGAGCCACGCCACGAAGTCGTGGCGCAATTACAAACCGTCAATTAATCAATATCACAAAAGGGAATTATTTTACCTTACTGATAGATTGACACTAAAGAACTATCGAATTTGTTCATCAAAATAGTTTTCAAAGCTTAGCACCAACACTGATACATTTAAAAAGGTGGTATCACGAAGACAAGTATCTTTAAAAGCAATCAACGTGCCCCCACGCCGCTCCTTGAATAATAGATAAACATAGAGTGCTGTGCCGTAAGCTTCTTATCGCCCCTCTACACGTGCAGCTGGAGCTAAGCTGTCGCGGTTAGCTCGGTGATACTTTTATTTTGTCCTTGTGGATATTGTATCGGCGAGAAAAACGGGGAAAGGTAAGTTAATAATAGACAACTTACTTTAAGACCAATATGTACCAATACTTATCTATACTATTAATATTATAAAGCAGAAGAGTTTGTTTGTTGGTTTGTTTCGTTGAACGCGCTAATCTCAGGAACTACCAGCTCGAATTGAAAAAATCTTTTTGCGTTGGATAGTCCATTTATCGAGGAAGGCTATAGGCTATATAACATCACGCTATGACCAATACGAGCGGAGCAGCAATAAGAAATGTTGCAAGCGGGAAAAAAGCTTCCGTTGAAGTTCACGCGAACGAAGTCGCGGGCAGAAGCTAGTTACAAATAAATGATTATGATTATGACAACATATCGTCGGCGCGCGTGCAAGATCGCGTAAGTAAGAGCAGTTTGTAAATACCGAGTAGGTATCTGAGTTTTCAGCACAGGAACAAAAAGAGGACCAGGGTTCCATTACCCGGTCGGGCAAAGTGTTGTTGGTGTTTTCCATCAGGAATTTCTCAGTAGCAGTCACGGAGTTTGGATTTGTGCCTGATTGATGGTGATAGGCTCGCCCCGAATTGTGGGTGTACTCCTCTGCCTAACCCTTCCGGGATAGCATGCGTGATGTTGAAAGAAACACAAACACTCTGCCCATTTAAATATAACTCTTACTACACTTATTAGCAACTTTTTTGTGACTTAATCAAATAATTATTACGACTTATGTCACGTTTATTAACTTGAGAGTCACGATTTCATCATAATCTACCTAGCCTTTTCTAACTTAATCATCAATGCGTCATCGCAAAGTTCCTAAGTAGCCGAACGCAGATGAATTAGGTTAAAGCATCCAAATATACATTTGTAAAAAGTAAACAAGAGCGTGTCGGGCCACGCTCACTGTAGGGTTCCGTAGCTTCCCAGACCATTAAAAATACCAACATTTTTCGTCAGCAAAAATAACTTTGTTTTTCATAGTATTTGTATGAAAAACAAAGTTATCATTTGCGTTTTTTTGAAAAAGTGCTATATAACTCAAAAACTATTCAACTCATCAAGTTGAAAATAATTTTCCTAGAAAGTTCATATAAAGGTCTACTTCTGTGATTTTTTTCATATTTTTTAAACTTATGGTTCAAAAGTTAGAGGGGGGGGGACACATTGTTTTTGACTTTCGGAGCGATTATTTCCTAAAATAGTAATATTATCAAAAAATGATTTTAGAAAACCCCTATTCATTTTTAAATACCTATCCAACAATATATCACACGTCAGGGTCAAAATTAAAAAAAAAATCGCTCCCCACTTTACGTCTGGGGGAGGTACCCTAATAAAAATGTTTTTTTAAATTTTTATTTTTGCACTTTGTCGGCATGATTGATATACATATTGGTACCAAATTTCAGCTTTCTGGTGCTAACGGTCACTGAGATTATCCGCGGACAGACAGACAGACAGACATGGCGAAACTATAAGGGTTCCGTTTTTTGCCATTTGGCTACGGAACCCTAAAAAACTGGTTACAGAATTTGTAAATTCCGTAGATAACTGTTGCTCAGGTGTTTGTACTCGTGAGATTTGTCTCTGTAACAACATTCGCACTGCTGAATAAATCTTATTGCATCGTTACAACGAGGTTTACAAAGGCGGAATAATATAATCTTTCTTTGTTCTTTGATAGCGCCTCTCCCAAGCCACGAGACATACGACCGGCGTATTGCGACAGCGACTGCCGAGGAAACAAGTGAATCAAATAGGTTGTAAAGAGCTTGCCGCGAGTCACCACAAAATGCATCTTGGTTCCAGCGAAAGGCCCACGTGTGTTTTTGAAACAAGAGGCATCGCATGTCGTATCGCCCGAGTGCGGGAATGGAGCTTAAAATATAATACCGATACAAAAATCTACAACCAGAATTTAAGGATTATTCACGGCAGTTCGCACGTAACCGGATACCGTCCGTCCGGCAAGTTTTCACGAGAATAAATCCAGCCTTGTGGTACCGTGAACGAATATAAAAGGCTTCTGGAAAATTTACGTGGCGGATTCGGCAAAGGATGAACGTGGATACCCTTTACACGAGGTTGGGTTTAGAGTGGGCACAAATGTGTTGTGTACGGGATTTCGTGGATAAAGGTGCGTTTTTGTGACGTCAGCGTGGGTGGCTGAGTCAGCATGTGTTGTTAATTCTTTTGTGAGACTTTTAACGCGTGTTTGCTCATAATTAATCGTAATTAGAACTGAACCTACCTAATATTCGAAGTGAGCTAATCATTGCGTACCACCGACGCGACGTTAAAATGTAACGATGAAAAGGTCGACGTTTTACGGGTATTTTTTGTGATTTGTCTGTCGAGAGCTTTCTTTCTTTATCGTGTGTTTGTTACTTCGCCTCTGACTTGGCTTTAAGCGGGAAGCGTCAAGGTAGTCAGCGAAATTCAAATTTGCTTACGTTTTTTGCAATTTGCAGGCCAGTGGTAGGTTGTATGAAGCTAAAACATCGTTCGCGACTGTAAAACGTATGTAGTTACTGAATTATAATCATCAAAATCATCAATACATCCCTCTGTGTTCATATAAGTCAAGAAACGACTTTGGCTTTGGAAAAATCTAAAGGAATGAAACAGACAATAATCAACGTCAGGAATATGTGAAGGGTACATAAAATCCCGATTTAAATCAATATGCAGCCCGTGTTGACCATTAAACCATTAATTGTCCTGCTGTGAATGGACACAGCGGCGGCCCTGAGCACAGCAGGTGGCTGTACAAGCTACAGCGCAGTACCACTGCCATTCATTTCCTATTTTATACTATCAATATTTAAATAACATCACGCCTGTAGTACCCAAAGGGGTAAACAGAGGTGTACTCAGCAATTTTTAAGTTCGATGTAATAGGGTGAGAGCCTATTGCCATCGACCGGGCACAAAGGAGATCACCCAGCCTGCATACATTTTCAATATGTTTATACCCATTCACTCTATTTAATTATTGCGTTTATTTTAGTTGGCCGGCAAAAAAAAATTACCCCGATCTGGGTGATCTCAGATATTTTGTAGTTGAATAACTTCTCGGTGGATTGACTTACGACTTAGGTGTATTTATTACGTCATACTCTATTCAAATAATAAGTTTATTTTGGTTGGCCGGCACTTTTAAAATAGCCCAATCTGGGTGATCTCCTTTGGACTCGTGGCTGCTAATGTCAAATTCTTATGACATAACACTATAGTACTTTGCCTGATCTGGAGTCGAACCCTCATGTTCAGCAATCACCCTCGCTACCACAAGACCAACGAGGCAATCATCAACATTTAAATATGACCGCCTATTTATGATGTTTTCATACTCCCCAACGATTTAATTCAGACAAAATTATATGAGCCTACAGTGAATAGGTCGCTTTATTCTTGCTCTTTTAACCATAAACGTCTTCAGAACATTTTCTATTCAAGGCACTTTATATAAGGAATTTTTATAAAACGGTAGTCTTTAGAGCTGAGGTAATTGAAAGTCTAACCTTTTAGTATAATACGAGTACTTGTGCAGTAGACAATGGAGAAATTATCTTAAAAGCTCTTTTGATGTTGCGAAATTAACTGAGGCAGTTACAAACTATTATGTTAATGAAGTTTTCGTGTTTCAACATTTGCCTAGCCTTTTCCCAACAATGTTGGGGTCGGCTTCCAGTCTAACAAGATGCAGCTGAATACCAGTATTTTACATGGTGCGACTGCCTATCTGACCTCCACAACCCAGTTTATACTGGGTAATACGATACCACTTGGTAAGACTGGTTGTCAGACTTTTTGGGCTTTTTTTCGTGTTTATGGATGAAAATTAAACATTTACTAACATGTTAGGTCATGTATAGGTGACTGTCTCGTTGGTCGAGTAGTCGCAAGCATGACTGCACTGTTCTGTGTTCGATTCCCGCGACGAGCAAAGTGATATTGGGTTATTCCATTAGCAATTTCTCAGTAGCAGCCACGGAGGAGATCTGTGCCCGGTTGATGGCAATAGGCACGCTCCCTATTAAATGGGACTTAAACATAACTGTCGAAATGTGGGTGTACCTTTAGATATCACCTGCCTAACCGTTTGTGGATTAAATGTGTGATGTTATACTATTTTATGTATACGTGAATCTGGTGAATGTGATCAATTTGCAGCAAACAAAAGTTCGTTACATTACCTTCACGTCATCATTCCATGAGACAAAGTATAACATAACTGATAGTACCTATAACTACTTGCAATATTACATCAAGGTCAAAAACAGGATCAAGATAACTCGAAAAAAGTAAAGATCAGGACTTAAAAACAATGTCAATGAAACACATATCTTCTCTCTCTCTTCTTCAACCCCAACCTCTCCCCATTTTTGTCGGTTTTGTGTCATGAAACACATACCGGTACTCAAGTTCAGAACTGACAAAGCTTTATGCCGAAAAAAGACACGATCCTTTAATGATGGATGATGGTGATCAACTTCAAAACAATGTCAATGAAACACATCTCTTCTCTCTTTCTTCTTTAACCCCAACTTCTCTCCATTTTTGTCGGTTTTGTGTCATGAAACACATACCGGTACTCAAGTTCAAAACTGACAAAGCTTTCTGCCGAAAAAAGACACGATCCTTTAATGATGGATGATGGTGATCAACTTCAAAACAATGTCAATGAAACACATCTCTTCTCTCTTTCTTCTTTAACCCCAACTTCTCTCCATTTTTGTCGGTTTTGTGTCATGAAACACATACCGGTACTCAAGTTCAAAACTGACAAAGCTTTCTGCCGAAAAAAGACACGATCCTTTAATGATGGATGATGGTGATCAACTTCAAAACAATGTCAATGAAACACATCTCTTCTCTCTTTCTTCTTTAACCCCAACTTCTCTCCATTTTTGTCGGTTTTGTGTCATGAAACACATACCGGTACTCAAGTTCAAAACTGACAAAGCTTTCTGCCGAAAAAAGACACGATCCTTTAATGATGGATGATGGTGATCAACTTCAAAACAATGTCAATGAAACACATCTCTTCTCTCTTTCTTCTTTAACCCCAACTTCTCTCCATTTTTGTCGGTTTTGTGTGATGAAACACATACCGGTACTCAAGTTCAAAACTGACAAAGCTTTCTGCCGAAAAAAGACACGATCCTTTAATGATGGATGATGGTGATCAACTTCAAAACAATGTCAATGAAACACATCTCTTCTCTCTCTCTTCTTCAACCCCAACCTCTCTCCATTTTTGGCGGTTTTGTGTCATGAAACACATACCGGTACTCAAGTTCAGAACTGACAAAGCTTTATGCCGAAAAAAGACACGATCCTTTTACGATGGATGATGGTGATCAACTTCAAAATAATGTCAATGAAACACATCTCTTCTCTCTCTCTCTTCTTTCACCCCAACCTCTCTCTATTTTTGGCGGTTTTGTGTCATGAAACACATACCGGTACTCAAGTTCAGAACTGACAAAGCTTTCTGCCGAAAAAAAAGAACACTTTAATGATGGATGATGATCAACTCTAAAATAAATAGGAACAAAGCGTAAATACCCTCTATTACAATAATGCACACACTGTATACAATAAGACACCAATCGAGTCCACAATTACAGTGCATTTGTCTGAGGGTATAGACCGTGAAGTGATTATCTTTTTGGGTGTACCTACTCTTACGACATGGCTCGATACGCATGACCTAGCTCGACAGATGCCTAACCTAGCAGATAGATGCCAATTGTCTTGACAGAAAAAAAAACAAAGGGGTTGCACTCCGGGAGTGCCGGCAGAAGTGACAACATGAACATTAACGTCGTGCATTTTTGATATTTTGGAATGGTTAGGGAATAATTTCGCACGAATTGCTTTAATTACCAGTATTAAAGTACTATTATTTATGTGGTAAAATACAATATTCGTTTATTGCGCTATCGTACACAAATATGACAATTATACATTAAATTAAAAATTTTACATTTCAGAACTATTACAATTACTTTACATTAAAAAGAAAAATAAAACTAAAATTAAAACGAAAGAGCAGGAGCAGGCATACATTTTCGCCACGCGGTAGAAAGAGCAGGGGATATTACTTCGTTGATATTACTCTCCCTCCGTCTTACGAATTTTCGATAATATTTTTTACCCATCTCAAAAAGTGCACAACGCTAATACAGAAGTTTTCACTTAAAAAAAAAATGCCCCTTTTACTTAGGGGACTTAAACACAACTGGCATACGATAGGTACCCTCGGAGATTACAAGCACGGTGTTATATGTAAACTAGCACTTCACGCGCGAATTACAAGCACGGTGTTATATGTAAACTAGCACTTCACGCGCGAATTACAAGCACGGTGTTATATGTAACTCTAGCACTTCACGCGCGAATTACAAGCACGGTGTTATATGTAAACTAGCACTTCACGCGCGAATTACAAGCACGGTGTTATATGTAAACTAGCACTTCACGCGCGAATTACAAGCACGGTGTTATATGTAAACTAGCACTTCACGCGCGAATTCGACCGCAAAAATTGTGATAGCTCAGCTAATATGCATGATTGTATTGTATTGTTCAACGGGCTGGTGTCCGCAACTCCACGTCAAAGCGTATTTTGGGGAGCAAATGGGCTATAATCCACCACGCGGGCCCAGTGCAGTTTGGTCGATGTCACATTTCTTCGAAATTTTGGTTCTAGGACAATGCCGGTTTCCTCACGATGTTATCCTTCACCGTTTTTGAGAGCAGTGGTGATGAAATAAATTAGACAAAGAAATGCGCCTGCCTGGGTTCGAACCCTCGACTTACTGTTCGTAATTCTTTAAGTGATGGGGCACTTAGTACTTCTTTAAGTGATGGGGCACTTAGACTTAAGGTTGTACTGTATGCAAAAATGTAATAGTGTACTCATTGTTGAAGAGCCAAATAAAATAAATAAATAAATAAATAATTCGGAGCCGCCAACCACTGGGCCACCGCTGCTCTAATATGCATGGTATGAATATAATCTATGGCCTATAGCACCCACAATTAATGTAGCATTTGTCTGTGAAAGATTATTTAGAATTCGATTATTAGTTCCGGAGATTACCCCCTACATACAAGCTTACGTTACAAACAAATTTTATCTCTTTACTTAATATTAGTATAGAAGATAGGAAGTACAATCAAATACAAGATGGTATTGCTAAGGAAGGAACCCTGAGATGGCGGCTAATGGAGATGTATGAAGAAAATCATAAATTGAGTCGACCTAAAAAAATTGGATAAGGGGGACAGAATATAAACAAGATTATGTTGAGCATTGATTTTGCCAAATAGCTGTTTTATATTGATTGATTGTTTTAGTTGTTTGTTCTGTTATTGTTTATATCCCTATCGAAGAAAGAAGCCAACTATCATTTAGCTTTGGCTATAAATGCCATGACCGAACACTGCCTTGCAAAACAGCATAGAACCATACCCAACTATCTACTTATAAAATAACGTATCAACAGCTTTGATATTACCAAATAAGTACCAAATAATGCCCTTCATCGTACTAAATAGTATCCACATGTTACATGTAATTCAAGTTCTGTCTTAGATATCCCATTTTGCTTTAGCCATGCCTCGATACACATGACCTGTTCTAGGAGAGCCGGCCTAAGTAGCTGCCTGTCTAGACGTCAATTATCTAGCAAAAAAGTTACAAATATACTTGTTTGGAGAATGGATTGATTTCAACCTAGAAGGTGCTGTATTTCTCTACGAATTATTCGCTTTTTTGTAAGTTCTCGGTCAATTTAGATCTATTCACTATTCGTCTCATTCAACATCTATACAAATAATCATGAATTTTGGTAAATTGATACATAAGGATAGGACTAAATTGCATCACAGTTAATTGTTTATTTTTGTATCTTACTTCTACTTTGTTGTTGTAATAACTAAATGTTTAAAAAATATGAAGAGTATTTGTAGTGTATTTTGTTAGTAAATATCATTCGTTAGTATTATTATGTGAGTATGTGTGTTTAACCATACCTTAGCTAAGTTAGCAATATAAATATTAAGATCATTTACGCTGAATCTATGTGAAGACACAATAAATCGAGACGTTATCTAGAGCGGATGGCTTTGATTTACCACGACACTCCAGTAACCAAAATTGTACCCTTCAATAGTGTTCGAACCACGTTCTAAATTAATGGTTCCTACTAATATGCTCTAATTCTACTCGAGGCTATAACTTACCAGCAATAATTGCTCGCAGCTTAATCCTACACCGTGCCCGGAATTACAAGCAGTGGGGTGATGTTGTAATTATCATAAATTCCATCTCTAATATTCCCGAATTACTACACCAGACTCTACAATAATGGCAAGCGAATCTCGCACGGGTCGAAGTAACCGAGAGGATTTTCGCACGTAAGAAAACCTTCGTACACAATATTGGGGGTTGGTGCAAAATCGAACCTCGATATCCGTTCTAAATCCTTTTGGCTTAGATCGAACTATGCAAAGACCAGAACATGTTTCTTCAGTCTATAGCTGAACGGAGAATATAATCGGCACGAGCCGATTAAAAGTGGAATATGTGTTGGAATTATTTCGGGTTAGCTTTGCTCTTCAACATATACTGTCGAAACGAAAGAGACGACCTGAAGATATTCACTTTAGGTTATCAAAGCTCGACATGTTTGTTGCCATTGTTTCTCCGTGTGAAGAAACTCCACCACTATACCGTAGACTCATCAAAGGTAAGAGCTACAGAAATAGGCGCACTCCACCAGACCGTGAGGCTAACAAATATAGTGGGAGCGAGGCCCTCAATCTTGTCTATTTCGGGATACTCGTATAATGATATCCTCGGTTTAAAATACGTGACCTTCGGTCTTTCGCATTGCATTTTGCTCAACCAACTACTGCAAATCATTATGCACTGGTGCAAATCAATGCATTCATACATAACCTTGGTTTTGCAACAGTCTCTGTCTCCTCAGTCATGCAACCATCTGAACGTGAACAAAGGAAAGGTATTGCCAACAGAGATTTAGTACATTTTGACAGTCTTTGCAAAACCTATATCTTCATCATCAGCATCACGATCATTGGCAGGTTTGTTTGGAAATAGACAAATTCTAATTTTATTGTTCAACTTTATGTGCAGAAGTGGTATACACGCGGACTTAGAGCTACAAGGCACCTCTACAGGTCGCAATTATGAACCGATTGCTTACAAACTTGGCCAAAAAATCGAAAAGGTCAAAACTTAGGCTAAGTTCGTGAATGGGTGGAATTCGTCCATGGGGGGCAGCGAGGGGCGGTTTTTCTAAAATCAGTTTTTCGGCCATAACTTTTTTCCTATGGAAAATTTTTGAACAGTTTTTCATTTTTATCATTCTGAGTAAGAATACGGACAACTTTAAATTAAAACTTTTTTGATGCAACCCCTAAATTGGGGAGGGGGTTGAAATTTCCAAAATTTTTGCGAAAAAAAGGTCATATCTCCGAAACAGTAAACATTTTGAGCTTTGCAAAATTTTTTTTTTAAAGAAAATTATTTACTCTACAATTGTTACCTTTGAAGTTTAGCGATAAAACTTATAGTTTTCGAAATAAAAAATTATAACTAAAAAATTGAGGGCAAATTCCATGCTAAACTTTTATGAGAGGATTTAAAAAGGGTAAACTTTCCATTACAGGACAACGATTTTGAAATCATATTTTTTTTTGTAGGTTGTACACATAAGTACAACTCTTTATACAAATTTTCAATAGTCGGACGCTCCAGCACCTTCTTCGAAATCTACCTCCTCCTTGTTGTTGAACTGAAAAAAATCAGTTCAACTCGTTCTAGTGAGTTCGTCCAACGGTAAGGGACGTCTTTTGTTTGTCCAAGTAGTTTCTGCGGTTGTCGTCGCGCTATGATAACGCCCGGAGCTTGAAGATGTGCCGAATATAAGTTCACGAAGACAGCGTATTGTTGTGTACCGTCTTTCTTTATACAGGTGGCTTGGAAGCGAAGTATTCTTCAGACCGTCATGTACTTTTGCTGACTTTGTTTAACATGTTTTAGTTAATGAAATAATAGAATCGACACTTGGCTCTGGTATTGTAAAAACATGATGGAGCGGGATAGTACAGATAAAAGCAAGACCGTCAAAGCTGCATTGTTGCGTATCCAAAGGGCTATATGACAAAGTATTAATATGCCTTAAAAAAACTTTATGAAAATTCTGTTGATAGTCGTTGCAGCAATACAGAACTCTTTAATAGCGACTGCTACTTGTCTAGGCTCTCAGACTTTCGCTTTGCTTGCTACATAGTTGATAGTACATACTACAACATGCGGCTGAAAGAATGTTAAGTAAGAATATATTATTATTCCTTGCTTATTTGGTCCTAAGCCCCAACTCCTTCGAGTATTAGGACCTCAATCTAAACCAACTTAAGTTCCACTTATCCAAACGGCGAAAAGGGTCGTCGAAATGAGAAAAGGGATTGCGTCCTAATCCGTAAACCGGCCAGAAAATATATTTACTCCATTACTAAAGTTAGGATTACATCACCGCAATTATAAGAAACATGAGAGTAGATCGATAATCCTCTCAGCTCTTATGTCATTGGCGCGTCCGTCAAATGAGGACGCTCCCGGTGGAGTGCTGTCGTAATTAATCCTGGTATTTTCCATCATTCTAGCTTCTAGTTAAAGGCTGGTAATTAGTTTTGTACGGTCTGCTAAAGCTCTATTTAACTTTGTTAAGTTCTTCTGTAAGTAGGCCCTTTGCGAGACGACTCCTGGAATGCCAATGGACTCAAGCGTATGCTTACGACGCCGACGTCACTTGAATCTCTACTCAAGAGTACCATCGCTCCGTGAGGTGTCTTGTCTACCCAAGAGGTACAGTTCCATTAAACTTAGGTAGATTCGTCTCCTCTGTTATAAGTATTATTATTAATCCCTTCTGCATCGACGTCTAAATTACTTTTGGCGCGCTACTTCTAAATCATCATTCTTATTCATCTATTTCCTACGTTCCAAATCTTCCCGATATATTTCTGAGAACCGTTTATCATCAGGAATTAAAGGCGTGTCAGTAACATGTTAATCCCTATCCGATACGAATTAAATCACATTTTCAACACACATTTGGAACATGTCCAAGAGTCTCGTGGCAACGAACTGCTATGGGATTATATGAAAGCTTTAAGAGCATGAATGTACAGTTGGCCTGCACTCCTTGGAGGACTTTGAGCTGACCGAGTGAAGTACGAAGTTTTCATAGAGTAAGAGGCCTGCTTGAATTGGATGTTTTTTACCACTGATGTCAGTCAACTGCATTAGGATACTAAAAATGCATAAGAAAATACTTTTTGAATTCATGGGCAGTTATTTGGCATAGCAAATAGAAGTTAACATAGATTTTAGGTATGTTTCGTGAATTGGGTTCCAAATAATTTAGTAGATATTTTCAGGTACTGTCTGGAAGTTGAATTGTATTCACCTTTGGGAGTCCCTTATCATTTTGGACCTAAACCTGTCATCGGCGGAGGGTGAGTGTTAGGTGGAACCCCCTGTGTATTTTATGTCTGAACTAGTTGCTGACAGGTGTAGCTGGATCTAGTTGAATAAGATATGAAGGGATGACGTGTCGAGTCTTTTCGTTATCTGTTACCTGACATGCAAGCTTTTTTTGGGATTAAACGTAAAGTTTCTTAAGAAACGTTATCGGCCTTTTAAAATATCTTGCTTGAAAGCAACCTGAATTGGCTAATGGGCTGGTCAGTTCTGGAATGGAGACCAAGAATTGGCAAGCGTAGTGTGGGATGCTCGCTAGCTACGCGGATCTTAAAATGGTGACTGAGACAGACAGCATGCGAAAGCCGGAGTACGGTATTGTGGCGGAACAGACGGTGTTGTGGCACATCTTCGGAGAGACCTATGTATATCCAGCACTGTACTACGATGAGTTTAGTTCATTGATCAGATCATAAGTCTAATTGTTATTGTCTTTGTATTGTTGTTATTTCATCATGCTTTCAAAACGGTGAAGAAAAACATCGTGAAGAAACCGGCATGTCCTAGAAAAATTCAAAGACATGTGACAACTACCTACCAAACCGCACGGGACCCGCGTTATGCCCATTCCCTCTCATAGAGAGGAGGCCTGTGTCCCAGCAGTGGGAACATTAATAGGCTGATGATGATGATGTTAGTCTTTTTAAACCAGGAAACTTCGCAAACAAACAAAGCATTAATCAAGAAGTCTTCAGTACATACCGAGTACGATCGGCCGAGCCCCTTACCGCACGATCATGCAGCTGTATCGGAGATGTTCACACCTATAACAAAGAGAACAGCTCATTAATATGTAAAGTAGACTTTAAGGTCTGCGCGTTGCGTGATGAGAAGGTGGACGTGCTTCACGCGATGTTTTGAGTTGTTTGTTAGGTTTTGTTTTGCGTGACGTCGAATAAAATGTTATGTTGTTTTAATAGCAGTATCTGCCGCTTCATGCTTGATGGTAGAGGTCTTTCCTTCGACAATTACATAATAATATTTAATTACTTAACTCTTAAATCGTAACGTTAGCATGATTCTAAACGATTTTAGAATCGAAAAATCCATAAGTACTTACCTACTTCATTACTACGAGTATTTGCCAATGCCAAAAATAACTTCGCCTGTCTACCTGTCTGTTACATTTAACTCCCTCAACAGCTAAACGGATTTCCATATAGCACACACTACAGGTAGAACATGAGATTAGTTTGGATAAGAACGTTTTTTTATCCCGTTAGTTCGTTCCTGTGGGACAGTTTCTGCCCTCCACCGGGCGAAGCCGTGGGTTAAAAGCTTACGAGTATTATCTACATTAGATAGACAGAATACCTACTATTTATTATATCTATTTTTTTGTGTATGATTAGGTCGCTAGTTTATCTTATCAAGCAATTTTTTGTGCGTCACGTCGTAGTTCTAAATTAACTGCCGTAATTCAACAACATTCGTACAGGATATCCCGAAGGACCTCTTGTACCGTAGTAAACGTACGTAACATGGTACGAATAAATTCTACGTCCTAGCATTCCCTAATGTAAAGTATAACATACATACTATAGGTATGTACTGTTTCGCTGAAGTTAAAACAAGTAACAAACAAACAAAGTAACTTGTGTTTGAATTAAGTAGTAAGTTTGTTTAAAAGGCAAGACGGACAGATGTGCTTGTATGGGCAGCAACGTAAGTTACTAAACATAATTATTATTTAATGAACAAAAACAAAATACGCGTAAGATTTTTTGTGGATCAAAGTAAAGTAAAGCATAATATTATAACTTATGGGAAGCTATACAAAACAGACGTGTTTCTTTCTTCTTTTGTAAAGATTGTGCCAAGCATTTTTATTTACCGACAGTCTTTTTAAGAGGTCAACGACTCGACAACAACCTTGCGTAGGTGTTAAATAAATAACAATGTGTTTACTTTTAATATTAATTTCACGAATAACTTAATCAACGGTTATGTGTACAAAAACGAAGGCTTAACGTAAGTTCGTGACTGCTATCGCTAAGTCGAGGGTGGCAAATCTTTATGATGTACAGAAGACTGCACGTCAAATATCACGCCTTAAATTCTTCGAAGGTTTAGGCATCGTTCACACCAATGCGTATAATCAGCCGCCGACTGTGAGTATCCAGTACAAAATGTATGAAAGATTTATTTCAGCCGCCGACTGGATATATGTTATATGTACCAGTCGGCGGCTGGGTATATGGGGCATTGGTGTGAACGATGCCTTAGAGAGAGGTGTAGACATAGTACACCCGCGTGTCGGCAGTTATGTATGTTTAAGTAACATGGAACAAGGTGCCATTAAACCAGGTACGAATAGATACTTAGTCTGGACGTGGACTAGTACTGATAAAAATCTGATGGGTCATCATGATCATTTGCCTAATCTTTTCCCAAGAATGTTGGAGTCGGTCCTCCGTCTAACCGACTGGATACCAGTATTTTACATGGAGCAATTGCCTATCTGACCTCTACAACCCAGTTAGTATTGGGTAATACGATGTCTTATGTTAGTGTTGAAATAAAAGAAGTTAAACTCCCCAAGAATTCCATTTATTCCCTCAATAATATTTGGCCCGAACTGCATCGAAGCCCAGGACCGCTTGCTCAACGATATCGCTTGCGACCACGACACCAACCAACGAGGCAGTTGAAGCAGTGCTAACAACACCAGAATAATCTGGCCTCCAATTTTACTGAAACTGCGTACTACGCCAGGCCGGCTCAAGGTCAAAGTGTTTCGTAGCGCAGACGCCGACGTGCGATCGACTGTACTTGTAATGAAATGGTGAACGAAACGACCATTAATCATAAATGTTTGACATAATTGAAAGGGCTTTATGGCTTCAAATTATCGTTAAACCTTTATGAGTTGTAAAGTAAGGTAGGTCATGTCCGTGCTATATCTTTTGTTGAGATTAATTGCGATGCTGAGGTCTTATTGATAGCTTTTGGGGCACAAATCACAATAAAAAAAAACATGCGGAGTGGTTTTTGGCGACTGCCGATAGAAATGAAAACTAATTAATCCAAGATAATCTTTATCTTAATTGTCTACGGTTGATTTTGACAAACAGTTCTATGAAAGCGTTCGGTGACGATGACGCGAATTCCATGATTTCTGTTCACCCAGAAAGTGCTCAACGCGCCTAAAGAAGAAAGTCGGGAATTTTCTTCAAATTTTCGGAATTTTCTCCGATTCTTCGATCTGGTAACCCTATTACTGGTTATTTTTGAGTAACGTCCTGGACGAACGGGCATAACTAAAAGTTTTGCACTAACCTTTAGCAATATTGATAAATTTCAGTCCTCATTCAGTGTTCAAAATATGTGTTACAACCAAAGCGTTTCTAATCCAAGCCACCTATAAATATTTCAACAAAAATACTCGAAGGACTAAAGACAAAATTTCGAAACACTACCAATAAGTACTGTCACTTTTACTAAATATTACAAGTTGGCAAGCCTCGCTTCACATCAGTGAGTGGTAAAATTTTCTCCGATTCATCGATCTAAGCTGCCTATCAATATTTCAACAAAAAAACTCGAAGGACCAGAGACAAAATTACGAAACACTCCACGAATACTTTTACTAAATATCACAAACTGACAAGCCTCGCTTCACACGATTGCTCATCGATGCCCCGTCCTTGATCGAGACGCCTCAATTCAATTATAAATTATATTATTGTTGTAACAGTAACAGACAAAATGAAACAATAAATAATTGGGTTTGGCAACTGCTAACAAAATTAATTGTGGCAGATTTGAAAATCTTGTTGTTACTAAATTATAGATTTCAATTTGAGGTTTTTGATTGACGTTTTGGTGTATTGTCATTGGTTAAGGTTGGTTAGTAGATGCCGGGGTTGCGGGCCTATTCGAAAGAGATACCGCGGCCCCGGAACATAAAGGGCGAGGAAGGAACATGGATGGGTTTTAGTCAGTAAGAGTCTGACACTCCCTCCCGCTCCGCCCAGAGTGGGAGAAGTCATTTGATGATTTCCCATCTTAAAAAAAAAAAAAAACGGTTGGTTAGTAGATTAGGTTACAATTTCACAGACGCGTCAGTACACAAAGCAACCCGAAACTATCCAATTTCCCCAATCAATCATTAACCTAATGCTTTAACTATTAATAATGTTGAAAATCTATTAAAGAAATTTGACAGATTGTAGTAGCTTGTATGTGCTGTGCGTCTATACGAGTGTTGAAAAATATTTGGACATATCGTATAAGTACAGAGAAGAACCAATGCTTACTTGAAGTAAAACAAAACTTAATTCATACTACTCTGCTCACTGACGGTCCGCCTCTTCTCAACCTTATTATTTAGGCCATAAGGATGAAAATAACGGTGAATTCGGTAGTACCTCTAGTTTGATCATCTATCAGCTATGACTGCAGGAACACAGTACCTGGTCTCTGTGAAAAACCACCATGACTTCATGTATTAATACAAAAGACATGCCAGTTTCCTCACCATATTATCAGAGCAGTGGTGATGAAATATTGGAACGAAGTTCCTTATCGCGCGTTGTGAAAGGGGGCCAGACGGAAAAAATTCACAGTCTGTCGCAACTCGGAACAAATTTTTTATCTATGGACTTTACAAGCCAAATAATGGCGGATTTGCTATCACACTCCCTCAGTGAGGTTTCTCTTTCTTGCAATATCCCGTCAAGTGTCAGCCATGTTGTTTGTTGTCAAAACATCATTTCGCGCCGTGTGTTTGAATGTAAATGCGTGTTTGATTGTGGATTTTAATCGTTTTAAGTGTAATTTCACATCAAAATTAGTGAAGGGTCATCAGAAGTGAACTTTGAATTAAAATGCCACCAAAAAGACGGTTTATTACTTGTGAAATATGTGAAAATCGAGCAAGACGTTCGAATAATGTTATAAGGATGTTTATGGCGAGATTTCCTTTAGATGAAGCCCGGTAAGTACTTAAATATGATACTTTGCAGCCTACTTTTAAGCTAAAAAAAAGCAGCAGTTAAAGCAGGCTAGGAACAAGTAAAATTAATAAAATTATCTTATTTAAAATATGTGCTAGTGTTGTACTGCAACTTGTAAACATATCGATAACAACGATATTGTTTATCATTGAAAAAAAATAAATATAATATTGCGTGAAAGATTAGGGGCACAATGTTTTACATATTTAAATTGCGTGCCTACATAAATGAGCAAGGAACGGTTGTGCAATTTTAAATTTAATTTTATTTAAAATTTCAGATGCAAATAGTGGGTCAAGTTTGTGGGCACAGAAGATTTAATATATATGTTCCCGTTGAAAAGTTGCATACATCTATGAGATCTACGCTAGGGAAAGGGCAACTACAGTACTTTCACAGTTTTATGTCTTGTGACTGGGAGTGTTGCTAGATGTAACTTTCATCTTTGTTTCGACACTTCAAAAGTTCCTGTAAGTCCTGTAACTGACCTATTTGAAATAAATGCTTTGATTTTGTTTTTATTTGAAAAACATGTCATCACAAAATAATGATAAAAATTTAGAAAGAATCAGTTTTTATTTTCATTTCATTTGATTGTTTGATTTTCTTTTCGCTGATTATGTTATTTCATTTCGGTAATAAAATTTGAATTAAAGCAGCAAAAACAGTTTTTTATTTTATTGCGGGTCCGCATTTAAGTCCAATCTTGTATTAGTACCAAATATCCCCCTCATCAATATTGGACTCATAAATGCGGATTCAATACCTAAACATTAAACATATTTAGTAGTAGCCTCAGTTTTTACGCTGCATATTTTATCGATATCGATAAAAAGCTATTTGGTAAGCACTATTTGGTTCATTAGGTTGGCACTCCTGCTTAAACGTAAGGATTATATAATCTGTGCACCTGTTGTTTGACATCTTTGTGGTATCTGTTGGTGTTGGATGCCATGTAATGCGTTTCCAATGGAATGTATGGAAGTCCCGTCTCTTAAACGTAGTGATTATATACTCTGTGAAAATTCATACGAAAAGTTGTCACGACACTTTTTGACAAGCTAGTTTTCTTTTTAATATATTGCAGTAACTAGGAGTTGTAGGTTGTATACATTTGATGTTAGACCTTCTTTGTAACCATTTTTTATCAACTTATGCAATGGGGAGGAACGTTAAAAGCTAATTGTAGATGGCGCCACCATAGCTGGTCTCAATCTGACCAATGAGGTTAAGGTATTTTAAAATATGAAATGACATTCCTTGGTTTTTAACCAATGACGATGCTTGGAACCAGCTATGCTAGCGCCATTAGTTCCACAGTGTGCATCCCCATTATAATTATTTATGTATTTTATTTTTCCGCTTGTTGTCGGCTCGAGGACCAAACGCAGACTGAATGTTCAGGCTGGGCTTCCCATCACGATGAAATTATGTTGGCACCGATGAAAAAATTCAGTTTTTTCGTCATGGGTGTCGTTTTCGTGGTTTTAGGGGTCGCTGATACTGAAAATGAGGTCAAAATGATAATCCAAGATGGCGCCGATGAAAAATTTCAGTTTTTTCGTCATGGGTGTCGTTTTCGTGTTTTTTGGGGTCGCTGATAATAAAAAAGAGGTCAAAATAAAAATCAAAGATGGCGCCGACGAAAAATTTCGGTTTTCTCTTCATGGGTGTCGTTTTCGTGGTTTTTGGGGTCGCTGATAATGAAAATGAGGTCAAAATGATAATCCAAGATGGCGCCGATGAAAAATTTCATTTTTTTCGTCATGGGTGTCGTTTTCGTGGTTAAAGGGGTCACTGATAATAAAAAAGAGGTCAAAATGAAAATCAAATATGGCGCCGACGAATAATTCCGGTTTTCTCTTCATGGGTGTCGTTTTCGTGGTTTTTGGGGTCGCTGATGATGAAAATGAGGTCAAAATGAAAATCCAAGATGGAGACGATGAAATATTGAAGTTCCTTACCGCGCGTTGTGAAAGGGGGCTAGACGGAAACATTCTTACGAATGGCGCCGATACATGCGTCATGTTCGTGGACGGGCGCTGTCTGTTGGAGCTGGTCATCTCTTTGAATGAATTCCTTCACTAGTTAATCGAAAGAACTTCGTTCCATCCGGGTGTCCCTTGACACCTCTCAAGTGTTTTATTTGTATATTTTAAATTTGGTAAATTTAGGTCAAGCGAAGTTTTAAAATTGGCATTTTTGCAAAGAACTATGTTAATAGCGTCGAGAAATGTGCTATAGTTAAAATTACGTTTATAACACAAGAGAGAGGTAATATTTTACGCGGCACAAACAAAAAGTGACCATCAAAGTAATATATTTTCGTTGCCCCAGCAACTTTACAAACAAATAGCTATGTTTTTTGACGTCAGAGTGTAGCGAATAACAGACTCATTTATTACTAACTAAAAAATAAATAGGTACTGAAATATAAATAGGGTCGCCCCCTATTACATCGGGCTTAAAACATAACTGGTGAAATGTGGGTGTACTATTAGGTACAACTCTGCCTGACCCTTCGGGTACTACAGGTGTGATGTTATGTAAGTATGTATGAAATATAAAAAAAGAAAAAATATCATATTGGCAAAAAACGGAACCCTTATAGATTCGTCATGTCTGTCTGTCTGCCTGTCTGTCTGTCTGTCTGTCCGTCCGTATGTCACAGCCACTTTTTTTCGAAACTATAACAACTACACTGTTGAAACTTAGAAAGTAGATGTATTCTGTGAACCGAATTAAGATTTTCACACAAAAATAGAAAAAAAAACAATACATTTTTGGGGTTTCCCATACTTTGAACTGAAACTCAATTTTCTCGAAACTCAAAACTCGTACGTGTGGGGTATCTATGAAAAGGTCTTCAAAAATGATAATGAGGTTTCTAATTTCATTTTTTTCTAAACTGAATAGTTGGCGCGAGAGACACTTCCTAAGTGATATAATGTGTGTCTTATTTTAGAAGTTACACCCTGTAACTTCTAAAATAAGAGAATGATAAAACAAAAAAAAAATATGATGTACATTACCATGTAAACTTCCACCGAAAATTGGTTTGAACGAGATCTAGTAAGTAGTTTTTTTTTTATACGTCATAAATCGTAAAATCGTAACTTTTATATCATGTTACTTGCTGCTTCGGAATCCTTCATAGGCCAGTCCGACTCGTACTTGGCCGCTTTTTTGACATAGAAATTGTGTTTAGAATACCTACTTCTTGGTCATAAAATCCCAAAAAATTTTGAACATTAAATAAAAAATCATTTTATAATACATATATTTAGTGAAGGGAAAACAAAATATTAAAATACAAAGTATTTGCCTTTAAATATAATTCTATTTAAATGTTTATCAATTATTCAATCAAATTATTAGCAGGCAACTAAGGTCCATTGATAAAATACTTACATTAAATTACATTTAACAAAAATAATAAACTAATACATATTTTAAACACTATGAACGCAGATGAAACAATAGAAGTATGTAGGGATTGTAGCTATGCCATCCCTGGATACAAAACTGACCAGGCGCCTTCTGCGCCTGGACAGAGATAGCCTGCGTCTGGTAGCGGGGACCATCACTGGACACTGCTCACTGAATAAACACTTCCACACTCTAGGAATCACTGACAGTCGCCTGTGCAGAGCGTGCATGGTGGCGGAGGAGACGGTGGCGCATGTGCTCCTCGAGTGCACAGGCATTACCAAGATTCGCGAGGAGATCCTGGGAACGCCAAGATCACTTGCGGGTGTCCTGAGGAGACCGGGAAGTTTAATCTGCTTCTGGAGGGAGATGGGCTGGTTGGAGTAACTGGCCACCATGGCTCACGCACAATGGTCCACCTTAAGGACTAAGTGCGGAAACCTAGCTAAACCCCATGATAGATAGATAGATAGTAGGGATTGTAGATGGCGTCCTGTAGTTACTACCTCCTCCACGGGAAAAAGCTTGAATTTATGTACATATGTAGTATTTAAACAAGTCCATATTCCATATCGCACACAGCTTTGTCTTCTTAAATAACAACAATGTCGCATTAAAAAAGTACGAGTATACGTCCAGACAAAAAATCAGACAAAACAAAAACGGTTTTAACGACATAACCCAGACCAATCCCTGAGGATTTGCGGTCGATCGACAAACACAATGCCCAATACACACTGAACAACGGATAACTTGTATGTATAATGGCTAGGATATTAACAGTCACAGGAGTTTCAGAAGGTTCACTGAAAATAGGTTGGATAATAACAAATAAAAGTGTTGGATAAGAGACCATGATAGTTAAGCATCGAAATCTTTCACAGCCGCGTAATATTAATTTGACAATCATTTCGTTACTAGCTCATATACAACGTCTAAATCAGAGGGACCAAACAGCCTGCATTCAAATGCACCATGTATCTCTTGTTCTCCAAAATCGAATAAGCAGCATTTCGCTAGTTGTTGCAGTACGACAGAATGTATTCCTTTGTACAACGACCTCGTCTATTTTTCTGTACAGTGACCCAACAAAGAAACACAAGGAGAGTAGTTCAAACACCGTTGTTTGACCACCAGTCGGGCAAAGCAATCCACACACAGGTTTCGGTTCGATCCCTGGGCAACCGACGATTGTTTACTTACAGTATACGTTTACGTTACGAATTCGTTCATTACCCGTGAATACACTCGATTACAGTCCCATGTTGGGAATGCATACTCGTTCGCGCGCGAACTGACATGGAGTTGCGATCGGTTTCGGTGCTAAGGCATTTCGACCTGAAAAACTGGCGGAGGTGTTAAGTCGTCGAGATACTGACTTGGCTATCGCAGGAACAACACTTAGGTTTATGATTCGTAAACTGGAAGAGCTAAAAACTCCATTGGCAGAAAAACTAGCAGGCTCCTTGAGAAAGCGCATCGTTGAGCGTCGGACGATTTTGACAGAGTGCTTGTTGTATATTAGAGATCCAGCTAAATATTAAGCAGATAAAGAAGAGTTTGTGAAATACGAAACTTTTAAATTGCCTCCGAAAACTAAAAGTGTAGTTCAAACTGAAATTAAATCACTTATTGTGAGCGCTTGCATTCGCAACACAGTCTGCCTAATTCACAGACAACTTCAGATCCATCTTGGTCGATCACATCAACATCAGCTGCCACCTCTAATGATATTGCTGAAGACTGTAACGATGATGAACTGCTTCCATCTCTTTCTGAGACAGGCAAGAGTATTTCGTTGCAAGAAGAACTTCAGGAAACATTGACTGCGTTCAAAGAACCTAGAGACAGACAACTAACTACGAATTCGCTGGAGTCATTTATCAAAAAGGAAATGAATT
The DNA here is from genome assembly GCA_950022955.1 of Xestia ashworthii. NCBI lineage: Eukaryota > Metazoa > Arthropoda > Insecta > Lepidoptera > Noctuidae > Xestia > Xestia ashworthii. The sequence goes on from OX465550.1 coordinate 23,563,967, forward strand.
TATACGAGTCCGGGGAGTCAAAAGGCGAACTTTTACAGTTAGCGGATAACTGCCTAAGATCTGTGGTTCCAACTAACGTTGAATCCGAAAGGACTTTCTCAGCGGCTGGTTATCTGGCCAGCAAAATAAGAAGCCGTTTAGCGGACGATTCCTTGGACATTTTGTGCTTCATAAAGAGCTACTTTCAAAATAAATCTTAATAATGGCGTGTGTGATGTGAGAAAAAAATCGTAAAAATAAATGTTCATTTCATAATACCTATAATTCTTATTATTTTTTTCCTAATTTATTCAAATAATGTGATTAACTGCAAGAATAAACACACAAAACCGCCAATCTCGCGAGATCTCGAAATTAACGAGATCTCGCGGTATTGATATTCATCAACTCGCGAGATCTCGCCTGAGCCCCAATCTCGCGAGATTGCATAAGCGCCTTAAGCCGACCCTAAGTTACAAGTGCAGGAAGGTAATGAGAAAATGAAGGTAACGAAAGAAAAAGAATCCTTACAGTTCCATGGGTCCCATGGAACTGTAAGGATTCTTTTTCTTTCGTTGTATCAATGATTTTACCATCATCATTACCTTCCTGCACTTGTAACTTAGGGTGGGCTTAAGGCGCTTAGACGAGCTAAATTAGCAACTCTATTTGTGGTGGTTCAAACTTCGTTTGAAATGCTGTTAGAATAAAGTTCTAATCAGCTTGCACTACAAAGTGGTTGTTCCGTCAGCCACTGCGGGCCAAATAGCGCGAAATGAGTGGTTTCGATCGATTTACAAAAAAACTATTGATTGGATTAAAAAACTAAAACAGTATCATGCTAATATATTGCTTGTAGAATTATTTCCCAAAACATCAGAATGATCGCATGCATATTAGTATGTTTTTTTATTGTTTGAAAGATATTTTTAGAGGTAAGTTCGTGATTTATTTTTATCGAGCCAAATTAATTGTATTATGTTTTCAAAACAGTATCATGCTAGCATACGTCCTGAAGAATATCATATCATTTTTCTGGTCTTGTTTATAGCAGTGAATCATATACTTTTAGTAATTATAAAACTCGTGTTTAGCTCGTGTAATCGCCTTAAGTTAAATGAGCTTCGACTAGAACTCTGCCATTGACGTCTTTCGAATGAAGGATTAGCGGGAGATTGGAAGCAGCCTTAAACTGCAAATTTATAGCACTGTTCTAAGACCAATTGCTAAACCTTATAGCTAGATTAATGCAAAGCTCCTCGATTACTTGGATGGCTACATCTATATCTCTTTCCTCATCAATAGTTTGATCCATTTTCTGTGACTGTAATCAAGGCGGATAATATTCTTGTGCTACTTTTATTTCGCGCTTACATTACACCTTGCACAATCATTTATAGATACTGTGTGATTCACTGATGTGGTCACTGTGATCTCATATTAAAACAAACTCGCGATCTAACATGTCGTAACCATTTAAGGAATTATCCCACTCACAATAAGTACAGTATATCTTATGTATTGCTATCCCAGCTGTTTACTATTTCTGGCAGTCATGAAAAAACTTACCATGGTGTATCTTCACATCCAATTTAGACAGTTCCATGGGGTATTTTCTCCATAGGAACCTACTATGCTTAGAAATGAACCACTAGCCTAATCTTTTAGACTGTCCAATTCCTTGCCTGACTCTGAATAGGCGTATTGAAGGAAATGCTTTAAGTTAAAGTATGTATAGACTTATGTTTCAGAGGTCAAAGGGGACGTTATTCAGTTTGAAACTGAATAGCAACTGTCTATTCAATTATGGGACTAGGTCGTCACAATAAAGCTCACAAATGTGTGTTGCAGTACAATTACGTAATTGCGTAGGCAGTGTGTCTAACTAAAGTAAACATTTGAAGTACAGCGCGCAATTCCCGTACAATATATCAGTATTTGTTCTATGTACATAGAAATCTAGTTACCTACCGGGTTAAGGTCGTGTTCGTTTATTAGGTGCTATATTGTTTTTAGTGGATTATTATTTGTTTAGTTACGAACGGTTGAGTGATGTATGTTACTTGTATGATTTATTGAGGAAATTGTATTCTAATAATGTGAATAGTTAAAGATATTTGGGGTAAATGCTCGAAATTGCTATCGGTTACGAGGACCGTCAATTTTTCATAAAGCCTAGAAGCTTATATGAACTAAATTAACCCACATAAATTAAGGTAATAAATCTCTGAAGCTGTAGAATACGTCCCACTACAACATAATAACTTTTCTTCTATTCGCCATATAACTAGAATGTCTATATTGTATGACTGATTGAAAAAGCAATTCTTAGTTCGTTGCTTTGCTTTTTTTTTTAGAATGACCGGTCGAGGACGCCTTACAAAATAAACACTGACCATATTGGTGAAGTCCTTCAAAAACTTAGGTGTGGACACCGTGGAGAACGTACTTAAATGCGTCACGCAAGTGTGTAGTAAAATTACGACGCGACGGTACAAAAGGTAAGGATTGGTCTACGAAGCATTCAGTTTTTGTACTACTTGAATAATGCGGCCAAATGAGATTTGTATGCAAATAGTTAATTGAATTTGCGAAGATGAAGATATTTCGATGGAATGCCCATTAAAATATTTTCATCTTCGCTAATTCAATTATTCAATTAACTTTAACAACACATAGCTGTTGTCTATGTTATAAAATGTTAAACAATAAAAGTAAATATTACAATTCATTGAAATGAATTCTATTCAATTTTGAAATAATTAGCCGAGTAGTGAAATGTTATAAAATAAACCCAAGTCTTTTCTCATAGAAATACACAACAGAACACCAAGTCCTTACTATCCTCCACCCATACAAAATTTCCCACATCCATACACCAATCAATCAATCAATCAATAGTCTTTATTTGTAAACACAGGTTACAGCAGTGTGCAAGATGGTACATTAAATACATATTAAAGTTTCTCTATGTTTTGCCATTTGGCGTACAAATATGCATCCACCTTTTGCCTACTATGGTTTCGTACAGTTCCTCAAAGAGGTTCCGGAAAAGACGGATGTATTGTGTGAAGAATTATATGAAAGAGAAATTATTTAATGATGCCGTGACGTCTGAGGGGAGAATGGAAGAGCAAAGCGTTTTGCGCCGACCCCATATATAATGGGACAAGGAAGATGCTGATGCTCTCTTGCAGTCCCTTTTACGCAAATGAACACAATGAGTATTAATTACACGGCTGTTTTCAAACTCTTATTAAAGATGATGATATGTTGTAACAAATGACGTAAACCAACACTGGACCGCTCTGCGAAATATCTTCTTAGAGAGTAGTGAGTCACTGGTGTCGATTCTGTTGTGCACAAACTAAACTTAATTTAGGCTATTACTATCTTTTTCTCACTAATAAAACGAGAAAGAGACGGACGTAATTTAGAGCTGTCAAATTTAATTCGAACTAATATTTCCATACAAATGAAGGGTGCACGTAAAAACATGTCGACTAAAAACACGGGGAAGCGCAAGGCATAAACTAGTTTGACATTTCTAACTTAGTACATAGCTATAGCCGTCCTTTTCTCGCACTGCCTTTTAGTAAAAGATAGCAATAGTCTAAATTAAGTTTAGTTTGTGCACAACAGAATCGACACCAGTAACTCTGAGTCACTAGGATTACCTACTCGTGTATCATTTTAGTGTCATATTGCCTAGCGGTTATTTTCAATAACTTACTTGCCGATTTCGGTAGGTTGCTATTTCTGTGTGTTTGACATTTTGCTTACTGACTGGTTAGAAACAAAACGTCATAGAAAAGCTTTCTTTGATATTTCTATGAATCAAGGAAAGCTAGGATATTCTTTGTTTATAGAAACATCGATATCTACAAAAGTAGGAATATTAAAAAATTGTTATACGTAAGTAAGTTATAGAAAATGGCTGAAAGAACATTAGCCCTGGATCGAAAAACTAGAAGTCATGGGGAGAGGCCTTAGCCCGGCAGTGGGATGCTTGCCTAAGAAAGACAGATAAGAGAATGAGGAAGAGGACAGAAAGCTTCTCATTCTCGTATAAAAGAGAGGATTCTCCAACTAGACGGGTTTTGTGTCTGGAGGACAACTGATGCTTGCAGTCGGGTTTGAATAAATCGATTACGATAAATACAACATTGATCCTTAAATATCACGGATAACATTTGCGAGATGAGGATTTTTTGCGTGGCACACTGGTGTTGTTTAGTTGCTGATACAGACAAATAGGTATTGAACTTTCAAACAAGTTGCACGTGCCAAATTGTGGAATACAGAACAAAAGAATCAAAACGTAGATTTGGCTGAGGTTGGAGGAGAAAGTTATAGGTAAAATGCCAGGTTGCGTTTGAATGTAGCTATGTTGCCAAAAACAGTCTTAACGGTGTGTCATAAATTGTCGCATGGCTGACCTTTTTCAAATAAAGAGCTCAAGCGTTTGCCAGACGATATGACAAATATGTATATCTTACAAATGAAATGTTACGCATTATTTTATAACTGAAGTGTTACAAATGTAATTCGCACGGATGACAAATAAACGTCTTACTGTGAGTTTTCAGTAGCGAAACATTCACATAAAAAAAGAACCAATGGTATAAAATATTACAACTAAGAGAAAAGATAGAGAAATAAAGATTTAAACATGTTAGATTGCTTCCCCGGGACGACGACGACGACGACAAACAGTAAAACAGTGTTGGAAGTCATTAACAAAAATGGTCGCGAACTCACGATCCTCAGTACTGAGAATTTGAGTATAAAGATGAAGGAGATATGCTGTCTCCCCGAAAACGACAATATTACTCTTCTCATCAAGATGACCATTATAGTAAGGAACGAAACAAAGGACCTCGTCTAGCCTGCCTTAAGTAAGACAAACGTGGCGAGACAGCCTCGGTATTTGATCAAGAGATTACTTGTGTACATTTAAAGTTAAACTGCCCGGGGCTAGTGGGCGAGAAACTTAATTATTTACTATCCCACGGGAATCCTACGAGCTTTTGTTGCAGGAAAAGAGAAGAATACGAAAAGAAGCCTAATGAGCTAAATGTAGGAGAAGTTACAATTCTGTTTTTAGGAGGTAATTAACTATTTTTTATTCCCCAGACGAGGAAAGCGTAATTGTACATTTTTCTCTGTATCAGTGCGGAGTCTGGATTTGTCAGGTTTGTGATAATGGGCTCCCTGCCTATTACATAAATGTCGCTGGACATTACACACAGCGCCATCTAGTGCCACACTAAGCTAGGCTTGTGTCGTGGACACCAGATAGTTGATATACTATATGTATACTTTTTACATGGGATTTAAAGATTACTTGCGAAATGTGGTTATTCTATATGCACACCACTGCCTAATTCTTGGGATTACAGGCCCAAAATTATGGAGTTACCCAAATGTAAAGGTGTAAGCTTGCATATCTTTCCCGATAAAAATACGAGAACTGACACCAAGATTGTTGGAGGCGCCGCAATAAATCTGAATGAATATGCATCCGGCTTTGAAGCGGATGTTTTGTGAAGCAATTCTTTCGTATCTCTCTCCGTTTACTCGTGCCAGTAACAGTGTAGTAAGGAATGGTGTTTATAAAGCCAATTGGTAATATTAAGAGGCCGACGGAGCATGCGTTTTTCATACAAACGTAATACCAAAATAATATGAAAAATAAACATATTCTTAAGGTAGTGTGTAAATATGTATTTCGATTGTATTATAGAATATCTATGTTCCCAAATAAATATTTTGAAAGGACAATGATATAAAGACTAGATATGAGGAATTTAAAATTTCTATAGAAAATTTATTTTTCTCGTAACTCTTGTATAAATCAGTGTACATTCAAAATATGCATGTAAAACTGTATAACTTTTATTGCAAAGAAAGTTAGTAAAATTTTATACCATCAAGGTATAAAATTCAGTCCAGTACTAGATTATCCTAATTGTTTTACAAAACAGGTAGGTCTACTATCTTCTTTTCATTTTTTATCTCCCAAGGCCCTGAGATGAAGAATACTAATGGCCTTTTTGTCGGCAAAATAGCTTGGTCATGCCTAAATAAACATTAATGTAGTAAGAATAGTGCAATAGTGTGAAAAAAATATTCTGAACTGAGTTAAACCCATTACTTCTTGCAAGAGGCGCGGTCTGACTTTCTGTGCGAGAACTTTTCACATGACTTCCATCGGCTATAAAAATATCTCATCTACCTATGGCCTGTTAACTAAACATCTTAAGACTATGAGTTATATGATGACATCAGATGACGATACCTCGTTTGCAATACTCAATACATTTTCAAGAGGGACTTTTTTGAATTCATCTTTAAGTAGATAGTGTACTGAAAGATTTTTCACAGAAGATGAACTGAAGTGTGGATGCAAAAGTTCCGCTCACAATACCTAAAGTTAATTATTCCTCATTACTCATAATTATCCATTGTCGATGTAATATCTAGTTGCAAGGTCGAAAAACATTTTAAACACAGATGCATGATCTGCCATCCATTTACAACATCAAAGGAAGAATTTTGTTAATTTTCTATTTCTGCTTGGCTACTTTGTATTTGGATTTTATTAAACAAGGATTGGATTGGGATATGTGGGCCTCTTATTAAAAATACCACTGCTTGATCCAATCATACATCAATGAAAGGCGTATCTATACTACCCCATGCTATAGTCTATAGCTATGGCAGTTTCACCAGCTTCGGCTAAGTTTCCTTTTCAAGGTAAATGAATGCATGTCGTGGTCGGGCCGCTGACGTTAGGGATGGTCAACCACCGTCCCTAACGTACCGAAAACCATTCGTGCTTCGGAGCTGGCAATCGTTGTTCATTCTTTGACAGTCTTTAAGTCGACTGCTATTAAATGTAGCGAACTGACCATCTTATTTTAACATCCTATTGTATAGAAACCTACATTTACGAATAAATTTGATTTGATTTGATTTGATTTGATTTGACTAAAATCTCCCCACAAACCTTACTAAGAGATTTATATTGTTTTGTAGTTACGGGGTTATGTAGGTTAGATTGCTCTAAGTAAAATATTAGTTTACAGATGTCTCGGGTTAGACTGGAAGCCGACCACAAGATATGTAGTTGGGAAAATGCTAGGCAGATCGATTCATATTAATTTCTATGGTGTATGAAGCGGCCAATGATCTTTTTCGATGTTTTTTTGGCCAAAACGATTCGTACGAGCCATGACTCACGAAAACGTGCGACAATCACAACATGGAGTTTCCACGCAACGTCAGCAAACCCCGGAGTGAGAACAATAATTGTTTAGTTCAGTATTCAGGCACGCAATGTGCACACTTACACAGATTTCATAGAAATGCTTACGGAAATTCTTTGGTTATAATACAATGGACGTCATGATCATTTCTTAGAAAATTATGGTGTTGGTCGTAGTTATAGATATGTTATAGTATAGCTGTCCATTTGTATTATAACTTAACTCAATGGATGGACTGATATCTAGGATCGTGGATGAATCAGACGGATGGGCATCATCCATCATTTAGTCCAACTAATGGAAGAGGAAATTGGAGTAGCCCAGAAAGGAAAAGTGTAAAGTTCTGCTATTAAGTGGATTTGAGAATCACTAGTAAAACATAGAAAATTACATTAAAAAAAAAAGAAAAAAGTTATATTCCAAAATATTATATATATTTGTACATGTTCGGAAACTAAATTGCAAACGCAAGATATATTTGAGACAAGTTTATGAACATTAATCCTCTCAGATCCAGTATCAATGGACCGTAAAACTGAAAGTATCGGCCTTCGAGCAATTTGTAAGTTATGACTACCGGAGACATTCGACTGCAGGCTATATTTGAACTGAGTTAAGGTCGTGGCTCACTTGACAAGCACCGCACCAGCACGGCACCAGCACAGCTCCTGACCGGCGCCGCCTCGAATATAGGCTACGGCGCGCGGGCCGCGCGGCGCAAGCGAGGTGTAAGCACGCGGTCCCCTCGCTTGCGCCGCGCGGTCGCCTCGCTTGCGCCGAGCGGGCCGCGCGTGGTCGCCCAGCTTGCGCCGCGCGGGCCGCGCGCCGGCCGCGCGTGGTCCACTCGCCGTCCGCAAGGCGCAAGCTCGCAGTCCGCGCGCTGGTAGTAATAGTCCGGGAGGTCGCATTGTTTTTTAGGGAATTATCTCTAGTAATTATATTTTGTGGATTCGTGGTTTAATTTTTCTTTCCATTACAGTTCTGAGATTTTTTAAAGTTCAGTATATTTAAATTATTTTTCTTCAATCAGGTTAGTCACAGATTAACAATCTAAAACACGACACGACACGACTTTGGGAATAATCGGATTGGCTCCAGAGCTCTTAAGCAACTAGTTTGTGTTACTTGGGTGACAACAAGCTTTCGATTTGTACTGAATTTCACATAACTCGGGAGTCTTATCATAATAGTAATGGTTTTTATGCATTGCAGCATCGTGACCAATTATATATATAGATATTATCTGGGAGTCTAACCGAACTAGGTCTAGTGTCGTGGGCTCTTTAACTAAATTTGTAACTGGCCATACATTAAACAAAGAGTACCCACTACGTGGAGAAGCACGACGGCGCAGTGACGTTGTTTCGCGGGCCACTCGGCGTCCGCGCGCGGTCCCCTCGCTTGCGGCGCGGCGTCCGCGCGCGGTCCCCTCGCTTGCCGCGCGCGGTCCCCTCGCTTGCCGCGCGCGGTCTCCTCGCTTGCGGCGCGGCGCCAGCGCGCGGACGGTGCGCGGTCCCCTCGCTTGCGGCGCGCGGGCCGCGCGCCGCAAGCGGCGAGGCGTATGGTAGCGGCAAGCGCGTTGACCACCCGCCGTAAGCTTTTTCATATGTACATTCAAAAATATGTTATGCGACACACGATTTAATGCTCTAATTTGAATGGCAAGTAAATTGCTGGGTTGGAGCGGTGCTGGTGCGGTGCTTGTCAAGTGAGCCACGACCTTTACTTACAAGTCAGGGCTAAGATTAAACGTATTTTGTTTCGAACCATATCTGGTAACATTCAAAATTAATACTTTAATTTCCTGCAAAATTGCTTTGAAATACCAAAGGGGATTGCAATTAGTCGGCTGGGTATGGTGAATAATTTGCATAGATATTGAGAGTAATTATGAAAAGATTATTTAATTACGTGTCAATTAGGTTGTACTTTGCGTGACGATAATTTTGAAGTAATAATGATTGTTTTCTGTTATTATTAGCAGACATGGTAATACGTTTTAGTAGACGACCTTTCTTGTATAAGATCGACAAGAAACCAATATTTCACGAAAAAAAAACAAAATCTTACAGAAAAGGGGAATATTTTCTCCATCCGATTACATAAGTATTGGAACTTACAAAGTTTCATCTCTCTTTCATGAGAGCAAGGAGCCCTAAAAATATATTTGAATTTTATATGAACGCCTTCGAAGATTACTTCAAGTTTTTCACAGATAGGTACTTAACCTACATCGTTTTGCAGACTAGGTGTCCTAAATCTTGGGATTCGTAAATCTGAGTTTTTTCTCACTGAAGCATTAAATTACTCCGGATCCATAAATTACCAGAATACAGACAGAAATAACAGTCAGTTGGACAGTCGGTACGGGTACAAAAGATCAAAGGAACAGGCCAGATCAATAATTGTGAAAATGTAACATTAAAAGATTATAAAATGTGTCTCCTTGAAAGCGCAGCCAAAGTTGACTAAACTAAACCAGCTAGCCTAACCAGCCTTAGAAAAAAACGAAAAAGATAATAAATAAGATACACTTGATTGAAGAAATAACTTGTCCAACGAAAACGTGATTAAAAACGTCAGTTTTACTACCTATCGTTTCTAAATAGGAGTCGTGGAGTTGATGACATGTGACGCCAAAGTGACAACACTGTTTTAAATTTTGCTCCGTTAAAATAAACATAAAAGTGGTCAATATTTTCCATAAATAAAAGTGTTATATATCCCCGTAAAGCCTTGTTTACGGACTATCCAGTGGTGTTTACATCATATCGTGATTCTTGTGCGTTTGTGAATAATAAGCAAATTACCTTCAAAATTTTATAACGACTGCGTTGTTGTTACGTTACCTAGGGTAACCCGCGAGTCGCTCGCTTTTACGTACACACACTCGGCGCTTACATGCATGCTTGCTTGCCGTTTAGCTCTCCAACTACTTCAAGCTTTATGCCGCATATTAATAAATGTCTTTAGCTACAAACAGCAAAAGACCGATAAAATTGATACACGTGCGCGCCCGTCCAACAATACTGAGAATCTCCGTCACTCAACGGATCGAAAACAAACTTCAAGCCCCACAACTATTCCTAAAACTTCTGGCTCTCAAAACACTCCAGCCGATACGATGAATGTGACCCTAAGGAAGAAAAGTAATCAGTCCATGTCTACCTCAAATATTCAGGAACAATGTTTTAATAACAATAATCTTAGAGACATAATTAAGGAAGAATTGGCCGCTGCTTTCAAGTCATCTTTTAAAGAATTACTTTTGGAGCAATTGAAAAATATTCAAGGAGAAATATCGGAATTCAAAGTTTCGCTTGGGTTTTTCAACGAGCACTTTGAAGAGTTCAAAAAACGTTTTGATGAAAAGGAAACCCTTATAAACCAACTGCGGAACGATAATGCAACCCTCCAGCAGAGTGTTAGTGAACTTACTACACGATTATGTATCGTAGAACAAAACATGCGTGAAAGCAACGTGGAAATTAATGGTATTCCTGAGGATAGGTCTGAAAACCTAGTGCAAACGCTGCAAAAGATCGCAAAGGTGACTTGTTGTGAAATTGGCGACAGTGACGTTATGCAAATCACAAGAGTAGCGAAACTGAATAAGGAGAGCAACCGTCCGCGCACTGTGATCGCTAAGCTCCGCAGCCCTCGCCAGCGTGACAATCTTCTAGCTGCTGTAGGAAACTTTAACAAAAAACACCCCTCGGACAAATTGAGCTCGCATCACCTAGGCCTACATGGTAACAGAGTGCCTATTTTTGTAAGCGAGCATTTATGCCCTACTGGTAAGCAACTTCATGCAGCAGCACGGATATTGGCTAAGGAGATGTCATTTAACTTTGTCTGGATACGTAATGGGCGAATTTTTGTACGTAAAGATATTTATTCGAAGCCTATCTACATTCGCAATCACGATAGCTTAAATTTAATGAAAACGACAGATATAGCTATTTAGAATTTAGTTTACTTCTGTCTCTATAATAGTGTTCTTCGCGTTATTTGTATTCGCAATGTTTGATATTTATTATCAAAATGTTCGTGGAATTAGAACTAAAACTGAAGATATCTATAAAAACATTCTACTTACTAGCTATGATGTAATTGCATTTACTGAATCTTGGCTAAACTCTAATGTATGTAATGGAGAGTTCATTGACCCGCGGTACACAGTATATCGTAGAGATAGGTTAAGTTCTAAAGTATCCAAAAAAGATGGGGGAGGGGTTATGGTTGCTGTTTCTAGTAAAATTAAATCTATACGAATGAAAAGCTGGGAAAGTGATTTGGAAGATTTATGGTTATCTATTGAGGTAACTGTGAACAATCATACTAAAAAAATTGCACTATGTGTTATCTACATGCCCCCGCCTGTCAAACTGGACTCTCTACAGTGTTTCCTAAATAATGCTACTATTGCGCTCAATAATGTCGATGATGTTGTGATTCTTGGGGATTTTAACTTGGGTTTTATCGAGTGGAAAAAGAGAGATGATGACCTACATCTTTCACCATCAAACTATGAAAACGCACTGGGTTACTCATTTGTAGACTTTTTGTCGGTTAATGAACTCCACCAATTTAATTCTATTCATAATGCAGATAACAGATTTTTAGATCTAGTATTAAGTAAAATATCAGATGTAACAGTTACTAAGCCCATTGATCTGCTTAGTAAACTGGACTCCCATCATCCAAACTTGCTTATCTCTATTCCACTGTCAAACTTAGAACAATTAAAACCAAAATATCGCTCCGGTTACAACTTTTTTAAAGCCGACTATGAACAAATCATAATGTATCTTGAAAATATAAATTGGTTTGATGCCTTCAATAATTGTGTTGATGTGAATAAAATGGTTGACATCTTTTACAGCGTCCTTCAGAGCGCTATTGATAATTTTGTACCCATTTACACTAAGAAAAAATCTAAGTATCCGTCTTGGTATACTGCCTCACTTATTAGGACCCTATCTGAAAAAGAGAAATTTAGACAAAAATACCGCAAATATAATAATCCCCGAGACAGGCTAACCTTTGAATTACTTCGCAGTCGCTGTCATACATTAATAAATAACTGTTATAATTCATATAAGAGTAAAATTGAAAACGATATTCCAAAAAACCCTAAAGCTTTCTGGCGGTTCATAAAGGATAAAGGTCGTGGGGAATCCTGCATTCCTGCTGACATGTTTATGAATGATAGGCTCGCACGTAGTGGTCCTGAAATTGCTAACCTTTTCGCAGATCAATTTGTGTCTGTTTTTAGCCATAACCCTGTTACTAATAATAATAATAATTCAAATAGATTCTTAGGTACTGACTCTGTCCTAAGTACCATCAAGTTCACTGAAATGCAAATTTTTACCAAGCTCAAACACATAGATACCTCTAAAGGGGCTGGACCTGATTCCATACCACCTCTGTTAATAAAACGCTGCTGCCATGAACTTGCTCTACCGTTGCTACTTATTTTTAATTCTTCTCTTGCTGAAGGAATCTTCCCTGATGTATGGAAAAGTGCAAGAATTGTCCCGATTTTCAAGAAAGGAGATCCTGCCAATGTTAAAAATTACCGTCCAATTTCAGTATTATCATGTTTTTCAAAGATCTTCGAATCCCTTATCTGTCCAATCATTACTCACCACATTGACAAAATTATTTCGCCGAATCAGCATGGTTTTAAAGCTGGTCGCAGCGTAGAAACAAACCTTGTCGAGTTTGTTTCCGATATAACGCTGGCTCTTGACAAAAGATTGGAAGTAGATGCTGTGTACACAGACTTTAGCAATGCGTTTGATAAAGTTGACCATTCTCTGCTACTGTCAAAGTTAGAATACAATGGTATACATGGCTCATTTTTAAACTGGTTTTCATCTTATTTATCCCGTAGATCGCAAATTCTTGTTGTTAATGGTTATGAATCTTACCCTTACTATGCTGAATCAGGAGTTCCTCAGGGTTCTCACCTTGCACCAGTTCTATTTTCACTCTTCATTAATGACATAACTGATCATATCCATCACTGTAAATACCTAATGTTTGCCGATGATCTTAAAATTTATAAAATTATCACTTCAGATAAAGATGCTTCCCTAATTCAGGAGGATTTGGTCAGAATTGATCATTGGTGCAACCTGAATCACATGAAACTTAACATCCAAAAATGTAACCACATACGATTTTCTAGGAAAAAACAACTTAATACAGTCTCATTCAAAATAAGAGGAGAATTATTAGAAACCGTTAGTGAGGTCCGCGATCTTGGCATCATTATGGACAGTGAACTTAACTTTAGAAGCCATATCGATAACATCGTCACTAAATCAGCACGGTTGCTAGGATTCCTTAAGAGAAGTACTAAAGGGTTCAAACTTCTAAGAACTAAAACTGTCCTTTATAACGCCTTAGTTCGTAGCCAACTGGAATTTGCCAGTGTGGTATGGAACCCCCACTATGCAGTACACTCACAGAGAGTCGAAAGCATCCAGAGAGCCTTTACAAAACATCTAGCGTATACTTTCAGTGTAATATCTCCCCGGTGTCCATATGAACAACGCCTTCTATCTTATGAAATGTATAGTTTGCGCGACCGTCGAGTAATGCAGGATCTTATGTTTTTGTATAAATTAGTAAATAATAAACTAGACTGCAGTAGACTAGTTGAGCGTATTGGACTAAAAGTACCTCACAATTTGCCAAGGTATCCTATGACCAACCTCTTCAACACTCAAGGGTCTAACACGAATATTGGGGTAAACTCACCACTCAATAGAATCTGTAGAGTGATGAATTCTTTTATTAAATCTTCCCCTGATGTCGACATTTACCATAACTCCATAAAAATATTTAAAACTCATTTACTGGATTCGCGAAAATCGCAACACAATGTTTGTGGTGTTAGTAATCATTAATGATCCCTTCGGTTTATTTAATTATATTACTTCTTTCTATATTGTTAACAATGTTTTAACGTTATTATTTTATTCATAGTTCTGATCTAATTTTTATGTTTTAACGATAATTTTTATATCTTGTCTTCTTTTTTTTTAAATTTTAATTGTAATTACCTAGTTAATCACTCAGAGCGTATTTTTTTTTGTTTTTTTCTTTGTATTGTTTCGTTAGTTAAGTAAACTCTTAATAGTAAGGTTTACTATTGTATTATTTCATGTCTTGAGCCACTCATCTTATTGTTATTTTTTTTTCGTCTTATGTTATCACTTATTTTTGTGAATGCTGGTTAACCTATAATTGGCGACTGTGTAAGTCCAAGACCTTAAAACATTTTTATATCTAAATGCTGTACACAGAAGCTGTTGGTGAACCTATGTTAATAAATAAATAAATAAATAAATAAATAAATCAATAGGATATTGAGAGAAATTGGTGACAATATAGTTATGACAAGGGAATGGCAAACAATTTTAAGTTGAAAATGAACGACTTTAGATAAAGATTTTCGCTCGTCGCTGTTAAAACAACTTGCGAAACATGACTGTATTTTAGCTACACCTCTGCAATACGCTTCTGGGATTACAGGTGTAATAATAATGTTCATATAGATTTAAAAAAGACAGAATCTAGATAAGAGACACAGGATACGGATACAAGTTGTCAGGAAACAAGTCTCAGGCAGGATGTTTGCCGACATTCAGGTTTGTGTCGAGGAGGTTGAAAAACATAACTTATCTACAACAGCTTAAGCTTTGGCAGGTCTAGAATATTTATAAAGCGACAGTATACCGATATTATCTACATTTATGCTAAATTGCAAAAGACACCCTGTCTGTGTGTTACCTTTTCTCGTGTAAATTTCAATTCTGCAGTATCAGTGGGATCATTCCAGAACTGTACGCGGGCAAAGCCGCAAGCAAAAGCTACTGAATAATATGTCGGGCATTATACGTTATTATAATTTTCAATTAATTTCGAGAGAAAATGAGGCTTCTGCGATCCATTATCTGCCTCATAATAGCCTATTCAATTTTAATATCAAACGATATTAACCTACATCCAAAATTGGTACTTGTTATAAAATCAAACGGGCCTTTAAAATACGAGTAGTTTGCTCGATATTTTCAAGTCAATGGCTTTGCTCTTTGCAAGAGAACTCTTTTCTTGCCCACAAAGGGCTCTTAACTGCGTAATGGTGTTCCGACTTCTACAATAGAGAGATTTGACGTAATCGCATTTTCGATAAATGTTTCCGTTGCTTTGGTTTATATTACTTTGTCTCGAAATTGTTGTGTCATTTTCGGTATCATTGTCAAAGGGTAATATTTGAGACTGCCTAGGTTGTATTATCAACAGGCGTAGTCGAGTTTCTTGGAATTAACGTGCATATGAATCATTTGCTTGAGATGATTTCAAATCATTATTGTAAAGATATTTTACTTTCTCTCAGAGACCGCTTCATACGAAGAAAGTGAAGTTTAATTGCAGATCTCCATGTTTCTCAATACAGTGGTCTACTTTGTTTCCGTCGCATGCCTTCGACACAGTGACCTTGGTCGAAATCTCAAGCGTTTTGTTTAAAATAACACAGCGATTGCATTGTTACAGTTAGTTTTGACTCCACAATGTGTGGTTGCAAATGCTCCTATTGCAACCGGCTATCGCATGGCAGAACAACTACGATAACTGGCTTGAGGAGAACGACCAACTCTTCACTTCACTCTCAAACAAGGAGCCACGGAATTGCCAACTCTATTTTGTTTCAAACGAGGTTGGGTAAGATGAATATTGTATGCAAACGTAGTTGGCAAGGGAAGTTCCTCCGTAGCAGTTGAGGGAGGGAGCGGTGTCTATGACAGTTTCAAGAACATCCATTGTGTTAAACATAATAATGGTAGTTTCGTTTTGACTTGGTCATTATTGTGCATAAGTTGTGTCAGAGTAATTTGATGTAACATACCTCTTGCGCTGTAATTTGGCATGTAGCGAAACAAAAGCATTTTGTTATTAGAAGTGGCTTTAAAATATGCAAACAGTGCTTATTTGATATGGCAAGATTATGTGGAACCGTTCTGGTCATGCTTGATTTCCAAAATGAATTTGAATAAACATTTTTTCTGGTACAATTATTGCGGTACGCACAACTTGTTAAACAATAGATCTATTGTCACAACAGTACTGTTATTAAGCTTTTCAATTTGTGAGTTAGAATCAAAACCCTGTCTTTGTTTTCGGGAGTATAATTGACATACATTTTGCTGTCATATAATGGTTCATTGTATTTGTTTAATTTAGCATGCTAATTTGAATAACATCACTAATAGACAATTGCACAAGGTAACGGAATATCTTTCGTATATTTACTTCCAAATCCTTTCCATCAGTTAATTTTCTTGAATGATGAGCAGTATTTCCCTCTCCATCTCTCTCTGAGTATTTTGTCTGTCTATCGTCATTTGCATTGCATTTAAATGAATGTCTTTATGAAGTTACTTGTAAACTGTTGGTATGGTGATTTTATTTTCAACTTTGCCAAATTTTATTATTTTTTCTACTCCTTTTTTACGTTTACATAACAAAACATGCTAAAATAAACCTTATTTGTTTACACATACGCCCACGGATGTGTCACGATGGCAAACAATGATGCAACATGGTAGATTGGCGGTCACGTCACAAAGTTTACTGTTAGGACTACATTACGTTTTTATACCGGCGAACTTTTTTCGTAAAACTCGCGTTTGATCGTGACTGGTGTAGGTACAATATATTCTGTTCTTTTCTTGTACTTGTGAGTCATTAAAAGAGCTAGTTTTAGTGCTGCATGGGGTGGTGATCTAAGAATACATGAAGCTGTGTCACCGTCGTTGTAGTCGGTGGCACCTAACAGAACATTCATTTGGGTTTTATTCTAGGATTTGTATGAGTCAAAGGAACCGATGTGAAGGAGATATTTTGGTAGAATCGATGCAGAGGTGATGTGTCAAACGATACTGAATCCAGTTCTGCAGTTGACAAAACTGAGAATTCTAAAGACTTCTCTACCAAAAATGTATACCATGACCATTAAAGATTTCGCCAAACCGTTGGCAAACGTTAATTACTTTTTCTCAATTGAAAGCAACATTAACACCTTGCTTTCGGTACTTCAACACGAAACACATTACCCTCCTTTTACGTCAAAGTGGAGTAACAACAAACAATATATAAGGTAGAGAGTTAGCGTGCTCACTGACAGTTGATACGAATCGCGTGCTGAGAAATATAAAGTTGTATGGAGACAACCGTATGTGCTATCGACCCTGATCGTAAGGGGACGGTGAGCGTAGTAAATATGTAATTTATACTACGACTTCCAGTCACCCCTTTGGGTATGAAACGCGAACGAATAAAGGTGTAGTAAAGGTAGCTGTGATTTATTTAGGGGACGACTCTACACATATGGATTGTATATTATAATTATTATTACAAGCTAATTTACAATCCAATTGTACCCGGAGGGATTTCCTATCAGCAAAAAGGTTACTATTATTTAGGAGACGAGTTTTCAAAAATCCTTCCTTGTGGAACTCCTGAGGAACCCTTGGACAGATACACTTGTGCAGACCCACGGTCAAGAAGCATGAATTGACTTACACCGTCATGGTTCTGAGATCCAGCAGTTTAAGATATGCGTTGTCTGTCAGTGAACTTAGGATTTTTTGAAGTAGAAGATTGCTAACTGTCCATGAACAAGTTTATGCTATTACCGAAGTCGATTTTCAATTGGCTTGATCAACTGTCAGTAATTGTAGTACTGCGTAGGCGTTGAGCCTGTCTGTATGCATTTCCGTTCCACGGAGATACGGTTTCTACATCCTTGTATAAATGGAAAGTTGCGTGTATTTTTGCCTCCATGAAGGTCGTATACAAAGTAAGAGATGAACATTGATATCGTCATTAATATAAAAAGCAGTAAATGCATCAATGTAGTAAATGATCATTAAATTGAAGGAGCAAAGATCAGGCACGTTTTGAAAAAAGCGTTTCGTATTTTTCTTCAATTTCACGAGCCTCAATTCTAATTATCAAGAAATATTATCTTAATTGACCCTCATTAATATCGTTTAAAAGGCCGAACTTAATATTTCAGATCCATCATTTTCCTTCTCCTAATTTTGAGAGCGCGAAATAATTGAAGGCATAATTTTTTTTAGCTCGTACTAATTAAAGCTGTGTCAACGAGCAAAGTTCTTTAAGCTAGTGTAAAGTACTTGGGCTCCCTCTTATTTAATGTTGACCTAGATTTGGCTGTTCGTCAAAGGCGCATATTTGAATCTAGGTAAGTGTGAATGAAGGTACTCTTGAACCGAAAGCAATTAAAATTGAAGCGAAGGCGGTTTCGTTCGGAGTTTTGCTTGAGTCCTTATAGGTACTTGGTTGGTGTAAATATTGAATCGGCGTCTTAACTTTAATCAGTGTTGCCTTTAGATTTTTCTTAAGGCGTATACAGGGTGGAAGATGTCGACGTACAAACGATTACCGCGTTTTCAGTACATCATTCCAAACATAGAAAATAGTTTTAAGTTTGGAACTTTGACCCCAAATATCTCCGTAACTAGAAGGTTCCCGGGTATGGTCTAGAATAAAAAAATGATCGCAATGATGGGGAGAACAAGGACCTCTCGGCTTCGTTATGAGGCTTTTTACGCTCTATTAGTCCCGCCCTATTAGTATCACAAGCTAATTCATCGTCTGACAATGAATTCGATTGCATCTATGAGCATTCGCTTTGTTGGACTACTGAAACTATAGCTTTGTAGTTAGGTACACTGGTTTTTTTGTGGATAGAGGGTACGAGAATGTAGACCACATTCTCGTACCCTCAATCCTGAAAAATGCAAAGCAATTAAGGCGCCATTTTTTTCAGGTCTGCCATTAATTAAAATCGGTATTCTTTGCCCAGCCGCGTGCAAATTGCTTTAAACCCCCACATGCTGACCTACATACGTCAAATATTTTCTATAAACCTTGGCTTAGCGTCAAAGGCTTAATTTTGAAGTGACAGCAATCCTTATAAGAGAGCATGGAGTTTGAGTAACGGAAACATTAGATTATCCCTTCGTGGAATATACGTATTTTGGTATCTGACCTGGTAAGGACGCAAAGTGGATCCGTCATTACCAGGTCACCTTAATGCTCAGAAATTGGTAGATACGTTAACATGTTTTGTCAAGTAAAAATGATATTAGTGGTGGTTTTTGCTTGTTTCTTTTATTAGTCCGTAACTCCGTACCAAACCATGCTCATGAATGTCAAAGGCCTGAGCCGAAACCAGAATTAAAAAATACATCACAAATACAATCAAATCCAACATGAAAACAAATTACAAAGAAAACACTCGCACAAAAATATAACGTGTAATCTTTTGTAGGTAATTACTAGTTTTACTAAACGCAATCTTAAATCAAAATGAATCATAGCATGTTTCTTTACTGGTTCAACTTCAAAAATAATAGATCTAATATTTCTGCACTGTCAAACACTAATTTGATTGATCACTTGCTAGCCTAACGTTGTGTTAATGAAGAAAATCTCATATCTTTCAGGTGATTTTTGACATAGAACAGAACGCTGTGTGTGAATTTTATTTATGTTCTGGTAAACCGAGTTATTATGAGGTTTTATAACATCGACAATAATTGGTGTATATTTCATAGTTGGAGGTTCATGTCCAGACGCTTTAATAAAGATAACACTAAAATAGTGATGAATATGGATGGAGACAGACCAGAAAGAGGAAGACCGGGTATAAGACCAAGAGGGAGGGAGTGGTTTAGGAGTGATATAAAAGGAAGTGAATGGAAGAGTGACTGAGAAGAAAAGCAGAAAAGAATGCGTTGCACTGGGCCTAGGTAACATGTAACAAGAGAAGGACGGTAATAATCATATTGTAATTGTCGAACATAATGAGGCGTTAGTATCTTAATGTGCTTTGTTTACAATTACAGTGGAAAGAAACAACAATGATCACATCTTCTTGTTTACCAATTTAACTCAGAATTACCTTTTCTTGTTTGCTATTCTAGCTCATTCATTTACGAATACCGCTGTGTTAGAGCTAATGGCGCCTAAAATACTCGTTGATTTGTTATGTTGATAACGTTCAAGGTCAATGTGTTCTGGTATATAAAAATAAATAATTCATCGGGGTTTAGTCCTGACCTCGGCCAAGGTTTCTACGCGTTGATACTTCACATTGTTAAAGGTTAGCCTGTTTAGACAACGGTGTTTCAAATTATAAAGTCATTCAGTGGCTAACCAGGTCTCAGAGTTTTTATGCCCAATGGCCTTTGACTTGGTTTAACATGCCGCCTAGAAAAGAAATATCTATCAGGCATGCTGGTCTACTAATTCGTAGCAATCAATTCATCAGGCATTTCGATTAAGAACTACATATTCCCAAGTATTTTGTTTTACCGTTCTGAATTTTTTTCATTCCAAACATTGGTACGAGGTTTATCTTTCCCAGAATCGTAGTCACGTTTATCAACTTCAACATTCCCCAGACGAGGAATTTGATCTTCCTTACATCCAAGATTCAAAAACCGAATACCAGCGTTTAAAAAAAACGTTGCAGGATGAATGATCGACAATAACGTTCAATTATTTACACGTTAACAAACACTGTCGAAATAACCAATCACGACAACTTTATTAATATTTCATAAGTTCACATGTGAATCTATCCGTATCTGTATTATTGCTTGTTAACACAAACATGTTACAGTATTGAATGAATAAAATATAACAACCATGTACAGCAGCATTGCTTGTTTCCTCTCGTAACAACCGGTATCCCTAGGGTCTCCATCGAATCTACTCGGGATTATATTCCGTGTTCTACGTCAATGGAATCTTTAATATTTACATCATCTGTAGCTGCTCGTGTTGGGATTTTACAAAGAAATGAGGCGTGTTTTTAATTTTGTGTAAGAAGGAACTTTCACTGGACTCAAAAGCATCACTTTATCTCTCTCGTAAGGCGCTCTTTTTATGAGTTGCCACTTCATCTAAGTGGTGTTTTCCGGAACCTTAAAGAACAGAGTAAGGCTCTAGAAAAATAATCTTATCAAAGCTCTTCAAATTTTAAAACTCTATGAGACGCATTTATAATTTTATCCATGGTTTAAGTTTTCCCCAAATTATCAAATTACTGCTGTAAGATCTGTATTTGGAAGCTTCGTACTATGCAGTCACCAATATCTATGTCTATGAATATCTATGTATATCTAAGTCTTGGTGACCAAGAGTCCCCCAAAGGCCCCCTAAAATGTCATTTGATTGATATGAGTATGTTGGTTATGTCTGTTACGCTTGTTCACAATGCCCTAAGTCATTTTTAGCGTGCTACCTGACAATGATAATTTGCGACAGTGACCAACGTAACCTTAAATCAAACGCGCTTTTTACACGCAATGTTGTCAGTTATGAAACGCTCTTGTGAAAACACCATATAGCTTTGACAGCTAAATAAATATTGACGTTTAGCACAAAATTGTTTACGTTAAAGTTTGTAGCTTAGTTATATTTTAACCAGTCATAATAGAATACGAATTCTTAAGTTTTTGTTATGCTTTCGTAGACGTTATTATTTCGGCTGAATGTTTAGTGTTTCCAAACTTTGTTGTTACCCAAGAATTGAACAATGAAACCTTCACATTTCTTCAAGCATTTGTTTGAACATCGACACAGCAGAACTGTTTTAAACAAATATAGATACACAGTTGTACCAACATAGCGAACGGAGGTGCTAAGTCAATATTTAACGTTCAATAAAAACTCGTGAACTATCGTTTAAAGTTAATTTGCAATGCTAATCCTCGAGGCACGTCGTAAAGAAGACTTAGCGTGGCGTATAAGAGTATTGATGCATCGTTGGTTAGTTTTAATTAAGATCGCAATACTTGTGAAAAGATTATCAAGCAGAGCGTTTTAAAAAAGGGGCAAGCTATTCACTAAATTCTTTTGAATAGATGGATTAAAACATGATACTCAAATTCAAATAAAACTGAAGAACTATGGGTTTACTATGATAGCTACTTCTGTCTAACCTTACTGGTAATAATAACGTTGGAAAGAGTTGAAGAAAAATTAATACTTTCTAAAAAATATCAGTCATTTTAAAAGACCCATAGAAAATACTATGTTACAAAAACCAATGCTGCTAGTATAGCTACCAAAAACGAATAAAACAAACCAGGGATCCCGTTGCTACCCATACCCAAGCCAGATTTCTACACTACACAATTTATTTGACCGCGGGATCAATGCTATCAAAGGTCACAGGGGATATAGCAATGAGAAGTTTTATAACCAAACCATTGGAAAGCGAATCAAAAGACGGAGTCCGAATGACCTGTCTTGAATGTAACATAGTTACAAGAGTCCCAGAGGAGCGATTGAAGCGAAAATATTTTACACAAGCTCCTTTAAAACTTTCTTCAAGACTTATTTGAATAGCAAGGGAATTTCGCTCTTATTGTAATGTAAAGTTGTTGTGGAAGCTATTTCATTTGAAAGCAGGATTTGAAAAGGGCAATTGAATTGAGAAAACTTTTAAATTTTGAATGCCAGTCCGTTATTAGAGGTTGGATATAGAATAGATGTGATAGGAAATTCAACGCGTGTTCGTAATTAAATAGTTAATAGATAGTTTGATTATAATAGGCGAACTATTAAATAATAGAGTGTCTTATCTATACATGTATCTAACCTATGATTATGTTTATCGTACTATGCCATGTAATTTTGTTCTACTGAAGTTTCGATACACCACATATCCAACACAATTAGAGGAATTAATATAATGGGTGGTGATTATAACAATATGTACGATTAGTGTAAAGATACATGAGTGAACGCTGTTTATGTAGTCTTGAAAAGATCTTTATTTTAAATAAACAATAAAGAAACCCAGCCTAAACTGGATTTGTGAATTGAAGAAAATATTAGTAGTATCAGGTAGACTAAGGCGGTGACATGGGCAGACGACATAATTATATATTTGCAATCGGGGGAAAAACCTGGACGAGACTGGCACGGAAACGTGGAGAGTCGCACAAGAAAAGAGAAGCCTACACCCAGAAGTGGGCCAATTTAGGCTGTGGATGGTAATGATGATGGATAAACTTCATGCACGGTGTTGGATGATTCCTCCTAGCGTAAAAATTAAAAAAAAAACAACAAATTCCAAGCTTGAAGGTCTAGAATGTCTGGTCTCCAGTGTCAACGTTAATTTCTAAACACCGTGTATTGAAATGGACAAATATCAGGAAAGCAACGGAGTAAGACAAGGGGAAAAGAGGCGACAGCTCCAGAAGGTACGGGTGCATAAGGGACTAGGGTGCCTTAGGATAACAACAACAATAAAGAAAAAGGGAAATTAAGGTTATCACAGAAAAGGTTGTAAATGATAGCGTGACGTCTGACAGGGGAGGATGGAAGAAAAAAAAGCGGCTAAGTGCGAGTCGGACTAGCCCAAGTCATAATATTAAATTTACTGTTTTTTTCCATTTTTGTGTGAAAATCTTAATGCGGTTCACAGAATACATCTATTTACCAAATTTCAACAGCATAGTTCTTATAGTTTCGGAAAAAAGTGGCTGTGACATACGGACCGACAGACAGACAGACAGACAGACAGACAGACAGACAGGCAGACAGACAGACATGACGAATCTGTAAGGGTTCCGTTTTTTGTCATTTGGCAACGGAACTCTAAAAAGGGGGCTGTCTTTGGGGACTGCCGATAGAAGTGAAAACTAAGTCAATCTGTCTAGTTATCTAGTCTGCATCTGCTACGGGTTGTGCCCCGCGCACGCCGAAGTGGTGCTACGCCGTAGCGGATCGGTTACGAGTGCTACGAAGCGTTAGGTGACGATCACGAGTTTCTTGATTTATGTTCACCCAAAAATGTTTCACCACCTTTCAAATTTTTGCCTGAGCGGTGCTACGCCGTAGCGGATCGGTTACGAGTGCTACGAAGCCTTAGGTGACGATCACGAGTTTCTTGATTTATGTTCACCCACAAACTTTTCACCACCTTTCTAATTTTTGCCTGAGTGGTGCTACGCCGTAGCGGATCGGTTACGAGTGCTACGGCGTTAGGTGACGATCTTCGACGAGTTTCTTGATTTTTGCTCAACGCGTCTAAAGAAGTTTTCAATTCAAAAAACATGTTGCGCAGACCACAAACAACATTAGACAAGAGCAGATGATGAAGATAATCACGGAAGAGAAGGAGCAAAAAAGACGAATGATCCAAGAAGCTTCAATAATACCACCAACAATTTTAATCATAATTGAAGAGCTCCCTAACACAAATTACAAGCTTACGGGGTACCTTTATTACTTACCCAAGTTTAAGGCGCTACCCCAGGCAAAATTAGCAACTCTATTTGTGGTGATTCAAACTTCGTTTGAAATACTATTAGAATAAAGTTCTAATCAGCTTGCACTACAAAGTGGTTTTTACGTCAGTCACTGCGGGTCGAATAGTGCGAAATTTGTGTTTTATTCTTTATAAAATCAAAGGGCATTGCCAAGATTCGGCTCGAATCATGTAGCGTCCGACAAACTTTCCATATTAATGATAATTCACAATATAAAATAGTAAGAATTATACACTATAAATAAAATCTGTGGAAGTACACCGTTTAAAAGTCATTTTAAATAGTTATTTAACTAATCAGCACGTTTCATAGCAACCATTTGAATTAGAAATGATGCCAATACCAAAATGAAATAATATCGATTCGGAATTGCACTTTCAAATCGATTCCATTAATATCATTATGAAGCTACGTAAATGAATGTATTACTTACATAAGTTATAACTCAATCAATCAATCAATCAATCGATCAATCAATCAGTTTATTTGTGAAACATAGGTGTTTACATTAGGTGTCTCGTAATTCTTATAATCTTAAACATTGTTTACTTATATTTTTCAATATATAATTATATTAATTAACTTTATTTATTATAATTCTTATTCTTATTCTTATTCTTTATTGCACACAAAAATAACAACAAATATACCATATTACTTGCAATAATATAGCTTATGTACAAAGGCGAGCTTAACCCAGAGTTGGGTTTTCTTACAGCAAACCTAATTTTGAAAGCGAGATTAAAAATAAAAAATGAATGAATGTAATAATTCAATTCGATTATCAAAACAGTTAAGTATCGATTTTCAAAATAAATTGAGATCTTTACTGTCTTTATAGTACTGGCAACACTTGATCTTGTAGTTGTCAATGTCATTGCTTACTGTCAAAAAGTTTTACTTCTCCCGCCTTCCTCACCGACGAAGTGTCTTACGAGTTTTGTGTTGTTTATTGCTGTTTCTGGATTCCGATTTTCGTACTTCTAACGATTACCTTGGCTATTGAAACTGAACCTGATCCTGTATTACTCGCGGACCCTGCTCGCCCAACCGAACATCTGAACCTGCATACTTGTTGACCTGGCTTTTCTCTCACGGATTTATTTGAAACTCTTATTTACCAACCAATTCGCTGCATCAATTGTGGAGTAAATGCTTTTCGGATGCGACGATACTCGTTAGATACTGAGACTGAAGATATTCAACAACTGATCCAGCAACGAAATGCTCTTACTGAAGTAAGTTACCAACATCTACAATGCGATAGCTTTATGTTACAAACATAACAAAAGAAAAAACAGGAATTGAGCTAGTAATAAGAACTGTAACAACAATCATTTGTTTTTTTGTTTATTTTACAGATACCAAGGGATGATGTTGTGTGTCATGCTTGTTGGTTGCTACTACATCAATCGATTGAAACACCAGGATCATCTACCGATACTGTAGGGTATAGGAACTTATGTGTTCACTGTGGCAGATCTTTGTATCAGTCAAGAGTCCATACATTATCGAGCAACACAGAAAGAGAAGCACGTATAAGAGCTGTTACAGCAGAGAGAATTTTGCCATGCTCGGTATGTATTCCTGTTAATATTTTATAAAAATGCTAGAATATGATACTTAAGCAAATCTTTCAATATCTCTATGTTTATCCAGCTGACAGGGCAAACTACGTACCACCTCAGAATATTATGTTCAGTATGAACTTGAACTTTTCCCATGTTTTAGTTATCCCGCTATTTGGGACAGAGACAAATCCAACAAATCAAAGATCATAAAAACCGGTCAGCCGTTTTCAAGTCTGGAATAGTGTAACTAAGCTGACTTTGTTTTATTTATATAGATTATTACACTGTATTTTTATAAAGATAACATCACTCCTCTTGAAAGATAATAGGTGTTTTATTTACATAATAATTTATTTTTATTTTGTTGCAGCTACGTATATCTGATCGGATTGGTCACCCTTGTTTGCAGAGATGTGATAATTTGGCTGAACATTCTGAACTGAACCATCAACATCATCTTCAGTGCAATCGCAACCATCTGCAGTTCCTTCTCTACCATCAACATCTGAAGAATCCATCATTGATCTTCCGGGTACATTATCTGGGCTAGTAACACAACCTGTTGAAAGTGAATCTATTCCGTTCTTCCCTCAAGAAGAGCCAACAATAGTTTTGTCTCAGTACGGGAGGGCATCAGACACGCAGGCCCACTGTTTTTTCCAGGGTGTCACCATACTGAACGACTAGTAGTGCCATTATCTATAAGAGTTAACACTTTTCACTGATTTTCAATTCTATGCCACAATAGATTGTCGCATCTGCAATTATCATTTAAGAGGTAATTTATGGCACCAGTTAAATTAAATTGAAGTGAGCCATACCTTCACAGAGGCATATATATACTATGACTTTGTGTCATTATTAAAGCAAGAGAAATCAATTGATTTTGAAAAT
This sequence comes from Xestia ashworthii, assembly GCA_950022955.1. NCBI lineage: Eukaryota > Metazoa > Arthropoda > Insecta > Lepidoptera > Noctuidae > Xestia > Xestia ashworthii. Next base: position 23,591,081 of record OX465550.1, read on the forward strand.
ATTAACATGATGGATGAACATTTAGTCTATTTTTGGTTTGGTGTAAACAAAGAGCAATTCCATGCATTGTTGACAGAAGTTCCTAGGTTATCTCAAATGCATAGAGGGTCAACCGTAATAACAATGGAAGTGGGAGAGACGCAATTGAGCAATATTGTTGTAATTGCATAGTTGGGCGAAGAACCGTAGGTTGCTGTGCACATACAATGACAATATTATGGTTCCTCGGTTGTGCAAAACATGAAACAAATATAACCCCTCCAGCCCAGTTTTTAGACGATATATTAATTAAATATGATGATGTGTTGTTTGATCAATAATAAATTGTCAAAAAGTATACATGTGTTTTTTTATCCTTAGCTGACCCACGCAACTTCGTCTGCGTCACATAAGAGGGAAAAAGCTACCTACTACTACGTATCTACTACTACCTACCTACCACTATCTACCTACTACTACCTACCTACTACTACCTACTACTATCTACCTAAAAAAAAAACCTTTTAAACCTTCCCTGGACTTCCACTAATAATTCAAAACCAAAATGAGCCAAATCGGTCCAGCCGTTCTCGAGTTTTAGCGAGACTAACGAACAGCAATTGATTTTTATATTTAGAGATAAAATAATTTAGATATGTAATATATATATTTACTATAAACACAACAATTATGTGAATATAATGTGTCAAAAATCATTAATTTAATTAATCATTTAATAGTTTATTTCATGGTTCCGTTAAAATTAGAAGTACTAAGTGGTCAACTTTAAAGAACTATAACTTTTTTTGGTGTACTTCTTTTAGAAAACTAATTATACTATCAAATTCTATAATTATTTTCCTTTTTTATGATATATAGTTCATCTTTGTCGGTTCTGGCCGAGTCTTGAAGGAAACCTTGGCATTCCCCTTTCCGTCTTTTGAAAAAAAAAAACTAGCATTATGTTCATTATTAAATTGTCTATCCATTAGTATAAGAAGCAAATCAAAATAATGTTAACTTTACGAGAAGAAGCATGTTATAAATATTTTTTTCTCATTTTTGTGGTTTCATTGTGAGGGGATTTATTACACATTATGAGACTTAAAATAAAAAATAAAACTACCACTTTGCAGTCTAAGAATATGTAGAAATTTAATGTATTTTTATTACTTGGTATTTCTTTTGGATAAAGAGGAGTTGGCTCCAAAAAACTGCACAAAAAACGGCTTTTGCCTGGGGTAGCGCCTTAAGTGATAATACAACATGTTACCAAGCACAAAACGGACTGGCATTTGAGCTCAGAGTTACGCAAAGCGTAGGCGCACTAATACGTAAACTTTAATCCATAAATACTGTTTGACGGTTGAAACAGTCACAACTTTAGGGTTTAATATGCATTAATTAGAACCAGGGGCTGGCAGGCATTCGTATATACGGTATATATCCTGAAGTAGGTAAATATTGTTATTTGTAAAGGTCACGGTCGTTGTAGCCCGTTATGTGGGCAGCTATACATATTGTAAAGAGTTGACAGTTAAAAGCTTTATCTGTGGTCCGGTGGCACGAAATGCTTTAGTTTACTGCGACGAAGATTTTATTTACTTATGTGTTTTGTTTTAGCACGTGTACCTATCAGGGCCTTATAGGCCTACGCAAACCGGGACGGCACGGCAAGGGATTTAATTTTTTTACCACGGACATTCAAACGTATTGATATAGAAATACGACATAAATTGCTATGCTATAAATCTTGCCGTCACATGCCGTGGCATCTAAATGGATTTGCATTGAAAGACGCGCCACGGTCGTATTTCTATATCAATAAAAAATTTAAATTCCTAGCCATGCCGACAAGTCTGCGTAGGCCTTTATCATCACAGCTTACAGCAAGAGATGAGAGTATACGAACTGCATAGCTTTATCTCTTACCTTCAAAAAAGTAAGATCAAAGTTACCTTTCTACCGCTGTCCCATATTACTTGGGGTCGGTGAAGAAGCTTTCTTCTTTCATTGTCATCGTTTGCCGTCAATCTATCATGTACTTCTTTACCTTTGATATCAATCCTCAAACTGTCCATCCATCAACATTCTTATTTATCACTCTTCAAAAGAATACTGCTCTTAGAGCGAGTGGATGAATTCTGGACTAGGACTTACTTATCTGTCGTAAAGTAGCACTGAAGCTTTTTAAAAAACGAATGGTAAAAGAGAACTGTGAAGGGTAGTTAGAAGCCAGTACAACATAATGAAGCCATACTATTCGTTGTCTGTGACACTATCTGACCCTAATGACTGCGTGCAAACTAGTATATTTGATACTTTTATTTCTTTTGGTTGCAGCAGTAATGGCTCAAATCGGTGTCACAGTTCTGTCACTGTCTAAATGAAAGTCATTAATGATTTATGATTAATCGTCCAGCGGAAATTGAACTTGTGAAACAGACACCTACGTTCAAAACGTAAGATATGGTAATATGGTTTCGTGTAGAAACCAAACATTCTTACAGTGACTAATACTCAACGAAACACAGCTAAGGGATATCAGCTCGACAACGCGAATATCCCTTAGCTGACAACAAAAAAAAAACAAACAAGAAGTTTTAACCAAAAACTGCAAACAAGTACAAGGTAAGTAAACTTTTACCTGGTAGATAACAATAGGTTGACATTGAGTCACAAGTAACAACAGACGTTATCGAAGGAAATCGTTAGTCCCACCCTTGAATTTTAAGGTATTATTCGCGAAAACAATTGTGTAATATGTGTCGGAAGGCGGATGATATTTAATCTGTGCCGTCTGGCCTTAGTTCTTAAACCCAGTTTACATTGCAAGCACTCCTTATATGTACTCCGTTCGACTAGCAATAAAAATATATATAGAAGCCGCCGCAATCACTGCGAAAGAAAATAGAAATGATCACTAAAAAAATAGCCTCTTCCTCAGTTGAAGATAAACCTGTTTTAGCTAGAATTCATTCTGTTATATTACTTCTCTACCATAACCCTTTTGCAGTGGAACCAGGACATAAGGAATAAAGCGATGAAGACCGGAGCAGTGCAAGATTCAACTAATCACATGAAAGTAAACGCGACTATGAACTATGGACTCAAAGTTCAATCAACGTGATTGGTCGATTCCCACACGGCATTTCTTTCTACAAAGAGTAGAGGTGAGCTCACCACCCGTCTCCGCTCTGGTGTAGACCGGGCCTAAGAATAAGAAGTTGTGTGTGACCTAGTTAGAAAAGGATAATGTAAAACTGTGGTCATTGAAGTGAGCATTGGCATTGTGTCTAATGTTTCTATGCTCATTGATCTAGTTCCCAAGTCTGAACATTTTAGGTACACTCCAGATTTGGAGAAGGTTGAAGACAGATGCAGATTCTATCATCAAAGACCAAAAATCTGAAGTTAAACAGACAAGTACTTTCCTCAAACGCAGATGTGACGACAGCCGAAATATGCGGCAAGATTTTCGTACAAAAGAAATGATTCAAAAGAAAAGAGACACTAAACGCTCAACATTAACATAACAATTCAATAACAGAAACCGTTTAAACCTAATGGAGCATCGAATTTGACATTCTTTTGTGCGATTATTTCCGAACGTTTCCAAATGAGAAGATTTGCACAATATCGTCGTTTTTGGACGACATTCAGTCAGTGCTATTAATGTCATTGACACGGTGAAATAAATGACCAGTGCGTTGAACTGGGTGCGTAGGAGTTCGAAATTAACGTGTGCATGGATTTGTTAGCAAAATAAGTTCCCTATTTAAATTAGTACGGTTATGTCAATGAATGTTTGTTCATAGTAGGAAATGCCGTCAATTTAGTAGTCGATGCGGGCTATGTTCTACTTTGTAGTACTTTGCACTATTTACACGATTAGCTTAGTTGACATACAAAACACGTTGGTGAAACCTGTTTTGAGAAAGAATACAAATGTTAAAATACTACCTAACATGGTGATTGTTGATACTGCGCATTTTATTGTAGTATCGAATGCGTCATTTTGCGGCAAAGGTAAGGTCTCTTGGAGAATGTCAAATTAAAAAGGAAGAAAAAATATTTAATTAACAATGAGTAATCAATTGGAGGTCATCGGCATTTCAGGAATGCTTTATTTGCATGTGTATAGCAGTAGCAGTGACAACTACTAAGGTTTCTTTGTTTGGAACATATGGAAAAGAAGAGGAACGAAGAAAAAAGAGGGATAGAATGATAAGTTTACGACAAGTAGTAAAAGAAAAAATAATTACGCAAATCGTAATAAACAAAGCCAGAAAAATCCTTACAATATCCAACTAAATTAAGAACCACAACCAACCATGTAAGTAATAGACTCAACGCGCAGTCACTCTCAATCAACGCAAAGACATTTACGTCACTAATACGCTTTCAGCGAATCAGCGATAAACCTAACTACAAAAGCGAAGCGCTTTACAGCGATAAACTTTACAGAATTGTCTATAACATAAATAATACATAAATAATAACGGTAATAATATACGAGCTACTGTTCGAAGCTAACGCATAATTAAGTTGATAAAGGCAGTTAATCAATTTAATCTTTGTATTGTTAACAATGAAGTATGGGACGAAAATTGTTAGGCTTGCCTAGAATTTAAAGGATATTTTCAGTTAGGAGGGCTTAAAGTAAGCCAGAGGGATCAACACTAGAATAATCAGCATATACAGGGTAGAAAGGATACGAACGCACATACGGTAACCACTTATTCAATATATCGTTCTTATCTCCTCCACATAGATTTTTTGACGGTTATAAAAAAAAAACACGATTTATAATTCAAAATGTGTGAAGCAGCTGATTTTTTATAAATTACCGATGTAACGTTTCTATGTGGAGGTGATTCAGAATGATGCACAGAATACGTGGTAAGCCTTTTATCGTCGGAGTCCTTTCCATCTTATATTATGAGCATGTGCCTGACAATTGATGAATTTGTTTGCAGCCCAAATAAGAGCTTTACTAACGTCTAAGATTTTTATAACTAAGAATTTTATTTCTTCCACTCCTCTCAGAACTTTCAAAATTAAGGAGCGATTCTTGGATGGATGCGCCGACTTATCCACCTCAATACATAAATCATGATCGATGTATGTAGGATCTGGGCGTGCAGACGTTGAATAACTTACAATCATTACTATTAAATATAAGTTACGACACATTTTATTCATTCATATATCTTGTACACCCTAATCTAAATAGCGTCGTGCATATTTTCAGTTCCTTAATTAAAGTAGGTAAGTACCGTACATTAAATATGCATTAGCTTTACCATGTTAATATTCAACACAGACAAATCTTCTGCATTGCATTGCGCAGTTTGCTTAGCACTGAAACTGCGTATTATGAAGGTCAAAGAAAACGCACATCTATTACATATAATCTACGATAAAAATTAATAACAAGCCACTATTGCGTTTCAAAAGAAACAATCATTCAATATAATTCTTGAAGACTATGAAATAAAGAATACTATGCGACTTAAAAAGGAATCAATTTGTTACAACTTGTATTTACAACATAACAAACAGTTTGTAATGAAACCAAACAAAATCTCGCATATAATCCTCTTTTGCTGAACCAATTTTTGTATTATCCAGTTCAAACATAACAAGATTAAAAATGTATAAGGGCTCTGACCAATAAATCAAACAACAAACAAATATAATAATAGAAAAAAGGCAGCAGTAAAAAAGCAATTTACCCGAACAAGGGCTATAATTATTGAATAAATCAATTCAGGCCACTCATCGGTCACAACACAATACATTTAAATTATGAATCAATACAACCAATACTAATTATGAGTATAATAATTTAAATTTAATCAAAGCAAGCCTAATTAAAGGAGGACTGCATTTATACATCCATTGGCTCTTCCAGATCTCTTAACAGCCTACCAACCAACCAACCACAACCTTCGCCTTCGGTCTTAGCAACCTTTTAACAGTTTCTTCTTCATCAATATTACGGACATTCAAATCAATTTCTTAACGAGGAACAACTACAGGGTTTCTCTTTCAATTTTATTTGCAAAACTTTTACGGCAAAGATTTCAATAATCAGCCTCGCTTGGACATTAAAGCTTTCCAGATAAGTAATTTTAAAACTCTCAGGATCCGCCACTAACTAACTTCATTAAACTAGTTTTAAGTAGCGAGTTAAAGTAGTTAACAAACTTTTTGGAAATACTTTTAAAGTAGCATCAGTAAGTTTATGGTTTGGTAGCCGCATTTACATTGCAAGACTGAATGCTGGTGCTGAGGATTTAGATAACTCTGAAGTGAGTGTACTAGATGAAACAGTTCACATAATATCTCGTTTCCGAGTTGCATTGGAGTAGACATCCGCAGTAAAGTGCTGTTAGAGATTGAATTTCTTTTAAAGAAAAGGTAAGGACACAGACACAGACTAAGCCTAAGAAGCTGAAGACGTAAAGGATAGAAAGAGAGTTGTAGAAACAAAAATTGATATGAACAACCTTACATTGAATGAGATAAAGATTGAAAAACCAATATTGAAAAAAACTCCTGCAGTTCACTTGTATGTTGGTCATTTCAATTGCTACGTTCGTGAAGACTTTAAATACTATTGCAACAAAAACTCCAAGCACATCGTGTACATCTGTATGTATGTCTGTATTGTTGGCAATGACATAGTCTGAATACTAGGCTAACACGACATGAACGATTGTCACCGTTTTCTTTTTGTTTTCTTTTACACTATAGAGGTCGCGGCAGACGTGATGTGCTGCCGGGAATCCATTATCTTGTAAGGTCAATGCTCCGAGACGTTTCTGAACTCCTGATTCATATAATTGCAGGTTTGTACGTGTTTTTTCCATAATATTTCATCAAATTTTATGAGAAAAGGGTATCGCCCTGTAGATGTAATTTTTCAGTCCAGGCCAGTTGAGTAATTTTCAATGTTTTAAATAGCTAGCTTCACTTTCCAAGATACGGTCATGCCCAACATACTGGTTCAATGGTGTAGATATGAGGAAAAGTAACGGACGTGCAGCACTCAGACGGACGGATGAAGCCATATACTGAGTTACTTATTGGGTTAATATTGCGATAATACATAGTAGGCAGGAAGCTATAATTTTAAGTATCGATTCCATACCGATTTCTTATCTTTGCGCTCGATTTCCAATCTTCGTAAAAAGTCCGAGGTTGCGATTGAACAATCTCTATGAACTACACATTAAGGCTGGTATAATTTTACGTTCGATTTTGTGTCTACGTAATAATGATGACATCAACTTAGTGAGAAACAAAACGCCAAAGGGCCTAGACTTAGACTAAAGAACAGACTAGTAGCGATTATGATAAAAAGAAAGAAACGAGTTGAAGTGACATAAGCAAGGCACTGAGATCTTATGACTAACCAGTTCAAATTTGTTCAAGTGATATAAAACCCTTTGGAAGCGAGTACCGCTGGTTTGCTAGGCCCTTGGATGATGACGATAATAAAGAATGCGAAGGAATTGATTCGATTTTACTTCCAATTCGCAACGATTATTCTAGTTTACAATAAGACAAAGGCGCCAATAATGCTATACAGACGGAAACGTGTATTAAATCGATAGCCGAAAGCTATTCTGCGATTGTGAATCAAATTGCCGTTTATCGCCTACGTCTAGTCCTGACGCCTACGATTCTCTACAAAGGTTCTATATTTGGGTAATTGGCAATTCCGCTCCAAATACTGTTACGACTTACATCCCCCAATACTCATTTCCATGGTAATTTGAAGGACACCTTTTTTAACTAAATGAGATGTTCTGAAATTGCCATCCTCTCGATCGAGGTAATTTTTCACCGCAGCAACGAGATAATTTTTAAAAACCATTAGGACATCTCTTAATAAGCCAACAGATTAAATGGAGAAGTACCGTATATTTGGACAGGATCCCTGAAAATACCGCTACATTTTTGGTTATAATTTAAGGTTTTGGGGCAACACCCACGTACCCCACCCACACACTCTGTGGTTTCCCGAATTTTGGGTCGTATTTCTTCCGTTCAAAAGCGATTTTCTTTTGATGTGGTTATATTCATTAATCTTGGAAACGGTATCAGAGGCATAAAAAATGTCTTTTCGTAAGAGCCGAAAAACCATCAAGAACTGGCAGTGTTTATGGGAGATTTCGCATATATTGGAACTCCATTTCTTTTACATATAACATTTTGTACGCCTTATACAGTAAATGCACGGTACCGATGAATTAATTTCTGACTATTTTCCGTCTCTATGAGGAAAACCTCATGTCACTAATTGATTCAATCCGTGCGTCAAATACCAGCTCAGCTAGCTTAGTTTAAGTCACGTGTCTGAGAAGATAATCCTTTCCACACAGTTATTGCAGCTTATGACATACTTCATTGGTAAAAGCCAGCAAATAACAACCACAAAGTATACAAGATCAGTTTTCTATCAATCGTCATTAAAATGCTAAAGGGTAATGTAGTAGAAAAAATACATTATTTTTTTAAATGCGACTTTTAAAGAATAATATCGGAAAACCTTTTGAAAGCACTAGTTGAACTAGATCAAATTGTGTCTCAAGGTTGTACCAAACAGGTGTCCGCTTTATACCTAGATCAGATATTAGTAGACGTCTATTGTTGATTAATGCCTAGACTCTAGAAATAGAACCCGTGATGATTTTGGTAAAGAACTTAGTACCAATGTGGATACTTTTTTTGAAGATGGATAGTGGTGCTTCAATGAGGGTAGGGTTTTTTTCAGAATTCTGAGTGCCGAAAAAGCTTTAGTAATCAGAAAACTTCGAAACGCTCTTTTCAAAAACACCTCAGTTTTATTACTGCGGACTCTCGAAAAGGAAAATCACAAAGCAAACGCAGGTATATAAAACCAAGGTCTGTTTTTAAAGGTCTGAGAAAAAATACATTAAGCAAGAGTACAATTCTGTAAGTGATATTGAAGTTAAAGCATTACAAAAAGATTATTTCTTTAAGATGTTTATATTTACGTAGTGGAACGACCTTTGGATTTAAGAAATCTGTATCGATTAGAATGTAAGTGAACGGAGAGAGATTCAAGATACCAAAAAAAAAAAACAATTGTTTGCCTTTGATGGTCGGACGCGAAGATTGGAATTGTTTTTTCTATTGAAAGCGAAAACGAAACCTTCAACAATTTAGAGCATTTATTCGTTGCTAAAACTTTTATCCGTAAATAAGAGGCTATCGGGATACATACAGATACAGATAAATACAGATACAGACTAAGGTTGATTTGAGAAAAGTAAGGAACGTCGTGGAAGAAACAACAGGCCGTGAGTCGTGACGCAGATTAAGAATGAGCACATACATTAAGCAAAAGCCCGAGAAATCAGTGATTCATTCGGAAATACTCATGCAAATTGTGTTGAGGAAGTCTAATTAGATGCACTTAATTTTTACATTAACGACAAGCTAAAATAAAATGATGCTATCGATTAATTAAATATATCTTACAGCCACAAAACCATACAAATTACTGTACGTGATAATAATGATATAAGACACAAACAATTTACGCGTCACAATAATCTACGTGCTCAATGAATTATGACAACCTTACCATAATAAATTACAAATTCTTGCGCTACAACTTTCGGCTTAGAAAATCATAAACACAGGTACCTATCTAAAGGGACATAAAGTTCACATCCACCGCGTGCCCTTAGCTAGAGAAGGGTTTGACTTGAATGCTAAGAAGTTATTCAAGTTTTTTCTCTCCCTTCCAAAGCGCTCACGTTTCTCGGAACATCCCTTTCGGTAAGGTCGTCGAACGAATAGTCTCACGTTTTTTTGTTCATGTTTTAATATCTCCGGAGGCCGAAATAGAGGAATAATAAAAACAGGAATTTAATATAAGAAAATATCTTGGCGATTTGGATGTTGGCCTTCAAGGATTTGATGTGGGTTTCGCGGATATGGCTTGCGGTATTTAGTCCTGTTTTTTTGGAAGCTGGCCATAAGCATCGGACTTATGAATTCTAGAGGCAATGTGTAAAATATATTTGTGAAATGAAGCATAGTTATTAGTTTTTATTTACAAAACCACCAAAAACCACTATTAGTTCTACCAAAAGTAGCCGCTACTACGAAAATACAGCTATAATAATTACCTTTCAACTTTTACGTGAAAAGCCAATTATGTCGACACGCGATTCAGTCAAATCCAATTCACTAATATTGAAGTCATTCACACAACACAAAACTCTATATCTTTTTTCTGATACCGCGTACCGATGTGAAATACAGCGGCACAAACTAAACGTCCGTTCGGTTTGCGCGCCAAACCGCGACTGGCAGGCTGTGCTCCTAGCAGCTCCGCCGGCGACAAGCCTTCACCAATAAACCGCGTCTATTTACCATAGATTATGATAATCCGCATGCATTGCTAATTTATTGCATGCAGCAACTCAAATGCGCTGTACGGAAACGGTAATGTATTATGCATAAAATTAAATCGTTTATTTATTCAATGCGCAGCACCAAAATTTAATGGTTCTGCCGATTGGTTAACACTTTAATGACAATGAGGAAGAACTAGTTTCACGGGGACTTTAAATTATCGTTTTATCTACATGACATAATAGTTTCCATAGAACAATGGGGCAAGTCCGTGAATGACTTCTATCTTAGAAGATCTTTTAACAATAGCGTATTAAAGCTTAGATCTCGGCACGAATGAATAGTTAAGAAAAAGTAATTAGTAAGGATTTCCCATAACAAGAATCTCATTGAATACGGAAACTGGGTATGAGTTCGACAATATTTTGCACAATGACATTTCAACCAAAATGGACGGTCATTAGAAACTTGAAACTCTGCAACAGAAAAAATATCACATTGCGTGGTTGTCTGTATTTCTGTAAGTACCGTTTCGTGTTCGAACACTAGAGTAAAAGTGTTTTGGCGCTAACTCTATGCGGTGTCCGTGACCCGGTTGTAGAGCCTTCGTGTTATATGTGTGCCTAGTACTTGACTATGCGGACTGAACCTGAATGATATTATGAATAAGGCATACTGCATGGGGCAAGTCATTATTATGAGAAATGGAAACAATATAAGAAGGCTATAATTTTGTCTGTCCATCAAGATAGACCCGTAATAATAAACCCAAAGATCAAAACAGACAATAACCCATAATTTAGACGAAGAGTACAGTAATTTGGTCAGAGGAGAAGAAAATAATATTGTACATTTCTCTAAACTATATTGTATATATTTTTTATTGTATGTCAATTTTTGATTGATATCGGCAGATTATTTCGTGAGAAATTTTCTCCTCCACGACGAACCACAAATATTTGCCATAACTCATGTAATGGATGAACATGAAACCGACTATGTAACGTTACCTATGGATTTGAGTATGACGTCAAAGGCACATAATCCGTTCGCCCACTGTCAAATTCTTAAGCCGAGGCTGTAAACACAAGCGAAGCGATTACTGAATCGCTGAAATGGAGGGAACTAACTGTGTTTCAATTTCAACTCTGATGACAACCTTTGTGGATTTGCTTCATGAATGAGCATTTGTGTGCTGTGTCATCGTCTGGCTATAACTTCGGACACAATGCGACTTGGAGTATCGGTCAGGGTGAACTCTAGAGGACGATGACTGGCAGTAAGCCCATACCGCAACGTTGCGGTAGGGCTTGTCCAGCGGTCACTTACCCGCTTATCCAATGCAGTGGCTACGAGTTTTGCCTGTAGGTAAACTTTTATTTACGGACTGTGTGTTCCATATTAGTACTAAAAGCAAAAGAAATGGCTCCTGTAAGGCTGGTAAAGCGTTTTATTCATTAAGTATTTAGCTGTTTGTATTTATATTCTAAGGTTTCTATCATTATGACTGTTCCATTAATTTATCCTTAATATATGTTGGGCTCTGCGGTTTTCCTTGAGGACAATCTGGATTCTAGAAGGTATATTTAAGTAACAATTTTCATAGGAATTGCTTTCAAGTATAAATAAGGGTCTGTATTTTAGCAAGTTGTTAATCCATTTCTCGCAACCTCACGGTAGACTAAACACCCGATTCTCCGTAAGTGCTTTTATCAATTTGAGCACATAAAGTTTATTAGGTACACGAATACGACATTCAGGCGGTAACGAGTTGGTAAATTCATCAGTGTAATTCAAGTAGGGAAAAGTTTAGTCTTCTCATCAGCAGTACAAGTACGTAGGATTCGATAGCACTCGATTAGATAAATGTGATAGTTATTCTCGATAAAATGAGTTTTTATGGAGTCAATTTAAAACTCATTTTATCGAGAATAACTGTCAAATTTATCTAATCGAGTCCTATCGAATCCTACGTACTTGTACTGCAGATTCGTCTCACATGATAAAGCTCATGTCATTTTATGCGACTCAGTACCTACTCAAAATTTCAGTTGATAATAAAGGATGTAAAACACCTCTTCACGAAGCCGAAAGGCACTTGTTCTCCCCATATTGCGATATTTTTTTTTGTTTTACACCATACCTGGGAACCTTCTAGTTATGGAGATATGGGGGGTCAAAGTTAAACTTTTTGACAAGTTTTTTTTAAATACAAGTTTTTTTTGTAAGATTTTAACTTTTAACACATCCACGCCCCCGTACTATTCAATCCATCCATCAGCACAATGTTTTAAGTGTGTTATATTGAGTTCTACCACAAAACATGATTTATAACATCAAAAAAAAAGTAGTTTCCCAACAATATTTTTTGCGTAAAGTTACTTAGTTTGATGTACAGAATGCTTGGTTAACGGCTTTGGATGAGGTGGTTTACACCCTGTATGTAATTCGTAATAGTTACTTTCCAGTTTTGTTTTTGAACATATTTTTTTCCAGTATTATTATGTTGAAGCATACATGACGAAAAATCTAATCATCATCAGCCTATTAAGGACGCACTGCTGGGACACAGGCCTCTCTATGAGAAGAAATAGGCTATAATCCACCACGCGGGCCCATTGCGGATTGGTAGATGTCACATGTCTTCGAATTTTTTGGTTCTAGAACATGCCGATTTCTTCAGCTCTAATAGATACTTAGTCCTAGTTTTTATAGATAATTCCTTCCCCGCTCTAATTACGACTTCAAATAATAGTCAAAGCTATCTATACTATGTAACCATTGTTTATATCTTTGTTCCACTCAAGTGGTCCTCATAGATCGGTAGCTTCCAATCTTCTACTACGATTAATTAAGCATTCGGCGACGCTCCAACGGACTCCTGAAACCGTTTGTTTATCGGAGCGGGCGAAAGTTATGCCTGTCTTGTTTTTATGCCTTCCTGGTATGCAGCGGTCGTGTAGATGCTTGTGAGTTAACCGTATCCTCCATCATACTTCCGAAGATATCTTACGCTATTTCTAATAACAGTTTTTTAACTGGTAGTAGAAGGTATCAGAAGGCAGTCACCCAAAGGGCAATGGAGAGCGCTATGCTCGGAGTTTCCTTTCGTGATCAAATCAGAAATGAAGACTTCCGCAAGAGAACCAAGGTTACCGACGTAGCCCAAAGAATTGACAACCTTAAGTGGCAGTGGGCAGGGCACATTGCTCGCAGAACGGATGGCCGATGAGGCCGAAAAGTTCTGTAGTGGAGACCGCGAACCGCAAGAAGAAGCGTTGGAATACTTCCCACTAGGTGGACCGATGACCTGGTGAAGGTTGCGGGAATCCGTTGGATGCGAGTTGCACGGGACCGGTCAATGTGGCAACACTTGGGGAGGCTTATGTCCAGCAGTGGACGTCTTTCGGCTGACATGATGATGAATGATCGGAAGGTACTTGGAAAACTTTTCTATGTATAGTAGCTGTTAAAATTACTTGAAGTAATTACCAACAAACATAAAACTAATCCATCAATCAGTATTTCGGATATCCCGTAGTTGACCAAGATATGATTGCATGATACAGGAAAGGAAATATTTAGTCAAACAAACGTTCCGTGGTAACAAAGCAGTACTTACTGTGTCGATAACGTTTCCGTAAAATCTTATTAGAAACCGATACCAGATCATTACCTTATTTATAAGGAAAACGAGGTAAAAGCGACAAAAGAGCGGAAACAACATAACACTCAGATCATTGAATTAACTCAGTCTATCGTAATCTACTGCTGGATGAAGACCTGTCTCAATATGCGCAACAACACTTTGTCTTCCAGTCCGTTCTAGATAGGTACTTTTTAAGTTTGATGGTCCGTCTATTAAAATTGTCAGCTCACTGAAACTCCAGTTTTAAAACACCAAGTGACGACAGACTAAGAGAGTGATGTGAGAAGACTGGGCAGATGAAATCTGGCAGGGCTGCTGCTCTCAAAACTAAATCAGTCATTGTTTGTCCTCCTACTGCAAGCAATACTAAGAGTGATGTGAGAATTTTTTGATACAGATGAATTCTGCCATAATGCAGACGCTCCTCTCAAAACTAAATTGAAATTGTCCTCCTACTGCAAGTAAAAACGTAACAAAACAATTCCTCGAGCTTATAAGACGACCTTGATACTATTTCTAAGGAAAAGAACTCAAATTTTAGTCTCCATTTAAAACCAGTATCGTCTGCGATGCATAAAATCGACCATGCGTGATGATCAAACGTTTTGCATACATGAATATTTTGTCGGTCCGGTGAAAACTGCTCGTTACTTCTTCCAATAAAAATGAAACTACAACTTTGCTTTAAAAATTCTGTTGAATTTTATGCTGGGATGTTTATTCTGGAATTTGTTTTTGCTACAGCTTTTTTTATATCCAAAGCAGTGAAATGTTATTATATTTAGGAAATCAGTTTCGTTAATGTTCTAATCAGATTTGACTGAAACATCCTCTATTTTGTCAGGCACATGACAAGGTGGTTGATGAAAGATGTTAACATTCTGCGTTTCTCGTCAAGGTATTGACTGCTCACTTCACGTCAATATGACATCACGCTCGTAATTCCTGAATGGTTAGGCAGGGTAAGTCCAGTATGTCCTTAAATAGGGGCAAGCCATATTGCAATCGACCGGGCAGGAATCCAGATGTCCAGGTGACAAATAAGAAATCCTTGAGGGGAAACCCCAATAACAGTTAACCTAACCTGGAAAATGAGCCCAAGGTCTTAGGCTCATTAGTGCTTGAGAGTCTTGCGACCACAAGGTCAATGAGACAGCTTATTTGATTCCAAGTTTGTACAAAAACCCTACATCAACCACATGTCAAAGCACTTCCCCCTCACTTCGTAAACATGACAATTGACATCAGTTAATGTCTATTAGCGACCTATCTAAATTATTCAGACCCCAGTCCCCCGCGGATGGAACCCTGACACAGTTAGTACTGCGACACTGCGGAAACGACCTAGTTCTCACTATCATCCACGTGTACTAACATTTCTAGAACATTCTTTCCGAGTATGCTGTTTTGAGGATATTGCTTGATGTATATTTTATTTTTATGTTGACTTTTCCAGGTTGCTGGGTTTAAACTGCGCTGGGGCACTGGAGTATACGAATGAATGTGCTTTCAGCTTCGCTTATGTAAATATAATTGAGGCAGAGTACATTTCCCGGCCGCCGCGGGAGACGCACCGGGCGTCGGGGGCCACGTGGTGGCTGCCGGCCACCGTAGATGCGGGCCTGGGGACGGTTAGCTATGGGCTAGCTAGCCGTCCGTCCGTCTAGTGACGACAGGCCGTGTCGACGGCGCGTTCGTGTTCCACGCGCGCCTCAAAGAGATGTCAGCAGAAGAGAGGGGCCCGCAAGGGCCGAAGCCTGCCGGGGTTGCGGGACTGTTCGAAAGAGATACCGCGGCCCCGGAACGTAAAGGGCGAGGAAGGAACATGGATGGGTTTTAGAAGTCATTTGATGATTTCCCATCCTAAAAAAAAAAACGAGGCAGAGTACATTTTCATAAATTAAAAAATGCATTCATTTTACATAGGTTACTCGAGTTCTACCTGCGTTAATGGGCAGTCTGAGAAAAATGTCGTGTTTCATAGAAGCGTATGAACGTAGGGAATGTAGGGAAAGACAACGTGTGGACTTATAATGATGGGTCACATAAAACAAAATGTAGTGAATTGTGGTCTTCGTCTGTAAACATCATCTTTACGAACTAGTGTCGATGAGTAACGATCAGCTGTCGCTTTAATCGTATTAATATTGCACCTGTCGTTTTGTATTGAAAATAACGAGAAACAATTAACGAAGTACACGTTTGTGTAGAAAAGAGCACTTGATCTACACGTGCCTGTATTTTAAAGACACCCTTCATTGTTTATGGAGTACATAAAAACAGCTAGCATTCTACTTAGCACACAAACTGCGCAATAACGCAAAATGTAAACGCTATAGTTTGACTGAAAGCCATTAAATTTTTAGGAAAAAAACATAATAAAGTATGCAAAATCTGCAAGAGAAAGATGTTCTGATTTGTTTCACGCAAATGTAAAAGCATGAAATCGATTAGATCCCGAGCATTTCACGTGGCAACGCGAGTGAAGATATCGACCAGAAGTATTGAATACTGACAACAGAATCACGTGTTTCGCAGACAGATCTAGAAAAGAAACAAGATAAAGGAAAGACGATTAACTGAAGGTATTAGACAGATGTGAGTGGAAACTCCGGAAGGGGAAGCCCTTGAAGGGCATGCATTGTCCGCATTGGTGATGGTCTTCAGAACTAAAGGTCTGGCGCGTAGTTATACTCCACCTACCTAAGACCAGGTGTATGAACGTTGACGAAGAAGAAGGAGAATGTAATGATCCTCCGATCAAGAAGTACTCCTACTTAGGTAGCGAAATAGCTTGATTTTACGTATGTTCGTGTTGCTGCAAAACGGGTTACCAGTTTTATCGACGTTTTCAAAATAAGCTTTGGTTTATACTTTCATCGATGTTTTTAGGTAAACATTTAGAAAGACAAGTTTCCGTGTTTGAAAATTGCATCGCGCAGGTCACCTCTGGTGTACCACAAGGTTCTATTCTTGGTCCCCTATTATTTGTTTTGTACATTAACGACATCAGCCAGTGTTTCCTTAACACCAAATTCCTTTTATACGCCGACGATCTTAAGGTATACAGAACAATACGCGACGTAAATGACTGTCTTTTGTTACAACAAGACTTGGATAGACTGTCTGACTACTGTCGTAGAAATAAGTTGCAGCTTAGTTTACCTAAATGTAATTTTCTTAACTTCACCAAAAATAAAAACATCGTAAAATATGCATACTCTCTGTGCAATGCTCCCCTAACAAAAGTGGACTCTGTCCGTGATCTCGGCATTATCCTAGACTCCAAGTTCTGCCTAGACTTGCATATTAGTAAAGTAGTTAACAAAGCGTACCAACTTTATGGATTTGTTATGCGCTCGACATTAGATTTTAAAAAGCCTTCTTCATATGTTTGCCTATACAAGTCTCTCGTACGCTCGCAACTGGAGTATGCCGTGTCCGTCTGGAGCCCGTACTATAAAAAGTACATTGAGGCGATTGAGAGTGTTCAACAGAAATTCCTACGTGCTATGCATTTTAGGTGCTTTGGATATTACTTGCCATATCAGGTTTTACTCAAAAAGTACAAACTTACAACACTCGAAAGTAGACGCAAGTATTTGATGGCCATGAATCTTTATAATATTGTTAGAAATAGATTTGACTGCATTGAGTTAACTAATATGTTGTGCTATGTTGTTCCTAGAACTGTGTACAAGCGAAAGGTGCGCGCTGGTAGACTTTTTTTCATGCGTACCTGCCATTCTAACACTGGTTTGCGCTCACCTGTTCGCAGAATGATTGATGCCTAAAACATGACTTTTGAACATATTGATATTTTTGCATGTTCTCCCAATAAGTTCAAATGTCTTATACTCAAGGAGCTCTCTTGATTTATGTATAATGATGCAGATGAGCATGATAGTTAAGTTAGTTATGTAAGTTTAGTTTTTAATATTATTTTTACCCTAGCATTTCACATAATTGTTTATTATATTCCACAGTTAATCTGTGAACAGCGTTGTGGGCTACAATATTGTTAAAATTTTATGTGTATCTTTCTTTCTTTTGTACTTTATGTTGTAGCTGTTTGCTGTTCCTCTTGAATAAAAATAAATAAAAAAATAAAAAGAGATAAGCAAAGGTGTATCTGTAAACTTTATACACCTCTCTTTCGTTTGTATGCGTGTAGGACTCATTCCCACATTTCACGGTTGGTTT
Source organism: Xestia ashworthii (assembly GCA_950022955.1). Taxonomy (NCBI): domain Eukaryota; kingdom Metazoa; phylum Arthropoda; class Insecta; order Lepidoptera; family Noctuidae; genus Xestia; species Xestia ashworthii. Next base: position 23,609,316 of record OX465550.1, read on the forward strand.
TCCAACGTACCAGGCATGTGCCTATGCAATTTTTCTTAGTTTCCTATAGTTATTGTCCCAAAGTTGGGCAAATGCCTTGCAAAAACTTATTTCCCACGCCACTTCGAAACAGCCCTCATGTTGTCTCCTTCCGTCAGGACATAAATCTGGACTCCGACTTTCTACCAAGAAATCCCTAGTGGAAAACCCAAATATACTTCAATAGCTGCAAAAATAGGTAAGCTAGCAGATATTAATCATATAAATAGTTCATAACACTTCGTTTACTCAAAAAGGCAGCTCCTTCATACACCGTCGAGTCGACTAAGCGTACGTAGTAAGCAGTGGCTATCAATCGTAACTATCGACTACTGACATCGATAATTACGTGTCTAGCTCTAATGCACAACGCGGTAATGTTAGCTCATTTGCTCGATCTTATGTGTGTTGCATTGTTTGTAATGCGAGTAAGAACTCCAGCAAAAAATCCGAACAAATGCGAGTCGACGTTGCACACGAATGGTTCTAACGTACCAGCGTGCACCACATTTAATAAGATTTTAAATAATTTAGTGAAATAACTTTCTGGAGCCCTGACAGAGCCGAAAGCGTCGCGGCAAAGCTCAGAAGATGGCGAGACAAGCTAGACAAGATCAGACAAGACCACATTGGCTTTGGATCGAGACAACTGAAAGTCATGAGGAGAAAGAAGCCTTTACCCCCGCAGTGGGATGATGCAGATTAACAGTATCAGAGAAATTAAATGATTATTCCACACGTTTCTCGTATGGTAGTCCCTCTTTTTATTTTTACTTTCTTTTATTTTCATTATTTGTTGTTTTAGCAACCATAGATACCTTAACACATTCCGTGAATTTCAAGTGATTCCCTGTTACGTTCTAAAGGTACAGCCTTGTGACAGACGGACGAATGGAGAGACCACGGCTTGCATCATTTGGTGCGTTGGCACCATTTGGCTACGGAACCCTAAACATACCGATAAGCAACCGATTAAGGGGCCGGCGGAGGATGCGTATTTCATACAAACGTAATACCAAGATTATTTGTAAATCAAACATATTCTTAAGGTAGTCTGTATTTATTTCGATTGAATTACAGAATATCTATGTTCCCAAATATGTTTTTTGAGAGAATAGTGATGCAAAGACGAGATATGAGGAATTTAAATTTTCTATAGAAAACTTATTTTTCTTATAACTCTTGTTAAAATCAGTGTCCAGTCAAAATATATATTTGGGAACCTAGATATTCTGTAATTCAATCGAAATAAATACACACTACCTTAGGAATATGTTTAATTTACAAATTATTTTGGTATTACGTTTGTATGAAATACGCATGCTCCGCAGGCGTCTTAAGGCAGTAGGTTACTAAACATTCATTGTGCTGTTTGCGTTAAAGTTTTTTTCACAAATAATTTCTCATAGCTGTTCCCGTGTAACTAATGGGTCTTATTAAAGTAGTGTAAATTCCAAACGATTACAAAGAGATAAAAGTAATTAGTAAGTAGTTTTTTTTGTAGAATATTTACTGAGGAAATTATTCTAGTGTATGCAATGCTGGAATTATTTCTGGAAATAAGTTGCGTTCATTTATTCTTTTAAGAACTAGTGCAACTAGTGAACTTGTGGTATGATTTCAATCATAGTAAAAGGATTAGTCAGTCAGCATGTTCCACAAACGATAGAGCATTTATTAATATAGTGTCCTATTGTTTGCTCATACAGGAACGAACGGAAACTACTAGGGGTGCCACACTGGTGGCCAAGTTCTGGGCTCACTCAATTCAATCTGACATCAACACGCTAAGAAGAGGAAGCACTAGTAAAATAATAAATCAGCATTCTAGCTGTTTAAACTACCTATCTGTTAATGCCCATTGCGCCAATACCGGCCACTGTGTGCGCGCTACAAGAGCCATCAGTTTCCCTTTTCGCCGTACTTTCCACAACAAATCCAGGCATTTAGCGCATCAACGCCACCGGTAGAAAATAAAACGCACATAAAAGTGAAAGAGGCGTGTTATTTGTAGAACGAAACAATCAGAGCAGAGTTTGTATACTTTATTAAGTGTTGTGGTTACCGTAAACGGTAAACGCAACCGGAATTATGGAGATTGGTTTCTTTTAAAGAATTTTTAGGTCGTAAATAAGGTGCACGAACTGTCAGGTAACATAATGAGTAAGGTGAGCATATCGAAACCGTGTTTAGGAGCTGTCATCATAGTTCTGGAATACTGACGGGGGCATTCTTAATCATCATCATCATCTGCCTAGACTTTTCCCAACTATGTTGGAGTCGGCTTCCAGTCTAACCGGATGCAGCTGAATACCAGTATTTTACATGGAGCGACTGCCTATCTGACCTCCACAACCCAGTTAGTATACGGGCGTTGACGGGCGGGACGTTGCGGGAATCCGCTGGATGCGAGTTGCACGGGACCGGTCAATGTGGCGACACTTGGGGGAGGCCTATGTCCAGCCGTGGACGTCTTTTGCCTGAAATGATGATGATGAAGACGGATCTTAACTAAAGGTTTATTCCGGTCTACCCCACCGGTCTGCCACCAGTCGTGGCAATTGCAACAATTTTTCTCATCTATGGTGGTTGACATCTGATTCAGTCGCATTTGCTCCTACCTCTGTCACCACTGGAAGCAGATGCCACTTGAATTAAGCTAGTCAAGCTTACAAGACGACCCTAAAGAGGAGCGTTTTCTAATTAAAACTTTGTGCTTTCTTGTACTGTAAAATTACACATGCGACTATAATTAGATGCATACTGTATTTATATTATAAAACGTAATATGTATGTCCGTATGTTTGCGTCACCTACATCCGAGAACTAAATGTTTGTTACGAGTTAATTTCAACTGTCTGCAGGGCTATTAACCGTTTCTATTGTTGCAGTTACTATATTGCGAGAAACATTGGTTACGTTGTAGTGTTAGTTTTTCGACTTTATGTGGGTTACTTTTATTCTAGAGTCGACTGTTTTAATTGTATGATGACCGTGTCAGTTAACGACACAGCGAACTTACACGAGGGCTGAAAAAGATTTGGCACTATTCCAAATTCTATTACCTGGTAAATTTTTAAACTAGAGCAAAATTATTGCGTCAAAACAAGGTCTGCAAAGGTCTAAGGATTTGGGTGCTCAAAAATTTTGGTCCCATGCCTGATCAGATTTTATCCAGCACTAACAAGAGAGATTTAACGCGCTATTTTCGCGCTTCTGTCTTTAATATCTTTCTCTAAACTATTTTCCACCTCCTATCCTGCCCTCTGTGTCCAAAAACATGCAGCCAAAGTGACCCTTTCGCTGCTACCGATGACACCGTGGATGTGACGAAGTTTGGAGCCAGCAAAATATTAAGTACTAGCGGACGTCCCGCGGTTTCACCCGCATAGTTCCCGTTCCCGTGGGAGTACGGGGATAAAATATATCCTATGTTACTCGTGGATAATGTAGATTTCGAATGGTGAAAGAATTTTTGAAATCGGTCCAGTAGTTTTTAAGCCTATTCATTACAACCAAACAAACAAACAAACAAAGTTTTCCTCTTTATAATATTAGTGTAGATGTAGACTAACAAGAGAGATTTAACGCGCTATTTTCGCGCTTCCGTCTTTAATATCTTCCTCTAAACTATTTTTCACCTCCTATCCTGCCCTCTGTGACCAAAAACATCAGCCAAAGTGACCCTTTCGCTGCTACCGATGACACCGTGGATGTGACGAAGTTTGGAGCCAGCAAAATATTAAGTATGTATGAATGACAATAATTTTCCTTTAAGGAAAAAAGGCTAAGATAACACAACAAACACCCACTTACGACCTACGTATGTGCTACATACATAATCAAACATTGAATGTCAAACAAAGGTCTTCCATCATCACGTACTTAACACGATGATTCAAATTACCGTAAATTAGTTGTTAGATACTAATGCGACCTCTAAACATAACATTTAGTTTCAGTTAGTCTCTTGAGAGCCATTAGTTGTAGTTAGTCACAAACCACAAAGGAGCACTAGGACTTGCCGGATTTATATGCTGGCTGTTTTAGCAAGTTACTAGCTGAATGCGACTTTGATGCAACCTTCTGTCGTAGAAAACGGTGCCTAAGACAATCGAGGATCATCAGTTTCTGTTCAGATTTCTTTCTTTTCAAGCCTTATCAGGAAGCTGTTGCATAAACGGTCTATATAGTCCATACCCTTAATCTGGTCGTCCATCGTCTGCATAGCCTTTCAGGCCTATGTTGGGATCAGCTTACAGTTTACCCGAATGTAGCCAAATGTCAGTATTTTACCTGAAGTAACTGGCTATCTTACCAGCTGCAGGGCTACACGATAACCATTGGCAACGCTGGTGGCCAGTAAGGAAACTGTTGTTCGATATTCCACCTCAAGCCACACCCTTTGCAGGCTTCAGGCGTGACGGCTGTACGGTATGTATGCCATGTTACCGGTTTGACACCTGACGTGTCAACTTCTGTCTGTAACAGTTGCAAGTGTGGTGTTACGTAACTGAAAACAATATGTGAAAATGTGTTGCAATGTGTTATTACCGTGTTAGTGGATACGGTGTTGCAAATAACTGGATATGGAATGCGAATGGTGGCAAATTAGGATGTTTGGTGTCTTGTTTATTGAATACGGAATTGGAAGTTAATGAATGGCTAGAAAGGGGTTGGTAACTGAGATCTTAGGAAGAAGAAGGTTTGCTTCGGCGTCTAGAAGGTTGATGATGATCGACACTGAGTGATCGATTTTTATGGAACATTAAAGAAAAGAAACCAATCCGAAATAATTAATGAAATGTTTTTTTATCACTCAATTTATACTTAGACCAAAAGCCCCGAAATAAATTGTCAGTCTGGAATGATCGATGACATGTGGGTTAACAATTTCCATTAATAGAAAGAACTGTATTTAACAGCATTTACCCAATTCCGTTTGAAAATTTTACTTGATCAATACAAATTATTTGATCACCACTGATCTGAAAGCGAAGTAGGAAAACATCGTGAGGAAACCGGCTACCTTTTTGGAAACCAAAATTCAGAGACATATTATGTGTCATACATACACCAGCCCACACTGGGCCCATGTGGTATTGGCTCCGTTTATCTCAAAGAGTGGAGGGTCTTGTCCCAGCAGTGGGAACGGTACAGGTGTACGTTGCGACTACGCCCAGTTCCTTTAAAAACTGAAATAGCTGAAAGTTTGTGTAAAACACACACCGCTGACGCAATATCTCGTATCGTATCAAATCGCGTATGCTTTTTTTCTGTGTTGGGTTAGCAAACTGTTTACCTTTCCGTTTTGCATAATATTAGCTGTATGCGATACTGTTGGTAATAACTGTCAAATGGTTATTTCGGTGTAACGTTTAATAACAATAGCGTTCGATTAATCTAGTTTGGTAACTGATGTTATGGGGAAAGTTGTTTTTGTTATGTTATTCTTGTTCAAGGTTATTTATACGATAATAGACCATATTAATGTTCATATTTTGCCTATTGTGGTCTACAATGTGAAGCAATGATTTTTCGAAAGCCCTGTAAAACCTATACATTGTGGCCTCATTTGTATTAAAAAAACGTGATTGGAGGGGGATTCCCGAGGACGTTCGTATTTTAATCTTCGTCTTAATCTGTCAAAAATACTTCTAAGCTACAAGTACATCTTTGACACATTCTTGACTTTGATCGTCTGGGATGAGGTTGGGACTAGATATTGGATGGTTTTAATTACGGGAATTGAGCTTGAGGCTCCAACAGCCTAGATACTTGAACATCTAATCCCGCTGAAGGTTACACTTCAATAAATTACACTTCCACTTTCAGTAAAACTCCTGAGAGCAATTTTGTTAAGTACCAAATTCTGACGTTTCGCACCAAGCTTCAACATAACAGCTTTCTGAGCCTAAGATTTAATTCCTTAGATTCGTTTTCAGCGTCGAAAATTGATAATATACATATAACATTTGAATATTGTTGTTTCACTTAGGTCCATGTTCACCAAAAACATAACGGATTAAACATGATTATCTAAAAACAGCTGTTTTTAGATAATCAGACCGTCATGTTTTTGGTGAACATGGACCTAAGTGCTATCCTACTACTGATTAACTGAGTGGTAGCGATCAGATAGGCAGTCGTTTCATGTTAAAAACTGGTATCAAGGTGCAACCGGTTTCCGTGGGTACCGCACGATCTCCCGCGGGGCGGCGGGCCTGCTTGCCGGATTGCCGCCATGGAATCTGGAGGCGATAGTCCTCGCGCGCCTGCACGACTGGCGCGCGGAGGCACTACGCCGGGGGGAAACTCCGCTACCGCGGCAAATTGCCGCTCAGCGGACAGACCTCAGGCGTGATCTCATGGCGACATGGAGAGAGCGACTGTCGCAACCCCGTGCAGGGCACGCCACGATAGTGGCGGTAAGTCCCCTCTTTGAGGATTGGCTGGAGAGGCGCCACGGCGTCCTCACCTTCCGTCTGACGCAAGTCCTCACCGGACACGGATGTTTCGGGAGGTACCTGCACCGAATCGGGCGGGAGGAAACGCCCGGGTGTTTCTACTGCGAGGATCGACCGTAGGACACGGTGGAGCACACGGTGGAGATCTCGTATCTCGTAGCGGCGATCGGCGGCGGCAACCTCTCGCGTCCGGCCCTGGTTCAATCCATGGTCCGGAGCGAGACGGAATGGGAAGCCGTCACCTCCTTCTGCGAAGCAGTCATGCTAGCGAAGGAGGTGGCGGAACAAGAGAGGGAGAGAGCCTCCCTTCCCGGCCGCCGCGGGTGACGCACCGGGCGTCGGGGGCCACGTGGAGGCTACCGGCCACCGTAGATGCGGGCCTGTGGACGGTTAGCTATGGGCTAGCTAGCCGTTCGTCCGTCTAGTGACGACCGGCCGTGTCGACGGCGCGTTCGTGTTCCACGCGCGCCTCAAAGAGATGTCAGCTTAAGGGGAGGGGCCCGCAAGGGCCGAAGCCTGTCGGGGTTGCGGGCCTGTTCGAAAGAGATACCGCGGCCCCGGAACATAAAGGACGGGGAAGGAACATGGATGGGTTTTAGTCAGTAAAAGTCTGACACTCCCTCCCGCTCTGCCCAGAGTGGGAGAAGTCATTTGATGATTTCCCATCCTAAAAAAAAAAAATAGTAGTAATTACATTGGAAGGCGCCCCAAAAATAGTTGGGAAGAGGATAGCCCGAACATATCTTACTCATACTGAATATCGTATCTATCGCTCCATGTGGGATGATGGTCAGCACATCAAGGTACCCGAAACTGTAATTTTCTTCCAATTAACCTTGAACTTAAGGTGACAGCGTCAGGGTGGCGTTTTTTGCAATTTGCAGGGCAGTGCTAAGTTTTATGTTGATAAACATATTGGTCGCGACTGTAAGACGTATTAAGTTGCAGAATTATAGTCATCAAAATCATAAATACAACCCTCCAAGTTCATAAAAGTCGAAGAAGGACTTTGACCGTGAAAAATTCGTTCATCGACTTTTACGACCTTGGAGGGTTGTATTGATGATTTTTATGATTATAATTCTGTAACTTAATACGTCTTACAGTCGCGACCGATATGTTTATCAACATAAAGCTTAGCACTGCCTTGCAAATTGCAAAAAACGTAAGAAAATTTGAATTTCGCGGGCTACCTTGGAGCATCCCCCTTAAGTGCTTTAGCGATAAAGATGAAGATCTGTTATAGAAATTCGGCAGATTGTAGTTAGCTTGGTGTGCTGGCGTCTGTACGAGTGCACTTCTCAGTGTGAACATTTTTTCGCGCAAACCAAGTAGGTACGTTGAGTCACATCTAACGATTCAAATCTTTGTTCTGTACCAAATTAAATAGCCCGTGCCTTCAATTTGGGTTAATTACTACAACGAGCCGAGTAAAAGTAAATCACATGTAGAATATACCTTATCACTTTCATCAAACACGCATGCGTACCATACATTTCTCCTTCTAATGCATTATTAATTGATGTCACCTAAATAAACGATGAAATGGAAAGCGTTGGTGCGAATTGGGTCGTCTTTGTAATATTGTGTCGTGTTTATGTTATGGGCGAGGGTGACGTAAGTCTATTGTGATGGTGAACGGGATGGGTTATGTGAACAAAAGAGGTAAATGTCATGGATTGAGTAGGTTGGATGGGAGCGGTTCTGTAAAAAGACGTCACACGACGACTCGCGTTTATTGATAAACGTGGCTTTCAGTAGGGTTATTTGAATTTGTTAAAATAAAGGTAAGAATAAGGCAGATGACAAAAAAAATCTGATTAGTCCGTCAGGTAGATTATTAAATAATATTTGACCCGTATTTTTTCTTTTGTTACGTAAATCAAAATTGACCAAGAGACGACGCTTTTAAAATTCCCAATACGTCACGCCTAGGTATAATTTTGAGCTAGTTCTGACGTCACGAGCCCCCACTCCCGAGTTTTGGTGCGTTTTATCTTTGCCAATATTCATTGATTTACAAAAACAAAAAATACGTGTCCATTATTTTTCAATAATCTAACTGACGGACTAAATAGATTTGCAAGTTTTTGATACTGTCGTCATACTTATTGTCTCACTTTACATTTGTCTAGCGTATTCTCAGCTAGGGAAAGTTTTGATGTTGGGTTTGAGAAACTGACTGATCTGACTTGTCTGACCATCTGCACCAAATCCCAGTTACTGGATATCATGATAATCCTTGTTTGACTCATAATGACGATCTATAAACAACAATCTGAACCATAAGGCGCTACCCCAGGCAAAAGCCGTTTTTTGTGCAGTTTTTTGGAGCCAACTCCTCTTTATCCAAAAGAAATACCAAGTAATAAAAATACATTAAATTTCTACATATTCTTAGACTGCAAAGTGGTAGTTTTATTTTTTATTTTAAGTCTCATAATGTGTAATAAATCCCCTCACAATGAAACCACAAAAATGAGAAAAAAATATTTATAACATGCTTCTTCTCGTAAAGTTAACATTATTTTGAATTGCTTCTTATACTAATGGATAGACAATTTAATAATGAACATAATGCTAGTTTTTTTTTTTTCAAAAGACGGAAATTTGATTTTATAAAGAATAAAAATCACTAATTTCGCACTATTCGACCCACAGTGACTGACGTAAAAACCACTTTGTAGTGCAAGCTGATTAGAACTTTATTCTAACAATATTTCAAACGAAGTTTGAATCACCACAAATAGAGTTGCTAATTTTGCCTGGGGTAGCGCCTTAATGCTTTCCGAGGTAGGAACGGGTCTCGGTATCGGATGATCACTCATATCGTCATACATATCGACACGTGTTTCTGTTATTATTTAGTCACAAACCACTCTAGTAATTGTCGTCCAATACACATAATAAGTTATTATTGTATACTTGCATAGTTTAACTTTTGCTTAAACAATGCTATGGCAAACTTTGAGGACAAAGACAACTTGTATTATGTATCATCATCATCATCATCATCATCATCCTATTTATGTTTCCACTGCTGGGACACAGGCCTTCTCTCCACCACCACGCGGGCAGTGCGGATTGGTAGATGTCACATGTCTTCGATTTTTTTTAGTTCTAGGACATGCCGGTTTCCTCACGATGTTTTCCTTCACCGTTTTTAGAGCAGTAGTGATGAAATAAATTACACAAAGTAATGCTCCTGTCTGGGGTCGAGCCCACGACTTACTGTTCGTAAGTCAACGTTGCTCTATAATAATGCTTCCGGATAAAAATCCCTCGATTGAGAGACGACGATGCGTGAATCTGTTGAAGGGAAAGAGAGGGTTCCCATGACAAAAGGGGCTTTGTCATTCCTTCAGACACGAGGAGAGACAGGGTGACCTTTTCTCATTCATGCTTAATGCTTCATAGGCACCCATATTCCCCTTTACTCGGCTCGAACAAAAGGATCTTAGACCTGATCTAGTTACTAGTACAATAGAACAAAAGTACTTACCGTTTATTATGCTAGGTGATTGTTCCACCTGTAACAAGAAAAATAACTTTAGTGATACGTATAGATAGACAGGGGTGGGATAAAAATTAAGTAAAAGATAGATACAAGGGTAGTAAAATATGGATTCTGCTAGATGTGGAGGGCTTTCGTTTAGTTTTGCGATATTAAAATGTAGATTTATAGACTCGCGCAAAAAGGAGATGCGTACCTATAAATCTGCAGTGAGTGGAACAAGGCGAATTAGATGCATCATCTTCAACGATTTCGTTCTATTCCTTAGTAGATACGAGTACTTATGTTCCAAACACTGCTATACCGGTGGCTCTTAAGTAAATTCATCCCGCTCATTTGGGTCCCGCGGGATCATTTTACTTAATTATTATTTTAGTTAGCAATTGTATTATTTCAAGGCATGTTGTTTTCAGTAGGTCATACAACTATATGATTTTGCACTTCTCACAATTCTTGATTTCGTTAACTACAGTTTGACCACATTAAGTTTGCAGCTCAAGATGGCGCTGTCTGTCAAGAAAAAATGCATCGATATGTCAACATTAATACATTTATTTTAGTTCTGTGTTGTCCCGTCTCCACAGATAAGTTGGTTGAAGTGTACTAACCTACTTTTAAAACTATGTTGATTGATATTGATTACATTCACAGTACTATGTAAGGGCCTATGCACACCACGTTTTTTAAACGCGCCGTCGACGCGCGTTTTGGGAACGCGCGTCGCCGGCGCGTTTTTATCCTGCAGAGCAGTTTGTTGTCGTTTGTATCGATACAAACGCGCGGCACCGGCGCGTCTGTATCGATACAAACGCGCGGCACCGGCGCGTCTGTATTGATTCAAACTCGCGACACCGATACGAGCGCTAGCGCGCGCGCCTTCCCTACGGACGGGGTTGTTGTATTAATGACCACACAATCTTCTCTCGCTTGTAAATGGGTGTACCCAAAAACGTCGGTAATTTTTCTTCTTCTTTTTTTTAAAATTAATAACAAAGCGCATGTAATCAATGCTGTCTCGACCGACGCCATCTTGCTACTGTTGACGAGGTTCTGCTTAAAAACGCAAAATGCCAGTGCATTTGTATCGATACACACGCGCGTTTGCATCGCGTCTGCATCACTACACACGGGCGTTTGCATCTCGTCTGTATCGCTACACACGCGCGTCTGTATCGCGTCTGTATCGCTACACACGCGCGTTTGCATCGCGTCTGTATCGCTACACACGCGCGTCTGTATTTATACAGGTGTGCAAAGGTCTACAGGCTGCGTCTGACTTGCGTGCGTATCGAGTCTGTATCGCTACAAACGCGCGTCGACGGCGCGTTTAAAAAACGTGGTGTGCATAGGCCCTAATATCTATTGCATAACGTGTATAGGAGATAGGTACTAACAAAAACGGTCACCAATTCTTCAGTAGATTGTAGAAGTGCCTAACATTCACTGCCAAAGCTGCTTACATTTTTTTTTTGTGTAAATTAGCGTATCGATGCTAAATTAGATACATGGAATATTATTATGCATTTTTTTATGTAATATAGCTGTAATATTCGCGAACATGAATAACTGGTTTCAAGATTTGGTTTCGAACATTCACCTTTCGTAGACTGTATTATTATAATGACTATTAATTAACAGCTTAGGTATTAATGGAAAAGTTTAAAGGTCAACGCAGTGCAATTTTATTTTGACTAGCTGATTCTGATTCGAGGGGAAGTTCTTTGCTCTTGGTTTGAAATTGTGGTTGACTGGAGTCAAAGTGGTATACTGGTCCCTTGCAGTTAGGGTTACCACCCCTTTACTATAATATATAGTGTCGTACTATATTTCAGTCAATTGTACTATATTTAAGAAAAATAATATAGTACGAAAAATACTATAGTTTTATCCCTAATTCAACAGTCACGCTTTTTATATTAACTGTGACTGGAAGTCTGGAACGTACCCGCAACGCTGCATGGGGAACGCATTCGCGGCAACAAAAATTCAACTGTCAAATGTTAATAATTTGTATTCAGAAATAAATAATGTAAAAAAATATATCAAAAATAGGCGAAGAAGAGGTGTTTTTATCTTAAAACACTGCTGGATAATAGACTTTTCAAAAGTGCAGAATTATAGATACAAATTAGGCAAATAATCATTTGCTTTGTTCTCTCCATTCCTGCAATGGGAAGTTTTTTTTCCGTCATGAATGTAAAATGGAAAGAAGAAAGAAATAGACCATCTATTCATTTAATAAAAAAAACATTGTTCAGATTCCTATAATTATATTTAAATCCTATAATTATAGATCATGGCCAAAGCGACGAGCAATAGGTAACAAGTATAATTATGGAATTATAAGTTATGTCTAAAAATAAATGTGTACATTTTTTTCCTGAATTTCCAAAAAATACTATATTCTTGCAGCTTTTTTTGGAAAAATACTATTTTTGTTCAAATAAATGTGCGTTGCCCTTAAAATGTGAACAAAATAGTTCCTGACATCTTTACATTATTTCAAAACTACTGAGCTTTAGAAAAAAATCCTTTACATAACGAAGCATTAATTATATTATTTGAAAAGAAAACATGCAATGTCTGTGGGTAAATCCAATGATAGAAAATCCAGATAATATTTATTCATTAAGCAATTACAATAAACATTCATAATTATTATAATTGCATTAAATTGTTTGTTTGAATATAAATAAAACTTTATAGTTTACAGAAAGTCGAAAGAGTAATGCTATCAGTAGATCAGTAAAATATTATACGGTCCCGTAAGTACAGTAATGACCGGAGATGTAGAAACTAGATCTACGCTACGAAGCGGAGTATCCTTTGTTATGAAATGGTACTGAGCCACGGAGGAAACATAATAAATTATATTTGGTTTGTCGCCGTTACAGAACAAAACGATTAATGAGACTGAGTAAACTTAATGACTACTGTAAATTCACATGAACTTGTCATGTAGAATTTGAATGCAAGTCTTATTAAGTAGTTGATTTTTGATTTTTTGATACGCCGCCGAAGGGCGCCTCCACGAGCGAGAGAATCGCGGCGAAATTTATAGTCGAGTGCAAAATAATTAGTTATTAAGGTGGAACGAAGTTTATAGTGGGCAGATTTTCATGGGACTTTTTTATTGAGTTCCTAAAAGAGTGGAGAAGAAAGTTAAAAAAATAATAATAATAATTTAATTTCCTTTGGAATATTTTTTTTCGTTCGTGAGTAACTTCAAATTAACCGAATTCATATTGTAGCGTAATAGAGTGACCTACGTTCATCCATTAAACGCTAATTTGACTGTTTCTATGTTCATTGCTGTCGATGCAATGCATATTTCAGGTATGTATTTTTTTTTGAAAATTTCCTATTTCTGCAATTATTTAAAAAATAAGTAAGTTTTATACTAAGATTTCTTTTGAAATTGATATTTGATGCTTTTTCACAGATAACTAGACCAGAAAATATTAATGAATCGCGGCGATATTTTCGTAGGTACTTATAGAAATACGTTTAATCGCCGCGGACAAATAGCGGACGCAGCCCCGGACACTAGCTATACATTGACAAATATAATTTCAGTCCGACCTTCCACCGTATCTTACATCAATTGTATTATTTTATAACTAGCTTCTGCCCGCGACTTCGTACGCGGATCCTGTTGCTTTTGCCAGCGACACCGGGTTCGTCAAAATTGAAGATCTGAAACGTCTAATTCTAAGAGCCCGGGGACGGGAAAATAACGGATCTTTCCCACCTGAGCAACACATACCGATTGTTTCTTTTTGCCATTTAACAGCTTCACAAAAAGTAAAATTTTGAACCATACCTCCGATGGCGGAATATGTGGCGCATGGGAGTATACGTAAATGAACTCCGTTTCTTATCAACCCAAGGAAGGTCGTCATGACCTACGGCTATATCTTGAGACACCCGATTCTTCAGGTGTTATCGACATTCTGTTCAGAGAATGTTGAAGTCTTCGCGCTCTTCTTCTGTCTCTTCATGCCGTACTCCAGCAATTCTTTCTCTGTCACTTTCTAACAGATTATGAATATTTTGTTGTGTGCGTGTTCGGCGCTCTTCTTCTGTCTCTTCATGCCAAAAACACTCAAATAACATAAGCTCGAAGACATTTTTATTCGATACAACAATAAAATAAAAAATGGGAGTTTAAGCCAGTAGAGTCAAATTTTCAATGATATACCATCGTCATCGAAAATCGAAAATCAGTCCTAAACTGTTACCGCCTTAACCGCGTGGAGGTACCTACTCCCAGTTTTTGTTATTTTATAATTATACAGTGAAATTAGTGATAGCTTTGCAATAATTTTCACATCAGATGTTTCTGATCTTTGATTTTTTATAAGTCAACAGGAAATGCCCATCAGACAGAACTACTTTTGCTAAGTTGTCATTCCTATTATATGTGTTATGGTGTAGCTGGGCTGTTGGAGTTCCACAAAGGGTGTTCCAGATCTTCGATTTTTATAAGGCAACAGAGAGTGCTCATCAGATCGAACAGCTTTTGATAAGGCGTCATTCCTATATGTGTTATGGTGTAGCTGGGCTCTTGGAGTTCCATGACAGGTGTCCCAGATCTTCGATTGTTATAAGTCAACAGAGAGTGCTCATCAGATTGAACAACTTTTGCTAAGACGTCATACCTATATGTGTTATGGTATAACTGGGCTCTTGGAGTTCCACAACAGGTGTTCCAGATCTTCGATTTTTATAAGTCAACAGAGAGTGCTCATCAGATTGAACAACTTTGGCTAAGATGTCATTTCTATATGTGTTATGGTGTAGCTGGGCTCTTAGAGTTCCACATCAGGTGTTCCAGATCTTCAAATTTATACTCTCAGCAGAAAATGCTCATCACGTGGAACAATTTTTGCTATGGTGTCATTTTTGTATCTCTTATAGTTCAGCTGGTCTGTTGCGGTTCTGCATCAGGTGTTCAAGTTTCCAAGATAAATTATAGCCTATATGTTGCACAGACTTAATATCTATACAACAAAAAAATAATCATTCAAATTGGTCCAGTAGTTCCGAAGATTAGCGTGTACAAACAAACAGACAAACAGACAGACTTCTTTTTTTGGATTCGGGCTCTATTACTGTTTCTAAGCCCCCCTCAATTATTATTTTTTTAATATATTCAATGTACAGACACAGTTTTTTTACTCTTTTATTATATGTATAGATTGGATTGGATGGGGAACAGCGCGTACGCAGTCCCCCACTACCAAAAATAACACGTCCGAGTTATCCACATTAGGGATAATAGGCTTGTTGACTGAAAAAATCTAATAAGTCCGTCACTTAGATTATGAAGAAAATATTTGACCCGTATTTTTTCTTTTGTTACATAAACCAAAAATGACGAAGATACGACGCTTTTAAAATCCTCAATACGTCACTGTTTGGTATCATCCCGAGTTTTAATTTGTTTTATCTTTGTCAATATTCGTTGATTTACAAAAACAAAAAATACGTATCCATTATTTTCCAATACTCTAACTGACGGACTAAATATACTTGCAATTTATTGATGGTGAAAACTAGCCTATCGCAAGGGTCAACCAAACCGCAGTGCAATGGTAAGGGGCCTCGCCCTGGGGGAACCGCTTTCTTGATCACGGTATCCCCTACGCCAGGTAAGTATGAGTGTATTACTGTTACAGTACCGCGCGAGGGTCCTTCATTGGCGGAGAATCTTAACACCGCGATTCAGAAAACGGGCCCCACGGTACGACGCCATCTAGTAAGGCTTTCGGAACTAATCATATCTGACCAAAAACGCTTAGGAGTCTTCTTTGTAAGAACCTTGTTTATAGGTACTTTTAAAGCAAACTAATATGTTAAGTACGGAGTAAACAAGTTAAATACATATTCGTTTAACACAATACGAGTACATAATATTAGCATTTATATTTTTTGGCACGTTGCGTCTGTGTAAGTATTAAGTTAAATATGCAGGATTAATTACTAAGCAAGAACGTTCAAGGATTCAGTTCAGCTGGATCCTTTTCAAATTCAATTTGCGGGTAGCGGGCCCGAGGCCGCAAAGCTAATCTCGGGAGGGACTTAGAAATTAATTTATGAACTAGAGTCGAGGGACTCTAGTTCATAAATTAATTTCTACCTATTTCGACCTTTCTTTAAAATATCTTCACTAACTTTCCCGCTAGTGAATTCAGCAGCCCAAAATTTCTAGATTTGTTTTGGAGCAAAAACATAAGGTTGAAATCGAACAGTCAGATTGGAAGACAAATGCAATAGTTCCACCAAAATCAGCTATATATATTGCAAAATTTTCCCAGAAATTAATGTGAACAAAACCAATGGGAACACAAAAGCGTGAATCGACAATATTACGAAACAATATTTTATTAAATAAAGCAGAATAGCAGAGATTAATGTCAAAAGAGGATCATCACGCTTTCGCGAGGCATGCAGCCAAATCACGATTTCACGATGTTCGAATCACGCCCGTATTGCAGCGTGGATCATGACCAACAGTTTTATGAAGTTCCAGTCACTTGGGATTTCAGCGGAGTAATAATTTCGTAACGTACTCAATACCAATCTCGCTTATTTTGACCATTCAACAATACTCCATTGGGTTTTGCGTTATTTATTATGATGTTGAGCAGAAAAGGATTGCAAACATATGAAACATTGAATTATTGATATTGTTTTGAGCAATTGGGGTGCAGGTTCCATTTGCGTTGAAGTTGTAGCATCGATTGCTACACCTTGCAACGATGCAGACCGACGGAGAAACTTCCTGGTCGAGGAGAGATAAGTTATATTGGGAACCATTAAAGATTGACAGGATTAGTTCCACAGAAACAAATGATCCGGTCACAAATGAGGTGACCGTCGTCACATCAATGACTCCCTGGTGACCTTGTGATGGTAGAAAAGGTATTGATGAAGGTACGATCTTCATCTTCATTAACATCATGAACAAAACAATATCATGAGAAAAAGAAGAAATAAATCCCTTTGGCAATTTTGTTTATGAAATTCTTGTAAACTTAGGCACTTATGTCTCACTTAGCACTTGTACTGTAGCAACTCCAGTATTTATTCCAAACGATGTAAGATTGGAAAAGTTGGCATATTGTTTGAAGCGTTCTGGTTCTGAATGGTTTCGACTTTCTTCGGAATAAGTTTCAATATTATTGAGTTCTAGCTTGATCTGTTTTAGAAAATGAGTGGAAACTGGAATTACAACCGTAGTAATGAGTCTCCTTGTGGTGTTAACAAGTTAAATAAATCGGGTCCCATAGACCTGTCTTCGTTGTTATCAGTAAAAGTAAAAAAAATAAAATGATGAGGATTTTTGTTTCACAAGGGTAGAAGCTTGGGAGTATGTAAGGGTCGTAGTCAGTGGCGTGTAGTCTTTGTCTAGGCCCAAGGCAAAACGCGAGAGTTTTTGTATGAAGCCTAATTTGATATGTGAAATTGGCTGTTACCCTAATAAAGACACTCACTACACCAAAAAAACTCCACACGTGCAAACTACAACAATATCGAATGAACCAATCGCAAAACCCTTTGTCGATACACGACACCATACACACAGATAAAGAGAAGACAACAAAGTGGAGGATCAAACGGATATTACACTTTTAGTCATTCAACACGACGTCGAAGCCAGTACACATGAGCTTTATGAACAACACGATGTTAATAAAAGGGTGGCTCCAGTTAAACTGGTGGAGTAAGCCAATGTCAAGGCAACGGACGCAAAGCTTCGAATATCGCATTTCTGCTTTTAGAGAGTAAGACGGGTAAGCAGATTAACTTCAAACCAATTAGGGAGTATTTATAACACGATTTGTTTGGTATGTAATTGTAGTGTAGTTTAGATTGAAGACAGGATGAACTGTGATAATATAGTATAATAATATGGGACTAACATTTTCACTAACAAAAAAATAGACAATCATATTGAAACCCAGAAACTTTGAGACGGCGGCCGTGGCAGACCTTAAAGGAGATGGCTGAATGACTTGGATGTCTTACTTAGGAATGTCTCACCAAGGGAAATCTAGAGGGGCCTATGCCTAGCCGTAGGACAGTTTAGGCTAGTTTAAATATTAGAAGAACTAATACGTTAGATTCTTATTGTTATGATTTCTCTTAGAAGACGGATGCACCAGTAAAACATTGATATATGTAATACAAGGTGTTAATCAAAATGTTTTATAATGAAACGATAAACAAGGCTCCGTTGAATCACAACTAATCAATCTAATTGTATTACCGCAGAGGCATTAAACTAACAAACCGAATGAATTGACTTCACGATAAACGATGTGAAACTCGATTCTTCCGTAATCAGTCACGCGATTATCAATACGCAAATAGGACCTCGTTCACGAAATTGTACGGCAACAGTGCTATTTAGAATTGTTCCCATTGTGTATGTAACTCTGTACTGTGTTATTTGCAATTTTGCTGAGTGCAATAATTACCAATTATGGTGTCACAATTGGGCCTACTTATTTCAAATGTGTGTAATCTATGTTTTGTTTTTCTTGCTCTACCATTGTTGTCTACGACTCTGTCATACTTATAACCGAAACAATAAATTGCGTTAATTGTGATGTCAGTCGATTTTAATTGCGTTATCGAAAACGAATTTGCGTTCATTCGAGCGGTGATAATTAACCAGGTACAGACAAACGGAACTCACGTCGGGTTTTTCTGTTTTATTCTAGTGCCATCTATGAACCAACTTGAGAATTAATTAAAACTAATTAAGCTAGTAAACAAAAGTGTGTATTTAACGAACTTGGTCATAAATCACTATTTCGTATTGAACTTTTTCTGACTGAAATATTTCACATTGTAAATGGTTTGTTAACTGTTGCAACGAAAATGTTTTTGGGGCTACAATGAGCAAAAACAACTAACAACCCATATTACAGATTCCAAAAAACAGATACTAAATTGAGAAATTAATGTGAATATTCATGAAACTGAACTAAAACAGGACCCATTAACTTTAATCGTTATTAATTATGCCAAAGACTGGAGATTAATCAAGGAAACAAAGTAGGTACTACGTTCAGATACATGCGAAGCCTCTGGCACCATCATACCAAACAGGAAACGCCTTTGAAGAATGGAACAATTTTAAAACAAGACACTCATGTTTCCAAAGCGTAAATGAGGTTGAATACCTCTCGAGGTAACAACATTGAAAAACAATTTATTTTTGGCAACAGAATAAAGCCTTGCAGAACAATTACTTTTGGAAGAGGTAAACACGCACGTTTTACTACTTGAATTTACGAAATTGAATTTGTGGAAGATTTTGAATTTAGAACTTATGAGCCAGAATAAAATTGCGAGTAACTTATTGGCTAATTTTACCAATGAAACTGAACTCCTGAACGTATTTAAGATTAGTAGGGGTCTAAAATGGCCTATTTAGCAGAATCATAATATGAATCACGTTAAAGACGTAAAATTCTTAACTTGTTTCAAATTATGATTCTGCTAAAGCGGCCATTTTAGACCCCTGATCTTGTTCATTTGCATTATGGTAATCTATCTTTAGGTACTTACAGTAACTTTTCCCGATTGAAAGAAATAACTTAAGGGACTATAACATCTCCTGAAATGCATTTGAGTGAATCTTTTAATTTTGATTTATGATTCACTTCGTGGAATCAGTGGATCATTAATTTTGATCTTCCATTCTTCTTAGTAGATTGTACTAAGTGAAATTTATTGGACCGTGTCGTCTCCGTGGAACTAACTGATTCTTTTCATTAACACCCGTTTGTTTTACGAAGGTTTTTATTATGATTAGACGGAAGAGTAGCTTCCTTTCTATTTGGTACTCTCTTAGAAGATATAGATTACTTAGTTTTCACTTCTATCGGCAGTCCCCGAAGACTGCCGCACAAGCACGTATCCAGACTTTTGGTTCGGGGGTACATGGGCGCAGCCCGGCACCATTTTGTTCCATGAAAACTGCTCGAAATCTTTTGCACTCCGACTCGGATAATTATGTTAGATTCAAGGAGTAGCTTGGGCGATTTATCCAGAAAAGCCCATTAATTTAAAAAAGTAGGATTCGAAAAGCGAGCGCAGCGAGCTTGAAAATTTTTGCATCCACCTCGAAATTGATAGGTCTTCTTTTGTCCTTTATTAAAGAAATACGCATAATTCTGCCTATATAAAAAGAAGCTTATGAACGCATAAGTAATACGTCTGAGCGCGCTCGTAAAATTTCTGATAAATTAAGTTAATTTTCTCGTTTATTACACTCAGAAATCAAAATAGGAGTGCGTGCGAGCGAAGCGAGCTCAAAAAAGTTTGCTTTCTGGCTCAGATGGTTGGTTTTTCTATGAATTTTCTTATGTAACTGTGTAAAAATCGTTGTAATCACTGTACTATAATTTACGTACTTCGCAATGGTTATGATCCCATTCATTTTCAGTCAGATTTCGGGGGGGATAAATACCAACTATCCCCCACCCCCTGTTTACCTGCCTGGCCCCGCATGTTTTTTTTTTCTAGGTTAGGCTATCCCAGATATTCCCACACTAATATCCTACGTATAAGTTCCACATTTTAAATCACACGACATTAATCATTTCGTTCAGAAGCCTTTACGCAAATGAAGCGTTTTCCCGATATCCTGTCTGGGTCACATTTACATGTTGAGTGACCGCTTTGTTCCGTCTGTTTATGACGTAATAAATGGCTGAGGAGGTTATTTACAAACCGATGACAGCCAGTGGTCAGACAGAGACAGATAATTATATATATGCATGCATGCAGCATGAATCCCGCGAAAATAATTAACATTTAGTGTTTAATGCGCGCGTTTTTTGACGGAATTAACACTAATTATTTTGCATAACATTGAATGCCATGGCTGGAAATCTATGGCATTAGCATTATCAAAGTAACGCCTGATTCCATAACTAATATGAATAGGTGAAGGATCCTGCTTTGCTTTAGACATAGACTATCAATGTTTTGGTATACCAAAAGAAGTGTAGATAAACAACAACAAATGTCGTATTAGCACTGTCTTTAGAAAATAGTGGCATTTAACTTGTGTATCGTCATTCGCTACCGATTCAAATTACCTAGATTTCACTAGGTACCACTACCAATTTATCTAAATCTGCAAATGCATACTTCATCATTCTTGGAACACCAAAACATTTATTGTTCAATTCATATCGAAGTTGTTTTAGGAAAAAAACCTCTAAAATGTGGTGAATCCATGACCAATGGCCGTTAATTAGTAATCAAGAGGCGAGATTCTTCCGATCACGCCTCATCGATTAGCCAGTCAAGGGCGTGCGTTGAAAGCTGTGGGTAACTTGAAATCTGTTTAATAAAGATTTTATTTTTAGGTATAGGGGGTTATTCGTAGTTTCATTTTAGTCAGGGTTATCTTTGAAGACGATACAGCAAATAAACGTTATCAAAATTAGGTCTGCAAAACGCTTTATAGAACAGATCACCAAATTCGGAAAATTAAATATTTTGAGAACGAATTTTGAACACAAAATTATGTTTTTGAGTTGATCCAACTGTCGACATGTAATATGTGGATACTTTCGCCAATATTTATGTTAAAACGGTTAGATTCCAAAGCAGCCTCCTCAAATCAATCCCGGGAATGCTAAAACGTGCATTCCGTTCTCAATCTTGACAATTTATAATATAACTTCGCGGCTGTAGTCCCCGTAGTATTAGGAAAAGTTGTAACTAATTACATCCGCATTTTTCCAGTTATGTTTTAAAGGGGGCGAGCTAATTGCCATGAACCAGGCCCAGCTGTAGACTCCGTGGTTGCTACTACGAAATTCCTGATGGAAAAGCCGGACTCTGGAAATTAAACCCAGGATCTCATGATCAACAGTCACGCTTGCGACCTCTCGACCAAGGAGGTAGTCAACTAAATCATTATAAATTCAAATACAAATGTAAAATTAGTAAGTAACAAGAAAGTTCGGTTATGTAATATTAAACACAGCACATGTTGTATTTAATTGATTTAGTAAGCATAAAATACTGCTCATAAACGGTGCAATGTGTTCCTGATCCAATTTGGCATGAAATGCAACGTAAAATTTAAATGTTATTGAATTTGTAGCATCTGTGGTGTGTACTAAAATTAAACAGTATAATGGATGCAGGGAGCTAAGAATTTATGATTGCAGAAGCTTGTTAGAGCAGCTTCGAGCTGGTTCTCA
The DNA here is from genome assembly GCA_950022955.1 of Xestia ashworthii. NCBI lineage: Eukaryota > Metazoa > Arthropoda > Insecta > Lepidoptera > Noctuidae > Xestia > Xestia ashworthii. Next base: position 23,631,557 of record OX465550.1, read on the forward strand.
TCAGGATACTTACAGAATGGATTGGAACTTGATACTACACTACAAACCCGCGCTTGCAACGCACGGGAGCCACCTTCTTAAGTACCGACATTTCAAAACATCGATAGTCTCTGAGGTACACCGAACTTAATTATTAGGTATTCTATAAATAAACCCGCTTATCTAATTAATAATGAAAACCGCTTTAAAAATCATTGTGTGATTAGGTACCGTCCGTAAGACGGAGACGAAATTTGGAGATGCTGGGTTGTAGATAATAACAGAAGTACTAATACTTAACACATTGGTTTTCCATTAAACGGTATACAAGACGTCACACGACGCAGTTATTTGACTTAAAGGTGCATGAAAAGTTGTTGAATGCCCAGATGACGAGTAATAAAAAAGCATGGTATAAGAAGACATGCTCCACCGACCCCAAATGAATTAGGATAAGCCAGGACAGTGATGATGAAGAAATGTTTCGTAACTATTCAAGGTAAAGCAAGGAAATTCAACAGACGGGGAAAATCGAGTGAAAAAATACCCAGGTAATAAAGATAGGTATTTGTTAGGTTTGAAGAACAAGTCACTTAGAGTAGCACCAAGTAGATAGGTCACCCTACAAGTTTAATTAAGTAACTTTGCTAGACAAATGATGTTGTCGAAACACTTGGGCGACCAACTTTCACAATAAGACCTTATTGTTTGGTAGACTTAGAAAAGATTCCATTGGAAAAGTTTTGGGTATGCCCAAAAAACCAGCTTAGGTTACCTTATATTTACTTAGGGAATATTTTTGTTCACAAAGAGGAAAGGGTCATACTTTATTTATTTAGGAGTGCTTTCCAATTTAACTCAAATTTATTATTTTTTTACTGACGTAACATTTGTACTTGAAATATTGCTGGGAGGTATTTCAATACAGCTAGGGGGATCGAAGCTTAATTTAACTGGGCATGTTGTAACAAAGCTATTTATAACTGCTTAATCCAAAAATACGTTCATTATTGTTTCGAAGTTATTTAAAAAGGCCAAACCCTAAAATAGCTTCATTAGCCGTGGCTAATTAAGTCGATTTGCGTATGTTAGTACAGAAAAGCTCTTTTAGAACTTTGTAATGATTCTAGCCCACAAATGTAAATACTAGATGGCGTTACTAGGCTCGTCGCAATGATTACAATTCATATTTTTTTGTGAGACAATTTGCAAATGACGGTGGCGGTAAATTAGGAGTTCGGACAAAACGTCAATCGAAGACGAACGGGAAAAAACGGTGCTCCGAATGAAATTGCATAAATCGATTAATAATAAGGCCATTGTTAATTGGAAATTTGCTACAGATCGTACATGCTTAGTTTTGGTGCCATATTGTGAATTTGTGTGCGAGTAACAGAAGAAACGGGGTAAGTGCTTGCGTCTATTTAACGAGTGTAGTAAGCCAGTTCATTAGAAAAGTTGTGCAAAGCTGACTGTTCCCATTTTGTCCTCAGCTTACGGAAACGCCCTTGTTGTTGGGACACATATTGATATTTAAATTCCGGTTTCGGTGAAGCAACAATAATATTACTGACATCGTGAGATTGAGATCTACATATTCGCTACGGTTTGCATCAAGCCGGCTGGTCTAGGGGCACGGCGTGTGGTTGAAATCTTGCGACTTCGAGTTCGATCCCAGCTTAAGAATAATTAGTTTTGTTTTCGATATTTTTCTTTTTTTTTGTTTCATTTTATTTTTTTGTTTCTTTTATATTTTGTTTTGTGTGTATATTATTTGCCTTTATTAAACTTTCAGTTTTAGTCATTAAGGTGTTAGTAGTTAGTAAGTCATTAAGGTGTTAGTACTAGGTTAGGTAGTCATTAGTCATTAAGCTGTTAGTAATAATAAGGTTTGTACATGGAGTCGTTCTTTGAGTAAATAATTTATCACATGCTGCCGGTTTTTCTTTCGTTCAGTTGATTTAGAACCCCGGTCATCACAACTTCTAAAATTGGACTGATGCTTTTAAAAGACTAATAATAACTGGTCGCAAATCTCAGTTACCAGAATATTATCCATATAATTCAATGCTCAATTTTGATTGCATCCATCAGGACGTCAATCACGAAAGCAGCTTCGATTGGCGATTTCCTATGATCCTTCGGAACTTCTTATTTTAATGTAAACCTTTGAAAGCCAAAGACTATACTTAAAAGTTTAAAAAGATTAGGAATTTGATAGAAGCTCTTGCGTAACTCATTAAAGTAAACAATATTTTTTATCGTGTGTCTCGCGGGCTACCGCGAACGTCACGGCATTGTGTTGAAATCGCTGATTAAGCGTTCCACCAATCTCTGATTAGTTCCAGATTCTCGTATAAAAATTATGGCCGTTTCAGCTACCGGACGGATTTCTCTAAGACTATTTCTTCTCCCTCCAGATTTATTCATAATTACGTAAGTTCTTGCCTGTCCTTGATAGTTATTTTTATAAGTACCTGCAGCAATTATTCCAATACGTTCACATTGTTAAGGTCCGTAGTAAAATTCTAGCAAGCATTCATAATGTTGACAACCGGGAGCCATAACTCTGCTCACTTTTGATCTGGAAAAATTTGATCTGAAGATTTATGTTTCAAGTGCTTCTGGAATACGGGATAAGGAAGCAATATAAAATATGCAGGCAGTTTGAAAGTTTAAGAAAGGTTTACTTATATAGTCTGTTATGGTAGGTATGGTTTAGAATTTGAAACTGCAGTTTATGTAATAATGACGTCATGAAAGTGCTTCGGAAGTCTTTTGGCTGGGATGATGATATTATTGATGGCACGACTTTTCTCAAACAATTTAAATCTGCCAGTCTTATTAGAAACGATGACTAAGGTACAGACTTTAGTTACAACGAAATATTTCACCAAATCAACAGAAGCCGTAGAACATTACCTAGTAACAGTCACAGCAACGATAGTGATTGCGTCGCCCGGTTCCACAACCGTTTTCAATAACATCAACAATGGTTAGTATTCTGTGAAACTAGGCAGACATAGCAGTTACTACAGATTTATTGATAGTGACGCAACAGATCGTTTATTGTTGGAAATGGGACAGAAAATAGAGTAGTCGCTCGACCATGGTATTGAAATAGGCTAGTCAATAAAACGCACAGATTTGTAACCGATGGTGACCATGGAATGAAACACGGAACGGAGTTCTGTGAAGAAAGAGCGAAACATTGAAGAAAGTTTATTTCCAGAAGTAAATGATTTCAAGACAGATAATGATAGTCATAACAAAGATGTTACAACTCTTATGTTGGATAATACAATATTTAGTGCTAACAGAATTGAATTGTAAGGTATTGGCTAACATAAAATGAACCGTATAATAACTTATAAAGTGGACAGAATCAGACCGTCTCAGACATTTGCGATAGGTAGTGGAAATCGTATTCTCAGAACTGTTTATTGTTAAATCATTGTTCTAATAGTTAGAAAAGAGAAAGAACGCATTTCGACACCCAATAAAAAAACTCTCTATAGAAATATCTGTATTTTTTCCTCATTATAGAGAAAATAAAGTTAACTAGAGATTTACACTTGGAAAATGGCATGTGTTTATAATACTAATCATCACTAAGTCATCGCTGTTTATGCGCTAAGGAAATATCGCCATAAAACGTTCTAGTTATAACCATTTATGGTTCAGACTACGTCCTTATAGTTCATATTAATAGTTACTTTAAACTGAAACTTTTATTTGTGAGAAGGTTTCCTGATACAACCTGCGTATTACTTGCAATATTGCGAGTGCCGAGTGTACAATAATACTTATCCATTTATTTAGGAACCGAAGACGTTTCGTTGGAAGGAGCCCCACTAGGTGGACCGATGATCTGGTGAAGGTTGCGGGGATCCGCTGGATGCAAGACGCATGAGTTCGGTCAATGTAGCGACACCTGGGGGAGGCCTATGTGCAGCAATGGACGACTTTCGCCTGCAATGATGATGATATTTTATTTAGGTGTCTTCTGTTAGTGAAAACGTTTGTAAAAAGTCGCTAAAATCAGTCTTAAACACACTATTTAAAGCTAGGTACTTCTTTAGTTATCTAAAAAGGAAGGTTTTTGTTAAAGAAGTTCGCGAGTTTACACGAAAATTAACGTAGGTACTAGAAAATTAATTAAAATAGAAGTCGAAACCGTACAAATGTTGAACATATTGATTTTAAAACGTAAATTTGATACTCGACTGGGATAAGCGCTGATTGTAATCCCTCAAGCAAAACGTAGAAGTTAATTAAAAGTTATTGATGAAAACAACAGATTCTGACATATTATCGATGTCGGTCCCTACTCACCGTGTTGTTCTGATTATTTGATTTCATATCTGGACTTAAAGCTGTTGCCATCAATAATTTATTTGTTGTTTTCACAATTTGGACAAGGGTCACACTCATACAATACACTATTAATTAATATGGCACCATACCACTTTTAATAGGGACGCGATGATATGTCTCAACAGAGATGTCAAGATGAGACATTTCTGTTTAATTAGGTGAAATGTCTTAAGGGGTATGCTGCAAGGTAGCCCGCGAAATTCAAATTTTCTTACGTTTTTTGCAATTTGCAGGGCAGTGCTAAGTTGTATGTTGATAAACATATCGGCGGAGCATGCGTTTGTCATACAAACGTAAAACCAAAATAATATGAAAATCAAACATACATATAACATAATCAGGCCTCTTAAAGGTGCGAAATTAGCTCTATCGCGTTGTAGAAAATACTAGGCGTAATGAACTAAGGAAGAGGCTATTCAAACATTGATAGTCCAGTGTTCCCAGAGCGAATTTGTCAACGGTGATTGATTCTGGAGGGTTCTACAAATGTGTTCCCTTTGGGGTTGATAGTATTAAGGGGTGCGATGAATTACAACCTTGAATGTTCGAAAACGTACTAAAGGTAAAATATTACACCTTGGGGAAAAACCACAGTACAAGAAATTGCAATTTCTTGTTGAAAAGAATATTACTGTTAGCCTCTGTCGCTGGGCAAAGGCCTCCCCATGACCTCTAAATCTTTCGATCCTGGGTGGACCACTGGTAGTTGGTTTTGTCCAGTCGTCCCGCCATCTGCAGCGAGGTCTACCGCGTCACCTTCTGGCCGTGTCAGGGCTCCACAACGGGATTATTTTGGCCCACAGCTAGTCAGGCATACGACAGACATGCCCCGGACAGTCCCACTTCAGCTTAGCGGCTTTTTAAAAAGGATCTTGAATTGAATTGTAATTAAGTATTTTTGGGTTTGCCCTTATCATCGGTGAAACTATGGAAACAACAACAAATACATAAGGAATCGCATGTATGATTTTTATCATCCCACTTTAGCTACCAGATAAAATAAAAGAAGAGCAAGTTGTGAACATCAAAGCGACAGTCAACTAGAAGAATGGATATTGGAACAAGAATGTGCCAATAGCAATTACCGAGAACCTAGCTTACCTAGAATTTGGAAATGGTCTTGAAATCGTCTAAGAGAATCCTCTAAGACCATTTCAAATTCTAGCCAAAAAAGTCTAAATTTTAAGACGCTAAGGAATCCCTTATCCCAAGGAGCGTGTTAAAATTGATTAAAACGGTGCTTTGCACTCGATATCTTCTAACAGGGTTCCTTATAAGATTGTCTGGTATGATTCTGAATGCTGCTTTAAGCTTTCACGGTTTAAAACTAAACTTAGGTATCAGTCACTGACGGGATATCTTCCGTGATTATATAATTATTTTGAGCTCCCGATATTTCGACGCTGTTGCAAGTACCATGATCGCGGCATAAGTGTCAGTATAAGTTTTGATTCTGGATGTTTGTGCATTTGCCCTATAACATAGAAGTTACACAAAACGTCTGGCAAACTACATTAGAAAATACAAGCGTGAATTTTTGTTTGTGTTCTGTGTAGATTTTCTTATTATGAACATTTTCTTATCAGCAGCGTGACATTGACTTTTAACCTTACAACTACACGAAGAGCGCGCTATAGAACGGAAGCTGGCATCCGGACCGGTATGACCCGGCTTGGCCGCCTGGTAATGGGCTACTTCGTTTTCCGTCTCTTTCTATGGACTGAGAACTTCTTCGATGAGTTTATCTACCTACTTTTTCTATTTCACCAATATAATTTTCTTCTAGTGTAGTCAAAATACGGTGGCGTGCAAATCATCATCCCACCTTTTATGGTCCTGAGATTTTGAAGATTTTTCCTGAATAATTTGGCGTGAAAATTACAAGGTACTTTATTTATTTAAACGTCATTTTTGTACCTACGGTAGTGGTACATAGGTGGCAGCATTTTCTACCACAAGACAATCATCAGTCAACCTATAAGTTTCACTTTACCTAAGAATATTTTCTGAATTTCATCAATACCAATTTTACTGAAGCCTACTTTCATAAAACCTTATTAGTTCAGGGCTTTTTATCACAGTCTGATTATTTCCTAGCTTCGCAATATTTCTAGCAATAAACCCCAGCAGGGAGGACTCCAGTCAGCTGTCGTTGTTTATTATGTCACAAGATGGCTGCCTGCGATGGAACGGAAACGATGCGTGTAATCGAAACTCTATGGCCAATGGGAATGCTACTGACATTTTGATAGCACCCGGAAGTCAATTATACTGTGACATTTTTCAAGTTCAATGAAATGGAACACAGTATTGGAATGCTTACACGAATTAAGCGGCAGTTACATTTAATTGTGTAGGGGTGTGGAGTTCTGAAATGTTTGCTATTTCGTTAAAGTGTGTGGGTTTAGATAAGTAAGCATGGCCAGCGTTTGTTGATACGGTTTCAACGATTATGTACCTTTGCAACAACAGGTTTTATAAACAAAAGAAAGTTAATAGAAATTAGACTAAAACCCTAACTTTTCATACAGCAATATTTTAGTCCCGTGTCTTACGTACACTCTTCGTTGAGGAGCTCGTGCCTAAACAATAACAGTCACTCGGGTCGATCTTTAGGTTAAGCCGTGCTTGCCTAGGTTGGTCTGTGGATGGGTGACCAACTCATTACATATACCGAGTTTCCTCCGTGCCTCGGAAAGCCCGTTAAGCAGGGTCCCGGTTGTCATTTTTAGATCTTTAACAGTCGTTACAGGTCGACCAGTCTTACCAAGGGATATCGTATTCTCCAATACTAATTGGATTGTGGAGGTCAGATAGGCAGTCACTCTATGTAAAATACTAGTATTCAGCTGCATCCGGTAAGATTGGAAGCCGACCCCAACATAGTTGGGAAAAGGCAAGGCAGATGGTGATGTCTTACGTACACTCAAAGATTGCCTGACGCAGAATTAGCAACACAAAACGACATTACACATCTCATGGTTTTTTCCTCCCATCAGAGCAAACTTACCTCATCCAACAAAAAAAACTGTACCATTCAAATTAAGCAGTAGACACCATAAAAGTGTGCAACAGTCGGCTTTAGTTAATTATTACGCAGTTACAAGGTGGTTATGAATAAATTAACCATAATTGGCCTGTTAGTGGCGAGAGAGGAAACCAAATATAGTGCCGACCAACCACACACGGAATACGAGATATGAGTGCGAAAACATGATTAAGAAAATTTGGTTACGGTCACTTTGGCAAATTAAACATTCATCCAATAAATGATTAAGGGAGTCGGCGAACAGTATCGGGATTTTATATTAGCCTAAGTAAGGGCCAGTGCATAGCTTAGGGCTATACAATTTACGATGCGATTTGCTTTACACGAAACGCAGGCGCTTAACTTGTTCCCATCGCTAGAGTCATCATCAACCTTGCCTTTTCCCAAACCATGTTGGGGGTCGCCTAACCGGATGCAGTTATGTACCAGTATTTTACATTAAACGCCTGCACAACCTAGTAACTGGGCAATACGATACCCCTTGGTGAAAATGGATACCCAGACTTTCGGCTTCTGATTATTTGTAACGACTGTCAAAGATCTACAAATAACCGGGATCAACGGCTTAACGTGCTTTCCGAGGCACGGAGGAAACTCGGTATGAAATAATGGTAACAAGGTCGAACCGCGTGGCTGTAATTGTGTAGCCACGACCTCTTCATCCCTTAGCTAGAGATTTGTGTCTTTCACAGTCACTGTTGCAAGACATGTGTCGCTTGAGCGTAGTTCGTGGCTAAGGTCCGCGTAAGCGTCAACTACACAAGAACATAGACTACTGATCAAGGAAGCAATTCCATCTAAGTACGTACATATAAGTGGATGAAAAAGAAAATATGGATTGATACTGTCAAACGTAACATGATTAGGAAGGGCATACACTCTGAGATGACGGCTGATAGAGGTATGGACGGAAAAGATACGATGAGCCGACCGCAAATAAATTCTGATTGATATTTGGGAGGACAATGATGAGAAATCTCAAAAATTTATCGAAGGCATATGAAGTCAGTTATTAAAGAAATAATTTTTTCAACAGGCAAAGTGGACATGGTTTTTGACTAGCACTAAAAATGAACAGAGACAATTAGATTAGCGTGATTTGTGTCAAGAAACATCCAAGTTTTAGGCTTAAAATAAACCAGTCTTTATCCGTGGGTGGATTTATTACATCACAAGAGTAGGCAGCATCAATTAGCAGAATAACAACAACACAGAGAGAATCTAATAAAATTATACCGCGTAAAACTCGTTACTAAAAGGACCTGAGGTTACGTACGAGTACTTACGTGGGTCGCAGAAAAGATCCCAATTTAAAAGCCAACTGTGGAGTGTGGCCACAAATAGAATTTCCTTTTTTATACAATTGTATAACAATGATATCGTTATGTAAAAATGTAACCAAAATCGTGGGTGGGGCGGTAGGTTTCCGAGAAGGATATCCTTTTAGTAAAAATGTTTTTATTTGAATATTTTCTGTACCTAGATGATTGTGATGTTATTTTTAGAGGTAACTCGATATACGAGTACCTACTTAAACTGTCGTCAAATGAGTTGGAGGAGTATCAAAATCTTAATCACCACTTCAAATCAGCAGGAGACAACAAAATAAGGCCAATAGGCACAAAATGACGTTTACAACTGAGATAAGGTCAGTTGCCTAACACCACGGATAATTGTTTGCTAGCTTATTCTATTTCAATACATTTTTGATTTACTTACCAGCATCGCCGATAGTGCTTATGACACTTTGGCTAGGCCGTCTGGTCCCATAATACCTTCCATGTCAGCGAAATAGACGCCGTCAAGATTGTAACTTACCATCTTGCAACGTTGCACAAACAATAGGATAGGAATATGGTCCCGCTCCAAAGTTTGAGAACCTGTTGAAGTACGACATGGAATGCGAATGGATAAACTTGATGGAAAATGACGATGTTTAATCATGAAAGGTTCTGTCTTGCAAACATCTTTTTCCAACCCAATGGATGAACTTTTAGAAGACGATTTTGACTTCGAATTCGATCCTTAAAGCATTTCCAGACTACTTTTCGCAGCTCATAAACTGGCGGTGTCGAAACCTCCTGTATAAGCTATCACACAAATAAAAGCTACATTGACGACAAAATAACGATGTGCGAGTAATATCTGCAATATTAACAATACAAGTCGTTTTTACAAAGTAATTGCTATCGTGTCTAAATAAAATAGTTTATAATGCTTCTTTGATTGGCAGGCTGTTTCTAATGCGTATTAAAACGCACAACATAGACCAAGTGGCAATCGTATGTTATTATCTTATGCATTCAATATTTGTTGCTGAAATGGAAATCTAAAACAGCAAGAATAAAGAAACGTTTGTCTGATTTTTAGAATGTTGCCGAAACATTAAGTCATCAGCAAAAAAGTGACTAGATATGCTGCAGCCGCGACTCCTGATGAATCCAAGGAGGCATTGCACTTTGGGTAAATTTTTCATCACCGTTGCTTTCATAACTGTGAAACAAAGCATCTTCTGGACAACAGCATCACATAGAACCGAAAAAAAAATATTTTCTACAATTTACAACATTTGCTATCAAATAAGTCACAATTTAATACGACCTCATGCTCAGAATTAAATGAAAATATAGAACAGGTCCCTTGTAATGAACATTCTAATTTTTTTCTTTTTTGATCATATCTATATCTTGCATCAGAATATTGCAGGCCTGCTTAATAAGTCAGATATTTTAAATGTCCATATTGAGGAATTAAAAAGTAAACAAATAGTCTTAGATATTTTATGTATAACTGAGCACTTCATGATGTCCGGCCATGAAAAATTGTTACACATTATTAATTACGAATTGGCGGCTTGTTATTCAAGAAATAAAAAACGCGGTGGGTCCTGTATCTTAGTCAAGAAAGGTCATGAATATCGGGAACTACCAGATATAATGAAATACTCAATATCGGGAATAATAGAATGCTGCGCTATAGAATTGATAAAACTAAAAGTAATTATTATATGTGTGTATAGGCCACCAAAACTGTCTAACTTAAATACTTTTTATGAAAAACTAGAGGCTATTTTAAAAATCTTAAGTATAAAAAAAGATAGAAAAATTATAATTTGTGGAGATTTTAACATAGACACATTAAAAAAGAACAAAATAACACTAGATTTCGAATGTCTTCTGTTGAGCTACAACCTTAAACTTGTTATCAGTGAACCGACAAGGCTCAGCAGTGCTTCTTGCCTGGACAATTTTGCTCACAATACGAACCAAAAATGTAAACATGAAATACTTGACTTCGCTTTATCAGATCACACGGCTCAGTTATTAAAGATAAAAGTAAATAAAACTTGCCAATTAAAATCTTGGCGAATCAACAGGCGTGACATATCCGAAGAAAATCTCATAAAATTTAGAAATTATCTCTTATCTTTATCGTTTTCCAATGTATACAATACAGAGGATCCTAATCAAGCTTATGATAACTTTCTAGAGATATTTCAACTTCTATACAACTTGTGCTTCCCCTACAAATTAGTATCAATAAAACCAAACAAAAAGATAAAATGGATATCGCGAGGTATTCGTATATGCAGTAAAAGACAGCGACACCTCCTCTGGCAACAGCGTTTAAAACCAACAGATGAAAATAAAACAAAATTTGATACATACTCGAGAAGATTTAAAAAAATTATTAAATTAACCCAGAAAGCGCAAAATAACTACCTAATTAACAACTCTAAAAATAAATCAAAAACGTCTTGGCAAATTATAAACAACAACAGGACTCAAAGTGAGCCCATCTCTCAAATTAAAAAAGATGGTAAGTTAATATCTGACCCCAAGGAAATTGCTGAGTCATTTAACGATTTCTTTATTGATCAAATTTCCGAATTACCTAAAATCACAACAGATAATACCATTCCTATAGGATATAATGATCATTCAATATTTTTGTCCCCAGTTATCCCGCAAGACATAATGAGAATAATTAAACACTTAAAAAATAAAAAAAGTTTCGGCTATGATGGTATCTCAACTAGAGTAATAAAATTTGTATCTAGTTGCATAGCTGCTCCCCTAAGTCATATCATTAATAATAGTATAACTGCTGGAAAATTTCCTGAGAATCTTAAAACCGTCGTAGTAAAGCCACTTTTCAAAAAGAACGACAAAGAAAGTATGGCAAACTATAGACCGATTGCTCTCATCCCAATATTTTCAAAAATTATGGAGAAAGTGATCTATGAGTCACTTTATAAGTTTTTAACAAAATTTAATATTCTTTGCGACGAACAAAAAGGGTTCAGAAAAAACAAAAATATTGATATGGCTGTGTATGATTTGCTAAACACAGTTATGAAAAATGTGGATACTAAAACACCTGTATGTGCAATATACACAGACATGTCAAAAGCCTTCGATTGTGTTAATCATGAAAAGCTCTTGGAAAAATTAAACGCCTATGGCATACGTGGAAACGCTCTTGATTTAATAAAATCATATTTAACCGGTCGTAAGCAAGTTACAGAAGTATCCAGGGTTTGCATGAAATCAAAACGAGAAATAAAACATGTATCTTCCTATAGATACATTAAATTCGGCGTACCACAAGGGAGCGTTCTCGGGCCATTACTTTTCTTAATTTACATAAACGATCTGCCACGTCAAATTTCTAATCCAATGATATTGTTTGCTGATGACAGCACAGCGATAATTAATTGTGTTAATAAAGCGCAATACGAAGTAGATATTAATAATGTTTTAAAAACAATTATCAATTGGCTCAATCATAATAATTTATTAATAAATATAGAGAAAACGAAAGTTATGCATTTTTACCAACGTATATACCCCGAAGACTTAAATTTGAATTACAATGGTCAGACAGTCGACAAAGCCAATATAGCCAAATTTTTAGGAATTTTAATAGATAGCCAACTTACATGGAAACCACAAGCTGAAGCTATTTGCAAAAAATTAGGTTCATCAGCGTACGTTCTCTATAACCTTTCCAAAAAGGTAAACATGAACACTTTACTGGTTGCTTACCATGGCTTAGTAGTGTCGAACTTAAGGTTTGGTGTCATATTTTGGGGCAATTGTTGTGAACGAGAAAATATCTTTAAAGCCCAAAAACGCTGTCTAAGAGCAATGTTCAAATTAAAAATTACAGACAGCTGCAAACCATTTTTTGTTGATAATAAACTACTTACTTTTCCCTGCCTTTACATATTAGAGATATCTATTTTTGTCAAAAGTAATAGCAATTTATTCCCTACTTTAAAGGACACAACACACCGAAGTGCAACAATCAGATCTCAGTATAAATATAAGTTATGTACCGGTGCTCACAAAACATCTTTATTAAAAAAAAGTGTTTTAGGTATGGCGCCTGTAATTTATAATAAGATTCCAAATAGCATCAAGGAACAACCTTTGAGACTTTTTAAAAAACAGCTTTCATCTTTTTTAATACAAAAATGTTATTATTCTGTGTCAGATTTCCTAACAGATAAAATATAGCTGTATTATTAAATTTTTGTTATTCTAATTTAGATTTGATTTATTATTAGTTTTTTTTTTTTTCTTTTTTTGATACACGATAATTTGTTGAGTGATTGTGAAAGTTTTAATTTGAGGTTGTTTCTTTGTATTGTACCTATACTATCCTAACTATATAAATTTTTGCATGCCAATTGGTAGAATGTACCAGGAACTATAACCATTACTGTAACAACTCATGTGTGTACCTACACTCAATGCAAATAAATTATTTCTATTCTATTCTATTCTATTCTAAAAAAAGACTTACGGCCGAATACTGAAACGTCACTCAAAATTTAAGTAACACTTATATTTAACAGATACTCAAAAATGACGTTTGGCCATACAAAATTTTAAGTTTAGGAGCTTCTCAAATGTTAAGCAGCTCTTACATTTTGAGTGACGTTTCAGTATTCGGGGGATAATGTGTCATCCGCCAACCCGCACTGGGCAAACCTGGTAGATGACGAGTGTCTGAGTAATTACGACCCATTAATTCTCATATTAGAAAGTTGAACTCCCAGTCCCAGCAGTGGAAACATTATGAGCTGAGTACTGCCGATTTTACGAAACCTCTCAAGAACGAGTGTGCAAAAACCATCGACGTCACAAACTACGTCGCCAAAAGAGTCCTTCTAAGAAAAACATTAAAACGCCGCCGGCTCGACCATGACTAGCATATGATGCATAGCAATGAGCTTGATATAGTGCGTGACGACCCGACTTCCTTCCTCCTGTTGACATACCAAATTGTGTGGGACGTAGCTCCGAGGATCTGACAAACGTGCGGTAATGAAGCTACAGAGGATGCTAGATCAGTATCACGTAGGGTGTGACAGACATCACCGTAGTTGACATTTAACTTGTGAAATGAAAGGAAACGGAGACACGTAGAATGGATTTAACGGGTTTCGTCATGCATACAGCCTAGTGTACGCCTGCCGACGTCAGTTCAATAAGTCCAGTATAATCTGGCTACTTATTCTTGGCTTCCTTTGCACGACTTATTCTATTGAAATTCCGTAATACGCTAGACCATCTTATGGCCAGTGTTAGGACCACCGATTTGTGGTCGACTGTTCCTATGCGGTGAAATTAAATACACCTGTCAACACACAATTTTCTATGATCCGACACATTCTTAGGATTCCACATCGGAAAGGAGACCTTTGGGCTGTAGGAAAAAGCCTTCGATAAAGAATTCTCTAGATTCAGGATTAGCGCAAAAAGGACCAAACCAGCAGGCTGCTATTTGTTGTGCCAAAGGTCACCTTTTCCGTACTTTTCTGTCGCTTTTCGCGTTAAAATAATGTACAACACCAAAAACCTACATTTCCTCGGTTATATTTATAAGTCCCATGATATAGGGAGCGAGTATATTACCATCAACCATTTTGATATTATTTCCTGAAAAAATCATCGATTGTGTTGTGTGTTTCTCGTTTCACTCCCAAGGAACCAACTTCCCCGCCTGCAATGCGTACAAGAGAATAAAAGTGAATGATACATGCATATTTAAAGCGACCCCCAATGTGAGGACGTCGAACCGCAAATGTGAAAGAAAAGAGCGAACTGAGGCTAATCTAGAATTCTGAAGATTTGTGTGTTCTTTTTGTCTTGTGTATAAAAAGATACTGTAATACTTCGTATGTCAAGTTGGATCCCAACATATCTTTGATTAAAGAGACCTGATCTTTCCAGAGACATCCCCTTCATTTCTCGTAAATAATCTTCGACTTTTGGAAACTCCATTTTGTAGATTACATTACTACTTTCTTATTTGTATCAAGAGGGGTTATATCCCCGACTAATAAATTGTAGGTCTTGGGTTCAAACCCAAGCAGGTGTATTACTTTGTTATTTATTTCATCACAACTGCACACAAATCGGGGAAGAAAAACATCGTCTAAGAACCAAAAATTCAAAGACATGTGCCATCTACCAACCCACACTGGGCGGGCGTGGTGGATTATAGCCCATTTCCTCTAACAGAGAGGAGACTTGTCCCAGCAGTGAGAACATTACAGGTTGATTTTGCTATCATTTGTATACTGAAAAGTAGGAACGAATTAAGAAGAAACCTAGACATTCAGAGCGAAGTTACAGTAGTACCCACTACCTACCTACCCTATTTGAAATGGATCCAATAAGACGACCACAGGAATTGATTTTCTGACCTATTTCTCGTCGAAGTATGGAAATTACATTCAAATGAAACGAAAGCTCTGGCTACATTTGACTTTCCTCGGCAACTAATTAACTTGATTGCAAAGAAAGTTATTCAATACGTTTATGGAAGAACCAGCTTTGTTGCAGCTAATCATTTACCATTATAATCGGAATAAATTGTAATAAAACACGCCTACGTCTTTAAGAACGATAATTGGATGGAGATGAATGCAACAGATTTCCAAACCTTGGCTAAATTGCGTTGTCTGTAAAGCTGGCTTTTCAATACTAAGTTGAGAAGATGCAGCTACTGTTTAGTCATATCAATAAGGCGTCATGTATTAAACTCACATCTAATAAATCATGTCATTCTTAACAATATTCAGACAGCGATTCTTACTAACAAGAGCTACAACATTCCGTCTGCCAGGCTTGCCTTGTATATCATCCTCCATACGAATCGGTTTTGGACCAAAATCTTGTTTGAATTTAGCCATGTATCTGCTTTATGTCCGGTTCTGATGTTATATCATTTAGAACTGCAACTGGAAAATATATCTTTATCACGTCACGTACGTCTTTCACGCAATTGCCGCTGAATACATTTATATGAAAGGCATACGAATGACTTCGAGTAGTAACGATATTACTTAGGATTTTTTATCATGGTAGTACGTACTACGTCCCGTGGGATAATTTCCGACATCGACGCGTATGAAGCCGCGGGCGAAAGCTCGTCAGTTAATATCATAGCTATAGCTAATATATTTCATACCACATTTCTCATAAAGCAACAAAGTTATTAGATCACTACAAGTACTCGAAAAGCACCTCGACCTTAGCATCCGGGCATCGGTACTGGACCAGTTTCTAATCTATAACACGTTACGGTAATTTTACGGTAGTTCGCTCCCAATAAATCAATGATGTTATCGTTACCACATAGAACAAAGACTGCTTTAAAATTACCGTTTTACATGATCCGAAGACAGATAAGGCTGTGTTGGATTTATTGTAGGATGTAGGTAGCTATCGGGGATAGCTATAAGAGTAGGAGACGACGAACGATGGATTGAACTACAAAAGGGGGGCTAATTTGGGGCTAATTTAAGGGCAAAAGGATGATGATATTAACAGATCACCAAAGAGTCCTACAATTTGAAACCAGTCTATTGTTAATTAATGAACATCATCAGTCTACTATTTTATCATAAACACATTCGCGAAACAAATGAAGTCATCACCTTTGTGGTGACTGCAGAGCTAGTCATCTCCAGTCATCTACTACTAATTGACTGCAGGACGAATCATCTCCTACAAATGACACTATTTGTACATGAGCTTTCGATCTTTGAAACAGCAATCGGCTTGATGCTTAGCGTTCAGAGGCTCTTCAAGCTCAGGTAGCAAGTCATAGGTAGCATCGACGCTTGGTGGAAGCAAGATATCAATGGTTTCATTTTTCGTACCTTCCATTAGATTCAATAGCTGCAAAGAAAACTCAAATAATACCTCATGGTTCACAGTCACACTTACAGTTATGCCTATCTAACTAATTAGTCTTTAGTCTTTACACCTAGCTTCCTAGACAATATAACTTTTAATGCTCTTAGTAATGGTTTCGCACGGATATTGCCGTGGGAGGCATTATCTATTCACTATAATTGGATGTATCTGCTGATGACCTAAGATTATTTCAATGTCGAGATCATTGTTTTCGTTGATGACAACTACAACTCTGTGTTGCTTGTAAGGGTTGCCATACGTCCCGTATATACGGGACTGTCACCGTATTTGATCATCCCGTCCCGTATTACTACTTGTCCCGTATTTCGACAAAATACGAAAATAGAGGTGAATGTGGTGACCTATTAAAGCTGTGTGAATATATATTTGCAATTCCAGCCCACAATGCAAATGTCGAAAGATTATTTTCATTAATGTCGGCTCAATGGACGGACGAACGGAACAGGTTGTCGGTAGAGACTATTGAATCCATATTGATTTGTCATTACAATTTTAAAATGACATGCGCCCAGTTCTATGATTATATAAAAAAAAGAAAAAGAAGTTATTGCAAAAGTAAAATCAACTTCAAAATATGACTAGGCAAAAAATAAATACTTGCCTGAGTAATTTTATGTTAATTAAAAAAATGTCTACTTAGGACTGAATAAAAAGTATGATTCAATAATTTTTGTTTAATTTTTTTTACACTTTTGATAAGTTTGAGATCAGAGGGAATCTGTTAGAAAATACATTAGTTTGTTTCTTCTCGCTATGTAGGAAGGTACACAATTACACATGCGTGCTATGTTATGTAGGTATGGTGTAGTTGAAAAGCCCCGTGTGGGTGTTGAATGTGTTATGTACGATTATGAGTTTTGGGTATCGGAAGAAAAAACCGTCCCGCATTGGTTCCCAGAAGTTATGGCAACGCCAGTATAGATGAACAGTTGTTAGATAGTGAGCTTTTTTGTTTCTTTGAAAAACCTAGATGTGGTGATATGAATAATTTAGAGGTTCTTCAACTTTGATCTATTTGGCACATTGACATTTTCTTGGCAATGTATACTGTTTCTTCTAAAGATGAAACTGTTCAGTCTGTGATGTATTATGTGTGTAAACACTTTGTCTTTTATAACATCGTTGCGCGTTGTGACAAATTCTACTGCAAAAGGTAACAACTCCAAAATTGAAATTGGTCGACGCTGCGAAGCGGATTACCGGCTCAATTACACGGAGTATTCCGATATGCGTTCTGAATTGAAATGATAATCCCTTTCATGCACATAAAAGCGAATCCATACGAATGTTCACAACAGCTTCATTCAGTTCAGAAATCATTTCCCTTTCAATTACGGACTTTAAAAATTACGGAGTCCAACGTCATCTGTCAGATGATTATGTACCGTTCAAGACTTACTTTCGATAAGGAAACTCTTGAAAGTGGAATTGAAGATATTTTTCGTGGCTATGAATACATTATAATAAGATTAACCGGTGTGGACAAACGTTAAGTTTTAATTGGACACGGAAAAGATCCGAGATATTCCTTAAACCTCGCTTTGAGAGATTTCGGACGAACGTACGAAAGGACGCTTTATTTTTGGATGAGGATATCGGCTTCAATGGTGAAGATATTGTGCGAGGATTAATTTAAACAGTAACACAGTGGACGGCGAGTGATATTGAGGCCGATCAATAACGACAAGGATCACACAAAAATAAAACAGTCGAGCGAATTTGTAAGTTAATTTTTGAAGCTATCTACTATTTATTACATTAAGATCTTGTGCAAAGTCAAATCCTGAAAAAACCACAGCGTTTAATGAAAGTGTTCTACTAAAGCATAAGAACCACACAACATATTAGCAATAACGTATTCGGGTAATACAAGAAACCTCAAACCATTAATATTCCTTGTGGTTAACGTATACAATAGGTTATACTACATACCTTTAACTTAGGATAAGTTCTGATTATAAGAAGAGCCAAAAATTAGCCCTTGAACAAGACGTACTATATTTTGAACCTGGAACGAAGGTTACCACAAATTAAAGGAGGTTGGAGTCGATTATTTTATGCAAATGGGTTGCCAAATAACCAGTTTTTTAGTCCTAGTTGCTTGTTATTGCTTCAACCTATGTGAATATAGGCCATCTGCTTGAATTTTATTGTTCTTCAATTAGGTATACGGTAGCTTCGTGGAAACACTTTGAAGCAACATCAGTTATAGCTACTACAGGCGCCCAGGAGGAATATTCAGATTTCAGAAAATTCTGAGCGTTGTTTCTACAATTACCTGGATGTTTACCTGGATGAGGCGGGCACGGAACCGAGAAAAAAGGGGAGGCCAGCAGTCGGTGATAGCCCGGAGGCTAATGTTATGATAGTGACATTTCTCATTAAAAGCTTTTCTTATCGCTTCCGCTCCTACTCAGTGCACACCTTTACAAGTCTCACAGAACCCTAGGTATTCTGCCTGGCGACAATTTATTTGCGGGTAGACTACAATACATTTATGTCAGAGTCGGTGTCAAGTATCAGTATTTGTTCGGCTTTCAGACGTAGTAAATGGCACTGAAATAATAAAGTAGGTACAAAAGAAAAACATTTCTGTTTATTTTTTTATCTAAAAGCTGTTTGTGAAATGGAAAGTTTTAAGTGCTCATGTCCCTGAGGTTAACTTACATATATGTAGATAAAAAGAGACACAATAGAAGTAATAAAAATAGTTTCTTTTATCCGAAAACTACGAGTAGTAAGGGCCACAGTTTCGAGTACCTATCTTCAAACTTAATTGAATTCGTTTTCGAGGAAAGACGTGATCAATTTTTAGGGGAGTGCTGACGGCTATCGGCTAGATCTTTACGCTATCTTATTCAGGAGGAATACCTACTGATGGCAATTTATTCGACCACTAAGGGGCCGGCGGAGCATGCGTTTTTCATACAAACGTAATACCAAAATAATATGAAAATCAAACATATTCTTAAGGTAGTGTGCATATATTTCGATTGTACTCGTATTATAGAATATCTATGTTCCCAAATAAATATTTTGAAAGGACAATTATATAAAAATGAGGTATGAGGAATTTAAAATTCCTAAGTATAGAAAAAATATTTTTCTCATAACAGCTCTTGTCTAAATCAGTTTACATTCAAAATATGTGTTTGGGAACCTATATATTCTGTTATCCAATCGAAATAAATATAAGTACACTACCTTAAGAATATGTTTGATTTACAAATTATTTTGGTATTACGTTTGTATGAAATTCGCATGCTCCGCAGGCCTCCTAAGCTTTAATCTTATTCTGAAGTACCACAGAAGACTTCATTACTGTCTGACGATAAACGTGGCGCTCCTGTAATGGAGACCAGGTGGCTATGGGTAAGCTAAGTGTGGGACGCCAGCCAGCTACATGAGTTGAATCGACCTCAGAAGGGTCTGACTCAGCCGGTCAGACTGGACGCTAAATGTGAAGGTCGAGGTGTTGCGGCGCAGCAAAAGAGAACCCTGTCCACCAATGGGTCGTGATGGGCAAAGTTGATTGCACGCAACGATTGCACGATTGGATGTTTATATGTATAATAAGTATGTATTTACAAACAAAAAGTATATATGTAGTATATCAACTATCTAGTGTCCACGACACAAGCTTTGCTTAGTGTGGCACTAGGTGGCGCTGTGTGTTAATGTCCAGCGATATTTATATTTTATTTATTTATAACCCACGAATTTAGGAGTTTTTAAAGTTTACAATTTTAAAAGGATGAACCCGCATCATAATCCTTCCGCAAATACGCTTACGCAGTTCAAATCCACAAAAAAACCTCACGTAAGTTGTTATTAAAAGAAAAACTAGGAAACAGCGCGAGCAGGTTACTAATTAATTTGGTAACATCAATCATAACCATGACACGCGATCCGCTTTCATGTAACCAGTTTACCACCAACATTGGTCAGCAAACATTGGAAAACACATCCATTGCTGGTCTTGTAGCTAGGCTTTTGAATACCTAGGCAAGTAAATAATAATAATTCATTCCCAAACAGCTTCATCAGTCCCTGAGTTCCCTTAACTTACCAGATAGCACCTACTACTTACTGCAGAAGTCAGTGATTTTAAACACATGCAGGCTACTGGCTAGTTAGAAAGTTTCTGCAGTGTGAGTCGGACAATATTAAACAGTCTGCGTACAACCGCTGGAATCGAATGTTTCCGTTCCCGCACTTAACCCACTGATGAACACTTGGCTTAGGCCCGTGCCATCAGAAATTCCCGGCTAGCCGGAGGAACAAAAGTCAAAACAAAAATAATAATAATCATTTTATTATCAGGCAACTAAGGACCATAGCCGTATTGGATTGGCCAATATGTCAGTTTGGTTGTTGGCTCGTGTTGGTGGGTTGGTGTAAAGGATGCGTGTAACTGGTTTGCCATAACATTTACTCGGTACTGTTTTAGAATTATATTGAGAGATGGATGTACTTTAAAAATATTACTGGTATGCTTGGTTGGTCTATAATTTATTATGGGTTGTTAATAGATTTTCTGTACATAAAAATACCAATGAAATAAATAAAATGTCAATTGGGTTTAAGACACATTATAGGCTCATTTCTCCTTTCGTTTTGAAACCGAGATTGATAGATTTGAGATACAATTCGCGCATTTCGGTTTACACAACGTTAACCCGCTTTCAGGAAATTATTACCTCTAAATCATGAGCTAATTAATCAACATAAATACCAGAATCTACCTCAAAAATACTACAACAGTCTTTAAACTCCATCTTACCCGAATGGAACGGCGGTCACAAACTTCTTTCCGAATTGTAATATGGAGTGACAATGATTTATAGCACACAAAGCGACCTAACGTCTTTTGAACCGACTAATGCCCCTATTTCAATCACAACCATAGCACACCGATTTTCTACAAAATGTACCGGTTATGAAACTAAATTGCCTAGTCATTTGTGTGATGTTGCTTCGAGATTTTAGAGATACGTAAATAAAACGGAAACTTTTTGTATTGCGTTGTTTCATAAATATGGGAGTCGTCTTGGTATGGACCTGTGATAAGGAGGGAATGGAACACATGATTGTGACTAAAAGAGTGATCAATATAATGTTGATGGGTGGAGATGGAAAGGAAGACCAAAGAAAAGATGGACGGATTGTGTGAAGAATATCATGAAAGAGAAAGGGGTAAATGATAGCGTGACGTCTTACAGGGAAGAATGGAAGGGAAAAACGTATTGCGTCGAACCCTAATAACATGGGACAAGCAAGGGTAGGAACTGAAGATGATGTTGTTTCAAATATGACAAAGGCTACCAGACTTATCATATGATTTCTGTGTCTGTTTATGTATCTATCAGTCTTCTACATAAATACGAACCATTCTCAGTACCTTGAACACTTGCAGAAAGCCAGAAAATTTTTTTATAGGCTGTCACTACAGCCGAGGTCCATAAACGTTACTTAGGTCGTACTTGGACCTTTTTTTGAGTCTATCTTTCACTCAAAGGTTTGGCATTGGCAGTTACGCGACAGCGACTGGAATTGGCCAAAGTAAAGTACTGATCTTGGACTTAGAATCTTGTTACTAAGTGGAATTTCGACATTTTCAGCTTCAGTTATACTCTCCTAAAACATTGACGACAGGTACGGAGCCCACCTATCAAGAGTTCGTCTGTTTTTACATCAAATTACACCTTATTTTCGTAATGCCTGGTAATGACCCATTGTCTAGGGAGCACGGACGTTACCCGCAATCCGTCGGCATCGTGTTGTCTTGAGAACTTCTTTGTTTTACAACAGATTTCAGCAAACAATTTGTCGTCAATCACGTTGGTTTATTACTGAGGTAGATTTAAATGTTACTGATATGATAAGGATCTTAACTTTGAAGATCTTGTAGCTGTTATAAAATATTGGCAATGGAGTCTTGGTCACGTGGGAATAGTGGCTGGAGAACCATCATTATTGGCTTAGCCTTATCCCAACTGTGTTGGGGTCGGCATTCCAATACCAATATTTACACGAAGCGACTGCCTATCTGACTTCCACGAACCAGTAACTGGGTAATATTATACCACTTGTGAAGACTTGTGAAGACAAAACAATTGGGCTTCTGTCCACCCGTAACAATCTATACTAATTACTAATATTACTAATTACTAATCTCAGGAACTACTGGTCCAAATTGAAAAAATATTTTTGTGTTGGACAGTCCATTAGTCGAGGAAGGCTTTAAGCTATATAACATCACGCTACGACCATTAGGAGCGGAGCAGGAATGAAAAATGTTGCAAAAACGGGGATTTTTTTTTCCTTTCGTTTTTCTCTCTTATGTGACGCAGACGAAGTTGCGTGAGTCAGCTAGTAAGTAGTAATACGAGTATTATAAAGCAGAAGAGTTTGTTTGTTTGGTTGAACGCGCTAATCTCAGGAACTATCGGCTCGAATTGAAAAAATCTTTTTGCGTTAGATAGTCCATTTATCGAGGAAGGCTATATAACATCACGCTATGACCAATAGGAGCGGAGCAGTTATAAGAAATATTGCAAGCGGGAAAAAAGCTTCCCTTGAGCAGGCGATGCGTTGCGATATCAAAACATCACGCGAACGAAGTCGCGGGCAGAAGCTAGTTGCTAATAATCTAAATGACGTGCTGAGGTACGAAATTCTGGCCTCAGAATGTCTTTTCCAAACAACAGTAACACTTTTGTTTCAGAAATAACGGCAGTCTAACCTAGCCAAATGGCCACCGAAGAGGCCAATAACTTTAACATCCTCAACAGAATGAAATAAATACAACTATGTACGTATGTAAGTACGTATTCACCGCCAAAGAATTCAGTCACGTTATTATTACTCGTGTCTAGGAATTTGTTACGGTGTGATAAGAAAGAAAACTAGTTACATTTAGAATACCTAGGTCCCAGTCAACTACATAAAAACTTTGTAACAAAAATGAGGTTGCGACAGTTCAAATTAGTTTTTGCCATTTGCACAAGGACAACCGTTTAAAAGAATTTGTCGCGCCGAGAAAATTCTGCGATAAAACGTATGAAGTAAAACATATTTTCCTCGGGTTCAACGCTTGCTTATTAAAAAAATGCGATGAACTCGTTACATTGAAATAACATCAACATGAAAACATATCCCTTTTAAAAATAACTTTCTCACATAAAACAAGTAACTCCTCGCAATAAAAGATTTATGCTCAAAGCTACCTGAACGCGCGAGGTAATGCATTAAACAGCTACCATTATCTGATCTAACTCCCAGCCACCAGGATAGAAAGAGACACAACTATACAATTACACACTATAAGAAGGTTAAAAAGAGACGAAACCCGCAAATTAGCCCCCTAACACCGGACGCGATAATTGTAAGACTCGTTTCTCGGAGGATAAACATCGTGATTCTGTTGACAAAAAGTCCGCTGATGTCGTTCTGATTGCTTAGGGGATGAAACTGATGTCAGATTAGTTTTTTAATCACTCCCTCTTGCTAACCATTCCGAAGCAAAAACTGAGTAAATCCTATGATCAACCTCAGGAAACTAGAAAAGAAGAGAATTGAGAACTGGAAGAGATAATTTGCCGTCAATTCTGAAGTTGGAACGCGAATATAAATGAAATTTTCCTTTTATAAGGAAAAGTTGGAGCAAGCTAACAGCCCTGAACTAATTGAATGATACAAGAAAAGTTTCTCGTGAACGATCTTGCCTGTTGAGTAAACTAGCAGAGCATTATCCCGCAGCGAATGAGCTAAGTCCGCAAAATATAAAATCCTACGAAAGCCATTTGAAATTACCATAACTTTTATGTGTTTTCGCGAGTATTCAGCGAAACGAAAATTTGACAACACATAAGAATATGCATTAGCAGGAATCCTTGACCGCGACAAAGCAGTGCAGGTTAGCAAACAAACAAAAAACTGGGTCAAACTCAATTCGCTAACATAACTACGTAGCTAGTTGTACGTATGTGAGAATTCACAGCAGCCGAAACCCGAACGGGGTCTGAGCCAAACGCGACTGTAATCAGCGAGTCCCGAACTAAGTTAACTTCACTAACGAATTTCAGTTTTAAATCGGAGTCTGCAATTCATATTTTGTTTGTTTAGGGCTTAGGCTGTTGAAGTTCCCTTGTTTTAATATTAAATTGTAAGCGAAAATACGATGTTCGGTAATATTTTAGGTCCTTCTTCAGTTCAGACAACTGCTCGAAGTGTTTCTAGGAATTTTAAATTACAACGAATAGCGTTTGTCCTTGTTAACAATACTAGATGCTTGAGAATTTTGTACAGAGCTGGAGAAATTAACAAACAACAATTCTCGTAAAAGACAAAGCAAATATTGCTGGCATTTGTTGACTGTTTCATTGCTCGGCTCGCAATATGCGCGATTGTGGGTTTAGGTTCTGTGTTTAATTTATAGTTTCTGCTAAGTTTAATGGTTTATTTGTGTTATGTGAATTTATAGTAGTATTAATAATATTAATAATAGGCTGGATAAAGAATCGCCTCTCGTCGGTTAAGTATGTCTTAGTAAATGCCTACAACACGGTCATCCATTCAGAGCTGTGTATATCCCCAAACTGCCTAAACGCAAACTTTTAACTTATCTTTCTAAAAGGGGAACTTCTCATAATGTGGTAGATTGTCAAGTAATTCAATAGTCAGACAAAAACAATTCACCAGATGTTCTTTTGCTTTTCTCGAGTATGGTACCATTATATCAAGACCATAAACCAACGAAATGTTACGAATAACCTAGCACAGTTAGCTCCAGGTCTTGAGTTTATGACAGTTCATTCAAGTGTAGAATAATTTAACCGTAAAAGAAAATGTTCGCCGCAGATATAGTAAGAAAGAAAATATGAAATTGAGAAGGACACGTCTAAAATTATACTGAAGTTGGACAAAAAATAATTTGGCACAAAACTGCGGTATCTTTGCCGCGAGTAGACATTTTAATAAATTATTGCTCAGAAATACGTAAGTTATTGTATTTTAAATGTATCGCGTTTCCCAAAACCTTATAAAACTCTGATAAGATTTTTCCGCTAGATGATGGATGATAGGTACTTACTTGAAATTTACGATGTTTCTTAGTTAGTAGTTAAATGCTTAAATATTATATTGACCAGCAAATACCCAGAAGATTAAAAAGTCTTCTAGCGAATAACTGAATTACGTTTTAAATTAGCTATTGGAATTTACCGCGTAATTTGTTCAAATTGGCATTGCCCTCAGCATTTCAGCGTAGGCCAAGTATTAATAATTTTGTTATTTCTTAAGTTCCCGGAATACAAAATAATGGAACACCAATTTCCTATATAAACAATATTATAATTCAGTTCTTGGAACGTAGAATAAACTAGGGTTCCTAAAATTAATTATTTTGCGAGGTTTCAGCAAAGTGAAGTATATTTAGTTATAGCTACCTTTAGCCCGCGACTTCACCCGTCTAAATATCGCCAAATCGACGGGAGTGGTGTTGGACAAAAGTATAAAAAAGTACTAACCTAACCGAGGTCATGGTATATCCGTGAGTCAAATTTTATTTTAATTTGTTTTCCGAATCATTTAAAATTTCAAAAATTCCACTGTAGTGGTTAAATTATACAATTTCCAATTACAGAATTGAATCGTTTGCATACATCAGGGGTAACGCAGAAATGTCAACTTGTAACCATTTGTGACCACAGGCTGGTGAGCGGAATTCGGAATGGGTCACAAAGCATGTACGAATTCTGGCTCTGTTGTGGTGGATCGTTATGTTGTCAAATGACCGCTGAATTAACGTACATTGGATCGAATGTGGTATTGTTTAAATGTTAGTGAGCTGGTGTTTATGTTCATGTAATAAGTGGTTGGGTAAAAGAGTTTTGGTACGCAATGCTGTTTGGAAAATGCTACAAACATTTTGAATGGTAAATAGTGGTAAAGTGTTAGTTTGCTTGATAATTTACTGGTGAAATTGTGACCTCGAAATGTTAAGAACCGCAAAAAAGTTTAATTACTGCAGTACTTTCCGTCGCACGAAGAAATTGGCAAGAAACATTATTTTCGCGTCTACCCGTTCCAGTTACTAAACCAAATTGCTTTAACATAATAATATGATATTTTAATACCCAAAACTTCCCCTGTTATAACTTCAAACAGTTGCAAATGAGAACCTTCGAATCCTCAAAGTTTCTGCTCGAACTAAGTCGATATTGTAGCGAACATTCTAGACCTATTCCGGTAATAATTTGCCACAAGTACGGTGTTGTATGGAGGTTCAAGGACCGTTAGTGGCCCCATACCAGTTTATCCAGTGCAGCACTTCGGACAGCTCGTGTAGCCCAGCTGCCGGGTATCGGAAAGGTTCGCCAGATGCTACATACCTATAAGGACTGTCCCAACTATTTAAACTAGGAGTCTTTTTAAGAAACAATCTTTTTTTTGTCTGTATTGATTAACATGGATGACATTTTGAAGAACATCTTGAAGACATTTTACAGCTTAATTGTGGCAGTAACCTTCTCAAATGCCACATAGGATTTAAGTGTCTGCTCACCAAAAGAATGGCAGTAAAAACTTGACGACCGACAAATAAGTTCTTTGTAGACTCGAATAAAATCGATCAGTTGTGCTTTTAGTTTTGAAAGGTAGAATTGGGAACTGTCCAAAATGTCCCTATATGGGGCAGGTTGTTCCCATGTTTTCTATTCATAGGAACTTTAGTACAAAGGAATGGTTTCAACAGAACACCACAGCTTTGCTTTTGATTCGAAATATTGCTGAATGTTTTAAGCATTTCCAAAGGACTCCGTCGAAATAAGTAAATATTTTATGATCGGAAAGGGTCGGACCTTCACCGTTATTTTGTCATTACGACTTTGTATGCATACTGCATGGAACTCGGAAGGAAGTTGTGTCTTTTATGTACAACCAGCTTTTGGCTGTGGCTTTGTACGCATGGATGCCGGAAATTACTTCACAGCAACATACTACCGGGATAAAAATAATCCTCTTCTTCTCCGGATCCCAGCCTAGCTATCTGTAAAGTTGAAAATGATCGGTGCAGTGTTTTAGGTGTGTAAAGAATAAGGCAGACAGTGTCTTTCGCATAAAAAATGATAGCGGCCTGTCCCAGTTTCGCACGAGAGTAATTTTTTTTTATTGGATCCTGTGAACTTTCAGTATTTCATACAAAACTTGTCCTAACAATTAAGAACTCAACAAAAAAATCATTTGTCGAGCTATCGTCAAGTGTTGCTCGTCATAAATTGATAGAAGAACGTGGCTAAAAAATAACAGTCTTAAGGCTAAGTGGTGCTTGCCTAGGTTGGTTTGTGGATGGGTGACCACCCTTATATACCGAGTTTCCTCCGTGCCTCGGAAAGCAGGTTAAGCTGTTGGACCCGGCTGTCATTTGTCCATCTTTGACAATCGTTACAGGTAGTCAGTGGCATAAAACGTCTGACAACCAGTGGTATCGTATTACCCAGTATTAACTGGGTTATGGAGGTCAGATAGGGAGTCGCTCCATGTAAAATACTGGAATTCAGCTGCATCCGGTTAGACTGGAAGGCGACCCCAACATAGTTTAAGTTGAAGATAGTTAGCGAGCTATGAAGTATGGCATGCAATTCAATTAGGACATGCATCCAAATATGTATTGTTACTATTACAACAACTATGTATAGTGGATAACTGTTACTTACGATGATTGCTTAAAACTTGATTGCTTTACAATAATCATAGTCTACTCATACAAAGATTTAACTAACGCAAAAGTGTTCTTCTAATTGAGTTTTTATTTAATTACGCCGATGAGTAAGTGGTCTGCTTGTGAATGGATAAGAACTTGATATGTTTAGGGTATTTATGAACCTAAAATCCTTTATTTTAGGTTTTATATGCT
Organism: Xestia ashworthii; assembly: GCA_950022955.1. Lineage (NCBI taxonomy): Eukaryota > Metazoa > Arthropoda > Insecta > Lepidoptera > Noctuidae > Xestia > Xestia ashworthii. Next base: position 23,660,118 of record OX465550.1, read on the forward strand.
CTTGAAAAGTAAGCTCTTCAAATGACTTTTCCCGAACGAAATTGCGTCTTACGAAGTTTGATTAATAGAGAAATGGGGAGATAAATAATGATGTACTACTTTCTGTGAATACATTCAGCAGTAATACTGACGAAGCAAAATAGGTTAACCAATATGTTGTTCATTGACCTACATATATTCGGGCTATTCGGCTGTGAATCAGACACATAGTACTGTTAACATAGTCATTCTTTCAAACATTTACGATTTCGTGCGTTCTAATAAATAGAGCGACTGCAAAGCGTGGGGTTCTGTTTGTTATTTCTCTATTCAGGCAGTGTTTATGGATTTATCTACGTAGTGTTACCACCCTTTGTCTTTAAGACACAATTGTCTTGTGGGTTTTACAAAAAAAAACAGGTTCGAGTCGGACTCTTAAATGAAAGGTATCGTAACATCGTAGTAGGGAAAGCTCCCTTTAATTATTTTTTAATTTACTTTTTTATGTTTGATTTTATAGCGGCAACAGAAATACACATTCTGACAAAATATCAAGTGTCTACCTATAACGGATCATGAGATACTTACAGGCCGCTGACAGACAGATGGAAGGTCGGAAGGACAGCAGAGGCTTAATAATTGGGTCCCGTTGGTTATCCTTCGGGTACGGAACCCTAAAAACGTACTCATAACGCTGAACAGTATGGCAACCTTCCAGTAGCGAAGGTTCCTTACAACCCGATTCCTACTGGATTCCCTTTGAAAAATGGCACAGTCAGTATTCTATAGACAAATAATAGAATCACATTATGATGTCCTCCGGCTTACCTCTTACAAAAATTGACCCTTCGCTACTGCAACGTGAATGAATAAAAGCTGTAAGAAAACGCATGGGCACCCTACCATCTAATGACGTCTCGAGAAGGTAATAACTGAAAGCTAAGTAAATTGTGGTGCAATAAAGTCAACATCGAGCTCTTTAAATTGCCTGTAAGTTTATCGTGAGCTAATGTAACTTGTGCATAACATTAAGTTGGTACTCGCTTTACTTATGTCTTAGCATTACTGTAAATTGCCACGGCATTCGTTCTCTAATCTACGCGAATGTATCTACTTAAAATGTAGTTTCAGTTAAGTCACTTTATGCTTGTTTTTACTCACACTGAGTATCAAACACTTAAACTAATGTTAATCAATTGTATTGGTTTGTTAGAGTAGAATATAGTCCCCGCCACGAGAAGCTATTTTGTAAACACACATTTGGGTTCGCAACCTTTGGATCAAATTAAAAATGACAGCATCAGCGTGATCTTACTTCAAAATGGCGGCCCAAAGGTTTACGTTCCAAGATGTCAGATGCGTTCCAGTCCCACAAAACATTAGACGACAGCTCTTTATATCGCCAAAATATAACCCGACCAAGTGAAATTGCTCGTTAGTTTCTTATTAACACGTACGATAATCTGAGTTGATTGAATTTGGGAATATTTCTTGTGGATTGAATTGTCGCTACTTATCTAGCTAGAAATTATTTCTTTCTTACAAAAATTATAGCTTATTATCATCATTAAATTGCAAATCTATTTAGTCCGTCAGTTAGAGTATTGGAAAATAATGGACACGTGTTTTTTGGGTTTGTAAATCAACCACCTGAACAAGCTGGTTTCCGCCTCAGTTTATCTACTACCACCTTCATGCTTTAAACCAAATCATGGAAAAGCACATAGAATTTAGAAAACCTTTATTTTTGGCCTTCGTGGACTATACGAAGGCGTTTGACAGCGTGAAACATGCAGCCTTTTCCTCTTTACAAAATCAACAGTTAGACCAAACCTACAACAATATCCTCAAAGTAATTTACAACAATACTAGGTACTTACAGCAAATATTAAACTTACATTTCCCGGTCAAAATTTCAAAATTTACAAAGGCGTAAAACAGGGTGACCCGCTCTCTCCCAAGTTATTTACTTGCGCCCTTGAAGAGGCATTCAAGAACCTAGCATACCTATGGTCCAGTAAAAGCATAACAGTCGGTTGCAAAACAAACTCGCTAACCTTCGTTTCGCTGATGGCATCATCTTATTTGCACCGACTGCTGCCGAATTACAACAGATGCTCCAAGATCTGAGCACAGCAAGCCTTGAGGTTGGACTAATGAATCGGTCAAAGACTAAAGTCAAAGAAATCCACTATGTCGATGAGTACATTTATTTGGGCCAGGTAGTTTCCTTCGAAAACAGGCAAGGCAGAGAAATCGACCGTCGTGCCGAGAACGTCTGGAAGAGCTATTGTTCCATGAAGTCGCTGATGAAGGGTAGACCTACCTTTATCCCTGAAGCGCAAACTCATCGACATGTGCATTCTGCCCATCCTAACCTTAACGGTGCTCAAACTTGGTCCATGACCGAGTCACAAAAGTCCAAACTCAAGGTGTACCAAAGGGCGATGGAGCGTAGTGTATTGGGTATATCAAGCTGAGTGACCGAGATCGCAATACCACACGCTCAAAAACGGGAATCGCTGATGTGGGCAATAAGACTTCTGGGTTGACGTGGGAGTGGGCGGGCCATGTCTGTAGAATGCATCAGGACTGATGGGCCAAAGTCGTCAGTCCCACCCAGTCGTCAGTGAGTGCCAGATCACGGGCAGCGTCGCCGAGGGAGGCCTAGAAAACGCTGGCGTGACAACTTAAAAGCGTTTGCGAGAGATTGGCCTCGAAGATATTACGCATCTTCGTCAATTTTGGTTTATGTGCTTTAGCGATTAAGTTGAAAATCGATTAAAGAATTAAACAGATTGACTACAATCTGTTTAATTCTTTAATCGATTTAGCTTTATAGCTTGATGTGCTGGCGTCTGTACTTAGTTCAAATGATTCTCACGACATGCCGACCAGATAAGGTCTGATAACAGTGTACCTTCGTGTTTTCTTTTGATTCCCATGCTATGATATCCGTCAAGACACGAGTGAAACATGTGTGTCATCATACCGTAGAATGTAGGTAGGTACCTACACGATAACAATAATGGATTTTCAAGCTAGATAAATGCATGAATAAGAACTAAGTTATTTACGTTTTCGCCTTAAACAGGTGGAATATTAATAACAATAACTTACAATTGCATGTTTATTTATTTTTAAGATTGAAATCTATAAGTACTAATAATACCTAAGTATTTCTAAATACCTACTCAAGTACCTACATGTGTTGTCATAATTATTATATTGAAACTAGTGACCCACCCCGGCTTAGCACGTGCGTAATGTAGACATAAACCTTCCTCATAAATCAGTCTATCTATTGATGAAAATCGTATAAAAAATCCGTTGCGTAGTTTAGACATAAGCATACAAACAGCGGGAGCGACTTTGTTTTATACCTACATTTTTTTAACTTTATCTGAGCGGGACAGCGCACTCCTGGGCTTTTTCTCGGTGTTGCAACCACCGCCAATATTTTTTAGCAACAAAAAAGCAACAAATTTCAGTGTTTTTCTTTTAATTTCGCTGATTTTAGACCGCCATTTAAACCTCAAGCAAGCCATCCTAGGCGTCCCGCCACGCAATCTTCTCTTTGTCTGCCGTGACCCAGTGTAACTGTCTCAGGGCTCTAGTTTTGTGATACGCGGTAGGCCAGCGTATCGCGCGGCTTTTCCGGTATCCCGGCAGACATGGCCAGTCCCATTTTAGTTAAACGGTTTTGAGGTAGGTACCTACGTCAGGAATTTGAGTGTGAAAAGATAATAAAAGAGAGTTTTCATAACACCACAATAACAACATACCATTGCATAATGCATGTAATACTTGAACAACACCATTAGCAAAATAATTGAGCTAAACTACAACATCCTGGAATCAACAAATTACACCAGTCTAACACTATAAAGTGTAAATTGCTCATGTTACACACACTCACACACTGCACATTTATCAATATTGATATCATAACATCCCTTTATTTCTGTAGCATTCAGCGGGGGTATACAGAAATCAACACATCTCTCTCTAGTTTTCCCAATAAACTTTGAACCTAATGCTTTAGCAATAAAGTTGAAAATCTATTCAAGAAATTTGACAGATTGCAGTAGGTAGTTTGATGTTCTGGTGTTTGGAAAAATAGTACCTACACTCACAATATGTCAGCTGGTTTTGTTTAACTTTAAATATTATGTAATATGAGGTGAGTGGATTAGCATCAAACAGGGATATTCTGAATTCCAGGCTGCAACTGAGAAAGTCTTGACATTCCAAGAGACAAACCAAGTATCACTTTACTTGAGTTTAGAATCAAAGCTAGGACTTCCAAATCCAGGAGCCTGTGCAACTACCTACTACACCATTATAGGAGTACAGTGACATCAATCTTATGCTGCTCTGTAAAGTGGACAAGGGGAGGTTGTTCCAGGTCTGTTTGTTTGTGAGTTTAAATGTTTGTAAATGAATCCTCAATACAGACCAAAACTCGTAGTGAGTAGCACCGTTTTTATTTTAAATAAAAAAAGGAGTACGCAAGGATTGTAGTAGGTGGCATACAGCTGTAGTTTCTACCTATCAATGGAAAAAGGGATTTGTGTATGTAAAATTTAAATTACTTTGTTAATTAGTTAGCTGGTGGCTAAATAATAGCAGCTGCTCGGGTCGATCTTTAGGTAGGTACATCTACATCCCGAGTTCCTCTGTGCCTCGGAAAGCACGTTAAGCTGTTGGTCCCCATTGTCATTTGTGGATCTCTGACAATCATTAGGTAGTCAGTGGCCCAAAAAGTTTGACAACCAGTCTTATCAAGGGGTATTGTTTTACCCGGTACTAACTGGGTTGTGGAAGTCAGATAAGCAGTCGCTCCATGTAAAATATTGGTATTCAGCTGCATCTGGAGACTGGAAGGCAACCCCAACATGGTTGGGAAATGCTAGGCAGATGATGATGTAAAGTTTCTATTACCTACATTATGCACACTGCTCATCAATCAATATTATTGATGTTCTGCTATCTAAATGTATAGGTATTGATAAAACCGGTAGTGCTGCCAATAATAACATTAAGATAGCAGACATATCAGTTTCAATTACTCACGTTTTTTGATAAGGTTGGGTGTTAGGGATTAATAAAATTTAGTAGGCTGTTGTTTTAAGGGTTATTTTAAGACTTCCTTATTTATGATTGTAATGGTTTTGAGACGTCCATCTGCGCTTCTGTTGGGCATCAATGATTTTTAGCAATATCACAGTGTGGTGCAGTACACTCGCCCTAACAGAGATGAAGCATGTGTCCCAGCAGAGGCAACATTATAGGCCTACTATGAATCAGCTGATTATGCCAGTCTGGTTTAAGGCAAAATTTGAAATTACAGTATTTAATTCTTTTAGCACAAAAATGTACCGAGGCAGACCTTAATGCCATAGATAGTTTCTACCTCTCAACCTTTCCGTTCAAGGTGCTACGTAAGTATTTTTTTTTACTTTACCAATGCTGTCAAAGTAGGTATTTACTTACACTACAGTATCTAAGTGTGTTTATTTTTCACCTCGGTAACTAATGAGAGCAGTTTAGATTAAAATAATGAAGTGGAATTGACTTTAGATCAATTAATTATGAATATCAACAATGATCTGTGAACTAATAACATTGAAAACCAATTAGTAGAGAGCTTTATTGTAATTAAGTACAGTCTGAAATTAAGTAGAATTGTTACTAACCCTATGGACTCCAGCTCTGGTCTGAAATAAAAAAATCTTTTTCTATTTTAAGTATTTTTATTTTATAGTGACGCAAACTTACTAAAGTATATGCAATACTTATTGATTGATAGGTGAATAATATTCGTAAAAGATTAAGATTAGATAAGATTCTAGTTGGATATTTATTTTTAAGTATGGGTATGAACTTCTAAACACAGGTTTAGCTATATGGCTCAGATTATACGCAACCAGTGGTGGTTCATGCTGAATTTTGCACTTTAAATATTGTTTCCGATACCATGCCGCGTTGGAACTAATTCAAATTTCAAACGTTTGTGTTCATCGATGCGTGAAACTTTATTTGATAACACGAATAACACAATATTTTATTGTTCGCCCATAGAAGTCTTAAATCACGTAATACATTACTTCCTTATAAAAGGACAAACAACACAAAACAGTTAGACCATGAATGCAATACACAAATAAAAAATGAAAACAAAAAAATCTTACCGATACACGTTCTTCACTTTCTTGTAAATATCCAACACTGGCCTCCACAAAACTTTGCGAATAATCTCACTAAACACTTACACTGTTTGTTCGTTCAGTTTTGTTCTATATTTCATTCAAAAATGCAAGGATAATCACAACAAAGGAAGATTTTTGAAACGATACACACACTGCCTTTCGTTTGTTGATTTGACATTGGGATATTTGACAGCTGCAAGTTGACAATAACAAATTGACTGCTGACGTTCCATTTGTTACTAGCTTCACACACCACTTGGTCGGTAAAACAGGTCAAACAGGAGTTAAACGTTTTATTTTAGCGTTCCATAGATTAACGTTGGCAAAGTAACTCAATAAGTTGTTCAAATCAAATTTAGTTAGTGTGTTTCATTTTATGTTTTAAATAACTGCCGTAATTGATTATTTTGTTTGAAATACTTACGTGTGTGTGGCTTACATGACGTTTTAGAGTCTGAAGTGTTTGTTTTCTTAATATCCTAGATGGCGTTATAAGCGTTTCAGGAATTCGTTTTACAAACAATCGAAAGATGTCACTAAACGCTGAAATTCATATGGAAATACAAAGTCCAAAACGACTTTTTATCGCGAGCTTCCGTTTTAGTTTGATTCTTAACCTGAAAAAACTGTTTCCCAAATTTTTACCTGAAAATGGCACAAAGTACAACTAGTGCCACACCAAAAAAAAAAAAAAAAAACCTGATAAAAAATTCTCATTTTAGATCGTTTTAATTGTAATGACGGTTGATATCTTAGGATCTAGCTAAGCTAAATAATACCTACCTAAAATTACTACAAATTATTTAACTGACTTATTTATCCAGATCATGAGTCACACCACCACACATGACCACTATTCGGTTTCCTTACTCGTATAATAAATATTCGTTTTTTAAGTTTCCAATACTATAACTAAGCTTTGTTCAAAAATAATTGTGATGTAAAAAGTAGATGTAGGATGTAGATAGGTACCAGTACCTACATAAGCGAACCCCTAGTTACTTTTTAACCGACTTCAAAAAGAAGGAGGTTATCAATTCGACTGTATGTTTTTTTTTATGTGTGTTTGTTACGCGATTACTCCGCCAATTATAAATGGATTTTGATGGTTCTTTTTTTATTTGAAAGATTATACTCCTGAGGTGGTCCCATTTAAATTTGGTGAAGATCTGTTGCTGGTCTTCGGAGATACACAATGGAACTCTTCAAAAACAGACAGCAAATCTGTCGTTATTGCGGCAATCGCTTGGATGTTTATTGTTTATACAAAATCATGACGTAACATCACGCCTGTATGCTATGAGGGGGTACGCAGATGTGTACAGTATACATTTCGATTTCTCCCCCATTTGTGGAGCGATTCTCGAAAATCTTTTTTTTATTTGAAAGAGTATACTCCTGAGGTGGTCCCATTTAAATTTGGTGAAGATCTGTTGCTGTTCTTCGGAGATACACAATGGAACTCTTCAAAAATAGACGGCAAATCTGTCGATAATGCGGCAATCGCTTGGATGTTTATTGTTTATACAAAATCATGACGTATTTTCACGCCTGTATGCTCTGAGGGGTACGCAGATGTGTACAATACACCCAGATTTCGACAGTTTAGGTATGTTAAGTTCCATTTATTGCGGATAAGCCTATTACCATTACCATGACAGGTATTGATTACAACGTAAAATAAATGCTTGTAAAATATTTGTAGATATTAGAACTAAAAATGGAAAAATTAAAAAAAAAAATTTTTGCAAAAAAATAAAACCGACTTCAAAAAAACACACAAAAATAACACAAAAAGAAAAACACAAAAAAGTGAAAAATAACTAGCTTCAGAAGCCGGTGACAAAAACACCAAATCAATCAAACAAAGGTCAAGCTTCTAAGTCGGTGACATTTGTTTGATTGATATAATGTTTTTGTCACCGACTTCTGAAGCTTGACCTTTGTTTGATTGATTTGGTGTTTTTGTCACCGGAGCTTGACCTTTGTTTGATTGATTTGGTGTTTTTGTCACCGGCTTCTGAAGCTTGACCTTTGTTTGATTGATTTGGTGTTTTTGTCACCGGCTTCTGAAGCTAGTTATTTTTCACTTTTTAGTGTTTTTCTTTTTGTGTTATTTTTGTGTGTTTTTTTGAAGTCGGTTTTATTTTTTTGCAAAAAAGTTTTTTTTATTTTTCCATTTTTTTGTTCTGAGTATTTCCGTTCTTCTACTTCTTTTATTGATAACGAACGGGCTGTAGTACCTACGCAACTGCTCGTCAAAACACGTATTTCGAGTAGGTAGGTATACTGAAAAAAACTCTACTTCTAATTAATACATAGATCTATAACTATGTTAATAGCCCGAATCGTTAATCTTAGGTTACCTTGTAAATCCTACTAAATGTAAGATTTTTTTTAGATATAATATTTTTTTCGAGCTTTTGCTATTACAGTTTGGGAAATGCTAGGTCTTACCAATGACAGTTGGTAAAAGTTCGTTTTGAGAATAAAACAATAAGTATTTCTTAAATATCTGGTGACTGATGATGATATAATTATGTAATACTAAACTGAGCGACCAACTGACTGAAATAGGTTAGAACCATGACTGTGCGAGTCGAAATGTTCGCAGTAACTTGCTAGGCTTGTTGGGTTAGGTTAGGTTACTTTAGAACTGTGACCACACACGCGAAGCCGAGTGAGATTAGCGAGCGGTTCAGCGGCAGCGGCTGGCGGGCGCTTCGTCTAAGTTGGATGCCTATTTTTAGTCGTTCCTAAAAACGGACCTTCCCTTTACACGATTTATTGTGTTCTCAGGCCTTTGTGTTCCAGATACACGGTATCTCTTTCAAACAGTCCCATAGCCCCGGCAGGCATCAACCCTTGCGAACCCCTTCCTATGTGCTGACATCTCGTTGAGGCGCGCGTAGACGGACGCACGGCGAGCTAGCCCATTACTCACCGTCCAGAGACCGCGCCTACGGTTAACACACCGACACCCAGGGCGTCTCCCGCGGCGGCTGGGACGTGAGGGAATGACTAGCATGACTGCTTCGCAGAAGGAGGTGACGGCTTGCCATTCCCTATTGCTCCGGACCATGGATGGATTGAACTAGGGCCGGATGCGAGAGGACGCCGCCGTCGATCACCACTACAAGGACACGGTGGTGCTCCGCCATGTCCACCAGACTATCCTAGCAAAGAAAACACCCGGGCGTTGTATTTATCGTGTTTACAGAGTGAATTGTAGTATAAGTTCGAAGTAAACCATGATTATTGAAAGGTTCGGGCTTTAACCATTTAGAGTTGTTAAATCTTAGGTCTTACTGGGAAATCTTAGTATTTACCGTAGTTGGGGCTTTTACAGTAACAGATATACCGACATAGGGCGGTATGTTCTTATATAATTTTGTATTGTATTGTACAAGGGTGTCCGCAACTCCATGTCAAAGCGCGTATTTTGCGTATAATCCACCACGCGGGCCCAGTACGGGTTGGTTACCTTAAACTTTTTAAACTAGTACCTAATTTAACTTTTCCTGTCCAACCAATATTTAAAATTAAAAACAAAATGAGTATCCTGTTGTTAACATTTTAATTTAATTTGTCCACATCACGATATGCATGCCACAGTAAAAACTGAAAAAAAAGTATTAAATTGCTCACTTATTTAAATAAATAAATAAATATCGCTGGACATTAACACACAGCGCCACCTAGTGCCACACTAAGCAAAGCTTGTGTCGTGGACACTAGATAGTTGATATACTACATATATACTTTTTTGTTTGTAAATACATACTTATTATACATATAAACATCCATGACTCGGAAACAAATGTCCATGCTCATCACACAAACATTTGCTCCTACCGGGATTCGAACCCAGGACCCTAAGAACGTAAGGCAGCGTCACTACCACTACGCCATTCGGGTCGTCAAATTGAATAACCCTACTTATATAATGATGACTAGGTACCTTCAGTACATGATACAGCTTGTACCTATTGCATAAAAGAAAAAAATCAAAGCTAAAAGACAACGGAACGGAACGTGTAGGGTGTAACTATACTTATTTAGGTAGGTAGGTACACAATTTGGTTGCATGTACCTACGTAAAACACGTATTTTGAGTATACTGAAAAAAACTCTACTTCTAATCTATATATATAAAGGAGAAGTCCACTCACTGACCACTCATCACGAAATCTCGGAAACTACTGGGCCGTAAGGACTCAAATTTGGCACAAGCACTCTCTAGGGGGTGCAGGCGCGTACTAAGAAAGGATTTTTTAAAATTCGCACCCCAAGGGGTTGAAAAGGGGTGTCAAAGTTTGTATGAAAGTCCTATGTTTTTAAAGTTAGAGATATGAATGTAAAGCCTGAATGTTCCTTTTGGCTTCTAGGTGCTCACTAAGAAAAGGTATTACAAAATTCGGCCCATAAGGGTACAAAAAAGGGTTTTTAATGTTTGTATGAAAAAAGTTAAACATCCAAATTGAATCTTACGTCAACGCGTTATTGCATACTTTACATTGAAATGAGAATTCGGAAACCGATATGGATCCAAATTGAATTTTACGACAACGCGTTAATGCATATTTTGAAATAAGAATTTGGAAGTTCATTGAGGGCGTAATTTCTAGGTGGCCAGTATGTTTCAGTGATATGCAGGCGTGTGCTGAAAGGTATTGAAATGAGTTTCTATAACGTTTTAAAGTTTTATGCCAATTTCTAGGTGGCCAGTATTTTTCAGTACGCAGGCGTCTGTTGAAGGGTAAAAAAAAAACGTTTCAAAAAACGAACTTAAGCGAAACACGCTCAAGCTCAAGCTCATTTCTGTTCTGCGATATTTTGCTGTTACTACTAATTTGATTTGAAATATTTGACATCATCGTTGTTTGGGTTGTCTTCGTTTCGGTATGTTTCACTTATGCTGGGGCTACACTATCGCGATAACGCGAAGATTTGCGTTGTCGCGACACGTCTGGCCAAAGAATTCGTCCTATCGCGAATCATCTTCGCGAATACGAACGCCCTGCCCGCCGCTGTCGGTAAATTGCCGCACATCAAAGGCTTTTGTCGCGACAAAGTTCGTGCGTGCGTTCGAATCTTCGCCTACAAGTGTGGCCGTAGCATTAGTAATTTTAAATTGGAGGATAATCATTTTATTGTGTTCTTACCTATTGCCTGGTTGTAATTTTGTTAGGTATGTCTATTGCTTCGCGAATTACATATTGTGTATTTCACACTTTGGTATTAAGTACTATAATAGTAGGTCTTTTAGTATTAGTCGTTCTTACTAGAAAAGGTGTCCTTGAATACCTACGATCGTATTTTAATTTTAAAGTTGTATCTTTGGTTTAGGCTGGTGTTGCAAAAGAATAGCTATAAAGAAAATTACGTTCCAAATAATGTTTTTTACGGTACTTACTGGTCGTAAGCATTGTTTAATTAAATGGATAATCAAAATATTGGTTATCACTTCTAAGTGCAAATTCTTAGCCAAATAGTAAATAATCCTGGCGATGGCGCATGCTTATTTTCATCTCTATCATATTTGGTGCATCACTCATGGCAGCGGGAGAATTATTGCCATTTGAGTTCCAGGTGTTTCAAGGGACGAACAGGGAGTAAAAATAAAATAATCCGATTCTCATGAAACTTCAGTGAAGGTCATTTTGATGTTTGATTCCGTTGGCCAATTTAAATTTCAAAGCGCATATTTTGCGTATGGGCAAATCCACCACGCGGGCCCAGTGTGGTTTGGCAGATGTCACATGTCTTCGAATTTTTGGTTCTAAGACATGCCTTTCCTTTCCTTTCGTTTCCTCACGATGTTTTCCTTCACCGTTTTGAGAGCAGTGGTGATGAAATAAATTACACAAAGTAATGCACCTGTCTGGGCCACGTGTTCGAGCCAGCAATGTGCGCCACGTGTCTTACAACTGGGAAAGGTTTCAAGCTTTCACCCAGGAGCGGTCAAGAGCTGTTTATAATTCGATGCGTAAATACGTTACTGAAATGTCTTGCCATGGCACCTACGGAACCGCCTGTGAAGTCATGGCAGCGGGAGAACTATTCCCATTTGAGTTTGAGGTGTTTCAGGATGGTATTTTATTGCTGTTTTAAACACCAACGTATGATACACGCGAGTGAAACCGCGCGGGTACAGCTAGTTAATACATAGATCTTTAGCTATGTTATTGTAATAGCCCGAATCGTTAATCTTAGGTTACCTTGTAAATCCTACTAAATGTAAGATATAATATTTTTTTCGAGCTTTTACCTGGGAAATGCTAGGTCTTACCAATGACAGTTGGTAAAAGTTAGTTTTGAGAATAAAACAATGAGTAGGTATTTCTTAAATATCTGGTGACTGATGATGATATACCTATGTAATACTAAACTGAGCGACCAATTGACTGAAATAGGTTAGAACCATGACTGTGCGAGTCGAAATGTTCGCAGTAACTTGCTAGCCTTTTTGGGTTAGGTTATGTTACATTAGAACTGTGACCACACACGCGAAGCCGAGTGAGATTAGCGACCTACTGAGTACTTCACTATAGGGAGGGAGTTCCTTCCTACCCAGGTTAGTACCTACGCATTGTTGTGTGGAATACTCTTTCTATCTAGATACAAGTTAAGGCTCATATGTACATCCATTTACAGTTGCTCCCTATTTCGTGTAGAAGAACCAGGTACCTAAGTCCAACCCTTTGTCTGCCCCTATGCACTGATATCGGCAGAGCAGCTCAGGCTCTTTTCAATGCTTTTAAAGTGGACTTAGGGTTGCTGCAGGGCTGCTACTTAAGGCACAACCCTAATTCTTAAGTAGTTTATTGAAAGGAGGATAGCTAGGAACCTAATTCATAGAGAAGGTAGCCAATTGAGTTAGCTAGGGGTAGTGCAGATGTCTGGACTTATAAGGTTTAAAAGGCTTGACTTAAAGCTTAGTACCTGCCTAATGCTTTCAAATACTAAAGGTACATATTTATATTTTTGAAAAACAGATAGTCGAGATCTTTGAAAGCGCCAAAGACCATTAAGCTAATTGATTTACAAAGTTAGTCGTAAGGTCAAACCGTGATTTTAACCGACAATTCCAAAATACATGATCGTCATTCATTTCCGTCCATATTTTCCCCAATTGCCAAAGCTTGCAGTCATAACTTCATCAATGTCAGAGTACAATACATACCTACTCTTCGCGCAGCTACGAAAATCAATGACATCCACCCATGTTCAACCAGAACTCAATACCCGAAAATGTGTAACCAAGCAACGTGCAAACGACACAGTCTATATACCTAAGCGTAACGCACTGTATCTATTATAAATCACATGTTTTGTATATATGTGTTGTTGTCAGGGGAATAAAGACATAAATCACGAAAGGTCAGTACTGTATATCTAGTTAGTTATGTTGTAAATTGCTTTGATAGTGTACTATGTACCTACGTGTTGGCGCTTGGTCGATTTTTCCAACGTGTTCACGGAAAGGTGCTTCGTAATCTATGTGAATGAAAAACGTGGTGATTGAAATGGGGTTCGTAGGGTTAATTATCGAGTAGAATTTTATAAAGATTCTAAAGATTAATTAGAATGCTTTGTTAAATTGGTTTTTGTAGAGGTAAAGAAAGGGTTTGTTGAAATTATTGACCAAATAAAAGGGCGTCTTTCTATGGCCCTACGCATTTGAGGTGATTGAAAGATTTATTTTAGCTAATAATTCCTTTCAAAGGTCCTACTTATTTCACATTTAATTAGTGGACTGCTTACCTACTAATAAAAAAAAGTTATGCGTGATAATGGCTACTTAGAATACGTCTCATTTAGGAACTTCTCCTTTTTATCGTCGGTTATTAAACGATTTATTTTATTTAACTAAGTACCTACTTATTTATTCTTGGCCTTAACAGTTTGAAATCCAAGCAACCTCTCGGATTCTCTCAATGGACGAACTTTTCCGTATAAGGCTTTTCAGCTTTTGAGAAACCTTTGTAATTATTTTGTGTAAATCTGAAATAAAAATTATGTTCTTCGTTCTGTAATAATTGTCTTCAGATAGAGAGGTATCTGCAAAACCAAAATGATCAGTAGGTACCTATCTTTATTTCTAATTTGCTTAGTCCAACTTTGCATCTTAATTTCTAATTGTTCTGAAATAAGTAGGTAGGTGTAAGCAGAAGCAACCATTTATTTTTTTCTCGTCACTGTCTTGATTTGTGGCGGTCAGATAGGCAGTCGCTCCATGTAAACTACTGGTATTCAGCTGCATCCCGGTTAGACTGGAAGCCGACCCTAACATAGTTGGGAAAAGACTTGGCAGATAATGGTCTTTCTTGATTTGCGAGTAAGCAAAACTTTATAAAACACAAAAAAAAAAACATTGACAGAAGCATAACATTCCTTACATCAAGTCAACATATCCTCTGTGGAGAAGTAACTAATAAATAAGTAACAACCTAAGAGAAACTAGGTAACAGTGTTTTTAACTGATTCAATTCCGTTACCACAGCGCTGTCGCCAGAGACTGTCTTCCTGCAGTCTACCAACCTTCAGTTTTATACCCCAATGCTTCATACTCGAACCCATAAACCTATCATAGGGCCCCCCATAAAATACCCAAAACGTTTAAAAACTATACAAAAATGAATTTATTTGATAACGTATGGGGACGTCGCGTGCCGTACCCAGCATTTACTATGTAAATGTCGACATGCATGGCTCATACGTGCATTGATAGCATCAGTAACTGATAAAACGGTTATTTAAATAAAATAACCGTTTTTATCGTTATTTTACCTGTACCGTTATACAAAACGATATTTTACGTAACCATCAATGGATATGCAGATGCCTAAATACCTGTTATGTAGGTATATTATCGTTTTATTTGAACATTAACAACCCTTTAGTTTAGTCTACAAGTAGGTACTTGGTTTTGGGGGAACCCTTCTCAAAATGTTGATAGTAAATCAGAAGTTCCGTGTTTTATGAAAATTAGGCAAGTCACGGTCGGTTTGGCACGTGTAACGTGAATTGATCTACGACCACTGCTTTGGTTGATCATTTGTCGAATATCCTGGTAATACCATTGATCAAGTTTTAAACCCTTTGCTTATCGATGCTTTACAGATTTATGTTGCCTACTGAGGAGGTAACGTTTCGGAATAATGACTATTTATATTTTCAACTGTTTATGTCCTTTGATTCTTGGAACTTTTGTTCACTAATTTGCTTCTACTTTCTTAAGGCGACTACAGGAGCTAAACGCGCATTTTATAATGCCTGAAAGTAGGTATATGATTTACTGCAATAAACAAAGCCAGAAAAATATGCGATATTCTTCCGGATATATGCTAGTATGATAGTGTTTTGAAAACATAATACCTACAATTAATAAAATTTTACTCGATAAAAAATCACGAACTTTTCTCAAAAAATTTTTTTATCGAGTAAAAACCATACTCGTACTAAAATAAGTACATGCAACATATTAGCATCATAGTGTTTTATTTTTATAGTGCAATCAATAGATTTTTAGTAAATCGATCGAAACCACTCATTTCGCACTATTCGGCCTGCAGTGACTGACGTAACAACCACTTTGTAGTGCAAGCTGATTAGAACTTTATTCTAACAGCATTTCAGACGAAGTTTGAACCACCACAAATTGAGTTTCTAATTTTGCAGTAGGTAATATGATTCATACAAATCTTTCGACATCATTGTCTCAGTGGTCTCTCTAGTAGTGACCGTCGGACTCAAGTCCAAGTCACAAGTCTCGAGTTTGAATCCAAGACACCTCGTGATTTTTCGGATTCATGTGTGGAAAGGAAAACATCGTGAGGAAACCAACATGCCTGAGAGATATTTCTCGACGGCTTTACATGCAAGCCAAATCAGAGGTCCATGCGCGACATAAAAACTCTTATTTTTTTTCTTGTAGTACCACACCATAAAGAAACTGTAAGATATCACACACTGCCCTACTCGTATTACTTGAAGGTAGTCCTGACAGAAAAGCTGCCTACGAATGACCCAATTTTTTTCATTTCCTTCATTGAATATAACCAGAAATAAAATACGCATTTGAACACCCCTCCCTTCGGAGAGGTTCACGGCATGCATAACATGGCAAGTTTATGTCCCATCTGCCGCTATTGCGTGATTTCTTACTCTTTGACTGACACGTCTGCACAGTCGTATTTTAACGGCCTATCGACGTGGAAAATCTAAAGAATTGGAACTTAAAAACACGTAAAATATACGCAAGTGCAATATTTTGACAGTCAAGGAACAGTTTATAGGAAAAAGAATTAAATTAATGGGAACAAGGGGCGGTTTATGAGAAAGTAGATTTAAATAATGGGAGCATCAAGTAGGTACCTAAATGGACTTGAGGCACAGAATACTTGAGGGGTGCATAAAAATGTCTTTTTAGTATACTAATTAAGTTATAATACCATTTTGAAGTGAAAATCATGTTTTTCCTTATTGGCCCGCTGTTCTTTTCTGACTAATTCCGTTCCGGGATCAAAAAAAATTGTATCGTTTCTCCAGGGACTCGTCCAGCTTCATTGCCGCGGTTAAAGCTTCACTGACGCTAGACCATAACAGGTCGAATCGGCCGGGCAGGGCCGAGCCAAGTGTCGTCCGTGCAATTTTGAATGGATACACTCACACTTCCGAGCCGCTACCGAGCAACGGACAATGGATTGTGCTACACTCGGCTCGGACCCGGTACGGTCTAGCGTGCGTCATCCTTAACTCTGGTGGTCGCTGTTGATTCTGATTTTCAGGTATGACAGAGATTAGGAAAAGAGTGTGTGTGGCTTTTAAAAAAAAAATGCAATCCATTGGATAAATAAAAGGGAAAAATAAAGAAACATATATGAGGATGGGACAGTTTTCAAAAGATTTATTCCACAGATAGATATTCCCTAGACGCAGAGGCCTAGAGGCAATATAGGTACCGTTTTTCCATATGACGAATGGTATATTGTCATGTCATACATAAGTTATATTTAGGGCACATAAATCAGCAGCAACAAATCTGATTTCCCACATACGAAACCGAAATTACCTACGCACATGACATAACTTTCTCAAATCTGAAGGAAAACTTAGAACTGTTTTACCAGAACTTGTAGCCATATGTCATGCGTCGGAGCCTGTTCTATTTTCAAATTGAAATCATAAGCGACGAATAGCGTGTTGCCAGACTACCGACGTCGATAAAAACTATGTCAGTGTGACGTTAATGCTGGCTGAATATTTACTCCTTGCTTTTGAAAGATTGGACTCATGATGGATGCCGTTTGTCATTTGTTCAACTATCCGGTTATTCGCATTTCAAATCTTTGGAGTTTATCAAGTTATCATGCGAAAGGTCGTGTCATTTGTTTTGAAACAAAAGCTAATCGCAGTCGCTTTATGCATAAAATTGATATTATGTCACAATCAAGTCTTAAAATTATCATGCGGGTAGGATTTTTGTGACCCTTCTCAAATAAATATAAAAGAAAAATGTTCCGCAAACGATGTGCCACTTCGGTACTATCGTATCCTCCGGATATCTGTTCGGTACAGGAACTGATGGAAGCTACTGAAAGTGCCAAACTAGTGGCTCATTTCTGGGCCGATACAATTTAGATTGCCATCAACACGCTAAGAAGAAAAGAAAAATAAAGTTTATTCTCTGTTTTTGGCATATTCTTCCGAGATTCCAACACTATGAAACCCTTCGACACGCTACCAAGTAAAAAAGAAGAGCCAAGACATATCTAACAACACAATTTACTTACAAGGTTCCTAGTTTCCTACTGAGAAAAGTACCTATAACCTAAGCATTTTTCAGAACCAGGAAAAACGATAACGTTTTCTTTAACAACAGCACCACCACCACATACAAAATCCCAAGGTTCTTCCACGTAATACGTCGATCCAACTTTATCTACTAAAGGCAGCAGCAACCAACTTGGTAATTAAGCAATGTATCAGCGCAGTAATCGGCAGTCGACGGTGCCTCGTACCAACTATTTGAACTGGGTTAGCTAGCATGTTACTCTACAGCTATGCATTATCACGACTAAAAACTTGGCCACGACCTACAGGCCCAAGCGACACGCGTGTAGAGTCAGCAACTGTACTTCTTTCTTAAGGCGTTAGGGTGAATCTAAAAAATGCCATCTGATATGATCCTCATATATATGTCACCGTAAAATTGTCAAAAACGTTATATTGTAATATCTCTAGCGATATTGTAAAGTCTCGAATTATTGTCAAATGAACATACTGCTTACAATAAAACGCATTATTTTTCGTGAAATGCATGCGATGGTAGTCAACTCACGCGGTGTGTAGAGAAGGAGGGGTCCCCCTTGCCCAGTGGTACCACTCTCATGAAAAGATACTGTACCATTCCTGAGAAATATCGATTAATATAACCTAACCTTAAAACACTTCATATTCCCCTAAAAAGCGTAGTCGACGGAGCCCCGCTTCGCGGGGCCCCTATTTCCGAGTGCAGGGTTTAAAGGAACCTAACTAACCTAACGGGGGGGTGCCCGAATAAATAAATAAATAAAGAAATATATAAATATCGCTGGACATTAACACACAGCGCCACCTAGTGCCACACTAAGCAAAGTTTGTGTCGTGGACACTAGATAGTTGATATACTACATATATACTTTTGGAACGAAGTTCCTTATCGCGCGTTGTGAAAGGGGGCCAGACGGAAAGAATTCTTACGAAAAGTTGTCACGACACTTTTTGACAAGCTAGTTTTCTTTTTAATATATTACAGTAACTAGGAGTTGTAGGTTGTATACATTTGATGTTAGACCTTCTTTGTAACCATTTTTTATCAACTTATGCAATGGGGAGGAACGTTAAAAGCTAATTGTAGATGGCGCCACCATAGCTGGTCTCAATCTGACCAATGAGGTTAAGGTATTTTAAAATATGAAATGACATTCCTTGGTTTTTAACCAATGACGATGCTTGGAACCAGCTATGCTAGCGCCATTAGTTCCACAGTGTGCATCCCCATTATAATTATTTATGTATTTTATTTTTCCGCTTGTTGTCGGCTCGAGAACCAAACGCAGACTGAATGTTCAGGCTGGGCTTCCCATCACGATGAAATTATGTTGGCACCGATGAAAAAATTCAGTTTTTTCGTCATGGGTGTCGTTTTCGTGGTTTTTGGGGTCGCTGATAATGAAAATGAGGTCAAAATGATAATCCAAGATGGCGCCGATGAAAAATTTCAGTTTTTTCGTCATGGGTGTCGTTTTAGTGTTTTTTGGGGTCGCTGATAATAAAAAAGAGGTCAAAATAAAAATCAAAGATGGCGCCGCCGAAAAATTTCGGTTTTCTCTTCATGGGTGTCGTTTTCGTGGTTTTTGGGGTCGCTGATAATGAAAATGAGGTCAAAATGATAATCCAAGATGGCGCCGATGAAAAATTTCATTTTTTTCGTCATGGGTGTCGTTTTCGTGGTTAAAGGGGTCACTGATAATAAAAAAGAGGTCAAAATGAAAATCAAATATGGCGCCGACGAATAATTTCGGTTTTCTCTTCATGGGTGTCGTTTTCGTGGTTTTTGGGGTCGCTGATGATGAAAATGAGGTCAAAATGAAAATCCAAGATGGAGACGATGAAATATTGAAGTTCCTTACCGCGCGTTGTGAAAGGGGGCTAGACGGAAAAAATTCTTACGAAAAGTTGTCGCGACACTTTTTGCTATAGTAAGCTATTGTAAGCTGTGCGGCGTCGCATGTTTCTCTGTCTGTCTCTCTCTCTCTTATTTCTTTTTAAAAATAAATGAAGGTTGCAATGCGTTTGTTTCATTTCTATTTCGCATTGAACAGTGTTGTGTCACGACGATTATTTTTAAAAATAAATGAAGGTTGCAATGCGTTTGTTTCATTTCTATTTCGCATTGAACAGTGTTGTGTCACGACGATTATTTTTGTTGAGTGTATACAGGTTTTTTGTAAATACAATGTTAATTGATTGAAAAAATTCTTACGAAAAAGTTGTCACGACACTTTTTGCTTTTTTAAAATAAATGAAGGTTGCAATGCGTTTGTTTCATTTCTATTTCGCATTGAACAGTGTGGTGTCGCGACGATTATTTTTGTTGAGTGAACATTATATTTGTTAATAATAAAAAAAAAATTATTATAACTTAAAAAAAATAAAATTATCGAAAGAACTTCGTTCCATCCGGGTGTCCCTTGACACCTCTCAAGTTTTTTTTGTTTGTAAATACATACTTATTATACTTACATATAAACATCCATGACTCGGAAACAATTGTCCGTGCTCATCACACAAACATTTGCTCCTACCGGGATTCGAACCCAGGACCCTAAGAACGTAAGGCAGTGTCACTACCACTACGCCAATCGGGTCGGGTCGAAGTCCCGTTTATGGAGGCAAGAGATACTTCCGTATGTTCAGTTGACAATAATTCGAGACTTTACAATATCGCTAGAGAGATACACGTTATATTGTAATATAACGAATTTGACAATTTTACGGTGACATATATACTCCTTTCGCTTCGTTTACGTGGCAAATTTACGGCCATTTCTGGGTAAGAGTACCTGTAAGGCCACGACACGCGTGTTGTGAAAGCCACTGCGGGGATAACACAACTACACAAGACAAAAGCTGGGTCAGTGGATACGAAACGGGGCACTATTTTTTACTGTGACCAATTTCGACGTAGCGCAGTTGGTCACAGTTCTAACCTAACAAAACCCCTTTCCCCTTCCTACGAGTGCACGGAATCCTTTCGACATCGTTTTTACGACGAACGGTCGGTCGGAGACAAAAACACCAGACACTGTTAGACTTAGACTTCGGTGTTTTATACGATCGAGCAAATAAACAATTTGCGAAAGTAAATTTTGGCTAAATTCTGTATTTTTTCTCTGTGCCCGTTTCGTACACTCTAACTAACCAAAAGCTGCCTCTTTGCCACGGGTGAAGGCGCCGCGACTTGCTGAGTCTCAATACTCACGCAAAATAAACAAGCGCCACACGCGCTTGTTGCTTGATGCTAGTCGCATCGCTCGTGACCGTGGACCGGGCGCTAATGGGGGACGAAAGAATCCGTGGTATGCTACATGGTATGCTAAAAGCTAGGTTAAACGCTGTCATGTTTTGAAATAATGTTTAAGTACGGAATTTATTGTCTTTTCTTTTTGAAATACTGTTTCTGATTAAGCTAGGAAGTTGAAGGTCTACGTATGCTCTACTTCTGAGAGGCTTATGTCCAGCAATGGACTAACTTGTATGATTGAGACCAGATAATGCTTTTGGGCGCTTCCGATAATTGCGCAGTGTCATGACAGTTCTTTTTCATGTAAGTACGTGTGCTAAAAATATTGAACGCATATTCTTCTTTCACTAACTTATCTTTAGATAAAATTAAAAGGCTAACAAATGGAATTTAATCCATAAAAATATATGCTGATGATGTACAAAACATATAAATATACCTACCCATTTACCCAAACTTTCCGGAAAAACAGGCGTAATTGCACAAAACTTATCCTACCTACTCGCAATAATGTGCCAATGAAACACAGACCGGTTAGGTACTTTTGTGAAAGAACTGATCGAATTGTTAATTTCCCCGTAAATTACTTATTTTCCACAGATAATGACAAGCAAGCAACCCGCAGATAATGGTAAGCAGATCAGCATGGCAGCCAGCGCCATAGCTCTTCGAGGAGTCCGAATTTTCCTGACAGCCGGCAGGCATGCGGCGGAGGGCAAGCAGGCCCAGGGTGCCACCCCTGCCCCCAGGCCGAAGCCCAAGGGGAAGAAGCCGGTGGTGGGAGCAAAGTTGGCGCAGAAAGTCCTCGATGTGCTGTTTAAGACTACAAGGTTCACCAAGTAAGTTCGGGGGTGTTTAACTCCTCACTCCCCCAATAGGATGAGACACGTAAGGTCAAGCGCTACCCCTCGACGCATACAATTTTACGGTGACATGGACAACACTGGGGTGCATTTTAGTTTTAGTCAAACGAGTGTGAGGGACACCTCCGCTCTCTCTAGGTCATCCAATGAGGATTTCCAACAACTATAATTAATAGTATCCAGCTTATTCTTCTTCCGCACTGCCACTTACGGAATCGTGGGAAAAAATACTTTTTACTTAGCATATAATATATAAGATTGGTAAACGACGCTCCACCTATCACTATGGTGACTATCTTCGTCGTCTTTTATTTTTTGCTATCCGCATAAGTGATATTAATAATTTGCAAACATATTTGTATATCTCTAACGCAATTAGGGCATGCAAACCGATAACCGATAATCGATAATTTATCGGTTATCGGTCCATTTTGACAAAACGATAAATATCGAAAACAAAAACGATAAATACCGATAATCGATAATTTTATATAACGAATTCTAACACATTTCTGAACGAACGTTTGATGCGTCCCTGTTCCCTCGCCGCGCGCCATTCTTTCCCGCTCCTGTCATTTGTTCATTGTGCAGTTTGTGTGTGAACGTGAACGTGTCGATCGTGGTCAACGAACGTGGTGATCGTGGTCAACTGCTAACAAAGCTATACCGATGGCTTCGCTCAATTAAGCCAACTAGTGTAGAAAGCGAACGTGTCTTTTCCGCAGCTGGAGTGCTATGTAATAAGCTGCGGACTAGCCTAAATGACAAAACTATTGATTGTTTGTCATTTCTGCGGACATATTTTCAGCAGCAAAAAATAAAACAACAATACACCCTAAAAAATCTCTTTAAAATGTGATTATTTCAAATGTCTCTTTTAATTATAATACAAAATAATATTTTTATGCTAAGTAATTTAATTATAGTGCATTAATCCTTAAAAATATTTTCTATTATTTATTTTAAATGTGATCTCTTTTAATTATAATACGAAATTATTTTATGTTAATTTAACTATTGTATTAATCGTTAAGAAATTGTTAAGATGTCTATTTAAAATTTTATGACTCAGATGTCTATTCACGAAATTATTTAAAGTTTATTTAATTATAGTAAACGTTCAAAAGTTTCAATATTTGACTCGTAATTATTATATTATTTTGAAGAGTCTAACTTTTTTAATAATTAAGCAAGAGGTTTCTAAGATTTTTTGTAAAAGATCTCTTTAAGAAGAGTTTAGTGAGTAAATCCAAAATGTTATGTTACATAATTATTAAGAAATACAAACGTTGATTTAAAAAAAAACCTTGTTTTATTTATTTTTCAGTATATTATATTGTCCTTCATTTTAGGTAAGTAATTGCATCAGTTTATCCCTTTATTTACATGTAAAAAACAAGTTTTTGTATTTTTTTAATAAAAAACGATAATTATCGGTAATTACCGGTTTTTATCGAAAAAAAAACGATATTTTTCATTTTATCGATTATCGAAATATTTCGATAATTGCATGCCCTAAACGCAATCACACAAAACCAAATGTAGGTAATTCCTCGTTTGTCATTTATTTCGAATGAAGTGAAGTTGTCAGGTTCTGATTTGTTAATCTGTATGTTGACGAGTGGAGTGAGGTGTGACGCGCGGTTGACGTGCCAAAAGGCGGGAATTCAGTTGGTAGCACAGCTGCACAGGTTGATAGAGTGCTGATTAGAAGCGAAAGGCGAAGGTATGAGGGACAGACAACGCACAGCGCCAGGGTACCCGCGATATAATCAAATTTTCCTGTTTTTTTTGCAATTTTCCGTTCAGTGTTAGTCTGTATGGTCAGAGAAATCCCTTTAATAACAATAGTGATTTAGTGCTCATTATTGTTACTAAAGAGAAAGGGTTTTTTGGGTTTAAATATGGAAAAGGAAATTGTCGTTGCTTAGTATTGTGAATCCTAATGGACGATTTACTACAGTCATGTAGTATTTTCAAACCTGTTAACAACTCAATTAAGTCTTTTAAATTATTCATAATTTCGTTTTTACGGGGCAAAATCATGAAAGGATTCCCGTAACAACCCATAATCAACCGTTGAGCAATAAAAAAATTACAACTCCGTAAAACCGAAAAGGACGTTGAACATAACATAATCAAGAACCACATAATTATGACTATTGATATGTGTTTAACCCTAAATGAACCCATAGAATTGGTAAGTTATCAACGATCGAAGGTTACTGTTCAACCCTCAGTTACTCCGGTTACTCGTAGCTCAGTAGGGTGGCTAAAGGCGGCCCGGGCAGGTCGCTCCGGTCATAAAATATTACGGGCATGGTAGTATGAAATACGTGCAATGACGCCTCATAAAAAACTAAAGGAGAAACACCTTGATGCGTTGTATAGACTCACTCATTTTAACAAGTGAGTGTGCAGTTTAGTGTTAAAAATTTAAAGTTTTTGGGTGTTTTGAAATGTTGTGAAAAGTTTGGATATTTTTTTGTTTTTATTGTGTGACTGAAATTAAAATGTCACAGAAGTTTTCAGTTTAGTTTTTTGATGTAATTTGTTAAGTCCATTTAGTCAAGAAAACTTTTAAGTTAAAAAAAACTTCGTGTCTCCATCCACCATCACAATCAATTTTTGATTTATTTTTTTGTCTGCGGCATCATCAGCCAAGAAAACTTTTGAATTTAGAAAGATTTTTGTCCCTGCCTGAATTTGTTTTTCTTTTATTTTTGTTGCATCATGGTTGTACTATTTATCTTTTGTAGCTGGTTGTTGTATTTTGTTTAGTCACCTTTTTTCGACGAACCTTTTTCCTATCGCGTGTACGTTTATGTTTCATATAGAATACATAAACACTAGGTCACCAGTCCCAGGGCCTAGTTATACAATGAAGTGCGTGATAGCTATCTAGGAGTTTACGAGGAACTCCTTCTATGTAGGTACAGTTGTAAAATGGACAAAGTATTGTGTCTCACTCTGAGATAGGCACAGACATGTTTTTTTCATTACTCATACTCGGAAAGTAGGTCTGAAGTTGCCTGAGGAGCGGGCTGAAAGTAATACTTTTCAGCCCTAGGGAGAATCACTTTCAACTGACAGCTGTCACATTATTAAAAAAAAATCTTGTTCTATTTTCACATTTCTATTGAACCATGTTCCGACTTCTATACAGCCTGTAAATTACAGCGCGATGTAAAATTGAAATAACATAAAATTCAGTATTAATTAAAGAATATAATTATTTTAAATAACTTAGTTATAATTTAGTTACAAATATTTCTTTAAAATAACAAAAATTTGGGCAACATATTTACTATTTTTTCAGTGACTATAGTGAAAATAAAGGCTGAACAGCCGGCCACAGAAAAAAAAAACAAAATAGGCGGGAAAGCGGCAATCCGATCTTCATTTTTTTTTTCGAGTGGTTTCGTGTTTTTGTTTTTATTTTCCTTGTATTCGTAATGAAAAGCACAGTGTTTACCTCGGGTTAAAGACTTCTTTAGTCCCTCGAGCTATTAGCGCCCGCGCTACGCTTGGGCGCCAAACCCCGTCTCGGGACTAAATAAGTTACTTTCACCCCTTGGATAACAATGTACTATTACGAGTATTTGTACTTTTATTGGGGCGTTTTTTTTCTTACTAGGTACTACTATGTATTTTAGACTACCGAACTGTGAGTAAGTTTTCGTTAGTGGACTTTGAAAAATGTGATACATTTACTGTCTAAAGAGTTAAACGCATACCAACGTTTGTCTGAGTGTCACTGTCTGAACATTTTATTGGGCTAATAAAATTTAAATTAAAGAATACAATAATGTAGTATTTGTAAATAATTATATTTTTTGTGTAAATTATAATTGATAAATGGTGGCTTGGTGGAAACGGCTGTCCATCAGTTTGATTCGAATACTGAAAGGCACTTTACTTACTGTCCAAATTTTAAAGAAGTGACGTTTACTTATCAAATAAATCCTTAGGAAAAGGGCATGTACTACAGTCAAAAAGTCAAAATACGGTGGATCACAGCCCATTAATTCCTCATACAAAGTGCCCACCTCTACTTTTGCTAAGTCTGTTTATGCGGACGTCACTCGGTTTCACCAACTGTTCCCGTGAGAGTACGGGGAAAAATATAGCCTATGTTACTCGCTGATAATGTAGCTATCCATTGCTGAAAGATTTGTTCAAATCTGGCCAGAAGTTTTTAAGTTTATTCGTAACATACAAAAATTTAATAATAAGTAAGTACAAATTTTTCCTCTTTATGATATGAGTAAAGATCTTCCTTCTTCCAGGGCTGAGATTGAAGCCTTATACAACATGTACCGTCGGCTAGTGATAGCCGCGCAAGCTGCGGCACCGGCCACCGCTATCGGACATTCACCCAAAATTGATGTGAGTATTTTAGAATAACTTACTTCTAAACTATATCATAATTTAATAGATCAAGCCGTGGTAAACATTGAAAACTAGAGAGTAATAGAGTGGTTCACTGAGTTTATAGAAACTTGCTTTTTTTTATTTTTCTAAGTCAATACGAGTGTATTAGTATTTTCTGATCTTTTAAGGCACTTGTACATATGAGATGTCCTACAGCCGTATGTGACAAACGTCTGCTAGCTTTGAAAACCTGTGCATTTCTCGGCATGAGTAGGTATCTTGCAAAGTTTCACCCAGCCTCACACACAGCCTTGCAAATGCTGGCTAAGAAAATCTTCTGTTGAGAGTTTTCCTGATATCAATAAAACACAAATCAGTTTATAAAGCAATACTTTTTTCCCACGTCCCTATTAATAACATAAATCTCGATAGACAAATCAAACCCAATTCAAACCATTAACCATAATAAGTGTCAAAACAAAGACACAATCAAACAACTCAACTTGAACCAATACTCATAAAACTTCACAATCATACTTTTCAAATCCAACTATGTACTTTTCAACATCAACTAGCAATAACAATAAATATTTCAAAAACAGTTTGAATGAAAATTGAAGGGGTTGGTTCACGAGCACTATTATTCTTAATTGGCCATAACATCACGGTCTAACCGTTAGGTAGACGGCAGGGAGGCAGTCTTTCGTCGGGTGTATCCTGCATTGCGTGCGTTAGGCAGGAATTAGGTCGCGGCTGGTTGTACTATTATGAAGTTGTAATGGGGTTATCTACGAGTATGTGAATATGTTGTAACTGTATAGCAGGTAGACATGTGATTATATTTATCATGTGAATTTTGTATGTCTTTTACAATAATGATCACGTAGTCTGATTTCATAGCTCTTGGTTTAATAATAACAGCCGCTCGGGTCGATGTTAAGGTTAAGTCGTGTTTCCCTAGGTTGGTATGACCAACAGATGGGTGACCAACTTACATACCGAGTTTCCTCCGTGCCTCGGAAAGCACGTTAAGCTGCTGGTTACAGGTCAGAGGCCCAAAAAGTCTGACAACCAGTCTTACCAATACTAACTGGGTTGTGGAGGTCAGTGTATTTGACATGAATATTTACTTTGTAACTGTGACATTTACCTAATGATTTGACATGAATACTTAGTTCAGTATTTTATTATTTTTTACTTTGTTTTTTGTTTATTTTATGTGTGTATTTGACATAATATTTTTTTTATTGACATTCGTTTTGTAAATTATTATTTATTTTTCAACACACTTGCTCATAAAGTGGCTCTAATTTCACCGCAATTAGGCACATAATGACACCTGTAATCAAACTGTGACTTTTTCATTGCTATTATTCACAAGTGAGTTATAGGGTTTTTTTTAGGGTTCCGTAGCCAAATGGCAAAAAACGGAACCCTTATAGTTTCGCCATGTCTGTCTGTCTGTCTGTCCGCGGATAATCTCAGTGACCGTTAGCACCAGAAAGCTGAAATTTGGTACCAATATGTATATCAATCATGCCGACAAAGTGCAAAAATAAAAATTAAAAAAAACATTTTTATTAGGGTACCTCCCCCAGACGTAAAGTGGGGAGCGATTTTTTTTTTAATTTTGACCCTGACGTGTGATATATTGTTGGATAGGTATTTAAAAATGAATAGGGGTTTTCTAAAATCATTTTTTGATAATATTAATATTTTAGGAAATAATCGCTCCGAAAGTCAAAAACAATGTGTCCCCCCCCCCTCTAACTTTTGAACCATAAGTTTAAAAAATATGAAAAAAATCACAGAAGTAGACCTTTATATGAACTTTCTAGGAAAATTATTTTCAACTTGATGAGTTGAATAGTTTTTGAGTTATATAGCACTTTTTCAAAAAAACGCAAATGATAACTTTGTTTTTCATACAAATACTATGAAAAACAAAGTTATTTTTGCTGACGAAAAATGTTGGTATTTTTAATGGTCTGGGAAGCTACGGAACCCTACAGTGAGCGTGGCCCGACACGCTCTTGGCCGGTTTTTTTTATTTTATTGGTTGAATTGCTTTGTTCTTAAAAAAGTTTCGATACAAAAAAGATCGTGTTCAATAGTACAAATAAATTAATGTACCTATTGCTTGCTCATTTCATACAACTTCGTATCTACATAGATAATTTCAACTTATAAGTTTTTAATAAATAAAACTTTCACTCAAATGCAACTTTTGTTTTCTTTTTTTTTTACTTTTTTTTTAATTATAAAACTTCGAATTCCCCATTTCGTACGTGGCTGAAACGCTATCCGCGAAAAGCCAAAAAAAAAGGAACCTCATTCTTTTAGTCTATGGGCGATCGCCATTGTTAGATGCGCGCGCATAGGAAAACTGATGAATTATTCCCGCCATTGCGAAAACAAATTCACAACTCGTTTTCAATGTTGAAATTATAGTTATTTTTAGTATTATTTTATTCTCAAGTGTGTTGAAAAACGTCGTATGATACACGTGTGTGTTGATGATTACCGTCTCGGCTCTCTTAAGAACCTCGCCTAGCGGCTCGGTTCTCAATGGCGCCTCGGCGGTAATCACCAACATTACACACTTGTACCATAATGTACTATTATTTCATTATTGTGAATGTGGGGACCATGCGGGTCACATTTTGTGTTTTTCTTTTCTTCACGACGGTCTGGCAGTTTGAGTACTATAAGCGACCTACCCAAATGTCCTTTCTTTGGTATTGTTCGTCGTTTCGTTGAGCTCCTTGAGTTAAAAGTCGAGCTACACGATAACTGACAAATGCTTGCACTGACTGGACAGGTCCACTCAAATCTGTATGGTTCTTTCTTCAAAAGACCATCTCAGACACGAATCTGCATGGTTCTCATGTGAGTTGAACAAGATTGTCTGGACTTTAAAAGAGACTATGACCTCTGAGTTTGTTTCGGCTGTTTCTTCTCAGAGTAGTCAGGTACGAAACAACGGCCCCATCTAGTTTAAAAAATAAGGACGTGTAAAAGTGTTTGTGAAAACCAATTTGCAAAATAAATATCATTTATCATTTATCATTCAGATAGGCAGTTGCTCCATGTAAAATACTGGTATTCAGTTGCATCCAATTAGACTGGAAGCCGACCTCAACATTGTTGGGAAAAGGCTAGTCAGATGATGATGAGCCTGATAATCTGATTACATAGTCTGTAAACCGGAACACTGATGAAAAAATGTGTTTGTAAAATGGTAAAAATCGATCGAAACTTTTGCTCCAATTACTTACCGGTAAAAAATTTGTCGTCTGTTTGGTTTAAATTTTCTTGACTAAATAAACTAGCAGATTTATTTACGCAAATTCGTTCGTGTCTTCATAGTGCATGATATTCATTAAATAAGTGCCTATCATTAATTTAATTTCCCTCTGAAATATTAACGGAAATGAAAATGACATTTTAGACAAATTGGCTTCACATTTAACTTAATTAAGGTTCAATTTACTATGACATTGACGATTATTTGCTGTAGCATGAAAACCGGGAAATGCGGAAGTAAAGTTTTGATAGAATTTTGGACAAAATGAGTTTTAAATTACGTAATTACGGAATAGGGAAATTAGTAAATAAATCATCATCTACCTAGCCTTTTCCCAACTACGTTGGGGTCGGCTTCCAGTTTAACCGGATGCAGCTGAATACCAGTATTTTACATAGAGCGATTGCCTATCTGACTTCCACAACCCAGTTAATACTGAGCAATACGATTACCCTTGGTAAGACTGGTTGTCAGACTATTTGGGCCACTGACTACCTGTAACGGCTGTCAAACATGGACAAATGACATCTGGGAGTCCCAACTGCTTAACGTGCTTTCCGAGGGACGGAGGAAACTCGGTATGTGGTCACCCATCCACCTAGGCAAGCACGGCTTAACCTAAAAATCGGCCCGAGCGGCTGTTATTATTTAGCCACGAGCTCCTCTTGAGTTAGTAAACAAATGCAAGTTTAAATCGAAAACAGTGTGAGACTGCCCTGTGGGCCTAGCTGTCGCAAGCACGACTGCTGACCATTAGGTTCTGGGTTCTATTCCCGGGTCAAGCAAAGTGTCGCTGGGTTTATTCCATCAGGAATTTCTCAGTAGCTGCCACGAAGTCTAGATTTGCACCCAGATGATGACTCGCCCCCTCGCCTCAGATTTTGTACGAAGAATTATTTCAACAGAGTATAAAATATACTATATTGCCCTAAAGTCTAGCCAGATTTATTTATGTTGTCCAATGAGTTAGTTATGGTACCTTGAACAACTAAACACATTTAAATTCAAGTAAAACTAAGATGCGTAAGTTGGCTGTTCAGAAAACTACACATTCATAAAGTTTCGCTTGTGTTCGTCGGAAAATTATTAATTACTAGCTTCTGCGCACGCGACTTCGTTCGCGTGAATTTCCCGCTTGCAACATTTCTTATTGCTGCCCCACTCCTATTGCTCATAGCGTGATGTTATATAACCTATAGCCTTGCTCGATAAATGGACTATCCAACGCAAAAAGAATTTTTCAATTTGAGCCGGTAGTTCCTGAGATTAGCGCGATCAACCAAACAAACAAACTCTTCTGCTTTATAACATTAGTATAGATTACCTATGACTGTGATCGCAAGCGTGACCGCGGTTCTGAGTTCGATTCCCAGGTCAGGCAAAATGCTATTGGGTTTTTTCCACCAGGAATTCCTCGAACAGCCACGGAGTTTGGATTTGTGCGTGGCAATAGGCTCGGCACCTGTTACTGGGAGTTAAAACATAAGTACCTGGCGAATGTAGGTACTATTAGGGTACACCTCTTCCTTACGGATAACAGGCGTGATGTTATCTTGGAGTGTTAGTAAAACATTCAGTGAACTATTCGAAAAAATTTACGAAACAAATCCGACCTCAAACCTTCTTTCATAGTCAAATATTATGTCTCTTCTAACTCCCCAGGGTATAGACCAAAACACCTTCCGAGACGTCATGCACAACACCTTCGACCTGGTAACCGAGGAAGCTATCCTCGAGCGCATGTGGATGACCTGGGAGCGGGGAGCGGCAGGGGGGGAGGGCTCCTTGCGGTTTGAGTCCTGGGTGAAAGGGCTCAGCGTGCTGCTCAGGGGAAACATGGAAGAACGGATCGGATATTGTTTTAAGGTGTATGACCTGAATAATGATGGGTATATTACGAGGGAAGAGATGTTTTTGTTGTTAAGGTAGGAAATTTTTGTATTCTCCAGTAGCCAGGCATACCCCAGGCAGGCAGTTTTTCGGCATACCCCCGAATACTGAAGCCTCACTCAAAATTCAAGTAGCACTTACATTTAACAGGTACACAAAAGTGACGTTTGGCCATACCATACGAGTTTTGGTGATGCTCAAATGTTGAGCAGCCCTTAAATTTTTAGTGACGTTTCAATATTTGGGGGTTTGTCTCATTATTCATCATCATCACTATTGGAAAGATGCCTCCCCCAGGTGTCTTTACATTGAGCGGTCCCGGCGTCTCACATCCAACGCAACCTTCACCAGGTCATCGATACACCTAGACATACAGACATAAGACGCACCTAGACGTTTCGTTGGAAGGCCTCCCGCCTTCCAACGAAACGTCTACCGGTTCGCGATCGCCACTCCAAAACTTTTCGGCCCCATCAGCCATCTGTTCTGCGAGTAATGTCTTATTATTGTTTGCTGCTAACCAGTAGCTATTGGGACTTTTCTGGGTCTTTGGACACAGTAAAACACAGAAAACACAGAAAACAGTTTACAACTCAAGAAAAGCCTACCACTATAGGCATGACGACAGTATCAAAAAAAAATCAAATCTATTTAGTCCGTCAGTTAGAGTATTGGAAAATAATGGACACGTATTTTTTGTTTTTGTAAATCAATGAATATTGACAAAGACAAAACGCATCAAAACTCGGGAGAATTGGCTCGTGACGTCAGAACTCGCTAAAAATTATGCCAAGGCATGACGTATTTAGAATTTTAAAAGCGTCGTCTTTTCGTCAATTTTATTTTATGTAACAAAAGAAAAAATACGAGGCAATTATTTGTTGATAATCTAACTGACGGACTAATTATTATTTTTTTCGTCTACCCTAATATTAGTACTGTAAATCATAAAGAGCTGACATAATAGAAAGTCTTTCTGAAAATTCACCCGACAATTTTCATAGGGACACGAATCCATGAAGTTTTCTAAGCGTCATTCCAGATAACAGAAATGATTAAAACCGTTTTTGGTGTATTTTTAGGAACTCCTTACTAAAACAGCCTGGTGACGAGGATCCTGATGAAGGAGTACGCGAGCTGGTGGAACTGGTGCTTCGGAAGTTGGACGTCGACAAGGATGGAACTGTGTCTTTGGAAGATTACAGGTGTTCAGGCTTTATCAGCTTTTCGTACACGAGGACTTCATTAGCTTGCAAAGCTTTCAACTTAAATTAATCGCTTATTATAAATCTGCAGTCTTCTACAAGTGTAGTACTAAGTGTTACCAAGTAGTCGTCTGAAGACGTATAAATATACGACATGGCTTCCTGAGTAATGGTAGAATACATATAGTCATCACCACCTTCTTGCTCTTGTCTCATGTTATTTGGGGTCGTTGCAATCCGTTTTTTTTCGGGTTACCTACATAATATCGACAGTAACTACATCGACGGTCACATTTGGTGTATTGTCGATGTAGCGTACCGTCGATTTAGTTAACCCGTCGATGGCACGTTGTCGATACAGTGACCGTCGATGTAGTTACTGACGATATTACTTACTACTCTGTTATTCGTCACGCTATCATTTACTCCTTTTTAGGGTTCCGTAGCCAAATGGCAAAAAACGGAACCCTTATAGTTTCGCCATGTCTGTCTGTCTGTCTGTCCGCGGATAATCTCAGTGACCGTTAGCACCAGAAAGCTGAAATTTGGTACCAATATGTATATCAATCATGCCGACAAAGTGCAAAAATAAAAATTTAAAAAAACATTTTTATTAGGGTACCTCCTCCAGACGTAAAGTGGGGAGCGATTTTTTTTTTAATTTTGACCCTGACGTGTGATATATTGTTGGATAGGTATTTAAAAATGAATAGGGGTTTTCTAAAATCATTTTTTGATAATATTAATATTTTAGGAAATAATCGCTCCGAAAGTCAAAAACAATGTGTCCCCCCCCCTCTAACTTTTGAACCATAAGTTTAAAAAATATGAAAAAAATCACAGAAGTAGACCTTTATATGAACTTTCTAGGAAAATTATTTTCAACTTGATGAGTTGAAAAGTTTTTGAGTTATATAGCACTTTTTCAAAAAAACGCAAATGATAACTTTGTTTTTCATACAAATACTATGAAAAACAAAGTTATTTTTGCTGACGAAGAATGTTGGTATTTTTAATGGTCTGGGAAGCTACGGAACCCTACAGTGAGCGTGGCCCGACACGCTCTTGGCCGGTTTTTTCCTTCATAATATAATAATATTATTCCTAACACGTTCATCCATCCATCAACATTTATATTCATTACTCTTTTAGACACGATTCATCCATTCTCACCACATGATAAATGATAAATGATAACATTCTCATCTACTCTATAAGCAATCTTTTTTCATCTGTCTTCTTCTTCCTAATCACAATAATGGTAGAAAATTGTATAAACCTTTTTTCTATCTTGTATTGAAGGTAACAAGATCAGTTTCCTTTCAGACAAGCTGTTGAACAAGAGCCTTTACTTTTGGAAGCGTTTGGACAGTGTCTACCCACGAAGAGGCACACTACCACCTTCCTCAAGACCCTTACTAATAAGACATAGACATACTAGTTGAGAATAAGGAAAATA
This sequence comes from Xestia ashworthii, assembly GCA_950022955.1. Classification (NCBI taxonomy): domain Eukaryota; kingdom Metazoa; phylum Arthropoda; class Insecta; order Lepidoptera; family Noctuidae; genus Xestia; species Xestia ashworthii. Next base: position 23,694,480 of record OX465550.1, read on the forward strand.
TAAGATTTAAGAGTTGATTATTATAGTTCTAAGACAGAAATGTGAATAAGCTTTACCTTGTACCTACGTCTGGGTGTCCACGAAATTCAAAATTTCTTACGTTCGGTTAGCAATTTGCAAGCCAATGCTAGGTTGTATGTTGATTAAAATATTGTTCGCGACTATAAAACGAATGTAGTTACAAAATTATAATCATCAAAATCATCAATACGACTCTCCAAGTTCATAAAGGTCTAGGAAAGACTTTTTCAAGGTCAAGGTCATTTGCGTTCATTTCGCGGGCTACCTTAGAGCATCCACCTTTATCAATAACCTCTCAGTTTTTACCCTGCAATGTGTTATTTAGTTGGATCATTATCTTCCTTTCCTTATCCTATGTTATTTGGGGTCATCGCAACAAGTTTTTTTCTTACATACTCCCCAGTCAAACGTCAAGTTATCATAGTTTACTCCTTTTTTCTTTCACATCATTTCTCACACAGTCCATCCATCTATCTTTTCGGTGGTCTTCCTCTCCCTCTCATCCATCAACATTAATGTGTTATTTAGTTGGTTAGAGCACTTCAATATCAATAACCTTTATCTGATGTGTAGCAGTAGCGTAGCAGTGGGCTTCGACAAAATGACATACCTACCAGCCAGCTGCCAGTACAATAGCGGGCATTGACCTTTCTTAAATTCTCTTCGTAATATAAGAACCAAAACAAATGAACAATGTGTCGTTTTTCATTAGAAAAAATGTTGAAGATCACGATAGATGACGATGCAAGACTTGAACAGACTTATTTTTTATTTTCAAAGTTAAGAATTTTAATAAATGTGGGTGGGTCAATGACCGCTATTGTCATATAAACTGGCAGAACTATATCAGCGATCGTTAATGCATCAGTTTTAATATTGGATTGACATAATAAACTACCAAAAACTCATGTTGTAAGTCGTTTTAGAATAGACTTTGAATGCGATTGCGTCCTGTCTTATTTGAACTTTAGGCTGGATACCTTTTTTAATTAGTAATATTTCGTTTAAAAAATGAAAATCGAGAACACAAATAATACCACTGTATACCAACAACGTTTTCATTTATTTACAAATGCGTTATGTCATGTTTTGTTGTACTTATTTACAATAATGTCCTTGTCTATATAACAATAGCTCAGTCGTGGGGATCCAGTCCGGTTCCGATGAAGTCGGTCAATATCTTGGCAGCAGTTGGAGGGAACAGGTTGAAGAGCTGGAGCAAAAGATGAAGTTGGTTAGAGTGGTGGAATGTTTACAAGGAAAAATGTTTAAACAGCCGGTCGATTCTGTAAAATTCAAACAAAAACTCGCATCTCACATCGCATTCTCACTTCTCATAAGGTTCAAAATGACCTTTGCATTTTTTCAAAATGACCTTCAAAATGACCTTTGCATTCAGTGAGCATCACCTAGTGAAGGGGGGGGGGGGGATTTACCTTATAGAATCCCACTTCCTACGTCATCATAGACTTTATCTGCCAAAATCTCTCTGTTAATTTAGTTCAACTCGCTGTCACGCACGTTTTCGTCGCGAGGGTGGCGCTAGTTTAAATTCCAACTATCAACCGAGTTTTTAGAATGCCAATCAAGAAACTCACAGCAGATTCAGATTCGAAGTTAAGAATGAGGTCTTAGAGAATCACACAGCAGATTTACTAATAGTGATGCAAAATGAAACTCTAGTAGGGTAATATAAAGTAGAGGTAGCAGTTCCCTTAAGGGGGATGCTCCAAGGTAGCCCGCGAAAATCAAATTTTCTTACGTTTTTTTGCAATTTGCATGACAGTGTTAAGTTGTATGTTGATAAACGTATCGATCGCGACTGTAAGACGTATTAAGTTACAGAATTATTTTCATCAAAATCATCAATACAACCCTCCAAGTTCGTAAGAGTCGATGAACGAATTTTTCACGGTCAAAGTCCTTCTTCGACTTTTATGAACTTGGAGAGTTGGATTGATCCCTTTACGGGGCCCCAGTGTGGGCGCGTTCCTTAAGGTGGCGAGCCACCCACTATCTGAACGCGCCCCAGAAAGTGGTGGCCGTAAAAATGGTCCGTGGGTAACGCACGATCGCCCGCGAGGCGGCGGGCCTGCTTGCCGGATTGCCGCCATGGGATCTGGAGGCGATAGTCCTCGCAGGCCTGCACGACTGGCGCGCGGAGGCACTACGCCGGGGGAAACTCCGCTGCCGCGGCAAATTGCCGCTCAGCGGACAGACCTCCGGCGCGATCTCATGGCGACATGGAGAGAGCGACTGTCGCAACCCCGTGCAGGGCACGCCACGATAGTGGCGGTAAGTCCCCTCTTTGAGGAGTGGCTGGAGAGGCGCCACGGCGTCCTCACCTTCCGCCTGACGCAGGTCCTCACCGGACACGGATGTTTCGGGAGGTACCTGCACCGAATCGGGCGGGAGGAAACGCCCGGGTGTCTCCACTGCGAGGATCGACCGGAGGACACGGTGGAGCACACGGTGGAAGTCTGCCCTGCGTGGGCGGAGCACCGCCGTGTCCTCGTAGCGGCGATCAGCGGCGGCGACCTCTCGCGTCCGGCCCTGGTTCAATCCATGGTCCGGAGCGAGACGGAATGGGAAGCCGTCACCTCCTTCTGCGAAGCAGTCATGCTAGCGAAGGAGGTGGCGGAACGAGAGAGGGAGAGAGCCTCTCTTCCCGGCCACCGCGGGAGACGCACCGGGCGTCGGGGGCCACGTGGTGGCTACCGGCCACCGTAGATGCGGGCCTGTGGACGGTTGGCTATGGGCTAGCTAGCCGTCCGTCCATCTAGTGACAACAGGCCGTGTCGACGGCGCGTTCGTGTTCCACGCGCGCCTCAAAAAGATGTCAGCAGAAGAGAGGGGCCCGCAAGGGCCGAAGCCTGCCGGGGTTGCGGGACTGTTCGAAAGAGATACCGCGGCCCCGGAAGATAAAGGGCGAGGAAGGAACATGGATGGGTTTTAGTCAGTAAGAGTCTAGCACTCCCTCCCGTTCCGCCCAGAGTGGGAGAAGACATTTGATGATTTCCCATCCTAAAAAAAAAAGGGTTGGATTGATGATTTTGATTATTATAATTCTGTAACTAAATAATGTCTTACAGTCGCGACCGATATGTTTATCAACATAAAACTTAGCACTGCCCTGCAAATTGCAAAAAACGTAAGAAAATTTGAATTTCGCGGGCCACCCTGACGCTTTCACCTTAACATGCTTAAAAAGCATTTTGCTCCCAAATGACATGACAGAAAAAGCTTTTTTGAAAAAACACTAAAAGTCTAAACTTTTCATTCGGTGGCTAAAAAGAAGAACAAGCAGTTACCGACTTCCGAAAGTTAAATTATTTTAGATTTTAATAGTGTTTTTTTGGAAGTCGTTTTTTTTTGTAGTATCCCACACAAATTCTTGTCATGAATTAACTGTACATTGTGACTGACTAAGATATTAAAGGACCATCACGTCATCAATACAAGTCAAAGAAAAAAGTCCAGTAACTTTTAAGTACAGTCATACTTAAAAGTTACTGGACTTTTTTCTTTTAAATATGACTATTAGAAAGCTACTAAATCCAATCAAAATCGAGCAATAACCATCAATAACAATTAAGATATATAGAAAGTACCTTACCTTGTTAGAATAATACAGGTCACTAGGGATGGTGATCTCGTGGTACTCTCTGCGGATAGCGTCCACGATTTTGTCAGCAGCATCACCGGGCTCCACCGTCTTCATGAGTCCTTCGAACCGGATGCGAGGGTTGTGGCACAGTCCGGTGTTCACGATGTACGGGAAGATTGTGGTTAGCTTGATCTGAAATGATATACGTGAAGTGTTACTGGAGGTCAGATAGGCAGTTGCTTCATGTAAAATGCTTGTTGGTATTCGGGTGTATACCAATTAGATTATAGAAGCTATGTTGATCCTATTTTTTGGAAATAAATAAGGCTCATGTTTATCATTAGAGGTATTTGGTTTTTCTGTATCTGACTTGGCATTAAGCATTCCTATGCTTAAGGGGCCGGCGGAGCATGCGTATTTCATACAAACGTAATACCAAAACTATTTGTAAATCAAGTATATTCTTAAGGTAGTGTGTATTTATTTCGATTGGATTACAGAATATCTATGTTCCCAAATATATTTTTTGAGAGGACAATGATACAAGGACGAGATATGAGGAATTTAAAATTTCTATAGAAAACTTATTTTTCTTATAACTCTTGTTAAAATCAGTGTCCAATCAAAACATATAATTGGAAACCTTATAGATATTCTGTAATTCAATCGAAATAAATACACACTACCTTAGGAATATGTTTGATTTACAAATTATTTTGGTATTACGTTTGTATGAAATTCGCATGCTCCGCAGGCGTCTTAATGCTACGAGTATGTCACAGATACGAACTAGTTTCCACTAGTTCATCAAACAGTTGGTCATGAAACTTGTTTACTCTGAATTTTATAGTTTCAAATGTCATATTGCCAACTCCTGCCTGGAAATTTCCTCAGAAAGCAAGAATTTAGTGACATTCAAGAGAAAAACGGGTTGGCCATTGAATCACCTCTAACCGCCAAGGTCACCCCTCATACATCTGAATCATCAAATTTCTATTATTACAAAAGTTTTTAAGTATGATTATTATGGGCAGAATCACCCTATCGACGCTAATAAGTACCCGTGGGCGTCCCGACTTCTAAGCCTTGGGAAAAGCCTAGTCAGCTATAAAAAAAAGGTAACAAAATAATACACACCCCATTAGTATCCCTAGGGTCTTCATGCAGCTCAACAGCAAGCGATTCCATGATACCCTTCACAGCATACTTGGTCCCGCAGTAAGGCACCAGGTTACGCAGACCCATCTTACCGGCCATGGAGGACATGGCTACGATGTGTCCGTTGTTGCGCTCCAACATCGCTGGGAGGAAGGCTTGGATCATCTGGAAGAAAATAATTATATTATCACTTTCACTGACGTCACGGCCAGAGGTGAATTTTTTCGGGTTTTGATATGACACTACGCCCACAGGCGTTTAATTTTACAAAGTCAAAACAGACAGACCGCCTATAAGTACCCGTGTAAATTTGCGTACATTACTATGAAGTCACGCTTTCCAGTGTCATACCTATTGCACTCAATTCAATTTGTCTAGTGTCAAGTACCGGCACCCTGGCTTTTTTATTACGGCAGTCCGGCTATACACGTGGTACTATTTCATCTGAAAAATTTTAGTGTCATATTCAGAATGTCAACTTCATATCAGTGTCCGTAAAAGTGTTATGTAACTATGTATTATTGTTGGCAAGAAAGTGTTTTGTTAAGATTTTAGACAACAAATTCCTCCCAGTTTTGTGCCCGATTGATAGCTATTAGCTCGTCTCCTAATATAGGGACTTAAATATAACTGACGAAAAGTTTTTGGAATATAATTATGTAGTTTTACGTATCCTTAATCCTTAAGGAGTTCGAGATGTGATGAAAACTCTATGTCTATAATGATAGTAATGGATTTTTTATTACCCACTTTCACATAAATCCTGAAGCCCTGACACGAGCGCGCGGTGTAAAGGCGTATAAATACGTCGATTTTTGAGTTGCAAATGCAATTATCAAATATCATTTTGGTTAATTTGTTTGCAGCAAGCACAATCGGTATCGTCCATAAAATATGTTAAGCGAGAGTATTTTTATGTTTAAAAACTTTTTTGCAAAAAATAAAACCGACTTCAAAAAAAAAAACAAAAAAGTGAAAAATAACTTTAGCTTCTGAAGTCGGTGACCTTTGTTTGATTGATTTAGTTTTTTTGTCACCGACTTCAGAAGCTAAAGTTATTTTTCACTTTTTTGTTTTTTTTTTTGAAGTCGGTTTTATTTTTTGCAAAAAAGTTTTTATTTTACACTTTTTAGTGGTTATCATGTGCTTGATATACATGAAAAGTGCATACCGTTACAATTACATCAAGCCCAAACACGACTAGGGTACATTGTCTCATTATGGAGTTCCGTGACTCTTGGCTTCATCATCAGATCTGATGGTAGAATGGTTCTTATCAAACGCAAATGCTTCACTTGTTGTAGAAAATACCAAAATCGCAACACATTTTCATATAAAATTTGAAGAGTTCCCTCGATTTCGCCAAGATTCCATCATCAGATCCCGACTTGGTGGCTATGGGACCATTTGGAAAGAATACCCTTTCCAACAAAAAAAGAATTTTCCAAATCGGTTGGCAAACGACGGAGTTATGCCCGAACAAACATAAAAAAAAAAAAAAAAAAAAAAAAAAAATAGAAACATCCGAATTGAGAACCTCCTCCTTTTTTAGAAGTCGGTTAAAAATTGACGTTTTACGTTACGTTTACCCCGCGCGCTCGTGATTACGCATTTGGTTAACTTAATCGACGAATAATATCAATAATGTATATCTGGTTTTCAAGGGTTAAAAGTGTCAGAAACAGGTGATGACTATCCGGATATATTACAAAAGGTAAAGATCGAGACATTTTCCATGACATTGACTGCAGGAAGCACATTAACCAATGAGTTGTCATGTACAGTGCAATAAAGAACCTAGTTGTGAAGTGATAAGGTTGCTGTCTGTTAGTTGCGGGGAAAGGAAACACATGCGTTCCAAGCTAACGTATAATATCGACTGCCGAGGTCGGGTCACGCGCAGCGTACCCTCTTACATACTAACATCCCTCCACCCTTAGCCTAACAATTATAAATTATACTACTGTTCAAAAATGAACATATCACGGCGCTCGTTGGGTGCCCTCGGGGGAGGCGAGGGTGTCATGAACGAGTCACCAGATTTGTCTTGTTCAGAGGGGGTGCAACACCTCGAGTCTGTGCCCTCATATTCCGCCGAATCAGATGCATCGACATTTTCGGATGAGACACCAGCCACTCCTGGCGCTGGCTGAGTGATATCTTCTATTTGCTGACTGCATGAAGGCGAGGATAATAAGATAGGGGGAAGCTCCGTAGGTAGATCTTCCTTCGTACCGATGACTTGACCACCGTGTGAACTACGTTCCGTCTGTGAACTCTCACCCTCACCCTCACCCTTAAATTTCAAGAGCTGGTTGACATGTTTGATTAGTGCACGCGTTAATTTGTTCGTCTCGTCGCCACTGTTAGTTGCGGGGAAAAGAAACACATGCGTTCCAAGCTAACGTATAATATCGACTGCCGAGGTCGGGTCACGCGCAGCGTACCCTCTTACATACTAACACTGTCAAAGTAGATTAAGGTTTTTATTGTCCGAAGAACCTTTACTGGCTAAGGCTGCGTTCCCAGTTTGTCGTGACGTCCGATAATCACGTAGTTTTAAATGTCGTGGCTTGTGGAGGGGTTCACATAAAGGAGAACGCGATTACTGTCGTCCACGACTTTTTTCAACTAAAAACCAACGATAAATTACTCGTCATGACATAGTGGGAACGCTGCCTAACACACAAGGTTAACTTACATGAACATTTTAAAATGCATTTGTTTGGCATTTTATGTTTATTCTGGAATTTTGACAGCTTGATTGCCGCTGTGGTTAACAAGTTAAAATTTTATTGCGATTTTGTTTCTGTAATTGACCGGACTAATTAAAGGTTGTCGCAGAAATCAACGTCAATAGTTATCAGAAAAATAATAAAAAATTAAAAAATAATAACGAGAAAATCAACAGCCTGTAACGTTCTTTTCACTCAGTTGCTGCTACAAACCTTTATGTTTTTAAAATCTATATCTTGTATAATACCTAACTCTGTTTTTAGGGTTCCGTAGCCAAATGGCAAAAAACGGAACCCTTATAGTTTCGCCATGTCTGTCTGTCTGTCTGTCCGCGGATAATCTCAGTGACCGTTAGCACCAGAAAGCTGAAATTTGGTACCAATATGTATATCAATCATGCCGACAAAGTGCAAAAATAAAAATTTAAAAAAACATTTTTATTAGGGTACCTCCCCCAGACGTAAAGTGGGGAGCGATTTTTTTTTTAATTTTGACCCTGACGTGTGATATATTGTTGGATAGGTATTTAAAAATGAATAGGGGTTTTCTAAAATCATTTTTTGATAATATTAATATTTTAGGAAATAATCGCTCCGAAAGTCAAAAACAATGTGTCCCCCCCCCTCTAACTTTTGAACCATAAGTTTAAAAAATATGAAAAAAATCACAGAAGTAGACCTTTATATGAACTTTCTAGGAAAATTATTTTCAACTTGATGAGTTGAATAGTTTTTGAGTTATATAGCACTTTTTCAAAAAAACGCAAATGATAACTTTGTTTTTCATACAAATACTATGAAAAACAAAGTTATTTTTGCTGACGAAAAATGTTGGTATTTTTAATGGTCTGGGAAGCTACGGAACCCTACAGTGAGCGTGGCCCGACACGCTCTTGGCCGGTTTTTTTTTCTAATAACTATTTATTACGATTTGGCCTATTAACCAATTCCGGCTTTACGTAGACTTCTGGGACACCCTGTTCATTAATATTTTCTATACAGAATTATATAAAGCTACTTACATTACCGTAGACTGTAGCCATAAAACATGACACTTATTTAAACAATTCATCAAGTTCAGAATTACAAAATCTCGACGCTTTTGAAGCTAAGCACGAAAAAACAATTCAATGTAGGACCTATATACCTACATAATGATTAATTAGTGAGAAAACCTTGAACTTTAAGTTCACATAATTATTTCTCAAAATTTTGCCCTTAAGTATCTCTTTATCGTTTTCCTCAAAATTTACTCGAATGGGCGACAAATTACAAAGGTTGTACGAATAACAATCAGAATTTATCGTGCTACGGTCACACGGCCAAAACCAACCACTTGTTGAACTTGAAAAAGTTGAATTATGTGCTACTTAGCAAGTCTCATTTACTTACATAATAACAGTTGAATGTTTATTAAACAAGTGATAAACTACGAAGTTTGGTGATTCACAGCTCGAATGTGCTTTTCGAATATCATAACCTACTCGTAACATAAATTGTGTAATCGTAGAACAGTAGAACTAAAGGGAATTTATGTTCCTAATAGTAGTTCTGCTATTTTGTACCACGTTAAATCGTACGACTAATGGGAATTGAACCTGAGTTACCTACTTCTTCGGGTATATTCCGGCTAATCTCCGAAACGGCTAGACATATTTTACGGCTAGACCTAGTTGATGACCCGAATGGCGCAACGGTAGTCAGGCTGCCTTACGTTCTTGGGGTTCGGGTTCGAATCCTGGTAGGAGCAAATGTTTGTGTGATGAGCATGGACATTTGTTTCCGAGTCATACATGTTTATATGTATAATAAGTATGTATTTACAAGCAAAAAGTATATATGTAGAATATCAAATGTCTGGTGACCACGACACAAGCCTTGCTTAGTGTGGCACTAGATGGCGATGTGTGTAATGTCCAGCGATATTGATTGATTTTAACCGGACTTTTACTGGCAGATATATACTTTAAAAGACGGATTAGGGTTGGTTACGTGCAAAAAAAAAAACAAAATCCGATTCAAATAGGAAAGTAATATTTTTATAATAATTTCACGCGAACGGTCGCGGACATTTCTAGTTTTTTTTGTTTTCGTGTGGTTAGTGTCTAACCTGGTGTCAGAGTTTCTATCCAACCATGGCCTCTGACTTGGTAATGCCGTCGAGAAATAAAAAAAAAATATCGCTGGACATTAACACACAGCGCAAGGCTTGTGTCGTTGACACCAGATAGTAGATATCTATACTAATATTATAAAGCAGAAGAGTTTGTTTGTTTGGTTGGTTGAACGCGCTAATCTCAGGAACTACCGGCTCGAATTGAAAAATTATTTTTGTGTTGTATAGTCCATATAACGAGGAAGGTTTTAGGCTATATAACATCACGCTACAATTATTAGGAGCGGAGCAGGAATGAAAAATGTTTCAAAAACGTTTTTCTCTCTTATGTGACGTAGACGAAGTTGCGTGGGTCAGCTAGTATTACATATTCTATACTTTTTTGTTTGTAAATACATACTTATTATACGTATAAACATCCATGACTAGGAAACAAATGTCCATGCTCACCACACAAACATTTGCTCCTACCGGGATTCGAACCCAGGGCCCTAAGAACGTAAAGCGGCCTCACTACCACTAAACCATTCGGGTCGTCGAATATATATATGTCAAGTTTGCTGATTATACTTAACACTCACCCAAAGATTTCCATTGACATTGATGTCCATTAGCGTCGTGATCTCCTTCTCGCTATGCTTCAACACCGGCTTGCAGGGCATGATGCCAGCATTGTTGATGAGGATGGTCACCACTCCCACTTCTTTCTCCACCTTCTCTGCCAGTTCGAAGACTGCTGCTCTGTTTGTGACGTCACATCTGAAAGATGGACAAGGGACTTAGTTATCAATATCATCAGCTGCGCCGGGAGGTGGGAACTACCAACTATGTTGGAGTCGGCTTCCAGTCTAACCAGATACATGATCAATGAAGTTTTTTTTTTAGCAAATAAGCTTTTACAAAAACTTTTAAAAGTATTTTTTTGAAAACTAGATTGGGCCGGTCTTTCGTACCTGACTACTCTGAGAAGAAACAAACTCAGAGGTCATAGTCTCTTTAATGAAGTCCAGACAATCTTGCTCAATTCACATAAGGGCTATGCAGATTAATGTCTGAGATGGTCTTTGGATGCATTTGAATGCCAGCTGTACTTCACATGGAGCGACTGCCTATCTGACCTCCACTATCAGTTACTAGGTAGGGGTATTAGGTAAGGGTGTAAGAAGGTTGAGATACAAACTTTTATCATCATGATTCTAGACCGAAGTGTCGAAATTTTATGTCAGTAATAGAAAAAAATAAAGGGTGTAAAACACCTCTTCACGAAGCCGAAAGACACTTGTTCTCTCCATCATTGCGATCATTTTTTTGTTCTACACTATACCTGGGAACCTTCTAGTTACGGAGAAAGTCAAAGTTACAACTTATTGACAAGTTTTTTTTTAAATACAAGTTTTTTTTGTAAGATTTTGACTTGTAACACCTCCACGACCCCCGTACTATTCAATCCATCCATCAGCACAATGTTTTAAGAGCGTTACATTGAGTTCTACCACAAAACATGATTTATAACCTCAAAAAAAAAGTTGTTTCCCAGCAATAATTTTTGCGTAAAGTTACTTAGTTTGATGTACAGAATGCTTGGTTGACGGCTTTGTGATGAGGTGGCTTACACCCTGTATATAGAAACGTGCAAAGCCTAGGTCATGTGCAATTTATTTAACAGCCGATTTTTATATCAAGGGTTTGTTTCACATTGGTTCATACCAAATGGTATTTTGATTCGATTCTTACTTCGGTTTGGTACTTGATTTGCAATTCTATAAACAAACAGGATAAGTGTTAGGTGAGAAAAAATATAAGATTTATTGCTTTATGTAAATTTAACCAGAAAATCGCACATATGATATTAGAAGTCGAGTAAGTTTTACTATCGCAAAAAAGTGGTCATACAACTCACTTGAAAAAATAACTACTTCACGAGATAACATTATAGTTTTTATAGGAAATTCTTTAAAGGATCTAGACTCAACTTCCGTGAGCCTACTATTTGTTAAATAATAATATGATTGGCCTCTTTTCTTCCTTTATGTCACACAAAGCAAGTACTTACAGATAAGGGTAAGCCTTCCCCTTTTCCTGCTTGATCAAGGTGACAGTTTCCTCATTGCCCTTGGGGTTGATGTCAACGCAAATCACCTTGGCTCCCAGTCTGGCGAGCCTCTGGGCCACCTCCCGGCCCATGCCATGACCGGCACCGGTTATCTGAGGAAGATATTTTTTTTATTAATATTTCTGGTTTATTCCGAATCTGACCCAAAATTCTAACTTGGTCGGTTAAACAGAAAGAAAATATTTCCGAACGTAACCCTCTTCCTAACCTGGATCCGACATAATTGTCGTTCCAATCCCAACCCAAATTGCGCTATAGATAGGTTTTCGTATAACGCGTTTTTTGTTAAAACAAATTAATAAGTAACCCTAGAAAAAGTACTAGGCTAATTCGATTTCGATACGAACGATACATCGGGTCAGGTTAGAAAAATAGGGTTACGTTCGGAACCAGTTCCTAACCTTACCCGTGACTGGGGTTAGGTTTTCGGAAACCATGTAAACAAAATATAGTGGATGAGTTTTTTGGAATTTTGACAGTTCCGAATTTGGATCTTTTGCTTAATTAATTACAAGGCTTACATTCCTGTGTTATCAACCTGAGTAATTTCATTTCATGATGATTAGGTAGGAAAAAATCTGTGATTCTTTGTACTCTATCATCGTAATGATTTCATTATGGTCGTCCAAATGAGCTCAAAGTCTGTGTGGCCTATTAAGCTGAAGATAAGATATTGCGGCAATAATCAGTATCTGTGTGTATTACATAAAATCGAAATATCACAGACTGACGCACTTAGAATTACGTCTGGGGGGTTCACTGGATTTTGGAATCATTTCAGTGGTAAGCAGTTGCCTCAGGGGTGAAATTGCTCTGCTGTGGTGATTTTGGAGAATGCACGCCACGCAAGAATGTGCCCCAGCCAGAAGTGATGAGGAGAAACACCGTGTGTTTTTAGTCAGTAAGAGTCTGACAGACCCCTCCGCCGACCCCAAATCGGCTGACATCGATTGGAAGATTTCCATGTGAAAAAAATGAGGAGCAATTTCACTCCCGGGGTTGAATAACGTTGTGAAGAACAGGTAGTGAAAAACCCCGTTTTTACTTCTTCTCCTTGCGACCAATCTTGATCAATCGAATCTAAACAGAACACACAACTGCAATTTAATCTTCTCAAAATTGATGAAAAAACTACCGTTATTGAAAAAAAACCTTGGGATTATGTATGACGATAGATATGATTAATGACGCAGGTAAATATACTTCATACTTAGTTTATTAGAATGCGAACCAGTGGCCAATTAATTGAACCAAAGATGGCGACATCTATTTTTTTTAACACTCATTACAGTGAGACACAAACTAGAAGAAAATTTTTGCTGTCCTGCCATAACAAAGAAATTAAGGATAATGTTAAAGGATCTTAAACGTGATCACTTATTATTTGGTAACGATCTCCAAGATAATTTGAAATCTATGAAAGCCTAAATGCGAGCAGGCACCGAGTTAAAACCTACAGCTGCCAAACCAAAATTTCCTCACAAACACCTGCAACCAAAGGAACATATGTCGAGGGCTTTAAACTGGAGGGGCCCGCCAGCGCCGCAGTTGCAGCCTCGTCGCTTGTGCCACCGAGACAGACCGCGACGGCTGGTGGGCGCAAGCAACCACCAATACACCGTGCGACGGATCGCCGTGCTCCACGATAATACAACCAGACTCCACGCCGTTAGTCGAAGTGGACAATACCAACACTCAGGCGGTTAAATTAAAATTTTTTCACCACAATTGGTTGCATATCACAAATGCTCACTGTTGTGTTAAATTGGGTTAACGGTTTGCAAATTCCGAATTAAAAACGATATATCCCATCCTATAACTTATCCACAAAATAGTCCTAAGTCTAGTGTGGATAAACTACTCATGGCTAAAGAAATTAATAATCTGCTTAGTATTGATGCCATAAGTGTGTGTGAACCATGTGATGGTAATTTTTTATCAAATATTTTCCTAGTTAAGAAAAGTAGTGGGACAAATAGATTTATTTTAAATTTAAAATCCTTAGGCCTCTTGTACACACGGTTTTTCGCCGTGAAAATCTACGGCTAATTTGCCGTGTGTAGTGTTCTATGGATCACTATGGAAGCTTGTAGACGTGCACGGTGGCGCCACGGCACGGCGCCGCGCCCGCCGCGCCGTGTACTGAGCCGTACTTGGCCGATGTCTCGCCCGGTGGTTTTGCCGTGTCATGTACAAGCTCTCACGTTTTTTCAACTGTACGGCTAACACGCCGTACGGTAGAATAACCGTGACGTGGACAAGAGGCCTTAATATATAAATTCATTATTGCACCACATTTCAAACTTGAAGATTACAGAACTGCTATGAGACTCATGTCAAAACATAGTTACATATTGTGTTCTATTGACCTTAAAGATGCATATTTCGCTATCAATGTTCACAGCGACTCTATAATAGAAAGTTTCTGCGATTTAGTTGGTTGGGAAAGCTGTATGAATTTCAAGTTTTACCATTTATAGCACCTTGTATTTACAAAAATTATGCGTCCAGTAATGCAATTCCTGCGTAATCAAGGCTTATTGTCCGTCATTTATTTAGATGATATTTTGTTATTTGGTAATACTCATATGGATTGTAAACATAATTTTGAAATTACACAAAAACTTGTTCAATCATTAGGTTTTACAATAAACCTGAAAAAAGAGTGTTAATATACTTAGCCGAACTGCAACATTTCTAGGTTTCGTTTTCGATTCCGGGAATCTTTACGATTAGCATTCCAATAGAAAAGAAACTTAGAATCAAGGAAGAACTTTTACACTTCTAATAAATAAATAAATATCGCTGGACATTACCACACAGCGCCATCTAGTGCCACAAAGGCAAAGACACAAGGCTTGTGTCGTGGACACCAGATAGTTGTTATACTACACATATACTTTTTTGTTTGTAAATACATACTTATTATACATATAAACATCCATGACTCGGAAACAAATGTCCATGCTCATCACACAAACATTTGCTCCTACCGGGATTCGAACCCAGGACCCTATGAACGTAAAGCAGCTTCACTACCACTACGCCATTCGAGTCGTCAAATTCGTGATTTGGCAGTGGTGCGAAGAGCGACGTTTGTTTGTCTTCGCTTCTTATACTATATCGCCGACGCGGAATCCCGCCGCATACATGTTGATGTTGAATGGGAGCTCGCTGACGATGCTTTCCAAGTTATATGTGTGAAATTCAATCGGCCTGAAATTGATTTATTTGCGAGTCGATTAAATAAGAAATGTTCCAAATTTATTTCTTGGCATAATGATCCAGAAGCATTTAGGGTAGATGATTTCACCCAGTCGGCCATCGTAAGCCACTATTTAGTGCAAGTCAGGGGAGCATCTAGAATTATCTTGATCAGGGTCAGGGACGGAGTGTAATCTCTCGGACGAATCACATCGTTTAAGGCTGGAAACAGTGCTCGACCGACGGTCAGCGCTGACCGTCGGTCGGCGTAGCTATATATGACGGTACGCGCGTGATTTGGTTTGCGTACCGTCAGGGTAGCTGTGTGCGCATTCATAGACCTGCATGGATATAGCTACGCCGACCGACGGCGACGGTCAGCGCTGACCGTCGATCAAGCACTGTTTCCAGCCTAATAGTCATTGAACGTCACTTACAGGTAAGTTCGTTTGACATTCTATTTTTTTTTAAATTTATTACCGTTTTTATAAACCGTACAAAAGTCAATGAAATCAGGTTCATAATGTCTTTGGCGAATAAAAAAGGATATCTAAAGGGTGTAAATCACCTCTTCACGAAGCCGAAAGGCACTTGTTCTCCCCATCATTGCGATCATTTTTTTGTTCCACACCATTCCTGGGAACCTTCTAGTTACAGACATATGGGGGCTCAAAGTTACAACTTTTTGACAAGTTTTTTTTTTTAAATACAAGTTTTTTTGTAAGATTTTGACTTTTGACACCTCCACGGCCCCCGTATTATTCAATCCATCCATCAGCACAATGTTTTAAGTGCGTTACATTGAGTTCTATCACAAAACATGATTTATAACATCAAAAAAAAGTAGTTTCCCAACAACATTTTTTGCGTAAAGTTCCTTAGTTTGATGTACAGAATGCTTGGTTAACGGCTTTGTGATGACGTGGTTTACACCCTGTATATAGTCTTTGAGATTGTCCTTCAATAATAACCGGTATTTTAACAATTATTACGTTATTTGTGTTTCATAATAATATTATGTAAATAAACTTATAGTGATGTGATGAAGACTTTAATTGCTGTAAGTTAATTTTTACGATAATTACAAGCGTCATAAGATGAATCACTCTTGCGAGGTCCTCTGCTTATCTCTTGGTGATATAAGTGGGTATTTTTCAATGAGGGTATGCAAAGGATCTAGAAAACGTGGGTTATCAGCGAAAACGATTATGGAAAAGTAAAATGCATTGTATTGACATAAGTTACTGAAAAACTTCGATAGCGGTCACTTACAGGCCTTTGTGTCACAAGGTCCATAAAATGAATTAGGTACATACATTTACAAGTGACTTAGTGATACAACTTTTCTTTCTGTTATCTGTATTAACTGCTGATCAAATATACTGATTATGAATGATTGATTAATCATTATTTAGTTTCGTAGTGCGGCTGGCTGTTACCAGACACAATATTAATTATCTTAAAATCAAACGCCTGTATTCCCGGAAGGGTTAGGCACCCACTTTTCTCCAGTTACAATTAAGTCTTGTGTACTCGCAATAGGGGGTGACTCTTTTCCACTCTGGGAATCGAAACTAGGACCTCATGCTCATTAGTCGCGTTTGCGACCATTGGACCAAGGAGGCAGGATGAGATATTTTTTTTTTTGTAATCGAAGAAAATCTATGTTCAAAGACAAATCATAGGTAGCCAAAGGTATTCCGCAAAGGAAACAACTTTATCACAGATTAATATGACTATCAGCTACTTACCCAAACTACGTAATATCTTTATCATATTATCTTCTGTATAAAAATATCATTAAAAAAAAAAACATGTTAATATGTTGTGGAAAATGTCGTAGGTTATACATTTATAAACCTTGTATATTTATAAGTTAGTTTAAGATTTTAATGTATAACTGTTTATTTTCCCAAATAAACAAAATGAAATGAAAAAAGGTAGTACCATAAACAATGTTAACAACAGTAATATTTGAATTTATTTACACGATTGCGTTAAATTACCAACGTATACCTATTTGTTTGCTGAAATGATTTTGAAAGGACAGTCTTCAAAATTATTTGTAAATGTGTAAGTATGATTTTCGGGCTTACATTCTTAGCCATTGTTATTTGCGCAGTATTTTATAATAAGACGTATAATTAAAAATAGAACAAACGAGTTTCTCGCTAGAATAAGATCTGCATCACCTAAAGGTTGACTGGTAGAAAATGTCTATGGCATTAAGTCCGCCTCTGTACTTTTGTGCTTGAAGTGTTTAATAAATAAATAAATAAGCCTCTTATCTAAAAATATACCAGAATTAATAGAGGCAGTTCTCGATTTTTTAAGAATTTTGTAAAGATTCTTGAATAAGAATTGTAACGATGACCAACTTTTTTTATTTGAATGAAAGCCACAATCTGTCAAACATACTTTTACAGGTACCCTAAATTTTTTACAACCTAATGACACTCATTGCCGCGGAAACGAGTAAGCATTGACATTTAAATTTTCGCAAAAAAAAGTCGTAATCTACATACTTACCTCCTTGAAAATGTCTACTTTTTGCACTTGCAATGTGTCCAACTAGGAAATTACTTTTTGCTTTCAGTTTTATAAGTGTAATGTACATACTATATATTTGAAATTGTTCTAAATAATATTATGATATACTTACAATGAAAAAAAACCATCATGTGTTAGGTATCAGATCACTTTTTTCTAACATATCTTCTGGTATCTAAAATCTCTGGGATTTTCAACGAATTTAATTACGTCAATAAATGTCCACCAAAACATTTGCCAAGCAGAATAATAAAAAAAAAACAACTTACCAATACAATATCTTCTGTGACATCCTTAGGGTCTGGTGGCAGTGCGAATCTGAAGAGAGACTTGACTATTTCGAAGTCAAGCCGAAGGATCATCCATACTATTTCGAAGAATATTCTAATCGCGTAAATAATCTGTGGTTCCTCTGCCCTGGAAGTTTTCATCTCGTTAAGTACACTTTTGTTCAAAATTAAATACTAGTTCACTAAAAATAGTTCACAATAGTTTTTTAATTATAAATAAATTTAACACACACGGCCAGCGTTAACGAGATCGCAAAAAGAATACAGATTTTGTATAATAAGGTTTTGGCATATAAATTAGGGTCCGTTCAGACTGGTTATGTTGTTAATAAAGAAAACCAATCTAAACGTACCATGAAACTTCAAATAAAGATTAGCAGTTTAAGAAGAGATGTTGATAGAGGAAAAGGCAATAAATAGCAACGATAGATAGGCTATGAAAGATGACATGGCTTATAGTAAGTGCCAGTAAAGATCGCAATATCGGCCGTTGACCCACCTACATTTAAATCCAAAAATAAGCCTGGTCAAGTCTTGAATCGTCCTATATCGTGATCTTCAATTTTTTTTCTAATGAAGAACGATTCATGGTTCATTTGTTTTGGTTCGTACGAAGAGATATTATGGAAAGAGCAATGGTCGTTATTGTTATCTTATCTGGCTCTTACTGTAGAAACTAATAGAGATGAAGTTTGGAAAAAGATGATATGCTCCGCTGACCCATATACACTAGGATATAGGAAGGAGAATAATTATTGTAATGATGAATGATGGTGTTGCTAATAAACGAAGTTATTATTATAAGTTTATACTCGAATGTTCTATTCAAACAAAATATTTACAGAATAGATGTCCATGCGGTCATGTGAATTATAATTTGTTCCACGTTTTGTTTGAGTCATAGTGGACAGCAACAATAATACAGTGATAGCTATCAACCGGTGGTGGTATCATAATAATTATGACCAAAACATTACAGTCCACAACGAAAATAAAATGTGTGGAATTCTAGGCTTAAATAACCAACATAGAAATTGAAAACAGGCCTGTGATAAAACTAGTGATTAAACTAATTTGTCATTGATTTGTTTTATCGTACCTAGTAATTAGGTTTTAATCAAAATATTTTATAAGCCTTACAAGATCAGCCTGTAAAAACTATTTATCTTTTGATATCTGTGCTGTAATCATCCCATGCGTACTGAACATGATTTCATCACTCAGTTTTTCTGCACTTACGAGTATTACACACACATAATATAGATATTTCTTTTGTAAGTACACTCCAACATTATTATTGTTTTTCTAGTTATAGAAGAGCTTGGCCTCAAAGCACACGTATTTTTCATAGTTGAAGGAAGGTGGCCTTTTTGTAAGATTTTAAATGTAGAAGTTTGTAAAATAAACAGACATAAAATTATTTTTTATACATGCACCAATAAAATCACGCCTTTCCCTTGGGGGGTAACCAAAATCTACAGAAAGCCATTTCAATTTATTTTAAGTAATGTTTTATTAATATGTATACAGCATTGTTATTTTAGTATGGGCAAGGCTTTATTGAAGTACCTACTTGCCCGTTTGACTGGCGTATGACGTCACGAAACCTTGATACAATAATTTAAAAAAAGATCAGGTTTAACAGGTTCGGGTTCCTTGAGTAGATAAATTATCTCTAAATACAACATAATAATTAAAAAAATACCCACTAGAACTATGTTAATTTCTAATTTAAATAAAAATTAAATGCTGTTCGTTTCTAGAAAACGGATAGACCGATTTAGTTTTTTTGTCTATAATAGTCCAGAATAATATTTCCAGTAGTACATCATCATCTGCCTAGTAGAGCCTTTTCCCAACTATGTTGGGGTCGGCGTCCAGTCTAGCCGGATGCAGCTGAATACCAGTATTTTACATGGAGCGACTACCTATCTGACCTCCACAACCCAGTTAATACTGGGTAATACGATATCACTTGGTAAGACTGGTTGTCAGACTTTTTGGGCCTCTGTCTGTGTTCGCCAAAGATGGACAAATGACAGCCGGAACCAACAGCTTAACGTGCTTTCCGAGGCACGGAGGAAACTCGGTATGTCACCCCATCCACAGACCAACCTAGGCAAGCACGGCTTAACCTAAACCTTGGCCCGAGCGGCTGTTATCATTTAGCTACGAGCTCCTGTATTTCTAGTACATAATTACCTAAAAAAAGTACGAGATTTTCAAAGAAGCAGTGATACATAGAGGAATGATTTATTTTTGATGTCAAAGTTTCATGTGACTTTTTTATACTTGCACAACTGACGATTGTTGTGGTAGCTTTCCATATACTTTTAAATGCGGGTGTCATTGTGTATGGGAAACATTTCTCGACACTAGAAAATCTTTTCGCTTTTCCATACAAAACAGGCTTGAGGCTTGCTTCTTTCTATCAATTAAACATAAATTCTTTTTATACCAGTTTGTAACATGGTACGGGTTTACAAACAAACATATAAATAAATAATAAATGCAGCTTAGTTGCGATTATTCTAATTTTTATACCTATTATCAACATTCAAATTATAGAAATGATTATGAATAGGTAATTTGAATGTTCTCCTTGATGTTTTATCTGATTAACAGCCCGGTATTTTAATTATGAATTGTAAATATTTCTTGATCAACTAAAATCTAGGTGACGTCATGGTCAAGCTTAAAAATTATTTTGATTTTGTTTATGTTTAGAAAACCTTTTCAAAAATGCGTGAAACATTTGAATGTATGTATAATCTATCCTTGGAATAATAATAGCGACCTGGATACATATAAACATAATTATAGTATTTAGGCACGAGTGGTATTTTTATACCCTCTAGCCATTTGACAACTCTTGTCAAAACCATGAATCATAGACGTATGTGGAAGCAGAAGACACGCTGCGCCAACCCCAGATAAATTGGGGTAAGGTAGGAAGAAGAATCATTAAAATCTTTTCACCTTTTTGAGAAATTTTGGTTTTCAAGTAGGACTTGTTTTACTTGGAAACTATAAACGAATCTAGTCGACCCAACATGAAGACTTTGGTGTAAACATGTTTGGTTACATCTATTTTTTCCCCAGCGTCCAACGCGATGCATGAAGTTTATATGTTTACATATAAATTTCATGCATCGCGTCGCCGCGTCGGTTACAGGTATGGATATTTATCTTCTTGTAATATGGAATAAGTACTTAGCTTTCATATGAAGGCAAGATAAGAAGAGGAATGCAAAACAAGCAAATGTTAGCAAATTGTGCTACAGTGAGGAGTTCATGAATGGGATTTTAAACGCATGTCTGATCCATTTGTTGGTAGGTAGGTGCAGATTGCACGTAGGAATGTATTAACAGAATAAGTATTAAATTGCTTTTTGTTGTAATACAAATTCAATCAAACACTAAGCTAGCCCAAGGTCACTTTAAATAAAGAACTGTTGACCTTACGCTGGTTATGCTTTATTCATTCAGTTCACAAAGTAAAGTTCTCTTATTATTAACTTCTATTTAGACATAAGAGTACCATTTCGAGAAAGCAAAGTTTAAAGTTTGAGAATTCCATTTTTGAGAAATACCAATTGTAATTTTGAGATAAGACCTATTGCATAGTAGCATAACTATTCCAAGATCCAATCCTACACTACTTTGAGATAAAACAGACAAACTCAAGTAATAAGTGGATAAATGTAAAAAAAATCTTTTTACTCGAGACTGTACACTGACTTTATTGATAAAAATAGCTAGTCCAAAAATATCTTATCACTACAAGAATAAGAATTAAATAACTTACATGTTGTTGCTCCGTGGTCTCTGTTGCTACTAAGTAAAATGTTATTAAACTCTTTAACAGTTGTGTTGATAACAGCTGATAAGGTTCGGTGTACGATAGATTAGCGGGTCGACTGATTACACACGTGCGACTAACCGGTGCGGGTAACTTACGATTTTTGTTTGGAATTTTGTTTGAATACATATCTCAAAGAAAGACTGACAATATCGTGTGTTGTTCTTTCAGGGATACTTACTTAAGGTGAAAGCGTCAGGGTGGCCCGCGAAATTCAAATTTTCTTGGGTTTTTTGCAATTTGCGGGCCAGTGCTGAGTTGTATGTTGGTGGAAGTACCGTTCGCGGCTGTATGTGGTTGCAGAATTGTAGTCATCAGAATCATCGGTACAGCCCTCAGCGTCGAGTAACGAATTTTTCACGGTCGAAGTCGTTCCTCGACTTTTATGAACTTTGAGGGTTGTATTAATGATTTTGATGATTATAATTCTGTGACTGCATATATCTTGTAGCCGCGAACGATGTTTTCATCAGCGTACAACTTGGCACTGCCCTGCAAATTGCAAAAAAACGTTCGAAAAATTGAATTTCGCGGGCTGTCCTGGAGCATCAGCCGTAAGGTGGAAGCGTCAGGGTAGTTATTAAATACACCAATCCAACCCTCTCAGATCATTTAATCTCATTGAATGACTTTTCATGTAATAGACTGATTCATCATCTGCCGAGCCTTTTCCCAACTATGGTGAGGTCGGCTTCCAGTCTAACCGGATGTAGCTAAATACCAGTATTTTACATGGAGCGACTGCATATCTGACCTCCACAACCCGTCAGTACTGGGTAATACGGTACCCCTTGGTAGACTGGTTCGCGGACTTTTGGGCCACTGACTACCTGTAACGACTGTCAAAGATCTACAAATGACAGCTTGGATCTCTCTTAACGTACTTTCCGTGGCATGGAGGTAACTGGGTATGTAAGAGGGGTCCAGGGGACCCATCCACAGAACAACCTAGGCAAGCACGGCTTAACCGTAAGATCAACCCGAGCGGCTGTTATTATTTAGCCACGAGCTCCTCATGTTATAGACAGATTATATTTCTGTAAATACGTACATACGCGTAACCTGCTAATTGCAAACAATTGCAAGAAAATTTTAATTTCGCGAGCTACTCTGGCGCTTCCCCCTTAATGACTTCCAGGAATTAATTTGGTAGATATCACAGCAATTTGTATAGGGAATTGCGAACATGGGCATAGCCATTACTTGTGTATTTCTTTGTAAGTTTCTGGGATCTTCTATAAGTACATATAATTAAGTATTTATAATTACGAATATTTTATTGACATAAAATCTCTTAAAGCCATTAAGTTATGCTTAGTGTGAAAAAAAAAAAAAAATGATTTATGCCATAGAGCTAGGTTTTAATTACTTTTTTAATAGCTTTACTTATTTTATTTCACAAATTCACTTGGTCCGGAAACTTGAAATATCTTTCTACTGGACGTTTGAAATGGTAGGTACTCGTAACTTCAATAACAAAGAACGTTCTACAATCCTACATTGTATGAAAGATAAATACTTATTTGCAAGCATAGATACAAAGCAAATTAAGTGAAAACACCAGTTATCTATTAATTATTATCAGTCATAAAACACACTGAATAAAGATCTATTTGCTATATCAAGTAAGTCAAGAGGGTAGTCGGTAACTGACTCAAGAGTGACAAGTGCGTGTAACTTTGGTTAGCCGTCTTGTTACATAACTGTTCCTCTTGCGAGCCTCTTAATACTGGTCAGTCTTCTAATATTATTTCAACACTATAATATTTGTTACGAATACACGTGTTATGATACAAGTGACCTAAGTTGATCATTATATACGAGACTGTGGCTTGCAGCCCGAGCCGTAGGCAAAGGCGTCAATCAGCCGAGTGTCTAGAGAGCAAGTTGCTCACGAGTTTCATATGCACTTTTTCAACACACTTGCGAGGAGAAATCAAACATGTATTGCATTAATGCAGGTTACAGACGTTTTGATATCAACACCATGTTTGAGCTTAACCATGCTTCTTAACAGGCCTGTGGACGGTGAGCTATGGGCTAGCTCGCCGTCCGACCGTCTTATGACGACAGGCCGTGTCGACGGCGCGTTCGTGTTCCACGCGCGCCTCAAAGAGATGTCAGCATAAAGGAAGGGGCCCGCCCGCAAGGGCCGAAGCCTGCCGGTGCTGCGGGACTGTTCGAAAGAGATACCGCGGCCCCGGAACGTAAAGGGCAGGAACATGGGTGGGTTTAATTAGTCAGTAAAAGTCTGACACTCCCTCCCGCTCCGCCCAGAGTGGGAGAAGTCATTTGATGATTACCCATCCGAAAAAAAAGGGAGCTGGGTTTGTATGTATTTTCGAGTTATGAAAATGACTGGGTTTTTTTATTGCTCTTCCATTGTAGGAAACTATCGTAGGTAAGCAGCTACATAGTGCTTTTCTCTAGATTTTGCAGATGCATTTTGTGCTGTATTTCTAGCGGGGTTAAATCTATCAATTGTTAATGTTCTTTACGAAAACTTGTCATTTTTACAATTTTATTTACCACACAGCAACAGATGGCTCACCAGTTTTTTTTTTGCGCACGCCTAAAAGTAATTTCAATTTCATAGAGTTTTTGTTAGCTCAGTGTTTTCGTTATTAAAACACACAGGTCATAGGGCTTAATACTGTAATCGTTGTCTGACAACGGAACAATGTAGATTGAGATAAAAATTATGTCTTGATATTGTATGTAATCTACAGATCGTGTTATAGAATAATAAATGTTACGTTACATGACGCATGTCTTGCTTTATAAGTTTACAGTACACCTTCATTTCGAAAGATAAGTTCAAGTCTCAAACTCCCATGTGGAGAACAAGTCCATTTGCTGTCAGCCGGGCACAAATCTAGATTCCAGGTGCTATTGATTTAATCAATAGCCCCTGGAATCTAGATAGCAAGGGTTCACGCCTGCCGGGGCTGCGGGACTGTTCGAAAGAGATACGGCGACCCCGGAACATAAAGGGCGAGGAAGGAATATGGATGGGTTTTCGTCAGTAAAAGTCTGACACTCCCTCCCGCTCCGCCCAGAGTGGGAGAAGTCATTTGACGATTTCCGATCCAAAAAAAATAAAATAAAAAAGGAGCTACTTATTGATGAAAAATTGATGATGGAAAAAATCTAATAACACTGCCCGCCCTAAGCATATCATTAAAGGATAGGTAGAAATCTAACTTATAAAAAGACGTGTCAAAAGGATCTGATCTGTAAGTAGTTGTCGCACAGCCGTTTAGTCGTAAGTGTGTAACTGGCTTATGAATGTCTAACAGACTCCAAAAGCATTACTAAAATTGCTAAAGTCATGGTACAAAGACCGAATGATAATAAATTTGGTGCAAATTCCATTAAAACAAATCTGTTGCCGTCTGATATTCTTTGAGTTTTAGATAAAGACTTAATAGAATAGAATAGAATGCTCTTTATTTTGTACACCATAAAAAATAGAAATACAAAAATTTTAAACATTTTACAAGGGGTGACACAATGGGCGGTCTTATCGCTAAAAGCGATCTTTTAAAGACGACCTTTTAAGACTTAATTAGCACATACCTACTTAAGGCGATTACACGAGGTAAACGCGAGTTTTATAATTACTAAAAGTATATGATTCACTGCTGTAAACAAGACCAGAAAAATATATGATATTCTTCAGGATATATGCTAGCATGATACTGTTTTGAAAACATAATACAATTAATTTGGCTCGATAAAAAGAAATCACGAACTTACCTCTAAAAATATCTTTCAAACAATAAAAACCGGCCAAGAGCGTGTCGGGCCACGCTCACTGTAGGGTTCCGTAGCTTCCCAGACCATTAAAAATACCAACATTTTTCGTCAGCAAAAATAACTTTGTTTTTCATAGTATTTGTATGAAAAACAAAGTTATCATTTGCGTTTTTTTGAAAAAGTGCTATATAACTCAAAAACTATTCAACTCATCAAGTTGAAAATAATTTTCCTAGAAAGTTCATATAAAGGTCTACTTCTGTGATTTTTTTCATATTTTTTAAACTTATGGTTCAAAAGTTAGAGGGGGGGGGACACATTGTTTTTGACTTTCGGAGCGATTATTTCCTAAAATATTAATATTATCAAAAAATGATATTAGAAAACCCCTATTCATTTTTAAATACCTATCCAACAATATATCACACGTCAGGGTCAAAATTAAAAAAAAAATCGCTCCCCACTTTACGTCTGGGGGAGGTACCCTAATAAAAATGTTTTTTTAAATTTTTATTTTTGCACTTTGTCGGCATGATTGATATACATATTGGTACCAAATTTCAGCTTTCTGGTGCTAACGGTCACTGAGATTATCCGCGGACAGACAGACAGACAGACATGGCGAAACTATAAGGGTTCCGTTTTTTGCCATTTGGCTACGGAACCCTAAAAACATACTAATATGCATGCGATCATTCTGATTTTTTGGCAAATAATTCTACAAGCAATATATTAGCATGATACTGTTTTAGTTTTTTAATCCAATCAATAGATTTTTTGTAAATCGATCGAAACCACTCATTTCGCGCTATTTGGCCCGCAGTGGCTGACGTAACAACCAGTTTGTAGTGCAAGCTATTAGAACTTTATTCTAACAGCATTTCAAACGAAGTTTGAACCACCACAAATAGAGTTGCTAATTTAGCTCGTCTAAGCGCCTTAATTATGATGACGGCGATGCAATGGTCCGCAAAACAAGAATGTTTTCGGCTGAATACGCATTTATTGGCGGAATATGAAAGATATACCTTGCAGATCTTTCCGCATTCATAATTATGTTGTACCTATTCAATCAATCAAAATTTAGGCTTACTAAGCTGAGAAACATTAAAATCGCGAATAATGCTTTTGATACTGCTAAACTCATTTTCCAATATCATAAGAATTTCCTTTTTATTGCCAATAAACTTCTAGTTAAAGCCCTACTCAAAATTAATGTCACACTCTTTCTTACCTATTTCGTAAACTACGGAGCAACATTGATGCAAATCCAATAAAATACACTTCACTTCACAAAATGCCGCTCAAAATCACAAAAACATTTTAAAAAACTAAAAAAAAAGAACAATTTAAATTATAGCAAACTTTTTAATAAACATTGCGTTAATTTGAAAGTGGAACTACACGCACTGAGATTCTCGTCTCGTCATCACAGGCCGTATGACTGACTTGGTACGTCAAACCGGCCAGTATAATTTTGGGGCTTTGTATTAGGTAATTGAATAACCTATTTGAATGTTATGAACTTTCATTTTAGTAGCGTGACTCGAGAAGTATTTTGGCCAATTAAAAATTCGAATGTTTGTTCAACTGGCATGTTCAACGCTTACAATAATACCTACTAAAAAGTTGGGTATTTAACGCCGTAAAAAGCGATTCATAAATCTTAAAAAAAAACCTTCTACCTTCTATATTTCAAAATCCATTTTCAAATAATGTTTACCTATCAAAACGCAATAACACTGCTTTTAATCGTATCGATTGCACGGCCTAGATTATCACAACAAAAAGAAACAAAAAGGCAGATAGACAACCAGCTCAGTCAATTTGCTAAAGCAACAATTTCAAAATTCTCATTTTTTTTTTGTTATATTATTTATAAGTTTATAACCAAAGAAATGCCTGTGAAGTCTGTTATAAATCCTTATTTTAAGAAAAAAATAACTAACACACCACTAGTCGCTCTGGGGGCACAGACAGAGTAGTAAACTGTAAATTAATAAGTATAGGTAGATAGATACATTGTCTTGTGGTTAATTACACGGAGGTCGGAGATAATGCGGCGTGATTGTTATTTAACGGCAGAACACACAAACTGACATGAAGTTTTCTAGATAATGCAAAAAATATTGCATGCTATTTCAGGTGTTTTACTGTATTCGAGGTGCATCGTGCACGTATGGTAGCAATATGAAAGAACCTCTTTCTAGTATCATAGGCCTCCTAACCCAAAGATTTGCTTCTCATTTTGAGGACCGCAACTCTGATACGTCTTCTCTTAGGAGCGTAGAGATGACCAAAATATATCGAGAGGAACCATAACGAAAACATGGTTTTGTATTGTATTGTATAACGGGCTGGTGTCCGCAACTCCACGTCGTCGGTGGGAAATTTATTTAATCCACTCCAACTTGCAACTTGTCTTGATGTTGCTGACACTCTCCCAGAGAGTACCTGGGTTACCGAAGTAAAAACTACACAAACATGGTTTTAAATACCCGTCTTCATATGTTTTATAATGAGTTCTAAATGACCCTACGTTCTTCCCAGATGCGCAGAGTAGGTAGGTAGCTGGGAAGAACGTACCATTTCAACATAACTA
The DNA here is from genome assembly GCA_950022955.1 of Xestia ashworthii. Classification (NCBI taxonomy): domain Eukaryota; kingdom Metazoa; phylum Arthropoda; class Insecta; order Lepidoptera; family Noctuidae; genus Xestia; species Xestia ashworthii. Next base: position 23,722,497 of record OX465550.1, read on the forward strand.
TTAGCACTGTAAAATCGATGAAGTTCGTTTTTCCATACAAAAAGACTGAGGACGCACCAGGTGTGTAAAAAGGTGTGAATAAATCGCAGCACGTGTATCTTTGCGTTTTTGTGTTGAACGCTTTATACTTAGCCACAGTTTCCACATAAAAATATTATGTACCTAATTATTTTACGCTAACCCCTGACATTAAACCTGACATATCATTAAAAAAAACTTGCAACAAAGTTGATCCTTGGTGGTAATGGATTAGACTGGCAAAGTCTAACAAGGCTGACAAAGTCTAACAAAAACCATGATGCAAATATTTAAGGCATGACGAGTGAAGAATTTCGAGTTTATGTTATCGGTGATTTTATGACTATGTCAATGCTGCATCGCGTCTGTCTTCTTTTTTAATGGCTTTTCGCAGGGCAACCTATAACGCTGGCTTGGAAATCATCAAATTAATGACTCCTCCCACTCTGGACGGAGCGGGAGGTAGTGTCAGACTTTTACTGACTGAAACCCATCCATATTCCTTCCTCGCCCTTTATGTTCCGGGGCCGCGGTATCTCTTTCGAACAGTCCCGTAGCGTAGCGGCAGGCACCGGCCCTTGCGGACCCCTTCCTTATGCTGACATCTCTTTGATACCGGACTACCCTGTGGTTGCTGGGAGTGTAATGCCTCCAACCAGGGCCATATAACTTATATACCAAGCAACAATGCGCTGACGGCACCCCCTGTGGGATTCGAGCCTCAGGCGTCGCTAAGGAGGGCAGCAAAGAGACAGGTTGGATATAGTTCATCGACACGTGAAGAAGAAAAAAACTTTTTTACAAAAAATAAAACCGGTTTTATTTTTTGTAAAAAAGTTTTTATTTTTCACTTTTTAGTGGTTCACATGTGCTTACCCCTTCACAGCGTACCGGCGTGATTTTCGGTTATGAATTGGTGTAAACAATAGACAGATATGAGATTTCAGCAATTCCAGTACATTTGCTATCATTTATTGAGGAGTTCCGTTGCCTATCTCCGAAGTTCTTTATCAGATCTTCATCAAATTGGAATGGGATCACTTCGAGAAAGTACACTTTCTAAAACTACCCAAATTGCTTCTAGTGTGCCTATAAAATGTGAAGAGTTCCCTCTATTTCTCCAGGATTCCATCATCAGATCCTGATTTGATGATTATGGGACAACCTGAGAAGTATACTTTTTAGGTGACTCAAATATCCCGATAGCCTATCTAAGATTCGGCCGAGTATCGTAAATTTGCTCTTAAGAATTTAAGAGTTCCGTTCCTTTGTCATGGATCCCATAATCAGAAGTAATCAGAACCTAACCAAATTCTCAGCAATGTACCCTTGAAGTACATCCTTTCCAATAAAATAAAAAAAACAATACATGTCATGGTAATAGGGCTTATCCCCAATAAATGGAACTTAACACACCTAACTGTCGAAATCTAGTTGTATTATACACTTCTGAGTACCCCCTCAGAGCATACAGGCGTAATGCTACGTCGTGACCTTGTATAAACAATAAACAACCAACCGTTTGTAGCAATCACTGCAGCTTTGCCGTGTATTTTTGAAGAGTTCCATTTATATCTCCGAAGGTCAGCATCAGATCTTCAGCAAATTAAAATGGGACCACACGAGAAGCACCAGCTTTCAAATAAAAAAAGAACCATCAAAATCGGTTCACCCAGTCGAAAGTTCGGAGGTAACAAACACTGTCGAGATCTGGGTGTATTGTACACATCTGCGTACCCCCTCAGAGCATACAGGCGTGATGTTACGTCATGATATAGTATAAACAATGAACCTACAAGCGATTGCAGCAATCACTGCAGATTTGCTGTGTATTTTTGAAGAGTTCCATTGTATATCTCCGAAGATCAGCATCAGGTCTCCAGCAAATTAAAATGGGACCACACGGGAAGCACCAGCTTTCAAACAAAAAAGATCCATCAAAATCGGTACACCCAGTCGAAAGTTCTGAGGTAACAAAAAAAAACAAAAAAAAAATATACAGACGATTTGAGAACCTCCTCTTTTTGGAAGTCGGTTGATAAAAGAATAATTTACTTTTATGTTTTGATTTCGACAACGAAACATATTACAAGACATACCGTCTAATCAAAATGAATCGCGGTGTTATTGTATGTAATCGTCTATTTGTGTGTCCCAGACAATGAGTGACCGCGGGGTCACTCAAGATAACATTTTATTTTCTACTTTCATTGGTTTCAAAGTTCAAGACGAGATGGTGTATTTTTTGTGCCGCAGCAATGAATAAGAGCTTTGAAATTATACAGGGTGATTATGTCTGGACCTGCCATAGCAAATTCGCATATAGAGGAGGTCATTTGGTTATTATTGGACCCCACTTCAGAATTTTTTAGTTGTTTTTTTTAAAAGCCTACTCTCTTAATTTTTTTTTAACCATAGTTTGAGGGGATTTCCGAGGTGTTTTAATCACAAATGTTTATGACTACCAACAAATAATAATAAACTACAAAATTTTCGAAAAATCTCAATACAGTATAAGAATTGATATACCTATCTCACCATAAAAACTATAAATCTTTGGCTAGGGAAAGTAGGGTTCAATAATTAGTAATTGACCTCCTCTATATGCGAATTTGATAGAATTTCTATAGCGGGTCCTGACACAATCATCCTGTATTTTTAATAGACTTCCAAAAGAGTTTATCAATTCGTCTGATAGTTTTTTGTATGTTTGATTCTGTTTGAGTCTGATTTGGTGAAAAAATATTCTTTGAAAGAGGTTTCGTTCGCGGTGATCCCTTTTGTTTTTTTGTTGTTATTCTGAAGGTGACCGTAGATGTGTAAACTGTGCAGTACACCCATGGACAAACAAAAGTCGCTGACTGCTAAAGATATTTTACACTTATCGGGTTATTTTGGAGGTCAATAGATTTTTCTACAAAAAAGTATTTTATATAGAAAACACTTTTATTATTTGATGCTAAAATGCAATGGTATTACAAAGTATTTCAAACACTGATGAGGCTGACACCAGCCTCATCAGTTTTTCAAATACTTTGAAACAATCTTAAGTAATTTTATTTTTTTTACTAATTTAGAAAAATGTCTATAGGTACCCCACACGTATAGATATTTTTCTAAAAAGCTGGACAAGGATGTAATAAGCGCCTTTCTCCGAGTTCACAGCATAGTGTCGATAGCAAGCAGCTCCACTACTGAGTCGCTTTAAAAATTATCAATTTTGTTTCCGTGTGAAACTAAGCTATTCAAATTTATCAGGCGGTTTTGTAAATTATGCATGTAAGATGATCATGTCATGTTTTACATAAGTGATAAGGATGATAGTACAACCATATAAGTATGTATTTGATTGACACAAATTAAGATGTGGTCATGGGCCTTATCAAAAGGCTTAAAGTCACCCAAAGGGCAATGGAGAGGGCTATGCTCGGAGTTTCCTTGCGTGATCGAATCAAAAATGAAGACATCCGCAAGAGAATCAAGGTCACCGACGTAGCCCGAAGAATTGCTAAACTTAAGTGGCAGTGGGCAGGGCACATTGCTCGCAGAACGGATGGCCGTTGGGGCCGAAAAGTTCTGGAGTGGCGACCGCGAACCGGAAGACGATGCGTTGGAAGACCTCCCACTAGGTGGACCGATGACCTGGTGAAGGTTGCGGGAATCTGGTGGATGCGAGTCGCAAGGGACCGGTCAATGTGGTGCAACACTTGGGGGAGGCCTATGTCCAGCAGTGGACGTCTTTCGGCTGAGATGATGATGATGAAGATGTGGTCAATCATAGCACAGTCATAGCGGACTGTCACTGGTCTTGACAGATATTTCATTACATTAGCTGGTGGCTAGATAATAACAACCACTAGGGTCGATTTTTAGGTTAAGCCATGCTTGCCTACACTATGTTTGGTCTGTGGATACCTACCATATACATACCGATTCGCCTCCGTACCTCAGAAAGCACGTTAAGCCGTTGGTCCCAGCTGTCAATTGATTTGTAGATTTTTATCAGTCGTAACAGGCAGTGGTCCGAAAGTCTGATAAAAATAAAGAAGAAAGAAAACATTTTCATTTGGCTTATGCCGCAAGTGCACACAACAGAACAAAAATAGGAATTAAATAAAAAATAAAAAAACATAAAATTATACAACAAAAAGTAAGTAAATAAAGATACTTAAAACTGAACAGAAAACAAAAGAGATAATATCTCACGGCTGCTCCAAACAGGCCCAGTTGAGCAAAGTGCCGAGCTGCAGCTAGTTAAGTGCCTGACGCTGGTTTTCAATTGAACCTGAGATGTTGATCATCAGACCTGTACAACCCATTTAGTACCTCAGTACTATAGGTTCCATGGTCCAAGGTCCATGTATTATCGGTACTCAGTTGCATCCGGTTAGGCTAGCAAACCGACCTCAACATAGTTGAGAAAAGGCTAGGCAGAAGATCATTGAGGTGTCTGTCACATTTCCGTATCCGCCGCCCAGTCCGGTTTTACAGCTTTTACCGAAAACTTCTATTGAAAATCCTACGTCCTCCGTAGCTTTCTGAAGAAAATCTCTGGTCGGCACAAAAATCACCGCAAATCAGTCTCCCAACCTTGCCAATCTTTCAGACGTTACAGTATAGTTACAGTTCTTCTAGAAACTTCTAATTGATTCTAGTGAATTAAGTAAGATGGCACAATTTCCCTTACCTATTTATTTTAGACTTTTAGTACAGTTACCGTCATTATAGGTACATAGCAACGACGTCTGCTAATATTACTGCGCCGACACATAATCGTAGTTAATATCCGATGTAAATTGTTGTAGAAAGATGACGGTCTGATTATCTAAAAATAGCTGTTTAAACACATTTTTGTAGGGGAATAACACACAGCAACTTAAACAGACGAAAGGTTTTATGAAATTCAGAGGGAAAAAAAGTGACAGTGTCTCATATTTCTAGAACGAATTTGAATATAGGATTGTCAGATGCTCATTTTTATTGTGACAAGTTAGCCACAGTGTTCCCAAACCGAGCGTCAAATGTCAATCCCATACGTTTTCTTTTTTTTTGGTGTTTCCAGTATCGGTATTTCTGATAGAAAGTAGTTTGTCTGGCCCCTTTTGTGAATGCTTTTGATACCATTATTCTGTATTTTTTCCCTAAAAATAGTCACTTATAAAATAGTTAGTACAATTATAGGAAAAAATACACAAGTTGTATTTAAGAAAAAGGAAACTAAAAAAAGCATGCTAAAACTACCAAAAACGACATTTCTCGTTAAGGGCCTTGTTACAGATTTAAATTGCAGTACTAAAAGTAGTCAGCCAGCAACATTTGTACCTGCATGTAATATACATGGTGTTTACTTGTTCAGTGGTTCACCTTGCACTCGTTAGCCGGCTCTAAATGCGCGTTATGTAAGCGAAGCTGATTATGTTTTACTAGCAGTCATCACGCGGCTTCACCCGCATAGTTCCCGTTCTCGTCGGAGCACGGGGAAAAAATATAGTCTATGTTACTTGCTGATAATGTAGCTATCCATTGCTGAAAGAATTTTTCAAATCGGTCTAGTACTTTTTAAGTTTATTCGTTACATACAAAAATACAAATACTTCCTTTTTATAATATTAAGTATAGATTATGTATATGGGCTTTTGACTGTATGTATTTGTAGAATAATATGGTGACTCGGTTTTATCTTTAATTTGTCTATTGTTACATAATATGGCTTGAGTGTCCTGGAAAATTTGAAATTGCTATTCCCCATTTGAACTCTGATTTTTATGTAGTTTTTTGCCGCAGCTTTGCCTTCTCTTGATAGTCGGATATGATCCTAAAGGAACGGTACTACTGGGGCGAAAAATATCCTATGCCTAGGTCCTAGGTCATGGTCTCCCGGGACCTTTGCAGAGTTAATTCATCAAAATCCATTGAGCCTATTAGATTTAATAAGGTAACAGACAGAGTTTTTAAAATATTATTAAATCGAATGTTTCAAGCACATAGATCATATTAATCATTGCCAATGGCCAGTTTTAAACGATTACCCTTTACCAAAATTTATATTCAAGAAACAACAGGTTTCTAGCGAACTCTTCAAATATTATAGACACATTTGAAGCGATTTGGGTAGTTTTAGGAAGAGTACTTTTTCTGAGTAATCCCATTTCAATTTGTTGAAGATCAAATGAAGAATTGTCTTTTTTAAACTTTCACGATCAGAACACATCATAAAACATATAGAAACGGGTATTTATCGCGAATTTACCTTTAATGAAGAAACTCAAGATCAAATGAAGAACTTCGGAGATAGGCAACGGAACTCCTCAATAAATGATAGCTAATGGACTGGAATTGCTGAAATCTCATGTCTGTCTATTATTTACCCCAGTTCATAACATAACATCACGCGTACGCTGTGAAGGGCAAAAAACACAAAGGTCACCGACTTCAAAAGTTAAAGTTATTTTTCATTTATTTTGAGGTTTTTGAAGTCGGTTTTATTTTTTGCTAAATAGTTTTTTTGGAAACTAACTTATTTATAGTAAATACAAAAACAAAACTTGTGTTTAATAAATAAAGCTATGTTAGTAGCACTATTCATTTGTTTACACTTCAGCCAAGTTGACGGTCCTTCTTGAATAAAGCCTATTCATGTTGCCTTTCTACCTTTAGAGATGTACCTTGCAATAATACCTAATAGTATTTATTAAGGCGAGCTTATTGTCATCAACCGGGCACAAATCCAGACTCCTACTGAGAAACTCCTGAAAAAAAGTACCGAATGTCACTAAAAAAAAAGTACTGAATCGAACCCAGGACCTCATGCTTAGCAGTCGCACTTATGCACTACTGGACCAACGAGGTAGTCAAACTCGGTTTATTAATTAAGACATTAAGGTCCATGTTCACCGAAAAGATAACGGTCTGACTACTAAAAACAGCTGTTACTGTGACATGTTCCCATACAAAAATGTGTTTTAAACAGCTGTTTTAGCAAATCAGACCGTTATCTTTTCGGTGAACATGGACCTCAAAAATTACTTACCCAAAGAAACCGAGAGACACACTTTTGCATAAATTACTAGGTATAAGTTTACATTTTAATGGAGCCATTTCTCGTGATTTGTTATGAAAGCGCAAAACTGATCACGTGTGCGGTGTGTGGGTCCACGAGCCATCGTTCGAAGCGATTTGATCAATAGTTTATTGCATAGGCAGTGTGTGCGTAACGTTATGGCAAAACAACACTGTTGAGCTTACGAATAATGGTAGGAATGTTGTATCAAGTATAGAAAAAAATCATCAAGTTTTGAAACCACGAGGGAGATGGCGGGACGAACTGGATATTTTCCTTGAGAATTGTAAGGAAATAGCGCAGAAACGTGATCCTTGGAAGGAATGGATGGGAGGGCCTTTGCCCAGCAGTGGGACAATACAAGCTAGCTATAACAATAATATGATAATAATTCTCTATTTCTCCTGGATCCCATCATCAGGTCCTGATTTAATGATTATAGGACCACATGGGAAATATACCCTTTCAAACAATTAAAAACACAAAATCGGTCCAGCCATCTTCGAGTAATTGGGGAACATAACACAAAAGGAATTGAGAACCTCCTCCGGTTTGAAGGTTTGAAGTCGGTTAAAAACTCTATTTATGGGCTACTGCTGTTATGATTTTTTGGAAATGGTCGCAGAAGTCAAACCGCAGGTACGGTCGTCGTGGGACTCCTCCTTGCGACAGGACTTTGTCCAATAGTACCTACACAAAAATTGCAACTAGTTTCTTGTGTTATATTGTGACATAGCTCAGCCTTTTCTTTGTGTGTCTGGCTGGATACTAGAAAAAATGAATTAATGATCATGAGGTGGTAGGTACCTACTTTTTGACCCCGAATATTGAAACCATTTCTTTCATAATGCAACCGCAGGACCACTCCTATTTCTTTTGAACGAATCGGGGTCAAAGCCCCAAGATTTATGAAGTAAGGAGTTATTCAATGCCTAATGGCGCCAACTTGACTAGAAATGGCGCAAACGCATCTCACGTGTGAGTTTAGTAACGCAGATCAACGACTATGTCTGCGGCACGTGTTGGTTTGAGTAAGGTAACAGTTTGGTAAGGTAGGTCGTGACTACGGGAGGCCAGACAACATGGTATTCTAGTAACAATTACAATACATCATGAATAGCTCATGAAAAAAAAAATTGAAGGAATTTTTCAAAAAAATTAAAAATATTGCATTTTGTTTTATTGAACAGTGATAGACAAGCCAAATCACTATTCAAAAACGAAAAAAAATATATTTATAAGAAAAATATGAGAAAAAGCCCTGGACTGCAATTTTGTTTTTTTTTTTCATGTCCATTATTTTTTTAAAGTCTCATAAAAGTTCTGCCATTAGATTCTTCGTTCAGCGTTTTAAGTTTCGAGACGGGCCGGAGCCTTTTTCGTTCGGCTAAGCCGTCGCTTATTCGACAGGCGTATATTATTATGCAATTATGCAGTCACGTGTGGTTCTGAGTTTGATAAGGATAGTCTGCGCCTGCGCAGTGCACACCAAGTAACTCGTGAAATTATAGACAGTAGTCCATATTGTGCAGTTGGAGAGTGTTGGCATAAATTAAATCCTTCTTTTCTAATAATTGTATACCTCAATCGATGCAGTATAAGGGTGAGTGGACTACAGATGGCGAAAAAATTTGTAATCTTTTTAATGACCATTTTCATTCTGTCTTTGAAGAATCTAACCTCATATCATATCAGGCTGAAAATTTAACTCCTCCTCTAGACGTGTTAATTGATATCAATTCTATTGAATTTAACGAAATCATAGTTCTTAAATATTTGAAAGCAGTAAACATACATAAGGGAGCTGGACCTGATGGAGTGCACCCTCTGTTAATTCATAGATGTGCTATCTCATTGGCAAAACCAATTACTATTCTCTTTACAAAATCGATGAAAGAGGGCTGTTTTCCGGCTATTTGGAAATTGGCATGGATAACTCCCATACCAAAAGGGCCAATTAGTAGCGACATTGAAAAGTATCGTCCTATATCTAAACTATGTCAATTTAGTAAAATATGCGAAAAAATTGTTACTGAACAACTTTTTAGTGTAGTTCATCGTCATATTGCACAAGAACAACACGGTTTTTACAAGGGTCGCTCGGTTGATAGTAATCTATTAGTTTTTACCACTAAAATTCTTGATGCTATGGACAACGGGTACAGCGTTGATGCTGTTTATGCTGACTTTGCTAAAGCTTTCGATAAAATTTGTCATAAAAGCTTATTAATTAAGCTTTGGCACCTCGGCATACACGGTGACCTTTTTCGCTGGATCAAGTCGTACGTCGAAAATCGTAATCAATGTGTCGTCCTATCCGGTTTTAAGTCCAAACAAAAAAATGTTACTTCAGGAGTCCCACAAGGATCCCATCTGGGTCCTTTGTTATTTACATTATATATTAATGATTTTCATAAATATATTTCACACTCAGACATTTTGCTGTACGCAGATGATACAAAAATATTTAGGGTTATTCGTGAAACTAAAGACTGTGAACTACTACAGCAAGATTTAAATAACTTTGAAAAGTTCTGCGATGATAATAATCTGTTTTTAAATCTTGATAAATGTTATGTTATAACCTTTTCTAGAAAACGTAAAGTTCTAATTCACGATTACAAACTATATGGCAAGTGTCTTAGCAGAGTTTCACAAATCCGAGATCTTGGTGTTATCATGGACTCACAACTGACTTTTATTCCTCACATTGATGCTATGCTAAAAAAATCATATAAGCAACTGGGCTTAATACTGCGTCTTGGTAAACCGTTTAAAAAATCTTTGACTTACAAAATTTTGTACAACAGTTTCGTTCGTAGTCGAATTGAATTCGCTTGTGCTGTCTGGAAACCGAACTTTAAGGTACACACCAACCGAATTGAGAATATTCAAAAAAAATTTGTAAAGGCCCTTGATTTTAGAATGGGTTTTACCTATTCTAGCTATGAAGATTCACTAAAATGTCATAATTTCAAAACTCTGGAAGTGCGTCGAGATTGCGTAGACGTGGTCTTATTATATAAAATTATCAATAATGTTTTGGATGTCCCCTTACTTCTGCATAACATATTACTCAGAGTGCCCCGAAGACATGAGCGTCGATGTCGTAAAAAACATTTATTTTGTATCCCCAAAAGTAAAACATCCTACTGTAAAAACATGTTCATAAGGCGTGCATGTAAACTTTATAATGAAAACGACAGATTGTCTGATATTGATGTTTTCTGTTGCACAATAAATTCCATTAAAAAAGGTTTTGACTGATAAATGTAATCAAACATTTTATCCGTATTATTAACTTCTTCTCCAATTTTTGCTTGTTCTTGTAATAATTTTAAGCTGTCATGCTATTGTATATTGTTACATTAAGGAAACTATAGGTCTGTTTATGTAAATGTTTAGATTTAGAATATGAAAACAGTGTGACCGTTTGTTTTCTGGTAAATAAATAAATAAAAAATAAATAAAATAAATAAAATTCTTCGATTTTCATACGTCGCGTTTAAGAACATCTATGACGGACCTACGGAAAATTAAATAACTTTGTAATGGTGCACAAACGGGTTTCCAGAGGGTGGGTTTAGGGGTTGGAAGATATTTTGAATGAATTTACCTACTACAATCCTAAGACAAAAAACATTATTATTTACAATTATTCTTAAAGCGATCACCACTAAAACCTGCGTTATGCGTAATGGGGTTTTGCACTGGCCATGATTTTTCATGATCTTCTTTCATCCGCCGCCGCCGTAGGCTCAAGTATCACGAGACTGTGACAAACTATGTCTCAATCAAAATATTATGTGTATTCCTTCATTTATGTAGAAGCCAATCGCCACTTCACAGCAGTGCCACTATAATTCTGTACAAATTAATATGTGGCGACCTTGGACTAGAAAGCAGTGTATGTTTCACCGCTATGTGTAAAGGTAAATGCTCACTGTTTCACGGATATTAAAGTAACGGATATTGGAAATAGTGAGTGAGAAAACAAGCTACTTTGTACTTAAATTGGTTGTAATGCGTTACAACCTGAGGCTGTCTTGCAAGACTACTCGCCATGTCATCAATCTGTTTATCCGACTTATCCTGAAGGGGTTCCTCATGGATCGGGCCTGTGGACGGTGAGCTATGGGCTAGCTAACCCTCCGTCCGTCTTATGACGACAGGCCGTGTCGACGGCGCGTTCGTGTTCCAGGCGCGCAGCATAAAGGAAGGGGCCCTTCCTTGAGAGGGGGCCGCAAGGGCCGAAGCCTGCCGGGGTTGCGGGACTGTTCGAAAGAGATACCGCGGCCCCGGAACGTAAAGGGCGAGGAAGGAACATGGATGGGTTTTAGTCAGTAAGAGTCTGACACTTGGCGGAGCGGGAGGGGTCAATTGATGATTTCACATCAGAAAAAAAAAGGGTTCCTCATGGGTCACTCATTTGAATGAAAAATATCGAAGAAATGGAATGGGTCCCACTTGCTTCCCACTTTTATTTAATTTAAAACGTGTTAGTTTTTTGCTTTCCAGTTTTTTTAGCCGGATTTTTTAGCTTTCTTAATTATTATTTTTTTCAAGTTTGACTTTTAGCAATTGGTTAGATTAGGCTTAGGTTAGAGTTGTGGTTATCTATGGGTAAATGTTGTGATAACATTTTGAGTATGATTGTAGATCCATAAGAGTAGAGGAAGACCAAAGAAACGACAGATGGATTGTGTAAGTTATGATATGTCTAGAAACGAGGTGTCTGATTAGGTGACGAGTAATACTCAACTATGGAAGAAGGAGACATGCTGCACCGACCTCAAATTAATTGGACTACTGTCTATAATTCTTGACGACTCGAATGGCGTAGTGGTAGTGACGCTGCCTTACGTTCTTAGGGTCCTGGGTTCGAATCCCGGTAGGAGCATATGTTTGTGTGATGAGCATGGACATTTGTTTCCGAGTCATGGATGTTTATATGTATAATAAGTATGTATTTACAAACAAAAAAGTATATATGTAGTATATCAACTATCTAGTGTCCACGACACAAGCTTTGCTTAGTGTGGCACTAGGTGGCGCTGTGTGTTAATGTCCAGCAATATAAAAAAAAAAAAAAAAAACAATTACGAAAGAGGCAATTAAGAGAATGATGATGAAATTTTAACCGACTTCTAAAAAAGGAGGAGGTTCTCAATTCGGATGTTTATATTTTTTTTTATGTTTGTTTGCGCATAACTTCGTCGCTAGTTTTTTGTTGGAAAGGGTATACTTTTCAAATGGTCCAGTCACCAAGTCGGGATCTGATGATGGCATCTTGGCGAAATCGAGGGAACTCTGCAATTTTTTTTTAGGGTAACGTACATCGATTTTGGTGTTTTCTACAACAAGTGAAGCATTTTCGTTCAATAAGAACCATTTTACCATCAGATCTTATGATGAAGCTAAGAGTCAGGCACCGGAATTCCCTAATGGGACAATGTATCCTAGTCGTGTTTAGGCTTGTTGTAATTGTAACGGTATGCACTTTCCATGTGTACCAAGCACATGTGAACCACTAAAAAGTGAAAAATAAAAACTTTTTTGCAAAAAATAAAACCGCCTTAAAAAAAAACAAAAAAGTGAAAAATAACTAGTTTCTGAAGTCGGTGACAAAAAAATTAAATCAATCAAACAAAGGTCACTGACTTCAGAAACTAAAGTTATTTTTCACTTTTTTGTTTTTTTTTGAAGTCGGTTTTATTTTTTCAAAAAAGTTTTTAAAACAATAGTCCCACCCATCGCGTACAATGCTTAACTTCACACATACTTTTAACCAATTTCGTGCACACTCTCCGCGAAGGTCGCTGCAAGCGTCTTAATGAGCCATGCGAGTTGTTCTTGCAGCCATTTGCCGCTATATATAACAGTTTTGAGCGAATTTAACTTTTAACGCAACACTTGCACAAGCACTTTGGACCAAATGTTTGCAATGTTTACGGGTTTATTATTTGTAATGTGAGAATGGCACGGGGTCATTGCTTTGAGAGTTTTGAAGGATACCTAGCTGGCTGGAATTAGGCCTTAAGGCGAGGATTTACTAATTTTGAACTTTTTTGAACATGTGTAACGTTTCAACTATAAAACAGAAAGCAATGAAAAATTATTTTATTATAATTGAACATACGACCAAGCGCCGGGCAAAAGCCAAAACATGATATCAATAAGTTGGCTCGATAAAAAAAAATCACAAACCTGACTCTAATTTGTGTTTTCAAACGTATTTTTTATATGAGATTATGTCTCAAAAAGTATTGAAAATTACATAAAACAATCAAACATTGTTTATAGAAGGGACTCGCAAAAAAAAAATTGGAAAAAGTGCTATATTTTTTTTAATAAAAATAAAATTGCTTTGGCGGGTCGCGAAAGTCGAGAAATACACCAGCCAGTGCTCGCCGAGGCGTGACCGAGAGCGGACGCATGTCGCTTTTTTCACAGAGCTACCCCTCATAATTGTTACGCAACGTTTTTGTATCTTTTTATTATCTTTTAGCTGAAGTTTATTTTGAAATAGATTTTTGATTAGTTATAGGTACATTATTAGTTTTAAGAATTAGTTTATTTTATTTAAATTTCCCCGAAAACAGGATGGGTAATAAAAAAAATAAAAGATCTTATAAAAATAAGGCCTGGTCCCGGTACGAAAGGCAACGAAGGAACGGGGTGGGTTGCCGGCGCCGCGTCGCGGCGCGGCCCTCGCAATCGACTAGCCCATCCGCGCAATCGACTCGCCCATCCGCGCAATCGACTAGCCCATCCGCAAAATGGACTCGCCCACCCGCAAAATGGACTCGCCCACCCGCAAAATGGACTCGCCCACCCGCGCAATCGACTAGCCCATCCGCGCAATCGACTCATTTGCATTATTCTTAGAAAAATAGACTAATTTGATTTCAGTTTTTCCTTTTTATTTTATCTGACCATTTGTTATATTGTATTCTTAATTATTTTAATTTGAATGGGTATCGTTTTGAATTTGTTATTTTTACAATCTTTACATGTTTTTTTTTTTTTCCCGACTGTTATGTTTTTAGGTTTCATTTTATAAAATTTCTACACAATGTATTTTGTTATTAAATAAATGACTTATGACTTATGACTCGCCCACCCGCAAAATGGACTCGCCCACCCGCAAAATGGACTCGCCCACCCGTGCAATCGACTAGCCCATCCGCGCAATCGACTAGCCCATCCGCAAAATGGACTCGCCCACCCGCAAAATGGACTCGCCCACCCGCAAAATGGACTCGCCCACCCGCGCAATCGACTGGCCCATCCGCGCAATCGACTCGCCCACCCGCAAAATGGACTCGCCCACCCGCAAAATGGACTCGCCCACCCGCAAAATGGACTCGCCCAACCGCGCAATCGACTAGCCCATCCGCGCAATCGACTCGCCCACCCGCAAAATGGACTCGCCCACCCGCAAAATGGACTCGCCCACCCGCGCAATCGACTAGCCCATCCGCGCAATCGACTAGCCCACCCGCAAAATGGACTCGCCCACCCGCAAAATGGACTCGCCCACCCGCGCAATCGACTAGCCCATCCGCGCAATCGACTCGCCCACCCGCAAAATCGACTCGCCCACCCGCGCAATCGACTCGCCCGCTACTCGTCTGCGTCAACGAACTGGCGGGGAACGCGGTACCGAATTCATACCAGCATGCCGCACTACAAGCGGGCCTTAAATTCAAAGAGCGAACACTCAGGCGTGAGTTTGACCCGAGGTAAGCATAAACTACAGATAAATGTATATGACAGCGTCACATTGTAAAAACCGTTAGATTGAAATATAACTTGCGAGATTGTAATTTCTGCCTGCAGGGTTTAAAGGAACCTAACGCCGGGGTGCCCCAAGTCCCGATTATGGGGGCAGAGATACTTCCGTCGCATGCATTTCACAATATTATTTTTTTATAGATTATAATCTACCGAAATATAATGCGTTAAATTGTAAGCAGTGTTCGTTTGACAATCTTTCGAGAGTTTGCAATCGCGCTAGATAGATTACAAATTGGGTTTTACAATCTTACGGTGACATATATGTTAAACCTTTTCCTAGAGCAGACAGAAAACACAGTCTACGCTACTATATGGGAGGATGTTTCGGGCATACATAGTTCACCAAAACAAGTATAACAAAGTTTATACCAAAGTCGCGAGCACACAGCTCTGCGTTACGAAGTGATGAGGTCAATCAACTCGTCGGACAGATAATATTAATTACATACTGACCACAAATACCGCAGTTATGGAACTGGCATGGCAAGGCATGGTTATACTGTTGCCTGCCACAAAACATGCTTATAAAGGTTATTGTTAACATTCGTTCCCTACCTGATGATTTATCGTCATCATCAATATTGATTGACTGAAAGTGTTTATTTTTATCCAACTAAGGGACCGGTCAATGTGGCGACACTTGGGGGAGGCCTATGTCCAGCAGTGGACGTCTTTCGGCTGAAATGATGATGATGATGATGATGATGAAGGCGAAGCCAAAAGGACGGGTTATGATTTTAGCAGTCTATGTATGTATGTTTGTATTTACGTATGTTCCTAGTGCTTAAGCTAGTGCTTCGAGTTCGAGTTGCGAGTTCCTAGTGCTTAAGTGTTATAGCTCTAAATAGTTTACCGTCACACCTGGAAATCGCTCTATTTTGCACAAAATTAGAAAGATTTTGAACAAGGAGTATTTTGGTGACAGCCATAAATAGCTTTAGTTTTTTATTTTGATATTGCATGACTTATTAATTTTAATTTTTTAATCAGTCTACTTATGTGTCGGATTTTTAATGTGATTATGATTTGTGTTTTTTACTTTTTATAAAACTGACCTGTAATTCCTGATAATTATTAATAAATAAACTAAACTAAACTCATATTACATACTTCATATTATTATCTCGACATATTTACCAATATGTATTGTAACCTGTTTATTGTGTGTTTTTGTTTTCTAATCGCTATAATTGGTCAACGCATGTAACTCATTACTAATTAGATATTTACATGTGGAAGTTTGTAATTAGCAATTATAACTACTTATACATGTTTTTTAGGGTTCCGTAGCCAAATGGCAAAAAACGGAACCCTTATAGTTTCGCCATGTCTGTCTGTCTGTCTGTCTGTCTGTCTGTCCGCGGATAATCTCAGTGACCGTTAGCACCAGAAAGCTGAAATTTGGTACCAATATGTATATCAATCATGCCGACAAAGTGCAAAAATAAAAATTTAAAAAAACATTTTTATTAGGGTACCTCCCCCAGACGTAAAGTGGGGAGCGATTTTTTTTTTAATTTTGACCCTGACTTGTGATATATTGTTGGATAGGTATTTAAAAATGAATAGGGGTTTTCTAAAATCATTTTTTGATAATATTAATATTTTAGGAAATAATCGCTCCGAAAGTCAAAAACAATGTGTCCCCCCCCCCTCTAACTTTTGAACCATAAGTTTAAAAAATATGAAAAAAATCACAGAAGTAGACCTTTATATGAACTTTCTAGGAAAATTATTTTCAACTTGATGAGTTGAATAGTTTTTGAGTTATATAGCCCTTTTTCAAAAAAACGCAAATGATAACTTTGTTTTTCATACAAATACTATGAAAAACAAAGTTATTTTTGCTGACGAAAAATGTTGGTATTTTTAATGGTCTGGGAAGCTACGGAACCCTACAGTGAGCGTGGCCCGACACGCTCTTGGCCGGTTTTTTATTATTGTTATTAGTCTGTAAGCTTTCTTTAAAAATTAAATAAATAAATAAATAAACTATTTATCCGATTTTGATGAGTAAGGTGTCAATCGATTCGTTATTATGCCCCGGTAACATAGACATTTCATTCACTAGTCGGGTTTTGATTGTTATTTATTATACCACACAAATTCTTGTTTAATTATGATCCTATTGCCTACTTGACATACTTGGCCAGTTGGCCACTACTTGGCAAATGGTTCCCTTCCGTTCTATCACTTGTCGCGATCTAGTGCAAGTTTTGGCCAATCCTAAGAATGAGTTCAGCACATCCCCTGATCTCCTTCTGGACCTGAAAAGTAGTCGATTCCTGACAGTTGGGATCCACAGTCAAAATGAAACAGGTGGATGAATGGATTCGAAGAACAATAGTTACAGTAGTATAGTAGAACTAACAGAAATTCACCGTGTTCACAGTTAACTGTTACAAAACCATTTTTGGCACCACGCCAAGAAGCCACGCGCATGTTTAGCTCTGTTAATCTTGGACAGCGTCGTTTTATGTTGACGGAAAATTTTGTGAGAAAATTCTAACTGAAATAAAAATATATATGCCTTAAATCTTGAAAACGTAATGAAAAGAAAAATTGATAATGCATTTGAAGAATGTTTGTTCCTCACCGGGGTGAGAAGAAGACATACCGATCGAAGTCTTTTTTGTAACTATGTGTCTTTTTTAGGGTTCCGTAGCCAAATGGCAAAAACGGAACCCTTATAAATTCGTCATGTCTGTCTGTCTGTCTGTCCGTCCATATATCACAGCCACTTTTTTTCCGAAACTATAAGAACTATGCTGTTGAAACTTGGTAAGTAGATGTATTCTGTGAACCGCATTAAGATTTTCACATAAAAATAGCAAAAAAAAAAATTTTGGGGGTTCCCCATACTTAGAAGAACTGAAACTCAAAAACTTTTTTTTCATCAAACCCATACATGTGGGGTATCTATAAATAGGTCTTCAAAAATGATATTGAGGTTTCTAATATCATTTTTTTCTAAACTGAATAGTTTGCGCGAGAGACACTTCCAAAGTGGTAAAATGTGTCCCCCCCCCTTTGTAACTTCTAAACTAAGAGAATAATAAAACTAAAAATAATATATGATGTACATAACCATGTAAACTTCCACCGAAAATTGGTTCGAACGAGATCTAGTCAGTAGTTTTTTTTGAAACGTCATAAACGAGCGCTTCACTATTAAGTCGCCTACGAAGCAGCTCGAACAGTCTCCTGAGGGTTTTGTCCGAGCGGTGGGACCTGCCCCTGATACAGAGGTGGATGCAGCTTCATGTTAGCGCCTCTCCTCGTTTTATTTGACATGTGGGTATGATTATATATTGTGTACCTACACATTAATTAATTTTGTTAATTTTGTTATTGCTATTGAATACTTTAATGTCTATTATATTTTTTAATGTATATTTAATTTGATTATGTAATTTGAATGTGTATGTGTAATTGTAATTTTATTTGTATTGATTATTTTAATGTACATGTGTTTTTGAATTTTTATATTCTGTATGGACTATGTCTGAAATAAATAAATTATTATTATTATTATATTATAAATCGTAAACAGCAATTTACCTTTCATTCAATCTGCTACGGAACCCTTCATGGGCGAGTCCGACTCGCACTTGGCCGCTTTTTTAGGATGGGAAATCATCAAATGAGCCCTCGGGAGCTCTGGGCGGGGCGGAAGGGAGCGTTCGACTTGTACTAACCAAAACCGACCCATTTTCCTTGTTAGTCGTTTCTGTTCCAGTTCCACGGTATCTCTTTCGGACAGTCCCGCACATTATTTAGTCTACCTGACCGTTTTTCTTGTGCATTGTTACACAATTATCTTTGTTTATTGTTGTACTTTCATTAGTTTATCTTCTAACTCACAAACAGCAAAATAATAGTAAACAAACAACAGCAGTGTGGCAACACTTGCAGCGACACATCTTATCAAAAAGCCGGTAGATACTGCATAACACACGTGCGAGATCGTTGACATTTCTTAGGGTCGACAAGTGTGGCAACACAATAATCACGAGAACAGAACAGAAGATCAAGCAATGCTAATGTTAGTGAAGATGTTTTTAGTTGTTGTACAGGGTGTAATATTTTCCACTTCTCATGCTCTGAAAGTGCTTATTTGTGCAGGATGTATACTGCACAAAATCGAATTTTGTGCACAAGTGCATTAACGTATCTACTCATAAATGTATATATAGGGTGACTGGTAATTAGTGTAAGTACGATACTTTAACACGTGATTGTGCTCATGATAACAAACAACTTTTACTATGGGACCAAACATGAAATCGCGAAAAAGAAATCAGCTGTTCAGTACATTTACATTCGCCTAATGTACTGAACAGCAGATTTTTTTTTTCGCGATTTCGGCTTTGGTGCCATAGTAAAAGTTGTTTGATATCATGTGCACAATCACATGTTAAAGTATCGTACACTAATTACCAGTCACCCTATATATTAAGGCAAAGAAAATGAGCAATACAGCCAAACACAATAAGAAGTTCATAGATAGAATTTGTTATTTTATAATATTTACTTTAATTTATTTGCCTTGTGTGTTTTTTAAGACAAAAGATATTAAAATTTAAATTCAAGTATCGTAGGTTATTTAACTAATTTAAGAAAATTATTATTACAAAATTAATTTAATAGTAGGCTGTATAGGTCTGCAGCCCAAGCCTAATACTAATGTCGTAAGATTTAAAAAAAATACGCTTCCGGGAACAGCTCTTATTTTTTGGTGCGTTTATTAATTTCTTCAATTCGCTAAAATTGTTGAAACTACTGTTTTATTTCCTCGCAATCGAAGTGAAAAGCAGAGTTTATAACTCGTCCACAATAGTTATTTGTTATACAAGAGTGCAAAGTTGTTTTTTAACCGCGTGCTCAATTTTGATGACCGAGCAAGCGAAAGATTCTAAAATTGAGTCACAAGCGCAGCGAGTGATTCAAAACTTAGAGTCTTGAGCGTTAGCGAGGGGCGAGGGAATAAAAAGAGCACGAGGTGAAAAATCTTTGCACTCGAGTGCAACACGTAACTTTTCATTCCACCTCAGCGAGGAAATGAATAAACGCAAAAAAAATTGTCAGTATACAGTTAATTCTGTTGGCGTCAAATAAACTTCCTCGTCCCTACATAATGAGTGGTAATTTTAGGTTTTTCACTTGTTTTCAAGTTGGATTCCTTGTTTTTAACCTAAGGTGTTAACAATATGACGAGAAAAGAAAATGGCGCACTTAAAACATATAAAGTACACCAAGAAGGTTCCGAGTCTGAGTTCTTAACAAAAAAAAAAAATGTATGATAAATTCGGCACCATTGATAGAGGTAGAAGTAAATAGGTTTAATGATGTTTTGAATTCACATGCTTAGTGCACACGATGTTCTAAATTCAAATTTACTTTAGCCTCAAGACGATAAAAACGGCTTTTGCACTCAGATATCGAAGAGCAAAAATACTCTTTCCGAGATGGGGGGATGAAAAACCATTTTATCCTCGACATTCGCCCCGCCTCGCCTACGGCTCGGGCTGCTAAGTCTCGGATAAAAATGGTTCGTTTTGTGCACTCGTTGTAAAATATACTAGGTATTTCATTGACGTAGATGTCGTTAATAAATGTGAGGAGAGGACACTGATCATGATGTGTATTGCGGAAATGATACTGCAACGTTTTTATCTGCATTTTTTTTCTGGTAAAACAGGAAGTCAAATGTATAAATGATGAGCTATGAATGAATACCCACTTTATACCGACACGTGATTCACTTCAAGACTCGAATTTACTTGTTGTTTTCTTTGGGAAAATTATGAAAACCTGCCTACGGATTTAAAAGAGATCATAGTGGCTTTGTAAACGAGCCTCCTAATAAATGATGATGATGGAAATAGGCACTGCATAACTGAACTCGCTATAACTGGGGAAATGTGGTGTAGTTAAGGTACATTCACCCCTACTTCGGTAGGGGTGAATGTACCGACTTCCGAAATTACAGGCATGATCTTATGTTGTGTTATGTGTAGCCAAAGATATTTTAGTGCTACAGCCATGAATGTGGCAACCTTATGAATGGAGCAGCGTTCTCAATTAACGATAAGCCGGCGACCTAATTTAGAACACATCGCAAACTAACGAGTGGGTTCACGTGTAGCTTGTAATAATGTTTTATTTAGAACTTTGGCCTCCACATATAGGTAACAACACATAGAACTCTCAGATTCAAATCGAATGGCCACTTTGTGTTGGAATATTCTTGCTGCTTTTTTTTTCCATCACTTCTTTCTTCATCTATGGTTTGCACATGCAAACTCTTTGGTTTGGTAATTATAGTATTTTATTGAGTTATGCCACAGAAGGAAATAATTTTCAGCCCTTAAACGTAGCAGTCCTCTGCTGGGTAAAGGAAACTGTGTGCTTGAAGATTCTCCACAGAATCCTTTGTTCACCTGAGTCATTCAAATTGCTGTACAGGTCTTACAAATCAAAGGATCGTAATATTATTGTGTCAGGGAGTTGTTGAATGCAGTCACACCATATAGTAATCAGCAGCTAAAAATAATACATAAACTGATCTTTGTGGCTTTATCTCCATTAATCATATTAAGTTGGTACAAGAAACCCCGGTAAAAGACCCGTTAAGTTTTTTGTCAATGGAATCAAATCAAAAAGTTGTGAAAGCAATGCTTTGTTTAAAAGTAATTGAATAACAATGTGCAAAAATGTTGCTGTCAACATGTCGGAGTCGGGTTAACTTTTAATTAAATAGCTGTAATTGAATTGACTTGCTAATTATTCAAATTATTTATAAATTCTCGATCCTAATAAAAATTATATCTACGTCAATATCAAAATGAAAACCGAATTAAAAAAAAAAACAAACCCATTGACTAAAACTAAATGCCAAACGAATAATTAATTAATTCTATGTCGCTCGTCGGTGTCCGTTTGGCCCAGTGGCTGAACGTCAGTTACTCTAGTCTCTCGCGACATCCGACCAAGAGCGGACGCGACCGCCATTGCAAATTATTTCCCGCCTAATTTTGACAGTTGTCTGTGATCGAACTTTTTTTCTTTTTAGAAAATTGTGATAATGTAAGTAGTTTTATTTTGATTATATACCTATTTAGGAATAGTTATGAGATGTGATTATTATTTTATGAAACTATTATTATCTTTTGAAGGTAGGATAAAAAGGAATCTAGGTACAACGTTAATGCACGCACAGGTAAATTAAAGAATAATAAACCTATAACTTAATGTATTATCCAACGACAATACAGGTTATTATTAATGTGAAAATATGTCACACGTGTTATTACAATGTTAAAATCAATTGAAAATCACTTATTGTAAAGTCTGCACTTTATCAACACATTTTACGTTACAATAGAATTGGACCAGTGTTAAGTTATGTTAAATAGTTGAAAGTAATTAAATACAATGTTGCTGTTATTTAAATTTCAAGAATTATAATCAATATACCTAAATAATGAAAGGAAAATACCTTACATATTTGTAAAGTGCAGGCATGTGAAAATATATCAAGTGTTTTTAAAGACCATTCGGTAATTTACAACTATATAAGGTTCAGACAGCTATTGCTAATCTGAAACACATAAGTAGGTACCTATGTACATAGGTTCAGCTGTTAATGAAAAAATGATAAGGCGGCTATAAATAGAACTGAAACAAAACACTACAAGTTGCATGCCATAAAACACTGTTTATGTAGCTCTGCAAATACTTCAAAGATAATGTGCATATTTCAGGAAGTGAAAAAACTGTTTTTTTTTTACCTAAATTAAGGAGTTTACGGATACGTTCGCTGATATAACTGTAAATACTAGCAGATTAGACTATCAAATCAAATCATTTATTTCTTTACGAACATGGGTAATTGGTACATAGATGTTTTCTTATTTATTATAATAATAGTCCTCCTTATTCTACCGTCGCATAAGTAGGCATGCAAATAATATTCAATTCTAAAATCAATGAATTGTATTGAAACCGAACAAATTTAGATGTAAAAACATTAGAATTAAAAAAATTAAATGTCAGCAGTAAAAATTCATCATTATCATCATTATCTTTATATTAATTATAATAGTAGTGAGATTACTATGAATAAGTACTACTTAACTCTTGAGTTCGAAAACATCAAAATAATTATTTTATCCACGCTGAAATATGACTTCATCTAGTAATTATTATTTTTACTTACAAAATATGATTATGTGATTAGGAACCAAAATACAGTGCAAAGAAATACATTTATAATTAGGTACTAATTGTTATATTGTTGAATCATTCAACACAATTTTTAAATGACTGTCAACGCTCTTGGAAGGGGAAATTCCAGTTCTGATACCTACACGTGAAGTTTATTAAGTATAGTGTTATGTTTTTTGTAATTATTAAAATAATTATCAAGGTACAATAATATCAATGATAATTATAATTATCAATTCCAAATTTAGATTCCGGCTAATTACAGATTTATTATTCGTCATCAAGTAATTTCTAATCTAAACGTTTGTTATGTTTTCATTTCATTCTGTATTTATCTACTGTGCCGCCCACTCCGATATCTATTCCGCAAATGCAATACAATCGATATTGGTGACGAATTATTCTCTAAATTTCTATATAATTCAGTGTGTTTGTTTAATTATCAACGATTGTCTCGTCAATACCTTACCATTAGGTAAATACATTATGCATCTATGTATGTAATGTACGTATGTACCAAACTACTTCAAAATATATATTCTTGTAAATCTAGCCCAACAGAAAAAAATAGTACCTAAAGACTTGTCATTATTGGCGACAGCTTTAAAAAGAGCTTTAGCCTATTACAAGCCTTCGAATTTGTATTTTGTAATTGTATTAGATGAAATCGACACATCTCGCCGCCCCATCTATAAGAATAAGATAAGGTGAAGTTGCTTTATATTATTAATATCATAAGCAAATTGAAACTTTATACCACCTTACCGTGTTATAACCATTTTATAACACTGGTAGAATAGTCGACATGGGCTCAGTCAGTTGCCAAAGAGGAATAAAAACACACAACTGTCAAAGAATGACACTTAGTATGATTTGAAAATACGAACTTTTTAGATTCGTGGTTGTACTTCTTACTCAATTCTTTTATCAACTAATTCTCCCAACTTCACATCTTCAGTGGTTGAGGCTGAGTGTTGCCATGCCAATCCACCATATTTTTATAAAATAAACTACCGCGGAAGTCACGCAGTTTCACGGGGATAAAATATAACCACTGCTGAAAGAATTCAAATCAGTTCAGTAGTTTTTAAGTTTATTTGTTACTAGCGGACGTCATGCGGTTTCACCCGCATAGTTCCCGTTCCCGTGGGAGTACGGGGATAAAATACAGCCTATGTTACTCGCCGATAGTGTAACTTTCCAATGGTGAAAGAATTTTTGAAATCGGCACAGTAGTTTTTGAGTTTATTCATTACAAACATACACACACAAAAACACGAAATTTTTCCTCTTTATAATATTAGTGTAGATGTAGACATATAAAAATACAAATCTTTCATCTTTGTTCTATTAGTATTATTTGTATAGATGTGCCATAAATTGGAAACTATTAGAAATATCTTCTAGATTAACACAGAAATAGATGGTGCAAAGGTGCCTATAGACAGTTGATGACGGCCTTGACTCCTTTGAGCGTTGGGTCATTACAATCTCGATGTTTTGCCTCGAGCTTCGTATTGAATTAATTTATTGCAAACATAACTGTCAGGCAGGCATCTATTATCTAAATACCTAGCAAAGATTTTGAATATTAGGAAGGCAGGTATTAGTTAAGTAATACAAATGCATAACGTTAGTTTTCCTTATACATAATAATAGGTGGGTACTTTGTAAACTCTGTGGCTACACTCATTAACATAATTATGGCATTGACTCAAATTCTGGAGCATAATGTAGTCATGAATCTGCATAGATTTAACATTAGGTTCCAGACGAAATAAGTAGGCAGGTAGGTAGGTAATAAGTAGGTATTGGTAGGTAGGTAGACATCTAATTTTTAAATTCTATTTAAAAATTTAACAGCGAGCTAACAACCAGTCTTAACAAGGCGTATTGTATTACCCAGTAATCACTGGATGGCGGAGGTCAGATAGTCAGATCACTCCATGTAAAATAGGTACTGGTATTCAAATGCATCCGGTTAGACTGGAAGCTGAACAGATGATGACGGAATTTGGGCTTTATATTTGAAATCAAGTAATCCATGAACTACAATCCAGGTCAGGTTTCTATACTAAGTATATTCCCCTACATGTATAGCAGCAAGCAAACACATTTACTTGCTGCTTTGCTTGCTTGACTACATTTACTTGCTTATCTTAACATTGCTCTCAGCAATTCGAATATATAGAACATGAGATGTAGGTAAATAAATATTCTCCTAAAACAACAATGAGAACCGACAGGTGTTTGAAAATCAATCGAGTAAATAAATTAATACCTAAGTCGACGTAGTGAATAGAATGAATATTTTTCATTCTTTCTTTCTTTATAAGCAAGTATATACCTATAATACGGTACTTATTACAAAAACATATTGTCTTTCTGTCGGTCTGTGTGTTTGTTCCGGCTAATCTCCGAAACGGCGGGATCGATTTCGATGGAACTTTTAACGGCAGATAGCTGATTTTATATGTAGTAACTTTAAAATGGTAAGTATTAGGGTTACGTGCAAAAAAATTAGACCCCTGAAATGGTTAACAAAATCCGATAATAAAAGAAAGCTAACTAGCTTCCCTAAGCAATATTTCTTAGTAATTTTACGCCGAAAGAGAGCGCTGCCTGGCATCAGATCGTCCATATAAGTATAAATTGAATAAAGTGGGCACTTTATGCCATCCTAGGTAATACCTAGCATTATTCGTGTTGAACGTAAACCGTGACATAATACCTCTTATCGTAAATTATACCTACCATTATTATACCCACTCAAATACCATACCTAATCATATACCTATTTAGCTTCTTGTATTTCTAGATACTTTAATGGTAGAAACATTGACTGGTTAGTTATTTGTTGTTACCCAATTGCTTTTTAATCATGTTTTCGTACTTCTGGTGTTCCTCGAGGCTACTTTTTCAAATTCAGAAGTGAGTTTACTGAAATTCAGAATTATCTAAAAATAAAGTTTTATCTATTTAATAATTAGTGTAATAAATATTCATTCATAGCTCGACAATACTATGGCAATCGTTGTAGGTACCTAGGCGTTATACAATTGTATCGTCAAAATATCGGCACTGTTTGGCCAAGTTTTGAGTGCAGCAGGAAGTCTTCTTGATCTTAAACATTTCTGACAAAATGTGGTTGTAAGTACACCTCCGCTAAACCCTTTGGAAATCTAGGCGTGATGTTTCTTTATAATAGAATCAAAGTGATTTATTTTTACTGTTATACTAATAGCTACATAGTAGTTTGACCTATGACTGATACCACAACAATGACAATAATACCAAAACGATTCTCATAAATATTTAAATTTCTTTTTTCTATAGCAGAGGTCTTGTAAGTTCAGTGAATATTTAAGATAAATCTTGACGTACATCTCTCGTGTTACATGCGTCAGGTCGGCCATTAATAAACCACAAAACAGATGAAATCTTTGCCACAAGCGATAAGTCTAGAGGAAGTAATTTTTCAGAAATATCAGGAAATATTTTATATAAACTCATATTTGCTTCTTAATTTCCTTTACTTAAGTTACTTGCAATGGGTTATTCCCCGAGGTCCATGATTCTATTGATCTTCTTTTCCCACCGGGTCCATAAAAAAATTATAATAATGTTTTTGGTAAAATTATTCATAAATAAACTAAATTAAAATCGTAAAATCTTTTGCGTATACTTGGAGGATGTAAACTTCAGGTTTTTTGTTCTGGTAGATTATTTCGTGCAAATTCTGTTCCATCTTTGTATAGCTAGTGGCTAGTAATCCCTTCATCTGAAAACTGTGTGTACAGGGTCTTCTGCACAAACTTACGTTTACTAACAATATACTTGATTCTCCCCGCGAGTATGACCGCGCTAAAATCAACGGCTATCAAAGATTTTTTTAAATCGGATGAGTGCATCCCCTTTCAGAGATTACCTCTTACAAACAAACGATTAATTTTAAGTACTTCTTTAATGACGCGACTGCCTTACAGAAACTTCAAATGAAATCAGATTATAGCACATGATCAAATAACAGATGAATGATCAATGATTTGTGTGAGGAATTAATGGTTCATAATAATGATAGAAAAGAAAACAAGTAGGTACTTAATGACAGATATTTTGAACAGGTAACAAAACACGTTTCGAGTAGAATTGTAACTTGTAATTTACAATGTGTGTACTGCCGTCTTACGCACACTGGATGTCTGTGCAATCAAAAACGTATTACAGCAAATATTTAGATGAATTTTGATAGAGTGCAAATAGCAACTAGGTACATGACATTGAGCACTATACTACTAATCATAGTTTGTATTATTATTTTTAGTCGTGACAACCATAAAGTGTGAAATAGTTAAGACCCTAAACATTATTTATATTTGCTATCTATTTCTAAGATCCGTTGACTTTGGACTGTTATTTTTTTGAAGTGTAAACTTCTTAAGCTACGTTGAGCACAAAAATCACATTGGGTGAATAAAAATCATGGAACTTGCGTGACCGTCACCTAACGCTTCGTAGCACTCGTAGCCAATCCGCTACGGCGTAGCACCACTAGGCGTGCGCGGGGCACAACCCGTAGCAGAGGCCCTACTCCCTAACGTTTCGTCCGTATATTCGGATCTATCCGCCTCTCTCACTCGCACTCATCTGCAAACGTGTGCGAGAGAGACTGATAGATCCGAATAGGGCCGTAGGGCCTCAGATATAGTTTACTTAGTTTTCACTTCTATTGACAGTCCCCAAAGTCTTGTTTTTTTTTGTCGGGAAACCCATTCTAAATTTTTTAACCGATCATGAATGCCTAATCCGATTATTCTGAATAGGTATTACGCCTGTGATTTTCAGTCCTCATGAATGAGATAGCAATTATATCATTGACTAGTGTTGACTATCTCCGATATGGTCCATGGTGGTTCATTGCGCTTTCAAGCTTCCTATGCCAATGTATGTATGTAATATTCATGTCATTCATTTATTATTATGATTGTTAAGTAGTAAACACGTACTATAAGTAGGCACAGTCCGGAGTTGTTTAATCCCTATTTTTAAGTAACCTCACAGCTGAACACTGTCTCTTAAGATACAGGTTAACCTAGTTTGAGAGGCAGGGCCCACAATATCTGTATACAGACTTCTGCAGCGTTCGTTAGCATCTTGTTAAACAGGTATACTAATGTATGTTTCCTTATGACAATAAACTTTTATTAATTATTATTATATGTATTATTCATACTATAATACTTACAGGAGAATATAGTCGAGAATACTCTAGAACGCATTCTCCTCTTAAATTGTGGGTACATATTGAGACACACAAGTTGGTAATTAAGACGTTATTGCAGTCAATACACAACACAAACGTGTTTCACCGGTCCCAATTGAAACATTAAAAATATTCCATAGCTGTTTGCGAACGAAGGAAATATACCAGATGTATGTCACATAACATTTCATACGGGATACGAAGAAACTTTAATTACGACAGGTCTATTTAAATATGACATACCGAAATAAGCGTTTCCACGACTTACGAACTAACTTACCGCGCCTTGTTATTGTTAACAACTTAAGAGTCCTATTACACTTTTTAGGCAAATTAATGATTTTTAAATTTGTATTTTTCAACAGCGTTAAGATATTTTAATTATTTGCTTATGACTAACGATAGTGCCATTCTCTTTCTTGAAAGTTGGAGTTACACATTTTCATATTTTTTTTTTGTGTAATTTACTATAAATATTTTATGAACACAATTTGCAAGACCGTCGTCGATGGAAGTTTGACGCTCAAAATCACATAGTTACATTCAATTCTTATAAAAGTTAAAATTACTAAAAGATAAGTTGAGTGTTTTACTTGAATGTCGGAGTTCTAGAATTTCGTTAAATTCCTTGAGTTTTCATAAAACAAATCGTATAGAAAGCATTATTTAAGCCATAAATGTCTTGATTCAGCGGCCATTATATTCCAAATAAACTCAATTTTATCAAATAAATTAATATGATATAAAACTTCGATCTTCAATGAATACGTTTCATTAGTTTTCGTATGTCAGTATACGTTACAATAAATAAAATTAAAGTACTTAGGTAAATTCTGCATCAATTCAGCTCGCTCCTCAAGTCCTCAGTCTGTGCCTCAGTTTAAGTCATTCTGACGCGAGCGCTGGAAGAGGAAGGATCTGGACACATTCGCCAATAACAATCCACTCGTGTATTCGATCCAAGTACTTAGGACGAGTAGCTTAGGACTCTTAACAATGTCTGAGGTCCGTATATTTTTTATCAAACATAGCTGATTTCCGCGGATTCACCCGCGTACAAATTATATACTAAAACCTTAACCTTCTATCCACTGGTAAAAAAACATGAAAATCGGTGCAGTTGTTTTTGAGTTTATCGTGAACGGACAATCTAACAGACACGGCGGAGGACTTTGTCTTATAATATCTGTATCTGTGGTTAGTTTCATGGTCTGCGTAACCACACGAGAGGTATTGCATTTATTCTGAATTCTGACACACCCTCATTATCATCTGCCTAGCCTTTTCCCTACTATGTTGGGGTCAGCTTCAAGTCAGGTTCATAATTGGTTTACTGTAAATAATTTAGTTCTAAATGGGAAAAAAACTAAGTGCATCAGATTTGCTCTACCAAATGTCAAAAGTAGTGATTGTGACATAGTATTAAATCAAGAGAAACTAGAATTTGTCGATAAAACGATTTTCTTGGGAATCGCGCTCGATTCAAGGCTACAATGGGGCCCTCATTTAACATCTCTTGCAGGACGCCTAAGCTCAGCAGCATATGCTGTTAGAAAAATCCGTCAATTTACCGATGTTGATACCGCGAGGATAGTTTATTTTAGTTATTTTCATAGTATTATGTCATACGGTATTTTACTATGGGGACGGGCTGCAGACATCGAGTCTATATTTATTCTGCAGAAAAGAGCCATCAGAGCCATATATGATTTACGTAGACGCGACTCTCTAAGAGAGCTGTTTAAGGAAATTAATATCATGACAGTACCTTGTCAATACATCTATGAAAACATCATGTACGTTAGGAAAAATCTGCATTTATTCAGTAAAAGAGGTGACAGACACCACTATAATACTAGAAATAGGGACCAACTAGTTCAGCCAGGTTTCAGGCTTGCTAAAGTAGATTCCTCTTTCATGGGGTACTGCTTAAAATGTTACAATAAAATACCTCTCCACATTCTACAACTGAATGAGACGAAATTTAAATCTTGTGTAAAACGCACACTATGTAGTCAAGCGTATTATAAGTTGGTGGATTACATTGATGATAAAAATGCTTGGCTCAATGCCGGTCCTGCTCCACAACCATAGGAGCAAACTAATTGATTCCCAGTCAAGTTATTGTGGAAGCTGCAGAAGATTGTAAAAAAAAATCCTTGCATTGTATAGATTCCATATATTAGTATTATATAACTTCATAGCGCATGTGTGAGTGCTATGTACTGTAAAGCCACCATTTACATCTAGTTATTTTATTTTTTTCTGACTTGAATAAGCCTTGGCGGCTGAGAGAATGTCATGCTCGCTCAAATGTCTCGGTGATGGTGGCGGGTGTGTCGGGTCATTTAGTTCCCTTCAATATGGTTGAGCTGAATGGTGCTGATACATGCGTCATGTTCGTGAACGGGCGCTGTCAATTGAGACTGGTCAACTCTCGGCTGCCACGGTTAATTTTAATTAATTTATTTTTTAATTTGTTGATTTCATCTTTTCTCTGGACGCTCTTAATGTGCACGTCTGTCTACATCGTTCTCACATTTATGTATAATCACAACATGAATGATGTAACCAAGATTTTGTAACAATATTTTGATTTAAAAGAGTGTCCATGGAGTTTCTTGCCCGTTCTTCTCCATAGAGATCTACGCTAGGGAATGGGCAACTACAGTACTTTCTCAAGTTATTATGCCTTGTGACTGTGACTGTAGCTTTGATTTAGTTTTGTATTTTTGACATTCAAAAGTGCCGTAATGGTCTAATTGAAATAAATGATTTGAGTTTGAGTTTGAGTCTAACCGGATGCAGCTGAAATATCTGTATTTAACATGGAGCGACTGCCTATCAGACCTCCACAACCCAGTTAGTTCTGGGTAATACGATACCCCTTGGTAAGACAGGTTGTCAGACTTTTTGGGCCACTGACTACCTGTTACGACTGTCAAAGATCTACAAATGACAGCCGGGACCAACAGCTTAACTTACTTTCAGAGGCACGGAGGAAACTCGGTATGTAAGGGTGGTCACCTATCCACAGACCAACCTAGGCAAGCACGGCTTAACTTAAAGATCGACCCGAGCGGCTGGTATTACTTAGCCACGAGTTCCTCTGTTATATTCAATAACAAAATAAGTAAAGTAAATAAAATCATGTAAAAACCAAAGTGCCTTTCATGATCGTTGTTGTCTAGCGTGTCAATGACAATAAAAATATACATTCCGCATTAAACTGCACACGCTCATTGGCTGATTTGCTTTAAACGTTCATCCAAAGTCCATTCATGGTTAATAATTTCCTTGTACCAGCACTTAAAGCTACAAATTAAGTACTAACAGTACCTAATAGACGTAATTGTAATAAACCCGTCAAAGGTCGTGCCCTGTCTTTCTTGTATGTAGGTACACACATTATCGTACCTACCTATTCAAATTATTAAGCGGATGGAATCATGACCAAATCTGACTTTACAGACATCGGCGAAACTTTCAACTTTCATCACGCCTTTGATGCCTTTGATCCCCGAAATGTTAGGTGTAGAGGTTTGTGTAACTAATAGTACACTCACATGTCGACATGTAGATAGTAGGTACACCACAGACTACCTGCAGTATTATGTCTAGCTCTTCTAAGGTTGTCTTTATAAGATTTAGAGCGGTTTCCGCACTACGATCTGAATCCGAAACCGATCCAAAGCCGTGAAAATACGGTCCGGAGTAGTCGTTGAA
The DNA here is from genome assembly GCA_950022955.1 of Xestia ashworthii. Taxonomy (NCBI): domain Eukaryota; kingdom Metazoa; phylum Arthropoda; class Insecta; order Lepidoptera; family Noctuidae; genus Xestia; species Xestia ashworthii. The sequence goes on from OX465550.1 coordinate 23,754,593, forward strand.
CTATTTCTGTGGGAGTTTACGCAATATATCGCTTCCGTCATCCGATTTTGTACTGTAGTGTATTTTCACGGGTAGGTACGGATCGAACTCGGATCGGACGTCGTGCGAGATCGCTTTTGTGTCACCCACAGGTGTCACCCTGTGTAATGACCTCTCTTTGCAAATGTTATTAGTAAGTGTACGCAGGGAAAACGTTTTATTATATTTCCATTGAAGTTATTTTGTTTACCAAACAAATCAACAATTGTTTCTGTTGACGACGTTGACGTTAATGACCCTCGCGCTGTCAATGACTCAAAACACTGAATTTCCGAGTGTTTTGCCCCATGGCGGGGGTCAAGGGGCAAAACACTCGGAAACACTAATGAATACTTAACAAATTTAGTTACACATTAACATAATTGACGTCACATCACTTAATCGAGTACGTATTGTAAACTACGAAATCTAGTTAAGTAGGTACCTAATTTAATTTTCTTTTTTTTTCAGTAGTGAACATGGTACCTACTGCGACTTCGGTGGAAACTAATAATAAGAATGGAACCGCACAGAACTTGATGGAAAAGGCGCCATGGTAAGGTCTTTTCGCAATATTAAAACAAGCTGTATTAAGTAAGCTGCTGTAATAGAATCCCATGACTTGCAAGCTTTGGTGTTAAGCCGTTCATTGAAAATCCAACAGCTTGTTATATTTAGACATTAATTTTGGTTACAAGAGTATAAGAGAAAGTAGAGTGGTATTATAAGAGGAAGTCTGAAAGCGGTGACTAAAAAGTTGTGTGATAATCGATTGTCGTGGTATGGGCACGTGATTCGGAGGAATGAGGAAAATGTCCTGAGGAAATTTATGAGTATGAATGTGAATGGGTATATGAGTAGAGGAAGACCAAAGAAACGATGAATGAACTGTGTTAAAAATGATATGACAAGAAAAGACACTTCTTTTTCTTGATGAGATTTTATTTTAATTTAGATTCTGTTTTGGTTTTAATTTTATTTTGAATTTGATTTTGATTTTAATTTTATTTGAATTTTGATTGTAATTTTAATTATGATTTTAATTTAACTTTAACTTTGATTTTTATTTTTATTGATTTTAATTTAGATTTGTTCGTAATTTGCATTGTGAAAATGAATTTTAATTATGTATTTAAAAACCATAGCTGAGTGTGAGTACTTAGGTACTCATCTGATTTTGAGTAGACACTCAACGACAAATAAGTAGTGCATGATGCTTACCTGTAAGTGGTGGATACACTTGTTTGTGATTCTATAGAATCTATCTTGTATCTTTGAAGCAGTGTATTCAATTGTTGGTGAGCCAAATAAATAAATGATGAAAAGTAGAGAAGTATGGAAAAAGAAGCAATTCTGCGCCGACCTCAAATGAATTGGGATAAAGGCAAGAGATTTACGATACATTTAAGAAACACCGTGTGTACGTGAAAACGAAACTTGTATAATAAGTGACTGATTTTCCTACCAAGGTTCATCAGTCTTGTCAATTACTAAGTGTGAAGTGTTTATGATTACCCTTAATGAGCAAAAACCAACAAAATTATAAATAATTTCACACAACTATGCCAAAGTTCGCGCAAATATGCGAAAGATACTTACCTCTTGCTTATTTTTATAGGCAAAAGGTATCTTTACCCATCTTTACATGTACATGGGTAACTAGGGTTTTACTGGAAATGAGAAGCCTTTTGTAAATAATTTATTACTTCGTCCACAAAATTGTGATAGCTCGGCATTTGCATGATCTATACTAATATTATAAAGCAGAAGAGTTTGTTTGTTTGTTTGGTTGAACGCGCTAATCTCAGGAACTACTGGTTCAAATTGAAAAATTCTTTTTGTGTTGGATAGTCCATTTATCGAGGAAGGCTTTAGGCTATATAACATCACGCTACAACCATTAGGAGCGGAGCAGGAATGAAAAATGTTGCAAAAACGGGGATTTTTTTTTTCCTTTCGTTTTTCTCTCTTATGTGACGCAGACGAAGTGACGTGGGTCAGCTATAGGCTATAATTTATCTTGAAAACTTGAACACCTGATGCAGAACCGCAACAGACCAGCTAAACTATAAGAGATACAAATATGACACCATAGCAAAAATTGTTCCACGTGATGAGCATTTTCTGCTGAGAGAAGAAATTTGAAGATCTGGAACACCTGATGTGGAACTCCATGAGCCCAGCTACACCATAACACATATTATTATAGGAATGACGTCTCAGCAAAAGTTGTTCAATCTGATGAGCACTCTCTGTTGACTTATAAATATTGAAGATCTGGGACACCTATTGTGGAACTCCAATAGCCCAGCTACACCATAACACATATAGGTATGACGTCTTAGCAAAAGCTGTTCGGTCTGATGGGCATTTCCTGTTGACTTATAAAAAATCGAAGATCAGAAACATCTGATGTGAAAATTATTGCAAAGCTATCACTAATTATACTTCATAAAATAACATAAGCTGGGAGTTCCTCCACGCGGCGGTGAAGGCGGTAACAGTTTAGGACTGATTTTCAATATTATATGACGATGGTATATCATTGAAAATTTGAGTCTACTGGCCAAAACTTCCATTTATTATTTTATTTTATCGAATAAATATGCCTTCGGGCTTATGTTATTTGAGTATTTAATTTCCTTTTCCATTTATCTTCGTGACTCGGTAGCCTACCGGGTAACGCAGGGGAGCAGTTACTAAGATTTTAGTTGATCAGGTATCTTCACAACAAAACTATAACCATGCCTAGAAAGAGGTCAAATCTTTCCCAATGTTCCAAAAGATCATCAGATCCCAAGAATCGAGCGTCAGGAGAGACTTGATGCTGTTCGAGAACATCAGGCTGCAACTTGCTCCTTGGAAACCTCTTCGGATCGCGAAGCACGCCTGCGTTCTCAGCGTATTTACGCATCTACATCCAGGTCTATAGAGACCAGTGAAGAATAGATGCGCGACTGACTGCTGATCGTGAACGTCATGCATTGTCTCGCGAGTCGGAGACGTTCACGGATAGAGAATTGCGCTTGAGTTCTCAGCGTATTCGCACATCTACTAACTGCAGGTCTTTTGAAACGAGTGATGAACGTGATGCGCGACTAACTGCTGCTCGAGATTATCATACATTGCCCCGAACACGCACACGACAAAATGTTCATAATCAGTTAGAAAGTGAGAGAGAAAGAATTACTGGAATACGGCATGAAGAGACAGAAGAAGAGCGCAACGAACGTTTGAATTCTGATCGACTTCGACATTGTCTGAACAGAATGTCGCTATAATCTGAAGAATCGGATGTGTCTCAAGATATAGCCGTAGGGCATGGCGACCTTCCTTGGGTTGATAAGGAACGGAGTGCATTTACGTATACTCCTATGATTGAATACGCCACATATTCCGCCATCGGAGGTATGGTTCAAAATTGTACTTTTTGTGAAGCTGTTAAATGGCAAAAAGAAACAAACGGTATGTGTTGCTCAGATGGGAAAGATCCGTTATTTTCCTTTCCCCGGGCTCTTAGAATTCGACATCAGACGTTTCAGATCTTCGATTTTGACGAACCCGTTGTCGCTGGCATAAGCAACAGGATCCGCGTACGAAGTCGCGGGCAGAAGCTAGTATCAACATAATATATAGCTTATGTTACTTGAAATAGATGTACTCGTAGCTTTCGAATGATGAAAGATTTTTTTAAATCGGTTGAGTAGTTCTTGAGTTAAATCGTAACAAACAGAAAAAAAGGTCTTTCCTTTATATAATATTAGTTTAGAAGTTTAGATTTGCAATGAAAATGAGATGTAGTTGTTATAAAGTACAAGGTGGCACGGATATCGACGAACAAAATGGTACCACGTATTCACTTCTTCATTACGATATAGAAATCTTTCATCGGTTATTTAAAAAAATAGTTCTTTCCTACAGTCTACATGGTCAAAATCGGAAAACTGTTTTTTTTTTATTATTGAATAACTGATGAAAAATATGTAGCGTATTGGAATTGTTATCAATGGCTCAGAAAACAAAACCATAATCTTTACTATACCTAAGTTTACTTTTAATTAAAATCGTCTGAAATCGAAATGGCTAACATGCGTAAGGCGATTACATGAGCTAAACGCGAGTTTTATAATTACTAAAAGTATATGATTCACTGCTATAAAGAAAAATATATAATATTCTTCAGGATATATGCTAGCATGATATAGTGTTTTGAAAACATAATACAATTAATTTGACTCGATAAAAAAATCACGAACTTATCTCTAAAAATATTTTTCAAACAAAAACAAACATACTAATATGCATGCGATCATTCTGATTGTTTGGCAAATAATTTTACAAGCAATATATTAGCATGATAGTGTTTTAGTTTTTTAATCCAATCAATAGTTTTTTTTGTAAATCGATCGAAACCACTCATTTCGCGCTATTTGGCCCGCAATGACTGACGTAACAACCACTTTGTAGTGCAAGCTGATTAGAACTTTATTCTAACAGACTTTCAAACGAAGTTTGAACCACCACAAATAGAGTTGCTAATTTAGCTCGTCTAATCGCCAGTGGTGACATTGTGATCTTGTGTTCGAAAAATCGAAAGAAACAGACGAAGTTAACATCTATGTATTATAATTTTGTAAGTATGGATTATTTTATTTCCATCATCATAATGTATGCGTATTTTTTTGGCCTTTTCGTGTTTAATAATAATATAATAAATTGTTAGAACAAACCTGTATTTGTTTATCGCCATCATATCTGGTAAATCTTGTTTGTAAAACCGGAGCTTATGGTAATTCATTACAGTGTTTTTTCCTAACATATACATTCAAAGTTAACCACCATTTTCCAGCCATTTTTGATCATGGAAGTCTAAAAACGGTCATTACTGTATTCAAATGAATAATACATTACGGACAGCGTTAAAAGATGCATGCTGGAATTACTAAGCTTCACAATTACTCGTAAATGGTATGTGCTGTCAAATATTAACTGTACATCAAATATAAGAGTAATTATAAATAACTGATGATCTCGTTAGAATCTTCTTATAATGTTCTCGGGGTGATACCTAATATGTTCGGAAATGACAATTTATATCATTTTAAAATCGAAAGTGATTCTTGCACTTTGCACAATATCGGAATTGCCTCCAAGATTAACTGTAGCCTACGGCAACATTTTAGATTTTCGGGATTTTGAAGTACTTATAAAAATAGATACTGGAAACCGGCATGCCCTAAAACTGTACTTTAATTTTGTACTTATCTGGCGGAGACCTTGCTGGCATGCCCTAGAACTAAAAATGCTTCCGCGTAGTGGACTGCGACCTTCTCCCTCTCAGAAAGTAGGCTCATGTCCCAGTAGTGATAAAGATAACGTCTGCCCGCTTAGCATGACCACCGGAGAAACGAGAGAGACTCGACAAATCTTTTTCTCTACTCTGTCAAGTGTCTACGGTGGTCATGCTACGCGGGCAGGTTTGGGCTTTAGGGTTTCCCGTCCGAACTCACATATAATAGCGTCTCTAGTCTCCTTGGTGATTGGTCGCATCTTGCACATCTCCTCTCCGGTCCGCTCCTCTTCGCTTAGCCTAATATTTAGTTTAAATCCTAGATTTTTCTCTAGAAACTTCGCTTATGCGATCTCTGTTTCTATCAAGTTACCTCACTCAATTACGAAACCACCACATATATACCAAAGGAAGGAAACCTTCAGACCCACCAACCGGCTAGGTCCGAGCTAGTTAGGGCAATTTGTTTGTTCGCGCATGCGCTGTTACACAAGTTGCGCGGGCGTCGGATCACGCCGTCACGCGCCGACCATTGACCTTATACGTGACGATGTGCGTGACATTGACTTTCGAGCTTATGGGGGATTTTCAAGGCCAAGCGGTCAACTTTGATGTAAGATAAGGGTTACTTTGGTTTGTATTAGGTCATTATTATTTTACTTTTATTGCTAGTACATAATTATTGCTAGTAAATAAAAGTACTTACAAAAATAATTATCAATCCTTATTTATCTCGACATCAAGAATAGTAATAGGCAATGGTCCTCTTATGCATAATCTTAAATAGAGAAAGGTGCCTGTCTGAAGTATGAAAGCCCTCGAAGTAGGTACCGATCACCTGTCCGGCTTATAGTTTGTATATGCCAATTAGTTTTACTTATTAATTTTTAATAATTAGGTACGTTAGTACGATTAATACCTTTTTTTTCTACCTTTTCCACATCACCTGTCTAGACTTTTTGAACAATGTTGTGGTTGGCTCCCAATCTAACCGGATGCATCTGAATAGCGGAAGTTTACATGGAGCGACTTGTATCTATCTGCTATCTACGAGTATGTATGAAAACAAATAAAAAACCAACTCACATAATTTAAGTAAATTTTAACTAATAAAAGAAAAAGACGATGCGTTGGAAGACCTCCCACTAGGTGGACCGATGACCTGGTGAAGGTTGCGGGAATCCGTTGGATGCGAGTCGCACGGGACCGGTCAATGTGGCGACACTTGGGGGAGGCCTATGTCCAGCAGCGGACGTCTTTCGGCTGAAATGATGATGATTATGATGACGAATAAACACTTCCAAATCTACTTTGGTAATCGGTACCTATACATATTATATTATATTGTATATATATTATATACATATTATATTATATTATAATATGTAGTCTCATTGTTATTTTTTTGTGGTAGGTACTCCTACCTAAAGCTACATACAATGACAATCTAAAAGTGGCCTCACAATTATATTGTTTGGACAATTTTAGACACTTATTTCCATATGAATTAGGCAAACAAAAAAATCTTTTTAAGAGCGCGTATCCGAAAAGATGGCAACGTCGCAAGTAGCTGTCAAATATTTACCTACTAGCTTCTGCCAGCGGCTTCGCCCGCGTGAAGTTACACAATTTACCATGGGATATTACTACCGGGATAAAAAGTATCCTATGTTTTAATCCAGGTTATAAACTATCTGTGTGCAAAATTTCATCCAAATCCGTTCAGTAGTTTTTGCGTGAAAGAGTAACAAACATCCATCCATACATCCATACTCACAAACTTTTGCATTTATAATATTACTAGCTGTTGCCCGCGACTTCGTTCTCGTGAAAATATTGATGGGTCATGTGTGAGACTGCATCGTTGGTCAAATTGTCGAAAGCGCTACTGAGCATGAGATCCTGGGTTCGATTTCCGGGACGGGCAAAGTGTTATTGTATTTTTGTGCCCGGTTGATGGAAATAAGCTAAATGTGCGAAATGTGGGTGTAGGATTAGATACACCTCTACCTAACAGCGAAGGGTGAAAATAGTGTCAGGGGAAGCCGAAGAAAAAAAAAGAGAACGGTTTTTTTTGCTTCTGTTAACTTTTTTTACCATGTTAATTTTGAACTGATTTTCATTATCAGCGACACCAAAAACCACGGAAGCGACACCAAAAACCACGGAAACGACACCATGATGGAAAATCCAAAAATATTCGTCGCCGCCATTTTGGATTTTTATCTTCATTCATCAAAAGTAAGATCAGAAATGCAGAAGAGTTAGAAAAAATCCCTCCGGCAAGCCGCAGGAGGAGGTAGATTTCGGAGAAGGGGCTGGAGCGTCCGACTATTGAAAATTTGTATAAAGAGTTGTACTTATGTGTACAATCTACAAAAAAAAATATGATTTTAAAATCGTTGTCCTGTAATGGGAATTTACCCTTTTTAAATCCTCTCATAAGGGTTTAGCATGGAAACGCCCTCAAATTTTTAGTCATGATTTTTTATTTCGAAAACTATAAGTTTTATCGCTAAACTTCAAAGGTAACAATTAGAACATTATTTATACGTTAGTGGGTACAAGTAAATTTTGTAGTTACAACAGATATAACATTACGTGTAAACAAAATTAATGTTCAACGGCCAAGTCACACAACATTAACTATAATAATAAAGAAATCGCAGTAAGGAACCTTAGACTTGGCACGACTTTGTCTAGATTTCATTACTTTTTAGAGATAAACAAGCAGCTCCATCGAGACTTGGCTAGTTTTTTACAGAATGTTTTTTGGTGGGATTTCTTATTTCGCCGCGCACTAAATTGAATGCCAAAAATATTCTTTTTACGCCAACAGAAAAAGCGACTGTCCATAGCAGTTGCTTGATTATATCCAATTCTTCTTGGGTTATTTTTTTTATTTATGTATTTTCAGTAGGGGTAGTTTTCTAAATGACTTGTTTATCGAATAATAAATACTCCCGTGAAAGGCTAAAATTGAAACAAAATCGGTTGTTGTCAGGGGAAGTCCGTTAACATATTTTGGCTGATTTGGTTGCAGTAAAAAAGTATTGATTTAATTTTTCATTGATTCAATATAATTATTATAAAAATATCACTTGATTTAAATCACATCAACCCTGCCAGGGAGCATCGTATTAACCAGTATTTACTCAGTTGTGAATGTCAGAAAGGTAGCCACTCTATGTAAAGTACTAGTATTGAGCCGCACCCGGTTAGACTGGAAGCTGGCTTCAACATAGTTTAGAAAAGGTTTAGCAAATTATGACGAATTTACATTTGTTCGTCGTCCTCGAATTCGTTGCAAATCGTGTCGAATTTCCATAAAGACTGTCAAAAAGGACTGACGTATCTAAGCTTTTATGTTAATCCTTTATCCAATCCTTAATAATTGACTTTTCCATCAGCATATATCCTTAAAGAATGAAGGAACTGATGAAGCATTCATTATCAAGCGTATTTCCTTACTAACCGGGGTTGGAACCGGTAGAATGAGCACTGTGATGTAATTTAACCGATTATGTTTATTAAGAACAATATCTTTTATATTTATAGGTGTGTACCTTACTTAGTCAGTGGCCCTAAAAGTCTGACAACCAGTCTTACCAAGGAGTATCGTATTACCCAGTACTAACTGTAAAAATACTGGTATTCAGCTGCATCTGGTTAGACTGGAAGCCGACCCCAACATAGTTGGGAAAAGGCTAGGCAGATGATGATGTATATGTGAAAAGCTACAAACCTGAAGTATTACAAAACGAAAAGACCATTCCCTGAGCTTGGACATATCTGTTATCTTAGTAGGACTTTCTGATAGCATAAAGAACAATATCCACGGGTGCGAAGCTATGGGATATAGCTAGTTGATCATTTAAGGCGCGTCTCCGAGCAAAAGCCGTTTTTTGTGCTTTTTTGGAGCCAACTACTCTATAACCAGAAATACCAAGTAATAACAAATACATTCAATTTCTACATATTCTTGACTGCAAAATGGTAGTTTTTTTTTAAGTCTCATAATATTTAATAAATCCATCCCCTCACAATGAAACGACAAAAATGAGAAAAAAATATTTATAACATGCTTCTTCTCGTAAAGTTAACATTATTTTGATTTCCTTCTTATACTAATGGATAGGCAACTTAATAATGAACATAATGCTAGTTTTTTTTTCTTAAAGACGGAAATTTGATTTTATAAAGAACAAGTCAACACACCTGCAGTGCCTTTGGCCTTGCAGATTTCCATAGATAGTGGTAACCTGTGTTAGGGACCTACCACAGATATGCAGCAATCGCCAGCTTATTTGGCAATTAAAAATACAGATTATTTAAAATGACTTCAATATGCACTAAATATTTTTCGAGACCGGTCTCGCTAAATATAGTTCAAACTAAATAACAACGATTGGTAATACCTACAAGTCTGCAATATCATAACTATTTTTAGTCTTCAAAACAAATTATCTAAATAATTATGTTGATCTTTTGAAACAAGCTAAAAAATAACTCTCGATCGGTAAAAATAAACCTGTTAGTGTCCAAACTATGCAGAAAAACCGGGTAGATGAACAGAAACTGCAAGGTTAAAAGAGAATTTTGTAAATCGCCATAAATATAGAATGTACTCGTATGTACAACAGCACTCGTAAATTCTAGACGCTTATAAATTTTATTGTATCGTCGTGAAGCAATCGCGCCATGTTTAATTTATTGAGAAACTAGCTCAATTTACGCCATGACACAAAACCGCTAATTGTGGAGAGATTCGGAAGAGAGAGAGAGAAGAGATAGTAACAGATAAAAAATTACCAAGACATATTTTCTGCTGAGCAGAACTGTAATCATCAACTCAGACTTGACCTATTTATTCATTCATATCGTTTGTATCCTAAGAACCAGTCTGACCATGGTCTGTGCCAAGGCGTGCCCTATTACCCCGTACTAACTGGGTTGTGGAAGTCAGGTAGGCAGTCGCTCCTTGTGAAATACTGGTATTAAGCTTAATAATTCGGCTTCCAGTATAACTGCATGCAACTGCATGCAGCTGCATGCAGTTATACTGGAAGCCGATCCCAACATACTTGGGAAAAAGCAAGGCTGATGATAATACACTAAGAACCCACCGTCTTTTTTGAGGTCATTTTTGGGATCCTTATATAAACAAACATCTACTTTTTAGGGTCTACCATTTCGTCCATGTTAGTGTCCCCGAAATAAATATTTAGCCCATAATTATGACATACATACATTCGTTCACGTGGATCGACTATATTTTCAATGAAATATATACTAAATTTTTAAAGTAAGTAGAAAACAAACAAACAATTTCTCAATATAAATACACAGAACTGCAAATAACACCAACATTACATAACGTGGTCTATAAATCTACGGCCGGCCGTCTAAAACCGGTACTACACATCATGCGGAAACCATAACCTTTGGTTCTATAAAAACAAAATCTGAAAAGAACCACAGCTAAAAACAACGACCTTTAAAACTTTTTGCGATAGACTTAAGTCATAATTTACATATCAAGGTCGGAGCAATCAGGCGAGTTTCTTCGATATTCTTGAACAACCTAAACGCTCGGCCTCCATACACTGACTGCACGAACGATGTACTTGTATTGTATCAGTACACACTGCGTGAATAAACGCAGGATGCTTCGCAGGATGCACCTATATTGTGTATTATGCTGATTTTCGAAACGTTTCCTCTAATTATTATGCAATGGACTCCAGTGCAACTACAGCTCGCATATTAGTGAAAGTCGTGTTGAGTGCACACCGTATTACCAGTAACAGTTAAATTTTATCCAATAAATTCTGTGTTCATAAAATAAATGGTACACGTCCCTCAATTTCACTTATGCTTTAAGTGATTTTTATGATCGGACTGACCGGTTTTGATAATTTCTGTGTACTATGTGGTTCGACGTTTCGTTCGTTGGAAAGAACGGCGGCAAGCAGAACCTCCTTTTTTTCGAGTGAGTATATACAGGATATCCTTGGTTTATAGGTCGTGGTGTTGAAGTATCCCTTCGACAGTGAATTTGAGCGGTTATACGCTCCACAATAAATCATACATGGAGCATCAACAAAGCGGTGACCTTGAATATAGGACAGAAATTATCTCACAAGCCTAGGCAAAAGTAGTATCGGGTGAAAAAATATTTAGGTACGTCCTGCAAATCCAGGATCCCACTTGTGGGCCAAGTTTTATCAAGAAGCCTGAAAAGGTCACATGTATTCTCATTTCTATTAAATGTGGTAATAATAGTGGACGAGGAATTCCAAATTAGTGACCTTAAAACTAGTCCTTAATCTGATATAGTTCAGACATAGTCAGATGAGTCATAATGATGAGGGGAATTTCTTGTAACATAACAAAACTGAAGCAGGTGGGAGTAACAATAGAAGAATATTATGTAGATATATTACTACATACTTAAAGTAAGTTTTATAAATAATCACATAACTGTCTCTTGATTCACGTTTCTTTTTCTACAAAACTTCTTTTTTTCTGCAGTTACTAACCACGTCAGCAAGTGAATCTTAACTCATGAGTAAACTGTTATTTGTAAGGAATCGCAGATTAAGAAAACATTTAATTAAAAACGAAGGTGTTTTACCAAACAACCAGTATAGGTACAACAAGTATACCTGTCCTGTCCCTGGCCACGCCCAGTGTAGGGTTCCGTAGTTTCCCGTCCGTCACAATAAGTGTTCAATCCAATTCGATTTTAATAATTCTTTTTTTGTTTGAAAAAAGATACGTTCAGGATAATAAAATATGTAAACGAAGTTAAAAAAAATGCTTGCATATACGATTATACTACAAACTTAGTCCAGAAATTATTTTGTACAACTTTTCGTCTTTTTTGTACAAAAACTGTTGTTTCCATCCAAGTTGGAAATGATTTTCCTAGAAAGTCCTATAAAGTTCTACTTTTCAGATTTTATTCCTATAAAGTTCTACTTTTCAGATTTTTTCATATTTTCTAAACTTATGGTTCAAAAGTTAGAGGGGGGGGGGGGGGGACACATTGTTTTTTACTTATGGAGCGATTATTTCCGAAATTATTGACATTATTAAAATATGATTTCAGTAAACCCCTATTCATTTTTAAATACCTTTCCAACAATATATCACACGTTAGGGTTGAAATTAAAAAAAAATCACTTCCCACTTAACATATAGGGGGGCGGGCTACCCTAATAAAACATTTTTTTCCAATTTTTATTTTACCACTTTGTCGGCGTGATTGATACACATATTGGTACCAAATTTCAGCTTTCTTGTGCTAACGGTCACAGAGATTAAGTGATTAATTTTGGTTGCAATTAATCAATTTATATCCCTCAAAAAGTAACAGATTCAATCTACTTCTGTTAAGCGAGGAAGGACAGACGGACAGACAGACATGACGAAACTATAAGGGTCCCTAGTTGACTACGGAACCCCAAAAAGACCGATGAAAAATTTATAGGATTTGTAAGTCCGTTTGTGCGTCCACCCGTATATTCTACCCTAAGCGCTATATTGTAAAGACCTTGACAAACAAACTAGCTTTCCTCTTTATAAAAACAATAACATAATGAATGATCATTGAAGGCGATAATTGGCTTCAAACCGAAGGCCTTGTGTGGTTTCTTATCAATTTACGCAATTAGTGATATCCTTTGTGGTGTTTATTGATCCGTCTGGTCGACAAGAAGACGTGTTTCATCCTTGGCCTGGTAAAATACCGCTATTAATGAACTGATTGGTAGATAGTTAAAAACTTCGATTTATTTATATTCAAAATGTCTGCCGCAAGAACTCCTTTCTCACGTTGGCAGTAAATATTGTTATCTACACTATAAACAGTTGGATACCCAATACCTCGTCAATGATCACGTTTCAGTTTTCATGACAATTGAAAAATGGCCCAGAATTGAAGCACCAGTTTGGCGCCTTTAGTAGCGTCCATCAGTTCCTGTAATGAATAAACAACAGAAACGCAGGACACAAAATGGTCAGTGGATATACTAAATGGTTCACAATTTTTTACTGCGACCGATTTCGAAATAGTTTAGTAGTTTCGTAGTTGGTCTCCACCTAACCTAACCTATGTGTTCGGAGTGAACGGAATTCCTTCGATATCGTTTTTACGACAAGCGGTTAGTCGGAGACAAAAACACCAAGATACTTTTAGCCTTATTTTTAGGTGTTCTATACGATAGAATCGAGAAAATAAACGACAGATGTGCCCCATCGTTTGTGGAACAGCGCCATATTTACACTCCATTTAAGAGTTATTGATGAGTCTCCAAAAATCTCCCTCCATAAACCGTCTTCTTTTTCGGTTAAGCCTGTTACAAATATTTAACGCAAAATGTGATTGTTGCTTGAAGTAACAATTGCTTGTTACAGAGTTCAATTCCTCGCCTTCAATAATAATAGAACGAAATTTATTCAGTGATAATTAATCATTCTCCGGATGCATATTTAAGCCGAAACTCACGGAAACCTGATTTCATGAATACGGGACCTCTAATTTGTAGATTCTATTGATTTTAAAGACAATCATCATTTTTTCTCATCTCTCAAACATCCTATACTTTCATAACAATAGAATACTTTTTCGTTATACGAGTATTAAGCCTTTTTAAATAAATTATACAATTAGCGCAGCACCATTAGAAAATTATGATCAAACCGAGTGAACAATAATCTTATTTCTTTTATCCTTGGCGATGGTCCGCAAGGTTATCAAGTCTTGCGTTCAAAACAACTGGTTCCTGTATCCTTGAAACGACTTCTGGTCCACGTACTGTAAAGAAATCAAGTTTTTGCAGTGATATACCCGCTTAATAGCATACATCCAACAACTAATAGTAAATAAAATTGGTTACAGACATTCTTTTAACATTTTTGTTTACTGTGAACTTATAAAACCTTCCTTTTCCTCTGATTTTTTTCCTTTTTTTCTCGACAGGCCCGTTGCGTTGGTCTAGTGCCCACAAGAGATACTGTGGAGTATGAGGGTTTGGTTCCCCGGTCTGGAAAAGTGATATTGAGTTCTGAATGTATTGAAAGTAGCTCGGAGTCTTATTAGAATAAGAATAATTTATTTGCTTAAAATACAGGTGTTACCAGTTGTTACAAGTCGGTGGTTTAGGCACAAACCATATTTTGCCTTTTTAGGGCATGCTAATATAATTTTACATTATTTTGTAATGCGTATTTATAAGTATTTTCAATTTAAGCTTATTAAAAGTAAATTTAAATAATTATTGAATAAAATGTAAAAAAAGAAACCTTAACACATATTGCACAATGAAATAAATACGTCAAAGTGAGCCTATTGCCATTATTCGTGTCCGGGTAATGGCAATAGGCTCACTTTGACGTAATGTTTGATGTGCGAGAGATATACGCTTGTCTACACTTTACTTTACAAGCGTAAAGGTATGTATCATAATATCATCATCATTAGCCTATTAATGTTCCCACTGCTGAGACACAGGCCTCGATTTCTATGAGAGGGAATGGGCTATAACTAGGGTTGCCAACTTTTTTTACAAGAAATAAAATATATTTAGGTCCATGAAGAATATTAAACAGTATTTTATATGTGTGTGTGTGTGTGTGTGTGTGTTCTTGTGTGTGTGTGTTTTGTGTGTGTGTGTGTGGTTTTTTGTTTTTTTTTTGTATTTATTTAATTATTGTTTTAAATACATATTTTTTAGAGCTTCTCGCACAACTTATTAATTTACAATCTTTTTTAAAAACTTCATACGCCTCACCACAATTGTTAACAGAAATTAAAATAAATGAGGAGCTCATTTTTTTATTAAATTTATAGATGCTCTATTTCTATCCTCCCGCCACTTAGCACTCCTTACTGAAAAAAACTCAGTAAATGCTGAGGTAGCGAAATTTGTGTAAGCTTCTAAGGTCCATGTTCGCCGAAAAGAAAACCGTCTGATTATCTAAAAACAGCTGTCATTGTTACATGTTCCCATACAAAAATGCATTTTAAACAGCTGTTTTAGGTAATCAGTCTGGCATCTTCTTGGTGAACATCCAACACATAATAATGTGTTTGCATTTTGATGCTGAAAACAGTATTTTGTATACTTTATTTTTGTTCAACAGTAAAAAGTATAATTTAGTTAAAAACAGTATAATACTGTTTAAAATAAAACAGTTTAGTTGGCAACCCTAGCTATAACCCACCACGCGGGCCCAGTATGTATCATAACCTAAAGAAAATTTTGTCAAAAATTTTGGAAATTATTAACTAAACATTCGCTCATATTTCTTCAGTTTTACAGATTTCATATCTTAATTTTGTATTCCAAAGTCAACTAACCTTTTCATGAGAGGACGCTAACCAAATCTGTCAGAGCAAACATATCCAAATCACAGTTGTTCATCTCGCAACTCATGCGCATGTCAAGAGTCGTAGGCGCAATGTCGTGACGCAAGCCAACGTTGGCCAAACGTGTTGCAAACAACGGTTTATGGTTATATTATTACTTACCAGTTACTGGGCGATTGTTTAATTAGTGTTTAATGGGTTTAGTAGCAGCTGTTAAGTTTTTGTAACTCTTTGGTGGATTGAATGGCGCCAACTAGATACGAATTGAACTGAAATTATTTGATCGTTAAATGGGTAAAAGAATTGGACGAGTATTGCAAGATAAGAGATATTTTTATAGAATGCGAAATATTTACTATTATAATATTAGGTATAAACGGATATTTGTTTATAAGTTTGTATGTAGACCCCTACATACAAACTTATAACCTCTGGAACTAATGATCCAATTCTAAAATATTTTACACTGGCAGAAAGCTACATTACTCCTGAGTGCTGTAGGCTATACATTTTATTGATATCATGCATATTAGCCGAGCTGTCACAATTTTTGCGGACGGAGTCGCGAGAGAAGTGCTAGTGGCAGATGTAGGGTACCAATCCGACCGTCTAACTTACGATGATGGAAAAATTCATTAGTACTTAAGTAGGTGTACTTATAAGAACCAGTGACCAAGTACTATAAAGGGTGTAAACACCTCTTAACGAAGCCCAAAGGCACTTGTTCTCCCCGTCATTGCGATCATTTTTTTGTTCTACACCATACCTGGGAACCTTCTAGTTACGGAGATATTGGGGGTCAAAGTTACAACTTTTTGACAAGTTTTTTTTTTTTAAATACAAGTTTTTATTGTAAGAGTTTTACTTTAAACACCTCTACGGCCCCTATACTATCCGATCCATTCATCAGCACAATGTTTTAAGTGCGTTACGTTGAGTTCTACTTACCACAAAACATGATTTTTCACCCCAACAAAAAAAA
The DNA here is from genome assembly GCA_950022955.1 of Xestia ashworthii. Taxonomy (NCBI): domain Eukaryota; kingdom Metazoa; phylum Arthropoda; class Insecta; order Lepidoptera; family Noctuidae; genus Xestia; species Xestia ashworthii. Next base: position 23,771,258 of record OX465550.1, read on the forward strand.
GTCGTTTCCTAGCAATAATTTTTGCATAAAGTTATTTAGTTTGGTGTACAGAATGCTTGGTTGACGGCTTCGTGATGAGGTGATTCACACCCTGTATAGCGTCAAAGTCACTATCATTATTTGTATGACACTGGGCCATTGTACTGCACTGAGAAAGATCTCGGCGATAAGCGTTCGTCGAAGCCACAGGTCACAGACCCTGTTAATATTATGAATAGGGATGACGACTCACTAAAAAAATAAGATTCTGTGTAGTCCGTAGATTATCGAAAATATTGAATACCTACGTGTTTTTAGTTTAATCAAATCAATAAAATAATTACGAAGATGAACTGGGGGCTTGTGACGTCACACGAGTTTTCGACGCACTACTGTATCGTCTTCAATTTTTATTTACGTCAATCCAGAAAAAATGTTGGCCCAGGGGCCTAAACAGGCCGCAAAAATGAATCGTAAAATAGTCACAAAGTGGCAATAGCCGACAAAAAAAAATAGTCCATAAATGGACTTTTTTTTGTAAGTCCACAGATGGACTATTTTTTTTGTTGACTATTGCCACTTTGTGACTACTTTACGATTTGTTACATAATTCATTTTATTATCCTAATATGATTCTACAAAAGTGGCCAGTAGGTATAGGCCCCTGGGCCGACACAATTTAAATTGCCATCAAAACGCTAAGAAGAAGATAGCACTGCACTTGGAGTTTAAGTATCTAAAACCAAAGTACGTAATTCTGAATCTCTAAATTATAAAAAAATCTATGATACAAATCTAACTACTTATGTAGCACATATAAAAATTCTAAATGTAAAAGTAACCGTCTGTCTGTTACCTATACGCTAGGGATTGGTGGTAGGTATTCGGCGAATCCTGGTCCTGTACAACTCCACGTCTTTCTAACATCGAAAGGATTCGCCGAATCCCGACAACGTGGCCCAAATATTACAGTTTCCATGAATGAATTACGATTAACATGTCATACAGACCTAAAGTTCTGAAGTGGCGACCGCGAACGCGGAAGACGTTGCCTTGGAAGACCTCCCACTAGTTGGACCGATGACTTGTTGAAGGTTGCGGGAATCCGCTGGATGCGAGTTGCACAAGACCGGTCAATGTGACGACACTTGGGGAGGCCTATGTCCAGCAGTAGACGCCTTTCGGCTGAAAAGATGATGCTGATGATAATGTCATACAGGCAGACCAAGACCTGAATAAGGAAGGATATACCTAGGATACTTTTCGCCAAGGTCGTACACTCTCGTAGGATTATTTCCGACCTAGTCTAGGACTAAAGTTAATTAATACGAACCTACGTGCCTCTGAACCTCTGTAGATTCCACGATTCCTAACTAAGTGACATCCATCACAGACAAGTAGGAAAACCAATCATTTACCGTGCCGACACAAACGGCCATTAAATTATATAGTGGTATCACTACCACACATTAACCAGCTCGTGTCATGAGCGCGTTGCGTCAGTTAACCTCGAACTTGAACAACCAGTGTACCGTGTCGCCGGTTTGGTTGCACAACCACTGCCGGTTGCTGCAAACTCGACAGCCAGTTTGCAGCAACGTGCGAGCACGAATATGTTATGAAAAATATTTGGGAAATATTCCTTAGTTACTTCTTGAAGAGAGCATAGACACAAACGTTACTTGTTCCATGTTTGAAAAAATATTTTTAAAGAAAATATTTGAGGTCTGGTGTCTAAAATGGCCGCTTTACCAGAATCATTAGGATAATAATATTATGAAACACTTTAAAATTCTTAAAATGGTCAACAAACGCAGTTTACGTCCGATTAGTTGTAACGTAATTCATATTATTTATTATTATTTTATAATTTTGGATGGGTTCAAGTAAAGAATTAATTAAAAAAAAGAATATTATTGCCTTGCCCAAACCAAGTTTATACATTTTTATGGCGCGGGATCTGCCTGTGTGGAGCCCTTAGTGCTACGTGACATTTCTTTCACCTTTGGGTCAAATATTAGAATACGATTTTTCTTTCCTCAACTATCTATTTTCGGGAGACTGCCATCTGTGCGGCCCTGCTGCTTGAAGTATTTGATTATGCTTTCAAACAGAGAGTCATTCAGAAAGAAAGAAAACCTAGCACCCCATTTCCAGAGATAAATATTTAAAAAATTGATAACAACATAACATAATGATTAAAACATAAGAAATTCTTCACCAGAACGATCATACATCATAACGAAGAGGCAATGTTTATATTTTTAGCGTTATTTGCATAATCCGTTAGTTGGGGCAATGATCCGATCTTACCCAACTGCGCTGCGAAATAGATGTAATTGCTTCACAAATCTCAATGTCACAAGGTTGCGTTTGTGTTGTTTTCGCGATTTATTATCTTTACTTATTTAGAGATTTGAAATATTTACTTAGTAACCACTAAAAGGTTGACCTAGTGGGTGTTGAATGATATGTCCGGAATAAACGTTTAAAATCTATTGAATAACGGCATTTTTTTTGTCTCCATAACATTTGCTCCTGATAACAATCATCTGCCTAGCCTTTTCCCAATGATGTTAAGGTCAGCTTCCAGTCTAACCAAATGCTGCTGAATACCAGTATTTTAAACTTCTACCCAGTTATTCTTGGATTATAGAGACCCTTTGGGGTGGCTGATTGCGAGGGGTGACTGGAATTTCTCCAGACAACATTTTTACCACTCCTTTAAATTGATGATTTTGTCTAGAAAGGAATAGTAAAAAGTCCCGTTAAGTTGGTGTTTAATGTTATTTGCATATTATCATGAATCATGAGGTAGGTAGGCATTTCAAATTACATAATGACAAACTTCCTTTCGTGCTGAACCTAGCAATCAAAAGTAAACATGTACATACAATTACATAAAATGCCTAGACAGGCATACAATACAACCATTAATCTTTGTTTTCCTCAAACAGAATAAAATTGTATGTATTTTTTATAACAACTGAGGCGGAAAAATACATAAATACCTTAAGTGGGTACCCAGTAGTAACTGGGTTGTGGAGGTCAGATAGGCATCCGCTCCATGTAAAATGGTGGTATTCAGCTTCAGCTGCATCTGGTTAGACCGAAAGCCGACCCCAAAACAGTTGGGAAAGGCTAGGTAGATGATGAGGACCTTAAGTGGGTTGTAAAATTAAATTTTCCGGAACGTTGACCGACGGGCTTCTCCCTGTGACTTTATGTCACAAAAAACATATCGTATAGCACATATCCTACCCAAAGACTAACGAAATCTCTTCTCCTCAGGACCGACGAGCAAGGCATAGCGATGAAGGTGTACAACGGCATCGCGCTCGCGCTGGAAATCCTGGTGCTGTACATCAAGATGACGGCCACCTTCCTGCACTGCATTTACCAGTTCTTCGTGCCGCCGGAGCCTAAGAGTGTCAAAGGGGAGATTGTGCTGGTATGCAACTTGAATTGTTGTGGACTTTCGCCCTCCTTAAATGCGAGGTGTTTGGATAAACATCTTGCGTGCAGCACTGTAAAGGTACCCCAAAGGTACCTCTCTTGCCTTGACTTGCCTTTGGAGGAAATATTGATGTACAACCACATTTTACCTATCACGTTAAAACGTTTGTAATAGGGCAGGAGTTTTTTGAGTGGCCCTAATAAAGTTACTAGGCACAAGTCAAGATCTGGGCTGCCTGACTTTCGAATTCAACCCAAATCCATTCTGTGCTCCTATGTGGAGCTCTTAACGAACGAAACAGTTGTTACATTATTGTTACTGGAACCTGTATGGAAATCTGAAATAGTTTTTAGAAAAACACCTTGTTCAATTGTTTTAATACCTAATCATCCAGCAATTAAGCAGTACTCAATGGGAGGACAATCATCTAACTATTTCCAACAACTAAATATATTGCAAAGAACAAAAAGGGAATCACATCCAATAATCTGTGCATGTTCAATCCGTTTGCAAACGGATTTTACATATACTATTTATCTAACTGCAAAATCCACAAAGCATTAATCCTAGCCTTTTCCCAAATATGTTGGGGTCGGCTTCCAGTCTAACCTGATGCAGCTGAATACCAGTATTTTACATGGAGCAACTGCCTATCTGACCTCCACAAACCGGTTAGTAGTAGCCTTAAATTCCTTCTAAAACATGTTCTATTCTTCTTGTAGATAACAGGCGCAGGTCACGGCATGGGTCGGGAGACGGCGCTCCGGTTCGGCAAGCTGGGTGGCATCATCGTATGCGTGGACATCAACCCCACCGGCAACCAGGAAACTGTCGACCTCATCAAGGAGCAGAAGGGGAAGGCTCATCGATATGAGTAAGTAGGCAGAACAGACATCATAGAGGTGTGAGCCAATGATATTACACCCTGATTATGTAGGTTTATGTGAAATAAAATGTGATGCGGAGGAACGAGGAAAATGTCGGAAGGGAAGTTTTGAGTTTGCATGTGGATATGACTATAGGAAATCCAAAGAAACGATGGATGAAATATGTTAATGATATGGTAAGAAAAGAAGTGTGATAAGATAAAGAAAAACTTTAAACAGACATTAGATTTCAGCAATCCCAGTCTATTTGCTATCATTTATTGAGGAGTTCCGTTGCCTATCTCCGAAGTTCTTCATCAGATCTTCACCAAATTGAAATGGGACTACTCCGTTAAAGTATTTTTCCAAAAACTACCCAAATTTTTTCGAGTGTTCCTATAAAATTTGAAGAGTTCTCTCTGTTTCTCCAGGATCCCATCATCAGATCCTGACTTGATGAGTATGGGACGACCTGGGAAGTACCCCCTTCCAAAAACAAAAAAAAGTCGGTTCAGCCATCTTCGAGTAATCGGGGAACATACATAAAAAAAAATTAATAAAAAAGATTCCGACGAATTGAGAACCTCCTCCTTTTTGAAGTCGGTTAAAAATAGAGAATTGTGGAAGAAGACCACAATTGAATTGGAATAAGGGCAAGAGAATGATGATGGAGTGAAATTAAATTATTAGTGTAGTTAAATTGCACCAACGATTCAAGTATCTTACTAAGTAATTATATCTTTATGATTACGGAACGATGTTGTTAGTCGCTGTGCCTTTGCTCATTATTTAGCACGGCTTGTGTCTATTTTGTTCTGTTGTCTGACCATCAAAATTAAATGAGAAAATAAATATCAAAACAAAAAAAAATAATTATAATAGGCTGCCCGCTTATACATTCCACATGTTTACATCTCAGTAAGTAGCTGGCACGTGGACTGAGTTCATTGCCAAATACAATTGTTTTTTTATTACTTTGCTGCCATAAAACAGTTAGGTACCTACCGATTGTTCTATTCTGGAATCAGACATAAAACGGCTCCCACCATTTTTGTGAGTGTCTAAATTATGCTGTATTTACTAAATGAGCTCTACATAAATGCCTTCCTAAATATTATTGCCCGGTTTGAAATGGCCGGATATGGCCGCTTTATACATGGCACAAAACAATAAAATTCAAAAGAAACTTGATAATTAGCGAGTTAACAACAAAGATTTTGACGCATCGATGGAATATTCGTAATAATATTATAATTTATATATTGCTTGAGTTCGTGATTTATCGATTTAATGGACTCAAGTAAGCTATAATTATGTACCATAATTTATTACTGAATGAAACACCATTCAATTTCGAAAAGTTGTTTCAATAAAATTGAATTTGCTGCTGAGTCATTTCAATCACAATTTATCAGGTGAATTGGGGCCAAACGTACTTCCTATTAAGTGAAAAAAAAAAATGAGAAGGTACTTTTGATGGGTAGGTACTTCTGACTTGATCACCCTTGAAGTTCTTGAAGACAATACATTGGCACTTGATGCGCATATCATTAACGTTCAAATAAGTAATGTTTGCTAACACGGGAACTTACATCTCTTTGTTGTGGTTATATCCTCATAATATACATGTATGTAATATCAATAACAATAATACTGTGTAAAATGTCGTGGAGATGAAAATAATCATATTAAACCCCAATCGTTCATTCCATTTTCCCTTTACATCAAGGTATTCCGTTTTCTTAATAATATGCTATAGGTATCTACTGAAAATATCATAGAATAAATAATAATCCTCATTTCACAACGCTATGTACGACGTATACGCAGTCAGATTGCGAACGCAGCTCCGATCACTGGGCTCCTTCTTTCGTCTTTTTCTTGAATATTTATTTTTATTATTTTATTTCTATCACTCGTCCTCTCATCATAAGCCTCCTTTTTTGCCTTAACATGCTTCACACAGTCCCTCTATTGGTCTTCCTCCACTCTTACGGTATCCACATTCGTACTCAAAACTTTCCTACCAACATTTCCTAATTCCACCGCATTCACACATAAAATACCACAGTATGAAATAGAAGTTTTGTTTGAGGAGTTCTAATATCAAACTCCACCTCTCAGATGCGACGTAACAGACCGAGAAGCTATAAACGCCCTAGCAGAGAAGATTCGCCAGGAGGTCGGTGAGGTGACCATGCTGGTGAACAACGCAGGTATCATGCCTTGCAAGCCGCTGCTGCAGACCTCTGAAAAGGAGATCCGGAGCGCCTTCGAGATTAACATCATCGCTCATTTATGGGTAAGTCTGAATTTTCTTTCCCGAGGGGTAAGTGCCTAACCTGGTGTCTAAGTTTGTAGGTCTGTGATTTGGCTTTACATGCCGTCGAGAAATATCTTTCGCTGGTTGGCGCTGGTGGGAATGTGAATGAAGACGGTAGTTGTAACATCAAAGTAAGATTGAACTGTTTCGGAAGTGAACATTTTGTCCAGAAGCGAAGTTTTCCTACGGGCAACAAGATCCTCTTCTTGGCGTGCCGCCAATCTAAATTGAATGATCCTAACATTAGGCAGAGACTTTTTAACACTTTTGTCTATAAGTTTCGATAGGCAGCGTGTCCGTCCAGAGATTCATCCGACTCCGAGTCTTGGAAAACACGATACGTCATCAGACATATTTATAGTAAGTCACTCAGTGGTAACGAGAAGTCGGAAGCCTGACGAAAGTTTGACCACTATGAGTTATCGCTTGTGACGGTTCAATTGGGAAGGCATGATTCAGCTACGGCCGCTTAGAGTGGAAGTCCCCAACATAGTTGGGAAACAGTTAGGAAGCCCTGTCTATGGGTATGAATCTACTTGTGTTTATGAAAACAACTTTTCCTTCTTACAGCTCCTCCAAGCTTTCCTACCCTCAATGATGGAACGCAACCACGGTCACATTGTCGCCATGTCCTCAATGGCAGGAGTGGTGGGACTCCGTAACCTGGTTCCCTACTGCGCCACCAAGTTTGCAGTCCGAGGGCTGATGGAAGCCCTGCATGAAGAACTGAGAGAAGATAAAAAGAAGGACTACAGTGGTGTAAGTATAGATTGCGAGATCAATTATTGTCTTTGGAGTTTATTTTTGGTCTAGTTTTATTAGTACGCACTCAGATAGAAATGTGCATGCTTATAAATAAATAAATGGTGCCACGTGCCAGTATATCAACTATCTGGTGGCCACGACACAAGCCTCGTTGCTTACTGTGGCACTAGATGGCGCCGTGTGTAAATTGTCCAGCGATATTTATTTATTAGTACCTATGTGGCCACCTGCGCAGCTCTAGCATTTGCCTCAATTAAATCTAGAAAGGTGCAAGTGTTTGTGAAGGGTCGGCAGGACAGGAGGTGGAGCATAGGTATGTTTGCAGAGAAGCTTCACACTGGCATTCCATTTGGGATGGATCGAGGATACCCTGCTATTTGCCTAGAATAATCTATAATTAGCATGTTTATTATTTGTTTTGAGATTCCGATATTTCGGCACTGTTGCTAATTATAGAGTTTATCCGTGATAATGTTTGAAAACTTACTTATATTTATGTCTGAGTTTTATATTAACGGAGTGTTCCTAAGTGTAACTTAGCTCACGTTCTAATCTTTGACCCTCCAGAATAACGTCATGTTCATAGTTTAAAATTACATCAAACATTGTTTGTACACATGTTTAGGAATCGGCAAGCAAATGTTCTATTTAAATATCATCATGGCATGTTGAAATTCAAAGTGGTGGACTTAGACATGAACTATATGGTTACGTTACGAACACAATTATTTAGAAAGATGAAGTTGTGTAGGTAGATACATAAAACTCTTGGAAAATCAGATCAGTTTCCCAATCGCTGACTTATGGATAATCAGTATTTATTTTTCATGGTTCATTATTTTGATTCAATCTGCTTATCTACCAATGGGAAACCTACCTAAATATTAAGGGTGTAACAGAACAAACGCAACATCTTTTCGTTTGCTGATTCAAACCATCGAACTGGAAAACTCATTAAAAAATTGGACTCTACTCTAATTCCATCAACCGAAGCGATATACGAAATCATGGTTTTTTTAGTAATAAAATTCCTGCTATTATATTATTCCAGATAAAATTCACAGTAATCTGCCCGTACATCGTGGACACGGGGCTGTGCAAGAACCCCAAGATCAAGTTCCCCTCGCTGATGAAGATCCTCACGCCGCAGGAAGCGGCCGACAGCATCGTCGACGCCGTGAGGAGGAACTACCAGGAGATCACCATACCCAGCTCGCTCTACTACATCAACATGGTAAATTTCATCTCTCTCTCTCTCTCTTTCTCTTCTTCAACCCTTGGCCACCCAATGCTGAGTGTAGGTCTCTTCCAAATGTCTCCATTTTTAGGGTTCCGTAGTCAACTAGGAACCCTTATAGTTTCGCCATGTCTGTCTGTCCGTCCGTCTGTCCGTCCTCGCTTAATCTCTGTGACCGTTAGCACTAGAAAGCTGAAATTTGGTACCAATATGTGTATAAATCACGCCGACAAAATGGTAATATAAAAATTGGAAAAAAATGTTACTAGGGTAGCCCCCCTATAAAGGGTGTGAAACACCTCTTAACGAATCCGAAAACCACTTGTTCTCTCCGTCATTACGATCATTGTTTTGTTCTACACCATACCCTTCTAGTTACGGAGATATGGGGGGTCAAAGTTACAACTATTTGACAAGTTTTTTTTTAAATACAAGTTTTTTTTGTAAGATTTTGACTTTTAACACCTCCACGACCCCCGTACTACTCAATCCATCCATCAGCACAATGTTTTAAGTGCGTTACATTGAGTTCTACCACAAAACATGATTTATAACCTCAAAAAAAAAGTTGTTTCCCATCAATAATTTTTGCGTAAAGTTACTTAGTTTGATGTACAGAATGCTTGGTTAACGGCTTTGTGATGAGGTGGTTTACACCCTGTATGTAAAGTGGGAAGTGATTTTTTTTTAATTTCAACCCTAACGTGTGATATATTGTTGGAAAGGTATTTAAAAATGAATAGGGGTTTACTTAAATCATTTTTTGATAATGTCAATCGCTCCAAAAGTAAAAAACAATGTGTCTAACTTTTGAACCATAAGTTTAGAAAATATGAAAAAAATCTGAAAAGTAGAACTTTATAAGGACTTTCTAGGAAAATTATTTTGAACTTGGATGGAAACAAGTTTTTGTACAAAAAATACAAAAGTTGTACAAAATAATCTCTGGACTAAGTTTGTAGTATAATCGTTTATGCAAGCATTTTTTTTTAACTTCGTTTACATATGTTTTATTATCCTGAACGTATCTTTTTTCAAACAAAAAAGGATAATTAAAATTGGATTGGATTGAACACTTATTGTGACGGACGGGAAACTACGGAACCCCAACACTGAGCGTGGTCCGACACGCTCTTGGCCGGTTTTATTCTCTCGGTTTTGTGTCATGGCTATTCAATTTCATCTAATAAGTACTAATTTAAGGTTAATTTACTACTGAATAAAAAGTAACTTAAAACCTACCATACTAATAATAACAACAAACAAATTACTATAACACAACAACAACAACTTACAACATGATTAAGGATGTCTTCATAAGGACATGAGGAGGGATGCAACACATGTGACTAAAAGAGGATTTTTTGGTTTGAAAGGGCTCTGATTTTTTGGTTTGAAAGGGCGAGGAAGGAACTTGGATGGGTTTTAGTCAGTAAGAGTCTGACACTCCCTCCCGCTCCGCCCAGAGTGGGAGAAGTCATTTGATGATTTCCCATCCTAAAAAAAAAAAAAAAAAGGAGGGATGCAACACATGTGACTAAAAGAGAGAGAATATAAATGTTGATGGATGGGGAAGGAGAGGAAGACCAAAGAAAATATGGAGGGATTGTGTTAGGAATGATATGACGGAAAAAGGCAGTAAATGATAGACAAAATTATGATTTACCAAAGTATAAAACTATGTGGTTAAGTTTAACATTTTGGTAAATTATTTCAAATTATTAAGCCTTTTTTATATGGTCATAAAAAGATTATCTCGATAGCAAACAAAACTATGTTTTTTTTTAAGCACGATGTTGTATAAATCACTTTTTTTTATATTCTATGGTGTACTGTTGATTTCTTTTGTAAACATGGTTTATAGATTTATTCTTAAGCAAAATTATTTTTAACTTCAATAGTTTTTAATCATTGTTTTTAATTTACAGATCTGCAGAACTTTCCCGAGGGCAGTGCCCTTATATCTAAAGGACTTCTTGGATTCAGGATTAGAAGCCCATTCTTAAATTATACGAAGACGTTTTTCTTATATACTGCCCTTAGATACTTAATTGTCACCCTGACAAAGTTAGGCAAAGATTTGGCTCAAGTCGAAAGGACCAAAAATTATTTTAGGCAATATTTAAGCAAGTTATTGCTACAAGCATTTCTAAAACTTGGGTCGTTCAAAAATATTGATGTTTCGATACTGAATTAGCTATAAAAATGCATATAGGTAGCTTATATTACAAATACAAAAGGGTCCAAATAATATTGAAAATGAAAAAAAAAATACTGAATAAACTGAAAGTGCTTTTCGCACTCTGGTTTAAATAAGCCAAATTTTAATATTGAGACAAAACTGTCTATTAATAAATACTGCATAATAAAATAGATTTTTTACAACTAGGAAAAAAGCTTCTATTTTAAATGATATTTCCAAGGGTTCGTACATTTTTCTTGAACACATACATTTTTAATCACACAGACCCAATGTGTGTTTGCTGGTAGCTGTATGAATGTAAATATAAGATAAAATCAAGAATATAATTTTTCTTGCAATTATTTTATTCGATTTTCAACGACTCTTAATAGCTTTTTTCTTTGTTACCTAAGCCCAAATAATCTAGATACAGGTTTGTTTTTTTACAATTTAATTACATGTTTTTTATACGTTACGTTGGTTTTCTGGGCAATTTTAGTACTAAAAATTCTTAAATAATAAGTACATTAATATTTTCCATATTATTTTTTTAAAGTTTGTACATTTTCTATTCAAGATTGTGTTGACTCTGTATCATGTCACTGTTGATGATATTTTTGAACAGAGTTACTCACATTTTCTTCTGTGTTATTGAGACTAAATTTGCCCATTAGATCTTATGTACTGAAATAAATAACTTTTTTATTTTAATAATAAATATCTAATTTAACATTTTTTGATTAGATTAGGATATTATTTAAGTGTAAAAGTCAGACAATATGCAAAAAAGTGATATGAAGTGCCTAAATGATACTAGTATGAATGAATATATTATTTTAGTAATCTTGCCTTTTAAAATATATATTCAACAACAGTATTTTATACTACATTATACTATTCTTTGAATTAGTATATTTGTAATATATCATATTATAATATACTGTATATAAATGTATAGTTTTATTTTATATACATATGTATAATAACTAATATCGTGTTATTAAATGTTTCTCATTATTAAAGGTTAACCGTAATTTTGTGAAAATATAATTTATTAATAACAGACCATAGGATTACATAAATATTGCAAAAGCTGTTTTTTTTTCAGGTTTAAATGCTAAATAACGTTTAGTATTAGTTGCAATAGTGTCAAGTAGTTAAAAATTATCATTACATGTGTTACTGAATTTTAAGTGCCATCATAAATCATAAAACTACACCGGATTAAAAACATGATATTATGTATTCTTCGTATATTTTTGAGAGGTCATGGTTTGTCTTCTTTGTACGTAGGGTCCCTCTATAAAATCGATTAAGTACTGATCAGCTATACTTGTTTAACGTTAAATTTTAGACGAAAGTTTAAAGTTAAGCACTTAAAAAAACATAATTTGTCTCTGACTTTCTCAAACGATTGTCAGAAACAAAACGGTGTTTTCCAGTGTCAAAGGTTTTAATAAGCACTGTTTTTTTTTTAAAGTATTATCTTTTATTTAAGTAAAACTGTCACTGACACTGTAGTTCCTTAAAAAAAATACTTTGCCCTGTTTATATTTTTTTTTTCTGTCTCATTTTGGTAAATCCTTTGTTAGATTTTTTAAAATATTTTCTAGCATAGTTGGCGACTGTGGCCTACGGTTATCTATTTCTATGTAAGTGTTTGAAGAGTATATTGTGTGTTGATCATGTTTGTCAATTTAGAATTAGGTTGTGATGTCAATTGTTTGTTGTATGTTGTTTTAGTCTAATGTGGTACAGAATACATGGAAAATAAATTTAATTGAAGTTGTTTTTTTTAACAATAGGTCTTAGTTAAAGATAGTGAACAATAAAACCTTAACATCACCGTACATTATCCCTGAAGGCTTAGGGTCAGCGCAGACAGAGAGAAAAAATCCTCTCTGCTGCGGTCCGTTCTGTCTGCGCTGAGCCTTAGGCAGAGGTACCTGTAGGAACCTACAATCTGCTAGTAAAAGGAGGTGAGCTTATAACTATCAACCGGAATCAAATCTAAAGTACGAACGAAGTCTGATTCATTCATGATGGAAAACTCAAACATCTATCGTATGATCAGAACACATTATAAAACTTATGCAAACGGGTACATTCCCTTCGCTTTGCTGTAGCGGTGCCTCCAATACTTCAGTCTTCCTGCGACCACGGCTGGTGCAGTCCAGTCGAAACGTCGGGCTTAAATTAAAGTTAAAGTTCGCGATAAATACCCGTTTGCATAAGTTTTATAATCTATCGTATGTACCCGTGGGGTGGCCAACGGGACAGGTCATGTGTGGTCTACGCCAGTCGCGGGGGGGAAGGGAGCCCGCAGGTGGATCAGCTGACGACGGGATATTATAACACTGCCTGACCTAGGATCAATAAAATTCCAGGAGGTATCTCATGTTAAGGGGCCGGCGGAGCATGCGTATTTCATACAAACGTAATACCAAAATAATTTGTAAATCAAACATATTCTTAAGGTAGTGTGTATTTATTTTGATTGGATTACAGAATATCTATGTTCCCAAATATATTTTTGAGAGGACAATGGTACAAAGACGAGATATGAGGAATTCAAAATTTCCATAGAAAACTTATTTTTCTTATAACTCTTGTTATAATCAGTGTCCAATCAAAATAAATATTTGGGAACCTAGATATTCTGTAATTCAATCGAAATAAATACACACTACCTTAGGAATATGTTTAATTTACAAATTATTTTGGTATTACGTTTGTATGAAATACGCATGCTCCGCAGGCGTCTTAAACAGAAGCACTAGTGACCACTATTATACAAAGTGTAGTTTTGAATTCTAGTCAAAATTCAGGAACTTGTCACAAAATACATAAATAAACAATATAAATTACGATACCCGGTCAATAACTAATAAAGCTCAAACATTAGAATTAAGAACGGGATATTTACCATGTTATCCCGTTCTTAATTCTAATGTTTGTGTTAGTGACCATGTCAGTCTAAAAACTCATAACTAATAAAGCTGCTATTTTAAATTGTTTTAATTTGACAGTATTTCAGAATAACACGTATGTTGTAAACAGAATCACCCATCAGGCGACATGTCGCTGTGAGCGTTTATTTGTGTGTGAAGGTGCGGTTATAGGGCTAGTTACAGACAGGCTGCGACTAAAAACGGATGGTTTACACTTACCGATTTCCCTAAATAAGAAAAAAAACCTAGACATTTCATAAACGATTCGGGTCGAGGATCATTAGCTTAGTTACCTGTTGCAAAGCGACACTTTGTTTATTAGACAAACGGCACAAATTAAGAATGAAATGCCAAATAAATTCTCAATCTATTTATGTCAAGTTTACATTTTGATTATTCACATTTAAAATGTACAGTTCAGCTACATACACAAGTACTACTGACATTTTTGGCGTATAATCACCTTATTTGGAACGATGCTAACTTTACCTTACCTATACGATATTAAAGCAAAGTACAACAGCTTTAAAAAAAAAATAAGAATAACAAAAAATAAAAAATGTTGGAAGTCTGAAACCAGTGCTCTGTAGGAACTATTTTTAAAAGCAGGTGTTGTTAATATTTATTAAATTAAGTAATCAGATGGAAAGTAGATATCATTTTGCTACATTTATAAAATCAAGATACAATGTTATTAAAATAAATATTAAAACCAAAGTTTTACGTTTAAGTACTCTATATACAAAGACTCACATACTTATAATTTTTATTGCTTTTTTTTTCTTACTCATGCAAATCAAAATAAGAATGTGCGCATTTACTGTTATTTTTAATATTCTTACTTGTTTCAAGGTGGTAATAATTACCTACTTATTTACTTGTTGAAACATCTCAATCGAAGATCACTTTTCTTAGCAATGGAATCGCATTAAACATAAAAAAATCTGCATTTTTTCTCATCTCGCTTTTTTATTCCCCGCATATTATTCCTAATTATAAGTATAATTATGAAACACGAATTTTACTAAATTAACTGACACATTATCTAATTCATTACCTACTCTTTTGAATAACAATGAATTTACGAATAATTTTCTAAAGCATTACTAGCAAACAAATTTCTCAAACTTATTTATATAATATCAACGTATTTTACAGCATTAAATGCTCAGTTTAGCGATAACAATTAATTTTTATACAATACTTAAGTACTTTTATAAATATAATATTTATAAATATTAATTTATTAATGATAGGTACAGTATTATCTCTAACACAAAACTAATCATCATCATTGTGATAGAAATCTTCAATATGATTTATATGTTTAAGACTATATAATAATATTACATAAGTATTTTATGCAATTCGTACTTATACAACACACCAAAAAATATTAATAGAAAAGGTAACAAAATAATTCATTAAAAAAATCTTGAAAGTAAGTGTTCATAGACATTTAAGTATACATATGATATACTTACTCAGTGTTTGTTAAATTAAATTATAATTATAGTCCTAATTTTTTAAATAAAAATTACCTATACCAAGTGTTTAAAAATGTCATAACAAAAGTATTAGTAAGAAACAACGTTCTGTCAGGTAGTGTTGCAATTCTCTACGTTGGATTAAAAATTACAAGACATTCTTGCAAGCTTTAACAACTACAGTAATATTACAAGATCTACTATTAAACACAAATGTTGTGCCAGAAGGGACAACAATTCATGAATGTTTTTATTAATATACAAAAAGTCATAATCGTAAATGTTCTTCAGGGTATACACAAGTGATAATAGCTCCGTAAGCCATTCTATACATATAATGTATTTCTATAAAGAATTTCAGGATTGATATAAGCTTTTATTAAAAGCTTTTATTTATCTTGCCCTGATAGTTTTAGGTCTTGGTCAAGAAGTGAAACAAAGGTTTAACAAAAGGACAAAACAATTTTTCATACACCTTTGGTTCACTAAAATCACTTTTGACAGTTTAAGGTTTAATATACTAATGTTATAAGGTCCCTTATGGCACACATAATACTAAGTAGATTCTATAAGCACATACATAGACACAGTTATCTACTTAACAACTTTAACTAATAATTGACTTCACTCTCTTTATACATTGGAAGCAAAGTTAAAAAATCACGCAAATTCATACTCAACCAAAAAAAAATAAACACTAATTTCCTAAAAACCATTTCAATGCTAAATGCTGATAAACTTACTTAGTAATAACTTAAATACAGATAATTATAATGAAAGCCACATTATTTTTTCTAATCTTTGGTAAATACATGCATTTACACAGTTTTATTTAATTTTATTCATATTAGGTAGTATTAATTTATAATTTATGAATATAATGTCCGATTATCGCTACCTATCAAGGCCAAGCCAGACATGTTAAAGGTCCAGGCCCAAGATTAGGATCAAAGCATTACGTGCTTCCCGAGGCAAGGAAGACACGTAATGTAAGATATTTCAAGGGACCAATAAACTGTCAAAACATTTGCCTAACCCCGACAATCGCCCTTTACTACCTTAACTATCATGTCTAACGAAACTCCACGATCGAAAATATTTATCTTTCATAATAACTCCATTCCGTTCTGGTCCACTACTTTATATACTTATTTTTAATTATTTTCTTTTAAGTTCATTTAGATTATAATTCCAAATCCAGTGTATACTTCGATATCATTCTTATTTACATTTTTTTTTGAGGCCAACATCGCCTAAGATATAACGAAACTATAATATTAAAACCTTTAAAAAACAGACAAATATGAGATCGATACAGTCAAACAGTTGAATAACTGCATTTTTTATTAAAATTATACAAATTGTTTCATGTTTATCAAATTATTGGACTGAATATAAAAAAAAACAGTAAATATTTTAAAACCTTTAAAAAAACAGACAATTAAGAGATCGATACAGTCAAACAGTTGAATAACTGCATTTCTAAGAAAATTATACAAATTGTTTTATGTTTATCAAATTATTGGACTGAAAATAAAAAAAAACAGTAATTATTTTAAAACCGGGCCTAAGTCAGCTTCAATGTTACAGAAAGTGAGGTGTCATAATATAGATTACTAGTATACTTTTAGGTATTTAATGAAATAACCTTTAATTAGGAACGTTCTGTAAAATAAATGATAGTTTGGCACAAAAATATACCTATGCTTGTATCGCAATAATAGATGAAACATAATAATACAGACATAATTTTTCTTCCCCTTTTAAGTAGCTAACTTTGACAGAATGCGAATGATCAAAATTGGCGCCTTTTTTATTTTTCTGCAGGCATTACTATTATTCATACATTCTGGTAATTCGCTTTTACCTGGTAGAAAGAGCCGGTCACAGAAACAAACCATTAAATAAAGCAAAAAAGACAAAAAAAAATAGCTGTATTTTATAGACTTTTACTAATCATTTCCAGTCACCAAGTTTGTACGTATAGAGTAAGGGCAGAGTCAGACCTACCTATGACCAAGAGGTAGGTAGATTAAAATATGTCGATGTCCTTCAAGTGCTCGTAGTTGCGGTCCCAGTAACCACCGTTGTAGAGCCAGTCTTCCTGCTTGGTGTAGGGGTTTGTGCCTTGGCTGAACCACCTGGAAAGGAAATAAAAGTGGTCTGAACTCTCTAGTTTTCATTTGTTGGTTCAAAAGAAATGCAAAAAAAAAAATCTGGAAATTTTTGAAGTGAAAATTCTTGAGCATTTTTTTGGTGAACAAAAATCATGGAGCTCGCGTGATCGTCACCTAACGCTTCGTAGCACTCGTGGCCGATCCGCTACGGCATAGCACCACTAGGCGTGCGCGGGGCACAACCCGTAGCAGATTCAAATTGCTTAGTTTTCATTTCTATCAGCAGTCCCCAATAACCTGCCCCGTTTTTTTAGAATGCAGAATAGGATTTTTTTTTCAAGAATTAGCAAAATAATTTTGCTAATTCTTGAAAAAAGAGATTGAGTACGACAATTATTGTCGTACTCATTATATAAGGCGTTAGAAAAGCCAGCTGGCGTAAGGAACATACAGGGTGGAATTTTATACTGCCACCTGGAGGGAAAGTACTCTAAATACAGGAGATAACAAATTTTACTATTATTCCTTTATTTTTAAAGAGAAACAAATCTGCATTGACTTTTTTTCGAAAATTATTTTTCCACACTCGGGCATCGAACCCGGGATGGATCGACTAAAGTTCGACAAAATAACATTATGTACCTTTTCAACCTCAATCGATAGGGTCAATCTGAATATGGATCAAATCTCTCTAAAAAACATGACAAATTATTTATTTATTAATTAATTACCTAATTTATTTATTTCCTTATTAATTTATTTATTAAAAAGTTCCACCCTATATACTTAATTAAAAACTGCCTTGCCGTTTTAGTGCTCGTAATACATCAGGGATTGCTCAGTGGCAGTCACGGAGTCTAGATATGTGTCCGGTTGATGCCAATTGGCTCGCCCCCTACTTGAACAAAACTGGCGATATGTGGGAGTACCATTACGTACACCTCTACCTAAACTTTTGGGAATTACAGGCGTGATGTTATGTAAGATTATTCAATCTTATCTATCTTGATTAGAATTTTGTTCGGAACACAATATTGGCAATGGACAAAATATGCAACACTAAAACTAAATACTTAGTTAAAACTTGAAAATTCAGTCAAAAGAAGTCGGTTAAAAGTCATTTTAACCGTCTTACCTCGGCTGCCAAGCCTCAGGCGACTTCTTCAGCAGCTTTCTAGCAGTCCTCTGCTTTTCCTCAAGCCTGGTCTTCTCAGTGGCTGCAGCATCGATGTCTCCTTGCTCCAGCAGCCTGATGTCAGGCCTGAGCCGGCTGTCCGTGGGACAGAGCTGCCCTTTCATGTCCCTTTCCATCTCGTTAAGGGACATCGCGAATTCAGTGAACTGGTAGTACTGGAATTTGGAGACAGGTGTTGTGTAAAGGGTTTAATTAAATCAGGAACATTCCTTCTTTTACCTTTAGGATCTGAAGCTCAATTATTGACTGACTAAGAAACATACTCAAACTCAAACTCAAAGCATTTATTTTATTATGAACATCATAGGTACTTTTGAATAACAAAAAAAACAAAGAAAGGGAAGCTACAGTTCCAGTCATTAATAACATCTTGTGAAAATACTTTAAATACTGTAGTTGACCATTACTAAGCGTAGATCTCTATGGAGAAGAATGGCAAAGAAACTAAATGGACACTCTTTTAAATCAAACTATTGTTACAAATTCTTGACTTCAATCCCACCCGGAGGGGGATGTACTCTAAATACTGGAAACTACTAATACTGAATTACTCAAAGGAAACAAACCTTTATTTAAAAACAGAAACAAATCTGCGTTCACAGTTTTTTTCTAAAATTCGCTTGCCACACTCGGGAATCGAAGCGACTAAAGTACAAGAAAAACCTTTTTTTTGACATCAAAATGAATGCAGTTTTGTTTCTTTTTAAAAATATAGGAATGTTTCCTTTGAATAAAATTTGCCTTGTCCAGTATTTTAAGTACTTTCCCTCCAGGTGCCGTCGAAAAATTCCACCCAGTATAGATGTTGACGGCTCACGAATTCCTAAGATCAATAAAAAACGAATGCGGGATTTACTTCTTTGATGAATGAAAGCTCACTCACTTTATCCAGCAACTAGCTAAGAAGAAAGACTTGTACGGGTAGTATTACCTGTGCACTAGTAGTCGGCCGCGGCCTCGCCTCCCACAGCGTGGTGGAGCCGGCGATCTCAATGTTATTGGTGTCATCAGACTTGGGAACGTCTTCCGAGTTCTCTGCATCGTCCGACTGGACATGAAGAATTAAATAAGATTATTGATCAGCTCCAAAGCAGAATATGAAATTGATAGCGTTGCTTGTTGCGTAAATATATTACCGGTACGTGTTTTGTGGTATTTTGTTCAGCTAACTTCACAAGAACCTCAAAACTATACACATTTGAAACTAATTTATCTGATTTAAAGTCTAGTACTGATGATGGTGGCCTGATGACTTTACTACTATAAAATAGACCAAAGCAGATAAGGTTCTTCCAACCGAGTTTTGGTCACGGACTAATCATGTCCAAAGGGAGTGACCGGTGTATTGTCTGTTCTACATTCCACTCCTAAGGCAGGTGCAGTACTAATTAAAGTGATATCTGAATTCCAAGTCATAGAGGTATCGAACCTCAAACTTCCTGGCTCTGGGAAAATAAAACTTTGCCGGATTTGGAAGCCCTGCTTATCCAGGTCACGGTGTCCACGCTTGTGACCACTAAAACAATAAGGCAGTTCAGACCAAAGAGTAGATACTCACGTCTTGTATAGACATGGAGCGCAGCGCGCCGACCTTGAAGCTGTTGAGCTTGGCGAGCATCTTCTTGGGCGTGTGCGCGGGGGTCTGCGCGGACGCCTCCTCGCCGCGCTCCTTGGCCCACTGCTCATATGCGGCCGCGCTGCAGCACTTGATGAATTCCGTCCATTTCCCGTACAGGAACTTCACGCGCTTCTTGCTGGAATTTAGAACAGAAACGTATAATTTTTCTTAACTTGGCAAGTAACACGCGCCAGCGAATCGCGTCTTTGAAGCAAACAAATGAAGGAAGATATTAAAAGCGTGCATGCCACGAGTCACCGCGATGAGACTTGCGAAGTGGTATACTTTAGTAGGTTAGTCGGCGATCTTCACACTGGCTGTTAACAGGTGGTCAGTTTCCGATAATTGAGTCGTCGAATGGCGTGCGATTGGGGAGTCCTCTGTCTACCTGTACGCTGATGATGATGAATTTGTTAACTACTTTATAACATCACGCCTGCAAATCTATGAGGATTAGGCAGAGGTGTCATCAATCAAATCAATCAAAATCAAAATCAAAGCATTTATTTCAAGTAGGCCAGTTACAGGCACTTTTGAATTGTCGAAACAAAAATGAACATTTAAAGTAGCTACAGTCCCAGTCACAAGACATAAAAACTGTGAAAGTACCGTAGTTGCCCATTCCCTAGCGTAGATCTCTATGGAGAAGAACGGGCAAGAAACTCCATGGACACTCTTTTAAATCAAAATATTGTTACAAAATCTTGGTTACATCATTCATGTTGAGATGGTATATTATGTGAGAACAATGTAGCAAGATGTGCACGTTAAAAGTGTCCATAGCAAAACAAAATTAAAATACAACTCAAAAACAAAATAATTCAAATAAACCATGGCGACTAAGAGATGACCAGTCACAACTGACAGCGCCCGTTCACGAACATGACGCATGGATCAGCACCATTCAGCTCAACCATTTTGAAGGGAACTAAATGGTCCGACACACGCGCCACCATCAGCGAGACATTTGAGAGAGCATGACATACTCTCAACCGCCAGGGCACATTCAAGTCAAGAACTGCCGTAGGTTTCCAGTGAATGATAGCTTACTAGTACATAGTACTCACACAATATGGGCTATGCGATTATATAATACTAACATTGAATCTATACAATGCAAAGATAAGTTTGTACAATCTTCAGCAGCTCCAACAATACCATTTAATGCTATCAATTTTTGCACCCCTGTCCATGTGGAGCAGGACCAGCATTAAGCCAAGCATTTTTATCAGCGATATAATCGCTCAACTTATAATATGCTTGTTTACATAGTGTGCGTTTAACGCATGTTTTAAATTTCGTCTCATTCAGTTCAAGAATACTTTGTGGAATTTTATTATAGCATCTCAAACAGTACCCCATGAAAGATGAGTCTACTTTAGCGAGTCTAAAGCCTGGCTGAACTAGTTGGTCCCTATTTCTAGTACTGTAATTGTGTCTGTCACCTCTTTTACCAAAAAGATGCAGATTTTTTCTGACGTACATTATGTTTTCGTAGATGTATTGGCAATGAACCGTCATGATGCCAATATCCTTAAATAGTTCCCTTAGAGAATCGCGCCTACGAAGATTATATATGGCTCTGATGGCTCTTTTCTGCAGAATAAATATAGACTCAACATCAGCAGCCCGTCCCCATAGCAAAATACCGTAAGACATTATACTATGGAAGTAACTAAAATAGACCAGTCTAGCGGTATCTACATCAGTGAATTGACGGATTTTTCTAATGGCATATGCTGCTGAACTTAAGCGCCCCGCAAGCGATGTTAAATGAGAACCCCATTGTAGCCTTGAATCAAGCGTAAGCCCCAGGAAAACAGTTTTATCTACGAATTCGAGTTTCTCTTTATTCAATATTATCTCACAATCACTACTTTTAACATTCGGTAATGAAAATCTTATGCATTTAGTTTTCTTTTCATTCAATACCAAATTGTTTGCTGTGAACCAATTTTGGACCAGAAGTAGGGCATTATTCACTTCATCTAGATTTTGGGCCCGTCTATTTATCTTAAAAAACCTAATAGAACACCCACATTTTGCCAGTTATGTTTGAAGTATCATGTTATGGGGGCCAGACTGAATGCCATCAACCGGGTATCCACTGGGCTGCTGAAAAATTTCTGATGGAAAAACTCAATAACACCCAGACATCAAACCCAGGACCTCATGCTCAGCAGTCGTGCTTGCGACCACTCGGCCATTGATGTAGAGAATTTGTCCAAAATGTCCGCAAAATACAATTGTAATAGAGTAGAACATATACACGATTTTGGTGAGCACTTACTTAGCATCAATAATGAACCCGTCAACTCGATGCAGATCCCTGTTATTGAAGCCAGCGGGCTTGAACACCAGGTTGGCCTTCAAACCAGCGCCGCCATGACAGGTCACCTCCATGGCTCCGAACTGCTCGATCCACAGCTTGCCCACGATCACGTTGTGGACGCAGCAGTTCACGTTGCTCCAGGTGTAGGCTTCACCCCATCTGGGGATGGAGAAAGAGAGGCTTAACTTGGTGTGGATGAACTTCTTCTCTGATAGAATATGGGACCAAGGAAAGATAAAGTAACAGCCGTCAATAAAATTTAGATACCAGTATGCCTCGAAAAGCACGTTAAGGAGTTGGTCTCAGCTGTCATTCAAAATCAGAAATCTCTATCTGTTGTTCCGGAAACGTTTGAAAAATATACTAAAAAATACTAGGCAGATGATGATGAGTAATTCCTTCATAATTTGACGATAATTCATGAGTTCAAAGACAATATAAGAGTGTGATTGGAGGCAAATTATAGCCTCTACCAACAAAGAACTTTAGAATTTAATAAATGCCGATTTCGTTTTTGAATCGACATTTTATTTTATTGGAGTTCCATTTGCTTCTTTCCAAAATAAACCTTGTAGAAGATAAGAAATATTTTGCTGACGTTGGTTAAAATATTCTAAAAAGGGTAGCCAAACGTCCGGTTCGGTCTATACTATAGACTATAGACTCTATAGTACGGTAAATGGATTGCCAAAAATCCGATCCCCGGCGGATGTGTAGTCCGTCTAGTAGCTGTCTCGAAATAGACAAATATCCGGTCAACCAACCGATATCCACCATATTCTTTGATACCGTTTTCAGTTGAAATGATTTAATAGTTTAGCCTACCTGAAATAGGAATTGATATTGTAGTAGTATCGCGTCACCTCTTACTAAAATATGAAAAAAAAAACGAAAAAATGTGGAATTTAAATACTATTACTCAATCTTGAAATGCCTGAAAATTTACGATAAAATTGTATGTTTTGTTTTTTTTTACCGCGAAATACTAAACCGTCAAATGTGAAAATCAATGTTAATAAATCTCTTTTTGTTTTCTTATCTTTTTAAAATCTTTAGAACGTAACGTTTACTTCGGCTGTTGGTGCTAGGCCTACAGACGTGCGCAAATACTTCGGGATCAAAACTTCCATATTTCGCCGTAATCTTGCCATAATCGTGTTAGCCTTGAGGGCAAAAATAAAATGAGAAACAGCTTTATTAAATGCGAGTAAATTAGATTTTCGGTATTCCGCTCAAGTTTCATCATTTCAATTAATTCATTGTTCCTTATTACGTGATCTGCGGATTATTGGGTTTGATAAGATGGTGGGCTACATCTTTTGTGTTTTCTTCTATCTCTTCTATCTCTTCTATCTATATCCAGTCTTACCAAGGGGTATCGTATTACCCAGTACTAACTGGGTTGTGGAGGTCATATAGCCAGTCGCTCCATGGAAAATACTGGTATTCAGCTTCATCCGGTTAGACTGGAAGCCGACCCCAAAATAGTAGGGAAAAGGCTAGGTAGATGATGACTCTTTTTGTTTTGATTTATTTCTTCCTGCTCGTATTATTGTACGCCCTTGGGGTATAGAAACTTTGGTAAATTTTCTCTTTAATTTGTTACCCGCTTACAACAACAATAAATCAATGATTATTCTATTTTTAGGCTTTTTTAATTACGATGATTCTTATCTCACCGACTAAGCAAACAAATAGAATATCAATCATTGTCAGATATTAATCAACCAGGGTTGAAACTTTTCGTAAACCTCTAAATCGATGAAGCGCGTAAATTAAATGGGACTTTGAGACGAAAATACTCATTGGATTTTAGTCGTTCAGTTATAATGGTGAGTGATCGATCTTGATTAATGTTACGGAATGCGGGCTTATATATCAAGGTACCTAATCTACTTTAAAAAGATTTTCTTTTCTTTTCTGGTGATTCCTTCACGTAAAGTAGGACCGCTTTATTTACATAACTATCCAAGGGACAAAATGTGGAAATAATCTATATTAAATTGTAAGGTTAATTATTAGCTTAAACTAATAATTCTTCATCTACAATAATATCAAAAGGAGGTGAAGTTTGTTAGTATGGATGTAGCGGTAATCTCCGATACTACTTATTATCATACAAAAATATTTCAATGATGGATAGCAAAACTTTTAGTAGGACCCTCCAGCACCATAAGATATATATTACATTGACGTGGACGGCCAAACTATAATTTGAAATTCAACTTCGAAATAAATGTGACATATAAAACGTCTAGCACTTTATTATTGGTCATTTAAGCCGCTGTATTCCAAAGAAAAATAAAAACGCAATTCCAAACTCAAATAATGTCCCAATCGTACAGAAACGACAGTCGTTTGTTATCCGGACGAGTGGCAATTTACTCTGCAAATATTTGCGTAATTCTTCAATTTAAAATCTAGATACAAGTATACAACATACGGGATTCATTTTCATATTTATTCCAGCAAACGAAACGAGAAATGTGATTGATTTATTAGAAAAACCAGTCTATTTATTTATTAAAACTTTACGCACAAGTAAAAACTGCACAAAGGCGGACAGCCACCCGGAATCAACGTGGTTTCTTTTGTCTCAGTTTCTTTCTTTTTTTAACTTTTCATCAGAGAAAGTGAATTTCACAGAACAGTCTTTTAGGCGCACGACCAGCCAGTTATGTTTCTATAGACACAGGTTGGGTGAGAGAGAATGGGCTAGAATCCACCGCGTGGCCCCAAGCCGGTTGGTGTATGTCACAATGTCTTCTATTTTTTTATTTTAGGACACGCCTATTTCCTTACCGTGTAACCATTTTGAGTGCATGGTGATGAAATAAATTAAACAAAGTAAAGTGCCTGACTGGTTGAGATCGACAAACTGGAAAAACTTTCACGTCGGCTGGAAATCTCATAAAGTTGGGAGGTCTTCAAAAACTCTTCAAGTCTACATCGATACGTAACAGCTACATACGTATGTTACCCTTCCAGTATGTTCACTTACCTCGGCAGCTCGACGGTGACGTGTCCCTTAGGCTGTATCTCGACGCTTTTGCCGCAGAACTTCAGCTTAGGGTGCACAGATCCGTGGAACACGAAGTGGGGGCTGTCCGCGTGGAACGCAGACACTGGTGGGTGGTGCGACACCTAGAAACACAAAATTATATTTTAGAAGCAGGTCTGACTGGTTTAGCAGAAGCTAAGTTATAGTATCAGGTGGCGTCTTGTCGTTTCTGCCTGACCATGTTTTAGTGCAGCTGTTTTAAGAAGCACAACACTTGGCGTCTGGGTAACTATGGTCTGGAACCAAGACCTTTTATGGTCACTGCGCGATAATCTTTAAGGTAGTAGTTTCCTTTTTATGACCGTAGAGAAAATTGAACCTTTACCCTGTCTCATGAACCATTCGGTTCATGGTGCTCTCCCTAAACATATTCTGTCGTTCTTAAAAGAGACATCTTCGGGTACAATTCGACGAGACCCGTTCTTAATATTGAACCGGTAGCAAATGTTTCTGCAAATTGTCTCTGACGTCACCTCATGACGTAAATCCCGTATATGAGTCACGCACAATACATGATGTTATACTTCAGTTACATCAACGAAGAGTTTTTTTATTATAAAGCTCTCATTGTTCGTGTTCAGCGAGGGATGCTCAGCGATACAGAAAAGTGAATGTGGAGCATGTCTGATATCTAGATCAAGTTCACATTAGATGTGCTTTTGTACAAACAAAGTAGCAACAACTACTGGTGAACACGTGGAGCCACAAACTTTAACAAACATGAGTAGAATAACATGGTTTCGACAGCTGATTTTCTTTTGGTTTAATGAAGTGAACGAAATCCAAACACCATTCCCAATTAGACCATTTTTTTACTAAACAGGTTTAGACCATTTTTTCGTTGGTGCTATGCTATAGGTCGAGATTACCAAGAAAATAATGTTGATGTTCTAAATCTATCTTTCCCGTTTGGTCTGAGTCCAATTTTGGTTAGCATTTATATGTTATTCAGAACTCCAAAGGATGAATTCACATCCGCTTAATTCTTCTACTTACTCTAAAGCCAACCACAACTTAAACTTTAGTGAGATAATTCTAACCCTTTGGAAACCCTTCTTACCTGTTCACAAACGGCCCTGAACTCGGGTCGCTCAAGTTCGTACGTCTCTCCAAGCAGAGGGTTGAACGGCTTGCCCAGACGTTCCCAGTTTGATGCTAACGCACTCACGGCGAATGCTAGAGATACAAAATTAAAGGGTAAGTTTTAGTTTGAATTAGAAATAGTTACTATTTCTTCGTTTCCATGCTTTGGTCCTTTAGTAGGGTCTTCGATTTAGAAATCTCAGAGTCTGAAAGGGCAACTGCAGAGCATTAATTCCTGGGTTTAATTTCCGGGTCGGGCAAAGTGCCATTGGGTTTTTCCATCAAGAATTTCTCAGTAGCAACCATGGAGTCTGGGTTTTGTGCCCGGTTGATGGCAATAGGCTGGCCTCTATTAAGCCGGAAACACACTTACGTGGTGAGGCGTGTCGCGCCATAACCCCACCACCGCTCTGGCCAATCGGTGGTGAGCAGTCAGCGCTACGCCAGAACGCGCCACGACACGACGTGACCTACAAATATGTCTCTAACCATACTAAATGTATGAAACCGATATTCTTCTGGCGCGCCACGCCACACCACGCCACGTAAGTGTGTTTCCGGCATTACATGGACTTAAAACATAGCTGACAAAATTTGGATGTACTATTAGGGACCTCTGCCCCGTGTAATCCCTTCGGATATTACCAAGAGTTAAGGTGAAAGCGTCAGGGTGGCCCGCCAAATTCAAATTTTCTTGGGTTTTTTGCAATTTGCGGGCCAGTGCTGGGTTGTATGTTGGTGGAAGTACCGTTCGTGGCTGTGGGGCGTATGTGGTTGCAGAATTGTAGTCATCAGAATCATCGGTGCAACCCTCCAAGTTCATGAAAGTTCAGGAACAAATTTTTCACGATCAAACTCGTTCCTCGACTTATATGAATTTTGAGGGTTGTGTTGATGATTTTGATGATTATAATTCTGTGACTGCAAATGTTTTGTAGCCGCAAACGATGTTTTCATCAGCGTACAACTTGGCACTACCCTGCAAATTGCAAAAAACGTTGGAAAATTTGAATTTCGCGGGCTGCCCTGGAGTAGCAGCCTTAAGTAATGTTGTTTTATGTGAATCCGGAAGTACTATTTCATTCGAACGTAAGAAGGTACCATAAATTACTTATTTACTAAACAATTCAAAACTAAATATTCAGGGTTTCAGAAGTAATGCAGCTGTTTGTCTTCATTAACATCCGAAGTCAACATGTTATCGGCAAATATAATTTAGCGTTCGGATTTCTCTATTCTCTGAGTTGAAAGGTAAAATGTCTATACCTAGGTGATTATTTTGCAAGTTCGAACACACAATACCATCCATCTATAAAAACAATACAGACAAAGATGGCAGCCTAATCTCATTACCTGAGATCAAATCCACTACTGACATACAACATACTATCAGAAATGATTCCCCACTAAAATGATGAATAGGAAAGCCGAAATAATTATAATAGTCTTATCCTACGATAGCCTTACTCATAATAATCTTGTTTATCTCAAATAATAGAAGAGCAAAGTATAGTCAACTGCACGTACATCATTAAAATGTGCAGTTTATTTGACAGTGACAGCTTCATATTAAACCGTTAAGGTCAATTTGCGGCCGAGCTGCCTCCACTAAATCTCTGTCAGTTTGACAGATCTATTTATTTAAATATCTTGTGCAAGAGTGGTACATAGGTGGACTTACTGCTACAAGACAATTTGTACCAGTCAACTTTTGGGTCAAATGAGAAAGCATTATGACAGAGGACAAAAAAAAATAACACCAATCTTTCCATCATTATTTTACAGTGGGCTTTCATAGTTCTTAGTATTACTTCTGTGTGCAGTTGACTGTACATGCAGGTCGGGATTGGGATACTAAAATATAACAAGAGCTTTCGGTTTCATTGGCGAAAACATTGGCTTATTGTGACAAAATATTTGTACAGACGGAAATTGGTCTTGACAAAGGGTGTTGAAATTGTATTCATTAGTATAAGAACGTTGTCAGAGGTGACAAGAAATTGGTCGGAAGGAAAATTGGAGAGGCGGGTTACCGAATTCATGTCAACATTATTGGACTTTTGTTGTCTTATTCAATTTAGATCAGTACTGGTAAGGGACTTATCCTAAATGACTCTATATTGATACTTAACGTAACATAACTGTCCTGTTCCCAATTGTTCGTCTTTTTATTTAAGTAAATCCGTGCATTTGTCTATTTACTTTCATTTTTAATATATATCTATAGTATTTGATATAATTATATGCATAATATTATAAATATCTTTGTAGTTTATCGTAGTTTTAATAAAATTATACGTTAAGTTTCAGGAATAACACCTACCGCTGCCTGTCTCTGCATCACCTAAAGGTTGACTGGTAGAGAATGCCTTTGGCATTAAGTCCGCCTCTGTACTTTGTGCTTGAAGTGTTAAAGAACTTTAATTTGGTATCCCCTATGGGTTTAAAAAATGCTAGTTGCACTACTTTGCTTTGTTTATTGCAAATCGGACCTGCCCATGGGCTCGATCACGCCTTATGGGTGAGGTCTATGATGAAAGAAAGAAAGAAAAAAGACGATAAAAAGCGATGATGGAATGAGCTAATTGTTTAAGTCCCACGTTACTGGGTCAAGCCTATTGTCATCCACAGCGGGACAAGTATAGGATGACTGGCAATTAGTATACCAAAGCTGAAATCGATTTCAGGGTTGGTCCAATAGTAAAAGTTGTTTGTTATCATGAGCCAAATCACGTGTTTAAGTATCGTACACTAATTACCAGTCACCCTATATATACTTCCCGATTTCTCCGAGTCCCAATAACGCATTTGGTGTCATTTTCAACTTATCTAAGTGCTGGACAAAGACCTCCCCCTAATTGCTTAAACAAAAACTTAACTTTAGAGGTCAAGCCAAAGTTCAACGTCAAATCCCCTGACATCAAGCAACATAATTAACAAAAGAAAACAGCTCTGTTATTAAAACAAGCTTAGTTAATTAAGAAAGAAAATATTCTGAGCCAAAATCCGACTACATTTTTAAAATAAATCTCTATGCTTTCTTTCAGAAGCACTTTGCAATTTAAAGCTCTATTCCCACTCGCTTTAAGTTTTATCAGGTTTTTTTTTATTCATGGCTCCTACATTCAAGTGCTCTCCATATTCCACCGATGTAGAGGAACATAAGTGCCAACTTGTTGACTTGATTTAATTTCCATATGCTGGCAAATTGAGTGGGAAGATGCAACTATCTTGTGATTAGTTTTGCTCGGATGGAATGTTGGTTGTACTTGGAGTAAGTTGTTGGAATAACTTTAGAGGAAGTTTTATAGAGTATAGGAGTTTTTTAGAAACACTTCATTCGAGTAAAGTGGTTAGTTTATTTTTAGTATTTTTGAGGATTTCGGGGTCGCGGCAGACCACGACGGAGAAGGCCGGACAAACAGGATGTCATCCTTGAGAATCGGAAAGGAATAGCACAGACTCGTGACTGTTGGAAGGATGACTTTGACCAGCAGTGGGAAAATATGGGCTAGCTATAAGAATAATAATTTTGAGGATTGATAAAAAAAATGGAAACGTAGTCAGGAAAAACAATATAAAAGCTGCCTCTAAAGCAGTTGGCACTTTTAACGCCCAAATCATGGCTTGTTTTTTCTATTTTTCTAGATCAGCAGGATTTAAATAAGACGTAAAACAAAACCTTAATGTTACCTATTGTCATATAATATCTTTAGCTTTTAGCTGACCACAAGCTACTTATGCTAGAAACTACATACACTGCTACTGTCACCTGCCATGGCGCTGGCAAAACCACCGAGGATTCTAAAAATACCAACAGCAATGGTACTTATTTTACCAGGATCTCCGCTGGTAAAACTGTTAAAGCTACAAGATTTGCTAGCGCTCGCGTGAGAATCTATTAGTGTAACTATAGCTGACCACAATGACACAAATGCAATCAACATATTATCTTCAATGAAATAAGATGCAAAAATTCCTCACCAGCAATATACTCCATTCTCGCCACAGGATCAGTCTGCTCCGAAGCCATCCGCAGCAGATGGGCATACTCCAGGTACTCCAGCATCCTCTGCAGGAATGACAGCGGCTCGTTGAACACCACCGGCATCGTGATCTTGGACAGCTCCTTGCCAACGCAGTTCTTCAGCACAGACCACAGGGAGAAGTCGCCGCGGCTGAATTGAGCCACTGGGAGGGAGGTTCTGTGGACAAGGATAGGAGTTCTGTGAATAACAAAAAACTTTTTTGCAAATAAATAAAACCGACTTAAAAAACGAAGTGAAAAATAACTTTAGCTTCAGAAGGAAAAAAATACACAGAAGTCACCGAGACTTCTGTGTATTTGGTTCAGTTTCTTTGCCACCAAAAAAAAAACGAAATTCTGACGAATTGCAAAGCTCCTCTTTTTGGAAGTCGGTTAAAAATTACCACACATCGTCATCAAAATCTTCTTAACCGCCTCCTCCCAACTCATGTTGGGGTCGACTTCCATATAACCGTTTGCAGTTGACTCATCATCAGCCCAGCCTTTTCCCAACTATGTTGGGGTCGGCTTCCAGTCTAACCGGATGCAGTTGAATACCAATATTTTGCATGGAACGACTGCCTATCTGACCTCCACAACCCAGTTAATACTGGGAAATACGATACCACTTGGTAAGACTGGTGTCAGACTTTTTTTGGGCCACTGACTACCTGTAACGACTGTCAAAGATGGACAAATGACAGCCGGGACCAACTGCTTAACGTGCTTTCCGAGGCACGGAGGAAACTCGGTATGTAAGGGTGTTCACCCATCCACAGACCAACCTAGGCAAGCTTGGCTTAACCTAAAGATCGACCCGAGCGGCTGATTATTATTTAGCTACGCTCTCCGTATGCAGTTGACTAATTTACTAATATTTTACATGGAGCGACTGCCTATCCGACATCCATAACGCAGTAACTGGGCAAAACTGGGCAAAACGATATCTCTTGGTAATACTAAATTCAACACACATAAATTATATGTTTAATGTTATTAGATTAGTCGTTGGGTAACTGATTTATTAGATCTAGATGTTATCCGCCTTTGATGGCACGCGAAGTTCGCGTATACATTCAGTTTGTATATTGTATGTATACTCGTCCTCAGCTTGAAAAGATTAACTAAATTAATTATCCATAGTTTGGTAGCAGTAATTAGTCGGGGGAAAATTGTCATTAACTTTATAGATACTTAATTAGAAGTACCCATAAAAATAGATTGTAGATTGAAGCGGGCAAGTATTGAAAAGCTTTTATGTTGAAACGATTTCAACATAAAATCTTTCAAACTTCGCTGTGACAAAGCCATTATACTTAGCTACAATACCCTAAAACCAGCCAAGTACGAGTTGGACTAGCGCATGAAGGGTTCTGTACCATCATAGTAGGATAGCCCCCTTTTATTTTGCATTTGTTTTTGTTATTTGTTATAATAAAAACAACAGAAATACACATTCTGTGAAAATTCCAACGGTCTACCTATTAAGGATAACGAGATACCGCTCACTTACAGACTAAACGTCCCTTTGTGCCTGTTGGCCTTGTTTCGTTCTGTCTCCTGCTGATATGGAGGGAACTGGAAATTACGGTTTTTTCCTACTCCTCCACTATACTTTCTGATTAATGTCGTTGCGGGATCCAAGACAGTTAAATTCATTCTCTGGGACTTCGTCGAGCTTCGTGGTCTCGGCGCTTTTCTGGTGGTCGCCACTGTTGATTCTGGCTTTCAGGAGTTTCAGTAGTTTGGGAATAGTGTGGCAGGCTTGTCCCAAAAAAAAGCCCACTGACAGACAGACGACCGGACGGACAGACAGCCAGCGGGGGGCTTAGTAATAGGGTCCCGTTTGGTTACCCTTCTGGTACAGACCCCAAAGAACTGTTTCTTTCACGATAGGTACTTAAGTCTAGGCGTCTTCTTCGTTAACTTTTCAATTATTCCGTCCAGTTCCCACTTAACTTAAAAGCAAACAATAAAGTCGATCGCTGGCTCGTTAACAGTGCCGTTCGGCTCGTTCCCAACTATCGACAAAGCTGTTATGATTTTATTATGAACAGTTTTTTATGTTACCGCCACCCACAGAGCATGAAATCACCGTGGCAGCGTAGATACAGGACTAATAAAAGCGTGGGGCCAAATGCGTTGAGCCTAAAATTCTGTGATATAAATGCTGGGTTTTTAGTAAAAATCAGATTATTTAAGAAAATCGCGAATGACGACATGATCAGACCCCGTATTCACAAAGCTTCGATTCGGGAAGTCGTAGGTCTATCTCGCTTGTTTTCGTTATGCCAAAAAAGGATAGATATACGGGGATACTAATACGGGGGCTGGTTTGCTCAAGCTACGATTTGACCAAACCAGAAAAAAGATGTTCGACTCTTGGATAAGCCAATCAGCAATCTAACTGGTTGTATTGCCAATGCGTGTATTTTATCGTAATGAGCTGAACATGAAGTCCACGGTTCAATTTCCGGGTCGGGCAAAGTGTCATTTATAGGTTTTTCCATCAGGAATATCTCAATAAGAGACACGAATTCTGGATCCGCGACCCGTTGATGGCAAAAGGCTCGACCCCTATAACATGGGACTAAACATAACTGGCGAAATGTGGGTGTACTATTAGGTAAGTACATCTCTGCCTAACCCTTCGGGGATTACAGGCGTGATGTTATGTTATGGTATTCAAGTGATGTTATGTTATGTTAAAAAATTGTTCATGCAATCCTAATTGGTCAAGGAAGTCCAGCAACCCCATAATTTCTGACTTTCAGTCCATCGCCATAGATCCTGCAACATTTACGTCATTTACCAAAACGTGACGGAGCCCTGTGCCACCATCTGTAGATTATGTACATCGTTGACATTATTAAGTCAGCCTGTCGGCTCCCACAGCGCTGCAAAATGCCCTATTAATCCTATTAGTATTCTCGGCTCGTCTGTTACGGCGGTAATAATTACGTTTCTGCTTGTAAAAAAAGTCTTGTTTGAATGGCGTTATGGTCTTTATTACGTTCTCGCTCATAAAACTTTGTTGGATGAAAGTTGTTGGGATTTGAGACGCGGTCGTGGCTTCTTTTAATGGGCTCTTTTTTAGGTCAAATGGATGAGGCGAAAGAAGGAACAATGGAGAATTGTTCCAGTATTATTTTGCAAGCTTTTGTTTTTTAAGTTAATTGAGTAAACCAAAACTAAGTAATAAACATTTATGATTAGAATACTTATATTTGAAAATAAATTGTATAGACCAACTCTGAAATCACGGAAAATAAAGCTGCTGTATCTTATCACAATATATTTTTTTGACATGGGTGAACACTAATGTCAAACAATCAGCTTTTCAGTACAGCTGATTGTTTGATTTATTTCAGAGATGGTAGCATTGTAAAATAACGTAGGTTTAAGTTTCAGTCACTAATTATGGTCCAATGTCCCAGGGACGATTGACCTAACTTATTTTCTGACTAACAAAATATTGGCATAGAGTATTTTTAGTATGTTCTATGAACGTTTGCATACCTGGTAACTTCTATCGACGGACAGTTTTGAGACGTCGGTGCTAAAATTACGTATGAATATCACCCACTTTTTAAGAAACGTGGGTGATATTTTTACGCAATTTAAGACTGAGTGCTGATTTTTATGTATGTATGTTGTTACTGCCTATGTCTATATTGTTACTGCCAGATACTCACCTTACTTAAGCTGCTTATTGTATTTTCAGGTTGTTGAAATTCTAATAACGTATTCTTGCTCATAAAACAAGATGGTTAAGTAATGAATGTAGTTATGGACTTGCTTTCGTAGCTCTACTAATTAATTCATCTAGTCTAGCCTCCGTAGCGGTGGTACACAATCTGTTAGACTGATGCAGATGAAGAGATTAATATGTCGGAGACGAGGCCAGCCGTTTGTTCATACTAAGTAATATTAAAAGCATGTACACATACTCGTATGTATAATAATCATCATCTGTGTAAACTTTTTCCAATTATGTAGTGGACGACTTTCTGTCTAACCGGATGCTGTCGAATACAAACATTTTACATGGACCGACTGCTTATCTGCCCTCTTCAACCCAGCTATTGGGTACCACGATATCTCTTGGTAGAACTGGAGGTGGAACGTTTTTAAAACAATATTCTATACCTAAATATTGCTGAGAGTGTACCAGAACCTTCCAAAATAGATATAGCGAGACGATAGATATTATATAACTATTTATGATGTGATGGGGGGCCTGGAGTTCTGAAATACAGGCCTAGGCTTAGTTTAGACTCCAGATCTTCCACAAATTACAACTATTTGCCGAATTACTTGTCAACCTATATATGTATAACAATGTAACTTGTGGAGATAAATAAACGTTTTTTATTATTATTTTTTTTAGATGGAAACAGATGGTGGAGGCTTTCATTCAGAGATGGAATGGATGACTCCTTAATTTGTAAAGTTTAAAATATAAAAATTGTGAATTATAGGGAAATAAAGGCAATTTAATATTATTTTATTTAAAGATTGCTGAGCTGAAACAAACGTGTATTAATTAAGTAAAAGGATATTTCCAATAACTTTTAATTACTCTCTTAATAAATTGGGTAACTTTACTTATCTTTGTCAAGCACGAACTTTTTTTTTGTCTTAACAAAAGTTTCTCGTCCAAAAACTCTGGTCCATTATTTTAGTCATGAAACATTACATAGACGTGACCGAAGTTCGAGAGGGCTTTACCTAATGTATTTTTTTTTTATTTAGAAACTTGTCGTTTCCGAAACAAAGTTGGGTTTGAATACCAAATGTTATGGAACTCATTAGTTGAGGGAATGAGCAATGAATTTATTAGTAAGTTCAGTTTTAATGAGCTCTCTATTGAAATAATAGTGAACTTATTTATTTATGTACACACAAAATACTTAATAGGACATAACATTATGAAAGAAGAGCACAAGGTACTGCTTATTTCATAAGAAATTTCTTCCAGCAGACCTGCGAGAGGACAGTTGGATTAGAAATGTAGACACAGTGTGTAAGTAAAGACAAAACAGGAAAATTTAAATAAAAACCCTAAAATTAAAATATAGCTATTTATAATAAACATACATACATCTATATTAACACATTTAAAAATGAAAACTGTTATTGTAAATATATATCTATAATATACCTATATACAGAATATTACGGCATAGAGGACAGGTCATGCTCCTTGACTTGCTTTTTGAAGAGAAATAAAGTTTTAGAGTCACGGATGTTAGGTGGAAGTGAGTTCCACAAACGTACTGCGGGAAAATTACGTACTGCGGGTACTTAATTAGGGAAATGCCTCATTGGTCTAGTGATTACAAGTAAGCACGAGGTTCTTCGTTCAATTCCTGGGTCAGGCAAAGTGTTATTGGGTTATTCCATTATAATTGTTTCAATAGCAGCCACGGTGTCTGGATTTGCGCACGATTGATGGCAATAGGCTCACTCCTATTACATGAGATTTAAACTATTAGACCTCTGCCTAACCCTTTTGGGGATTACAAACGTCTTATTATGTTGTGTTAATTAGGGAATAACCACACTTATCGACGCAGATTGGCTTCCGCCGATACACACTGGATCACAGTGAAATGGTATACCTTGTCATCCTATCACGTCCCAGTAGTGGGAATATTACAGAGATATAAAAAATTGATGGGCTACATTTTTTTCTCACACATACCTACACATTTCAATTTCCACGCGAACGAAGTCGCGGACAACAGCCTATAAAATATACACCACGAGCATAAAAGATGATACATCTCGAAAGAGGTTGTCTACTGAGATGGCAGTTATTAATAGAGGTGTTAAGAAACACAGACATGCTACGCTTGCGACAAATAAGTAGTACTACGAATAACCAGCTTTAGATCATGTTGTCATGTGATGTAAGGTCAACTTAACAGGATCAACCTCACAAGGTGTGCTAGACTTATAATATACTTGCTAAATTATATACTTTAGAGTGGTTCTCGGGGAAGGTACTATGAAAATCAGTGCAGTAATTTTGAGATTACTGCGAACAGACAGACAGACGCGGACTTTGTTTGTATAATATGTAGCGATAGTGAAGCGCTAAAGTACCAGGCAAACAGCACTTGTGGAGAGTTTTAGTTTAGACTGATGAACTGAAACAACAGCTAAGTTTAAGTGCTTCAGTTCGAAAGCGTCTGCAGTATACGAGCTTTCAGCTTGCCACTTTGATGAAGGTCAAGTTTGAAACTGTTGCTATTATATCAAAGGAGAATCAAAATTGCACTTGATGTCACGTTGTGACACTATCTTTTACCATCGATTCAATTTATTTATTTATTTATGTACAGTCAGCAAAACAGTTAGGTTTGCAGGCTAGCAATCTTCTTACGACTATTATAAATGAAAAAGTCTGTAAAGATCGGTTTGTTTTTCTTTCACGCTGAAACTACTGAAAGGATTTGGATGAAATTGCAAACAAATTGATTACAACCCTATTTCATTCATAATAGTAGAAAGAAGATTGCTAGCCTGTAAACCTAACAGTTTTGCTGACTGTACACACAAAATTACTACTACTACAACTTACTACACACTACTACTACTGCACTGCACTTCTACTTACTATTATTACTATTTATTTAATTATGGTTCTAGAACCTCTGGCGCAGGGTTCTTAAACGGGTATTAAAAAATAAAAATCTGATGAACATAAAAGTGTAATACTAGTCTGGTGGACTGCGGCCTAGATGTAAGAAATAGCAGTTTTTTTATATTTTTAATAATCAACATTCAATGAATGTGGGACTAGAATTATGTCCTTGGAATTCATATGTACGACCCTTACAACGTCGTATACTTATAGCTCGTCCACAGTTGAATAGGCATTCAGTGCAGAACAAAGGTCACCTAAGTAATGCCTTAACACATAAATCATAAAGAAAGCTTTAATTACGCCCCCGAGTAAATTTAAACGCTGTAAATTAACACAAACACGCAAGTCGAGCTTTGTTTAGCCTAGTCATTCATAAGGGTTAAGGGGCCGGCGGAGCATGCGTTTTTCATACAAACGTAATACCAAAATAATATGAAAATCAAACATATTCTTAAGGTTGTGTGTATTTATTTCGATTGGATTACAGAATATCTATGTTCCCAAATGTATTTTTTGAGAGGACAATGATACAAAGACGAGATATGGGGAATTTAAAATTTCTATAGAAAACTTATTTCTCTTATAACTCTTGTTAAAATCAGTGTCTAATCAAAATATATATTTGGGAACCTAGATATTCTGTAATTCAATCGAAATAAATACACACTACCTTAGGAATATGTTTCATTTACAAATTATTTTGGTATTACGTTTGTATGAAATACGCATGCACCGCAGGCGTCTTAACGTGATGTTTGCTTCCCTTTTTAACACGCATACGTTATAATAGCGCCATCTCACTCTTTCTAAAATGGGCCTATGTTAACGTTAATTTGAATAAGTATATAAAACTAAATCTACATCCGAAATATACTTGCGGCCGTGTCTAAGTTAAATTAATTACTTAAGTTTATAGTAATTACTTTTGCAAACAGTTTAATGCAATAGACAAGAATTTAATTAAAACAAAGTAAGAACCGTCAGAGAAAGCAAAGCTAAGAATTCTAACTTTTGACAGTTCTTACTTCAAGCAGTTACTTCTATAATTATAATAAAACTCTCTCAATAATGACTTTAATTCAAGTTTGACTTGCTTATAAATTCGGATGTCAGACTTACCTTCCACGTCTGTGGTAACAAACTGAGCCGGTTGCTTAGCTAACCCCCAAACGCGGCACAATAAATTCGTAGTTACTATCGACCCACGGAACTGGGCCAAGGGCGGCTTAACCCAGAGTCGCTAAACCCAGCATTTTTGGTGTGAAAAGAAAAGTCGGTGGAAATTGGAAGTAAGTGTCGGCGCGTGGCACGCAGAGGGTTAGACTGAAGCTAAAGCGTTCCCGGGAAACGGTTATAAGTTAATAATGGTGGGCCAGGATAGAGCTGTAACTCTTGTTCAAAAAAGTCGGTTTTGTTCTTGAACTTAAAATATTAATGGAAAATCCGAAAAGGAAGTATTAAGCTACTGCTGAGAATAAATAGTCTTGTGCTGCCAAGTCAGCTGAACTATTATTGGGCTCTTCCATCAGTAATATCTCAGTATATAGCAGCCCAATATGTGTACAGTAGATGGCAATAAGCTGACCCCTTTTCATGGAACTGCACAACTGGCCTGACTCGATGGACAGACGATCTCATTAAAGTGGCCAGAAGAAACTAGAAAGCCATGACACAAAACCACCAAAAGTGGAGAGATTTGGAAAAGACCTACACTCAGTATTGGGTGTCCAAACGTTGATGAAGAAAGAGAGAGAGAGAGTAAGAAATAAATGGTGAAATGTGGGTGTATTGCCTATAGGACACCTCTCCCGAACCCTTCAGGGTGTACAAGTGTCATGTTTAATGTTAACGAAAGCAAATTATAGAAGAAAACAATCATCATCTGCCTAGCCTTTTCCCAACTATGTTGAGGTCGGCTTCCAGTCTAACCGGATGCAGCTGAATACCAGTATTTTTACATGGAGCGACTGCCTATCTAACCTCCACAACCCAGTTAGTACTGGGTAATACGATACCCCTTGGTAAGACTGGATATAGAAGAAAACACAAAAGATGTAGCCCACCATCTTATCAAACCCAATAACCCGCAGATCACGTAATAAGGAACAATGAATTAATTCTAAAGCAATTATAACTTCCGAAGATGAAACTTGAGCGGAATACCGAAAATCTAATTTACTCGCATTTAATAAAGCTGTTTCTCATTTTATTTTTGCCCTCAAGGCTAACACGATTATGGCAGGATTACGGCGAAATATGGAAGTTTTGATCCCGAAGTATTTGCGCACGCCTGTGGGCCTAGCAACAACGGCCGAAGTAAACGTTACGCGCTAAACATTTTAAAAAGATAAATACTCGATACTATGATGTTTGCTGAATACCAGTATTTTACATGGAGCTACTGATCTGACCTCCATAACCCTGGTAGTACTGGGTGATACGATAAGCCTTGGTAAGACTGGATATCAGACTTTTGGGGCCACTGACCCGTAATGACTGTCAACGATCTACAAATGACAGCCGGGACCAACAGCTTAACATGCATTTTGAGACACGGAGGATACTCGATATATAATTGCTGGTCACACATCCATGGGCCAGCCTTGACAAGCACGGCTTAACCTGACGATAGACCGGGGTGGCTGTTATTATTTAGCCACGAGCTAAATCCGAATGCTACATGGGTGTGTTTTCGATTCAAAAATCATTCAATATACGTTAAGTTTACTTCGCGCGTTTGTGCTGGGGACTCTAAATGATGAACGGAGAGTGCGAAATAGGGTGCGCTTCCCAAGGTCGTCGGGACCCGATCAATATGGCGGCGGGCATGAACCCCAGCTGTTTGCATTCAAGAAACGGTTTAAAATTTATATTTCATAAAGGCCTTGGGCTTGAAATCTCTTGATTGCTATTTGATTGTTATACTTTTCTCATTAGTGTAGGAGCGGGGATGCTGATGAGTTTTAAGTTAAAAACTTAAGTTTAGGACTTGCAACATTTTGCTTATAAACTATAATTTATGTGGTTTTTTATGTTTTGACGAACAGTAACTATAAATAAATAGATTTGTAAGAAAAATAGTCTTTAGTAAAAGTAAAACTTAATAAAAAGAACACTTTTAAATTAGAGTATGACAGTATCTTTAGTCAAGTTAAGTCAATAACTTGAGTTTACTTATGCAAACATTTTGTGTTATATTCCAACTTTTGGCACTTCAAGAAACTTCAAGCAATTACTAAACTACAGAACAATAAACCTTTCTGAAATAATTACTTTTATACTGTTACTCAAGTAACCTTTTCTAAATCTTGTTTATAGATACAAGTGTGTGAGAGTGAGTGTTTTTCAGTTTATTCGTATGTAACGAATAAACTGAAAAACTACTGGACCAATTTAAAAAATTCTTTTGCCGTTACAAAGCTACATTATCACCGAGTAACATCGGCTATAAAATATATTGATATCATGCAAATTAGCTGAGCTGTCACCATTTTTGCGGACGAAGTCGCGGGCTAATGAAGTATCTTAGGAAACCAGTATTACACCTGTTTTGCCAGTATTTTATGTTGACGCTACCCTTGTCTACGAAAGTGTGACTGCTGACAACGGACGGCTTAAGTAACATACGCCAGAACCCTTTCCAGGTGTTAGATTTAAACAGGCGTGAAGTAACATCCCCAAAGGAGTTTCCAAGGTAAGGAACGTACCTTGTGTTGTCAAGACACTGTCGTGAGTAGCTTGAAAAAATTGACAAAGGTCTTATTAGTTGTGCTCGAGTAAACGTGAGACTTTGAATCACAAATAATTCCTTCTTTACTGTGAAACACGTGACGGTGTTGGTCGGTGACAGAACGGTCTAGCATAGATAGTCTCATACTTTCTATTACAAAAGATTTTTTTTCAACACATTAGCTCAAAAAATGCATTTATGAAGCCTGTATACTTACATTGTTCGAAAGTTAAAAATTACACACCATACAACGGAACGTACGGGAAAATAGGTACTCTCACCTAAATACCTGTTTTACCGCATCTTTACGGTTTTTTTAATTTCCACAAAAAAAAAATAAGAATTCCACAAGAAGTTTCACATTACGAGAATAAATAGACTGACCGTCTGTGAGCTGACTGATCGAACCTCCTATGAAGCGCTTTTGCTCAATACATTTGTCTCATTTGAATACAAAAGAGTAAGTGA
The DNA here is from genome assembly GCA_950022955.1 of Xestia ashworthii. NCBI lineage: Eukaryota > Metazoa > Arthropoda > Insecta > Lepidoptera > Noctuidae > Xestia > Xestia ashworthii. The sequence goes on from OX465550.1 coordinate 23,812,791, forward strand.
GACAAAATATGTAGTTCTAATTTTCACCACGTGCATGTGGCGCCATTTGCAAATTCGCGCCATTTTCATATTAGAAACGTCAAAGATTGTTACAATTTTCCGACTGATAAACAAAATAATAATATGTGTATTCAAGTGTGGTTAAAGAGAGGAATCAGATATTAATATGGAATCTACTCTACCTGATATTTTGAATGAGGTGCAAATTGCAGATAACAGTTTCTTGCCGCCAAAATCGCGAGAGCGCTATTTAATGATTTACTCACAATAATTTTATATCGTGGTTAATATAATGAATAATTTTCTCGCAAATGTGTTGAAAAACGTTGTATGACACACGTGCAGAAATTTGTATTTACAAACTCGTGACTATGCTATGGTAAGTATCGTCTACTCTTTTGTAAAAGCCAACTTACCGCACTACGAGTAGTATCATAAATAACTATTACCGGACATTCCCAGCACGATTATAATATGATAGTGGTAGTATGTAGGGGCAAACTAATAAAAATAAATAAATTAATTAATATCGCTGAACACCGCCATCTAGTGCCACACTAAGCAACGAGGCTTGAGTCGTGGACACCAGGTAGTTGATATACTAGGTGCATACATACTTTTTTTTGTGAATACAAACAAACACTTTATTGTCCTGAACCGCAGATTCAAATAAACGTTTCGAAATAAGAAAATTTTTAAGCATAAAAGAGCCCTTGCAATTTACAAAGCCTCTTTGCTGTAAAAGATAATTCAAATCTTACAAAACGTCAGAACAAAGAACCAGAATTAAACGACTCTGTCGGTTGTTGAATATTCATAAATCGTCGAGAAAGACGACGAATTCTCGTATATAATAGAACGTTTAATATGAAGTCACAATCTTATTTCAGAGTCAGTCAGTGTCAAAAACAACTGGACACGAGTTGCCATGGCTGACCGAAGTCTTTGAATAGACTGCGGACGCAGGTTTTCCGAAGCAAGGAAAACCTGTACAAATGCCTGTTTTGTGTTTTTCCATGTTCCTTATTAGCCTTTTGTGTACCAGGGCCGCGGTATCTCTTTCGAACAGCCTCGCAGCTCCGGCAGTAAGCCGCGTTTTCCCTGGGGTGTAAATGTGGTGTTGCTCTAAATACGACAGTACACTTGATATCGTGTCCAGCCTGTCTTGTTGCTTCCACATCACAGGAGTTGATGGACGCTACTGAAAGTGCCAAACTCATCGCCAAATTTTGGCTGGCTCAATTTAAATTGTCATCCACACGCTGAGGAGAAGTGGTATCAACAACTTTAAAAAATCCAGGTAAATTGCGCCTCCGATTTCAGTACCCACCATATTTATTTATTTCAATAAATTCAATTAAAATAAACTCGAGGCACGTGCCACTGCAAAGTCCTCCATTTTTAATTAAGTATAAATTCAATCTGGAGTTCACAATAGACGCTCGAGTGGTCGACTTGCGTGAAAATTAATGGAGAAAAAACTAGAAAAATAATGAAAACTTTAATCAAAGAACATTTTTTTTTATTTGGTTCTAGCTGGCTAGCTGGTAATTAGATGTACTAACAGTTGCACCTTCAGCCGCTTGAAATCATTACAAAAATATGACCTCCATTGAATCGAATTTTGTTAAAAATTTCAAGGATTCTATGTTTTTTTTTATAAAATATAAAAGTAGCCTAAGCCCTTTAACATCAGCCATCTACCGACTGCCAGTAAAAGTCCTATCAAAGTCAGTCCAGCCGTTTCGGAAATTAAATTGTATAAAGTGAGTTACGTTATTCGGGTGCAGCTGCCCCAGAAGAGACAGGAAAAAGGATGAAACGCTGAAGATTACTTAAAATAACCTACTATTTCTAACATTATCTATCAATTTTGACCTAAGTCTAGTGTAAAATACGAACATAAAAAAAAATAAAGCAAACATTAAAAAAAACCAAAGAAATGTAAAGAAAACAACGTTTATTCGGTTGTTATCTGTGTTTTCTATTGTTCAGAACACATCTATACCTTGTATTATTGTTTGAACGTCGAGCGCCCGAGGAGAGTGCAACAGTATGGAATGAATTTATGATGCGCCACTGAACATAGTACGTGAATGGGATCAAATGGAATGTTCGATTGCAGGTGATCGGCTTTTGTTTTGCGATTGATAAAATATTAGCATGAAAATGTGGATTAGAAGAAATATTGCACGTGTGTGAGAGTTTGAGAGACATTCCCACGCCTGTAATTTCCAAAGGATTTGGATTTTGGCTGTGATGTTTATTTATAGGGTGTAAAAAGCCGAAAAGCACTTGTTCTCCCCGTCATTGCGATTATTTCTTTGATCTACACCATACTTGGGAACCTTCTAGTTACGGAGATATTGGGGGTCAAAAATCCAACATTTTGACAAGTTTTTTTTTAATACAAGTTTTGAATGTGATATTTTTACTTAAAACACTTCAACGGCGCCCGTACTATTCAATTCATCCACCAGCAGAATGTTTTGAGTGCGTTGCATTGAGTTCTACCACAAAAAATGATTTTTCACCTGAAAAAAAAGTCGTATCCCAGCAATAATTTTTACTGTACCGTAAAGTTACTGTAAATAGAGAGAGTTTGATGTACAGAATGCTTGTTTGACGGCTTGATGAGTCTGTTTACATTCTGCATATACACCAATATTTTACCTGTTCTGTTCAAGTCCCATTTATTAGTGGGTGAGCTTATTTCCATCAGTCAATATTGGGCGCAACTCCAGATTCCGTCGCTGCTACATGGGATTCCTGATGGAAAAAACCCAGTAACAATTTCGGAGCACTCGGTAATGTAGTACTTATATAATTATTTGTCCAATCCCTTGGGTTTTTGACTATTTCTATTAAAGCCTTTTCCATCTTAAAGAAGTTTAGGAAACCTTTCCAATGTCTATAGAAGAATACTAAACAATTCTCAAGAGTACGCCGTTCTAAGGAAAGTTTCCACTTGGAAATAATAGAAGAAAACTCGGTAAACAATGAAAAACTTCAACCGCTATTCAATTTGAAAGGCTTTGGAATTAAATATGGCAACACAAGCACAGTTGGTGTGAGGTATCTTAAGCTCTAGAACAAACCAACGTCGTATACGATTTAATGTTTCGAAAATACACTATTAAATCGTTTTTGTCAACACTTTTGCGACAAGCGGTTAGGACCCATAGATATGAACAAAGCTTTAAAATTAAATAAATATCATGTTCTTAACGAATATTTTTAACCCCCGGCCGTAAAACAGGGTTGTTATTAGTTTGAAGTGTGTATCTGTGTGTCTGTCTGTAGCATCACATCTCCTGAACGGATGAACAGATTTTGATTAAGTTTGTTTGGTTTTGTTTATCACTTTCTATGCGTATCTTTCTGCTTGTATTAAGCGGTCTACTTAGCGGTCCCCCGACGCAAAGGGACAATATTTATTTATTTATTTATTTATTTATTAAAACTTTATGCACAAGTAAAAACTGTACAAAGGCAGGCAGGTATATTTTTTTCCTTATCAGTGATAAAGTCGTCCGATTTTATGTTATGTTTGAAATTCGAAGATATGTGGTATCTAGCAATTTTCACGGAGACCGTTTGATTTATTATAGGCCATTCCTTCGCATAGTGTTTTTGGAACATTTATAGGCTGACGATGCTACATTACTCCGCACGTATGTGCTAGGCCCAATCGGATTTAGTACCCAACAGCAGGCACAATTGTTGTTAATTACTCTCGCAGCAGTACCTAAGTAATTACTTTCACAAAAGGCGCAAATTATAAACAATGGGTACAGCTAACCGCGCGTCTACGTCAAAAATCTGGCATTGACTGCGCCTTTATGTAATGGGAGTTGGTTGGTTTTTGTGGTTAGTGTGTCGTGCGGTTGACGATACGTTCTAACTATATTTACACAACAATATACCAATCTGGCATTTATTCGGCACCTAATACTGTGTATGATTTGGTTTAAGGCCTTGGGCATGCCTCGAGTGATGCGACTTGTTTCCCTTGCCTATGAATCGTGGCGTCGCAAGTCGCGTGGCGAACACTTATGGCATGTTCTTTTAGAAGTATAAGGAACACGAACAGGGTGGAAAGTTGTTCATCTTCCGTTGAAAAGGGATGATCCTCCAACCACCCTGGTATTGTTGACAGGTTTTTCATTATGTTCTTCATTTAAATTGCGTCATAGATGTCGCTAGTGTTCGATTTGTCGGCTTGATTATGTCCGCTACACTCTAAAAACACTTTTCATTTGCTTTCCTCGCCATCGTTGTCACAAAACGCGTGTCGCTTGGTCATGTAGCTCGTGTCCAAGAAGTATAATATATACATAGTGTATTCATAAATTAGAGTAGACGGGGACTGACAAGGGTTTATTCCGGTATATCGGACCGGATACCGCTCGGAAAGGGACTGTCCAGACTTATCGGGCGAAATCACGCAGTTCTTACGCAGGGATTTCTATTTTGACCCCAGTTACGGAATAAAGCAACTGTTTAGGTACTAGTGGAATATTCTGGAGGATTTCGAAAGTTGATGTTTGTTTCTGTTCTAAACACTTTGACGCTGTGATACTTTGATATTGTAAACGCATATTATTCAAGCCAGTATGATAAGGATTACAAAGACTTTTAACAGGTTGATGGCTGTAGTCCCGGATCGCGCTCTGTTTCATGGACTTATACATAAAACTGGCGAATGTGGTTGTTTTTATCTATGTTTAGTTTAGAAAACACAAAAAAAAATGTTTTCATGTGTGTTTTATGTGTTTTGTTTTTATTTTTTCTGCAAAAATAAATGATACGATTTTTTTGATTTGATTAGTTGTAAATAATGTTAATTTTTATGTGTTTTGTCCTGTACGGGCTAATAAATGCTTAATTTTTCTTTCTTCCATTACTATTAGATACAGCTCTGCGTGATGTTATGATAGGTATAAGCTTTTCGGTAGTTTATGTGAATCCAACACAGTTATGACTTTCCATCACCATTTTTGCTGACAGAATGTACGCCCATGGGAAAAAGGCATGAGTTTTATATATGTCGTCGCAAGCGATTCCAAACGACAATATTTTCAAATTATTATCTACCTACCCGTTGATTTCTCGATACTATCGAACCATAATGTAACTCGATTCTCATTGGTGGATTGGTTAGTACAGTGGACGCCGTGTGATGGCGCTTTATTTTCCCGCCATTCACGTGGACAGAGTCGATTCCAGAATTCTAGACAGACATTGCTCTAGCTGACACCATACAGATCAGGTGGCCTACCATGACGTTTTAAAGCAGGATTGTTTTAATCTTATTCCGGAGTAAGAAAGAGATGGAGCTAGACGTTCTCTATAGCTCTGTCACTTTCCCACACTGAAATGACATTAAAACAATCCTGCTTTAAGACGTCATGGTAACCCCCCAGATCATACGATCGAACCTGTCACGTCCACCGTACAAGCCATAGTTTTGTTATATCTGCTACCTATTGTAATTAAAGTGTAATAAAAGTAATTTGTGATTTGTGTTAAACCAAACTTTCACTGGTTTGCCCGGGTACCCATATTCCTCATGGAACCCGTACCAAGGAACGACAACGATGGCGACCCTGTCATCGTTACGTCCACGCTCCCGCCGTCATATAGAATATCATTTTGTGTAGGCCTCTTGTGTGGCTCATAAAGATACCTTCTTTGCAAACCAAAACAAGCCTTGCTAAGCAAATATTCCTTTTCTATAAAGTCGGTTAAACGGAGACGCGGAAATTGCGGATACTGCTCTAAAGTACAAAGTACCTCCAGGCTCCAAATAGGCTTCCAGCGTATGATGTCCACAGCCAGTCTACCATTTGTCATTATCGATTTCCCTGAACCTTACTCTTCTATCACAATAAAGCCATAAATTCAACTCAAAATATTACCCTGAAACACGACGTAATCCGGTAAAACCCGCCAGTGATGTGTAAACACCCGATCAAATGATTCATAGGCACGACCTCGAAACACGGGGCTCGAATGGCTCGATAGCTCGAAGACTCGCAAGCTCGAAGGCTTGACGTCCAGCGACGGCGAGAAAATTCAGTTTTCAAGCCCGTGAGCCAATTTACCTGTTTATAATTGAATTTTGTCAAGGTGTCGGAAATTAATAATAATATTGACGACCAGTGGTGAAGTGAAGGTTATTGCAATTTTATAATGTTCGAGAATTTTGCAGCTGAGAATTGGTAGTTGCTTTTGACTTGGTGACAACATTTATTTAATTGAGAAAACATGTACCTACAACATCATCATGATTTCAGCCGAAAGACGTTCACTGCTGAACATATGCCTTCCCCAAGCCCCAAGTGTCGCCACATTGACCGGTCCCGTGCGACTCACATCCAGCGGATTCCTGCAACCTTCACCAGGTCCGATGACCTGTGGATTGATGGTCCACCTTGTGAGAGGTCTTCCAACGCAACGTCTTTTGGTTCACGGTCGCCGATCCAGAACTTTTTGACATCGGCCATCCGTTCTGCGAGCAATGTACCCTGCCCACTGCCACTTAAGTTTGGTAATTCTTCGGGCTACGTCGGTAACCTTGGATCTCCTACGACAGAACAGACGTAAATCCAAACTATTGGAAAATTTAGTTGGGAAAAGGGCAGATGACATTTAAGACAATGATAAAATGGGCCTCATGAATCTACTGGTGTGTCAGAGACTGTAAAGCTAATGGCAAAATCAATACGTTTGCTAGACTATGTAACAGGACCAGCCTGTGCTCCGCAATGTTCACGGAGTATTTGCATGAATAATTTTGATGTTACATGAAATTAGTTTCCAGTTGGATAATTTAATTCAACACACAGTACTGTAATGAGCTAGAATATCTGCTGACACATTAACATTGTTTATAAAAAGAATTGCAGGGACTTCAGCTACACATTTTAATACACGGACTTTATATTTTCACATTTTCCAAAACAGAACTGACATTCCCCAGAAGACAAGACGGAAACGTTAGTCTTCTACTGAATCCTTTTAATTGTGGAAGTAGGCAACCTTTATGTAAAATACTGGTATTCAGTTGCATTCGGTTAGACTAGAAGCGACCCCAACATACTTGAGAAAAGGCTCGGCAGATGATGACTCAATCATTTTAATTTAAAATACTTTTAGTGCCTTAATGCATCATTTAAGGTCAGTTGGAAGATATAACCTTACAGTAACTATACATCTACATATCTGTTGACATAATATGTAAATAAGAACACACGTCGAGGAAAAAATTCTGGTGCATTTAAACTCTAAATTGGCTTTTTAGTTCTACTGATGAATACGGTGGAATTCCACCAATCAATGGCAGTAACCGCGATCAGCACATCTAAACCAGGTTCAAGCTGTCAGTCGCATATTGACATCGACTGCTCTTGTGAAGCTCTTGAGTTACATTGGGGAAATTCGTTCTAAGTACCTAGGTACTTAGGTAGGTAATTCAAAGCTCAAATGATCCCAGAGAAAACCCATTTTGACCGAACGGAGATGTATCTTTAATTCAGAGCAATGCAATGTAATAATGAATTATTCATGTATGCACGCTGGCAATATCCTCGCATCATGTTCTATTCTGCATTCAGAACTACATGGTAATTCAAGTTTTATTGCAATGTCAACCAGCATCCTAGAATACGCTAGCTATGAATGAAATTATTTCATTCATACTAACATTTTAATACAGGCGAAAGTAACTCATTCTGCCTGTATATCTATTTGTTATGATGTCTCACCTTAACAGTGTGTTTGGCACACAAATAGACCATGACTTGTGTTAGCCCCTGGGATACTTTTTACCCCGGTAGCACGTTCATATGGAATATTTTCCAACCTCCTCACGGGAAGAGCTATCACATAGGTACTACATACTCGTACGAGTATATGCGCAATTCTCGAGATTCATTAGGTATCGTTCTAGAAAACGGGCGTTTGGGCAAAATTGTAATTCAAATGTAAAAAAGGTAGTATCATGAATAATGTGGAAAGAACAAATGGTTCTATTGGAAACTCATTAATATTGGATTTGATGGTAATACAGAAGCTACCTACTGTTGTTTTTTGTTATAATATCCTTTGTTTGGGGACCATATTAACTCTAATTGACAGCAATATTTGCTGTCTACAATTATAATAATCTTGGTTGTTCAGTTCGTGATACAACCAATACGAAAATATGATTTACGTACAGCAAACCGCACATCATTGATAACGACACCAGTATAATTAAGATGGCTCTCATCATCAGCATTTCAGCCGAAAGACAATCACTGCTGAACATAGGCCTCCCCCAAGTGTCGCCACATTGACCGGTTCCGTGCGTCTCGCATCCAACGGATCAATGGTCCAAGATAAGATGACCGTATTCTATTGAAATTCCTTAGTATGCTAGACCGAAGTCCACTGGACTGCACGTTGATCAGACGCGATTTTTCTTAAATAAAGAGTGCATAAATAAATTTGCATAACACAGAAAATCTGTGAATTTCATTAATGTAAAACTTTGTACAATGTGTAAAACATGTGTGTGACAGTCTGTATAAGACCCGTATCACTACATAACTCATAACCGTCACCGACACAACGTCCATCGTAATACTCGTATATTAACAGGCATCAACGTTTCAAATCGTTAGGCTCACCTAGCCTAAAGATTATGTATGAAACGAAATATTCGGTTTTGACAACAAAACAGAATGTATGTGATGTATCGTTTCATACGGGATGTGTAACCTCACTCTTGATTATTCACTTAAACTTCATGTACACAAATGATACATAGGCGGACTATAAATTAACAAGGCATTCTCTATCAGTAAACCTTTGGGTTAAATAGGACAACATTACACACATAGTGATTGGGTACTAAAAATATCTGCTTGTTTTAAAATTAGTTTATTTAGATATAATAATAATAATAATAACTAATAACTAGTCTAATAACTGGCAACACACGAGTCAACAAGTCAATAAAATTTCACTAAATTTTCTTCAAACAATTTACTAAATATAATTATAATTTCAAAGAACCTGCTACCAGCCCCCTTTTTATAAATACAACAGTTACGGAATAAACATATAAACAGCAATATACTATCCATTTTTACACCATGAAACGAAAAAAAACTGTGACACGGAATGACATGTGTCACGAGTGAGTGAAAACGAAATGATCAAAATATTATGTAAAATTAAATTACGACTATGTTGACCCGAGCCGCTGCTCGACGCGCACGCCTACCGCCTCCGGACCCGTCGCTCAGCTCCGCCTCGCCGCCGCCGGAACCCAGCCCCATCGTGAGTGCTGTGACACCGGCCGTGGCAGTTGCGTCGAGCTCAAGCGACGAGTATTTCTCTCCGCCCACGACGCCACCACCTGCTCGTCGACGGGGAGGACGCCGGCCGCCGGACGGCTTAGGACCTCGAGGCCCACCGGCTTCTGATAGGGTCCCAGCTCCCGGCGGAAGTGTGCAGCGCATGCGATGGACGCAATCGAATAACGAAAACGTCATGCGCGCATACTATGGGGCTACAGAGGGGGGAAACAACCTGACCGCGTACCGTGTTAGGATGCTCTCTCTGTTTCAGGTGCTTGAGCCAGCTGTCAACGTGTCGGCACAACGACTGTCGGATCAGGTGCGAGTCATCCAGCGTAATCGTATGTTGGATGACACCGTACTTGATCGCTTGCGAACTGAAGTGCAGAGTAGCCGTGTCACGGCCACGCCGCCGTCGCAGGCTGTGGTTCCACCACAGTCTACCGTAACAACACCATATTGCGATGGTGACGTGAGTAGTGACATGGTTACTAATGTAAGTACCCAGTGCAGTGAGGATGTGAGGAGTGCTTTGGAGGGTGCGATTCGGGAATATCGGTTCATGACACCCGAACTTAGACCACGCTTACCTCGTTTGCCCATGCACAACAAAAATAAGATGCTGGTGGCTGTTCTGGATTCGCAATTGTCAAATTATTTTGATAGCTGCGAAGACCTCACCGATATTCACTCGATCCTGTATTGTGCGGCCGTAGCGGCATGTCGTGTAGCTCATGTTAAATTTTCTGATGACAGAGCTACACGACCAAAACCAGCCGTACCGGCATGGCAGTACAGGATTGAACAACGTATTGGTGGGGCCAGAGCACTCATCGGCAAATTGATCTGCTTCAGGGAGGGCAATACTCGCCCTAGGGTGATGCGTTTTGTGAGGCGGGCGTTCTCGGGGACTGATATCAGTCCTCGAGACTATATGTCTCGTGTCACAGAGCGCATCGACTTCCTGAAGCAGAAAGTGTATGCATGGGCAAGCCGTATTCGTAGGTATAAGCGGCGGGTGGACCGATACACTCAGAATCGCACATTCCAAAGAGATGAAATGTGGGTTTACAGGGCTTGGGAGCGACCGGACCAAGGTGTGGCTGACACGCGCCTGCCAGATGATGATGCAATGTGTTCATTCTGGCGCAGCATCTGGTCGGTGCCTGTCAGCCATGCTGAGGGTGAATGGACTCGGGTGGTTGAGCGAGCGTGCGATCCAGTACCAGAAATGGGGGCAATCACTATCAGCCCCCAAGACGTAGCTTGTGCAGTCCGTCCGTTGCCTAATTGGAAATCTCCAGGGCCGGATGGGCTGCACAATTTCTGGATAAAATGGTTCACAAGGTCGCATGCTCGCCTGGCGACCCTGTTCCAATCAGCCTTAGAGTCGGGGTCGCTGCCAGAGTTCCTGACAACAGGTATAACCCATCTGCTCCATAAATCGGGTAGTACTGCGGAACCCAAAAATTATAGACCGATTACCTGTCTCCCGACGGTCTATAAAGTTCTTACATCTATTTTGAGAGCTAAAATCACTAAACATATTGACGAAAATTCTGTTATGTCAGCTTCTCAGAATGGATGTAGGAACGGGTCCCGCGGTACTAAGGAGCTACTCCTCATTGATATGGCCATAAGCCAACAGGTTCGCCGTTCCCGAAAGGATCTGTCGACATGCTGGATAGACTATAAGAAGGCCTACGATTCGGTGCCACATACATGGCTTAGGAGGGTGCTAGAGTTGTATAAAGTTGATGCAACTCTGCGCACTTTCCTAATGTCGTGTATGGGGCAATGGAGGACAGTCCTTCGCTATCCAGGATGTCGGCAAATTCAGAGGAATAGCGAGCCGATAAGGATAGAGCGAGGTATATTTCAGGGCGATAGTTTGAGTCCACTTTGGTTCTGCTTAGCCTTGAATCCTCTGAGCACACTGCTGGAGGATTCAGGTCTAGGCTATCAGTTGCGGAAAGATGGTCGGGTTATATCTCACCTCCTTTACATGGATGACTTGAAACTCTTTGCCCCCAACGATTTGCAACTGATGGAGCTACTGAAGGTAACTGAAACCTTCAGTAGCGCCATCAGGATGGAATTTGGTGTGGACAAATGTGCGGTCATGCATGTAAAGCGAGGGGGGATTGTGGAATCTGTGGGAACCCAGCTCTCAGATTCCATAAATCTTAGATCCCTCTCAGCAACTGAAACCTATAAGTATTTGGGTATGTCGGAAGCGCTGGGCATCAGTGTGGCTGACATGAAGAAATCGTTGAAGGAGCGCTTCTTTGGCCGCCTGAAAAAAGTATTTAATAGTCTTTTATCGGGCGGAAATAAGGTGCGTGCCTTCAACGGTTGGGTCATGCCAGTTTTGATGTACTCTTTCGGCATACTCAAATGGACTCAAACCGAACTAGACGCCCTGGATACTAAGGTCCGTAAATTGTTGACGGCATCTCGAATGCATCACCCGCGTTCTTCAGTTATGAGACTGTATATCCCGCGAAAGTGTGGGGGTCGAGGCTTATTAAACGCTAAGACCCTCCACAATCGTGAGATATGCAGTCTCAGGGAATATTTCCTAGAAGCTGACGTGGAGATGCATCGAGATGTGGTTGCGATGGACAAGGGCCTCACCCCGCTCTCCTTGGCTAAAGAGAACTGGCGCAAACCTGTAGTACTTACTACTGATGATCGCAGGAAAGAATGGCAGGGCAAGGAGCTTCACGGGCGCTTTTACCGGGCTCTTCATGGGCCCGATGTAGATTTTCTAGCGTCCGTGTCCTGGCTACGTTCCGGGGACCTCTTCGGAGAAACCGAAGGTTTTGTCTGTGCAATTATGGATGAAGTAATGATGACGAATAACTACCGGAGATTTATTGTGAAGGACGGTACGGTTGACATATGTCGGGCATGCCACCGTCCAGGCGAATCAATCCGTCACATTATCTCCGGGTGTTCTCGTCTAGCTAACGGAGAGTACTTGCATAGACACAACCTTGTAGCCAGGATTATCCATCAGCAACTTGCTCTAAAATACAATCTTGTGGAATCGGAAGTGCCCTACTATAGGTATGTGCCCGACCCAGTTCTCGTTAATGGCAGTATCACACTGTACTGGGATCAATCCATCATCACTGACAGGACTGTTATAGCTAATAGGCCTGATATAGTGGTGATGGATCGATCAGAGCGGCGCGCAATGATTGTTGACATAACGGTCCCGCATGATGACAACCTCGTGAAAGCCGAGAAAGATAAACAAATCAAGTATCTTGACTTGGCTCGCGAGGTTGTCGACATGTGGGAAGTGGACTCGGCGATCATTGTGCCGATAGTCGTTTCGGCCCATGGCTTAATTGCCAAGAGCCTCGACCAATACCTGAGGAGGCTCTCGTTAGGCAGCTGGATCAAGGGCTTGATTCAGAAAGCGGTACTCCTTGACACGGCTCGTATTGTTAGGAGGTTCCTCTCTCTGGAGCCCTGACCGCCGGTAGCTTGGACCCTGTTCCCGATACCGGTGGGCTACAATTTTTTATATTTTTAAATGTTTTTTATATTTGTTTTATATTAATATTTAAAAATGTAAAGAGTTTGTTTAAAAATGAATAAGGGGAATAATAATAAAAATCTGTTTATTTCCGAAAAAAAAAATTACATACATTTGAAATCCAATTAAACTTAACTATAATCTTACATGAATTAAAGATTTTACAGTTAAGCAGTTGCTACCTTACTTAGGAAATGTTTTTTTAGTACATATTTAATTTGTTTACATTTTTTTTTTCAATTTGACCTACTATGGCTTTTGGCAGCCTATTAAGTATTATGGGCAGACTACATTTCCACACCCTCTCACCATACACATTGTTACATTTGTTTATTCCAAAGGTTGGAAGATATGACAGATTACGTAAGTTGTTAGGTCTTGTCATCTTATTCAGGTTACCTATATGGTGACTATAGTGAGTTACAATGGCTAAATCTCGCTTATCAAATATGCTCATAACTTTACAATACTGAAACAAGTTATGGTAGTTATCTTTGTTAATGAACTTAATTTTTAATGGAACAATTGTTTTTAATATTCGTAGTTGGAGATTATATATGTCCTTAAGATATGTTTTATATGTTCTACCATAACTAGCTAGCCCATAATTAATGACCGACTCTGCCAGTGACACATACAAAAGTCTTAATGTCCTGTAGGGCACTTTATGTGTTAGTGTACATAATTTTGACAATATAGCTCTAAGTTTATTACATACCTGGTTAATGTGTGGACCCCAGTTATATTTACTATCTATTTTTAGTCCTAGGTAAGTATGTTCGTTCACAATGTCAAGAGGTGAACATTTACAGGAGTTGTTATTTAAATGCATACATTTGTGCTCATGAGCGACGATATTAGGCACATGACTCGTTTTCTTATGAGTTGAGTGAATATGCATTAATTTAGTTTTGTTGTAATTTATGGATAGGCCTAAATCGTGAGCCCATTTGCACAATTGATTAAATTCCTTTTTTCATTTTTTCAATTTTCCTGCATCATAGTTTGAGCCTTCTTAATATCATCGTGTGCCGTGATTATACATGTATCATCTGCAAATTGGTATACAGAGCCATGCTGGAATATTTTGCACATATCATTTACGTACAATAAGTATTCAGTCGGGCCAATTATGGAACCTTGAGCTGTGCCGTGCTCTGTTGGAATCTGATCACTCAGTTCACCAGCGATGCTTACTGTATTATACCTATTAGCATGATAATTTTTTAGGAGTTCCAACATCGGACCCTGTATACCATTCTGCTCCATTTTTTTAAATAGTGTTTTATAATTTAACGTATCAAAGGCTTTGCTAAAATCTACCATAACAGCAAGAACATGTTGTTTATTGTTTAAATGACTATTTATTTCATCTGTGAAATCTGCCAACAATTGAGAGGTGTTTTTATTTCTTTGAAATCCCCATTGCCTATCATGCAAAATGTTATTACTGGATAGAAAATTATTAATTAAATTACCAAAATATTTTTCAATACAACGTGTAACAGAAAGGGTATAGTCATTTGAAAGTGTGCTATAGACCATCAAACTGAACAACTTTCTCCATGGGACCACCATCATAATCGCGCAAAAATTATCAACGGCCCCATACAGAATTTCAATAAGGCTACTCGACCAAATGTATGAGACAGCTGATTATTTTTCAACCGACTTCCAAAAAGAGGAGGTTCTCAATTCGTCTGTATTTTTTTTTGTGTTTGTTACCTCAGAACTTTCGACTGGGTAAACCGATTTTGATGGTTCTTTTTTTATTTGAAGGCTGGTGCTTCTCGTGTGGTCCCATTTTAATTTGCTGAAGATCTGATGCTGATCTTCGGAGATATAAAAGGAACTCTTCAAAAATACACGGCAAAGCTGCAGTGATTGCTGCAAACGGTTGGTTGTTTATTGTTTATACAATATCACGGCGTAACATTACGCCTGTATGCTTTGAGGGGGTAGTCAGAAGTGTATAATACACCCAGATTTCGACAGTTACTTGTGTTAAGTTCCATTTATTGGGGATAAGCCCTATTACGGTGACATGTATTGTTTTTTTATTTTTTGTTTGGATAGGATGTACTTCCGTTGCATATCTCCGAATTCTCATCTACATTGATGAACTCCTCAATAAATGATAGCAAATATACTGGGATTGCTGAAATCTCATATGTGTCTGTAGAGCAGCGGTGGCCCAGTGGTGGCGGCCCCGACTTACGAACAGTAAGTCGTGGGTTCGAACCCAGGCAGGCGCATTACTTTGTGTAATTTATTTCATCACCGCTGCTCTCAAAACGGTGAAGGAAAACATCGTGAGGAAACCGGCATGTCCTAGAACCAAAAAATTCGAAGACATGTGACATCTACCAATCCGCACTGGGCCCGCGTGGTAGATTATAGCCCATTCCCTCTCATTGAGAGGAGGCCGTGTCCCAGCAGTGGGAACATTATAGGCTGATGATGATGATATCTGTCTATTGTTTACACCAGTTCATAACCTAAAATCACGCCGGTACACTGTGAAGGGGTAAGCACATGTGAACCACTAAAAAGCGAAAAAAAAACTTTTTTTTACAAAAAATAAAACCGACTTCAGAGAAAACAAAAAAGTGAAAAATAACTTCAGAAAAAACGCTTCAGAAGTCGGTGACAAAAAAAATAAATCAATCAAACAAAGGCCACTTTTTAATTACGAATAGGATGGTGGTTCCATGGAGAAAGTGGTTCAGTTTGATGGTCTGTAGCACATCCTTCCGTATGAGTATACCCTTTCTCTTACACGTTGTATACTATTACCTGTAAGCAAATCATAATAATCTTGCAGACTCTAACACTGTTATCAGGGTTTACACTGTTCACGCCGCCTTCTTTCGATTTGAATCTTTGCTGCCGATATTTATATATCTTATTCAGTCTCATGACATCATATTCACTATATCAGAATAGGCTCCAATATTCATAATTTTCCACAACATTTTTCTCTATAGAAAGACCAACAGACGTGGCTACCTCTGACTCCTTATTACATGCTTAATTTAAAGCTAGTTAAGCTGCAGACAGGCTGACTTAACGGTAGACGGTGGATCTAATTTGTGGACTAATCAAATGCCCTGGAGCCTGCCTCGAGGTTGAGACACAGATTAGAGATAGGCAAATGTAATAGCGAAATTCCCATCAAAGGAAAGTGTGGTTTTATAATCTGCATAATAATCTGTATTTGGATCTTCTTCAGTTATGGAAAAAGATCAAAATACAGATTATACATTTTTGCGCACAAAACTAGCCGTAGCTAAGCTACGGTCGTTAGTAATTTTTGGCACTTAAATGTTTATAAGATAATGGGAGGTCAGTTTAAAACAAATGTTCTAATCGAATCATTTAAACCATAGCTTATCAACTGAAATAACTAGAAATAAAACTTTTAAAGATGCTCACTGTCATGACTAAAAAATTATAATGTTAAATATGAGCTTTAGTTCAGCCAAAAAACATATTTCGAGTTCGTATTGACTCAAAGCTCAAAACACCCAAAAACCCAATCAATCACCCTCTAACTTAATAATCCATTAAAACCCTCTATACCCGAACACCTCGGAATAATGTTACATGTTTTAATTATTATTAACTCAGGAGACCGTCCCTTCAAGGGTACTGACAGTATTGGGATCAATACGGTTGGAGTGACCTTGAAAGCGGGACCTTTCACCGACGAAAAATAAAGTACCAACATCCTTCTATGTATTGAAAACAGAAAAATTTGGCCACAAACTACACATTAAATGCTATGAAAAATATTTAGTTTTAATACCGCAAGCGGCCGCTTGCGGTATTAAACATAGCATTTAATGTCATGGATTTCCGCAAAGTAAAAAACTAATTTCAACAGTTTTGATTACTTGGCTACGTTTTGAGTATTATTTGTGCGTTGCAATGAGTTCTACCACAAAAAATGTTCTGTAACCCCAAAAAATACGTCGTTTCCCAGCAATATTTTTTGCGTAAAGTTATTTAGTTGGATGTACAGAATGCTTGGTTGACGGCTTCGTGATGAGGTGGTTTACACCCTGTATTATTCTAACTTATGCCTGCGGCTTCGTGGAGTTCTATAATTATCCCACGTGATCATGCTACCAGGATAAAAATATTCTGTGTTAATCCAGGTCATAAACTATCTGTATGCTAAGTCCTACTAATAATATAAATGCGAAAGTTTGTGAGTATGGATGTTTGCTTTCACGCGAAAACTACTGAACGGATTTGGATGAAATTAAACGCACAGATAAATAAATAAATAAATAGATATGTATATAACCTAGATAAATAAATAAATAAATGAATATGTATATAACCTAGATTAAAAAGTAGAATACTTTTTATCCCGGCAGTAAGATCACATGGGACAGTTATCAAAGTTCTCGCTGGCGAAGCCGCTGGCAGAAGCTAGTTTCATCTAAACCCGTTCAGTAGTTTTTGCTTGAAAAAGTAACAAATATCCAGGCATCCATATATCTGTACAAACTTTCTCATTTATGATATTAGTTGGATATCTATGATCAATATAATAATAGAACTGGCTTGAGGGCAAACAGATTAGCATGTTCTGAATAGTTTAAAAAGAATACACTACTACCCAGCGAAAGGTCAGTTAATGCTAAAACAAGATGTAACAAGGACACGAAAATAAATAGATCTCTCGTTCTTGAATAGATATAAAAACTTTTTTGCAAAAAATAAAACCGACTTCACACAAAAAAGTGAAAAATAACTTTAGCTTCTGAAGTCGGTGACCTTTGTTTGATTGATTTAATTTTTTTGTCACCGACTTCAGAAGCTAAAGTTATTTTTCACTTTTTTGTGTGAAGTCGGTTTTATTTTTTGCAAAAAAGTTTTTATTTTTCACTTTTTAGTGGTTCACAATATGTGCATACCCTTTCACAGCGTACCAGCGTGATTTTTTGTTATGAACTGGTGTAAACAATAGACAGACATGAGATTTCAGCAATCCCAGTAAGAGACACACATTTGCTACATTTAATGAGGAGTTCCGTTGCCTTTCTCCGAAGTTCTTCATCAGATCTTTACCAAATTTAAATGGTATCACTCCGAGAAACCACTCTTTCAAAAACTACCCAAATCGCTTCTGGTGTGCCTATAAAATTTGAAGAGTTCTCTCTATTTCTCCAGGATCCCATTATCAGGATCCTGACTTGATGATTATGGGACCTTCTGGGAAGTATACCCTTTCAAACAATTAAAAAACAAATTCGGTCCAGTCATCTTCGAGTAATCGGGGAACATTGAATTGAGAACCTCCTCCTTTTTGAAGTCGGTTAATAACGACGTTATGGTACGTGACTCAAATATCCGGATAGCCTTTAAAAGATTTGGCCGAGAATCGGTAATTTGCTTCTAAGAATTGAAGAGTTCCGTTCCTTTGTCATGGATCCCATAATCAGAACCTAACCAAATTCTCATCAAACTACCCTTGAAGTGCCCTTGCCAATAAAATAAAAAAAAACTTATCCCCAATAAATGGAACTTAATACACCTAACTGTCGAAATCTGGGAATATTGTACACATCTGCGTACCCACTCAGAGCATACAGGCGTGATGTTACGTCATGATGTTGTATAAACAATAAACATTCAAGCGATTGCAGCAGTTACTGCAGATTTGCCGTGTATATTTGAAGAGTTCCATTGTATATCTCCGAAGATCCGGATCAGATCTTCAGCAAATTAAAATATAACCACACGGGAAGCACCAGCTTTCAAATTAAAAAAGAATCATCAAAATCGGTTTACCCAGTCGAAAGTACTGAGGTAACAAACACTGTCGAAATCTGGGTGTATTGTACACCTCTGCGTACCCCCTCAGAGCATACAGGCGTGATATTACGTCATGATGTTGTATAAACAATAAACCTGCAAGCGATAATAGCAATCACTGCAGATTTGCCGTACATTTTTGAAGAGTTCCATTGTATATCTCCGAAGACCAGCATCAGATCTTCAGCAAATTAAAATGGGACCACATGGGAAGCACCAGCTTTCAAATAAAAAAAGAATCATCAAAATCGGTTCACGCAGTCGAAAGTTATGAGGTAACAAACACAAAAAAAAAAAAAAAAAAAAAAAAAAAAAAACATACAGACGAATTGATAACCTCCTCTTTTTGGAAGTCGGTTAAAAATATGGTAAAAGACATTTCGGTATTATTTTATTTGAACTACTCTCATCATTACGTACCATTGTAAACAAAATTCAAATAAATAAGGTTTCGAAAAAATACCAAAAGACGCCTACACAAAAAGATATACTCTTTCAATTAGGTACACAATTTGTGTGGGTAGAGGCATACCCCTATGATGAGTGTTTTCCTTAAACTTACCAACAAACACGAACAAAATGATGTTATAAATATGTAATAAGATCTCAGATATAATGAGTACTTCATCTTGTTATTTTTTTCTTCTTATATTTTCGGCGACTGGCGTTAAGAAACTTTCCATTTGCAAGAAACATCATATTTTAAGTACCTAATCATAATTATGCTTGGGATGATGAATCGCCTTTTGGAGGATTTAAGTTCAGGGAGTTCTTTTGAAGTCTTTTTAATTTCGCTAACTATAAGTTTACTAGCTGACCCGCGCAACTTCGTCTGCGTAAGACGAACCAACAGTTCCTAAAATTAGCGCGTTCAACCAACCAAACAAACATACTCTGCAGCTTTATAATATTAGTACAGATTCAAGTAAGTAACAATTTATTTTTTCTCGAATAGGTTAACATTAATCGCCAAATATTCTACTTATGTTTTTCCAAATAAGGGCTCTTCCCTCGACTGCCTTACGTTTCTATCCTTGGGTACTCGACGATATCATACTCCAGCTAGGTCGAAAGTTCTCATCAAGTGGCATGACTGAGCGGCGACACGTTAAAGCTGCTTCAAACTGTTGCGGACCTCTCGCATCTGCCTTCCTTCTCCAAAGACAGACCTTCGGTGGTAGTCACACTCCACGCAGGTCAACACAACATGATGTAGATGCTGTAAACTCTTGAAAACCTATTGCTTTTCGTCTCCAAGCCTCCATCATGAGACCTCCTCCATCATGAGACCTTCTATAGCAGTCATACTCCAGCTATTTCTCAAGTTCTCATCAAGGTACATTAAGTGAGCCCAATGACGATATAGCTGCTGTAAACTGTTGAAGATCTCTTGCAACTGCCTTCAGTCTCCATCGTTTGACCATCGATGACAGTCTTACTCCAGCTAGGTTTAAAGTTCAAATCAAGGTGCACGAAATGAGCCTTAAACACGATAGAGCAGATTTGAAGTGTTGCGGACCTCTTTTGACTGCCTTTATTTCCACCGTTAGACCTTCGATGATACTCATGCGCCAGCTAGGTCTAAGGTTTATATCAAGGTGCATGAAATGAGCCGACACGCGATATACCTGCTGTAAACTGTGTCGGACCTCTTGTGACTGTCTTCCGTCTCCATCGCTAGACATTCGATCACAGTCAAACTTCAGCCAGGTCTAAAGTTGTCAAAAAGGTTCATGAAATAAGCCCCAACACAATCTTCTTCTTTATCGTGTGGTTAGTGCCTAACCTGGTGTCAGAGTTCTTATACCGCCCAAGGTCCTCTGTCTTGGCTTTACATGCCGTCGAGAGATAACTCTCAGGCATGCTGTGGTTATTTCAGCCGAAAGACGTCCACTGCTGGACATAGGCCCATCAAGTGTCGCCACATTGACCGGTCTCGAGGGACTCGCATCCAACGGATTCTTGCAACTTTCATCAGGTCATTTGAGTATTGCTCACCTACATAAAGAAAACAGGCGTTGAATTGCGAACCTCTTCCAAAAAATCAAACATGAGCCATCTGACACGGGCGAATGTCAGTATCATTCATTCACGGAAAATCATAACACCCGATTCAGAAAATGGAGTCAAATGAACAACGCCATTTATAGAGCACGAAGTTAAACTGCTAAAACATTATGCATGGAAAGCGGTCGAACAGAGACTCTACCGGCTATGTAGATTTTTAAAGCAGGGTCATGTTGACTATTCTCTTCTTCTCTATCGTGTGATTTTTATTCATTAGTACCATTTTGGTTCAATAGATGTCATTGCATGAATCCTTAAATCATGATGATAAGTTCTCCTTAAAAACTTTAAAGTCATATATCTTTTGATGGAGAGCACCGATTACAAAGAAACAAAACCTTCTCTAAGTTTTTAATTTTATGCACAATATTAATTTGAGCATTGAATCAAACCTCATTGGTTTTATAATTTACACGTGATGCTATAACAAAAGGGCTACGTAGAGACAGATGAAAATTTAAGAAATTCTTTAACAGCTGAAGCGCCATGTTTACAGATTTATTATTTGAAATAAATGATTCCCAAACTGTCGTAAGTGTTAAAAAAAAAGTATGTTTAAAACAATGATTTGGAAATCTTAACTTAAAAAAAAAAAACAAAAATATTTTGTTACAAAAAGTGAAAACCGGGTGGGTTTTGAACGTGTGAACCAAAGTTACTATCGGCAATCTTACAGAATTAAACAAAATCAAAAAGAATTAAATGTGACTGAGGCTTGAACTTGCAACACAATGTTCGAAAGGCGGCAGCCGTCACCGACGGGCTATTTGTTCTAATGATAGTGGGTTTAAAATAGTTATTCTATAACAAAGCATGTTATGACAGTTGTCAGTTGTTAAACAGTTGAAAAATATAGACGAAATGCAATATTGCTCACCCCCGTAAGTAATTAGCGTGATAATATATAGCCTATGTCCTTCCCTAGGTTGAAATACATCTCCTCGCCAAATTTCTTTGCGATATCGTCTCCGAAATCATACATTACAATGAAGTTCTTGAGTACATTGAGTTTCTGCTTGAATACTCGTGCTGTAATGTCGTGACGAAAGCTATTATCATTTAGACTATTTCGTTAATCAAAATATCAGCAGGTAGTAATGCATCATACGCACGATGAGTTTCCCTGACACGCAGAATCAAATTATCGCAAGACTCTAAATTCTCGCCAGCGACCATAAATAATGGCAACTTCGTTCAACGTCAACCAAAATGTGAAGATAAGCAAACTATATAAATGAAAAGTATGTATTTAAAAATGTTTAAAATCTTACAGCTATCAAAAAAATATATGGTTACAAACACTAAAAGTAAAAAGCGGTTGGGGACCGAATAAAATCTTAGACCAATAAAAAATCGAAATAAATCACAAAAAGTAATCTAAAGGGGTCGGGGTTTGAACCTTCGATCAGTGGGTCATAGGCGGCCTTGAAACTATTAGGATATCTGTTCCACTGACAGTTTGCCTAAAATAGCTATTGACATGCATGCGGTGAAACAATTGAAGACTTTAGACATGCTGGGTTAATTTCGTGTTTTTTTTTAAATATCATATTTTTTTTTTCATAAGAACCTTCTCCTGACAATAACAGACACAACAAAAAAAGAATTAGTGAAATCGGTCCAGCCGTTCACGCGTGATGCCGTGACCAAGGGAAATAGGGATTCATTTTTATATATAGAGATATACATACTCATAGTTTGAATCCCTACAAACTAAGATACTAAATGGAAGAATTGTTGTGCTGCGTATCATGCTACGCCACCATGTCTTTCACTACGCCGTAGCACAGTTTATGCTACGGCGCAGCTCCCACTATGCTACGGCGCAGTTTCCTCTATGCTACGGCGTAGTTTCCTCTATGCTACGGCGTAGCTTCAACTATACTACGGCGTAGCTTCCATTATGCTACGGCGTAGCTTCCACTATGCTACTATCACGTGGTCTCCATGGCTTCAAAATGTTAACAGAAAACGATGAGGCAACATGTGATGATTAATGTGTTATTTTCTTCGCGTGAAATAACCCATCAATCATCACATGAAAGAGATCGAAACTTTTCCTTACATAACATTCTCAATAAAGCCTTTCATATATCTCCCTACCTGTTGGCTTATCCGGACAGCGCGTAACTTTCCATTGGCCATTATATTTAATGATTCCCTCTAATGGACCATTACCTTCAACGCGCGATCTAGAGGAACCTTAATTACCTTTCAAAGTGTGGCTTGATTGCAATATAGTGTGGAATTAAAGCCTGTTTTACTAGAAAGATAATATTTTTAGGGAAAATGAGTCTGGGAAATTGTTTCATCAGGTGTATTGTCTTCTCATTCTTACTGATAGTCTCATCCTTTGTGTCTTTCATGATATTCCTAAACACAGTAAAATGAGGGCAGTACTATCATTCCTCAAACATATATGCATATCTGTGACGTATAGGTAAATCTACCGACTGTTTCACAAATGTGTCGTATACCAACAATTTTAAAACATTGTTCCCTTCTTCTCGTGTCAGATACAAAAATTGATGTGACATGTATAGGTACATATTTTGTCGACCCCACTCGAAAAGCAGGGCTTTCACAACCCACGCACTGAACAAATATTCTGAAACATTCCGCCTGAAATTCTCGGGTCTCAACACGATCTATCATCCATACAATGTTTCGTTGAACTAAAACCAGCGTTGCTTACACAACCTGAGGGGATGCGACTTGCGACGCAACTTGCTTCAAGCGACACTTACGCGCAAGAAAATAACTAAAACATTCGCGCAGCATTCACGTGTTACCTAGTCGCGAGTCTAACATCAACTTGATGAATGATGATGACATCTCTTTCATTTGTTTTTTCCGCAGTCGCTCGCGCTACACGCGTGTCGCTATAACTATTTCATGAAAAAGTCATTAAATGCGGTCATCAATGCAACCCTCTAAATTCATTTAAAAATCATCAGATTTGAATGACTATAATTCTGTAACTACGTTCGTGTTACTTGCACGACTAAAAAATAGTCAACATACAACCTGCAAATTGCAAAAAAAGCAGAAAAAAAAACGCGGTCTACTCTGGCGCTTTCACCTTACGCTGGCCATGGACGATGGGTTATGCACACGTGTTGCCTGCACATTAGGAGAAAACTGTACTTACAATTTAACTATCTTAGCCTGTACATGCAACCTAGAAAATCCACAGCTCTCAGTTCCCAGTTGTTGTACATTTTTGAAGTGAAAACTTCTTTTGGTGCGTTGAGCACTTTTTGAGTGAACAAAACTCATGGAACTCGCGTGACCGTCACCTAAAGCTTCACAGCACTCGTAGCCGATCCGCTACGGCGTAGCACCACTTAGGTGTGCGCGGAGCACAACTAGTAGTGGAAATAGATTACTTATACTTCTATCGTCAGTCCACAAAGTCTGCCCCGCAAGTATTTTTTTTTGAACAATCAATAAACTTACAAAAAAAAAAAAATTGTCATGTGTTGCCGGTGATGGCATCAAAGAGCAGAATGCTTATACCAAAAGGATGGCATATTTGTAAATGTGCCAACTGGTAGGCTTTTAGAAACTGGTGTGTCCTCTTTGCTTGCACTTTGCATGCACATTTAAATCTGTCATGCATTACTTATCGTCTATGGCTGGCTTTAAACGTGTAGTTTGTGAGTTATGGAATCAGGCTTACTTTGCGGAAATCCATGACATTAAATGCTATGAAAAATATTTAGTTTTAATACCGCAAGCGGCCGCTTGCGGTATTACAATTTTTTTTTTTTTGTAAGTTTATTGATTGAGCGACACGCGTGTAGCGCGAGCGACTGCGGAAAAAACAAATGAAAGAGATGTCATCATCATTCATCAAGTTGATGTTAGACTCGCGACTAGGTAACACGTGAATGCTGCGCGAATGTTTTAGTTATTTTCTTGCGCGTAAGTGTCGCTTGAAGCAAGTTGCGTCGCAAGTCGCATCCCCTCAGGTTGTGTAAGCAACGCTGGTTTTAGTTCAACAAAACATTGTATGGATGATAGATCGTGTTGAGACCCGAGAATTTCAGGCGGAATGTTTCAGAATATTTGTTCAGTGCGTGGGTTGTGAAAGCCCTGCTTTTCGAGTGGGGTCGACAAAATATGTACCTATACATGTCACATCAATTTTTGTATCTGACACGAGAGGAAGGGAACAATGTTTTAAAATTGTTGGTATACGACACATTTGTGAAACAGTCGGTAGATTTACCTATACGTCACAGATATGCATATATGTTTGAGGAATGATAGTACTGCCCTCATTTTACTGTGTTTAGGAATATCATGAAAGACACAAAGGATGAGACTATCAGTAAGAGTGAGAAGACAATACACCTGATGAAACAATTTCCCAGACTCATTTTCCCTAATAATATTATCTTTCTAGTAAAACAGGCTTTAATTCCACACTATATTGCAATCAAGCCACACTTTGAAAGGTAATTAAGGTTCCTCTAGATCGCGCGTTGAAGGTAATGGTCCATTAGAGGGAATCATTAAATATAATGGCCAATGGAAAGTTACGCGGTGTCCGGATAAGCCAACAGGTAGGGAGATATATGAAAGGCTTTATTGAGAATGTCATATAAGGAAAAGTTTTGATCTCTTTCATGTGATGTTTGATGGGTTATTTTACGCGACGAACATAACACATCAATCATCACATGTTGCCTCATCGTTTTCTGTTAACATTTTGAAGCCATGGAGACCACGTGATAGTAGCATAGTGGAAGCTACGCCGTGGCATAATGGAAGCTACGCCATAGTATAGTTGAAGCTACGCCGTAGTATAGAGGAACCTACGCCGTAGCATAGAGGAAACTGCGCCGTAGCATAGTGGGAGCTGCGCCGTAGCATAAACTGTGCTACGGCGTAGTGAAAGACATGGCGGCGTAGCATGATACGCAGCACAACAATTCTTCCATTTAGTATCTTGGTTTGTAGGGATTCAAACTATGAGTATGTATATAAACTTATAGTTAGCGAAATTAAAAAAACTTCAATAGAACTCCCTGAACTTCTCATCCTCCAAAAGGCGATTCATCATCACAAGCATAATTATTATGATTAGGTACTTAAAACATTATGTTCCTTGCAAATGGAAAGTTTCCTAACGCCAGTCGCCGAAAATATAAGAAGAAAAAAATAACAAGATGTACTCTGTACATCTTGTTATTTTTTTCTGTACCTTACTCATTATATCTGAGATCTTATTACATATTTATAACATCATTTTGTTCGTGTTTGTTGGTAAATTAAAGGAAAACACTCATCATAGGGGTATGCCTCTACCCACACAAATTGTGTACCTAATTGAAAGAGTATATCTTTTTTGTGTAGGCGTCTTTTGGTATTTTTTCGAAACCTTATTTATTTGAATTTTGTTTACAATGGTACGTAATGATGAGAGTAGTTC
Source organism: Xestia ashworthii (assembly GCA_950022955.1). Taxonomy (NCBI): domain Eukaryota; kingdom Metazoa; phylum Arthropoda; class Insecta; order Lepidoptera; family Noctuidae; genus Xestia; species Xestia ashworthii. Next base: position 23,839,027 of record OX465550.1, read on the forward strand.
AAATAAAATAATACCGAATTTTTTTTTTCCATATTTTGTCTATTCAAGAACGAGAGATCTATTTATTTTCGTGTCCTTGTTACATCTTGTTTTAGCATTAACTGACCTTTCGCTGGGTAGTAGTGTATTCTTTTTAAACTATTCAGAACATGCTAATCTGTTTGCCCTCAAGCCAGTTCTATTTATTATTATATTGATCATAGATATCCAACTAATATCTTAAATGAGAAAGTTTGTACAGATATATGGATGCCTGGATATTTGTTACTTTTTCAAGCAAAAACTACTGAACGGATTTAGATGAAACTAGCTTCTGCCAGCGGCTTCGCAGGCGAGAAGTTTGATAACTGTCCCATGTGATCTTACTGCCGGGATAAAAAGTATTCTACTTTTTAATCTAGGTAATATAAATATTCATTTATTTATTTATTTATCTTTTTTCTGTACATCCAACTAAATAACTTTACGCAAAAAATATTTCTGGGAAACGACGTATTTTTTGGGGTTACAAAACATTTTTTGTGGTAGAACTCAATGCAACGCACAAATAATACTCAAAACGTAGCCAAGTAATCAAAACTGTTGAAATTAGTATTTCACATTACCTAAATGTTTCATATTTCCTGTGAAACATTTTGAACTCTAGGAACAGCAATTAGAATTACTAATTAACTGTTTCATTTCGGCATTGGCGTTGCGAGTATTCGGGTTTCATATAATTATGTGAGTTAGAATTTAATAGGTACTAGTTTCAAATACGACTGTGCATAGTACGTTTGGTAATATGATATTCGTTGGCTAAATAGAGCTTATTTCGACACAAAATAATATGCATTATAGTTGAGCGTTAAGTGGGTTAAGTCAGGCTTAGACAGGGTATCATGTTTCCCAGTAATTGGGTATTGGAGAACACATATAATAGTCCCTCTGACCGTTTCCAGTCATGGCGACCAATCTCGGCGGAGAGTAGTTATCAACACAGTAAGTATTGTACAGTCGCCAAAAACTTCTCTAAATTATGTTATACCATATAATGTTGATGGTTTAGTTCAAAATCGAATGAGGAAATATGCTAAAATATTATAAAGCTTGTGGCTGCTTGATGCAATATCGACTGTACACAAGTGTTTGCGCAAATACAGAAGCATTTTCTCTTCCCTCACTCACCACGGTAAACCATTGGTCCCGGCTGGAATTTGTAGATCATGACAACCAGTCTTGCCAAGGGGTATCGTATTACCCAGTACTAAATGGGTTGTGGAGGTCAGATAGGCAGTCGCTCCATGTAACACTGACTGGCTGTTGACTGGATGCCGACCCCAACATAGTTGGGGAAAGGCTAGGCAAATGATGACTCTCATGTTCCGAAGGAACAGTAAACGTGGTTTCCAATACGGGGGTCATACCGTCAGTTTCCCAATATGCATGAAGACAGTACCAAAAAATTGCAAATCTTTTTAGTCCGTCAGTTAGAGTATTGGAAACTAATGGACACGTATTTTTTGTCTTTGTAAATCAATGAATATTGACAAAGGTAAAACGCCTCAAAATTTGGGAGTGGGGGCTCATGACTCACTAACAATATACCAAAGCGTAACGTATTGAGAATTTCAAAAGCGTCGTATCTTCGTCAATGTTGGTTTACGTAACGAAAGAAATAATTTAAAGAAAACAAAAAACCCGACTGCGTAAAAACTAATTTTAAAAAATACGTGAAAAAATTAACTTAAATAAAAACTAAAAAGAAAGAAACAAGCCCAGTAGTTTAGAATTCTGTAACAAATCATAAATTCTAATGCAGAACAGAACGACTCACAATCGGGGGCCCCTTGGGAAGATTTGATTGGTAAAATTTGAATGGGCCCCGACCGAGAATTCTAAACTACTGGGCTTGTTTCTTTCTTTTTAGTTTTTATTTAAGTTAATTTTTTCACGTATTTTTTAAAATTAGTTTTTACGCAGTCGGGTTTTTTGTTTTCTTTAAATTATTTTATTTTATACTTTTTAGTTACGAATAAAAACTTAAATCAATAAGTAAGGAAATTAGCGAGAATGATTGTTTTGTTAAACAACTTTAAATCTTTATATATCCTAAACTGTTATTTAAAATGAAAAATGATAAAAGGAACCAAAAGATGATTTTAAAATACCTATTCAACGACACCCCACTTGACATAGTTCATCGACTTTTTTTTTTTTCATTTTGACAATATGGCGTCTGGTTGTCGCTGTGGTGAATATTGATTACTGTCATGTCTTTAGTGACACTCGCAAGGTTAAGACGAATCGATTGACGTAAGAATTATCAAAATCGGCCAACGCATTTGGTCTCTAGAACGCCACATAGAAACAAACATACATACATACATACATACATACATAGACTGATAAACACATTACCCTCCTTTGCGTCGCGCAGTCGGGTAAAAATACAGGTCAAATAGTTTTTGAAATCTAAATGACGGACGAAGGTCCATGATCACCAAAAAGATGACGGTCTGATTATCTAAAAACAGATGTTTAAAACATATTTTTGTATGGGAACATGTCACAGTGACAGCTGTTTTTAAATAATCAGGCTGTTATCTTTTCGGTGAACATGGACCTAATTAGATTATTTTTGTCGTTTAACTTATTGAGGAATTCCTAATGTGGAATGTTAATATTGCCCGACCTAATAAGCGAACCAAGGACCTCATGTGTGTTACATGTGCATAACTTAAGGTGTTGCCCTTATCAAAATATCCATATAACATAAGGTGTTGCCCTTATCAAAATATCCAGGGAATAGAGCAACTATTGCCTCTCATAATATGTTTCTAACCATTTAAACAAATATTTTCTTCGTTTACATATTAAATTCTGTGTTATTTCGCCTGTATGGATACCAAGTGAGCTCTCTGAATAAATATTGAATTTGATTATATAGGTACTGATGTTAATAATTATATTATACTGTACATGTTACTGTAATATTGTTACTATGATGACTTAATTTGATATCTGTAGCGTTAGATAATTATACCTTTTGCCCACCCGAACTCCTGAAGTCGTTAGGTTAATTATCCCTACTTACTAACATTATAAATCAAAATCAAAATCAAAATCAAAGCATTTATTTCAAGTAGGCCAATAACAGGCACTTTTGAATTGTCGAAACAAAGATGAAAATTAAATGTAGCTACAGTCCCAGTCACAAGACATAAAAACTGTGAAAGTACTGTAGTTGCCCATTCCCTAGCGTAGATCTCTATGGAGAAGAACGGGCAAGAAACTCCATGGACACTCTTTTAAATCAAAATATTGTTACAAAATCTTGGTTACATCATTCATGTTGAGATGGTATATTATGTGAGAACAATGTAGCAAGATGTGCACGTTAAAAGTGTCCATAGCAAAACAAAAATAAAATACAACTCAAAAACAAAATAATTCAAATAAACCATGGCGACTAAGAGATGACCAGTCACAACTGACAGCGCCCGTTCACGCACATGACGCATGGATCAGCACCATTCAGCTCAACCATTTTGAAGGGAACTAAATGGTCCGACACACGCGCCACCATCAGCGAGACATTTGAGTGAGCATGACATACTCTCAACCGCCAGGGCACATTCAAGTCAAGAACTGCCGTAGGTTTCCAGTGAATGATAGCTTACTAGTACATAGTACTCACACAATATGGGCTATGCGATTATATAATACTAACATTGAATCTATACAATGCAAAGTTAGTTAAGTACAATCTTCAGCAGCTCCAACTATACCATATAATGCTATCAATGTTTGCGCCCCTGTCCATGTGGAGCAGGACCAGCATTAAGCCAAGCATTTTTATCAGCGATATAATCGCTCAACTTGTAATATGCTTTTTTACATAGTGTGCGTTTAATGCATGTTTTAAATTTCGTCTCATTCAGTTCAAGAATACTTTGTGGAATTTTATTATAGCATCTCAAACAGTACCCCATGAAAGATGAGTCTACTTTAGCGAGTCTAAAGCCTGGCTGAACTAATTCGTTCCTATTTCTAGTACTGTAATTATGTCTGTCACCTCTTTTACCAAAAAGATGCAAATTTTTTCTAACGTACATTATGTTTTCGTAAATGTATTGACAATGTACCGTCATAATGCCAATATCCTTAAACAGTTCCCTTAGAGAATCGCGCCTACGAAGATTATATATAGCTCTGATGGCTCTTTTCTGCAGAATAAATATAGACTCAATATCTGCAGCCCGTCCCCATAGCAAAATACCGTAAGACATTATACTATGAAAGTAACTAAAATAGACCAGTCTAGCGGTATCTACATCAGTGAATTGACGGATTTTTCTAATGGCATATGCTGCTGAACTTAAGCGCCCCGCAAGCGATGTTAAATGAGAACCCCATTGTAGCCTTGAATCAAGCGTAAGCCCCAGGAAAACCGTTTTATCTACGAATTCAAGTTTCTCATTATTCAATAATATATCACAATCACTACCCTTAACATTCGGTAAAGCAAATCTTATGCATTTGGTTTTTTTTTCATTTAATACCAAATTGTTTGCTGTGAACCAATTTTGGACCTGAAGTAGGGCATTATTCACGTCATCTAAATTTTGTGCCCGTCTGTTTATCTTAAAAATTAAGGAAGTGTCATCAGCAAACAACACCATATTTTGAGGTTGGTTTTTCAATAAATAGGGTAGATCATTTATATATACTAGAAAGAGGAAAGGTCCCAATATTGAGCCTTGTGGAACCCCCATTTTTATTTTTAAACCCTGTGAATTAACACCATTTATCTGAACATGTTGTTGTCTATCATTCAAATATGATCTTACCAAACTAAGTGCAAGTTTACCCAGTCCGTAATGCTCAAGTTTCAAAAGTAATGTGTCGTGATTTACGCAATCAAACGCTTTGGAGAGATCACAAAAAATTCCTATGGCATCTTGGGACTCTTCCCACGCAGTAAATATGTGCTTTAATAAGGTTACACCGGCGTCAGTTGTACAACATCCCTTGGTGAAACCATACTGTTGATCATGTAAGATTCTGTTGGTGTTAAAATGATAGAGCATTTGATCAAGCATTACTTTTTCAAAAACCTTGCTAAAAACTGGCAACACGGATACAGGTCTATAATTGTTAGTATCTTTACTGTCCCCGGATTTGAAAAGAGGTATGACTTTACTGTATTTCATTAAATCAGGGAAAACTCCTTGGTCTACACATAGATTAAAAATTAAAGCTAAGTATGGGGCTATTGTCTCAAGTATGGATGTACAAACTTTGATAGACATTCCCCATAGATCTTCGGTCAGTTTGATTTTTATTTGCCGGAAAGCTTTAATAACTACCATAGGGTTAATGTGTTTAAATTTAAATTCAGCCAGGCAGCCAGACACATTCGCCTTTAATAAACCCATTGAGACTTCAGGAGAGGAATTTAGAGCCTCCGTAGTTTTTAATGGTATTTCTGTAAAGAAATTTACAAATTCTTGAGCTACTTCCTGATTAGAGCTTTTAGGACCACTTGCTGTATCTAATGTGTAGCTAGTGTTACGTATTTTCTTCCTGTTAGTCTCGTTATTTATGACTTTCCAAACTGTCTTTATTTTATTTTCTGCTGTTTTGATCTTGTTGCTAATGTGCAGGGCTTTAGCAACCTTGCATGTATTTCTAAAAATTTTTGAATACTTAGCAACATACTTGTTAAAAGTTTCAGTGTTAATAAAAGGCTTAAGGCCATAAAGCTCAAATAGTCTTTCCCTACTTTTTCTGATGCCTCTAGTTGCCCAATCGCTAAATATGAATTTAGGGCAAATACTTTTTGTCTTCTTTTCAAAAGTTTTGTTGAATTCCGTGTGAACTATTGAAAAGAAACGATTATAAAATTGATTTATATTAATATTGTCATGGCTCATAACACTTAACTTGTTCTGTAGGGAAATATTAAACCTATTTAATTTGCTAGAAGTTATAGGTCTAAATTTAATCTGTACTTTTTGCAATGGTGTATTACACCTATAAGTTACAGTTTGTCCGCTATGGTCAGACGGCAAACAATTTACTATGGCTTTATCTAAGTAATCACAATCGCAGAAAACATTATCTATACAAGTAGCAGAAGATGTTGTGATTCTAGTAGGTTCAACAAAAACGTTAGTCAGGTCAAATGACTTAAAAAGATTTAATAACCGACCACTATTTGAATGTTCTTCTAAAATATTGATATTGAAATCACCACAAATTATTGTAGATTTATTACTGGCTGCAAGTTTTGCCAGGACATCTTCCATTATTGATTCAAATATGGAAAAGTTTTGATAGTTTGGGGGTCTGTACACACACACAATTACATGCTTATCTAGCTCAACACAGGACAGTTCGACGCAATGTTCAACCGAGAGACCTACTATGTCATTACGTTGCTTATATTTAAAACTATTTTTAATTAATATTAGGGAACCTCCACGAAGCATAGTTTTACGATTAAAGCAGCTACCCACCATATAGTTCTCATAATTAATAAGCATTTGGTAATCCTTTAGCCAATGTTCAGTAAAACAAATAATGTCAAACTTACTACTTTCTAAAAACAATTCAATTTCTAATAATTTTGAAGAAATGCCTTGGATATTTTGGTGGAATAATTTTAAGGTGTTCTGCTGAGGCCCTTTTTTACTAACTAATTGAGTGCAAGAAGATACCTTGCTGTTGGTAGGATTAACAAAAATATTGTTAATGGTACCTTCTGTTGTCTCACTTTCTAGTTTAAATTTTTATTTGAAGTGAGGCCGGAGACTCCTGTGCCATCCTCAGACGATATGACCCTATCACTAGTAAACCCTACTTGAGAATTTTCCACGGTGACAGATGGATCCTCCTCAGTACAATGTTTGTAAATATTTATAGCACTAGTGCTATATTCATTTGTGCCTGTCACCTGTACATTAGTAGAATTACTAATCGTCGCAGTGTTAATAATATAACTAAACTTAGACATACTATTTATGTCTGTGTGAATACTATAAGCTAATAGCCGAGCTATTTTGTGTCTACATACAATAGGTAGATACACCTTACCCCGTGTCGACTTAAGATTACCAACTATAGTGTTGATATCCAGATACATAAGCCTGTCACTATAGTGACCTACTAAAAAATGTACATGTTTATTCAACATATGTATATAATCGTTTTTCCTACTACTTAAATTTTCAAAATATGGAAAAGCACACAATATGATTTTATTACATCTTAACTTTAGCAACTCAGAAACACAGTCGGTGATATCTTCCTTTTTTACATTAGAACTATTACCAACACATAGAGTAATGGTAGTGTTAAGATAACAATCATTTTTTATTACTGATGCCATTACTTGTTTGTAGCTTGACCCTGGCATGCAATAATTTTGGGTATAGTAACTCAGGTTATTACTGATCAATTTACCTAGCCCTCTACCCATACTATCAGAAAACATAACTGAATGATGACAATCATTACAATCAGGTGAAACAAAATGACTAATCTCAGGCTGTACTACTTGTGAATCATGGTTTTGATGAATGATGAAGTTCTGAGCACTCACAGCTTGGGACGGGTCCTCCGTTGCCTCAGGCTGGAGGGCATCAAGACTGGGTTCATTCCGACAAGTACAATGAGTGTTGCTGAGAGTCAGCAAGTCCACTTTGTCAACCAACTCATTTGTGACAAGAATATGCTCCTTAATTTGTTTTTTAGAGCTTTCATATTTATTATACAAAGATTTTAGTGACTCATTCAGTGCCTCAATTTCTGATTGTAAGCGCTGAGTGTCTATTTCATAAATACTTGTACTGTCTTCTAACTTAATTTGATAGTTATTTAATCTATTAACAAGAGAAACACGTTCTTTCCTTAATTGAATATTTTTGGAATAGTGCTTTTGTTGTTTCTTGTGTTTATGACATTTTTTAATTATTTTATTCAATCTTGCATATTTCTTAATTTTATTTTTACTTACTTTATGGTATGAATTATGTTTCAGTAAGGAGTCCTCTGTAAGGTCTATTGTTATGAGGGAATGAGGGTTACAATTTGTATTTACTAGTTCGTTGTACAAATGATCAGTTTCCATAACCTGAGTACGATCCTGTTCCTTTTTTAAATTTAAAAGTTTAACATTAGCATGGACTAATTCCTCCTCTAGGTCCCTAATTTTACACAAAGCCTCCTCATATAAGTTGCTGCAGCTGTGGAACCCATCCGTGACCACCCTTAGTTGATCCCGCTCATTGACAACATTCAAGTAATCCTGATGAAGGTCTACTAGCTCCCTTTTTAAGCTGGAGTTTTTGCTGTTAATATTAATGACCTCCTCCTCACTGTCTTCTCTCTCCTGCAATAGCTGTTGGCATTGGAGTTTTGAGTCCTTTAGTTCTTGGAGGGCCGTTCTCAATTTAAGCTCCATATCCTGAGCAGTAGCCTTACGGGTCATCACAGGCATGGTTTCCGGATTGGTTTCTGAAAATTGGAAATAAGGAAACGGTGAGAACTAATAGGATAGACCAATTAAGAAAATTTAGAGATGAAAGGGGGAAAAACAGGAAAAAAAAAAATAAAAAAAAAAAAAAAAAAAAATAAAAAAAAAAAGTTTGCTTTGCTAAAAGAAATGAGGTAGGCTGCTGTATTAGATTAATAAGATTGATATTAGCCGACTGAATTAACAATTTAATTGCATTAATAAGAAGTTTAATATCTTATGATTTTACTTTTTCCTAACGTGGGTAGATAGATTAGAATAAAATCTTATGATTTTCTAAATATTATTAAATGTAGTTAAGTAATAATTTAATTGTAACGAACACAAGGACTTAATAAGGACATATTATGTGTGAAGTAGGGTTTGAAGTGAATGTTCTTGTCTGGGCAAGTGTTTTCGTCCTCGATTTTGCTTCCACAATTGTCAAGCAAAATGAGACATAAACGTAGCCGGTGTGTGTACGGGAAGTTGCTCAGAGCTCTGAGCAGTGTTTAAGTGATGTTTAGTATGTAAATAATACACCAATAATAGGTAAATTAAAACGGAATACTCCCCCGGTTCGAAGAATTCAAATTCACAGTCCAATAGTTGACAGCCGGTACTTGATTTATCGAATTATCGATTGTGGCGAGTTATCACAATATAAACACGTCACGAACACTACGTGTGTCACTTTATACATTGATTCTACTATAAAGAATAGATTTAAAACAAACTAAACACAATAAATCAATTATTTTAAAATAAATTAACTACGAGGCCGTTTTTTCACGACCTGTCGCCAGTGTTGCCAGCGCGCAAAAAATGTGAATGTAAGTTTGTTTGTTACGCTTTCACGCGAAAACTACTCAACCGATCATCATGAAACTTTGTACACATATTCTTGGAGGTATTAGAAGTAACATAGGATACTTTTTATTTAAAAAAAAACTAACCGTCACTCGCAGACGAAGTTGCGCGGGTCAGCTAGTTATTACTATAACATAACCATGAAAACACTCATCTTTGCTAATCTTTCTTTATATTATAATAATTGCGAAAGTTTCTGAAGATGAACGGATGAATGTTTGACTCTTTTACGCAAAAACTTAAACTGGTGTGGATGTTTGGCATACAGATAATTTATAACCGGAAAACACAGGATGCATTTTATGAAAACCAGTATTTTAAATGAAGTAACTGACTATCTGACCTTCACAACCCAGTTAGTACTGTATTGGGTACTACGATACCTCTTGGTAAGACTGGTTGACAGACTTTTGGGCCACTGACTACCTGTAACGACTGTCAAAGATCAAAATCTGGTCTGTTAAATGACAGTCAGAGGAAATTGGGTATGTAATGGGTGGTCACCCATCCACGGACCAACCTAGGCAAGTGAGGCATAACCTTAAGATCAACCCGAGCGGCTGTTATTATTTCGCCACGACCTATTCTTTAACTACAAGTTTCTGTTAGGAAATAGAATGATGTCAAATTTTATCCTGATTAATATCTATATGTCAGCGTAACATTGTAAAAACCGTTAATGATAAATGATCTTTATTTTGCAAATAGGTTTTCACAAACACTTTTACACGTCATTTTTTTTTTTAAACTAGATGGGGCCGGTGTTTCGTACCTGACTACTCTGAGAAGAAACAGCCGAAACAAACTCAGAGGTCATAGTCTCTTTTGAAGTCCAGACATAATCTTGCTCAAGATGGTCTTTTGAAGAAAGAACCATACAGATTTGAGTGAACCTGTCCAGACAGTGCAAGCATTTGTCAGTTATCGTGTAGCTCGACTTATAACACAAGGAGCTCAACGAAACGACGAACAATACCAAAGAAAGATTGTAATATGACTAGAGAGATTGTAAACTTTCGAAAGATTGTCAAACGAACATACTGCTTACAATATGACGAATGAATACATTATAATCTAACGAAGTGAAACCGTAATATTGTGAAATGTTGCGATGGAAGTCAACTCGCGCGGTGTGGAGGAGGGGGAGGGAAGGAGGGGTCCTCCTTTCTCCATGGTTCCACTGTCATCTCAGTACTTCTCAGGAATTGTACAATATCTTTTCATGACACTCGCTAGAGAGACTACAATCTAACGTGTTTGACAATTTTACGGTGACATGTACATTCCCTAGGAATACTTTCAACCTCCACGCGAACAGCCCTGCGGGCGAAAGCTAATAACCACATAAAGGTAGAAGGCCAATTTGAAGTTCGGACCACGGCCGTTATTCCTGGCTTGCATTGCGGGAAACTTAATAAACTTAATTAAGTTATCAACTAGCCTGCCAGCTCATTTTATACAGAATATTATTCTCGTTGAAATTAATTTAATGACCATGCAATGAGCCGTCTAGAAGTCGTATTAATGAATAAGTATTCAAATTGAATGAGCTGTCATCGATACATCTAGAACTCATGTCTCTTAGGTTTTGTTTTCAAAATCGAAATATTATATTTCACACAGGCCTTCACGGGCACTTATAAACCATCGACTGAAATAGAAATAGCACTCTAATTATGGTCTACTGAGAGCAGCGGTGGCCCAATGGTGGCGGCCCCGACTTACGAACAGTAAGTCGTGGGTTCGAACCGAGGCAGGCGCATTACTTTGTGTAATTTATTTCATCACCACTGCTCTCAAAAACGGTGAAGGAAAACATCGTGAGGAATCCGGCATGTCCAAGAACCAAAAATTCGAAGACATGTGACAGCTACCAATCCGCACAGGGCCCGCGTAGTGGATTATAGCCCATACGCAAAATACGCGCTTTGACGTGGAGTTGCGGACACCAGCCCGTTACACAATTGTATATGGTCTAATATTCTACTTGCAATATGCAGGCGATGAAAATAAAATTCCGAACGAGAAACTACATAATTCTATTTTACAGCTGAGAAAAATTCAGTAAAACATGAGTGACATTTTTACACCTTTCAAATTCATCAGGTCTGTGGTGTAACCGGTCAGTTCGGACTATCGAGAAGGTCCCGTTAACCATGGTGAAGAACTTGCAGGAAACTGGGTATAGCCATGGTTACTCTTATAAAATGATTTGGTTTTACAACATTATCATATTTGTACTGCTAATGTAAGAAAGTTTCATTGAAATAAGGTATTTAAATCTATTACTTGAATAAAATACTGAAATCATTGAAGGTCTGACTCATATTTCCCAAAATAATATAAAAGCATGAAATGGACTTTAAAATAAGCTTTTAAAACCGTGGAAATCGCTTCACTGCATGACATAATTGGCTTGAGAGTGAAGTATTGAGCCAGACACATTTTACCCCATCATCGAAATACTCGTAGAACACTTTTTATTTTTTCAATCTAGATTGGATACATGAGAATGCAATATCTGAGGTATTTTTCCATTTATTTGAGTAGCTTCGATAGCGGTGGTATATTTAATAATAAATATAATAATAAGGGCCTGTTTCACCACCTATGATTAAGTTCCCGTTAACACACTTGGCAGATAATGTCATACAAATTCTGTTCCATTTTTTAATTTATTCGGTAAGTAGTGGCTATTCTGATATTGTGAAACGGGACCTTAATATCACTGGACACTAACACACAGGGCCATCTAGTGGCACACTAAGCAAGGCTTGTGTCGTGGACATCAGATAGTTGATATACTACATATATACTTTTTTGTTTGTAAATACATACTTATTATACGTATAAACATCCATGACTCGGAAACAAATGTCCATGCTCATCACACAAACATTTGCTACTACCGAGAATCGAACCCATGACCCTAAGAACGTAAGGCGGCCTCACTACCACTAAACCATTCGGGTCGTCAAATCAATATTGTTATTGTTATTTGACAATAGAATAGGTGCTTGTACAAAAAGAGAACAAATGTAAAAGTCATGTCTGTCTGTCCGTTTCTGTGTGGAATGGATACAGGAAATCTAGTCACAAAATGTAAAATCAGTAGTTTTGAAAAAAAAACATCGCACCGCACTAACACCCAATCAGCCATTTATATAAAAAGCAGTTGATACTACAACCACTAAGATTTGGATTTAAACCAAAACACATCGTTTTGTATTTTCTTTCCTTAAGAAAATCTTCATTTCCACGGTATGCACACCTAGAGAATATCCAGCATATAATCAACTGGGATTTCGTATGTCGCTCCTGCTAGTATTGTCCCCATATAATATTGTAGAGTCTAGATGTAATCTCACAACATCTGAAGTTCCAAACTACATAAATTCACTTTAAATGCAAATACAAGTGCAGCAGCGATATGTGTAGCTGATAAATAAATATACAACGTGCCGTATCGAGACGGATGAAGAATAAACTTATATTGTCACTTACGGGATATCTTCCGTGATTATTTATTGTTTTGAGCTCCCGATATCCGTCCGTCCCGTTTCCGTTAGTTTTAAACCGTGAAAGCCTAAAACAGTGTTCGGATGAAGAATGTACATATTGCACGTTCTTCTCCATAGCTAACTGGAGCGATAAATCAGCTGCTAAAATCTCATGACACGTGATTATTCGGATTCATTTTCAATTGCCGAGGAAAACTTCGTGGAGAAACTAAATCAAAATGACTGAGAGATATTTTTCGACGGCATGTCAGTCAAGTCAGGCCCATGGGCGGCATAAAAACTCCGACACCAGGCACTAACTTAAAGAGAGAAAAAAAACGAAAAAGCGTAAGGTTAAAAATCAGTCTACTCATTTATCCACAACAACTTTCAATAAAATAGATATATTCGATACAATTCAATATATTTTACCAATTTATCGAGGTCATATGCACACACCATCAAATGCTTTTACTCATCAAAATGTACTTTTTGTCGCCATTTTTTTTCGGTAGATACATCGACTAGCTCTGAAATAAAAATCCACTTACCTATATTTACACTGCCTGTCAGCATTATCTTCCATCTTACACCTCCACTCCACTCCGTTGGCTTCGGCTTCGTCCGAACTCTCCCGAAGTTGCACGAGCGCGAACGAAGACACGAAGGACGGTTAGAGTTCAAACACTGGGCACTATTTACTATTGAACTGTTTTACAACACTATTTGATATCCATTATTGGTTTAAATGTCACTGGTTTGGTATAGTTTTTTGTGTTAGTGTCTTGGTTAGTTACTTGGCAAAAAATTCAGAAAATTTAACCTTAGTTTTAATTTGAGGTGTACTGGCGAAGATACCGCAACGGTTGGAAGCCAACTTTTCGACATTTACTTTAATTACTTTTTCGCAGTTTTAATTTTGATATGTCAATAATAATTTGTAAATAAGTTCAAATAAATACATAACTAAGATTTTAAATATCTACATGTAATAATACAAACAAATAAAGAGCATTTTCTTTATTTTTGTTTCTAGCAATAACATCACACCTATGTTCATTTTGAAGTTTCTTTGCCATAGTAACAAAATATTTTCTAAGTTAATTTGGTAGTCAAAGTATAATCTTGTGGATTCAGGCCCTAATGACTTATGTACATAAGCATAGTCACGCACTCCTCCTTAGAATTGGAGTGCGTAATTACTAAATTATTACATTACTTAGTGGATTTCTGCTTCCACGAACTTGAGATGGCTAACAAAGTAATTAGTAGATGTTACTCATTCGTTTAGGAAAAGTCAACGCAGAAGTATTTGTTGTAAGTTTTCTTCCCGGTAGTAATTACTCAGGAGCTCATTGTGTTTGCATGGCAACACGGTAGTAATATTTTATCTTACCAAAGGCGTATTATCGTTGTCACATCTCAGCTGAATATTAATCTTAGTTTTCTTACTACGGTCACCCTTTCTACCCAATAAAGCCATAGGAAAATAAATAACACACAATATAATATCAACCCTAACCTAAGATGTTACGATAAGAAGTTACTTTGCAAACGCTAAGCACGTAGCAACCGTATCTTCACTGCTACGCCGCTACGCCGTAGCGATGTGCTATGGCGTAGCGGCTGGGGAAATGAAGTTGTTCAATATTGCTCGCGACATTGAATGACACTTTATCGTCGATGATAAAAAGTGTTTTATTTCCCTATGGTGCACGTCTTGGGTTATTCATCGTATAACAAAATATTGAAGGGCGATGTGTCAACAACTTGGAAAGTTTGTAACTCTGAGATCACGCAGTTGTCTTTGGTTTCACAGTTTTGATGTAGATACCATCTACTTCAGTAAGGCAATACATTGAAAATAAAATGCCTAGCTCAATAATGCTCAGTTTTCAATTACCGAACCAAAAACAATACAAGTGAGTGTGGAGGATAGAGAGCTACCAGAAGCCGTGTGCGTTAAATTTGATGACGAATCTATCGGGCTTAGGCTAAAAGATGCAATGGTTGCAATCCCATACCTCCACCTAGTACTACGTTTCAGGCATTAAAAGGTTACGGAGATGTGGAGCGCCGTATGCTGCCTCTAATATTAAGCTGGCCGGTTACAGTCCATAAACTGCAGGGTACCAGCCTCGAAACAGCTGTAATCGACCTTGGTAAAAAAACCTTTGTAAAAGGGCGTGTCAAAAGTTTGGAAGGCATATAAGGGTGTATCAGATTTGGACGCCAACAATTGATTTAATAGACCACACGACGGTAGATCGTTGACGGAAATAACTACGAAATCTGTTTTTCCATAATGAAGGTCACACATGATACACCTTAAGCAATACAATTAGAACGATTGCGTCATGTTGCAATGCAGCAACGAACATAGTGCATTGCAATTTAAGACAGTTTAAAACTCTAACCGTACGATAAAGAAGAAAAAGAATGAATAACGCATTTTGTATAAAATAATTTACAAAAGTACACATCACATTGAAGATAATTTTACCTTAAAACTCACACAGCACTCAATATTCCCCTTAAAACTTTTCGTACAGAGAGGGAACTTTTTACTCCAACAAACAGTTGAACATTAAAAAGGCTTATATTACCTCCTCACTCTTTGATGTAGGAGTGTGAACGGGTTCTAAAAGGTGTGAACAATTAGTAGAGCGCAGGGAAAGGCTGTGAGCAGTGAATATTTCTTAAGCTAAAATGCAGAAGATTTGTACTAGTTTTATTGTATGTTGAAAATGTACTGTTTTTTAAAGTAGGATTTGCTAAAAGGTTTAAACTTTTTTGGAGTGACTTCATGAGAAGGTTTTTAAGGAATAATAAAGGCAACCTCACTACCGCTGCGCCATTCGGGTCGTCTCAACGTGGGCGTACTACCTACCTCTGCCTATCCCATTGGCGACTACAGGGGTAACGTTATGTACGGTCGAACAAGCTATTTGGTTTACACTTTACAATGTAATATATGGGTCAAACTGTAAACCAAATAACTTGTTCGACCGTACTTTGAAATAGATTGATTGAAATCAGTTTTTCAGTAGTCAATCCAATATTTTTTGATTACCCTCAGTATTCAGCTGCATCTGGTTAGACTGGAAGCCGACCCCAATATAGTTGGGAAAAGGCTAGGCAGATGATGCTCTGCGTCAGTCAATGTATAATTAAAATATTGATAAGAAAGTAGGTACCGATTTATAGTGTTATTAAGCGTACGGACGCGTATGATGGCGTATCCCGCGTATCCTTGAACTTTTAGTTTGAAACTTATTGTGTCACTTATAAATTAATATACAAACCAAGAACTTCCTTCAGATACCAAAGCTTATTTCTAACATGATATAACTTAGTTCAAAGCAGCCGACTTTTAACTGATAACAACTTTGAACACGAACACGCAAATTAGGCCAAACCACGTAGACGTACACCTAAAATTATTAGTGGGTTCATACGAAGAAAGCCATTCTCAAAACAGCGTAGGAGGTAAAGTAATAAATAAATAGTTTACCCTTCGTTATACTCTATTAGATATATTAATCTACAGTATGTTAATATTGGTTTATCTTATGATCATTATTAGGGTTGCGAACCTGTAGTTAAGATTTGTAATTGTGAGCCTCATTTAGCCTATTTAAGAGTTCGCGGCTTCTGTTTATTGTTTTGTTGGTTTAGGCTTGATTTAAGAATAGGTTTTCTCCGTAGTTTCGCCAACGTGGACCATATTTCCCACGGGAACTTACTCATCATCTGCCCAGCCTTTTCCCAACTGTTTGGGATCGGCGACCGGCATCCAGTCTTACCAGATGCAGCTGAATACCAGTATTTTACATGGAGAGACTGCCTACCTTACCCCCACAACCCAGTTAGTACTGGGCACTACTGGGTAATAGAATACCCCTTGCTGACTGGTTGCAGGACTGGTTGTCCGACTTTCGGGCCACTGACTACCTGTAACAACTGTCAAAGATCTACGATGGCAAATTGCTTAGGCTATTATACCGCATTACCAAATAACCACTTTAAAAATCAATGAGATAACTCCAAACTGAGCAGAACAAGATATATTACACACTAAGCAAGTAAGCAATCCTAGCGGTTTTATGGCCGTATCTCGCAAACAAACCGGTTCGCATCATTAAGCAGATTACCATCCCAACGTCCATTAATATCAGAAACTCAAAGCTAAAATAACAATTTACAGAACACAATTTTTATATCGCGTATTTTGATATTTTTCGAGGCGTTATTAATCTTGTAACCCAACACCTTTTTTAGGCAAAAATTTGGTTAACAAATTGTTTAAAGCCAAGTCAGGCACTTTTCACATGCGTGGTTTTCGTATAACCTGTGCCGCCACTATTTTTTTTTGTGGACATGATTTATACAAGCTGTCATATCATATCGTAACCATGTCGCAATGTAGTCGTGTGCACAACTGCATACAGTCGAGTTTCCGCCATGCGGTCGCATATTTGGTGACCCGTTGCGTAGTAAAATCAATTGGAAATGAATTGTTTCTCAAATTGATACAGTACACCAATTTGCAGTTTTACGGACATTTCATGGAGCTGTCAAAGAATGGCTGTTGTTATTTGAAAATAAAATTCAGGTAGTGAATTTGTTAAAAATAATCCAGGAATATATTAACAATGTTTTCGGACGACCAACCGTACGTTTGTCTCAGTCATAACAGTCAAATTAGTTTCCGTAGTAAATACTTATTAACTATAAAAACTGCCCGGTATTCTCATCGCACTGACGGAAAACTGTGCATGTGAAAAGGGCCTTAGGGGGTGGTAGTGCTCCTGCCGGGGTTGCGGGTCCCCTGCCGGGGTGACGGGCCTGTTCGAAAGAGATACCGCGGCCCCGGAACATAAAGGGCGAGGAAGGAACATGGATGGGTTTAGTCAGTAAAAGTCTGACACTCCCTCCTGCTCCGCCCAGAGTGGGAGAAGTTATTTGATGATTTCCCATCCTAAAAAAAAAGGGGGGGTAGTGCTTCCCTATTTGCGAAGGTGAGTAGAGCTTAAATATCTTAAGCTTTTTAGGTACGGTTTTTGTTTGTATTAGTTATTATAAATTAATGTTATTTCAAATTAGTAATTACGCTAGAATTTAGAAGTGGTTTTGTAATTAATATTCCTGCTTCGGTTACAGTAATTGGTTATTGAAAACAGAATTAGGTGAAGTAATTTTAAGATTTTAAGATGTATGGATGGATGTGTGTTACTCTTGCACGCAAAAACTACTGAATGGATTTGTAGGATTTTGTTCACACAGATAGTTAACACACATGGGATACCTTTTATCCCGGTAGTAAGATTTATGGGACAATATTATCAGTCTTCACGCAAGCGATGGCGCTGGCAGAACCTAGTGTTACATAATATTGAATTCGGCGGAACCAATAATTCTGCGGAAAAGATGAAAACCTTAGTTATTAGAAACGTCCAAGTAGAATCACAGCCTAGGTATTATTCAGTCTCAGCAAACTATTATTCAGTATTTTCAGAATTCACAACGTTGTTGTAAAGTTTCAGGGAAATGAAGTTTTCAGAATAAATTGAAAGCAGATATGTGCCGATGTATTGATCGGCGCATACGTTCTATGAATATCCAGATACCACTTGCGATACGTCCGACCACTGAATTTGTATCATGGATATTTATTTGGAATGAATTATTTGATTACCTGCATGGAAATTACGTATGTTTGTTTTTCATCTTTATTGCATGCCCATTTCAATATTGTGGTTAGGTAGGTTTGGTTATGGTACGAGTATATGGCTGAATGAAAGGCATTTGGCATGACATGTGGCTAAGATGAGACTGCTAAGAAGCGTGTGTGTTGTTCCGCGAATGGATAAAATAAGAAATGAGTACATACATAAGAGGAAGTCTGAAAGCGGCGCCGGTGACTGAAAAGTTATATGGTAATCGGTTGGCTTAGTGTGGGCATGTGATGCGGCGGAATGAGGAAAGTGTCATCAAAGTAGAGGAGAGATAGAGATTTCGATTTTGTTTTATTTTTATTTTAGAGAAGTATGGAAAACGTAGACATGTATAGTGATAAGGGCATGATGATGATATGGTTATGAGGTTTATTTCTTTTTCACTAATATTAAAATACACCAAAATAAATTCCTTGATAAAAATGCACCGTCGTTCTGTTATAGCGCGTTAATGAAAGTGGGCATTAGGTACCTACATATCTACTAGATTAAGGTAAACATTTCTTAACTATCTTTCTTTTTTTACTTACTTACCTATGCTAGCGGAGTAGTATCAAAGAATGAATGTTTTTCATATCTATTTTTTGTTACTATGAAGAAGTAAAATAATGACCAAATCATCTAAGTCAACGAACTGAACCTAACAAGTCAAACTTTTTCAAGAAAATCTAAATTTCAGATTTTTTTACTTTCAAACGAAAAATACTACCTAACTGTCTCCAAGAAAATATATCTCCATTGCTTTTCTGCTCCGAAATTTTACATATTCAACCAAATCTTAAATAAAACAAAAAGCCACGTCAAAAAGTCTTTATATTTCAAAGAAAAATTTCTAGAATATTCTGTTACCAGGAAAACATGAATAAGTGAGATGTACACGTAGGAAAAACAGCGCAATTTTCCTACAAATTACATCGCAAGACAAACGTATCTTTGTAATGAATTCGAGGAACAGTAGTTGAAAGAATTCATTTTTCCGACATTTTGTAGAGAATCTTGTTTACAGAATAAATTGTTTGACATATTCACGAATGTAGTATATTGTTCTTTGTGTCTACAGCAAAAAAATCGGCACAAGGATCGTAAGTTTAAGAGCAGACAAAGATCAGCCTGAACTACTGGGCTTAAAATCATGATATTTTGCAAAACATTTTCTTAAATAACTGACGCTACCAGACCATTCATTCTCTAAAAAGGATAAACACTATTGAAAACATAACTCACGCTTATAGTCCTTGAAGGTTAGGGCAGAGTTGTACCTTTTAGTACATCCGCATTTTGCCTGTCATGTTTAAGTTACACGAAAAAGAGGGCGAGCCTATTTCCATCAAACGGGCACAAATTCAGACCCCGTGGCTGCTACAATAAAAATCCTGATGGAAAAATCCAATAACAATAGTTTCGATTCCTTGGCGCGACCAAGGAAACGAAACTACGTATTGAAGTAAGTACAAAAACCACAAGACAAGAAAATACAATTACTTGTTGTAGGAAAACTTATTCTCATTTGTTGAACACACTGCAACACATCAAGCTATAGATTACCAGGATTAAATGGCTTTGCTTTGTATAGATTTCCAATACAATGAGAGATCGGCATACACTGGTGTTGTATAGCTTGACTGTCGCCGTGGGTACCATTGAGGTCCCTCCCAACAGAGCGTCGGTGATCAATCTAAATAGAGACTTCAAACGTTTTGCAACTAAATTGGCATCGGATTCCAAAGAGGTGTGGTGGAGCTTCCGGAATCCAATACCGAACAGTTAATAGTGAAGCTCTATAATATCCCTTTAAATCAGTGGTAATTACCGATTGATTAGTGTTAGTTCGAGACGGTTTCGATGAACATTAATTGATTTAACAGACATTATTTGCAATACAGTTTCTTGTCCTCACATCGTAACGGATCTGGCATGCTTAACAACCAAAATTTTAAAGATATGTGGCATCCATTAGGATCCAGATACGAAACACAGTACACACACACACACACACACACACAAACACATTATGGCGCTGTTTGTGTCGTAGTCAGTGCGGTCTAATTGCCCTACATTCAACCTCCGTTTTCAAGTTTCAATTTTGGAACAACTTTATTCTTTTAAAAATTAAATAAAGCTTGGCACCTTTTCTGGCCTTCGGTCGTTTTTTGTAGTCGGAATAATTAAATGAATAAGCAGTTGGTTTCAATGACGTAAATTCCGAGATATGCCTTCGACATATTAAGGCGATTACATGAACTAAACGCGAGTTTTATAATTACTAAAAGTATATGATTCACTGCTATAAACAAGACCAGAAAAATATATGATATTCTTCAAGATATATGCTAGCACTATCATTGTTTTGAAAACATAATACAATTAATTTGACTCGATAAAAAAAATCATGAACTTATCTCTAAAAATATCTTTCGAACAAAAAAAAACATACTAATATGCATGCGATCATTCTGAGTTTTTGGCAAATAATTCTACAAGCAATATCTTAGCATGATAGTGTTTTAGTTTTTTAATCCAATCAATAGTTTTTTTGTAAATCGATCGAAACCACTCATTTCGCACTATTTGGCCCGCAGTGACTGACGTAACAACCACTTTGTAGTGCAAGCTGATTAGAACTTTATTCTAACAGCATTTCAAACGAAGTTTGAACCACTACAAATAGAGTTGCTAATTTAGCTCGTCTAATCGCCTTACGATCACGCGAATATTTTCTTGAGAAGAGTGCACGAAACACGTTATAATGTTTAAATTTATCGAAGGATCATATTTATTTATTAATCATTTATTTAGAATGCGTAACAAAGGATGAACACAGATCAAGAAAAATAAATTATTAATAAAAAACTATCACGTAAGTGAACTCCTTCACTTACAGGAGACCACAGCAGGCATAATAGAATTTATATTTAAGCCAACAAAGTTATAATACTAATTAATACATTTCGCAAAAAAAAAATCTTTAAGACATTTTTTAATTCTTTACAAGAGATTCACTGCTGTAAAATTGATTTAGGTATCGTAGAATCGATATTGAATCAAACTCGCCAAATAAATGTGCAAGAACTACCAAGTAACATAATTCTATTCATATATCAACCTTTACCTTAAGCCCCTCATAGCAAGAGCACACAGTGATGACATAAGAGCCACTCCCCAAGGTGGGACGAACAAACAAGCTGTGCGTTAGAAATTCATGACGGTTCTTGTTCGCAGTATGAGCTGAAGTGCTGAACTTCAGGCTACCACTTAAGTACAGTTAGTAAGTCAATAGCTATTTTGCAGAATTGTTGGAATTAATGACTTTTACAAGGTAGGTAACAGATTATTGGATACAGGAATATTTATTGCAATAATAATAGCTGATATCGGGATCTTTGCCAGCTAATCAAAGTAAATAGAGACCAACGATGATTATTGCATTAATTAATCTTGTCTATTTCAATTGAAGGTGAACCCTGTCAAGTTATTTTGTTTTAATTCGTATTTATCTGAACTACCTACATACATACATTGCTACTAACTTAGTCTTAAGATATTTAATATGTATGCTACTAATAAAGTATGGACATTACCCAGTCTGAAATAAACTTTTTTTTTATTATTATATCTTAGTGATGTGCCCGTCGGACTGCCACAGGTATCAAGTTCAAACCCCAGATACGCATCTCTGATTTTTCGGATTCATGTGCGTATTGTATAATTATCACTTGCTTCGGTGAAGGCAAACATCGTGATGAAAACAGCATGCCTGAGAGATAATTTTCGACAGCAAGTAAAGGCAATTTAGAAGCCCATGGGCGGCATAAAAACTCTGACACCAGGTTAGGCTCTAACCACATGAAAAAATAAAAAGCGTACATTGCCACAACTGCGTACAAATGCGCTGCTTGGTCTATACATTCGAGCCAGAATAAAGATGTAATGAATTGACTGTTACGCCCCGTTCACGACCTCAACCAGTAGCGGCACGACGCGCGATCTTCACTTGCTTTCTTCATATCAAGATTGTCGAGTGTCGTCCGTGCAATTTAGTATGGACACACTCACGCTTCCGAGCCGCTACCGAGCAATTAACAATGGATTGTGCTACAGCCAACACACTCGGCCATCATGCCATATCGCCCCTAAAAAATAGAGTATCTCGAGCAGATTAAAAACAACTTTCATTTGTTTTGCCTGCAGTCAATATCGCTCGAGCAGTTTTGTTGTGAAACAGAGGTAAAGTGCATCAATATCAATAAAGGCTGCGTCATACGAAACTTCAAATGAAGTCATTCAGTTTGAAACTTAGTTCTCGTCAATCACAAGAGTGAAGTCGTTAGGGTTCTTGCAGATGGGTATAGACTGATAGAAGTTCGAAGAGTAGTGATTGATGATGATTTCCTTTGTGGCTTATTGTTTGTTTTGGATGAGTAAGTGAAACTTAGACGACAATATCGTCTAATACTAGTCAAGTGTAAAAGTGAAACTGATCTAACAGTAACTATTACGGATAACCGTAACAGTGGTGGCCCACTCAATCTAAATTTTAAAAACACCCAGGTCACAACAAAACCTTTCATGTTCATCAAGATTAATGTGTTATCGACCAAAATAGATTTGGCTGTAGTCATACGTTCGTACTGGATTTTATAGTTAAGTTATATTTATTGGAGTTTGCAAACAGAATTAACGCCCTTTGAAATAACAATTAATTTTTGCTCCGACCCCAGACACCGGACACTTTAACCAACCTAATCCAATCTACGTTTATTTAACCCCTTTTAGATTCCTACTTAATTTATAAAATGGAATATCGGTTAATTAAATTATATTTGAAACCTAAGCAATCGAATTAAACTTTCTATACAGGGTGACTGGGTCTGGACCCGCCATAGCAAATTTGCATATAGAGGAGGCCTTTTACTAATTGTTGAACCTGACTTTCCCTAGCAGAAGTTTTATAGTTTTGGAGATATGTCAATTTTTTTTCTTTATTGAAATTTTTCCAAAATTAGACCTCGAAGCAAAACAAAAACTTGCAACTCAAAACTTTTTTTTTGCATTATTTTAGTCGTTTTTTTTTTACTATTTGTAGGTAGTGATAAACATAGGTGATTAAAACATCTCGGAACTTCACTCAAACTACAATAAAAAAATAAGATAGAACGATTCTTTTTATTATAAGCGTTTTAATCACCTATCTTTATGACTAGCAGCAAATAGTAAATTACCCCCTCTATAAGCAAATTTGCTATGGCGGGTCCAGATCCAGTCACCGTGTATTTGTAGAATATAATATTCTACAGATTGATACTTTTAATGAGAAGATACTGTATTTTTTGGTAACGAAAACTGATGTGTGCACTGCAAAATTAGCGAAAGTTCTTTTCACACTTTATCCCTGTCGGATTTAACACCGCCATTTTATTTTGACAATGTCAAAAACCACGACCGAATCACAGACAATTTAAAAAATGACATCTGATGAAAAACAGCAACCTCCTAGCAAGCTTCAAATTAACTAAAGACCACGGTAAAAGATGACCCGATCATCGGCATAAGAAACAAAATACTATTCCTGTCATTCCGCTTCGTAAGCCTTCCCCTTAAAGTGGAAGGAACAAACATCGTCCAAAGTAAACGTTATAGTCGACATAGTGGAGTTCTTGACGCGAGTGGGTGTGATAGCTGCAAGAAATTAGCCTTTTTTCTCTACTCGTGCTATTTACTAGCACGTTTCTTTTTATTTTCTGAGAATTCTCGTTTCATCGTACTCAATCGCAAGTTATAAGATGTTTCTATGAACTTGTGAATAGAAAAAAGTAGGAAGATATACTGGAACACTTAATTGATAATTTCGATGTTCTTGGAATTAATTTATAACCAGTATTAATTATTTATAACAGAATTAATTTATAATTTATAACCAATATAATATTGCCAGATTTCGTCGTTTTATAAAAATGTCAATTTTCTAATTTGTCTTCCCCGAAATTCAGTGGATCGACGTCATGAAGGTCTGATGTAATTATGTTCAGTCTTTCACTGGCACTTTGATCGGGAATACAATTTTGGGAAACGCTCGTTCTTCTCTAAGTTAATTTATTATGGAGAACGATTGGAATTATGATCCTTTACATGTGCCTAAGCTAAGTTACGTTATTGCTTAATCCAGTAACAACATTGAGCGCATCTCACTACGCGTTTGACTCGATCACAATGAAGAAGCACCATGTTCTACATTATAATAATTATATACTAAAACGTTGAATTAAAAGGCCTTCAAACTGAGCGAAACCGTTGCCAAAATCTGTGAGCTGGATTGACACAAATCAGGCTGTTACTACATAACTGATGATACACAAATACGCATTACCATAACTATCTATGAATAGAAATCGGTACATCATAAAAAAGATCACACTTATCTTCAAAGGGACTTCGACTACAGGAGCTAAACGCGAGTTTTATAATGCCTGAAAGTAAATGATTCACAAACATAAACAAAACCAGATAAATATATGATATTCTTCAGGATTTATGCTAGAATGCTACTGTTTTTTTATCGAGTAAAATAATACAATTAATTTTACTCGATAAAAAAAATCACGAAGATATCTCTAAAATTTCTTTTAACGAGTAAAAACCATACTAAAATACATGCGATCATTCTGATTTTTTTGGCAAATAGTTCTACAAACAACATATTAGCATCATAGTGTTTGTTATTTTTTTTTGTCCAATCAATAGATTTTTTGTTAATCAATCGAAACCACTCACTTCGCACTATTCGCAGTGACTGACGTAACAACTACTTTGTAGTGCAAGCTGATTAGAACTTTATTCAAACAGTATTTCAAACGAAGTTTGAACCACCACAAATAGAGTTCCTAATTTAGCTCCTGTAGTCCCTTTAACTCTAATTATAGAATTTCCTGGTGCAAAACCCTGTTTAAGTTAAATCAAAGTAGTTAATTACTACATCAAAATCCAAAACAGTAGAATCAGCTGACCGTTTGGAAGGTAGCCAGCGCCGCGGGTCGATACAGCCGCGACGACCCGTCTAGTCTAGCATACGTACCGACGACTGGTGTTTCCACCCTGCTGGCGACCCCATTCAGTGTTTGTACCCCAGTTGGAGTTTATTGGTAGCTAAATATTTTATTGCTTAGGTGGTGTTCTCCATTTGTGTTAGATACTTTGTTCGTAAAGAAGAAAAGAAAGACAATAGTTCCTATAACATATTGACTCCTAATGGAAAACTACGTTTTCTAACTGATCTATTCATGAATTAATCCTAGGGAAATCCGATTAGCGTAGAGGCCAAGTGTTTATCTATCTTAGGGTAACGGATTAATAGCCCAGTGAAAATATCATGGAAAAATATATCTAAAACCGTTCCTAACTAAGAAATATAACCAGTCTACTACTAAGAACTAGATTTTGGATTTACAAGCATGAGCAATAAATATCGTTGCACTGGTTTTCCAAACGTGTTACCATTTCGCAATGCCACACAAATCGGAAAGTTGATCGAGACATTAGTTACCTGCAGCGAGATATAAATTGGCATTCAGGCAGCATTTCGGCGCAGCTGTGACCTTTCTTCACATTTTGAAAGAAAACTTGATGTTAGTTTTTCAATTTTAACTTTTTCCGAATATATTCCGACTACTGAAACGGATTACTTCAAAGTATGTACTCTTTCCTACCGATTATTAAGGACCTTTACATCTTTTTCTTCGTATCCCTATAAATGCGCAATTTTTAAACGGTGTCCAATAGGGTCACATAATGGACGCCGTTTAAAAAATGCGCATTTCAAAGCGGAACTTTACTTGTTGCAATCCTCGTATTCGAGTCACTGGCACGATGGTTTATAAATCTTAGATACTTTATCTACCAAAAACATCTACTTATCTTACAAAAAACTTCATACGATTAAATCAAACGAAATTTACGACAAAGAATTGATGTTTATTTCTGTTAGTAGTAGTGTTAGTAGAGTTTAAATGAAAAAAAAGTTTTTAATGAGATGACACTGAAATTTTCTAGCAGACTGATCCCTGAGAAGAAATACTGCTACAAACTTGAAGATCATGATTCCTTTTGAAGTTCAATGTGAAGAGATAACAATAGCTATCAATGAAGGTAGACACCGCTGGGATAGGTGGCGGCTTTCTTCACCCTCTTAGAAACAACTACCCGCAATGGCCACCAGCCAGGCTCTTATGGTTATTAGAAATACAACACCTATCTCCCGATATACCAATACCGTACTAAAAGCGTACGACCATTTGCTATTTTCGTAAAAATTCAATGACCGCAAGTTTTCAAGAACGTCTGCTTCAGAAATTCAATTCTAAAGAAACCGAAGAAATAACCACTTAACAGCAAAAAATCTTGGTAAATTCTCGCAAATGGAGGTCTTCTGTTAATAAAGAATAAAAAAAAAACATTCAATTTATTTGCCTCAAGTTAATTTGCCTCAGCAGTCGACTAATGTATTTTGTACACTGAATTTTCAATTATGAAATAAATAAAATATTTTGACGTTTTACGACGTCGTAGGTAAGGTGTTTTTTTCAGCGAAAGAATTTTAATAAAGCTTTGATTTTGTAATAATTTAATTAATACCTACATTTTGTAATAAACGACCATAAGCGAAGCACCGATGATAAAGAGCGCCTAAATATTAAGTAGGTATGCAGAATACCTACTTAATATTTAGGCGTCCGCATGGTGTCGGACGTAAAGAATAGCACCATCCCATATCTTCCCGTGGGTGTCGTAAGAGGCGACTAAGGGACTTACCAGAGAATGGGCAGCAGCGTTCTCTGTGCTTTTGTAACTACCGTACTGCGATCGCCAACCCGCCTGCCAAGCGTGGCGATTATGGCAAAACCCCCCCAAATGGACATCACATTAAATAAATGGCCCCTAGTGCCCGGCAGCCCGTCTACCCTCGACTACGGCAGCGGTCGAGGTTATGGCGTGGCAAGGGGTGCGAAGAATCCCCGGATGGGATCCGGCTGCCTATACCAACGACTGGACCTGGCAACATATAACACGCGCACACTCCGGACCGACGAGAAGATAGCGGAACTCGAGGAGGAGTTGAGCAGGCTGCGATGTAGTATTGTGGGATTATCTGAAGTCCAAAGAGAGGGGGAGGACACGATAATCCTAAAATCCGGCAGCCTGCTTTATTTCCGAGAGGGTGACCGCCAGTCTCAGGGTGGTGTTGGGTTTATCGTCCACAAGTCCCTCGTGAACAACGTGGTGAAGATCGAGAGTGTGTCGACCAGGGTGGCGTACCTTATACTCAGAATATCCTCAAGATATTCGCTGAAGGTCATACAGGTCTACGCCCCGACCTCGGCACACCCCGACGACGAAGTGGAGACCATGTATGAGGATATCTCTAAAGCCATGCATGGTTTCAAAACTTACTTCACCGTTGTCATGGGGGACTTCAACGCAAAACTGGGCAAACGAGACGGGGATGAGCTGCAGGTGGGGCAATTTGGAGTTGGACGTCGGAACCACCGGGGCCACCAACTGGCTAGTTTTATGGAGAAGGAGGGCCTCTATATGATGAACTCCTTCTTCAAAAAGCGTGAGCACAGAATGTGGACCTGGCAGAGTCCAGATGGTGCAACAAAAAACGAGATTGACTTCATCATGTCAACCAAGAAGCAAATGTTCAATGATGTCTCCGTGATCAATTCGGTGAAAACCGGGAGCGATCACCGCATGGTAAGAGGCACATTGAACATCAATATCAAGCTAGAAAGGTCTCGACTGATGAAGTCTACGCTCCGTCCAGCACAGATCCAAATCCAAAACCCCGAAAGCTTTCAGCTCGAACTCCAGAACCGTTTCGAGTGCCTAGGGAGCTCAGTGGACGAATACAACGATAGGTTCGTGGAAACTGTCCATACGACCGGGTCTAAGTTCTTCAAGACACGTCGTACAGATCAGAAAAAGAGGCTATCCGATCAAACTCTCAAGCTCATGAAGGAGCGGCGTGAGATGATCCTGCAGTCTTCAGACGAGGCGTTGAAATACCGGCAGCTCAATAGGCAGATCTCTAAATCCTTGAAGAGCGACCTCCGCCGCTTTAATACCGAGCGCATTAAAGACGCAATCGAACGGAACAGAGGCTCCAAGGTATTTTCAAGAGATCTGGCTATTGGGCAGAGCCAGCTCACGAAACTGAAGACCGACGATGGCAGGATCTTATCCGCCAAACCGGAGCTACTGAGGGAGATCGAGAGCTTCTATGGACAGTTGTACAAGTCAACCAGCAAACCCATTGTCGACCTAGCAAACGACCCAACAGCTAGACTAACCCGACACTATACCGAAGACATCCCGGACGTTTAATTCCGTCATACTCGAGGGGAAAACGCCACAGGCATGGTGCAGGGGTGTGGTGGTGCTCTTCTTCAAGAAGGGTGACAATGCCCGGTTGAAGAATTACAGGCCCATCTCACTTCTAAGCCATGTCTACAAGTTGTTTTCCAGAGTCATCACGAATCGTCTCGCGCGCAGGTTTGACGATTTCCAGCCACCCGAACAAGCCGGTTTCCGAAAAGGCTTTAGCACCGTGGACCACATACATACGCTTCGGCAGGTTATACAGAAGACCGAAGAGTACAACTTGCCTCTCTGTTTAGCGTTTGTGGACTACGAGAAAGCCTTTGATTCGATCGAGACCTGGGCTGTACTGCAGTCTCTCCAACGGTGCCAAATTGACTACCGGTACATCGAGGTGTTGAAGTGTTTGTACAAAAACGCCACCATGTCAGTCCGACTTCAGGACCAAGCCTCGGAACCTATCCTTCTGCAGCGAGGTGTGGGAGACGTGATATCTCCGAAACTGTTCACCGCTGCACTGGAGGATGTCTTCAAGGTTCTGGACTGGAGAGGGCTAGGCATCAACGTCAATGGCGAGTACATCACTCACCTTCGGTTTGCCGACGATATAGTGGTCATGGCTGAGACCATGGAGGACCTCAGTACAATGCTCGATGACCTCAGTAGAGCTTCCGAAAGAGTGGGTCTAAAAATGAACATGGACAAGACGAAGGTCATGTTGAATGCCCATGTCACACCCATTCCTATCAAGATCGGAGGCTCTACACTCTAAATTGTAGACGATTATGTATACCTAGGACAAACGGTCCAGTTAGGTAGGTCTAATTTCGAGAAAGAGGTCAATCGTCGAATCCGACTCGGCTGGGCAGCGTTCGGGAAACTGCGCGGTATCTTCTCGTCCAACTTACCGCAGTGTCTCAAGACGAAAGTCTATGACCAGTGTGTGTTGCCAGTGATTACATACGGGACCGAAACGTGGTCGCTCACAATGGGCCTTATCAAAAGGCTTAAAGTCACCCAAAGGGCAATGGAGAGGGCTATGCTCGGAGTTTCCTTGCGTGATCGAATCAGAAATGAAGACATCCGCAAGAGAACCAAGGTCACCGACGTAGCCCGAAGAATTGCTAAACTTAAGTGGCAGTGGGCAGGGCACATTGCTCGCAGGACGGATGGCCGTTGGGGCCGAAAAGTTCTGGAGTGGCGACCGCGAACCGGAAGACGATGCGTTGGAAGACCTCCCACTAGGTGGACCGATGACCTGGTGAAGGTTGCGGGAATCCGGTGGATGCGAGTCGCAAGGGACCGGTCAATGTGGCGACACTTGGGGGAGGCCTATGTCCAGCAGTGGACGTCTTTCGGCTGAGATGATGATGCAGAATAAGTGAGATACTTTATTCTTTGTTTCGATCAAACCACTAACCGACACCGTAAACGAAGAGTTTGAATCTTTATAACAGAAGAAGAGAAAACCAGAAAACCATATATGAACTGTGTGAAAAGATGATAAATTATTATGGCTAGAAAGGACGTGACTCAAGACATGACGACCGAAGAGGATAATTGAAGAAGAAGAATTACTGCGCTGAACCTAAATAAATTCGTCCCGATAACAATGAAATGTGTTTACAAGATGTATCGAATGTAAAATATACATGACAAGTACATACTACATATGTACCCATTTTTTCATTGTGAAGGTACATGCAACCTTCACAATGAAAAATGGGTACACATAAATCTTGGTAGATTTATGGAAACAATTTCAAAACCAATGCTACAAATATTCCAACAAAACGTTTAGAAATATTTAACAAACTATTTGTAACCTTACGTCAGTTATTCAAACAATCTTGAAGCCCATAACGACATCACAGCAAATTTAAATGAATATCGTCCACCATTTTGACTTAAACGTGGCTCGTTTATGGTCGAGAATTACCTCTTAAACTACCCGAAGAGCTCAAACAGGCTGTGAACATAGTTTTAGTTAAGAGACTAACTTGGAGTGGTAAAATTATTAGTTGCTTCAATTCAAATTGGTCCTTTATGATGTTATCCGTCTGGTGGGAATGTAGCTTCGGTAAGGTAGGAATTTAAAAAGGGCAGGGGAAGATGCTAGTTGTGGTTTTTTGAAGCCACCGAATTGCAAAATAACAGCTACATCAAATAGGCCCAGTTCAGTAAAATGCCGGGCAACTCGAGCCCGATGTTAATACTACTCATCTCTTAAGTAGGTACCTACAAACAAAAAAACCGGCCATGTGCGAGTCGGACTAGTAGTAGGGGAGCCCCTTTAAGTTTCAATTATGTTTATCATTTGGTCTTGTAGCGGCTACAGAAATAAATCATCTGTGAAATCTTCAACTGTCTAGCCATCACGGTTCATGAGATTATAGCCTGGTGTTCGTGTGACAGACAGACAGACGGACAGTGGTGTCTTAGTAATAGGGACCCGGTTTTACCATTTGGTTATGGAACCCTAAGAACCTTTTGTTACAAAAGGTTTGACCTTTGCTGAACTTACATTCGTACAAAAGTTTTGTATGAATGTAAGATCAGCAAAGGTCAATCAAAGGATCGATAAGGGGCAAAATATACCTATTATATTTTACTATACCTAGACGGATACATAACAATCAAATAAAAAACCTGAATTATGTAACTCTTATTACATTACGTGTAGAAGAACTGTGCCAGAATGATAAACCCATACAAGGTAAATAAAACAGGGCAACTGCAAAAATAGAAAGACTCCATTAATATAATCACGGCCTGCCTCCATTTTTTAACCGACTTCCAAAAAGAGGAGGTTATCAATTCGTCTGTATGTTTTTTTTTTTTTTTTTTTTTTTTTTTTTTTGTGTTTGTTACCTCATAACTTTCGACTGAGTGAACCGATTTTGATGATTCTTTTTTTATTTGAAAGCTGGTGCTTCCCATGTGGTCCCATTTTAATTTGCTGAAGATCTGATGCTGGTCTTCGGAGATATACAATGGAACTCCTCAAAAATGTACGGCAAATCTGCAGTGATTGCTGTTATCGCTTGTAGGTTTATTGTTTATACAACATCATGACGTAATATCACGCCTGTATGCTCTGAGGGGGTACGCAGATGTGTACAGTACACCCAGATTTCGACAGTGTTTGTTACCTCAGTACTTTCGACTGGGTGAACCGAGTTTGATGATTCTTTTTTAATTTGAAAGCTGGTGCTTCCCGTGTGGTTATATTTTAATTTGCTGAAGATCTGATCCGGATCTTCGGAGATATACAATGGAACTCTTCAAAAATACACGGCGAATCTGCAGTAACTGCTGCAATCGCTTGAATGTTTATTGTTTAAACAACATCATGACGTAACATCACGCCTGTATGCTCTGAGGGGGTACGCAGATGTGTACAATATTCCCAGATTTCGACAGTTAGGTGTATTAAGTTCCATTTATTGGGGATAAGCCTATTACTTTGACATGTATTGTTTTTTTTATTTTATTGGCAAGGGTACTTCAAGGGTAGTTTGATGAGAATTTGGTTAGGTTCTGATTATGGGATCCATGACAAAGGAACGGAGCTCTTCAATTCTTAGAAGCAAATTAACGATACTCGGCCAAATCTTTTAAAGGCTATCCGGATATTTGGGTCACGTACCATAACGTCGTTATTAACCGACTTCAAAAAGGAGAAGGTTCTCAATTCAATGTTCCCCGATTACTCGAAGATGAATGGACCGAATTTGTTTTTTAATTGTTTGAAAGGGTATACTTCCCAGAAGGTCCCATAATCATCAAGTCAGGATCCTGATAATGGGATCCTGGAGAAATAGAGAGAACTTTTCAAATTTTATAGGCACACCAGAAGCGATTTGGGTAGTTTTAGAAAGACTACTTTCCCGGAGTGATCCCATTTAAATTTGGTAAAGATTAGATGAAAAACTTCGGAGAAAGGCAACGGAACTCCTCATTAAATGTAGCAAATGTGTGTCTCTTACTGGGATTGCTGAAATCTCATGTCTGTCTATTGTTTACACCAGTTCATAACAAAAAATCACGCTGGTACGCTGTGAAAGGGTATGCACATGTGAACCACTAAAAAGTAAAAAATAAAAACTTTTTTGCAAAAAATAAAACCGACTTCACACAAAAAAGTGAAAAATAACTTTAGCTTCAGAAGTCGGTGACAAAAAAACTAAATCAATGAAATAAAGGTCACCGACTTCTGAAGCTAAAGTTATTTTTCACTTTTTTGTGTGAAGTCGGTTTTATTTTTTGCAAAAAAGTTTTTTACTTAACCATTTCGTACACCTGACGCTGTCATGGCGGCCGATATGACTGTCCTTTCCTTTGTATCTGAGTGATCTTTATTCTCTTAGCTATTAAGTTCATTTTAGAAGAAAAAAAATATGTAAAAGGACTGCAACTGTACGGTCAAGGTATTAGGGTCAGGCGACACGTGTGCCTGTGAAGACATAAAACTACGCATCCCTTAGCAGCTAGTGAGGGCCGAGGTGTAATGATGCGTGAAAGTGTGGAGTGTCTGTTATAGCTTGTGATAATTCTGTTGGAAATAGCTGTTATAGAAGCTCAAGTGCTGCAAATACTGGTTGATGAGGTTAAGATACCTAGGTTATTTTTGAGAATTATTTTAGTGTTGTGGAACTTGTATGTTATTCTTGGAAACGGTTTAGAAAGTACTGAGTTAATATAATATAAATGACAGGTTTTTTGGCCTTTAATAACCCATCTCAAAGTTCCAACCTGTACATGTGGCACATACATACTCGTAAATAATTAAGACCTACTGCTGTTCTCTATCAGTTTACGTAAACACTTTATTTAATAGGATGCAAAAATAGACTCAATAATTTTAGTCTTGTTAGAGTTAAAATGAATAAAAAAACCTCATTTAACAATCAAAATAACATAAAAATCTAAGTCAAGAAAAAAGCCAATCATTCGCATAAAATAAAGCAGTAATTTTCAAACCAATTCCAAGAATAGTTAACAAGTTTCATAAAAAAAAATATTCTCAAAATTTACGTAGGTGCCTTTACTCGTATCTCCCAAATAATTTCAAGCGCCATTCAAGTAAAAGGGTTTTCCTATCGTACCTGCTTCACGCACAAGTGATTTTGAAAGATAAAATATTCGTTTAGGGTACAGTTTGTAACATAGATTGACATTGTTTTGTTCTCAGATACACAGCTTATTGGTACAATGAGAGGTGTTCTTTTTGAAAATAAAAAAAAAAAACAATAGTTTCCAAGAACTCGGTAGACGGCGTTGAACTGACTACTTTACTACCAAAGCCAAATCGCTTGAAAAAACACACGTCACATATACTCGTTGACCGACACTTTCGTTTGCATGAGCTTCCGAATATAACCATTAGGTCCAAGTGAAATTATGTGACGTTCTGTTCCTTGCAGTAACATACCGAGATCAGCGCCATCTATCCAGCGACTAAGGAAGAGTTGAAAAAAAAATCCCTCATTCGAAAGCGATGGCAGATCGCAAACCGCAGTGACAAAACGTAGGGCCACTATAGCTTTGCCTCACTGATTGAAAACTCTTCCGCTTATAGTGACACTAGCTTCTGCCAGCAGCATCGCCCGCGTCAAGTTTGATAATAATTGTCCCATGGGAACTTACTACCGGGAAAAAAAGTATCCTATGTTTTAATCCGGGTTATAAACTAACTGTGTGTAATTTCATCCAAATCCGTCCAGTAGTTTTTGCGTGAAAGAGTAATAAACAAACATCCATACTCACAAACAAGTGTTGCACTAACTGTCACTAAGGATACGATTACACTAATAGGTGGCTTGGTTAGCGCCTTCGCTACTTTGAAACACGCTAGGCGACTAGCGAAGGCGCCAAGTGCGCAGTGCGGCCGGTTGCGAAGATTCTACAACGTTCGTTTCACTCTGTTTCTCTCAAGACGACTAGCTGGGCTCTAGGCATAGGCACTAAGCAAGGCATGTGTCAGTGCAATGTAGGCTTACAGGAAAAACAAATGCCTATCGTGAAACTGAAGCAGAAAAATACTGCTGTCATCAAAGTTGTATCGCATTGTCGCTTGCTGTCATTCTCAACTGCAATAGATCGCCGTCCGTTCGTAGAATTGTTCCTTAAACCACTTTGAACTTTGGTTTTTCAGAGTAAAGACAGATTCGTGAAAAGACGTCAACCGTTGTCATCCCTCTCAATTGTTTTCACATCTAGTCGTTCGAGCTTGAGCCTCTTTTGTTAGTTACTTTGCTAAAAGTTGGGACTTGAAGTTATAACTTATAGATTAATTGATAATTGAATCCTTCTTGTTGATTAAAGGAACTTAACTCTATTACAAGAGGCTGATGAACTCGTTTGACCTTTTGACAAAGGTTTTGATAATTTAAAGTTGTATAATATCATGAAGTACAGGATTCAAATACATAAATAAATGTGGTATTCATCATCGTATCATTTAATGCCATTAACCTTTTCTAACGCCGTCAAATGGAGAACAGAACATATACTAAATGTTCGTATGTGGTGGTGTTAATGCAGTGACTACTTTGCTAAAAGGTTTTATATTTCCACCCGAGTTTTAACTTCGCTAAGTGTTTTCCTGCACTCGTTCCTGGAAAATATCATACAGTGCTTAGCCTGTTAAAACTAAAAGGAAAAATAAATTCAGCACAAAAATTCAATGTCACGACAAAAATAGTTCAAAGTAAATGTTATTTATGACTAACATTTTACGAAAGAAAAACCTTTGTGGTGATTGTGAAAATGTAACATTTTTAACAAAGACAAAACGAAGGAGGCTTTATTTCTTCATAATAAAAATTCGCTCAACGTTCGACAAAATTAGACCCTCTACATTGTACGTAACTATGTGGAAACCATTCACGTTCCATCGCAAGCGATAGAAATTCATGCTACGTACAAAGTGCTACGACGCTACGCCGTAGCAGTTACGAGCTACGCCGCTACGCCCTTTACTTGTAAAGAAAATAGGTCAAGGGTGACTGGTGAATTGAATGTGGGTTCTATATTTGTTGTGAGGAAATTAAATTTAACTTGGTTGTTAGCTTAGATTAGTTCTGACATTGTTTGGAAACAGGTTGGAACTGATGTGACAAAAGCAGATCTCCCAAGTCAATTAACAGATTATTAAATGAATTTAATATCGCAATCTTGTTAAAAGTAAGCAAAAGTCTGTGATTTACAGTAACATAAACTTCTTGGTTTCTGTTTAAACCATTAAATCTGCTGTTATTCTAAACTCCCTACAAAACAATATAACTCATAACAATAATAATTTAACAAATTATTTTAAACATAAAGTAGACTGTGTTTTAAAATAGGTTATGAAGCATAAAAATGCAAATATTCCGCCTCGAAATATAATTCGTAATGGCATTTTTATGGTGGCATCGTTTCAGTTATTGCTTAAAGCTATATTGTTCAGGTTGTAGACATGAATAAACAAATTCGTTTGACTGAAAACCTGTGGAGTATTCCCTTTTATCTATCTAGGTTTTTTGTTAATTTAACTTGAAACAAAAAGGTTAAACGTTTTGACTACCAGAGCCTAAACGCACGCGCATGCTCTCCACACGACAAGCCACATTAGAAAGAAAGAAAAAGCATTTATTAGCCTGACAGGACAAAACACACAAAAATAAATTTTGTATTATGATTATAACTAATAAAAAGTAAAAATAGTGAGAAAAATAATAAAATCATAAAAAATACAAACAAAAGTCCTGACAATAGGGATGATTCCTGACTAAAAAAGATATGTTTCTGTTTAGTCCGTCAGTTAGATTATCGAAAAATATTGGATACGTGTTTTTTGTTTTATCAAATTAATAAAAATTGACGGAGATAAAACGCGTCAAAGATCATGAGTGCCGGCTTGTGACGTCACTTTTCGGTAAAAAGAACACACACACACACACACACATTTTTACCGAAAAGTACAGACGATACAGTGCGTCGAAAACTGTATAGTCTTCATTTTTAGTTTACGTGAAAAAAGAAAAAAATATGTGTACAATATTATTATTATTTTTTTACTTATTGTTATAGTTTTTTTTGTCATCTACCCATCTATTTCACTTATGACTATTTTATCACTTATTTGTGCCGTTTGGCGTACAGGGCACGCGTTTGCTTGTCCCGTATACTATTATGTGCGAGAATAGCAGTCAAAAAGTTGAGAACGAATTTCACCAATGAAATCTCCATCTGTATTTTTAAACCGCGGTCAAAAACTATCAGTAGCATATCTGCTGAGAAATATTGACGCTGACAGTTAATGAACACTAACAACAAAAATAATCCCGAATTTGGTACACCATCTAATAAAGCGGGTCCTTAACTTTGAACAAAATAATTTGTAGAAATACTTAGTGCTTAAAGTTCTTTAAAGTCACTTTCTGATTCAAACGTACCTAATAAATTGGCGAAGTGGCGCCGTTAACAAAAGTGGTCGTATAAGCTTTTTGTTTGGTTTCAGACATAATAGGCACTCTCACCAATCACATCTACAAATGTACGTGAAAACAAACTCGGTCAAACTACGTTTTTTAAACTTTTTCTTTTTAGGTCCATGTTCACCGAAAAGGTAACGGTCTGATTATCTAAAAACAGCTGTCACTGTGACATGTTCCCATACAAAAATGTGTTTTAAACAGCTGTTTTTAGATAATCAGACTGTCATCTTTTTGGTGAACATGGACCTTAGTGTGCTTAGAGCCTAACCTGGTGTCAGGAGTTTTTATGACGCCCATGAGCCTCTGATTCGGATTTACATTGCGTCGAAAAATATCTCTCAGGCATGCTGATTTACTCACATGTTTACATGTTTTCCTTCACCGAAGCAAGTGATAATCATACAATACAAACATGAATCCGAAAAATCACAGGTGAGTGGTGGTTCGAACACGAGACCTTTGACTTGGCGACATGACGGTAACACCACTAGAGTGGCCCTGCTTTATACATATAGGGTGACTAGCAATTAGTGTACAATACTTAAACACGTGATTAAGCTCATGATAACAAACAACTTTTACTATGAACCCAAACCTGAAATCGACAATTATTATGTTCGCATAACTCGTCAAAATGTATGGAACACCTGTTTTTTTTTTCGCTATTCTGCGACTTGTCGACGTTTATGGATATCGTCCGAAAACACGGTGTATACTGCTCTATGCTCTATATGTCTGCTGCTTTTTTCACAAGAATGTATAAATACACTTACCCAGTATATCAATGGGACAGCCATACAAACGACTCCATTCAAAATAACGACTACACTTCCTTGCTAAATTAAATTCCTACCCTCACCCTTTGGCATAATCAAGTAAAAGGAAGGGTAAGACTAGTAATACTTATGCAAACTCAAGCCTCAACAAACAAAAGAATAAAAGGTTTTCTTCAACAGATGAGGCCATCAATCACTTGAAAGAAACTACCTTCTATAACATTACTTTTGGTAAAGTTTGGGGAAATTCTACAAAGGAATTGGAGGAAAATTTGTGATTATTTCTGATTTATAGGTGTTTTTGAACTTCTTACTACTAAGACAGGTAATATCTTCAAATTATAGTAGGTAACATTAAAACTCATGAGCGATTTCTACTGTTAGCAAATCAGGACTGCAGGAGGTCAGTGCTAGTGATATAAAAAATAAATCAGCTGTTCCATCCATTTCGACCGTGTAGGTATTGCACTTTTGTATGAAGCAAGTGATTCTTTCTTATTTTTTTTTTTTTGTTTTCTAATATAAATCTAAAATCACCAACCCGTCATGAGCAAGCGGGGTGATCAATGCTCGTGCCTTTTCTGTGCAAGAAGAGGCCTTTGCCCAGCAGTGGGACAATAACAAACTGGTATTATTTATTATTTTTTATGTGGAGGGGCTCAGAATGATGTACCGAATACATGTTCACCGTTTTCGCGCCCAGAGTCCTTTCCATCTTGTATTTGGTCATTGATTAAAGCGTAAACTTTCCAAGTTCATAAACAGACTGGATTTGCTACTTTTTCTAAATTCCCTAACCTACTTACGCGTAGACCAGGATTCTAAAATTAATCTATCACTATTCTAAGTAATCCAACTTAGTTCGAAAAACAACTCAAGTATTTTCTACTTAGCTTCAACGGATTAAATCTATAGAGAAACTGAGATGAAGAGATTTACGGAGAAGAATGGAGAAGGGAAAATAACACAAACCTTTGAAGACGAGTCTATTTACACGTCTGTGTACATAGCAAATTGATTTTTAAACTCGATACTGCTTTGTGTTACTCCGGAAAGTACCCATGACTAAAACTTCAGAATGCTTCAATAGTGATCTTGTTACTAGCATTTTGTAATACTTATAGGTACTTTTTATGAATATGTAAATGAGGAAGGTTTGGTGGAGGCCTAAATCCATCAAAACACGTATTTTATTTGAAATAATAAGTAAGCTGAAGTGGCACTGGGCCGGCCATATTAGCTGAAGAACCGATGACCGTTGGGGTACGTATCTTGGGTGGTGACCGCGTTAGGTGGGATGCCCTCAAACTCGGTGGAGAGAGGATCTTCGCAGGGTGGCTGGTAGCAACTGGATGAGAGTTGGCGAGAATCAAGTGGCGTACGAGAGCAGAAGAGAAGAGTTAAAGAGTTATCCAGCAGTGGAGTGTTGTGATGATGATAATAGGAAGGCAAACGTCTCAAATTGTCACAATATTGGAAAGGAGAAAATATTAATCGGGCAAATAATACACTGAATAGTCGACTTCTGTATGTTTATAGAAATTGCAGTCTAGTCTACACCTGCCAATTACTTCGGCTCACTACAGTACCTGCTCATAATAAAGAAAAAAAACCGGCCAAGAGCGTGTCGGGCCACGCTCAGTGTAGGGTTCCGTAGTTTCCCGTCCGTCACAATAAGTGTTCACTCCAATCCGATTTTAATAATTCTTTTTTGTTTGAAAAATCATACGTTCAGGATAATAAAATATGTAAACGAAGTTAAAAAAAACGGGCCAAGTGCGAGTCGGACTCGCCCATGAAGGGTTCCGTAGCAGATTGAATGAAAGGTAAATTGCTGTTTACGTTTAAGACGTATTAAAAAAAAACTACTAACTAGATCTCGTTCAAACCAATTTTCGGTGAAAGTTAACATGGTAAGGTACATCATATATTTTTTATAGTTTTATCATTCTCTTATTTTAGAAGTTACAGGGGGGGGGACAAACATTTTACCACTTTGGAAGTGTCTCTTGCACAAACTATTCAGTTAAGAAAAAAAATATGTTAGAAACCTCAATATCATTTTTGAAGACCTATCCATTGATACCCCACACGTATGGGATTGACGAAAACAAAAATTTTGTCTTTCAGTTCTAAGTATGGGGAATCCCTAAAATGTATTGTTGTTTTTCTATTTTTGTGTGAAAATCTTAATGCGGTTCACAGAATACATCTACTCACCAAGTTTCAACAGCATAGTTCATAGAGTTTCGGAAAAAAGTGGCTGTGACATACGGACAGACAGACAGACAGACAGACAGACAGACAGATCGACAGACAGACATGACGAATCTATAAGGGTTCCGTTTTTGCCATTTGGCTACGGAACCCTAAAAATGCTTGCAATATACGGTTATACTACAAACTTAGTCCAGAAATTATTTTGTACAACTTTTTGTCTTTTTTGTACAAAAACTGTTGTTTCCATCCAAGTTCAAAATGATTTTCCTAGAAATTCCTCATAAAGTTCTACTTTTCAGATTTTTTCATAGTTTCTAAACTTATGGTTCAAAAGTTAGAGGGGGGGGGGGACATTGTTTTTTACTTTTGGAGCGATTATTTCCGAAGTTATTGACATTATCAAAAAATGATTGTAGTAAACCCCTATTCATTTTTAAATACCTTTCCAACAATATATCACACGTTAGGGTTGAATTTAAAAAAAAAACACTTCCCACTTTACATATAGGGGGGGGGGGCTACCCTAATAAAACATTTTTTTCCAATTTTTATTTTACCACTTTGTCGGCGTGATGAGGACAGACAGACATGGCGAAACTATAAGGGTTCCTAGTTGACTACGGAACCCTAAAAAGAATTATTAAAGAATTTATTCTAACAGCTTACGCTTATGAATACTTTCGTGTATTCAAATCGCAAGTCTAAATCATTCATGACTCAGTCTCTTCAAAACAAGTGACAGTACGCTCACTTAATCAAGCCTTAAATATTGAACAAGTTTAAAAGTCGGATAAAAATCCGCTTCGAAAGCAAAAATGTTGCGCAAAGTTTCCCAAATCTTGAGAATAAATTAAATATCTGTCATCTTTCACACAAAATCGTGAAAATCAGCACAAATTAAAGTGGCTTTTCATGGCTGTGTGACCGCATGTTTTTTCGATACCTACTTTTCAAGTGATTTTACCATCATTCGTTTTACCATCATTTAGATAATTTATTCAGGAATGGTCATGTGTATTTAATTTTAAACTGACAAATAATAAAAACATCTCAATATTTGATATGTCAAAAAATCCATGCAACTCGTCTCTGCTTTGCAAGGATTTTTACGAAAACCATTTACAAATCTTTCTAGTCTACAAAATTTACCGAAATAACCAACACCCTTACATAATGACACTCCCCTTAATAACTTCTGGAAACAGGCCAAAACCCACACCAGACCAAAAAAGGCCCGAAATGCAAAAATAATGTACCTACCTATAAAACCTAACTTGGGGTTTAAGTCCATACATTAAGAAATGGTAATGCCTTAGCACGACACCCTCGGATTTTCCACAGAATATTTTCAGAAATGACTCATGCAAGCCTCATCAATTTTATGAGTATAAGCGAACTAATGGCATTGGGTTTAAGTGGACGTTAAATTGGGAAATAGAGGAGGATTTCCTGAAAATTTTCCAGTTAGTTCCACTAGTTTTGCTTTAAACATGGAGTTTGTAGTCCCAGGGGTCTTTGTTCTCATATTTAAGCTACATGATATATTATTCTGGCACAGATGTGAAAGTTAGGAAGCTGTTCGACGCTTGAACTATTTTAGCAATACCCGTGTTGTAATTTTTAGTATGTGTAGAACCAATGGGGGATGCACACTGTGTAACTAATGGCGCTAGCATAGCTGGTTCCAAGCATCGTCATTGGTTGAAAATCAAGGAATGTCATTTCATATTTTAAAATACCTTGACCTCATTGGTCAGACTGAGACCAGCTATGGTGGCGCCATTTATTAGGTATCAACGATCTTCCCCATTAATTAATTTATCCATTTACTTATTGAAAATCCACCACAAAGTGTATCTGGTTTAATGGTGGGCGTATCTTTAAAAGATCTAAGATAAGTTATAATAAACTTATCATCGAAAACCCTATAATACCCTCAACCAAAAAGGCAAAGGTCACGCTAATAAACCGAATGTTATTTCAGTAAAAACATGTACGAACATGTCACGTAACTAAAGTAAAGCGTTCACAGAAATAAACCCTTTACGTAACGTTGCCACATGACAAAAAAGTTCAACAAAAAAATATCAAAACGAATGTTTCGCCTCCAGTCACGAATAGAATTCAGGATTTAAAAAAATGGCGGTCCAGATCACAATGGAAGGCTGTTATTGTCTCTCTCGGGATGATATTTGTCACAGACGAACCGAGATAAATGCAGCGAGACGG
Organism: Xestia ashworthii; assembly: GCA_950022955.1. NCBI lineage: Eukaryota > Metazoa > Arthropoda > Insecta > Lepidoptera > Noctuidae > Xestia > Xestia ashworthii. The sequence continues at coordinate 23,881,714 of OX465550.1, forward strand.
AATAAATGACGCTGTTTCCTTTTGCCATCATTATTGCGGGTGTATTATCTGGCTGTCTGTATTTGTTAGAAACAAACGGAATATTTAGATGATTGAGGTAAACGCTGTGAAATATTTCGATGTTCTGATAAATTAATCAATATAAGATATAACTAAAGGTTAGACAAAGGTGTACTTTATAGTACACGTATTCGCCAGTTAAGTTTACTCCTTTGTTATAGGTAGCTCCATAATCTGCCTTAAAATATAAGATATAACTAAAGGTTAGACAAAGGTGTACTTTATGGTACACGTATTCGCCAGTTAAGTTTACTCCTTTGTTATAGGTAGCTCCATAATCTGCCTTAAAATGCATTTTTTTATAAGATAATGTCTAATTGTGTAATGTTTTTGTGTTTTTTAAATTTTAATAATGTTGTTAGTTTAATTTTTTTTTATAATTTAGTTTAAGTTTATAGTTTAGGTTAATAATAGGTTCGATAGTTTCAGCTGTGTTTTAAATAAATAAATAATAAGTCATGACAGCGCAAATATATTTGACGGCACTTTGCGTCAATAACATAATATTAGGGTATGTGTACCTACATACCCTTGGGTTACCTACCCACCTACATAGGTAGACTCATATTTGATAGCTAAACCAAATCATACAATCCAGTTATCCTGATTAAATCTCTGAGTAATATGTTACCGAATATCATCAGCTGTGATTGGTAAGCCGAAATAATGAAATGATATCAAGGAAATTCGAATTTCCTGGCATGAAAACGTAACGAGAGATTTGGAATTAAAAGGGTTCTACGAACCGGGTGTTAAAATGTAAGAGAGATTTCAAATCGTTAGGATAGCATCAAAAACAATTTGACTGTGTCTAATCAGAATTGTTTTCGATGCTGCCTGCCTACGCGATTTTTATTCGATTGGAGAGAAATTGAATCACCCCTTTTTGGGGTTCTTTGGGGATATGAAGAACAGGTTCTTTCCCCGTAGAAAAGGATCCTGCTCCGACCAGACGGGTGCAATGTCTGGTGGGCCACTACCTATCAGTTGTTGTCGGGTTCTTGTATTTATGATCTTTTGCCGCGGATAACTTTGCTTGCGCGATTAGAAGTTTGACGTGTTTCGCTTGTTGGTTCACCATTCATTGTGTTAATTTTGTTCAATGTAGCTGTAGTACGTTTTGTAGTACCACTACAGTTCCATACCCGACAGCTTACCAACCGACCCCTCCGAAAGCCTCCGCTGTCCGTCTGTCTGTCTGTCAGTGTGCTGCATCTCATGATCCGTAATAGGTAGACAGTTGAAATTTTCACAGAATGTTGTTTCTGTTGCCGCTATAACAACAAATAATATACCAATAAATTAAAGGGAGCTCCTCTACTACAACATACATGATAAAGAACCCTTCATACACGAATCCGACTCGCACTTGACCGTTTTATCCGATTATGGCGAAGCTCAAAGGAGGGTAATGTTTAGAACTGTATGACGTAACAAAAATACTTTTCTCCATATTGTTTGGAATCAACTAATGCGAAAGAACAATAAAAGAGATTATAGCCCTAACCTACTTAGCTTGGAATGGTACTGACGCACTCAATACAAACGGTGATAGACGATTTTATTGGCGAGATTACTAGTTACTACATCTAGACATCTAACAACTTTTCCTAAAGATAAGTACTAATAGTACTCATTTCAAGTGTCATTCGTTTACATCTGTTTACTCGTTTCACTAATCGTTTTAAAAAGTACTCGGTATAGGTATCGCAAAGACACGAAAAACATTATTTGGTAATGGAAACTATAAATAAAGGAGTCATATTTGTATCTTATTTATTAAAAAAAATATATCACAAATAAACTAAGCAAGTTTGAACTGACATTGATCAACCTGAAAAACTCCCGAAATTCGACACAAATCGTGTTTCTTTTCTTGTTAAAAATGCATTCTAATTCATAAAAATGCAAAATTAACCGAGATACCTATCCAGCGAATATTTACTTCGGTACATAAAACATTTCCATGCATATAAAGAAGTGAAAACATTTGACGTAGTTTGTCAACCCCACGTGTTTTCTTTGCACTTGAAATATGAAAGCGGAGCTTATATCCATATTGCGCCACGAGCTTCTACAGTGAGAAACAATATCGGTGCTAAGGCGACTGAATGAGCTAAATTAGCAACTCTATTTGTGGTGGTTCAAACTTCGTTTGAAATGCTGTTAGAATAAAGTTCTAATCAGCTTGCACTACAAAGTGGTTGTTACGTCAGCCACTGCGGGCCAAATAGCGCGAAATGAGTGGTTTCGATCGATTTACAAAAAAACTATTGATTGGATTAAAAAACTAAAACAGTATCATGCTAATATGCGACAAATAAGAACTATATATAATTATTTGCCAAAAAATCAGAATGATCGCATGCTTAATAGTATGCTTTTTATTGTTTGAAAGATATTTTTAGAGGTAAGTTCGTGATTTTTTTTTATCGAGTCAAATTAATTGTATTATGTTTTCAAAACGCTATCATACTAGCATATATCCTGAAGAATATCATACGTTTTTCTGGTTTTGTTTATTGCCGTGAATATATACTTATAGGCAATAAATACTAATAAATAGGTGGAGCTTTCACCTACACAAGATTTGTTATTTAGAGCGCATTTACTTTGGAACGCAGTTTGATCCGCGAAAATGAAAGCACTTACCTTTACTCGATGGACAGTGTAAAAACTTGCACTAGTAATCTCATCCTCTACGCTCGACTCGGTACACTAGAGCTACTAGAAAAGCTTTTAACTCATGCTGACGCCGCGTAATCTTATCTATTCCTCAGTATCAGAATATGGATAACATTATACAGGCAATATGGAGTTTTTATTGGCGATTATCCTGGTGATGATAAAGATATCCCATAATGTAGAACAATAACCTGGTGAAGGCCGCAGGATATAGAAAGCACAGAACCGGTCGATGTGGTGTCTTTGGGGACGTATATAAAATAAATACGTCCCGTCCTATATACCTAAATTATATGGTACTTATAAAAAATTATATATTATTATGACCATTTTTCCTTTAAATGACCTTTTTGCAAACAACAACTCCAAGTTAAATCAATGAGTGGCTCTGGCTAATGATAAGAACAGCTGTCGTGGCCATGTGCTCGATTAATGTTTTCACGAAACGAACCTAAAGTGTCAAGCCAACCCGCTGACGTTTGTATGTCATTGCGTTATTTACGTTCAAACAATCCTAAAACAAGAGCGTGTCGGGCCACGCTCACTGTAGGGTTCCGTAGCTTCCCAGACCATTAAAAATACCAACATTTTTCGTCAGCAAAAATAACTTTGTTTTTCATAGTATTTGTATGAAAAACAAAGTTATCATTTGCGTTTTTTTGAAAAAGTGCTATATAACTCAAAAACTATTCAACTCATCAAGTTGAAAATAATTTTCCTAGAAAGTTCATATAAAGGTCTACTTCTGTGATTTTTTTCATATTTTTTAAACTTATGGTTCAAAAGTTAGAGGGGGGGGGGGACACATTGTTTTTGACTTTCGGAGCGATTATTTCCTAAAATATTAATATTATCAAAAAATGATTTTAGAAAACCCCTATTCATTTTTAAATACCTATCCAACAATATATCACACGTCAGGGTCAAAATTAAAAAAAAAATTGCTCCCCACTTAACGTCTGGGGGAGGTACCCTAATAAAAATGTTTTTTTAAATTTTTATTTTTGCACTTTGTCGGCATGATTGATATACATATTGGTACCAAATTTCAGCTTTCTGGTGCTAACGGTCACTGAGATTATCCGCGGACAGACAGACAGACAGACAGACATGGCGAAACTATAAGGGTTCCGTTTTTTGCCATTTGGCTACGGAACCCTAAAAAACAATGGGTTTTCCTTGTAATTTCTTACAATTGGGATTGAGCGTGTGTAGCAATTGGTACCTATTCCAATAAAAACTCTGACCATATGTATAAGCCCAATGGACCCAGAGCCCTAAACGCTAGAAGTACAGTCACGTCTAATAATATGTAGGTATACACTTTCCTTAATATTACAGCTATTTTCGCGAGAAATAACGATTGTAACTAGGAGATTGAATCTTTTTCATAAAAATATGAGTTCCAGAATACTATGTACGTAATAACATTTAATTTTAATTTGTACATTAGGAGAAACACAATTTAAAAAATTCTTAAGTGTTTACATATTATTAGACGTGACTGTACACATGATACAACCACCACGACAGAAGCTTAAAGCTTCATAAAGACATCAGCTTAGTTATACTTCCGTAGCTAAAAAAGAAACGTTTCTGTAAAAAAAAACTTGGTGATACGGTGCTTGGTTATTAGGCTAGTAGCGTACTATCCGACAGTGGACCAGTGAGCCGAGCTAAGCTGCCTGCACAAAGCCGAGCTAGCCGTAAAGCCTTCAGCAAAAGGCGCCTTGGTTCGCAATACTAAAGGAAGAAAAGAGTACGTATTTTTTGCAATTTACTGCGACTTTAAACTTGACTATTATATTAGAGTAATCTGATTTTTATGAAGGTAAGTAAGGTTCGCATGATGACTATGAACAGCTTAATTTTTACAGCAGAGTGCCTATTTTCACCTCCTTCAAATCGGGACAAAAAACAGCTGTGTATGCCTAAATATACCCCTAGATGTTTTCTATGAATAAATTCTTCTGCATGGATCTCCATTCACAAAATTACTGACACAATTGAAAAGTTAGCGCTGCCTTTTGCAAAATATAAGTGAAGCTCAAATGAAGCCGACAAATTCGATTGAGGGAAATTAATCAAAGATTAAAAGGTGTAAAGCTTTGTCACCAGCTCCAGGTGACCCTAATTACATTGAATTCCAAAGATAGGGTGTCCATAAATCCAGGTGTTATCAAAGCTGCTGACTTCCCTGTCCCTTGAGACCTAACAACGTGTAATATTTCGAATACCTTCTATTTCAGCTGATTAATTTGGTCCCGCCCTCGAGTTTCAAAGGTCTAATGTTTCCCAAAGGACATCCAAGCTTTGATTTATTAGGAAAATGTCGTTAAGGATCGGAGCAACTTCGTTTGGTATCTAGCTGATATTATATTTTGAAGAACGATTTAATTAAGACCCACGACCAACCTACACGAAGTTGGGGCCGTGACCACTTGGCCACAAAGAAAAATGTTTTTCATCACAACTAGTTACGAAACGTGAAGAAAAATTTCGGGATGTAACAAAAGAAAAAGATAAATGACATGGAATAACTCGCACTGGGCCCATGTGATGGAATATGGCCTATTTCTCTCACAGAGAACCCCCGTACCCCAACAGAATATGGTTCATGCTTGATTTAGTCTGAATAAATGAATTTTTCCATGATATGCCGCAATTTAGGATTTTCAGAAACCGTACAGCAATATACTAGGTAAATAGTTCTTGAAAACTTGTACTAGAAGCGTATCCACAGTGTACTAGAATCCCAGATCTACACTTCGAAAAAAACTTTATTACTAATTCCCAAGTACGATTTCTATCGTCGGAATAAGTATATCTTTTTCCACGATATGCCTCAACGCTAGACTCCAAGAAAGCCTCCAGTAATTGCGATAACTAAGTAGGTCGTAGAACTTGTACTAGAAGCGTATCTACAGCTTACTAGAACCGCAGAAAAACAATTCGAAGACAAACTTCATTACTATTTCTGAAGCGCTTTCAATAAGCGTCTATTGAGAACTTTGAAAGAACTCCGTAACCAGGACATAATAGATACAAGATAAAAGTAGAAAAAAATAATCAGCATTAGCCTACCTATTTTCTTTTCCTTGTATCCTTTATATTTTTCTCTATTAGAATCATGTTGTTTTAAGCACCTAACGACTCTCAGGTTCTTAAGGTAACCACGTACAACATAAAACGTACACTATAAAATTCACAGACCCTCAAGTACCTACGGCTCTCATCGAGCCCTGCGAATCGTTATAAGCAGTCTATAAAATGACAATTTAATCTCGGCAAGCCATCCCTTTTACGATGAAAATCGGTAATCGAATTGGTGGGGAAAACGATTTTGTTCCGAATATAATATCGAATCGAATAAGGTTTTGCTGTTAAACCGATTGATGTATCGATATGAGTTTCAGGGATAACAGAAAGGTGGGAGGGGAATGCCGAACGGAATTTTAAAATGAAAAATTTTAGTCGTAGTCGGATTATATAGAAAGTCTAATGGAACTGTCACGTCAAGTCGTAGTTCAGAATGAATGGCAACAAATATGATTAAACCCGACCCTTTTGTTAAATTAATATAACTTTCCAATGCCTGTAATTCCAGGGCTCCTAGTATTCCTAATAACTTGCCTTGACGACTATCTACGTTCCAGTAATTGTAATAAAGAGCTGTTTTATAGTTCACTATGTAGTTAAAAAGTGATGTGATTAGGGATAGGCAGCGAACATCAATCAATACATGACGTATCGCCCTATGTAAACCCATTAGCAGCAGGCTGTGTCATCGAACTGATTGAATGTTTGCTAACGCACAATTAGTAACAACTAGCCGGATATATGTTAGAATAAAGAGAACAGCCTTCATCATAAATGAAAAAGATTGACAAATAAAACCATCAATTTCTAGATTAAAGCTCGTTTGCACCGAAAATAACTTACACAATACTACTGATACAATAAGCGCTATCATTTCTTTTTTGTAAACTCCCAAACTATTCACAGAAATAGAACCATGATTTCAAATCGTTAAGCTGTAAAATAACGTTCATTTAGTGATTTGTGGTCCAAGTTTTTCGGTCAGAATATTCCAGATCATTCCGGACGACTAGCGTCCATGCTTTGTAGCTATTAGTGATCCCAGAACTGTAGTTTCCGAATATTCAACGTCCCAGAGCAGTATAATCTTGTTTTCGGGATGACTCAATAGGGAGAAACTGGGCCCAAAACTCAGAGGTACAGCGGTAGGTGAACTTGCGGCGAAACCACACATTGCAAGGTCACTTAAAAAGATGTTTATTCAACATCTAGTACAGGTAGTTCTACTAATATAAACTATTAAAGGCGACTATTTACCTACAAGGTGAAATAAGAAATGATGCCGAATAATCTAACTTATTGTTTCAATGCGGCTACTCATACCAAACCTAATTTTAGAAATTATATTTCTAAAGTTCAATGTATTAGAATGTCTGCAGTGACTTGAAAAGGCACGCGACCGTCAGGCTTAAAGTAGGTGTATGCGAAAACTAGTTAATGCATGAAACGCGGTTAAAACTTAAAATTCAGTGTTTTTGGTGCAAGCCCATTAATATTCAATCCGTAGAAATAAAGAACAACGAAATAAAGTAACCGTTACATTTAAATTGAGATAAGTTTACAGATCTCTGACATTGAATACAATCCGGCGTGACAGCCAATCGATGCAGGTTAGCGCGCAGTACATCTCAATAGCTAATATCATAGCAAAACATCTGATAGATATAAGTATGCATATAACATCAATAATAAGTAACAATTATGTAACCGCAGACCACTCACGATCAAACCGGTGTCTAGGTCATGTGTGGGCGAAGTGTGCACGGATCGCGGGCGCTATGCAGACGTGAGCGCGCGGCAAACGCTGCGGCGCAACTGGCAATTATGAGCCGGGCGAGACTGGGTGGCGCCCTCCTCCCGCCGCCCCGCACGCGTCCCGCGCCGCCGCAAAGGTATGTTGGCGCACAAGTGGGACCTCGGACACTGTTGCGGCTACCCAAATGTTTGCATGTTTCTTTTGCTTTATGTAGACTTTAAATGAAAACATCGCAATATAAACAAAATTTTAACATTTGAAGCGACATTTTTAGAGAGGTTTTTTAATTTACTTTTTGTTTAGTGAAATAATAAAAATGTTTACAAAGTATTCGTAAGAGTACCTAATGTTTTAATAGCGCACACCAAAAGGGTTGAAAATGTTTTTGTATCCAACTTTTGCAAAAATCCGTAGGTGCATACACAAAAGAGCGGTAATTTTTTATCCCTCCCACCACGGAAAAAACATGTCTGTTTTTCGGGTAGCCGTGAATTGAAAGCCAACATTCCGTAACAAACTACCTCCCTTCGGAAGTTATTGAATATCAATCGGGAATGTTCAGCAAGAATGTTTCATTCTGCATTCAAAGGAAAAATCGAAGCTAAAATGATAAATTGCCCTCGTTTTTTCATCCGTGGCCGTGGAGCAGATACACAAATAACAGACAATCTCGTCTCGTAAATAACGCTTGGTTCGTAAGTATTATGACGTATATTTGAAGAGTAACATATGGGCAAATAAGTCTCGGCTAGGTAATAAGATCATCCCGTCTCTTGAATGTCGCAAGAGATGGAAAAAAAATAGTATTGATTAAATAGATACCCCCATTCTTCACAGAGAGCAGCGGTGGCCCAGTGGTGGCGGCCCCGACTTACGAACAGTAAGTCGTGGGTTCGAACCCAGACAGGCGCATTATTTTGTGTAATTTATTTCATCACCACTGCTCTCAAAACGGTGAAGGAAAACATCGTGAGGAAACCGGCATGTCCTAGAACCAAAAATTCGAAGACATGTGACATCTACCAATCCGCACTGGGCCCGCGTGGTAGATTATAGCCCATTCCCTCTCATTGAGAGGAGGCCGTGTCCCAGCAGTGGGAACATTACAGGCTGATGATGATGATTCTTCACAGAACTATAGGTAATTATACCATAAACCCTGAAATTAAAATCTATACTAATAATATAAAGCTGAAGAGTTTGTTTGGTTGAACGCGCTAATTTAGTGATTGATTGAAAAATATTTTTGTGTTAGATAGTCCATTTATCGAGGAAGGTTATAGGCAATATAACATGACGCTACGACCAATAGGAGAAATGTTGCAAGAACGGGGAAGAATAACTATTCCTTTTGGGAGCTTTTTCTCTCTTATGTGACGCAGAAGAAGTTGCGTGGGTCAACTAGTATGTACCTAAAACCCAGTACCTTATATCAGGCTGTTTCTTTTTCACGCTTTTTTTTAATGGCTTTGCACGGTTTGTGCATTAGCCATTTTCACGCTTTAACGGCTGAACAGATTTGTGTAGGATGTCTCCGTGGGACAATTTATAAAAGCAGTTAGTATACCCAAACCAATTTCGAGTCAAAACTTTTAAATGTAGGCGGAGCAAATCAAGCGACTAAAAACAACATAACATCACGCTTGTAATCCCCAAAGGGCTAGGTAGAGGTGTACCTGTTAAAGTACTTACACCTACATTTCGCCAAATATGTTTAAGGTTGAACTAGTCGGTCATTCTTCCATACAAACGTAATATAGTGATTATTCGCTTGTTTGACGGTAAAGGTTCAAAACTAAAAATTGTATCTACTTATATTGGCATTATCGAGCCCTGTATGGCAGCAGTATTGAAAATATTGGTTTGGAAGTTATGAGCGTCGAAACTTTCATATTTTAACACTAATTTTAACTCATCTTAGGGCGTAAATAAATGACTTATCTAGTATGAATATGGAAAAAGTGAAGCCGTAGAAGAATAGATAATTTATTAAAAGTTCAAATAATTTATTTTGATCAGATACATCCAGTAGTTTTCCGTAATATCCATACGCCCACAAATTATGAAATTTTACGCGCTCATTTTCGTTATAAATCGTCGTATATTACGTCTACTATCTAGTTTATTATATATTTAGTATATTTCACTAAATAAATATATATTTAATACAATAAAGAAAAACTAGATGAATGAATGCTATATAAAATTAACTAGATAAATTTAAAACTTTACCAAGTAGCATGCATATTAGCCACACCCGCCAACGAGTTCGAGCTGTCGACTAGTTCAACCTTAAGTCCCATGTAATAGGGGGCGAGCCAATTCCCATCAATCGGGCACAAATCCAGAGAGAAATTAGTGATGGAGAAACCCAATAACACTTTGATCGACCCGGGAATCGAACCTAGGACCTAATGCTTGCGACCACTCGACCAATGCTGCAGTCTTGAGGGATTAAATAATGTAGAGAACACTGAGAAAAATTTTTGCTAAGTCACACCTGCTTACTAGATTACAAAGTTATATTTTTGGTACTCAAACTGATATCAGTAGTGGCTGTAAAATTTTACGACCGTACATATGTCACTCGGACATGTAAAAACTAACGTCGTAAATAAAGTCAGTACCCTTTGCCATCTGTCAGGGCGTGAATATCCTCCGCCTTTGATAGAACCCTCTAGGCAAGAGGTCCTACCTACACTCGGGAGGCAGCCTAATATACTACCAACACTGTAGGTACTTACTACACCTTTCTACGAAGTAATCACTCAGTCGTCTTTGAGAGGAGCCTTTGATGCAAGATACGCTGTGATTACCGGGTCATCTTGTATGAGGAAGTGTTGAGTGAATTTAGGTGATATTCTCGTCACGTAATTTAATTATGTGTCTAAATTGTGTGTTTCATTGTGTGTATATTGGCCATCTATATACTGAATGACACTGACACTTAATAAACTGTGAATAATAATTCCCTACCTACTTAGCTGATATTTATAAACAAAAAGTAAAGGTCTCCATACTTGCTGACCATCTGTGTGGATGTAAACAAAAGATAAGAAATGTTTTTGAAAGGAAGAAATCTTTGTGTCTTTAGCGGCCGACTCCGGTCGCAATATCTGCATGGGATTTCTAGGTATTTGTTACAAATGATTCATTAAAACAGTCGCTACACCCGAACTCGGCGTTACATTCAAAGTCGCTATTGCCACATGAATTTTGTACTAAAGTATGCTTTAAATTCATGGGACTTAGATTTAACGTCGCTACAACCAAGGTCGTAATAAATGAAATCCACAGTACATTATTAGTATTAGTAATCTAATACATTTGGCAATGTCTTTTAATATAAACAGTAATAAAATCAACCAAAAAATTTTCAAATATGTACTCAAGCTTCAGCTTCAGCCTTGCAAAAGCACCCGTGCAAATCATTGCAAGGACGCTTTTTCAGTACGCTTTACAAAAGCGCTCGTATTAAACAAATGGGATGCGGTTCCAGTGTTGCCAGATACGATTTTTTTACGTTTTTTTTTTAAAGGGAGGGGGCCCCTCCAACCAAGGGCCGAAGCCTGCCGGGGCTGCGGGACTGTTCGAAAGAGATACCGCGGCCCCGGAACGTAAAGGGCGAGGAAGGAACATGGATGGTTTTATACCGTCAGCTAGCCAGCGAGCCGGCCGATGCATTGTCACACGGGCGAAACCGCTTAAGCTAATTAAGCATAAGTATTTTGTCAATGTCTCCTCTCTGTCACTGTCTTAATTATCCAAAGCCACGAACACCAAGTTCACTGACGCTCGACCACTGGTCAACCTTATTGCTTAAGGCATAAGGGTGAAAACTGGCAGACCGTCAGTAAACTCGGTGGTACATAATCCAGCAAGAGGCATGCACGATACGCTTCTTCCTTTCTAGGTCTTCCTAAAACGAGCATCCCGGGAATCGACCAGGTCAAGAACTCAGTATAGTAGCAAGCCTGGTTAAACACGACTTAATATATTATTCACGCTAAATCTTCTGGGAGAAATGGCGGTCAAAGTGTGAAACCTTGATGTAGAATGGTCAGACGTCATGACGTCATCTACGGCTGTTAATACTTAGTTATACGAATTCATCTTAGAGAATATGGGCAAAGTACAGAAGACTATTGGTGGATTTGCCATGTTTTGAAAAAAATATTTTCCTACCGTTTAGCGACTGAAACAGAGTAAAAATACTATGTGGCGTACGTTCTTAAATCACAACATAAGTATTATAAAAAAAAGTACTCCGCCGCGTCCGTCTGTCTGTTCGCGATAAACTCAAAAATTACTGCATCGATTTTCATGCTGTTTTCACCAATGGATAGAATGGTTCTCGGGTCGAAGCCGCGCGCATCAACTAGTTATCTAATAAAATAACATGGTAAAGACAAAAATACATAAAAAAACGAGCAAATAATATAAAATAGTACATTTATTGTTAAAAAATTAAATACAGGTCAAATATTGAGCTTAAAATAATATAAACTAAAATATTCTATCACAATTTGTTTGCACTATACACCAATCGTGTCAGGTACCATTTAAATACAAAATAAAAACATAGTAATACATACATTTTGTCTGACTATAAATTTAATAAATTATTTATTAAAATTTAATATGGCTTCATTTTTGGTAAAAGGAAATGCTTGTTTGGGATAGTTTAGGAGGTTGATGAATTCAAAAAGTTAGATTAGCCTGGATAGATAGGGGTCTATCTATCCAGCAGTACAAGTACTCGTACGTAGGATCCGATAAGACTCGATTAGATAAATTTGACAGTTATTCTCGATAAAGTGAGTTTTTGACTCCATAAAAACTCATTTTATCGAGAATAACTGTCAAATTTATCTAATCGAGTCCTATCGAATCCTACGTACTTGTACTGCTGGTACGACATTTCGTGATCAAAGTATTTTCGTTTACGGAATTATTTTACGAAACTTATCACATACAATAAGTACTATAACTGTTTATAAGCTATCGTCGGGGTGTACAAAATTCTATATATCTCATGGAATGTTTACAAAATATATAATTATGCACGATATATACATGATTCTAGAACCTTTTTTTTGTCGCGTATAGAAAAAATATCTAAAGGGTGTTAAAACCTCTTAACAAAGCCCAAAGGCACTTGTTCTCCCCGTCCTTGCGGTCATTTTTTTGTTCTACACCATACCTGGGACCTTCTAGTTTGTAAATACAAGTTTTTATCGTAAAATTTTTAAACACCCCCACGACCCCCGTACTACAATTAATCTATCAGCACAATGTTTTGAGTGCGTTACATTGAGTTCTACCACAAAACATGATTTTTACCCCAAAAAAAAAAGTTATTTCACAGCAATAATTTTTGCGAAAGTTACTTAGTTGAATTACAGAATGCTTGGTTGACGGCTTCGTGATGAGGTTGTTTACACCCTGTATGCTGGCAGGTTGATAATCAAGTGTGGAATTCATAGTAACACTTTACAGATCAGTGTTCCTTATATGGTGTATAATACATTTATTTCCCAATTATTCCTGCACATTGAAGTGTATCGTCTAAGTCTGTTAAGTGCGTTAGTTGCGTTGCATTTTGTGCAATTTGTCCATATTGTGCTAAACTAATGTGTTTAACGTTCACTCTTTAGCTAAGCTAAGTTCGTCGTGGCAATAACTGAGCTTCCATACTGACCAGTTATAATACTCTAAAGGGACCACTGAGAACTGTAACAAAAAAAAAACAAATAAAATAAAAAATAAAGAAACATCTGAAATAGATCGTATTTTGCACCAAAATGTGGGGGTAAATTCCTTATACGGCAAGGTTAGTATGGTACACAAAAACTTCAACACACCTCCATATGTCGAATCCGGCTCGAAGGACCAATATTTATAATAGGATTCTATCGAGGAGGGGTTAAATAAGCATTTACAGACAAGCAAAAATTAAGACAATCAACCTTTAAAATTAAAATCCCGAATTTCGATCGTACGAAAGATTAGTTTCTGAAACCTAAAGTAATTCTGGATAAAGCTCGCCTTTGTACATAAACTGTTATATTGAAATAAATAAATGTATAATGGTAAACAATAAGTGGTTTCAACGTCAAGATGTTAATGCAATAGCGTGAACATTTCAGACTGCAAAATAAAACGCGCGGGATGCCAATACGAAATCAAGGTCTTTCATGCCTGTTTGCATGCGCTTCGCAATGTCAATACTTCACTTCAAACGTCCGGTGTTTGACGCCTTTTTCCGGCAGTCGGAATGAAACTCGTGCTATAATTTAAATTGACTTGCCACGACCGTTTCCTGTTTTTTTAAACGGGACGGTAAATCAAATGGGGTAATGGAAACGTGCCATAATGTAGACTAATTATCGTTACTAGGAGAGTTAATTTAATTGTCCGCTTAGTAAAGCAAATTAACGGCTGAAAAAATTAATGTATTTTTAATAGAGATTTTTCCGCAGTTCACGCTTCCTAAATTATTATTTTTTTAACTAAATTAAGTCACTGGTCAGAAACCTTAAACATCCCATTAAATCTTTTAACTCTAAAACTGATTGGTGATTTGACAACAGCTGACATGACATTTGACAGCAGCTGACATGACATTTGACAGCACCTGTCATGACATTTGGCAGCCATTGTTAGGACATTTGGCAGTCTGTGAAATTACCAATCATAAAAGTTAAAAGATTGAATCAAGTAACCTTTCAAAATTGCGGGGTTAATCCAGTTTCAACCAACGACCTTTTAACATTGCCTACGGGACTAATCCAATTGGGTAAGGCAAACTTGAACTTACTTACTTATTTCTTCGTAATATTTTTGTCAAACACGCCGAAACTCTTGGGACACGTCGGAAAACCCTTATTTATAAAAGTATTCGTGTCACTAAAATATTGAGTTTGTTTTTTGTAATCGCCTTAGAATTTTATATTAATTTAATAAAGTTGAGTAAACTATTAGCAATTTTGACGATCCTGTAGTTATGTAAGACGTATAGTGGAGTTAAGTACGAATATGCAGAGTGGAAACTTTTGCTATTTCCGACTTTTTCAGTACTCCAACCTGAGCTAGTTCTTTAAATTTTTTATCAGTAAGTATTAGAAACAAGATCGATTCAATATTTATTTTTGTGTTTACTGGCCACTTTCTTGCTAACTGCTTTTTTTTTTAATCTAAAGCAATTTTTTACATAAAATGATAGACCTTTTTTGAGTAGCTGCAACGGTTAAGGTAGTTCCCCTTAAGGGAACAAATTGAACACATACCTCGCGAGGAACGAATGTCTCTTAATTTGGACTGCTGGACGGCCAACAGGAAGCGAGACTTCAGACCTAACCCTCTTAGGGGCCGTCTCCACGAGCGATAGAATTGCGGCGATATTATCGTCGTGCCATACATTCTCTACATCGCGATTCTCTAGCTAAGGGAGAAGTTCGTTAAAGGAGATGTTCCAGAAATGTATGGAGCCTAGGCCAGCACTATGTACACTATACATATGTAAATATCGCTGTTTATTAAAGTAACCACTTTTTATTGTTAATTTTCTTTAATTTCACTTCGTTTCAATATATATTCAAATTAACTTTGTCAAGGAGCAACACAAAATAAAATTAAACATGGTGGATCAGAGCAGTATTTACGAACAATGTCATTTTGACAACGACATTTGATTGAACACATCCAATCCAAACTCAAAGCAAAGACAGACTCAAAGACATCACTTCTTAAAACTGTCAAAGTCGTCAAACGTCATGTCACACAACTGTCATGGCTGTCCTAATATTTTTTTTTTAATTTATTTAATATCTAAAAAACTTAATCTAATACAGGGTTGTTTTAGCCACACATCGAAAACTTCTTAGAGCTTATCTGAAAAATATATAAAATAGGGTTATCTTATTAAAAACTTCATTTCTGTACGCCTGTAAATTAATAAATAATTGTCTTTAAATTAATTCATTTAAATTAATTCATTAGTATTTTTATGAAATTCCCCTATTTTTTTCCTATTTATATACGAGTATGTACATAGTGTACATAGTGGTGGCCCAAAATCAAACATCTCCTTTGACAGTTATTCTAGATTATCTACATCTACACTAATATTATAAAGAGGAAAACTTTGTTTGTTTGTTTGTTTGGTTGTAATGAATAGGCTTAAAAACTACTGGACCGTTTTTAAAAATTCTTTCACCATTCGAAAGCTACATTATCCACGAGTAACATAGGATATAATTTTATCCCCGTACTCCCACGGGAACGGGAACTATGCGGGTGAAACCGCGGGACGTCCGCTAGTTCTAGATAAAATGAGTTTTTATGGAGTTAAAAACTCATTTTATCGAGAATAACTGTCAAATTTATCTAATCGAGTCCAATCGAGTCGTTCGTATCTGCACTGCCGGATCGCTGTAGATAAAAGAAAACCGGCCAAGAGCGTGTCGGGCCACGCTCACTGTAGGGTTCCGTAGCTTCCCAGACCATTAAAAATACCAACATTTTTCGTCAGCAAAAATAACTTTGTTTTTCATAGTATTTGTATGAAAAACAAAGTTATCATTTGCGTTTTTTTGAAAAAGTGCTATATAACTCAAAAACTATTCAACTCATCAAGTTGAAAATAATTTTCCTAGAAAGTTCATATAAAGGTCTACTTCTGTGATTTTTTTCATATTTTTTAAACTTATGGTTCAAAAGTTAGAGGGGGGGGGGACACATTGTTTTTGACTTTCGGAGCGATTATTTCCTAAAATATTAATATTATCAAAAAATGATTTTAGAAAACCCCTATTCATTTTTAAATACCTATCCAACAATATATCACACGTCAGGGTCAAAATTAAAAAAAAAATCGCTCCCCACTTTACGTCTGGGGGAGGTACCCTAATAAAAATGCCAGATACGATTTTTTTATATTATTTTTTTTAAAGGGAGGGGGGCCCCTCCCTTTATCCAACCAAGGGCCGAAGCCTGCCGGGGCTGCGGGACTGTTCGAAAGAGATACCGCGGCCCCGGAACATAAAGGGCGAGGAAGGAACATGGATGGTTTTATACCGGCAGCTAGCCAGTGAGTCGGCCGAGGCATTGTCACACGGGCGAAGCCGCATAAGCTAATTAAGCATAAGTATTTTGTCAATGTCTCCTCTCTGTCACTATCTTAATTATCCAAAACCACGTACAACCAAGTTCGCTGACGCTCGACCACTGGTCAACCTTATTACTTAGGGCATAAGGGTGAAAACTGGCAGACCGTCAGTAAACTCGGTGGTACATAATCCAGCAAGAGGTATGCACGATACGCTTCTTCCTTTCTAGGTCTTCCTAAAACGAGCATCCCGGGAATCGACCAGGTCAAGAACTCAGTATAGTAGCAAGCCTGGTTAAACACGACTTAATATATTATTCACGCTAAATCTTCTGGGAGAAATGGCGGTCAAAGTGTGAAACCTTGATGTAGAATGGTCAGACGTCATGACGTCATCTACGGCTGTTAATACTTAGTTATACGAATTCATCTTAGAGAATATGGGCAAAGTACAGAAGACTATTGGTGGATTTGCCATGTTTTGAAAAAAATATTTTCCTACCGTTTAGCGACTGAAACAGAGTAAAAATACTATGTGGCGTACGTTCTTAAATCACAACATAAGTATTATAAAAAAAAGTACTCCGCCGCGTCCGTCTGTCTGTTCGCGATAAACTCAAAAATTACTGCATCGATTTTCATGCTGTTTTCACCAATGGATAGAATGGTTCTCGGGTCGAAGCCGCGCGCATCAACTAGTTATCTAATAAAATAACATGGTAAAGACAAAAATACATAAAAAAACGAGCAAATAATATAAAATAGTACATTTATTGTTAAAAAATTAAATACAGGTCAAATATTGAGCTTAAAATAATATAAACTAAAATATTCTATCACAATTTGTTTGCACTATACACCAATCGTGTCAGGTACCATTTAAATACAAAATAAAAACATAGTAATACATACATTTTGTCTGACTATAAATTTAATAAATTATTTATTAAAATTTAATATGGCTTCATTTTTGGTAAAAGGAAATGCTTGTTTGGGATAGTTTAGGAGGTTGATGAATTCAAAAAGTTAGATTAGCCTGGATAGATAGGGGTCTATCTATCCAGCAGTACAAGTACTCGTACGTAGGATCCGATAAGACTCGATTAGATAAATTTGACAGTTATTCTCGATAAAGTGAGTTTTTGACTCCATAAAAACTCATTTTATCGAGAATAACTGTCAAATTTATCTAATCGAGTCCTATCGAATCCTACGTACTTGTACTGCTGGTACGACATTTCGTGATCAAAGTATTTTCGTTTACGGAATTATTTTACGAAACTTATCACATACAATAAGTACTATAACTGTTTATAAGCTATCGTCGGGGTGTACAAAATTCTATATATCTCATGGAATGTTTACAAAATATATAATTATGCACGATATATACATGATTCTAGAACCTTTTTTTTGTCGCGTATAGAAAAAATATCTAAAGGGTGTTAAAACCTCTTAACAAAGCCCAAAGGCACTTGTTCTCCCCGTCCTTGCGGTCATTTTTTTGTTCTACACCATACCTGGGACCTTCTAGTTTGTAAATACAAGTTTTTATCGTAAAATTTTTAAACACCCCCACGACCCCCGTACTACAATTAATCTATCAGCACAATGTTTTGAGTGCGTTACATTGAGTTCTACCACAAAACATGATTTTTACCCCAAAAAAAAAAGTTATTTCACAGCAATAATTTTTGCGAAAGTTACTTAGTTGAATTACAGAATGCTTGGTTGACAGCTTCGTGATGAGGTTGTTTACACCCTGTATGCTGGCAGGTTGATAATCAAGTGTGGAATTCATAGTAACACTTTACAGATCAGTGTTCCTTATATGGTGTATAATACATTTATTTCCCAATTATTCCTGCACATTGAAGTGTATCGTCTAAGTCTGTTAAGTGCGTTAGTTGCGTTGCATTTTGTGCAATTTGTCCATATTGTGCTAAACTAATGTGTTTAACGTTCACTCTTTAGCTAAGCTAAGTTCGTCGTGGCAATAACTGAGCTTCCATACTGACCAGTTATAATACTCTAAAGGGACCACTGAGAACTGTAACAAAAAAAAAACAAATAAAATAAAAAATAAAGAAACATCTGAAATAGATCGTATTTTGCACCAAAATGTGGGGGTAAATTCCTTATACGGCAAGGTTAGTATGGTACACAAAAACTTCAACACACCTCCATATGTCGAATCCGGCTCGAAGGACCAATATTTATAATAGGATTCTATCGAGGAGGGGTTAAATAAGCATTTACAGACAAGCAAAAATTAAGACAATCAACCTTTAAAATTAAAATCCCGAATTTCGATCGTACGAAAGATTAGTTTCTGAAACCTAAAGTAATTCTGGATAAAGCTCGCCTTTGTACATAAACTGTTATATTGAAATAAATAAATGTATAATGGTAAACAATAAGTGGTTTCAACGTCAAGATGTTAATGCAATAGCGTGAACATTTCAGACTGCAAAATAAAACGCGCGGGATGCCAATACGAAATCAAGGTCTTTCATGCCTGTTTGCATGCGCTTCGCAATGTCAATACTTCACTTCAAACGTCCGGTGTTTGACGCCTTTTTCCGGCAGTCGGAATGAAACTCGTGCTATAATTTAAATTGACTTGCCACGACCGTTTCCTGTTTTTTTAAACGGGACGGTAAATCAAATGGGGTAATGGAAACGTGCCATAATGTAGACTAATTATCGTTACTAGGAGAGTTAATTTAATTGTCCGCTTAGTAAAGCAAATTAACGGCTGAAAAAATTAATGTATTTTTAATAGAGATTTTTCCGCAGTTCACGCTTCCTAAATTATTATTTTTTTAACTAAATTAAGTCACTGGTCAGAAACCTTAAACATCCCATTAAATCTTTTAACTCTAAAACTGATTGGTGATTTGACAACAGCTGACATGACATTTGACAGCAGCTGACATGACATTTGACAGCACCTGTCATGACATTTGGCAGCCATTGTTAGGACATTTGGCAGTCTGTGAAATTACCAATCATAAAAGTTAAAAGATTGAATCAAGTAACCTTTCAAAATTGCGGGGTTAATCCAGTTTCAACCAACGACCTTTTAACATTGCCTACGGGACTAATCCAATTGGGTAAGGCAAACTTGAACTTACTTACTTATTTCTTCGTAATATTTTTGTCAAACACGCCGAAACTCTTGGGACACGTCGGAAAACCCTTATTTATAAAAGTATTCGTGTCACTAAAATATTGAGTTTGTTTTTTGTAATCGCCTTAGAATTTTATATTAATTTAATAAAGTTGAGTAAACTATTAGCAATTTTGACGATCCTGTAGTTATGTAAGACGTATAGTGGAGTTAAGTACGAATATGCAGAGTGGAAACTTTTGCTATTTCCGACTTTTTCAGTACTCCAACCTGAGCTAGTTCTTTAAATTTTTTATCAGTAAGTATTAGAAACAAGATCGATTCAATATTTATTTTTGTGTTTACTGGCCACTTTCTTGCTAACTGTTTTTTTTTTTAATCTAAAGCAATTTTTTACATAAAATGATAGACCTTTTTTGAGTAGCTGCAACGGTTAAGGTAGTTCCCCTTAAGGGAACAAATTGAACACATACCTCGCGAGGAACGAATGTCTCTTAATTTGGACTGCTGGACGGCCAACAGGAAGCGAGACTTCAGACCTAACCCTCTTAGGGGCCGTCTCCACGAGCGATAGAATTGCGGCGATATTATCGTCGTGCCATACATTCTCTACATCGCGATTCTCTAGCTAAGGGAGAAGTTCGTTAAAGGAGATGTTCCAGAAATGTATGGAGCCTAGGCCAGCACTATGTACACTATACATATGTAAATATCGCTGTTTATTAAAGTAACCACTTTTTATTGTTAATTTTCTTTAATTTCACTTCGTTTCAATATATATTCAAATTAACTTTGTCAAGGAGCAACACAAAATAAAATTAAACATGGTGGATCAGAGCAGTATTTACGAACAATGTCATTTTGACAACGACATTTGATTGAACACATCCAATCCAAACTCAAAGCAAAGACAGACTCAAAGACATCACTTCTTAAAACTGTCAAAGTCGTCAAACGTCATGTCACACAACTGTCATGGCTGTCCTAATATTTTTTTTTTAATTTATTTAATATCTAAAAAACTTAATCTAATACAGGGTTGTTTTAGCCACACATCGAAAACTTCTTAGAGCTTATCTGAAAAATATATAAAATAGGGTTATCTTATTAAAAACTTCATTTCTGTACGCCTGTAAATTAATAAATAATTGTCTTTAAATTAATTCATTTAAATTAATTCATTAGTATTTTTATGAAATTCCCCTATTTTTTTCCTATTTATATACGAGTATGTACATAGTGTACATAGTGGTGGCCCAAAATCAAACATCTCCTTTGACAGTTATTCTAGATTATCTACATCTACACTAATATTATAAAGAGGAAAACTTTGTTTGTTTGTTTGTTTGGTTGTAATGAATAGGCTTAAAAACTACTGGACCGTTTTTAAAAATTCTTTCACCATTCGAAAGCTACATTATCCACGAGTAACATAGGATATAATTTTATCCCCGTACTCCCACGGGAACGGGAACTATGCGGGTGAAACCGCGGGACGTCCGCTAGTTCTAGATAAAATGAGTTTTTATGGAGTTAAAAACTCATTTTATCGAGAATAACTGTCAAATTTATCTAATCGAGTCCAATCGAGTCGTTCGTATCTGCACTGCCGGATCGCTGTAGATAAAAGAAAACCGGCCAAGAGCGTGTCGGGCCACGCTCACTGTAGGGTTCCGTAGCTTCCCAGACCATTAAAAATACCAACATTTTTCGTCAGCAAAAATAACTTTGTTTTTCATAGTATTTGTATGAAAAACAAAGTTATCATTTGCGTTTTTTTGAAAAAGTGCTATATAACTCAAAAACTATTCAACTCATCAAGTTGAAAATAATTTTCCTAGAAAGTTCATATAAAGGTCTACTTCTGTGATTTTTTTCATATTTTTTAAACTTATGGTTCAAAAGTTAGAGGGGGGGGGGACACATTGTTTTTGACTTTCGGAGCGATTATTTCCTAAAATATTAATATTATCAAAAAATGATTTTAGAAAACCCCTATTCATTTTTAAATACCTATCCAACAATATATCACACGTCAGGGTCAAAATTAAAAAAAAAATCGCTCCCCACTTTACGTCTGGGGGAGGTACCCTAATAAAAATGTTTTTTTAAATTTTTATTTTTGCACTTTGTCGGCATGATTGATATACATATTGGTACCAAATTTCAGCTTTCTGGTGCTAACGGTCACTGAGATTATCCGCGGACAGACAGACAGACAGACATGGCGAAACTATAAGGGTTCCGTTTTTTGCCATTTGGCTACGGAACCCTAAAAATGTATGGCGCTCTGGAACGAAATTGCCAGCGCCGCTTCGTATATTTCGTACCAGACCGCCATACATTTTTATTTACAGCGACCCGGGCGTGCGCCCTGTCCGCTTTGTGTAACTTCTCCCTAAGGGTATCGGGTCCTAAAGAATCTTTTGTATCCGGCAACACCTAAAACTTCTGGATCACTTACGTACAACGATTACGCATACTACGGATGAGCAGATTTGCGTTAAGACCATGCAACTGTAACTCAATAGACATAAGGTTCACATTGCAGTGCTACATACCTCGGATGAGTAGACTTGCGATAAGGCCTTGCGTTCCGGTAGACATGTCCGCCCTGAGACACCAGCGTGCCGCGCGAGCTGGCCGCGCTGACGGCCGTGTGGAGCGACACGGGGGACCCGGACGATCCGGACAGACGACGGATGTAACGCTCTGCTTGCTCTTCGTTTGTGGGGGTTCTATCACCTGGAGAGTTTGTGCTCTTATTTTATGTGTAAAGAGTTCCAAGTAGCATTGGGCTGGGTCAAATCTGTCCTTCCGGACACTCTCACACATAAGTAAAGAAAAACAAGTTCCAAATGATTGTTTTACTTAAAATTCATCCATGATCCTTATACTATTAAATGCATATATCAGCGCCATGTTTTGAAAAACGTGATTTTTCACACCGTATAGAAATTGTTTCCCAGCAAAAAACGTAGGTTAATGTCAACAATGCTTGGCTGACGGCTTGGAGAAGGGATCAGAAAGAGTCTTTTCAGAGGCAGCGTTCAAAAAATGTATCATCATCAGCCAATTAATATTCCTACTTCTGGGACACAGGCCACCTCTTTATGAGAGGTTATGAGCTATCATTCACCACGCGGGCCCAGTGGCCCAGAATTTTTTGGTTCTAGAACATGCCGGTTTCCTCACGATGTTTTCCTTCACTGTTTCGAGAGCAGTGGTGATGAAAAAAATTACACAAAGTAATGCGCCTGTCTGGGTTCGAACTCACGACTTACTGTTCATAAGTCGGGGCCGCCAACACTGGGCCACCGCTGCTCTCAAAAAATGTATGCCTGCCAGCGGCTTCGCCCGCGTGAAGTTATAATTGTCCCATGGGATCTAACTACCGGGATAAAAAGTATCTTATGTGTTAATCCAGGTTATAAACTATCTGTGTGCTAAATTTCAACCAAATCCGTAAAGTCGTTTTGGCGTGAAAGAGTAACAAACATCCATACATCCATACTTACAAACTTTCGAATTTATAATATTAGTAGGATTACCATCAAGGCTGCCAATGGGAGTTCGTCTCGTCAGGTCGGGACTGCTGCCCCAAGGACTCAGAGCGCCCAGCGGACTGGACAGACCTGCCGTCACCAATGTGTCGTCTTCATCTTCTGACGCTACGGGAAATATATTGATGACAATATTGTATAAACTAACAAAATAAACTATAAATATAATAATATTGTTGCTAAAACTATACTATTCTTATTGTTTATTACCTTCGAAAACGTCAAAGAAGTTTTCCTTTGAATCATTCAACGTTGATGAAGACTTCGACTTTTTCTTTCTTTTGCTCTGAAACAAAACGACTACTATTGTACCTCCTTAATACCTATGTATTTATCGATAAATTGTTTGAAAAACCTTAAAACATTACTTGTTATTCAAATTTCGATTTAATAATCATGGACATTAAGTTCAAAATGAAAACGCATACCTTAGTAAGTTCTTCTGCAACGGACATCTCTAGCGCGTGATGCGTCCTTGCCAACGCTGCCAGCGCCTCTTCTAGCACACGGTTACGTTCTATCTGTTAAAGCACAACGAATGTTTATCAAATAAGTATTTTATTTACATTTCATCTTCAGCTGCGGTGATTTTAATACTTAGATAAAGGGGTTTGAACTTTTTGGTCGGTGTAAACTTAAGTATGGTGAGGTACATCTATTAATTTAAATCTGGGGGGTGATTCTGTAAAATAACCAACTTGTCAATAGTGTGTTGGTGGTGTGTGAGCAGTGTCTCAATAGGCTAATCATTGTCATTTGGTATTCTACATTTTTTTTTTATGGTCATTGACTTCCGACTGTAGTGCCATTGAAACGCCATAGAAAGACTATTGTAATAATTGGTATTCTGCTTCACTATAATCTGTCTATGTCATCATGATGGCCAAAGTTACGGTAGTCCGTAAATATTTTAAGTGTATTTGACAGTTGTGTCTATCGAACTGCCACACTATCGACACACTACTGAGACACCGCTGAAACGCCATTGAAATTTTTGCAGAATACCAAATTTGTAACATAATGTCTGTAGTGTGTCGATAGTGTCAATGGCTTGTAGCTTAACGTTTAGTTACAGAATTGGCACCCTGATGTCAGTGCAGACAGAGTGTATGTGGTGTTAGTTACCTCTCTGTTGAGCTTGGCGGTGTCGGCGTCCCTCGCCTGCGCCACCAGCGCGGCGCAGTGCCGCAGCGCTGACAGCGCCTCGGAGCCCGTGCCGCAAGCGTGCTGGAAGCGCTGCAGGGTACACCAATACATTATAACATAACATCACGCATCCTTATAGCGTATCCTAATAGTATACCCACATTTCGCTAATAGGCTAGTTTCCACCATCAATAAATTGCAAATCTATTTAGTCCGTCAGTTAGAGTATTGGAAAATAATGGACACGTATTTTTTGTTTTTGTAAATCAACGAATATTGACAAAGATAAAACGCGTCAAATCTCGGGAGTGGGGGCTCGTGACGTCAGAACCAACTAAGAAAAATGATACCGAACAGTGACGTATTGGGAATTTTAAAAGCGTCGTATCTTCGTCAATTTTGGTTTATGTGACAAAAGAAAAAATACGGGTCAAATTTTTTTTGGTAATCTAAGAGACGGACTTATTAGATTTTTTCAGTTAACAAGACTATTATGTTTAAGTCAAGCTTGCCATCAAACGGGCACCAATCCAAGCTACTGCTGAGAAATTATTGATGGCAAAGCACTACCCGACTGGAGTATCGAAACCAGGATCTCATGCTCAGCCATCGCACTTGCGACCACTCGACCAACGAGGTACTCTTAACAAAAAAAATCCACCAAGTAGTTTCCTAAAGACAGAAATATAAGTAGCACTCGGATTTGTTCCAATCAATAGTGATTGGAACAAATCCGATTGCTACTTCTATACCTAAAATCAATTCTTATTGCTTTATCGTAAAGCAATAAGAATTGATTTTGAAGATTGATCGGCGGAAATTCGTTTAATGCAAATAAGAAGACGTGAAAAGCTCCGATTTTATAGTCACACCAATTTAAACCTTATGAACAAGTCACAGAAGCCGCTTTCCGTTTAACTTGAATAAGTCACTGCAGCTTATGGAGATGTTGTTCATAAATCATACCATATACGCAGAATGATGCAGCGAGTTCCCAACATTGACACTCTTGTCCAGAGCTGCAACAATGGCGGCGCACTCGCGCAGTTGTGTGTCTAGCAGGGCGAGACTGTTCGTCGCTGCTGTCAACGCGTCTTGCATTGAACCTAGAACAATTTAAAGGTTTCATTATAGATCTCGATGCAAAGATACTTGAGTGTTTGTCGGTGATGTCTTTACCCGTATTCGACCACTCGTTACATAGATACACTAGTGACTGGTGGTGTATAGAATTATACAACGAAGGCAAACGAACTTGTAACTTGTCTTGAAACACCCCGAAATTGGTTATCCAGACTTGGTCACTAGTTTGAATTTCGCAGGCGAAATACGAGTGAGCGATTTACATACATACAAACATACATAAAGTCGAACACACAACACAGAACCCCACCTGGTACGATCCTCACATACTCCTTTTGCCTCGTCCACGTTCATACATCTGACGCCCTACTCCCTAACGCTTCGTCCATATATTCGGATCTATCCGTCTCTCTCGCGCACGGCTGCAGATGAGTGTGAGTGAAAGAGACGGATAGATCCGAATATACGGACGAAGCGTTAGGGAGTAGTGCCCCCGGTCATACACGCACGCCGGTTGCGAGTACTACGCTCCTGACCTTTCTGAAGAACCTCACCAATAATGGAGTAGACTGAGGAATCCCCTTCCAGTGTTGCCATTTATTTTTTGTGAGCGATTTATTTAATATTTTTTTGATTCATTTAATATTTCTGGCATGGCAGAATAGGGAATATGCATGTAATTTTTTCTTCACTTAAATCAATTAAATACATTATTATCAACCCAAGAAAAGTATTAAAATTTAATTTCAACTACTGCTTGTCGCTTAAAAATAATATTAAACTTCTGCAATTTTCCATGACAGTTCAAACATCCGTGATTGTCGCGGCCATAATGTGACGTCATTTATCACAAACTACCTTGTTTATATTTATTTTTTTGACCTTAATAAAGTAATTTTACTGTATGTGCTTTATTCAAACAAAAATTGCGATAGCGATTATAATAAAATCGTAGTGAAACTTTACCTACATTTCAAATAAAAGTTTTTTACCCGCCGTCATCGAGGACGACGTGTTTTGAGAGTGCGTTCCGTTTCACCAAAAACATGCTACATTAAAACAATAAATTGTACAATAAGTGATGTTTTAGAAAACTTGAACAAGTGTACCATAATGTTTTTATGCGCCAATACAAGGCATTTTTAATAAATAAAAAGAGTTTTGTATTTCTTGCATATTCCCTACTGTTAGGCAGACACAAAGGTTAATGTCGTTTAAGAAATAATAAATTCTTACCTAACGGTTTGCATTCATCTTCCAAATCCTCGGTGGCCTCCCTCGCAGAGTCTGGTGAGGCGCCCGCCCACAGGTAGTGACCGGAGTACGCTATGTGCTCGTTCATTGCTGTTACCCATTGCTGCGACAAAATAATACACATAAATCTCCCATTAGTTGCCATATTCAATATTAATAGCACATGAGTATTGACTGCTCAGATAATGTGACTCTAGAAGTGTTTTTGCCCAAATTTGTTTTAAACATACTTTGAAGCTCTTACGGCGAGGATATGAATAAGAATAATTTATTTCAAAAGTATTTGAATTTAAATTTGAAGACATGTGACATCTACCAATCCGCACTGGTGCCGCGTGGTAGATTATAGCCCATTCCCTCTCATAGAGAGGAGGCCTGGGCCCCAGCAGCGGGAACATTCATCGGCTGATGATAATATATAGTCCACTTAGGTCCATGTACACCGAAAAGATAACAGTCTGATTATTTAAAAACAGCTGTCACTGTGACATGTTCCCATACAAAAATGTGTTTTAAACAGCTGTTTTTAGATAGTCAGACCAGAAGATCAGACATCTTTTTGGTGAACTTGAACCTTACTTGTCTACAAGAAGCAACATCCTTCTCCCCCTGCACGGCCAGGCGGTGCGTATCTCCGTCACTGAAGCGCAGCACGATGAGGGCCGGCTCGCTGGGCGCGGCGGACAGTGTGGCGGCGTCCAGGTACTTGCGGCCGCGCCAGTGTGTGCCGCCGCGTGCCGCCTCGGCGCGGGACCCGTAGTATAGCAGCACGCCGCGCTGGAGGACCGCCTGGGTTTCAAATAGGCTCAATGTGTACCAAAACCTTGAAACATGTTTGTATAAGGAAACAGAAGTAAAATTCTTTAGTTACAAACCAAATATATATAAGACAATTCGATAATGATATTGAGGGTCTTCAATAATAAACGTTGTGTTGCTCTGAAATAACAAAGTTTATTTTAACATAAATTTAGATACACTTTTTAATGACTAAAACAATACGAATCATGTGTATCTTACCTGAAATAACAAAGAAACGACATTTAAAGTTTATTATTACACTTGTCGATCCCTTTATCACTAAATTATAATATTTTATTGTTTACGTTCTTTTAATCATATTAACCTCACTTTCGCTTTACTTCAAAACCCGACTGCTTTATCTACCGTACCGCCATGACACTTGTAATGACAGTAACGCCATCTAGTTCTAATGAAGATAAAACAGTAACTGTTTTATCTACGAACAAATAAAGAAATACTAATTTCTTTACATCTTCCCTCCCAGGGCAGAAAATTTTCCCAAAATTTTCGCAGCCTAAGGTCCACATTTATACAGAAACTGGGATCAGCTTCGTGATGTGAAATAAGTTGGATTCTGATTTCGGCCTGTATTTATTTTGTATATAGTCTCTGATATTTTCTCTTCAATTCTAAAAGGGCCTATCTTTAGCTCATCTAATTTTCTTCTGTTTAACTTATGCCCATTCTCAATATATACCATGTCACCTGTTTTGAAATTATGCTGTATTCTATTTCTGTCTATTAACTTTTTATTGTAGTTGTGCGACCTTACAGAGTTTTCAAATGCTAATTTTCTATCTTTCATCCAGTCATCCGCTGATTTAGATTGTTTGAGCTCTTCTGGCAGCAATGAAACCTCTGTGCCATCAAGAAGGTATCTTGGGCTGAACCCTGTGACAGTATGCTCAGTATCGTTATACTTATCTACACAGATGTGGGCTATTGTTGTCCATGCTGTTTTAGTATTTTCTTCATTTATTTTACATCGTATTTTATTCACCAGCGTTTGATTCAGCCTCTCATTTAATCCATTTGAAAATGGTGCGTTTACTGCGGTGAATATCAATGAAATGGATTTTTCACTCAGGAAAGATTTAAATTCCTTTGAGTTAATTCCCGGATATTGGTCGCTCAGAATCATGCCAATTTTATTATGATTGGATATGTTACTGACCAGCTTTATAAAGTCTTTCGCACTTTGTGTCTTCGAGGTAACTATATGTGCATATCGAGTGTAATGATCCACTAGTAGATGGAGATATCTTTTTGTCGACCGCGTGCCTCCAAAGCCCCCAATCGTGTCTATAGATACAATTTCATATGGTTTTGTAGCTGGGCCCAAGTGTGACATTAAACCGTACTTCACTTGTCCTCGTGTTTTATTTTTTATACATATCTCGCATTTCTTGCATACATTATTTATATTTTTTGTTAAATTTCTTGCTGTATATATTTTTCCAATTTTCTTTTGTATTTGTTTTATTCCTATATGGCACATACTGTCATGTATTTGTCTTATAAGCCTTATACTAAACTCTTCTGATAATATAATTTTTTCTTGTTTATTCATTTTTTTATAGTATATGTTGTGTCTGTGTATTAATTTATTCTTATTTGCTTGTAAAACTTCATTCTTTTCTTGATCCATAACCACATCCTGTAATTGTACTAAATTAACTATTTTTAGTTGTTCATCCAGATCTTCTTTGGCTTCCAATACTGGATTCCTGCTTAAGCAGTCAGCTTCTAAATTGTCTTTTCCAGGTGCATATTTTATTTTGAAATCATATTGAGACAGATAATATGTTAACTCTCCTAATTCTTCGTCTGTTCTTGCTTTAATGTTCATATTTTCCAACGGCTTGTGGTCGGAGTAAACTGTGAAACATTTTCCAATCAACCAATACTGCCAATATTGAACTGCTTCTTTAATTGCTAAGCATTCTATATATATGGCCTTTTTTTTCTTTTGTCTCATTTAATTTTTTTGAAAAATATGCTACCGGCTTTTCTATTCCATTCGGCTGTCTTTGTTTCAGTATTGCTCCAATGCCTTCCAGTGATCCATCTGTATATATATTTATTGGCAGATCCTGGTCATATATCTCTAAGATTGGTTGTGAACATAGTAGATTTTTTATTTTATCAAATGAATTTTGACAGTCTGCGGACCAAATAAACTTTTGGTTCTTTTTTAGTAAATCATGTAGTGGTTTTAAAATTAATGTACATTTTGGTATGTATTCGTGATAGAAATTAACCTTTCCTTAAAATTGTCTTATGTTTTTCTGTGTTCTTGGTACTGGGAACTCTTGTATAGAGATTAAGTTATCTCTCAGTGGACGAACTGTGTTGTTTTCTATTATATGTCCAAGATATTTTACTGAACCTGCAGCAAATGTACATTTTGTGAACTTTAATCTGAATCCTTCATTACTTATTGCTTCTAACAATTGCTTTAAATGGTTAATGTGTTCGCTGTAAGTTTCTGAGAATACCAGTATATCGTCTATATAATTAACGGTGAATTCGGTTAGTTTATATTTTCTTAGTATGTTACTTAGTATTCTCTGGAAGATTGCCGGAGATGTCTTGAGCCCAAACGATAAACAGGTCCACTGAAAATGTCCTTCTTGGGTCACGAAAGCTGTTTTACTCCTGTCTTCAATCCGTAATGGAATAGACCAGAAGGCAGAGTTGATGTCCATGGTTGAGAAATATTTGCAATTTCGCGTTTTCATCACTAGGTCATCAATCAACGGGAACGGTTGAGCTTGTGGCAATACGATCTTGTTTAGTTCTCTAAAATCAACACATAGTCTGGTCTTCCTTTGATCTTCTTTTTTAAAAGCTAACGTGACAGGAGCTGCAAAAGGACTGTACGATTCTTCTATTAGTTTTTCTTGGAGTAATTTTCCCACCTGCTTCTCTATTTCTTTCTTGTCCTCTATAGAACATCTGTAGGGCCTCTTGCTACAGTATCTATCAACTATCAGATCAATGCGTGCTTCATAGTCTCTCACTCTTCCAACATCATATTTATCTTTCGCAAAGCTTGATTTATACTCATCAATCAATTTATTTATTTCTGTTTGTTGTTGAGTATTTAAATTGCACATATTAATTTTAAAGTTCTCTTCCTTTGTGTGTTCATTGAAATTTATGGAAATCTCATTTTTATTCATCTCTTTCTTCCAATTATTGTCATGAATTAGTTTCTTATTTGTAGATGTTTCTTCTTGCTTCTGCGTTGTCTTCAAATTCTGGTCATGAACCAAATGATATTCTTTTATCAAATCAAGTCCAATCAGGAAGTCGTATTTAAATTCGTTGCCATCCACTATATAAACATCTACACTTTTTTCTATATCTATGATCTTTATCTTTATTGTTGTCAAACCTTGAGTCCTTTTTACACCATTAATTGTTATTAGATTTGCATTTTTGTAATCGTCTCCTTTTTCCTGCTTTATATTTACCAATTTGGAATTTATCAGTGAAACGTTTGAGCCAGAGTCATATATACCATATATTTCCATATGCTCAATTAATGTTAGTTTGACTTTTATTAATGGTGTATTTACTCGTTTTTTTGGTCCTCATCATTTAATTCTTTATACTATATTTAATCTTGTATGTTTTTGTTTTTAATTATTGCTGCATGTTTTATATTATTGAATGTCACTTGAACTTTATATTAATATTATTAATTAAGATGTATGTAATGTATCAAACACAATTTTATTGTTCCTGATAAATAAATAAATTCGATATCCAACACAGTATTGTTCACATTCTTGTTATGCTTTTTTTTGTTTTCATAGTCATCACTTTGTTTAAACCAACATTTTTCTTCTGGATGGTAGCGTACTCCTTTGTTTAATTTTTCACAAATTTTGCATGGGGTTTTCTCAAGTTTGTATTTATTATCAAACATATTGTTCTTACTCTTGGTAAAATTTTTCTTGTTCACTGCATATTCTTGTTTACCGATTTCATTGCATAGGCTTGCAGTGGATGTTACTAATGCTTTATCAATTTTGTCCATAACGTAATCCGGCAAACCTATCACAATAAGATTTGTCAGTGTTTGAGTGTCAATGTCTTTGTATACCTCCAATAAAAGGCGTTCCTTCTTTGTGGCATATTCTAGCAAGGAACTTGTTTGGTATCTAAATGTATATGCATATTTTACAGGAGACCATCCTTTATTTCCATATGTTGCACAGAAATTTTCTTTCCATAAACTCCATTCTGATTTGACGGTAAATTTTATTATCATACTTGTGTACCAATCTAAACACTGTTACTCGAGAAGATGTTTTAAGATTTCAATTTTTCTGGCCTCTGGTATTATTTCGAACCTTTCACATTCTGCTTCAAACTCGCTAATCCATTGATTCACATTTGATGTTCTTCCCGAAAACTTCTCTAACAAAAACTTTTCAGCTGTTTTTACTGGATTTTTATGCTCAGATTCGGTCTTGTTGTTGCTATTATTATTTGTAGTTTTTGTTTCCACTGCAATTTCTTCTAAATATTGGTCACCGAACTGGACATTTTCGCCTGCATCCAAATAGATTTTCTGTAATTCGTCAGTTAGCGGGATCCATATTTTACGTGTCTGGTTTCTTTTTTTAAGTGAGTTCTTGATTTTTGCGTAGGTTGCTGAACTAGTAATACCAGTATGTTTATTAGCATTTTTAAATTCATCTGGAACCTCGTATATACATCCATCAGGTGTCTCGATTAAGGTTATGCAAATTATATTCGTTTTACTATCACTTGCGGGTAATACCGCGAATGTAAATCTTAATTTTTCCATCCTTCTTTATTTTAAACAAGAAATGTCGTTTTATAAGACAATTCGATAATGATATTGAGGGTCTTCAATAATAAACGTTGTGTTGCTCTGAAATAACAAAGTTTATTTTAACATAAATTTAGATACACTTTTTAATGACTAAAACAATACGAATCATGTGTATCTTACCTGAAATAACAAAGAAACGACATTTAAAGTTTATTATTACACTTGTCGATCCCTTTATCACTAAATTATAATATTTTATTGTTTACGTTCTTTTAATCATATTAACCTCACTTTCGCTTTACTTCAAAACCCGACTGCTTTATCTACCGTACCGCCATGACACTTGTAATGACAGTAACGCCATCTAGTTCTAATGAAGATAAAACAGTAACTGTTTTATCTACGAACAAATAAAGAAATACTAATTTCTTTACATAATTATATTAGCCATACCACAGAGGAATAATCTACAGAGAGATGTCACATTCCATAATCTGGAAGGGTAACAACAAGTTTCTGGAACGGCAAAATAATCGACGCGTAAAAATTAAAAAATCTCTTCAGCAAGCCGCAGGAAGAGGTAGATTTCAAAGGATTCACCCATATTTACATTTGTAAAATATTATTTTTGTATTCTACTTTTCAGGGTCTGTTAAGGCGGGCAATTTTTCATTATTTTTGCGATAGAACGCACCGTTTTCGAGATGTAAGAAAATTTAGAATTAGAACCAGCTACGACTCCATGAAGCGCGCTCGCTACGCTCGCATTTTACATTACACACCCACTCTCTGTCACAAATGTCGTGGCTCTGCCGGCCTTCGGCCTACGCTCCTCATGCTAGCTAGCAAGTCTTTTAGGACAACTTTTTTTTAAATAACAGCAGGCAACATCCGATGACTAACGCTGACGGCTGACAAACAAATGGCTTGGCGCGCTTGTTGGTGTCGCTTCACGTTCCGTTACCCAAAAGTTTAAAAAAAAACTTCATGTTTATGTAAAAATGTAGTGTAATTGCACATTAATTCATCAGTCCTCAGTCCTCAGTCTCAGTCCTCAGTCCTCAGTCTCAGTCCTCAGTCTCAGTCCTCAGTCTCAGTCCTCAGTCTCAGACCTCAGTCTCAGTCCTCAGTCTCAGTCCTCAGTCTCAGTCCTCAGTCTCAGTCCTCAGTCTCAGTCCTCAGTCTCAGTCCTCAGTCTCAGTCCTCAGTCTCAGTCCTCAGTCTCAGTCCTCAGTCTCAGTCCTCAGTCTCAGTCCTCAGTCTCAGTCCTCAGTCTCAGTCCTCAGTCTCAGTCCTCAGTCTCAGTCCTCAGTCTCAGTCCTCAGTCTCAGTCCTCAGTCTCAGTCCTCAGTCTCAGTCCTCAGTCTCAGTCCTCAGTCTCAGTCCTCAGTCTCAGTCCTCAGTCTCAGTCCTCAGTCTCAGTCCTCAGTCTCAGTCCTCAGTCTCAGTCCTCAGTCTCAGTCCTCAGTCTCAGTCCTCAGTCTCAGTCCTCAGTCTCAGTCCTCAGTTAGAACGGTCTCTGTTCCACTCGGTGTGGCCACGTCTAAATCCAAACTTGTTGATATACAGGGTGAGTGGTAATTGGGTGCAGGCCTTAAAATCGGTGATACTAGACCTTTTGCAACATTTTTGATCCCGGTAACTGGGGGTCCAAACTGGGTAGTTTCTGAGAAATCGAACTTTTAAAGATTTCATTGACATCACCATCATAAAGTGCCACAAAACCAAAACCTTATCTGACCGCCATAACAGTAATTTTCTTCTGTTAACTTTAAATAGTTGAATCTCGTAAACCGTGGGCGTCCGACTATTGAAAGTTTGTATAAGGAGTTCTACTTACGTGCACTATCTACAAAAAAAAATATGAATTCCTAATTCGTTGTCCTGTAATAGAAAGTTTACCCTTTATAAATCCTCAATTTTTACTGGGAATGATAAAAAATTAAAACGGTTCAAAAATTTCCCATAGGAAAAAAGTTATGGCCAAAACTATTTTTACAAAAACCGCCCCCCCCCCCCCCCCCCGGCACCCCCCATGGACGAATTCCACCCTGAAAGGGAACTTAACCTAAGTATTGACCTTTTCGATTTTTTGGCCAAGTTTGAAAGTAATCGCTGCATAATTGCGACCTGTAGAGTGTGGCTAAATTTTGCTTGTCGCCCACATACATATACGTATACATACATATCTCGTCTTTAGGTGCAAGACCAATAGGTCGTTTTTTTTTTCTGAGGAAATCTACCTAAAAGCGCTTCAAGTTGTATGATTGAAGTTCCGGACAGTGGGCATAAAACGATGAGAAAATCCGATTATACCAGGCAATCAGCAGAAAACTTGAGAGAAGTATAAAAAGTTGATGCTAGGGGGCCGTCCATAAATTACGTCACACGAATTTCATGATTTTTGACCCCTCCCCCGTCCTTGTCACAGCTGGTCACATTTGTAATGGTGGATCCACACAGCCCGGCGGCACTGCCGGCGGATTGACGACAAGCAAAGCCGCCGGCAAGCGCGGCTGTGAATCGATATTCTCAGTTGTCTTGTGACTTTCGGTGAAGTAAGAAGCGTAAGCAGATACTGGAGACAAAAATGGGCGATAACATCGCAATTGCTGCCGCAATTTTGGTGTATATTCTCTATCAAAAGAATAAAAGTAGCAAAAGAAGATTTTGGATGAGACCAAGTCTACAAAATAGGCGTGCTGTTCCCAGAATGCTTCAAGAGTTTAGAATGGATGGAGCGTTTTGTCCCTCAAAAATTTGACAACGACCCGTTCCCCGGTCCCCCGCTGCCGGCGGCCTCGCCGGCAAAATGGCTGCCGGCTTTGTTGCGAATGCCGCACACAAAGCCGGCGGCTATGCCGGCGGCGCGGCCGCCGGCGCATGCCGCCGGGCTGTGTGGATCCACCATTAGACCCCCCCGCCCTAGTGTGACGTCACATTCCAATTTGACATCTACAAATTATTGAATTAAAAAAGCAGTTCCGAAATTGAGTTTTTCGTTAACAGTTGAAAGTTCTTAACACTTAGATTATAAAGATTTTGAAATATTACGTTACAAAATTTAGGATCCCTCCCACGCCCTTGCCACACAATGTCACACTTCGTTGACCCCCTCCCTCCCCCTTAACGTGTGACGTAATTTATGGATGTCCCCTAGGTAGTATGACATCAATTGAAATTCAACTTAAAGCTCGTTTACATGAAGCTGAAATTAATAAAATCACTCAAAACACTATCACCAACGGTATAAAACATGGTTATAATATAGTAATATCTCACCCAAACAGGTCTCCAGCCCAAGAACCGGGACCTCTTCAGCAGTGGACCTTCAAACCTCGCAGCTGTTCTCTGTAACCGCTGCACTGGTCTAACGCTCAACACTTCGCGCATATCTGTATCTTTAGCCATGTCGATTGCTAACTGACCTGCAAATTTTGAAAGATGTTTAAATAAAAAATGTGGAAGGTATGCAACATGCAGCACACACATGTTTAATAGAAATGGGTAATGAGTAAGTATCGAATTGTACCGAATCATTTGTCGATCGGCACGGGCCAAATAAAAGCCAAATATACCTACTGTGTAGTCATACAATAAAACAATAGCAGCGTTTATAGCAATCTGGATCACATAAGCACCCAATTCCTTTTATACTGTACTAAAATTAAGGAGCTTCGTTTGATTCGATACGACAAAATTGTACTTCGTGATATAGTCGAAAATAGACATTTCAGTTTCGCCGCTTTGCCCCTCGCGCGCTCTACTGAACTTTGCCAGATGAGAGCCTCCAAAGGAATAGCTGACTAGAGAGAAAAACACATTTTGTTTACATACCACTGTTATTCCTGAGTGTAGTATCGACTCCATTTTGTAGTAGTAACACGGCGAGTCTTGTGTGTCCTCTGTATGCGGCGCAATGGAGGCACGTATTCCCCTGCCCGTCCACGCAGTTGATGTTGGGAGAGTTTGGACTGCTTAGCTGAAATAGGACAGAAATATTTATGAACCTTTTAAACGCCTTTGTCACATATACGTGAATACGTGACAAGCAAGCGCTTGCTTTGTACGCCAACGACAAAAATATGTGCCGAAAATGCGGTGCACAATATATAGGCATGACGACGGTATCAAAAACTTACAAATCTATTTAATCCGTCAGTTAGAGTATTGGAAAATAATGGATACGTATTTTTTGTTTTTGTAAATCAATGAATATTGACAAAGATAAAACGCATCAATACTCGGGAGTGGGGGCCCGTGACGTCAGAACTCGCTAAAAATTATACCAAGGCGTGACGTATTGTGAATTTTAAAAGGGTCGCATCTTTGTCAATTTTGGTTTATGTAACAAAAGAAAATATACGGGTCAAATGTTTGTTGATAATCTAACTGACGGACTAATTATTATTTTTTGTCGTTTACCCTATTAACATGAAATAAAAAAATTAAATAGTTTTGGAATCCCTATTCTTTTTGTGGGTATTTGAGGTGAAATTGTGGCGATCAAAATGTTAAGCCAGAGGTGATTAGCAAGTGAAACGACGTGATGATCTTAAAGCTGAACCACCTACAGCTACCCTACAAAGTCATCAATGGTGTTCCGATATATTCGGTTTGAGCTCGGAGTTTTTCGGCCAAAGTTAATTAGATATAATAGCCACTTGAATGCACATTTAAGAGCAATACACCAAAGAACACCCTAGAAAGCCATCGAAAGCAGTCGATGTGGCCGAAATAGGCTGGCTGGCATCATCATCAGAGCAACTGACAGATTTTGATAACAGGAAACACAGCATCAAAATAATTCCCATAATATATCCCTTTACTACTAAACGTGATTTATTCATAGCGTCGGTTTGAAGACATAATTATACTGCCTGTAACCTAATTACCTGTTACCTGTTAAGAGCGCGTATTCCAAAAGTTGGCAACGTCGCAAATAGCTGTCAAATATTTACATGTTTTAATTAATTTGGCAATTTTACTGTGTGAAACTAAGAAATATGGCTCTGTAGTGGACTAAAAAAATGATTAGGAAATGCAATAATTAATATCGTAATACCGAATATATAGTTTTAGATGTAAAAAAAGTATTTGGGAACTTGCCAAATGCCTTTTTTACACCTGAAACGTTTACAGCATCAAATTTAGGGTTTTAATTGCAATTCATATGCAATTTTTTAGTGCACTACAGAGCCATATTTCTTATTTTCATACAGTAAAATTGCCAAATTAATTAAAACATGTAAATATTTGACAGCTATTTGCGACGTTGCCAACTTACGGGATACGCGCTCTTAATTTCAGCAGCAACTGAACATATTTGAATTGCTCTGATTTAGATAAAACAACTTTATTCTTCTCCTTGATACATTCTGCTTTAGAAACTGTGAGAAATCGGTTCAATAACAAATTCGATCACAAATTTAGTTACGCAATTAGGTTGCTCGTCCTACCATAAAGTTTACTTAAGGCATTAGATTAGACCGTATCACCGATAGTCTCGGGCCATGGCGTAGCGTTTTGATACATTTACAAAACGTCAGACTGTAAACCATTTTAACTAATACTTTAATCTAAATCGATAACTTATGAAGGGTTCGTGGTTAAATACTAACAGCCGCAAAGGAGGTTACAGGATGGATGACCGCCCTTTTCAAAGTTCTGTGCCGACTGTCCAGTCCAGTCTGTCTCGGAAAGCACACTTAGGTCCATGTTCACCGAAAAGATAACGGTCTGATTATCGAAAAAAATAAAAACTTTTTTGCAAAAAATAAAACCGACTTCAAAAAAAAAACCAAAAACGTGAAAAATAACTTTAGCTTCTGAAGTCGATGACGTTTGTTTGATTGATTTAATTTTTTTGTCACCGACTTCAGAAGCTAAAGTTATTTTTCACGTTATTGGTTTTTTTTTTGAAGTCGGTTTTATTTTTTGCAAAAAAGTTTTTATTTTTCACTTTTTAGTGGTTCACATATGTGCTTGGTACACATGGAAAGTGCATACCGTTACAATTACAACAAGCCCAAACACGACTAGGATACATTGTCTCATTATGGAGTTCCGTGACTCTTGGCTTCATCATCAGATCTGATGGTAGAATGGTTCTTATCAAATGCAAATGCTTCACTTGTTGTAGAAAATACCAAAATTGCTGTACGTTATCCTATATAACATACCTAACTGTCGAAATATGGGTATACTGTACACATCTGCGTACCCCCTCAGAGCATACAGGCGTGATGTTATGTTATGATGTAAACAATAAACATCCAAGCGATTGCAGCAATCACGACAGATTTGCTGTCTATTATTGAAGAGTTCCGTTACATATCTCCGAAGTTCGTGATCAGATAATGACAATATTTCTATGGGACCAACTTGGAAGTATACCCTTTCAAACAAAAAAAGAATTTTTCAAATCGGTTTAGGCGTCTTCGAGTAATCGGTGAACATACATAAAAAAAAAAAAAATACATACAGTCGAATAGAGAACCTCCTCCTTTTTGGAAGTCGGTTAAAAACAGCTGTTACTGAGACATGATTGTTCCCATACAAAAATGTGTTTTAAACAGCTGTTTTTACATAATCACACCATCATCTTTTTGGCAAACATGGACCTAAGCCTTTGGTCCCTGCTGTCGTTACTGGTAGTCAGACGGCCCGCAAGTCTGATAACCAGTCTTACCAAGGGGTATCATTTTCCCTAGTAAATTGATTGTAGGTGTAAAAGAAGTTAAACTGTAGTACAAGTATGAAGGGAACACACCGGGAGAGATGGAAAGAAATAGGGGAGGCTTTTGCCCAGCCGTGGGACAGAATAGGCTAGTTAAAAAAAAACAAGTAAGTATTTTGTTCACTTACCAACTCCTGTATATCCTCAATCCTGCCATCTTTAGCGGCGGTAAGCAGTCGAAGCTCCCGTTCATGTCTCTCCGCCCTCCCAGCCGCTTCTAGTAGTCTTTGAACATCTCTTGTCTTTGACATG
Organism: Xestia ashworthii; assembly: GCA_950022955.1. Lineage (NCBI taxonomy): Eukaryota > Metazoa > Arthropoda > Insecta > Lepidoptera > Noctuidae > Xestia > Xestia ashworthii. Next base: position 23,921,210 of record OX465550.1, read on the forward strand.
TCACACGGTGTTCGACCTTCGCCGTTCATTATGTTAACGTCGGCTTTGTGTTTGAGAAGGAGGATTACTAGTTCCTGTGGGAGAGAAAGAGATGGATAGATTAGTATATTTTTGTAGGCTGTGTGCCAATGGTTTATTTGATGTAACTACGAGTATGTACATTAACAACGTTATATTTCGAAATAGGTAGAACTCATATGCCTACGTGTATACACATAGAACAAGTGGCCTAGGGTGAGCACTATAGGCAGAGTTGATAGGCACAACCACATTTCGATAGATAGGTACACTCTCGCTAATTTATTATGTCGGCAGTTGTTTTTTTTTTAATAGAGGCTATTGCCACTAACCAAATCGAAAACAAAAACTTCTTGCAACCACTAGAGTCAGGACTCAAAAAGTGTTTGACTCATCACAAAAGCAGTCATTAAGTAAATTTAAACCTGCTCTCAAAAGTCTCAAGGTTTTTTCTTCTTCCTGACAACCTTACCTCATTCCCAATAAAGGAGGCTTTATGCAGTGCTGAGTCGCCAGTGTCATTGACTTCATCAACACTGGCGCCAGCTTCCAATAAGGCTTCCACCACATCTGTGTGCCCAAAGTATGTAGCCAGGTGCAGCGGTGTCCAGCCTAAATTGGTCTTGCTTTTGCCTAGAAAAAAATTTATTGTTCAATCAGGAGTCAAAAATAAATGGCATAACATTATCAGTCAAATAAAGCCATTTTCATGGACGCTAGCTTTAGCGGTTAGCTAAGTTACATACATAATATTATGTGATTTATTTATTTATTTTATGAAAGGTAGCACAGCTTACTGTACATTAATATGAAAAAAAAAAGAACATTACGCCAATTACTAAGCACTAGTGTTACAATATTATGCCTTTATGACTAAGTAGCAGGAAAAACTAATAGGGACTTATGTTAATTTAATGCACATACTTGAATATATTTTATGCACTGGTTACATAATGTCTGACTGCTTTTCCTTTTTTTATTTGACGGAAATAAAACAATTCATTGAAACTAAATAACTTTTAACTTTAGTCTTGAAAAATGTGAAATATTCACTGATAACCAAGACTGGCATTATACGTATAGTTGAAAAAATTGCTTGAAATAGCATAACAACCATTAAAATTCAATATTTCACCAGTTATTTCCAGTAATATTAGAATAATAACAATTCAACGACTCAGGCGCAGCAGATGATTACAGCAATTAAAAACCTATCATAATAAACTCCTAGCAACTGTTCAAAGTTCAAAATTATTTTTTCCAGGTAGTATCAATGCAAGAAATGTTATAGTGCACAAGCATGTGTGCGAATACTGCTGGATTATCTCTCCCTACACTTTCCTAGTCTGAGTGGATTATGGGACCAACAGCTTAACATACCACATTCTAGTCTAATTTCATAACATTATACCAAAGAGATGCAACCAAAAAGTAAAATTAACTAGGTAACTATTTGTAAGTAGTTTCAATATTCTCCTCAAATTATAGGTTTTTAAACTCTAACAGATCATCCTGACAGAGAGTATTGTGGTACGCAGTTGCCGATACTAGGTTAAGCTGGTCAGATAGGTAGTTACTCCATGTACCTAATGCATGCGGTAGTCAGCTAAACTACAACTTAAACTGGAAGCCAACCCCAACATGTTTGGGGAAAGGATACACAGATGATGAAGTAAAGGTCTTCAATAGAATCCCTTAGTATGCCCAGTATGTTGATATATCAAGTAAAATGTGTACTTGTTTATTGAAATAGCCTTGTGTCTTACTAAATTATTAAATAGACCCTCTATTTAGATAGGATATGGAGTATTTACTTTGCGCCAAAGTTGATTTTATAGCAATTATAAAACTACCAAATTATCAGTTAGTAGATGAACCACTTCAAGGGTATGTGCACCCGCTGCCCGAAATAAATGTGGACTAGTCAGCACGGAACCTTAAAGCTCATGCTGTTTTTTAGATCACACATATTCTCAATAGAATTGCTTTTACAGCAACAAAGTTGGGTGGAATGTTTGCTATAACTTCTTACAACAACCAGAAATTCTTTTTTTATGGATAGTTTAACGTAAATTGTTTGATAATAACACAAAGTTTACTAGACAACTAACTTTACTGTAAGATCATAGCCTATCCATGACAGCCTTACCTTTGCAATTGATATCCAAAGTAAGTTTTCCTTCATTCTTCGCTTCCAGCATAGCCTTGACCACAGATAGCTCTCCATGTCTGGCAGAATATAACAGGGATTCCTGTGCCTCACTCCCGAAATTATTGTCCTTAGACATTCTGGTTTCTGGTACTGTACAGTGCAACAAAGTACTAGTATGAAAGAAAACAAGGATTAATCACCAAATCACGCTCTACAGCGTCACTTGTCGCTTTTAATTCCGTCAAAACACATCGTTTCGTTATTTTATTTTAGATTATTCACACTTTAAGTCCGGTTTGGATAATTTGAATATCGCCACATTTAACGCTCGCGACTTGTACAAACGACAAAACTAGTCGCACATTTATTCACTGACTTAGAAACCTATGGACCGGCCATACCTACGAAATTAGCGTGCATACCTACAAAAATCCGGGACAATAAATGGCTGCCATTCGTAGGGTTGCAACTACGAGCAACATGCCCAGCTGATATCGATATCGAACTTTTTGATGTTTTTAATATTATTAGAACTAAGGTGAGAATTTTAGAAGTTCTGAGTATTTTATGTTTCATCATAGCCTGTTCTTCCACTGGCTCTTTCCCTTCAAACCGAAAGACCACAGTGAATTCTTTCTGTCGGAAAGAAATAGGAAAGACAGACTCCTAGGTAGAAAAGAAGATTACTTTTAGTATAATCTATCTGGAGATGTTCCAGAAATGTATGGAGCCTGGGCCAGCACTATGTACACTATACGTAAATATCGCTGTTTATTACATTAACCATTTTTTATTGTTAATTTTATTTAATTTCACTTCGTTTCAATGTATATTCAAATTAACTTGGTCAAGGAGAGCAACACACCATAAAATTAAACATGGTGGATCAGAGCAGCATAAACGAACAATGTCATTTTGACAATGACATTTGATCGAACACATTCAATCCAAACTCAAAGCAAAGACAGATTCAAAGACGTCACTTCTTAAAATTGTCAAAGTCGTCAAACGTCATGTCACACAACTGTCATGGCTGCCCTCAAAATAGGGTTATCTTATTAAAATACGTAATTTATTATGTACGCCTGTACACCTCTTTAATTTAATTTATTAGTATTTTTATGAAATTCACCTATTTTTTTCCTATTTATCTATGTAGTGTACATAGTGGTGGCCCAAAATCAAACATCTCCTTAACATTTATATCTAATTTTATTTATATCAAACATTTATCACTATCGATTACTATAAACTTGGTTTTATAAACATTATATATGTGAGAACAAAAGTACTATCAAGACGCTCTGTGTGAAAAAAAACTACATTTTAAAATAGAGAATTTAAACCTTGAATACAAATTGTCTGTTATTGGACCAAGTGATTAATCCGGCATTATTCATAGCGCCCAGGCAATTTAAATAGACAATTTGATAAAAACTATTGAAATAATTAAATTGACTGGACTTTCTTATTAATGCTTATTACATAATTATTGGGGCGGATAATAAAAAGATGTGTTTATTTTAATGTTGACATTGATTTTATTACGGAATAGGTCAGTACGATTACTATTTAAAAGACAAAGTCGACGAGTCGGAGGGTTCTGTTAAACAAGATTCTTCAAAGTTCAGTTCATGAAGCAGATAATTATGCGACATATTATGTCGAGGGTTTCTTTTTGCAACACCAACAGCTTCTATCCATTTCTTCTTTAAAATTTCGTTTCCAGAAATCCTGTGGAATAAAATATAATAGCAATGTATTTTACACTCTTTTTCAATATTATCGATATCGTACGCGGACATCGCACATCACTAACTTTATATTCCAATAATTGTATGTAAACAATGCAAAGAAATCAAGAAAATACTAGCGTTTTATGCCATACAAACATGACACAGGTTTCAATAATCTTTAAAAATATCATCTTGTAACAATACATTACACAAAATTTCACAATATTCGACTGGAATACTGAAAATTAGTAACTAACCTGTGCAGAGACAAATTAGGCTGATTTTTGCTTTTTCTCGCACCACACTGTTTTATAGATTATTAGGGCATGATTTTCCTATTAATGTCCAAACTCAGAACATCAAAATACCTTATTTCTAGAGGTATTTTTCTTAAAAACAACAAAAACATTTCGAACAAGCAATTGTTTGACAGCACAACTACCACGAAACCACAGAGTACTTTCGGTACAATAAATGGCGACCGGTCACGCGAAGGCATGATTTTGACGTCACACAAAAGTGTTGCCGAATTTAGTCCTTGACAAACATTTAGACGTCTCTCTTTCCATATGCAACTCTTGGTAAGTTAAAAAGAGACAAAACGAATTTTGACAAGTGTGCGTCGATATGATAGATATTAAGTATAGCTATCCTTTTCGTAGCAAAATGTGCCATCTCCATATAGTTCCTATCTCAATGCATTTATTATCGAGTCCGTATTTGTAAGTTAACTAATAATTAGCAAATCTCGTTTGGAGGACCTACCCACCTCAAGCCTTCCAAGTAATTGTCAAAACATGAATGTCAAAATTGTCAAATGTCAGTTACACCGACACCGACAGGCAGCTGCACAATCGCAATGCGGATTTCGTTTTTTGGTTCCGTACAAAAAATAATAATTAAACGTTAGATTACAAAATCAAAGACAGTGCACATTTGAGAGTTTAGAAATACGACTGTTGTAGTAGTAAGAGCTAATAACCTAAAGCTATTAGAGAGCAATGACCAGCCGGTCACGAGAAGAGGAGACCAACCGCTAGGTGGATATGTGGGCGCTATCCCGAAAGACTATGGGCGCAGTCTGTCACCAAACTAATCATGGCCGTTTTGAAACTGGGGCCGTTTCAACTTCAAACGGCTTAAACACATCGCTAACAAGAAGGTTACCTACCCATCGTCTCAGAAGCTCCGCCTTGGAGTTTGCCAAAGGCCAGGGCAAAAGAACACATCGGTTAGAAACACCACGCTGCGTTCCAAAACGGGCATCGTGGACGGTTCACTTTTCACCAAAACACCATTGACAAATTTTCATATAACAACCAACGTTTCGTAACTTATTCCGCAAATGTTTTATTTTAAAAACATTCGTTTTACAAACATTTATTTGGCAAATATTTCTTTTATCAAATGCATCAATTGATATTTAATTATTTTGCGAATTGAATACTTGTTGTTGTATAATGATGAAATGACAAATAATGTGTTTGCTAAACGTTGCTTGTGAAGTAAAAGTTTTTGAATTAATATTTGGTGAACTGACTGGTCACCGCAGCGGCCACCCCGGGCCTAATTCTGCTATTTTAATAAATTCGTCACTCCAACACGATTCCATTCTCATCCCATTGTCATTTTGCTTAAAGTTCGTAATCTGCTAAATTCACAATGACAGCGTTTTACCAAACAATAAAACGCTTATTAAACTACTTACCTTATTCGAAGCCTAATAAATTTATGAGAGTGGCAGCACTGCTTTTCCCTGATTGGTCGTACTATACATCTGTCTCTTTCTAATATCGCCGTCCCTTTCACTCCTTCCCCTCCACCAGCAGGAGCGCTCGGAAATTCTCGAGCGCCGTGTGCTTCATTGTGTCTCATAAATAACACCAGGCAGAAATTAAAAGTTAGGCTTCGAATAAGGTAAGTAGTTTAATAAGCGTTTTATTGTTTGGTAAAACGCTGTCATTAAACGACTGTACCGTTATTCGAAGCCTAATAAATTTATGAGACCTGTTTATTGTGCCTGGTGGAGGACACCAATGTGATGTGATTATAAAACTGTGAACCTCAAATGTAACTATGTGTACCTCATAGGAGTGAAAGTGTGTAGGTACTACCTACTACTTTGTTATTAAAAATGCATTTCATATTATTACCATTACCACAGTCAAAGAGGAAAATAAAGTGAAATTTATTCAGTGTGAAACAGTGAAATACAAGTGTTTTAACTCAATAAAGATGGACAAACTGAAATTATGTGTCAGTAAAATTAGTAAATTAAGTTGTGGTCTATGTTTTGGTAGGTACAGTACATGTGAACATGGGTTTTAAATAAACAAATAAAATCAAATTTAAAAAAAAAAAAAAAATCATGTGTTTTATTTGTAAACATTGTACACTCAAATCAGTAATATGGTATCAAAACATACATGTAACAACAAAGTATAAACTCTTTAGTACACTTTGTACTTAAGTAAAAAATAAAGTGATAAGCATATACCTATTATAGCAATGAATCCTTGACAAAGCAAACTCAATCCACATTAACTGAGTAGCTATTTAACTTCAATTATGTAAACTTTATTTATAAAGTATGAATAGAGAATACCCTTCTCTAGCAATGTAAGATCATAAACAAAAGCAGCTAAGTAGCAACATAAAGAACCTCTTTCTCTAGCAAAGCAAAATCATAAGCAGAAGCAACCTATATAACACTTTTCTAGTAAACAAACAAATTTCTTTGAATCAAACAAACTGAACCCTTCTATATGTATAAAGAGATACACAACTAAAAATAGTTTTAACTTTTTATTTATACCTAATCAAATGGGACGAAATAAATTAGCCATATTATTAGCAATAGGCAACGCAGGTCTGACTTCTCGCCTATAAAATCGAGAAAAAGTATTTTGCGATCTCCAGTTTCCACGTGCCAGAATGGTATCCAGAGGCAAGTTCTGGAGCCAACCCTTAGAGGCCACCGCTGCTCGTGTACTGCCTGCTGATGCATCGACACCTGCTTGCTGCAGCAGATTTCTTACCCAATTAGATATAACAGTGCGTGAGGCCGCCTTGGGTTCACCACGTACTGTTATAAACAAGTTGTTTACGTGGCACATCTCTCTTCTAGAACTTGACAAGCGGATCAATGTTCTCACCCAATAAACTGGATTCAAAGCATCTGAGTCAGGATTATTTAATAAACCCCAACCCGATTGCCTGTACTGGTAGTTGTCAGTTTTTGAGCCATACAGAGGCCAAAAGATTATAGACTCGTCCGAGATAAGTACATTACTGGGATCTATTGATAGTAATGTGAGGTCATGCACTCTGCGACCTGAGCACAGTAGAAGAATTAGAGCTGTTCTTTGAGAACATTCATAAATGGACAAGTCGTTATTAAAATTGTTTTCTAACCATGAACATACTGAATCTACATCCCATATAGGAGGTTTATTTTCCTTTGGCCTTTGAATTGCAATAGCCTTTAAAATATGAACCACCATAGGGTGAGAAGACAAGTTATTAGCTCTATTCGGGTCACAAAGGGTAGATACTACCGATTTGTGTAACAAGATAGTATTATAAGACAAACCTTCTTTTTGGAAAAGGTCAGACAAGAATCTAGCCAAGTCAGATCCAGTTGGATTACGGAAAGATACGTTATTATTATCAGCCCATCTCTGCCATCTCCTCCATGCTGGTAAATACGACTTTTTCGTTGAAGCTCGCCAGCTACTGAGAAGAAGTTCAATTTGATCCGAGGACCAGCCCGTCAGTGCTTGATCCCACCCCCACAACGCCATACTTGAAATACCATGTCTTGGACTCTGGCTGGTGGGCGATTGGTTGCACAATCGATTAACACGTCCGTCAAATGGTGGATCGTGTATGGAGGAGCTGTTGCGCGGTTCCGTAGATCCGGTCGCCAGAAAGCTCTGTCCCATTTCGGTACTGCTATCAAATAAGTTCCCGTCGCGCTGTTCAAATGTGCGAGCACTTTGGGGATCAGAAACGGAGGCGGGAATACCCACGCCAGTCTGTAACTCCATGGTTGGGAGAAAGCATCCACGAACTCGGCCCTGGAGTCCGTCGAGTCCAGTGTTACGTATCTGGGAACTACGTGCGCCCGGTGAGAGGCAAGGAGATCTATCTCGGGCACTCCCCATTTCATGAACACTTTCTCCGTTGCGGCCGGGAGAAGGTGCCACTCTGGGTGGGAGACTTCGCGAGACAAGTGATCGGCCTCCATATTGTACCTTCCCGGAAGGTGATGTAATATTAATTGAATATTGAACCTCTGGAGATAATGAAACACACGGTAAGTTAGATCCATGAGAGGTTTCGACCGTGTGCCCCCTTCGTTCCGAAGGTAAGAAAGAACAGTTCTGTTGTCCGACTGGACGGACACTGAGGCACCTTTCAACCGACCGGCGTTCATCTGTAGAACCCGCAATATTGCCAACATCTCCTTCTGGTTCGAATGGAGGTTCAGCTCGTCTGGACCCCAAACACCACTGAGTTTTTCGTTGTCCAGCTGAGCCCCCCATCCTGACCCAGATGCGTCGGTGGACAGGTAGTGGCTCACCGGGGGAGGATGTAGATTGGATGTATTCTTGTGATGACGCAACCACCATTCTACATCCGAAATCGCCTCCTCCGTGAGAGAAAAGACCCTGCGAGGGTCTTCGTTCAGAAGGTAATGAGAATCTGCTAACAGTCTCCGAAAATGGAGTCGCCCGTGTGGGACAACGAGACTCGCAAAATTCAGTGACCCTATTAGGCTCTGCAACTCTCTCAGATTGCAGCACTTGAGCCGGCTGATCCGAGTCAGTTTTTCTTTCAGGCTCTCCTGTTTTCGCAACGGTAAGCTCTTTAGGTTCTTGGCCGGGTCCCACACAACTCCCAGGTACTGGAGCGAATGCTGGGGTTCCAGAACAGATTTTTTGTAATTGATCTGCCAGCCAAGGGTTTCTAGAATTTGGACAGTCACACTTATCTGCCTCTGAAGGATCTGTCTCTCCTGATTGGCCAGCAAAAAATCGTCCAAATAGACCAACGTTCTTATGCCTTGATTTCGTAAAACATCCGCTACCCAGTTGGTCACGGTTGCAAAAACCTTTGGAGCTGAAGACAGTCCGAATGGCAGACATGTCATCTCCAGGACTTCGCCTTGAAATATTAGCCGAAGGAACTTTTTGTGACTTTGAGCAACTGGGAGGTGAAAATAGGCGTTTGAAAGGTCGATTTTGGCAAGCCAATCGTTTGGTTGCAAGAATGATGATATTCTTAGATGATTTATTAGTTTGAACCTCTGGAGGCAAACGTAATTGTTCAGTTCTTTCAGATTGAATATAGGGCGGCAAGAGCCGTCCTCTTTTGGGATCAAAAACATGTTGGACAGGAAGCTTGGAGACCGCTGAGCTATCTCGAGCACGCCCATGTCCTTCATCTCTTGAATATGTTCGCCCATTTTTTGCGAATAAGGAGTGACTATGTCCTTGGTCAACCCTGGCATGTGAAGAGGAGGTATTGTACAAAATGGGATGCGATATCCCTGAGATATCATTTTTAAAATTGCTGGCGGTGCTTGCAGTTGTTTCCATGCATGGAAAAACCTTTGCAAGCGACCCGCCTGGAAGTCAGTAACCCTGCTTTGCCTGGCCTCTACGCGAGGACCTGGACTTTGCGTTTCTTTGCGAAGCAGCCTGTGGTCTCGGTGCTCTAGGGCGAAAGTTGGGGCCCTGCGCGGGCAGCCTCATAGGGTACGGCACCATTGCCTGATTATATAAAGGAAAAATTCCTTGCGCAGGAATGAAAGGATTAAAAGGCACACCATGCGCTGGCGGCCCTGTACGTATGCCATGTGGCATTACGTAAGGTTGAACTCCTTGCGCAGGAGCTTTCTTGTTAGGTTGGCTTGGCCCAGCTTGCGCAGCTGTAGCTGTGGTGGATTTATTTGCGCTTTGTGCCTTTGAAGGCCAAAATACTTTATTTACCCCACCCTGTTTATCAATTGCGGCTGTGAATGATTCCGCTTTAAAGAGATTTTCGCGCGACGGTGGAATCTTCCTTAAGGAAGCTTTCACAAATTTATCCTTTACTGATTTTAAAATAGCATCGCGGCGCTGTTGAATCAAATCAGCTCTATGGCCGCAAACTATCTGCAAAAGGTCACTCGATATCTTTTGATAGTCACCGTGCGCAAAAATCTCCTTAATTTTTTCTTCTATAGCGTTAATCTCGACTAACTCAGTAGACGCTAACCATGTCAATAAGGTTCTGAAACCTGTTTCTACAGCATCTTGCAGCTTAAGTAAAGCCTGTGTAATCGCAGAAAAACCTTTTTCGGTCACGGCAAGATTAGAAAATTTATCAAACGGTTTTATCTCATCATTACAATCAAGGTCTGTAAAACCGGGGGTAGAAGAATATTTCTTTTGTACGTCCGCGTACCTGACGTCAGACCAAAAATCGGTATCAAAATGTTGCAAAGAATTTAATCTGTCAACGAGTGACGGATCCGATTTAGGCATAGTCGGTTCCTTTAATACGGTATTTACAGATATCGAAAACTCGCGAGGTACTTGTGACGTTTTCTGCGATTGCACATCCGGTACTTGTGACGTTTGCTGCGATTGCACATCCGTTGCTTGTGACATTTTTTGCGATTGCACATCCGGCGTTTCGTAAAGTTCTCCGCTAACATCTAATGACACATCACTATCATTATCCGGCACATTATTAACAGATTCTACACTATACTGTTGCGATAAAAAATTTTGAATACCGGTAACTTGCGCAGCTAACGAATGCAAAGCTAGTTCATTTGCTTGCCTACGAGCGCGCTTACGATATTTTTTGGCTTCTGAGCCAGACTTACGTTTTCTACAAGCGCTGTCCTGCCCTGGGGGCTGGACGGTTAGCGGCTCGGACTGTGGAACCGGCACGGGAAGTGCCGGTGCTGATGGCGGTGCCACCGGTTCCGGTGCTGATGGCGGTGCCGGATTTGGCGCTAGAACCGGTACCGCTGGATTTTGTTGTTCAGTTGAGAACTCACTGCCGGATTCACTATCACTTGAAGACGACGACGTATCCATGATTCTAAGCAATTTATGTAATATTTTTTAGAATTATTTAGAACTACGCACTTATTTAAAGCTAAAGAGACAAAATAATTAATATTTTTACAAAAGTAAAATGAAATTTTACTTTAAAGTCGAACGGAAAAATCCGTTAAGAAAATTTTAATTTTAAATTGTAACGTGTTTTGAGCACTCACCTGGAGCACTAGTATTCGACCGCTCAGTGCGAAAAACACGACACCAATGAAGCACACGGCGCTCGAGAATTTCCGAGCGCTCCTGCTGGTGGAGGGGAAGGAGTGAAAGGGACGGCGATATTAGAAAGAGACAGATGTATAGTACGACCAATCAGGGAAAAGCAGTGCTGCCACTCTCATAAATTTATTAGGCTTCGAATAACGGTACAGTCGTTTAATGGTCGGTCAATGGTCTCGTAATAAAATTGTGTTTTAATGGCATTGACGTATTGTCATTATTATAAAACCCTTAGTAGGTACAAATGGTTTTCGAAATCTACTACTAAATGCGAACATTTGTTCATGTCAGATTTCATGTACGAGATTAATATTCTATGACATTTCTTTCAATGGAGTGTCAGTGGTTGTTCATTGAGAAGTCATAATCTCGCCATTATGATAGTAGAATTAACAAACTTGTCAAAATTTGACAGAACTTGATCATTATGAAATCAATGATCGAATACTCTGACACTATTGTAATAGCAGAATCGAGGCCCTGGTCTATTCCCATCGTGTTGCGCTGGTTGTTGCTTGTTAAACGATATTTTGGTAAATTAAAAGAATAAAATAATAATCTTGAGGGGGATGTTATTTAATCGAGTAGAGCACAATACACTAGAAAAGACCAAGAGTTGCCACACGGCAAATATAGGGTGACTGGTAATTAGTGTACGAAACTTAAACACGTGATTGTGCTCATTATAACAAACAACTTTTTTAAGTGACCAAAACTGAAATCGAGAAAAAAATCTGCTGTTCAGTACATCTATGTTCGCCTAACGAGCCTTAACGTGGCGCCGTCTTGCATAGTGCCTATGTTGGGTAATGCGACTTTGTTTTATAACCATAGGATCAGGATAATTGAGTATTAGATTTTTCATTATTTTAAGGATTCCTAATTTCAACGACCTTGACCTCGTGGCCTGATAGCTTCCTCTTCGTTCATAAACTGATGAATGAAATAGTTTTCTGAATCAGGTGTGGTTAAAAATCTTTCTGCTTGTAAAACTAATAAAAGAATAATATTGTATCACCAAGTAAATTGTTTACTTCTGATTTATTAATAAAAATAGTAATATAATTGGCACAAACATGATTTTAAACGATTTACCAGATGTCACAATTAATTATTTGTTGATACTCTTTCTTGCCAGAATGTCAGTTGCACAGAACATAACATATATACCCTCTGTGATCCTGTCAAAAATTCAAGAATCGGCGTTTCTGTTATTACTTAAATCCCGATTATAAATAAGAAATATGTGCGATGACGTCCAAAACTGTTGCCGCATCTGTTTGGACGTTGAGTCAGACCATGTCTCCATACTCGGAGACCCTACCATCAGCCTACACATGAAAGCTTGCCTATCAGTAACTATATCCTCAAATGACCATCTTCCAAAGACAGTTTGCTTGTCTTGTGTATCATTATTAAACCAATTCTATAATTTCCTACTAAACGCTCGTTGTTCACAAGACTGGCTTGAGTCTTCAGTGCAAGAGAAGACAAAGAAATCAAATGAAAACAAAATGGTGATACAACCCTTACCTGACTCAGAATATAACTCGGATTCGCTTCTAGAATTTCTAAACAACACTGCAAATATCGAAGAGTACTTGAACAACCTTGGTAAGGAAGATATACCTTGTATTGTAAATATGTTGGACAAAAATGAACATTCTTTTGAAATAAGCAAGATCAATAATAAAACTATTAAAGCACCGAGTCCTAAAAAGAAAGACATAGCAAAGAAATTCAAAACAGAAAGAGATGTCATGGACACAGATTTCCAGTTAAAAAACTTGTTATCAAAAGAACCTGATCCAAAAATCAAAGTAAACCAAGTGAAGGCAGAAAAAAATGCCTTCATATGTTTTGGCTGCAAAATTAAATATGACACTGTACAAAAATTGTTGCAGCACTTATGCATATGTGATTTAGCACTGCGAACTTGTGTACACTGCGACATGCTATTCAATTCTAAACAACAAATGCAACAACATTCAATTACACACAATACTCCGGGTATCTTCGCTTGCAACTGCGGTGAAGAGTTCCCATCTAAGGAGAGACTAATACAACATCACAAAACTTGCCACACCGACTATGCAGCGACAGTAGGCTGCGTGTACCGATGTAAAGGATGTGGGGATACGTTCAAAGAAAGGTTCCAGTTATACAAACACGCCAAGGAACACATTTTGAAAATTGATGAGAGAGTGTGTGATATTTGCGGTCACAAGTTTCATGGCAGTGATGAGCTGAATAAACACAGGAAGGAGGAACATGAGAAACCTGAGAATGTTATGTACAAGTAAGAACTTTTTAAGCAATATGACTGATTTAAAAAGTGTTATGAGTAAATATAATATGTTATTTTAAACAATTTTAATTGAATTAAGTACCTAAAATCAAAAAATGAAAATAATTGATTGATGTTCATACTGTGTAAGGAATCAATAAAGCTATTTTTTTTTTCATGAGTCAAGTTTTGAATGTGAATGTAGATAAATATAAAAAAAAAAAAATTATGGACTGCGTGACAGATGTAAGCAAGACAGGTATTGACTATCTCCCACTATACAGAATTATGCAAGACTCTGTTGTTATCTGCAACTTCGTTTGCATGTAATTTTGTATGTGTAGTGTGACTGTGTGAGAAAAAAAGTAGCCGAGTACAATCTTTGTGCCTTTTGACATAGGCTTCCTCCAACAGTTTCCATTGGACAGTGCCGCCCCAGTCCAGAGTTGTAACAAGGGTTAATAGTAACTCATCCTTCCATCTTCTTCCTTTCATCACTGTTTTCTGGCGCCATCTCTTGGAGGGTAACTGTCTGTTTATTCTGGAAACAGTCCTAGGCTATGAGATGCTCATGTTGATAAATCTTTGTTCCAGATGCAAAATATGCAACACAACATCAAACAACCGCCAAGAAATGTACCTTCACGTAAAAAAACACACTGCAAGACCGGAGCCATCCCGTCACTTATGTGAATCCTGTGGCCGTAGTTTCGCAACAAGAAGGTCTTTATTCCGACACTCGTTGTTACATGGAAATAATAGGACCATTTGTCACATTTGTAATAAACAGGTAACGGATACTAAGTTACTAGAACATCATATCAAGGAGCACATTGAGATGGCTATTTGTGAGAAATGCGGACAAAGTGTGAACAGATATAAGCTTGGAATGCACAGTTGTGTGTAGAATAATAAGTAAAGGCTGTTTTTTCTAATGCCTTCTTTTTATGTTCATTGATTATGTTTGCTTTAAAACATGTAAAGCACTTGTCCCATCGCCAACACTGAGCGAGAAGCGAGTAGAGCTACAAACTAGCAACGAGTTTGTGAGCAGCGAGACGCGAGTTAGTAGATTCGTTAGTTTTGGGCCAGCGGCCATAAGCGAGTGAAAGGAGCATTGCTGACCAAATATTGCTGAGCGAGTATTATCTTTGATAGCATTTGCCGCTCAGCGACAAACTTGCGGAACAAGTCCTTGCTGGCAGTGTAAACAGTCAGTTATCAAATAGTAATGTATGTGTCAGCGTCACATTGTAAAAACCGAGACTTCCGTCGCATGCATATCACAATATTACGGTTTCACTTCGATAGATTATAATCTACCGAAAAATAATGCGTTATACAGGGTGTTAGTGTGAACATCGTTGTCACTCAAACCACGGGTAGTTGACATAAATAAAAAAATATAGGACTGAGTTAAAAAACAAGATAAGGGATTTTCTTTAAAAAAAATTAAATTAAATTATCCGACGATGTCCCCGAAATCATGGCTAGCCCGACTGCACGAGTGACGTAATCGCTGCCCGCCCGTCGACGCATCTATCTACTTACAGAATTCTCGTAACATTACCTGATAAATGCAACTTTTCCTGGCAAAATACCTACCTTACGTGTTGCGTGACGAGTCTAAATGTAACTTTGATATGACAACAAAGAAAATATGGCGTATTTAAAAAGTTCATCACAATTTTATGTACGTACAGTTAAAAATCACGGATTAAATTTACGCAGAGGTCAGTGGGTCGTCTTAGACAGATTGAATATCTACTAACTTACCTACTGTTCAAAATTCACACATTTTTGGTTGTTGAGCACTCGAGAATCTGATATCTGCATACATCCTACGAGCGTCGTACAGGTTATTTATCACCTGCGATGGCGTAAAGCCGTACCATTTCGGTCCACTGTTCACTTGTGTAAGACATAGCACTAAATTTACGCGCGAGTAACTTACGGCACGCGGCGCGCGCTCCGACGAGCGACGTGGACTCGCTTTGGCGACAGCTGGCCGACTGAGGTCGTGACTCACCGTTCACTCGATCACTGCGCGGGCGCGCGGGCTGCGGCGCGGTCGTTGACCACCCGGTCGGCGGTCAGCTGTTTCCGAGTGCATTAGGGTGAAATGATCTTGAAGAAAATAGTGGATTTTCTTCAAAAAAAAGGTTGCTTTTTTCATTGGTTTTAGGTTCTACTGATGAAACCAAACCCCTGGTTTCAAGGATAACGGTGTTCACACTAACACCCTGTATTGTAAGCAGTATGTTCGTTTGACAATCTTTCGAGAGTTTACAATCTCGCTAGATAAATTACAATCTAACGGGTTTTACAATTTTACGGTGACATATGCATCTCTTTTGCTTACATGGAGAGTATAACTATTGTACGTTTCTTGAACTAGAAAATAGCCGATAGTTAGTCGCTTCGTCGCCCGCGGTGGGACAACTGCCTTAGGGACTACGCACACTTATTCAGCTTATGTCCATAGAAAACAACGATTTTGTATGGAGACGCGTACGTACGTATTCAGCTTTCCGCGTTTATTCAGCTTTCGCGGCCAACAAGAATAAAATAAGAACAAATGTGTTTTTATCATGAGAGTACTTTAGATAGAGTTCAGCGCTGTTCTGCCGCGTTCAGCACTGTTCTGTCGCGTTCAGCGCTTTTCCGCCGCGTTCGACGCTGAATGCGGCGGAACAGCGCTGCACACGTATGGTTCTCAACTCCTTGTCGACAAGTTGCGACCTGCATCAGTGTTTATTATTACGTAATCATTATGCACGCAAGGATCGAGAGTTCGGACGTGTTTTAAAGTAATTCTAATTACCTACCTACTTTATTTTTACGAAATAAAATAATGGACAAAGAGAAACTTATCCTTCAAGTAATATTATTTTGTTTTAATTGGGGTACCAATGTCGCGTATTCTCCAACCAAGTTTCTATTTACCCAAAGTGGGTCGACCCACTGTCGTTTGCGTTTTAATTTTTTACGGTTATTTTTTTCTATTTCTTCTGCAAGTAGCGAAACGACAAAAATATCGCACATAGAACTGTCCATGTTGAGGGCACAATAGGTACTAATTGAGTAGCTGACCGTCTTCGCAGCATATTCAGCGCCGTACGTAGTAGATAGAAGCATTTTAGCGGAGATAACATTCTTACACCGCTGTACGCGGCTGATAGAAGCAGAACTGTATAAGTGTGACCAAAATCGTTCAGCGAAACGCGAATAGAGCTGGATAAGTGTGCGTAGTCCCCTAAGCGTAATATGAGAATATTAGGAAAACAAGTGTTATGTGTAAGAACTGATTTGTTTGAAGATTTTATCAATGGCAGCCAAAAGATAGTATAGTTCAGCTCTATCAATTCCTTCGCGGAAAACAGGGGTACCTAATGTTATGTTGAGATATTTAGCCATTTCACTAACAATAAGCGACACCTAAATGAATGCCTAAATATATATTATTACGCTATTGGAATCTCAACTCTGTATTCAAAATCTTTATTTTTATCTTTTTGTGGACTTAAAAATGTACCTAGATTAAATTCTGTAATTAGGATTTAAGTACTTATTATTAATATTTACTGAATATTGGATCTGTCTGTACAGGTACACCATCAGTTGATTGTAATTTGTAAGTCTTTAAGTTGTCCTTCAATTAACACCTTAATTATGTGATCATAATTATCAGAACTGAATAAAAAAAATTCAGAACTTTCGCATTTTTTTCTAAATAAAAAACAAATTTAAAAGTTCATGATTTTATTCAAATAATAAGCTAAGCGTGAACTACACCAATAAAACTAAAGATCAAGACGCCTAGACCGCGTTTAAGAGTAGTCAGTCTCAAAATTGCACAATAATTATAACATTGGCAAATTTTGAGCCCAGTTCAGACATGCTGATCGCGTTCACATTCATTGGTGAAATTCTCTCCAAGTCCAGTCAAAACATGATTGTAAAGAGTTATACAAGATGGATAGGTACTAGCTAGAATACATTACCGATAAAAAACAATATAAAATCATTAATAATAGTAGGTATAATTTTCTTCCATTATTAAGGAGTTTGAAACTTTACACAGTTCACTCGAGACCCGATCGAACCTAGGAATAAACGTTTATTTTTCGATTAATAACATACTTATTAGTTACGGGGGAAGTGCTAGTTCTGTTGAATATACTTTTAACCGGCTTAAGAAAAACCGGAGATTATTTGCTCGGGCCGGGGCGTTACATTTCGAGTGAATGATGAAGCCTAAGAAACTCATGCTTTACATTCGGCAATGCATAGAAAATGGGCTTTATACGATGGTTCCGGGTGGTTCCCCTATTTGATATCGAATCATGTACGGTCGAAAAACATTTGCTCGAAAACTTTAACACGGTAAAACTTCGAAATCGATAAATTTTAAACGCGACCGTTCATGTCATGCTCCGCAGCAGAACCACTTTTACTATATTTTATAAAAATGACAGGAAAAAATATAGATAATGTCTATATTTTTGTAGCTTAATATAAAAAATATATTATTTATATTTTATTATTATAATGATGTATCTATCTAAAAATTGTATATTGTTAGTTTCTTGGAAAATATCAATTAAAAGTGGTAATGCTACAGGGCATACTCTATATTGAAACGTAAATATCTGGATTTACAAAATCGAATTTACAGAAAAGTTAATTCCTTTATTTACTCTGAGGGTGGTTCAACACGTTAATGAGAACAACATAAACGTAGAGTATTTATTTGTACAGAAGAGTTTGTATATTTATATTCCTCTGCGTAAACTTATCATTTCATTACTTATTATATTGTTCTCAAATAAAAATTCTTTGAACCAACTATTCCAGTAATTAGATTTGATGGTTGTTTGTTTGTGCACGAAATCAGATAACATTTTGAACTGTTGGTGATTCCAGATATCATGATAGGTAGGTATTTGATAATATGATGCATCGAGACTCTCGAAGATGATCTACCTGCCCTTGTCCCATGTTCTAACAAGTTTTTTCTGCCATTCTCGCATTTACTCCTTTTTTAGGGTTCCGTAGCCAAATGGCAAAAAACGGAACCCTTATAGTTTCGCCATGTCTGTCTGTCTGTCTGTCTGTCCGCGGATAATCTCAGTGACCGTTAGCACCAGAAAGCTGAAATTTGGTACCAATATGTATATCAATCATGCCGACAAAGTGCAAAAATAAAAATTTAAAAAAACATTTTTATTAGGGTACCTCCCCCAG
Source organism: Xestia ashworthii (assembly GCA_950022955.1). Lineage (NCBI taxonomy): Eukaryota > Metazoa > Arthropoda > Insecta > Lepidoptera > Noctuidae > Xestia > Xestia ashworthii. The sequence goes on from OX465550.1 coordinate 23,939,987, forward strand.
ACGTAAAGTGGGGAGCGATTTTTTTTTTAATTTTGACCCTGACGTGTGATATATTGTTGGATAGGTATTTAAAAATGAATAGGGGTTTTCTAAAATCATTTTTTGATAATATTAATATTTTAGGAAATAATCGCTCCGAAAGTCAAAAACAATGTGTCCCCCCCCCTCTAACTTTTGAACCATAAGTTTAAAAAATATGAAAAAAATCACAGAAGTAGACCTTTATATGAACTTTCTAGGAAAATTATTTTCAACTTGATGAGTTGAATAGTTTTTGAGTTATATAGCACTTTTTCAAAAAAACGCAAATGATAACTTTGTTTTTCATACAAATACTATGAAAAACAAAGTTATTTTTGCTGACGAAAAATGTTGGTATTTTTTCTTTCCTCATACAATCAATGTTTTCTTTGGTTTTCTTCTCCCTCCTGCCGGGGTTGCGGGACTGTTCGAAAGAGATACTGTGGCCCCGGAACGTAAAGGGCGAGGAAGGAACATGGATGGGTTTTAATGCACTGTTTTAGACTTTCACGGTTTTTCACTACACTTAAAGTACTTACGGGATTATATCCGTGATTTTCTTTCTGTTTTTCGAGCACCCGATATTTCGACGCTGTTGCTCGAAAAACAGAAAGAAAATCACGGATATAATCCCGTAAGTACTTTAAGTGGATGGGTTTTAGTCAGTAAAAGTCTGACACTCCCTCCCACTCCGCCCAGAGTGGGAGAAGTTATTTGATGATTTCACATCCGAAAAAAAAATGGTCTTCTCCCTCTCCATTCATCAATTTTTGTATGAATTGAACTGTCACGCTCGTATTTTATCAATTGCATGTTTTATCGAAATTAACGTTTTCGGGCCAATCATAGATCGCACGCTATATGATTTCCAGTAGGGTAACCAAATAGTTGTGTCGGCGGTAACGTTAAAACCTCGAGCTGGCCTAGCGTAATGCGGACTTTCAAAGTAATAAGAGGCCAGCTTGTACCTACTAGTTTTCTAACCACAGATAAATTAAAATAGGTAGGTAAAAAACACAAGTGTAGAAGGTAAAAATAACTGAGGAAATACCGTGATACTATACGGTATACCCTCTGCAAGCTCTTCGGGGATTAAAAGTGATATTATGTAGGACAAGAATTTTGCACATATTATCAGCGACCAACCTTGGAAGAAATATCTCTCCCTTGAGCGACCATCTTTGGAAGAAATATGAAAAAAAAACATAATTCTAACTTATTAGTGAGAATTTGCGTCTCTACAATTATTTAATCAGCATCGTCAGTAGTCGCTTGAAGTCAAATGGAATTTACTATTATTCATTTACGTATTCATTCAACATCAAATATTATGTGAATAAGCAATGCACAACATCATAAAAGTGATATGTTAATACTGATATCGAGTAATTTTTGGCGCATTTTCTCACTCACCAGGTGTTCATGTTACCAGAAACGCTTACTTATGTTTAAGTCTAAGCATTCTATCTGATTATTCGGGAGAGCATTAAAGCTCTTGCTTACATCCGTATTAAGGCTTAAACATTAGCCGAGAATCACAAAGGATTCCCCTCAGCAGAAACAAAACCATCCTCTATGACGGATGTTGAAGAAATCTGTAAAAATAACTCTTATTCTGTACGGCATGAGGTTGTTGAGTTCAATCAGGAACTGCATGAATGGAGGTATGCTGATATCCCGCTGGTTCTTGCGTACTCCTGAAAAAGAAGTAGAAAGCTATATGGAATCTTAGAAATAGAATAGAAATGAAGACAAGTAATTTACTGGAACAACCGAACCGAAAAGAAAGCTGATGTTTTTTATTTAAGAACTAGCTGACCCGCGCAACTTCGTCTGCGTCACAAAAGAGAAAGAGAGGGTTACAGAGATTGGGTCGTAAGCACCTATAATACAATTTTCAAAGAGCACATCATACACATCCTTCCGCATAATGAAAATGCGGTGCATGATCATTATTTTGCTGCGGAGTTATTTAAAACGGTGTAGGTATCTCGTAAGATATGCATTGAAATCAATTTACGTGCAATACGAAACGCGTCCATCAATTCTGTTAATATTTTTGATAGCAAAATTTGAAGTAGATTGGACCAAGGAATAACATTTTCCCATACAAACTTTGCCCCCCACCTTTTCACCCCCTTAGGGGTATAATTTCAGAAAATCCTTTCTTATCGTATTATAGGCATACGATAAGAAATGATTTTCTGAAATTATTACTTATACAAAAAATACACCCTCCAAGCTTCAGGTTTCTACAATCTGCGGTAAAGGCTGTGCGTTGATCCATCACAGTCCTTAAGGACAAAGCATTTTTATTATTTGTAGATAGTAGGATTTGAAGTCGTTTGTATTTGTAACTTTTCGGGCTTTATGTCTGATGTACATTCGTATAGTCTACATTTTCTTCGTAGTATTATTTTATTTGTAAATACAGGGTGGAAACGATTAACCAGGCAGAAAGGGGAGCTTCCTTAACCGTTGAGTATTAGAAACAGGATCGATTGGCATCAAAAAATGTTTTGTGTAAAATAGCAATTTTTTTTGCTAACTGTACTTTTTTTAAATCTGTGAATGGGGATCAAAATTTCACGAAAAATTACGGATGGTTTCCTAAGACCATTTTCATGTAGCTGCAACGATTAATTAAGGTTTATCATTATTGGCATCAAAAAATTGTTTTATGTAAAATGGCAATTTTCTTGCTAACTGCACTTTATTTTTCAATTAAATCTGTGAATGGGGATCAACATTTAGCGAAAAAATTATGGATTGTTTCTAAGACCTTTTTCGTGTAGCTGCAGTTCCCCTTACTGCCCCGTTTACCGTTTCCACCCTGTATTACCCAACTACTTATACCGAGGAAAGCCGATTTTCTTGAGTTCCGCTATTTTGGGCGTATTCACTTCAAAAATCAAATTTCAAGAAAATTGAGAAATCATATTTACCTGTATTAGATTTGAAGTATTTACAGCAACTTTTAAAGGTTTATACTTCATTGGATTTTGTTCTATAGGTGTATGAAGTTTATAAATTTTAAACACAAAGCCCTCTTTTTTACTTCTCTGGGTGAAATTTTTTAAAAATGCTGAAACAGGTGTTTCTTTATTTTTAATATTAAGTATTTAATCTGAGTTTCATGATTCTAGAACAATCTAAAAAAAATTCATACAAACTTTACCCCCCTTTTCACCCCTTTTTTCCAAAATTTTCCATAATTTCTATAGCCTAAATGATATTCTGAGTTTATTTAAATAGATTAGTGAAGTTTTCATCAAAATCCGTCCAGCAGTTTTTACGTGATGCGCGTTCAAACAAACAAACAAAAATTTTAAAAATGGTGTTAATATGTTCAGTTACTTATTTTAAGTCACCCTGGGCGATTATTTTTTTTAATCTTCAGTGTACAGATTTTTTGGTCTCAACGATTTTATTATATGTATAGACAAAATCCTGCAGGATAAAGAAGAAGGACCGGGAAGAACGGGTAGAAGAGTGGGAAGAACGGGAAGAAGACCGGGCGGACGGGAAGAAGACCGGGAAGAGCGGGAAGAAGGCCAGGAAGAACGGGAAGAAGACCGGGAAGAGCGGGAAGAAGACCGGGCAGAAGAACGGGAAGAAGAATGCTAAGAAGACTCGGAAGAAAGTGGAGAACGGGAAGAAGAATGCTAAGAAGACTGGGAAGAGGAATGGGAAGAAGACTCGGCAGAAGACTGGGAAGAACGGGAAGAAGACTGAGAAGGACGGGGAGAAGAATGGGAAGAACGGGTAGAAGACCGGGAAGAACAGGACAATGACCGGGAAGAACGGCAAGAAGGCGCGACCTGAGGCATTCGGAATACCACCTGGAAAAGCCTGAAGTAAGTAGGTACTGCATTCGTCTTTGAGGGCAAGATAATGCATATCTTTACCTCGAGGAGAAATCCGCACAAGTTGTCCGCGCAAGCAATCTTCATACCTACTTTTTGCCAAACCAATACGAACCGATATCGATTGGCCATTCAACAACGGCTGCCTGCTTTCTAACTTAATGCGTCCTCACAAGGATTTGTTTCATGCTGCAGACTCATTAATAGCAACGTAACAGTCGCAGTCATACCTTCAATAATAGTTTTGGCAGCTTCTTTAGCGGTGATCTCGGAGTACCACGACGTGAACCGATGTGAAGGCATGGGATACATGCCGGTGGCAACAGTTCCTAGGTATACGGAGGTCGTGTGAATATTCTTCGTCCAAGTATCCAGGCGAAGCTCCTCCGATATGGAGTCCATCAGCCCTGGTAAAAAAAAAGAAGTCTTAACTTTTAGAAAATGATTATGACGTTTCAAGTTGCAACCCCTGGCATTATTTTGCAGAAATAGAACCTATTCTCCATACAACTACACCTATCGTGGTCTAGCGTCAAGTGTTGTCAGATCTCCGCATGTTTCCTGTTAAACACACCAAAGTGAACTTCGGCAGTTCGGCTGCGTATGTACATATAGAATAGTTATGAATGCCTATTCATAACTATTCTAAGCCAACTAATCGTACCGATTAGTTGGGCCATCACTTCCAACATGGTGGTTTAAGTAGTGTCAAGTTGTAAACTATACCTTCATTAGTAGGTTATTCTTACCTTTTAGCCCAAACTTCGCTGCACAATATGGAACCATGTCGGCACACGGCATTAGTCCTGCGCTCGAGTTGATAGCCACTATATGTCCATGCCGCCTTTCTATCATACTTGGCAAGAAGGCTTGGATTAACTGGTAAGAAAACTGTAATTAAGACCAACACAGCAGGGACGGCACGGCAGGGCATTTTATCTTTACCTAACGTAAATTCATCCGTAGTAGTAGTAGTGGTATCAAGAAACAAATTTAAATGCTTGAAGATTGACCCCGAAGCATCAAAGTGGATTTCCCTTCGCGGCAATGAACATGGCATCTGAATCTTGTTACGACTGTTTACGTACACATGTACCTACGGGTTTAGATACAATTCCTACCCGTGACAACCCCGGTTTGCGCTGGCCTTTATTTTGAGAAAAAGTTTAATAGAGCAATGGTACAGTTCATCTGCAATTCTGCACTGCACCTGTCGAAAATCGCCGAGAAATATTTTTGCATTCTATTAAAACAAATTGCACGATTTGGCTCGGATAGCTGATGACTAGATACATGGAAATTATCAGCACCGAAATTTTGGGAGTTCGACTAACAGTCATTTTGAAATCTAATGTGAGGATTGTGGGGATAAGTACATACAAAAGTCAGTACACGGTTCAATAGTTACCCAAAAGTGTGCAAGCAGGTTGGTGTCGATGTGCGTCAATATGGCTTCATGTCGCAGATGGCTGATGGGTGCACAGGATAGGACTCCCGCGTTGCTCACTACCATGGACACGTCAGACAGTTGCCGGCGTATGCGCATCGCTATTGCTACCACTTGCTCGCGAGACGACACGTCTATCGTGTAGCCGTAGCACTAGGAAATAAAATATGTATAAATTAGTATAGATTTGGGTTTTCTTCGGCTTAGTGTAATGAATTCTAAAGGAGTTCAGTTCATGCTTCGTTAGTGCTAATGGGTCGCATTAGCATAATGCATTTTTGAGTTATGATAATTGGAAAGCGACTTTGTTTAGGCCCTCTTGACGATTATGTTCTTTGCCTCGTGAATTTTTGACTTTTGATATGGCTAGGCCCTCTAGCTAGACAGCTAGTTGTCCTCATTTAGGTGAGTCCTTTCATTTACGACAAAGACAACTAAGCGGCAATTAAAGTTAATTATTCAAGGCTTTTTGTTTTAAGTGTTACCTGCTACATAAGATCTTTAACGTAAGCAGAGGCGGATTAAATGTCTACAGCGCCCTAAGCTAGCACTGCACCGGCACCCCTCGAGTTGCCATCTTACGAATATTATGAGCGCGAAAGTGAATGGATGCATTTTTGACGTGATAACGTCAAATAAATTGATGAACACTGGCGGCACGCACGAAAAAGTGTCGCACCGTTCCGATCAACACCCAGCCTAAACTCTTTAACCCGGATCTGGAAAACTGAAATCTAGCACCGTGATTCCCTTTACAATGTAGACAAGAAATAAGGAAGGATTTTCGAAATACAACCCCTAAGGGTGTTAAATATGGGATGAAAGTTTGTATGAAGCGTCAGTTAAATAGTATTAGGGACATTTTACCTACCTCTCCATCTTTATGGCGTATTTCATCCACGACGGCGTTATTTCGCCTAGTGTCCTTGTCCCAGCAAATCACAGTGGCTCCGAGCTCGGCAAACTGAATGGCCAACTCCCGGCCGATGCCTTGTCCGGCACCGGTCACCTGTTCCAAAGTTAAACGAGTTAAAGACAATATTAATATAGGGCAGCGATAAAACTACCTACACTAGCTTTTAAGCTAAAGTTGACACGGATCAGACTGTCTCATAAGTTTCTAAAGTACCGTCCATTTACTTAATGCTAAAGGCTAAGAATGCTCCACTGATAGACGTTCGTTTTAATTTTTTGGATACCTTTGAAAATCCGTAGTTTTACGCGTTATTTATATTAAGGTTATTCTGATGATCTGCTCGCATGTCATGCTCATCACTTACCAACACAGTCTCTCCATGCAGACTCTTCAATGTCGCCGGGATGAAAATCTTCGCAAAAGCCACAGTACAGGTGGAACAAAGCTTAACAATCAGCACTAGAGTATCTAGGGTCCACAGCGGCAAAGCGGCTAGCCCCCCACTGCCCCACCACGGCAGTATCCATACTTCTTGCAAAACCCTAAACTTCCGAGCCACAGTAGCTACACCACTCACAAATACGTTTTTCCTATGCATAAAGATAAAATAAACCTAAAAATATACTGACAGTTGAGATTCAGGTGACAGGTCCGTTTGGGTCCGTTATTGATTTTATGCATGGTAGACACAATAATATACTTCGATGGAACTGGCTAGTTTATTGAGCATGAAGGATGGAAGTGTATAAATCAAAATCAAAGCATTTATTTCAAGTAGGCCAATAACAGGCACTTTTGAATTGCCGAAACAAAGATGAAAATTAAATGTAGCTACAGTCCCAGTCACAAGACATAAAAACTGTGAAAGTACTGTAGTTGCCCATTCCCTAACGTAGATCTCTATGGAGAAGAACGGGCAAGAAACTCCATGGACATTTTATTATAGTATCTCAAACAGTACCCCATGAAAGATGAGTCTACTTTAGCGAGTCTAAAGCCTGGCTGAACTAGTTGGTCCCTATTTCTAGTATGTTGTATGTGTCTGAGTCTGTCGCCTCTTTTGCCGAAAAGATGCAGATTTTTTCTGACGTCCATTATGTTATCGTAGATGTATTGGCAAGCTGATAGCAAGATGTATAGTGCAAAAATGATGCTGAAAATACTAATAAGCATCAGCTGGTCTTTTGTAAAGAGAAAAATTTTGAAAAGTAAAATAATATACTAAGTATAATATCAACCATTTTTCATAAACGTGCACGGTGGAAGTTATGGAGAGAAAAAACTTTTTTATCGCGTCTCTACTTTTCTCGTCGAATTTACCATGGGAATTTACAACGTCAGTGTGACGTCAGTCTTGACATTTAGTAGATTGCTCGAAGTGGAGGTGGAGTACACACAAAACACTAAAATTATAAATCCTATTGTATAAAAAATGGCGAAACCTTTGCAAAAAGAGCGAGAGAACCGGTCTGCCGAGAAGAAAGACTTAACGTTCCATGCGTATACGATATCTCCAGAAAAAGCACACACATCGATCGTACTGCTAGAGTCAGCAGAACCGGAGATACTATGCCAGGTAACGAGTATTTGGCCAATAAAAGTCCATCAATCTCCTGTCTTCATTCCAATTATTTTGCCCATCTACCTAGTCTTCAAAGTTGCACACAGCATTTCTAAATGCAGCCTGAAGTGAGTTGTAGTGATGATTCTCATCTCCGAACACACGGAGAAGTTTACCATCATTAATCACAAATAATTGATTTCTTCACAAATAAATCATCATCTTTCACTAAGAGATCATCACCCTTCACAATGAAATCACCACTAGGCACAGTTGACCGCATGCCTATAGTGACAGTGACCTTGCGTGATCTAGCGTTGTACGAAATTTCAAAGAAAATTAGCCTTTGTTATCATCACTGACGCATTAAGTCCAATTATTATAATTTTTTAAACTGACTTATGGGCACTAACATTAGGTATTCATTTAGACCGAAAACGGGATAATACTTACCATGTTTACTGTTTGTTCTGAGTTCCAACAGACTGAAACAGAAACGAGTTCTGAGTGACAATGGTAGCGGTACCGAGTGCAAAAAACGAACAATAATCTGGGTAGACCGATTTGTCTGCTCGAAAATACCAACCCGCAATAGCTTTAGTTTATCCGTGGTGCTTGCAACAACGCCGAAATATCGGGAACTCAAAACAAATAGTAAACGTTGAACGTAAATATTCCGTTTTTAGTGTTAATGATAAGTTCAATTTATTTTCTGTTTCCAAGACCCTCAGAGCAATAACAAAGTTCTCGGCACAAGATATGCAAAATCGCGTAGTGCTGTTCGATCTCGACGCGATCAAGTACATCCTGCTCCATGTAGAACATCCAGAGATCAACATTCGAAGGTTTGCACTTAAGGCCTTGGCACAACTCTGCCAGTTGCCGAGAGGACCGGAGCAGGTTCTGGAAAACTCACAGAATTTGAGAAAGATTGCTTACATGCTTGCCAAGGTGGGTAGATTCCAATTAGTGTTCATAAAAGTACGAGTACTAAGGGACGTTGTGATAAAGTGCAGGTGTTGCACAAAAAAGATTACCTATACCTACGTAGTTACTTATTCCGCACTTTGAGCGAAACTGCGGGTTCATACGCGTTGCAAACAGCCAAGAGTTTACATGTTTAAGCAACACGTTTGGCGCGATGGCAAAACGACAGCGGAGTAATCAAATGAAAGGAACATAGAAGATAGAATATGTCAGTAGTCATCGCGACGCGACGGTACTCACGCTATGGGAACAAGTGTTGTTTGTCACATGTTGTATCGCCTGAGGTCGTGGCCGCAATCGGGGTGTACGGCTTCGGACAGTTTGATGCGATGCGCTAAATTTAGCAGGATTCCATGCGGATAAGTCGCACGCAATACCTACGAGGCAGTCTTCGTAAATTATTTTTTTTTCCTAGTTTGCTCAGTCCCCCTCCTAGGCAAACACCTTCCTCCACTGCTTCCACATGTTACGAACCCATGCGTCCTCCTTCCAGTTTGTAAATTATATCATCATAATTCCAAAAAACTAACTCTTCTTCGAAATCTCCTCCCCTGCAGTTGGAAGACGTCTTCGTTCTAGAATTTGCGTCGTTAGTCCTGGCAGAGTTAACAAGAGAACCTCTAGGATGTGAACAGCTGGTATCGGCTAATATATTGAGCACGTTATTTTCCAGAATGAAGAACAGCTTGGATCCCGATGTTCAGAAGAATTGCCTTCAGGTAAATTAACCTTCTGGTCGCATGTTATTTTCTTCTCCAGACCGTTTCTGTTGCATTCTGCCGTCACATTAGTGGTTCTATCTAACCGGCTAGCCGCGGCTGCGCTCAAGCGACACATGTGACGCTGTAGCAAATGCGGAAACATTATTTGAAAATTTTAGTTTAGAGCATGCCGGGAGTCACCATGACACGGCTTGCAACGACACTACTCACGCGAAGGAAATAAGTGACACGCTTGGGGCGTTCTTTAAAGCAAGTCGCGAAGTCATGGACGGAGCGTAACCCAAATCTATTAACAGATTTTCAAAACAGAGACTAGTATTTTGATGCCTCAAACACCTACATCAGATCTCCAATATTTTCTCTAATCACTTCTAATAATAATACCAGCCTAACTGCTACCCCACAAGGCAAGGTACGAGTATCTTCTTAAACAATGAAGGCAGGAGCATTGATCACCAATTCACCATGCTTACTAATAAGTATTAATTATAAGTTCAGGTTTCCTTACGATGTTTTCCTTCACTGATGTCTGTGATGTCCAAGATAAACTTAGAAAGTGCATATGAATCACATAGTTTATTGTTCGTGCTCCTACGAAGAGCAAAGCACACACAAAGCAGCATTGATAAATCGTGTACCTGTTAACTTATTAAATAACACATTCTTCCATCACAAGATTTTAAGCAATCTTCTGGACGATCCAATATGCGCGTCAGAAGTGACAAAGAACAATCAGTTCAGCTGGCCATCTCTTCTGGCATTGATGCAGAGCAAGTTCTTAGCCATCCAGCATGCAGCTCTGAGGACCGTGGATCAGCTGATCTGTAGGTATAAGGATATCGTTGTGCAGAAGACCTTTAGAGCTTCCACTGGGGTTTTGGATCTTTGTGACATACTTGAGGTGAGTTTAAGAGCCAAAACACTCAAACCCGATTTCGATCCAATCGGTTTCAAATCGAAACTCGATCAGGGGTCCAATTTCCCTTTCGTATATGTGGTAGGTCTTTTCGTAGGTGCAATAGGACCCGTAAGGAATACAGTGAAATAAAACTATCATAGAACCGCGAATATTTTGCTATGTACTATGCTAAGAGAGGCAGCGAGTCTAGCGGTGTGTAAATCTCACTGTGGATGCTGAAAAACTCGATGTCGCAAATAACAGAATTATTGATACAAAATCTATCTGTGACCACCATGATCAATCAGGTAAAGTAGGTGAACCCAGCACTCTCTCTAATTAGCTAAAAAAAACATGCAGTCTTTGGAGACTGCAGATAGAAATGAAAACTAAGTAATCTATATCTGCTACGGGTTGTGCCCCGCGCACGCCTAAGTGGTGCTACGCCGTAGCGTATCGGCTACGAGTGCTACGAAGCGTTAGGTGACGGTCACGTGAGTTCCATGATTTTTTTTCACCCAAAAAGTGCGCAACGAACCTAAAGAAGTTTCTACTTCAAAAAAATATTTCTAACTCCCCCAGTCCTACGAATTTCGCGACGTCCACACTCTAGTTCTGGGCGTCCTTTGCAACTACGTGGAAACAGAAGAGAACGCACTCCATCTGTACCAGTCAGGGTGTATCCTGCGGCTTATAGCTTACCTTGAGATGGCCCTTCCGGCTATGAAGCCCCACTGCCTGGCTGTGCTGACGAAGATGTCTTTCACGTCTAATGGGAGAGATGTGAGTCAGAATTTACGTTGTTGCCCGTTATTCCAGTGGTAGTGAGGCTGCCTTACGTTCTTGGGGTCCCGGGTTCGAATCCTAGTAGGAAGCAAATGTCTGTGTGAAATGAATGTCCATGCTCATGAACAGACATTCTTTTCCGAGCCATGGATGTTATCATATATATATCAACTATCTGGTGTCCACGACACAAGCCGCGTTGCTTAGTGTGGCACTAGATGGCGCTGTGTGTAATGTCCAGCGATATTTATTTGCTTATTAAAGTAGGTAAGAATAAACTAACACCACCACTAACTATATTGCTTTTGGTTGTCGAGTGGTCAAGTGAATGGAACCTGAGAAAGATCGTGGGAATCTGCTAAATGCGAGCAACGAGAGCCATTTATAATATTTTAGGAAAGCGTAACACTTATATCCCACAGTGTATGTCTCTCGGCTTCTTCAAATATACTGTTATTGAAAGACATCCATAACCTACGTACTCCATTTCCAGGCACTATTTGCGACGGATACCGACCTGGTGTTCTGCCACCAACTGCTCAGCTCGAACGTAGAACTCCTAGCCGATGCGGCAATGGGTGTTGCCAACATGACGAAACTACTACCTTCAGCCGTGCGCATGTCTGATACCAACATTATAGAAGCTCTGTGTGGTGAGTTTCAGATTAAAGGATTTGGAATTAGATTGTAGTAGAATTTATGCTTCTCACCATCACCTGAGCTTTTTACCTTCCAGTCTAACCGGAAGCAGCAGTACCTACCAGTATTGGTCATCGATATCGATCTCCAAAACCCAGTTACTAATACAATATAGGGACCCCGTAGTAAAACTGGGTGTCAACACTGTCAACCTTCATGGCTTCTGAGTTGAGTTCTGATTAATAACAACTGTCAGAGATCTACAAATGACAGTCGGAACCAAAGGTTTAAAGAAAAACAGCTGTTCCATACATTTGACTGTAGGTGTTGCACTTTGGTACGGAACAGTTGATTTTTGAGGGTTTAGAGTGATGTAGGTATCGAGCACGTGGTAACTGTTTTTGCGTTAGTATCCTACTACTGACTAGCGGACGTCAACGGTTGCACCCGCGTAGTTTCCATTCCCGTGGGATAAAATATAGCCTATGTTACTCGCTGGTAATGTAGCTATCCATTGCTGAAAGAATTATTCAAACCATAGTCCAGTAGTTTTTAAGTTTATTCGGCACATACAAAAATACAAATCTTTCCTATCTAAAATATTATATTACGTAGTTTAGAAGATAGGCACCCATCGACGGACCGACTGAAAATAGATCCGTTCAGCTGTTACTTAGCCTCTTCTAGGATTTCAGCAATATTTTATTTATTTGTAGCTATCCTGGGCGACGACGCTGCCGTCTGGTTCTACATCAGGATGAACTCGCTCCGGGCACTCGCGGAGCTCTGCCGCATCATTCCCAAGGCTGCCTTCAGTCTCGTCGAGCCGAAGACGTTCGTATCGCTCAGGAATATTAACAAAAAATGTTAGTACACTCAAGTAATTTATTCCTTCGTCCGTTTTCAAATTCTTTCCATAAAAAGTTAAGCAACATAATACCGAAAAAATATTGGGTATAGTTCTTTTTGATCAACGTTTTGTTTTTTTTCATGAAAACGGAGTACTCATGAACTTTACACACTCTGTAATTAAGTATAGACTCTTCAAAACTGTGTTGTGTCGCATAGATTTATTTTTTGTTTTACTTTCAAATTTGCATCAGCGTTAAAATCACAAAGATCTTTATTTAGGGTGCAATAAGGGTGCTGTTCGGCTTCTACCACTGATAAATTTACTCACATCTGTCATTCTAATTCCCCTTATTATAAGGTTTCCTACCTCTGACAGCAGCAACCCTTTTGGGTGAATAGCTGCCTGGCCTTCATCATAATAACCGTCATCATTTCAGCCGAAAAGACGTCCACTGCTGGACATAGGCTTTCCCCGAATGTCACCATTGACAAGTCCCGTGCGACTCGCATCCAGTGGGTTCTCGCAACCTTCACTAGGTCATCGGTCCACCTACTGGGAGGCCATTTGGCTAACCTAGCCTTGTTTATGATCAAATGTTTGTTAACAGTCAAAGACACGCCAATTGAGGCTCAGCGCCTCGCTGTACAATGTTACATCAACCTACAGAACTACCACGTCAGCACGAAGGCCATGCTGAACGGCGAGTTTATGGCGGAGCTGCTCAGTATAATGCAGGTGAAACAGAAAGATTACATTGATAGCAAAACATCATAACCCTGTCTTTTTGACTTCGCCGTTGTTGGTTAAAAACAATGTGGTGGTCTCGTAGACAAATAAATAGCTACTGTGTTCTGGGCGACTCGATGACGACAACTCTTTCGATATTAAGGTATATGTCACCGTAAAATTGTCAAATACGTTATATTGTTATATCTCTAGCGATATTGTAAAGTCTCGAATTATTGTCAACTGAACATACGGAAGTATCTCTTGCCCCCATAAACGGGACTTGGGGCACCCCCCCGTTAGGTTCCTTTAAACCCTGCACTCGGAAATAGAGGCCCCGCGAAGCGGGGCTCCGTCGACTACGCTTTTTAGGGGAATATGAAGTGTTTTAAGGTCAGGTTATATTAATCGATATTTCTCAGGAATGGTACAGTATCTTTTCATGAGAGTGGTACCACTGGGCAAGGGGGACCCCTCCTTCTCTCCACACTGCGTGAGTTGACTACCATCGCATGCATTTCACGAAAAATAATGCGTTTTATTGTAAGCAGTATGTTCATTTGACAATAATTCTAGACTTTAGGTACAATATCGCTAGAGATATTACAATATAACGTATTTGACAATTTTACGGTGACATATACACAAATTGTCTCTTTTTGTGGCCTCTCTGAACTTAATCCTCTAAATGTAACAAGAAATAAGGTAAATATAAGGGAGGGCATGCCATTCCTAACCTATCTACCGATTTATTTATTAAGTAGGTACCTAACCAAGTCCAGCAGATGTTCCAAGATCGCTTGCATTATGTATCAAGCCTAAGGTAAATCTAAATACTTCCATATTAAAATGAATAATGTCATTTTACAGCGCATCGACATCAACTTGAAGATAATGACTTGCACTGTGCTGACTGGACTCATGACAGAGGACCTCGGGCCGGACTTGTTCACAGCCAAGAAAGGCGAAGAGGTTAGTATCGAAGCGACTCATCATCATGCTTTTGTGAGAGTACAAGCATTTATAGGGTGAAGGGACTACCCTCCGCAAATTGACAGGGTGCATTCAGCTCCTTATTTTGAATCGTATTTTTTTTATCTTTTTTCGGTTAGGTACTATTCCTTTTTTCAATGTAAAATTACATTATCTGTACGCAGCATTTCATTTATGTAAATAATAGGGCTAAAATAAAAAATCCAACAGTGGACGTTGAAATACTTTAACAAAGGACGAGCGAAATCAGTGTTCACTTCCTGCCTCGCTGCAGAGTTCATCAAACTCGTCGTCGCGCTTGCCGTTCGCCCCGTGCGTTTGGCCACGGTAACGATACATTGCGTATGAAGATTAAAAACAAATCAGAATTGCATCCCATAACGTTCCTGAAATAATTTCTTGTATCAGTTATCTTAGTACTTATGATACGCGCAATTCACCCCATCAGTCTCGCTTTAGGCGTCCCACGTCCCGCGGGACCGTTTGAAAGAGATACCGTGGCCCCGGAACATAAAGGGCGAGGAAGGAATTTGGATGGGTTTTAGTCAGTATAAGTCTGACACTCCCTCCCGCTACGCCCAGAGCGGGAGTCATTTGATGACTTACCATCATCCGGAAAAAAAGGCGTATGTCTTTGTCATTTATTTATTTATATTTATTAATGGTCGCTTCCAAAGCTATAGCTTTTTAATATAAAGGGTGTAAAAAACCTCTTAACGAAGCCGAAATGCATTTGTTCTCCTCGTTTTTTGTTCTACACCATGGCTGGGAAAAGGTTCCCAGCTATGGTGATGGTGGTGGTGGTGGTGGTGTAGATAGAAGGCTATCTACTGAGATATTGGGGGTCAAAGTTCCAACTTTTTGACAATGGCTTTTTTTTTAAATACAAGTTTAGATTTTTTCTTGAAGCACATCCACGACCCCCGTACTATTCAATCCATCCATCAACACAATGTTTTGAGTGCGTTACATATAATTCTACCACAAAACATGATTTTTCACCTCAAGAAAAAAAGTCGTATCCGAGAAATAACTTTTGCGTAAAGTTACTTAATTTTGATGTACAGAATGCTTGGATAACACCTTCGTGATGAGGTTATTTACACCCTGTATTTCATGTAAGTTTGTCTGCCTCGTTAGTCTAGTAGTCGTAAGCGCGACTGCTGAGCACAAGGTCCTGGGTTCGATTCCCAGGTTGAGCAAAGTGTTATTGGGTTTTCCTATCAGGAATTTCTCAGTGGCAGCCACAGAGTTTGGTTTTATTGGTGTGCCGGTTGATGGTTCGGCCCCCTATGAATGGGGCTTTAACGTAACCTCCGTATTAATCGTATCATTACGTACATCTCTGTTTTAACCTTCGCCTGTACTCCCCAGGCGTGATGTTATGTTTAGTATCAAACTATACATCTCCAGGTGGTGGCCAGTAACTTGGTGATCGAGCACATCGGGCTTCGCACCGCGCTGTGCACGGTGATCGCGGCTAGCGTCAGCAATGAGGGGGCTGATGTGTATCTCAACCTTGGGACTATACACTAGTGAGTATTAGCTTTTCTCTGCACTTTTGGCTGTGTCTATATAATCGCAGCCAACTGGTTTAAATAGCCGTTTAATTAACCGACTAGCTTCTTTACAAAACGGCGCCGTTCAACAAATGAAACGTTATCGATCTATGCCGTTTGCGTAACTTTTTGATCAAATGGCTGAATATCATTCAAGCCGCTGGTTGAACGGCGCTGTTTAGTAAAGAGGCTAGGTGGTTAATTGAACGGCTAATTAAACCAGTTGGCTGCGACATCTACACTTCATTTGTAGCAGTATCTGCTGTGCAACAAAGCCGAGCCAATGTAATAGCTACATCAAACTCAAACTCAAAGCATTTATTTATACAGTCACTTTAACTTGGCATAATAACTTGTGAAAGTACTGTAGTTGCTCATTCCAAAGTGAAGATCTCTATGATAAAAAAGGGCCAGAAACTCCATGGACTGTTTCAAATCAAAATTTTGTTACAAAATCTTGGTAACATCATTCATGTTGACGTTAATGAGAACGATTTAGAAAGACGTGCACATTATGAGCGTCCAACAGCACATTCGGGAATCCATCATTTCTGAATTATGTTCGGGTCGGACCTAAGCAGAGCGGTTTTTCCCTGATTTGCAACTGCATATTTGATTTTGCGGACCAGATAAATTTATATTTGGAACATTTTGTGTGAGAATACAGAATTACGACGCTTCAAACTACCTAACCCTGTATTGCATACGTACATGAAAACACCTACACAGTGTAAAAGAAACCTTTTGAAGCCGTCAACCATAGTTCTACTCACACATCAAAATTAGTAACATTAAGCAAAAAATATTGCTCGGAAACGACATTTTGGGGTGAATAAGCAGGTTTTACAGTAGGACGTAATGTGACGCACTCTCAATGTGCTGATGGATGCATCGAAAAGTATGGGGACGTAGAGGTAGGTAAAGTTACAACATTTAAAAAATCTTGTGAAAAAGTTGGAACTTAGACCCTCTATAACTCCGTTACGGAAACTCCGTAACCATAGGTTTCCAGGTATGGTCTAGAATAAAAAAAAATATCGCAATGACGGGGAGACCATGTGCCTTTCGGCTTCGTTATGGGTACTTTTATACTCATTATATTTTCTTTTATTAATTTACTAGCTGACCCACGCAACTTCGTCTGCGTCACATCACAAGAGAAAAAGCTCAAAAATTTGCCCCGTTTTTGCAACATTTTGCATTTATGCTCCGCTCCTATTGGTCGTAGCGTGATGTTTTACAGCCTATAACCTTCCTCGATAAATGGACTATCCAACACAAAGAATTTTTCAATTCGAACCAGCAGTTCCTGAGGTTGGCGCGTTCAACCAAACAAACAAACAAACTCTTCTGCTTTATAATATTATATAGTTTATAAGTATAGATAGGCCCGAGATCATTTGTTATACTGACAGTACTTAAACTCTAACTCTAATTCATTCTCTGGGACTTCGTCGAGCTTCATTGGGTCGGCGCTTTTCTGGTAGTCGCCACTGTTGATTCTGGCTTTCAGGAGTTTCAGTAGTTTGGTAATAGTGTGGCGGACTTGTCAAAAAAAAGTACTAAAACTCTTGATTGCTTCACGCTCACAGTATGGTACAGAACAAGCAAGCAAGGTACGTGGTCGGCGCATGGGAGCCGGCGTTGGAAGCCATCTTTCGTCACCATCCATCTGCCAAACTGGCGTACACTGGCAGGCTCGACATCAACGACTTTACCCAGGTAACAATGAACCTAATGCATTGCTGACAAAAGACCATCATTCAAAAACTTGTTCTAGACTTGGCTGACCTGCCAGAGGTGCAGTTGCCGTTTTTCCAAATATTGTATTTGAGAGCTATCATGCGTTGACGGATGTTTCCTCAAAACGGTGGATTATAGCCAATTCCATCTCATTGAGAGGAGGCTGTGTCCCAGCTGTGGGATCATTATAGGCTGATGATGATGATGTGTGGATACACCAACATTGCCGCGAACCAGAAGACGTTGCGTTGGGAGGCCTCCTACTAGGTGGACCCATGACCTGGTGAAGGTTGCGGTAATCTGCTGGTTTTTCGAGTCGCACGGGACCGGTCAATGTGGCGACACTTGGAGGAGGCCTATGTCCAGCAGTGGACGTCTTTCGGCGGAAATAATGATGATTATGGTGTATTGACACCTACTATTCGAATACCTTCGGCTTAGGGTTCCTGGAGCGCGGTCATTGATATAGCCGAATTTATCATAGGTACATTTGGCAACCAACCACGAAAACGGTGCGACTTCAGAAAGGGAATTTACCAAAAACTTGGTTAAGAGAAAACATGTCAAAAGAAAGTAACTTTCACATTTTGTCGTGTTTTCCGCAAATAGCAGAAATTCATCAAGTCTGTTCTTCTGCTCTTAGGTATCCCAATTTATTTGGGTTTGGCGTAGCATGTTCTTCTTTCATAGGTTCTTCTCTTTTAGTCGTAATTTTCTTTGTAGCCATATTTTTTCCAGTCTTCCTTAATACCAGTATATTTTCCAGGAGGGTTTCTACTGTATTAAGCGCCTGGGCCAGCTTTTCCCCAGCATGCAAACAATAATGACGAACATGGACCGGCCCTACTCACCCGTGTTCCTGTGCAAGTTCGTACAGCCGCAGGGAAGTTCCGGCTCCAAGATCGAGATCAGGAATCCTAGTGAGTATGCCATGACGAGAGTTATTGATCTGCCTGAAAATGTTAACTACAATTATTTCACGGTATATTTACTTTTAATTTGGCATCATTGTGGAAATCATTCTTGTAATAAATTATACTAATATTTTTTTTTTATTAAAAATATAAGGTTGGTGTCCATACTATTAACTGTTGAGGAGTTATCTAGTGAGGAGTCGTTCATATGATGGTTGCAGGATCAAATTTTGCCTGCCACAAAGATGACATGTGTCTTAAGAAAGGGCCGCTACACCAAGACGCAAGGGGGGATGTTGCGTCTTTTATTTATGTATTTTATTTCAGTCTGAATTTGTCATGAAACAATACTTCTAATTGACCAACAGTTTAGACAAGATTTTAATTACGCAAGGGAATTAGAACAATCTTTCTTCTTCGTGTGGTTACTAGCCTAACCTGGTGTCAGAGTTTTTATGCAGAACAAGGGTCTCAGACTTAGCTTTACATGCCGTCGGGAACAATCTCTCAAGCATGCTGATCTGGTTTCTTTACGATGTCCCCCTTCTATAGTCTTACGAAATAAATCGAAAGAGTTACGAAGTCAAGTAAACAAACACTGTTTTAACTTTCGCGGTTTAAAAATATCGGGAGTCGGGGTTTCAAAATATCCGAAGCTCAAAACAGCAAATAATCACTGAAGATATCCTGTAAGTGACATTATAAGTCAAGTACTTAAACAACTTTGATACACGAGGACATTTGTTATTGCAGTTCTTCGCTCAAAAACACCCTCTCCTACGGCTCAGGTGTTATTTCCGCCTCGAATATAATAGCAAACTTTCTCCACTTGTACCAAAATGTACCATTACCAAATCGGCGTTCCAGACAGCAACACAGAAGAGCAGGCCGGCCGGCTATCAGCTGCCCCGTCAGCAGGCCAGCTGCCGCTCCCGCCCGTGCCGGATGACCACGATCTGCGGGAGTATCTGCTGAGGATGAAACTGTGGTTCGGAGACCCGTTAGTCATTTGTCTATTCTCTGAAGAACATTTAACCATATTCCATAAGCCACAGCAATATTTTATGATCCGAATGGTAAAACCTTAGCAAGACAAACTAATACTAATACACTACCATACCATACTATACTAACACTTTTCGTAACTGTGTTCATAGTGGGTTGAAGTGGATTCGGAAATCAAACACTTGTGTAACTTGAAGTTGTATTGGGGCCATTTTTCGACATTTAGTTACACAGTGTTTGATTTCCGAATCCACTTCAACCCACTACATAGGTAATTAGTAGGTAGGTATCTACACTGTACAGGGTGTACAGTGTACTAATTGGGTTGTGGAGGTCAGATAGGCAGTCGCTCCATGTAAAACAGATGATTAGGAATGTGCGAAACGTCTGTGGCATGAACTGGCGGCTTCTTTGTTTCCTGATCATTATAATCTGGATATCTTCAAAGTTCGAGTGAATCGGTTTCTTCTAGGCAAGCGTGCTTCGCCCCAGGACCCGTCAACGCTTCACATACCTAGGGCCAGTTTTGCTGTTCATCAAATACAGCCGATAGTCGAGTGCAATTAGACAATAAGGTGGGGACGAAGTTTATAGTGGTCGGATTTTCATGGGACGACTTTTTTTATTGAGTTCCTAGAGGAGTGGATAGGAAGATAAAAAAAAAAATTCGCCGCTCGTTACTTGTTTTCTTTTTCTTTAAATTAGTCTTTGTTTTTTTTTCTTTTCCTTTGGATTATTTTTTTTCGTTCGTAAATAACTTCAAATTCGACGAATTCCTATTGAAGCGTAATAGATTGACCTACGTTCGTCCATTAAACGCTAATTTGGCTGTTTATTTGTTCATTGTTATCGATGCAATGCATATTTCACGTATTTTTTGAAAATTTCCTATTTTCTGCAATTATTTAAAAAAATATCGAATTTTGAAATTGGTAACAGATACTTCTTCACAGATGTAAAAATATTCAAGTAAGTAAAACATATTTACGAGTGAAGTGACTAAAAATTCATTCACAATAATCAGGAAATCGTCTATACAAAAGTTACAGGTCATTTTCTCAGGTACATCGACAACAATGAACAAAGAAACATACCAAATTAGCATTTAATGGATGCGCGCAGGTTACACTATTACTCTACAATATGAATTCGTCGAATTTGAAGTTGTTCATCAACGAAAAAAATATTCCAAAGGAAATTAAAAAAAAAATAAGCGAGCGGCGAATATTTTTTTTAACTTTCTTCTCCACTCCTCTGGGAACTCAATAAAAAAGTCCAATGAAAATCCGACCACTATTATATAAACTTCGTTCCACCTTTTGTGTGTTTTTTGTCTAATTGCACTCACTAAGTACATAATGTTCTGTTTTCAGTTCGAAGTCTCTGCATTATGTTGAGATAGAAGACGCCCATTATGATATAAGGTATGATGTAGTTTTTATATTTATTATAAACCCTCAAAAACCAGTACACTCCAGAAATTCGGTCAGATAAGTATTAAATGGTGGCTTAACTGAACTGAAAACCTAGTTTAACTGATGATAAATAAGATACACCAAAGTTTAACACCACCGGTGTGCGGCTGCACATGATTCTAGCCCCTATGATGAAGGTTAAACCTAGTTCTAACCGAAGATAGGAGGATATATACATCTAAGTTAAACCGCATGCGGCCGACTGCATCTAATTGTCACAAGTCACCCAAAGGGCCAGGGCCCTCTTTTCCACTGGGCACTCGGGGCACTTGCCCAGGGCCCCGCGACCCAAGCGGCCCCCCAAGTTCCTGTAACTGTCCAAGAAAGAGGCTGTCAAAAGAAAAGAAACTTAACTTATCCCAGGCAGGACCGCAGGATACTAAAATTTTCGAGCTCGCTCCGCTCGCGAGTTAGTTATATTTATGTGATGTTTATTAGAGTCGGAGAACTAAAATAGTTTTTTATATCCTTGCTTTATACTCAAGCGAAAACCAATATTCACATGCATTGAATTCTTCCCATTTTGACTCAAGGATGTCAGACGTTTGAAACCACGTCTGCAACATTAGTGCCTTGCAATTGTTACACGAATCATCGTTTTTGAACCTTTGACGACATTAGAAACAATAAGCACTTGGAAGCCAACATTGTTGAATGTTGGCATTACTGCCAAAATACAGCTTTTCTGCATTTTATTTCAAATTATGATTCTCCGCCGCTAAAAAAACACCCGGTATTTTTGTCAAGAAACCCTAACATAATTATACGAGGCAAGATGCAAAAAAATCGAGTTCGCTTCGCTCGTTCTTACATTCTACAAGGGCCCTATTATTCGCAAGTGCTCAGGGCCCCCAAATGGTTAAAGACGGCCCTGCAAAGGGCAATGGAGAGGTCTATGCTCGGAGTTTCCTTGCGTGATCGAATCAGAAATGAAGACATCCGCAAGAGCCGCCGCGGGAGACGCACCTGGCGTCGGGGGTCACGTGGTGGCTACCGGCCACCGTAGATGCGGGCCTGTGGACGGTTAGCTATGGACTAGCTAGCCGTCCGTCCGTCTAGTGACGACAGGCCGTGTCGACGGCGCGTTCGTGTTCCACGCGCGCCTCAAAGAGATGTCAGCATAAGGGGAGGGGCCCGCAAGGGCCGAAGCCTGCCGGGGTTGCGGGCCTGTTCGAAAGAGATACCGCGGCCCCGGAACATAAAGGGCGAGGAAGGAACATGGATGGGTTTTAGTCAGTAAAAGTCTGACACTCCCTCCCGCTCCGCCCAGAGTGGGTGAAGTCATTTGATGATTTCGCATCCTAAAAAAAAAAAAAAAAAAGACACCGCAAGAGAACCAAGGTCACCGACGTAGCCCAAAGAATTGCCAAACTTAAGTGGCAGTGGGCAGGGCACATTGCTCGCAAAACGGATGGCCGATGGGGCTGAAAAGTTCTAGAGTGGCGACCGCGAACCGGAAGACCTCCCACTAGGTGGACCGATGACCTGGTAAAGGTTGCGGGAATCCGTTGGATCCGAGTCGCATGGGACCGGTCCATGTGGCGACACTTGGGGAGGCCTATGTCCAGCAGTGGACGTCTTTCGGCTAAAATGATGATGATGAATCTTCAATCGTTATCTAGATACCGCAAAAAATGTGACGAAGTATCATCGTCACTGAAGGAACGAGCGCAGCTGCTGGCAGAGTACGTCGCTGAACAAATGAGCGGACTATCGCAAGAGAGAGACTGCTCCATGCCTAGCGTCGACCTGCATCTGGCTGACTTGATGGTTAGTTGACACAAGAAATAACATGATGAGACGAGCGCACTCCCGCAAGGAAAAGTCTCTTAACTAGGCGTCGACTTGCATCAGTCTGTCTGTCGTGGTGGTAAAAAAAAACCTCCAAGTTTGTGTCCGTCTGAATGGTTGGTTGTCTGTATCGGTTCGCGTCAGGCTGGTGACCAAAACCCCAGCTGTTTGCTTTCTATTTATATACCCCAATTAATTGCATAGTAATAACTTTGAAAAAAAAAGGGGCTTCAAAATGACCAGCTATTCTGACATCAAAATAGCTCGTCAACTCTCCTTTGTGTAAATTACTCAAATTTGGGTTATAACTTTTACTCGAGTTTTACCTGAAATAAATCAATTTGAAATGATTATCAAAATTAGCGAGTTAGCAACAAAGCTTGTCGTACATACATAGTTGTCAATTCAGTATTTTAATACGACTTCTCTAAGACTCGTTTGAATACATCCCCAAATTAAGAGTTTTGAGAGCTCAATTTTCTCATTTCCCAGTCAGAGCTGGCGTCCCCAGTGATAGGGCTGGGATTCGTGAAGTGCGGCGGAGCCCTGGAGCGCGCGCTGCTGTACAAAGTGCTCGCTGACCGGATCGGGCTGCCGTGCGCGCTGTACCGCACCTCCAGCGCATATGCCTGGTGTGAGATCGCTGTGCCGGAGATGGATCCGGTTAGTAAATAAAAAACATACTAAAGGTTGGCACGCGCCTACATTTCGCCTGTAGGAGATTTTGATTGAAAAGATTGTTTTAAGTCTTCAAAGAATACGATTAGTAATTTTAGGACGCATTCGTTCTATGATAGACTTCAGCGATCGCTTTTCGGACTTAGAAAAAAAGTCTGATTTCAAATGAAAAAGCAAAACTTTCAAGTGGTGGCAAAAAAGTCAAACAAAGTTCGAAACTTCCGAAAGTAAAGTTATAAGTCAGCTTCTTTTTTGCCAAAAAATTTTTAGGTGTAGGCATTTTACACAAATTCATGTCATGAATCATTTTTATTTTGTAACTAGAAGTTCAAGGAATCATCGTGTCATCAACATACACCAAGAAGATAAATATTTATCTTTCTCAAAAATCATGTAAATCAGTCCAGTAGGAAATCACGGCGTAATCGGTGTACATGTCGGAGCCATCTAGCTTAATTAGCCGTTCAAGCAACCGCCTAACCTCTACTTTAACCTAACGCCCGGTGCCCTCAAAACACTATATTCGCCTTAAAAGCATAGTCGACGTCGCAGGGCTCCCATTTCTGTCCGCAAAGAACCGAACTAACCCAACATCAGGGTGCCCCAAGTTCCGAACTTAAATGTTGTTTTTTTTCAGGCCGCTGTTTAGTAAAGAGGCTAGGCGGGTTGATTGAGCGGCTAATTGTGCTGCGACACATAGATAATTATCTACTTTAACTTTAATAAGTCTAAATTATTCGAACCCCACAGGAGGAAGACAGCGATAAGCCCCAGAACTTCCCAGCCGGCCTCCTCCGTAGCAACTACGTGGTGGACCTGATACAGCGTCCAGGACGCTTGATACCGCGCGGAGGGCGGGAGGCGAGGAACATCTGTGGACCTGTGTGTTCACCGCCTTATACGGCCAGAGAGTTACCTGACGTTTGTCGCTGTGAGAGACGTGCATAACAATGAAGTTATTTTATTAATTGCCTGAAGTTTGAAAGAGGCTAGCGAGATGAGTTTATTTTTGTATTCCTAAAGTCTTCATCATCATATCTGCCCGGAATCACCCACTGTGTATAGGCCTCCCTTTTTTCTGCCAGACTTTCTGGTTTTGTGCGTCCCATATCCAAAGTTATACCTGCGGCTTTGACGATATCGCCGACCCGAGACCGCCGACGAGCTTAAGGA
Source organism: Xestia ashworthii (assembly GCA_950022955.1). Taxonomy (NCBI): domain Eukaryota; kingdom Metazoa; phylum Arthropoda; class Insecta; order Lepidoptera; family Noctuidae; genus Xestia; species Xestia ashworthii. The sequence continues at coordinate 23,964,740 of OX465550.1, forward strand.
CGGTACTGGTTTCTTTGGCCTAACCGTGGTCACCACTCGGCCAAAGCCTTGCTCCATCTGCCATATCCGCGTCTAGCCAGATGTCCTGCCCAGGTCCGCTTGAGGCGCACCGCCCGGTCTCCGATGTGCTAGACTTTCGTCCGACGGTGGATTTCGGTGTTACGCACTCGATCCAAGAGGGCTCTGCCGTGAATGACTCGTACCCTTTGTGTCACTCGTACTCGGCGTCTATGTCTCGGCACCGTAGGTTTAAAAAGTAAAAGGGATTCAAGAAGTAAAATATGTGAAATCATCATCATCTTCGTAATTTTTTAAAGGCTTACCTGGTATGTGACTGATGTAGCCATCGGCCATAGACATCCAAACATGGTGCAGTTTTTATAACATGAAGCCGTTTTAGTTTTTGAATAAACATTCAAAACATCTTTTTGGATGCCCTACTGAAATTAATCAGTGCTATTTTTATGAAGTAATCATGTATTGTTTCTATTTTATTGTACTTAATTAAATAAATAAAACAAGTTTTCAAATTAATTATTCAATTTATTTCGAACTTTACACAGCATTATTCGTTCGATGCCATGAGAATACATTTCTATAATAAATATAATATTTAGTATCAAAACTCTTAAGACAAGGCACTATAGTACTTAAGACACATTGCACAAGGTTCAAGATGGACGGACAATTACGATCACAAACATTTATGCTTATATACTAATTAATTATAAGGCGATACTGCTACTTTTATGTTTCTAAGACAAGCAATGGTACTTCAGAAATCTGAGGGAATATTAATACTGCTGTTCTTAGGTCCATGTTCACCCAAAAGATAACGGTCTGATTGTCTAAAAACAGCTGTGTAAGGGACGTGTTCCTCTACAAAAACGTGTTTTAAACAGCTGTTTTTAGATAATCAGACCGTCATCTTTTTGGTGAACATGGACCTTACTCGGCGGAATGGCAATCGGAATGTATGGATAAAAAGAAGTGATTAAGTATTTTCACTTTCCCGCTTAAGTAAGAGATAAAGTTATGTGAGTTCACATACAGAGAATTTAGAATTAATAAATTCACAATGATTTATAGTATGTAGATGGCACCACTCAAGCTGGGCCCAAAATGAGTTAAATAATCAAATTCTAAGTAAAGTGTAGATGGCGCTATTAAAACTTTGCCCAGAATTCTTATTTGTGCTGTTATTTTATTGACCGAGTCGCGTTAGCTTAAAACATGAAATAATGCATAGTCCAGTCGACCTCGTAATTGACAATTCTCAGTAAATTTAAATTTCACAACGGTTGAAAGTATATAAGGGCCATAATTATAAACATTGTATAATTGTATTTACGCATATCGACTGTACTGAGGTATCCTAGAAATGTAACAGAGATAATCTGTGGTGAAAATGTTGTGAGAAAGGAATCTTTAGCTTTTATACGAAAGCAAAAAAAAATCTTGAATAAATCTTCAATTCAAGATGACTTTACGCTATCGACGGTACAGTGTAAAATGAATCTTATTCATATTTATTTACAGTGCAGTATCAACCTTACATACAAAAAAATACAATACAATTTAGTACATAAATAAAAAAGAAATAATTTATACCTTTAAGGTAACAAAACATTGCGCTGGTGATAAAACTTACCAGTTATTAATAGACGAAACGAATTTGTTCAAATATTAACGAAAATATTCGTTGGAATTAATTTTAACCTAATTTAATTTGATTTTTGTAAATAAGAATGTAAAAATACACAACCTGTATAGGGTAAGATAGAAGGTATATGACTTAAATTAATTCAGTCTAAGTAAAATATGGAAATGGCATCTTACATAGAAAATATTATAAAGGGTGTAAAAAGACTCTGACGGAGCCGAAAGGCAATTGTTCTCCACATCATTGCGATATTTTTTTGACGTGATAACGTCTAATAAATCAATGAACGCCGGCTGCAGGCATGAAAAAGTGTCCCGTTACGCTCTGTCCCGTTACGCTCATTGTAACGTTACGATCGGAGATAGGAATGTATGCAATCATTTCATCTATGTTTTGTTATGACGTTGTCACGTTAAACTATCGTCCGTAAACCGACTTTACAGACAACATTTGTTTGTTGTGTTGCTATGCCTGTTACGGAGATATTGGGGGTCAATGTTCCAACTTTTTCACAAGTTTTTATTTTAATACTATGCAACGTTTACTTTAAAAAACCTCCTCCACGACCCTCACACTATTCAATCCATCCACCAGCACAATGATTTGAGTGCGTTACATAAGTTTTACCGTTAAAAGTGATTTTTCACCCCAAAAACATGTCATTTCCCTACAAAAAAAAATTGCGTAGGCACTAAGTTTGATGTACTGAATGCTTGGTTACCGGCTTCGTGCAGTCTGTTTACACCCTGTATATGTTTAGTTGCAATAGATAGCTACAGTGATTTAAGATTTATTTTTATATTATATTTAACCTTTAAATTTTAAGTAGTAGGATCTAAGATCGCTCCTAATCAAAGCTACCGTCGTGCAAATACGCCACATACGTTCGGTTTTTCACCGGGCAACGAACCGATTAAAGTTCTTTTTTAAGCTCAATGTCATCATGATTACTTGCCCAAAAGCAAAAGTTGCTTTATTAACACATACTAATGCGCTTGTTCTAACTGTTAGCTTGTTTTGACGATTTGTTACTGCATACGTATATTTATATTAGTATATGCCGTGCCATATATGAGCAGAGTGATCAATACTGTAATTTATGTGCAAAAGTGTTATAAGATTTCCAAGTGCTTAAAGCAGTGAAGAGCGTATGTTTCATATTTTTCTTACAGATATAAAATTATTAAGAATACGCAAAGCGGTTGTGCTTAAACTAGTAAATAATAAAAGCTGCACTTATATTTTTATAAAATGTTAAAGCTGCCTTCTAACTTCGTTACTTAACCTAAAACGTCATTATAATACATAGTATCTTGAACAATACGGTGGTCAGGAATGTCAGAATTATATCCTAAATTACGCAAAATGTTCCCCATTAACAAAGTTTACGTACGGTCGAACAAGCTAATTGGTTTACAGTTTAATCCACAAATTATATTGGTAAAGTGTAAACCAAATAGCTTGTTCGACCGTACTCTTGCACAGTCGAAACTAACAAACCACGATACAAATTCACTTTTTAAACAGTGATGGATATTATGTGGATGGGTGGAGAGGGAGAGCAACGCCAAAGAAAAGATGGATGGATTCTGTGAAGACTGATATGAAAGAGAAAGGAGTAAATGATGCCGTGACGTCTGACAGGGGAGAATGGAAAGAGAAAACGTGTTGCACCGACCTCGAGTAGAATGGACAAGTGCAGGAAGACGACGATGAAACAGTGGGTATCTGCTTTGTTAAGAATGCGCCCATAACACATTCTTAAATCGTATTTTCACTGACAAATAAGCTTGTAAGCTTGATGTTTCGAAAACATTGGTTATATCGTGTAACAATAAAGTTTCTTGGGACGTAAAGGCAGCCATTTGCTCTAAAAAAAACTCAGCATTTTCTAGAGTTACAATAAGGCACCTCGGGACAAGGGCATTCATTGTTTTAAAGCACAGTTGCGATACAAAAACACTCCAATGACCAATTACATATGTATAAAGTTAGTTTACGGCTTTTATAATAAACCGTTCTGTAAAACTGTTCCGAGATCGACGTTTTTATGACTCAATTACTTCTATAGTATTTTTTATCGTGTAATTTGTGCCAAACCTGTAGTGCAAGTACGTAGGATTCGATAGGACTCGATTAGATAAATTTGACAGTTATTCTCGATAAAATGAGTTTATATGGAGTCAAAAACTCATTTGAGTTTTTGACTCCATATAAACTAGTAAGTCCTATCGAATCCTACGTACTTGCACTGCTGGTGTCAAAGTACTTATGCCGCAGATGGGCCTCTGACTTGGCTTTAAGCTAGACTCACACTACACCTTGTCGAGCCGAGTGTCGACCGTACAATTTAGTATGGACACACTCATGCGTCCGAGCCGCTACCGAGCGACGGACAATGGATTGTGCTACAGCCGACACTCGACTCGGACCCGCCACGGTCTAGCGTGCGTCATACTTTACGTGTCGAGAAATATCTCCCAGGCATGCCGGTTTCTTCACGATGTCTTCCTTAATGTCATGCTTTTAAAATGACAGTTACTATATTCAAATTTATATAGATTTTACTGGCCTTAGGTAATCTGTTTATACAGTAGTCTGTGGCACTCCATGCACTATTTGCGTCCTAGATCTAGCTCGCGGCAGAGGTTCAGGCACGCGGGACACGGAGCTCTCTTTGAGGGATAGCGCTGATCCCGTGGATGCTTCCGAAGGTGGCCGGGTCGATTGGAGAGTTGCTGGTTGACTTATCTGTAGATGGGAGAAGCATAATCATGGATAAAAGAGGAATGAATCTGGTTGTTCCGTTACAATAGGGGATGTTCCTGATTAATAAAAACAATATTTTGTTTAGCCCCTCAGTTAGATTATCGAAATATTGTATAGGTGTTTTTAGTTTTATCAAATTAATAAAATAATACGAAGATAAAACGCATCAAAGATCATAAGTGGGGGCTTGTGACGTCACTGGATGGTTTACAATGTACCCACATGTGACGTCACACGAGTTTTCGACGCACTGTATTGTCGTCAATTTTTGTTTACGTGAAAAAAGATGTATCTGTCACCGTAAAGTTGTCAAATACTTTATATTGTAATATCTCTAGCGATATTGTAAAGTCTCGAATTATTGTCAAATGAACATACTGCTTACAATAAAACGCATTATTTTTCGTGAAATGCATGCGATGGTAGTCAACTCACGCGGTGTGGAGACAAGGAGGGGTCCTCCTTGCCCAGTGGTACCACTCTCATGAAAAGATACTGTACCATTCCTGAGAAATATCGATTAATATAACCTAACCTTAAACACTTCATATTCCCCTAAAAAGCGTTGTCGACTATTTCTATATACTATTTTCGAGTGCAGGGTTTAAAGGAACGAACCTAACTAACCTAACGGGGGGGTGCCCCAATTCCCGTTTATGGGGGCAAGAGATACTTCCGTATGTTCAGTTGACAATAATTCGAGACTTTACAATATCGCTAGAGAGATACACGTTATATTGTAATATAACGTATTTGACAATTTTACGGTGACATTTCCAATTTATATATTTTTTTAATCTATCTGACGGATTAGTAATCCGATTGTTTTTGTCTTATCGCCTATTACTGAAGGTCGTTGCGCGAGCGATCTCAAACCCTGATTTAAGGTAATTAAAACAAAACGAAATATGGGTTCAATCAGAGTACAACCACCACCTTGAAGGATTCAGGAATTTCCATCAGGATTTCCACACGAATGAAGGGGTTACCAAGAACAATTAGTATTACTTTAGCGTGAGAATAGTCTCCTACAGATCTGTATGTAATATACTATTTCACTTCAGTAGACACACTACGTGGTGCCTTGTTCCCGAAGGGAAGCCGGCAGGAATCGGTTTTTTAGGTACCTTCTGGCCTGGTAAGTATAAGCTAACTGATGTCAAAGTGCACAACCTTAGACTAAACGGAACACAAATAAATAAAAAAATGCACAATACTTACAGTTCGACTTAAAGGTTGTGGCGTATGAGGTTTCTTGATTGGCACGTCTCTATATTCATAGATATTGTCTCTGGATCGCGTATTATTGTCTATGCCGCTCTCCTCAACTTCCGGTACCATAAATATGTCTCCGTCGTAGAAGCGGTCTGTTTCTCTGTAACGTGTTAGTCAGGTTATTTATGTTCCTTTTTAACCGCAGAGAGAAAATTGTTAAAGAATATTAAAAAACCCAACCCTGTGATTATTATGGCAAACATAAAAATTTAACAAAAATACGTGTACAAAAAGACAACACATTTTCTACAAGCGTTTATGTGAGACAGTTCACAATAGGTATTTGAAACTTGCAAAATGACAATTGAATATTTAAAGGGCCGAAAAGAATATGCCCTAAAAATGTGCAGTTTTGTTTCGGCTTATATTCGAAATAAAGCAAATTTTGTTGGGCATCTTCACCACCGCTGAATCGTGGGCAGTTCGACATAATTTTAGATATGCGTAGCTAAAATTATGTCCAACTGACCCACGATTACGGCATATTTTCGATGTGTTTGACCGCACCTGTATGTGGCACTCTGTAGAGCGGTCCAGCGTATTTTGTCGGGCGTATAAGCCCGTACCGGCTTACGCGCGTACACGCGTTTTTGTTTTTGCTTGATTAATATGACAGAGACAGCAAAAGTGACGACTTCCCTCGCGAATCAAAAAGTGGAAAAAGGCGCGCGTGTACCCGCTTACAAGCGCATCCAAAAATGATCTTATACACGCCGAAAATACTCTAATCTGAAACCACCCTTTGCCTTTCTTCTGATAAAAAAAATTTACAAGGCCTTAATTCTTCCTACGCTGATGTCGGTCGCGTACGTCACTGAGAAATACATAATAAGCGGCGCGTAGCAACGGACGCGCCGCTGTAGTCAGCGTCGCAGTATGCTGATATATAGAACACAATATATACTCGTACGCGCAACCGACGTACGCATAAGAGGAATTCCGTCTTAAGCGTAATTTTGATACGAAAAATGAAGTAAGTAATTTTCCAAAAAAGTTACACACGTAATGTGAACTGACTCACAAGCGTCTACAAGCTTAGATTAAATGTTAGTTTCACCTACTTCACCGGCACCATTTTCCATTTTGGTGGTAAAGCCCTGTTAAAAGGAATTTCAAATATTGTTAGTATACGAAAATATGATAACATTGTTAGTGATGATGTTAGGTAGGTATTGTTACTTAAAAAATGATTTTATGACTTAATTCTACAATTTAGTTAACAAAGAGCTTATTAAGAAGTTTCGATTCTGAAGCTTAGTTTGTTGATTTTGTGAAATTAAATAAGAAACTATCACTATCAACCATTTTTGTTAGTCACAAGTGAAGATATCTAAATTCAACACAATCCTTTTACATTTATTTTACTGTTAAAATCAAAGTCATCTTTATTTCTGTAACAAAAAGGTGCATAACACATGTGAAAGGACTGTACTTTATTACCATCTATTATGTGTAGTATAAAACAGTTGAAAATAGACCTTATAAACAAAGACATAAAAGTACATACCTCTTAGCGTTCCTCCACAACATACAGCACACAACTAACAGCACGATGAGTATGAGGCAGGCGCTCGACACCGACCAGAATGCGATCTGTAGGGGCTGCTTCGGTTCCCACCAAAACTAGAAAGTCAAATATAATATGTTAGAATCTTAGACCAAACTCGATAAGGAAGTCCGAATTCTGTTTCTAGAATATAATAAAATGAACTATTGACTCGATAACAAATAATTTCAGTTTAAAAAACGAATCAATATCGTCAAAGCATATCATCATCTGCCTAGCCTTATCCCAACTATGTTGGGGTCGGCTTCCAATCTAACCGGATGCAGCTGAATGCCGGCAGTCGCTCTATTTTACATAGAGCGACTGCCTATCTGACCTCCACAACCCAGTTAATACTGGGTATACGATACCACTTGGTAAGACTGGTTGTCAGACTTTTTGGGTTATTGACATCCTGTAACAACTGCCAAAGATGGACAAATGACAGCCAGGACCAACAGCTCAACAAAGCATATGTCATGGTAAAATGCAATGATTCCTATTTTTGACATTTCAGCTGATGCCTGATAGTTTCTTTCGTTTCTAGTCATTCTTTTTTAATAAATTTACAGTGCAAAAAATAAAGCATTCTATTCTGTTTTCATTGCACCCGTTAGAAACCCGTTGCTTTGCAGTTATGTACTCAATGGTTCTACAATGTGAAAGGGTATTTTGTCACCATCATTAGCAGTCTTCTACCAGTCACTGCTAAGAATAGAGTTTCTCCTTTTTGTGTGATGCTTCTCTGGTATGTGCGAGTCTCAACCAGGATCTTCCCAAGATCTTCCGTATTAGAAACCTGCAGATACCACATTAGCCAATTCAGACCCGCTTATTGGGCACGCGGCTCAACCTACATAGAAAAGGTCCCAGTAGTGGGATCGTTATAGGCTGATACAGCCATCTTACCTCAGTTATCGGCGGGTACGTCGGCACAAGTCGTCCAATAACAGTCGGCAGATACATCGTCCAGAAGGCGAGCTCAGTCTGCCTGTAGTTCAGTTGTATGGTGGAGTTGAACGTTGTGTTCAAGTTCAGGTAGCGCAGTTGTCCAGCTTGGGCCATCTCCAAGTGTATGCCTAGGACTCGGGAGCGGGTTGGGTTGCTGTAAAAAGAGGTTTTAAAGTTGTATAGTGTCAGTTTTATTCTTGCAGAAGGCAGAAAGCTTTGAATGACACTCGCAGACATGAGTAAAAACTTATTTCAGTAATGTGAACAGATTTAAGAAATGGTCTACGGAAAAATGGCTGACACATCGAAACTACAGGCGAGCCGCAATGAATTTGTCGTTTTAGAATGCGTTGCGCTGCGGTCCAATGCAGCTTTAACGTGTGTAAAACTTTTCGCTGTGATTTCCAACGGTTTCGGATCAAAATAAAGGGAATGTGTCTTTTTTAGACGCTGCTACAGTATGCTTTACAACAATGACTTGAAATGTTTTAGTTAAGATTACGATCAAATTCTTATTGAAGTTATTCATAATTGTGTCTCAAAATGAAAGAAAGACGATATAATTTAACAAACACATCATTACTTACCCAAACCTAGCAAAATCAGCAAAAGTCTTCATGAAAAAGTGACTCATGTTCCGATCATTGTTCGTCCACACTTGATTGTCAATCCTCTGTTTAGTCGGAAAGAACTCTTGATCCATGAAAGGAGCCCCAGTTAGAAAATAATGTTCCGTATCGTGGGCATATCGTCTCCATTCTGGCCATCTGAAGGCTTCCACGGTGGTGTTTAGGACATACATGTATACCGGTACGTTTTGTTCTAAGAGAAGTTTTACCATTTTATCTGTAGGTGCGCGGTAGAGGAAGTCTGAAAGGAGCTGTGAAAGAAAAGAAAAGGTCAGTAGTAAGAAAGGACTGCGTTTGTAATATAGAGCAATTGTAACACGGGACAGATGTAACATGGGTCGGTTGTAACAATAGTCAGTTGTTACATGGGATGCTTGTAACAGCTTAAATTAGCAACATGGGTCAGATGTGGTAAGGATGATTCCTGACAAAAAAAATATGATTCTGTTTAGTCCGTCAGTTACTAGATTATCGAGAAATATTGGACAAGTGTTTTTTGTTTTGTTAATTTAATAAAAATTGACGAAGATAAAACGCGTCAAGTATGTATAAATGCAGGGGCGGCCCTAGCCCATTTGACGCCGGGGTGCGAGCTGTACCTTGGCGCCCCCCCTATTGGAGTTCAATTTACAAACTATAGTACCAACATTACTGCCGCGCCGCGGCCTGTGTATTTTAGACGCAGTAAGTCTAAAATTGCGATCCTTGATGGTCAGCTGAAATAAAAGCGAGACCGCGCTCGAAGATCAGTACTTTCAGTACCATTATAGAATAGATTGTAATAAAACAATGTGCCTATGAACGGTTACAGTACATATTTACTTTAAAAAATCTAAATTAGAATAAATTTTAATAAAAAAAAACAAAAAAGTGAAAAATAACTTTAGCTTCTGAAGTCGGTGACCTTTGTTTGATTGATTTAATTTTTTTGTCACCGACTTCAGAAGCTAAAGTTATTTTTCACGTTTTTGTTTTTTTTTTATTAATGTTCGAAACACAATACTGCGCTCCAAAACAAACATAGCTGACGTGGCTCAAAAGGCTGCCCAACTCAAATGGGATTGGGCAGGACACGTCTGCCGCATGTCGGACCAACTGTGGGCCAAAATAGCAGGAAACTGGTGCCCTGACACAGCGAGGCGGGGTCGCGGCAGACCACGAAGGAGATGGCGGGACGAACTGGACAGGTTCCGTCCAAACTGGAGGGAGGACGCGCGGGTTCGCGAGAGGTGGAAAGAGTGGAGGGAGGCCTTTGCCCAGGAGTGGGACAGAGAAGGCTAGAAAAAAAAAAAAAAAACAAAAAAAAAATATTCTAATTTAGATTTTTTTCTAAGTCTGTTTTATTTTTTGCAAGAAGTTTTTATTTTTCACTTTTTAGTGGTTCACATGTGCTTGATACAGATGGAAAGTGCATACCGTTACAATTACAACAAGCCCAAACACGACTAGGATAGGATACTGTCTCATTATGGAGTTCCGTGAGTCTTGGCTTCATCATCAGATCTGATGGTAGAATGGTTCTCATCAAACGCAAATGCTTCTCTTGTTGTAGAAAATACCAAAATCGCTGTACGTTATCCTATAAAATTTGAAGAGTTCCCTCGATTTCGCCAAGATTCCATCATCAGATCCCGACTTGGTGGCTATGGGACCATTTGGAAAGTATACCCTTTCCAACAAATAGTACATTGTGATACAAGGGGCTAAAATGACCCATTATAGACGAGGTAAGTTTTACTCCCGAGCTTTAGCGAGGTAGTAAATAGAAACCGAGTTATAATGGGATTTTAGCGCCGTGTGTTACACCGTACTTTTCACTACGATTGCGAGAAAATAAAATAACCATATATAATATGATAGTTTATTTTATTAAAATGAAATGTACAATATTTTGTACTGTTGTTCTAATGAGATGTTTTTTCCCGGCAACATAATCTCAGTTCTCTGTGAAGACGAATATAATATTGTGTCGTCTGTGAGGTAAACGTAGGAGATAAAAAGAAATTCAAATAAATAATACAGAAAAAATCTTAAAATTTCGCGCCAATGCCTTTTTTTATTTCTTCTGTAGCTGGAATGCAACGCACACATCCTGCCAAAGAGTTCGGCGTTCGGCGCGTTTGGTTCCATTTTTAAAATATTTTTTTTTTATGGAACAGTAATAAGTCAATTCTTCATGAATTATGAGTAAAGACTTTGCGCTTTCGAACACCGACTACGAAATTTAAAAAAAAAAAGCTTATTTTCCCTAGGGCTATAATGAGCAATTTTACGGCCCCTCTGGTACGCTATTATGACGGTCTTTTCGAGCAAGAGGAGTGAAAAAAATATTTTTTCATTTCGGTTGGCAAGCGACGGAGTTATGCGCGAACAAACATAAAAAAAAAAATAGAAACATCCGAATTGAGAACCTCCTCCTTTTTTTTAGAAATCGGTTAACAAGTACGTATGAACGATTACAGTACATATTTACTTTAAAAAATCTAAATTAGAATAAATTTTAATAAACTGTAACTGGTTCCACTGTAACTGGTAAAGTTAGATAAATTTTAAGCGCAGTTGATAAATTCGGAAAAATCGATACCAAATTGTTTGAAAATAAATAATTCAAAATGTCTAAGGGGGTAGTGCAATCTCCGACGAACATTGGTAAAAGTTCGATTTCTTTGAACAAATCGTTTTCATCAATATCCAAATTTGAACCAGAACTACTCAATTTGTTTTTCAAGTCTGAACAATGCTTTCTTTTTCCTTCCGAGTCTAATGTTTTCCAACTATTTAAGTTCTGTAAAAATGCAAAATGCATGTTGTATTCATGTAAAAGTTCGAAACGTTCTTCTAATTTCGATATAGAGATGTCAAGTAAACTATAGTAAAAATTTACTCGAAAATGCGTCTCTGGATCTGTGATAGGTTCATCTACAGCCTCATAGTTAAATAATCGTCTTCTAGGACGAGCACGTGTCGGTGCGGGAAATTCAGTCAGAGCATCAACATCTTCTGCCACTGTTTTTGCATCATTGATCAATACCCTAAACGAGGAGTCAGTTCGAGTTTCGATTAAAGCCTGTTTTACTTATCATTTTGACTGCTTCTGGAAGAACAACATCGGATTTTTGTAAAGCTTTGCTAACAATACAAATTTTAGATAAAATGTCGTACCAAATAACTATGGAGCAGATGAGTTTGAACGATTTTAATTTCGATAATAAAGAGTCAGCTATGTTTCTTGTTTGGATCAGAATATATTGAAACCTTTCCTAGATTGAAACGAAGAGCTTTTAACGCTTCGACTCGGCTCTCCCATCGGGTAGCAGACAATGGCTTTAAGGTTAAACTAGGTGATTAAATCGGTCATGCGCATAATTTTATTTTTTATCATTCAATACGCCATGCGCCCCGCTGGCTGCGCCTCCACCGGTGCAAACTTTGACCTATCTACCGCAGCGGCCAGCGTCGGCCGGCGCCCCCCGGGACCTGGCGCCCCCCGGGACCTGGCGCCCCCCGGGACCTGGCGCCCCCCGGGACCTGGCGCCCCCCGGGACCTGGCGCCCCCCGGGACCTGGCGCCCGGGTGCGGCGCACCCCTTGCACCCCCTGGTAGGGCCGCCCCTGTATAAATGTACTGTGTTGAGCAATAAATATTTGAATTTGAATTTGAATTTGAAAGTTCATGAGTGACTTGCTTATGACGTCACTTTCCGGTAAAAAATGTACTTAATTGTGACGTCATACGAATTTTCAGCGCACTGTAGTCAATTTTTTTTTGTTTACGTGAAAAAAGAAAAAAAATATGTGTCCAATCTTTTTTGGAAATCTATCTAAAGGACTACTTCTTTGTCATATACCCTATTGTCATGAGAAGGTTGTCATATACACCAGGGTTGCGGGCCTGTTCGAAAGAGATACCGCGGCCCCGGAAGAGGAAGGAACATGGATAGGTTTTATTCAGTAAAAGTCTGACACTCCCTCCCGCTCCGCCCAGAGAGTGGGAGAAGTTATTTGATGATTTCACATCCTAAAAAAAAAATGTTGTCATATACCTACAATATAATGTTGGACAGTTGAAGGTTATGATTGTCATTGCGAAGGACGGTAAAAAAATGGTTCAGTTGAAGCAATGGTTGGCATAGGCGATGGTAGTATCAGGGGACAGTTGTAACACTACTCACGTGTATGTACTGGTCTCTGATAGCGCTAATGTTGTGCGGCTCCGGGTGGTAGGTGTACATGTAGCGGATGGCTTCGTACACTCCGCGCGGGTTTAGCGTGTAGTTGTACCTTTGGACCAATTCGGACACTTTCTGGTTGAACCAGTTTTCGGAGATCTCGTAGTTAGGGGCTAGGGATTCATTGGTATCTGCAAATAAATAATATTCAAGATTATTTTTTACGAGTCCGATGAAAAAAAAAGAATCTTAAAATGTTTTATCTAGCAATTAACAAGGTGCGACAACGCTTTGACGTCAAGCAGTTGACAACATCACAAACACGTAGATGTGGATTTTTATAACTTGGCAACTCTTGTAAAATTTCATGACATCAATCTAGAATCTAGCTATGAAAACGCTTGTCTGATACTACAGCGAAGGATCATTAAATAAAATACATGCATGAGGACGAAAAATGGTCTATCTGCTTTTGATTTACAGCTCAATATTAAATAGCAAATACTTACACAAATAATAAGCCGCTTCTTGCGTGGTAACTCCCGTCATATACCTCAGCGAGGGATTGAACTGCCTCCTCTTGATCAGTTCCTCAGGCATTACATCCAGGAAGTGCCAGTCCCTCTCCCTCCAGCCGTCGTACCATTCATCTCCAGGGAATGTGAAGTTGTTCTCTAGGACTGGACCCCATGGAATGAAGCCTACATGTGGCTGTAGGAAAAAATATACCTTTTGCACTTTGTGTTTAAGTTTAAATTAGATTAAAGTATTAAAGGTTCATCATCATTCTCTAACTTGTCCTTATCCCAATTCATTTGGGGTCGATACACCTTAGATACTGCGAGCATGACCCACGTATTTTTACCATCGATTTTGTTTTTTAAGACAGTACAGTAGTAAAACTACCTACAGAATAATTCAGAATAATTTTCTTATACTCAATTTGCCACATACCTGAAACTCAGCATTCCCCAGCTCATAGAAGCTCCTGCCCTGCCTGAGACAGTTGACGAGCTTCCACGACGAGTCGATGGGACAGCCGAGCAGGCGCCCGAACACTAAAGACGTGTTCTGTACCCTGAACTTGTCTTCGATTACCGCCCAATCAGCTAGGGCAGATCCACTCTGGGGAACAATAAGAGATAGAATGTCAAGATAGGAATTTGAGGTGTTTCTGACAAAAAAATATCTTTGATGGCTTAGAAATGATAAAAGAGGTACCTACATATTAAAGACGAAGGAGAAAATATCACATAGTTTTGCTTTACCATGGATTAGTGGACTTTCAGACAAGCCTAAATGCTGGGCAGGCCAAGCTTTTATGACTTACTAGTTTGCTAGCCTTATGGGGTTTATGTATTGTTGGCCCCTAGGCACGCAACTGCCATGGATGTCTGTTTAGTTGGCGTGCAAGATTTTTCAGTACGGTGAAAGTTACAGATACATCATGATTATTTGGGAGATGACCAGACACTGGCACATTGTTGAAGATTTTTGTGTAGACATCATCATGTCATTCTCATGCTCTTATACCAATTTATTTGGGGTCGGCAGACATATCCTCCGAAAACAAATGGAGCTGTGACTCTAGTGACAATATACCTGGTGTATGGCCAAGAGACTAGTAGATGCAGCTCCAGCCCCTGGTCCGAACAGCGTGATAGAAGAACTGTCTCTGTTGGAAGGATCTAAACTGCCCAACTCTTACCTGAGCTATAACCCTGGTGACCATATCCCTGGTTTGCGGCGATATGGCCAGTAGACCAATAGACGCAGCTCCAGCTCCTGGTCCAAACAGCTTGATAGAAGAACTGTCTCTGTTGGAAGGATCTATACTGCCTAACTCTTACCTGAGCTATAACCCTGGTGACCATATCCCTGGTTTGCGGCGATATGGCCAGTAGACCAATAGACGCAGCTCCAGCTCCTGGTCCAAACAGCGTGATAGAGGAACTGTCTCTGTTGGAAGGATCTATACTGCCCAACTCTTACCTGAGCTATAACCCTGGTGACCATATCCCTGGTCTGCGGCGCTATGGCAAGTAGACCGGCAGACGCAGCTCCAGCCCCTGGTCCGAACAGCGTGATAGAAGAACTGTCTCTGTTGGAAGGATCTATACTGCCCAACTCTTACCTGAGCTATAACCCTGGTGACCATATCCCTGGTCTGCGGCGCTATGGCAAGTAGACCGGCAGACGCAGCTCCAGCCCCTGGTCCGAACAGCGTGATAGAAGAACTGTCTCTGTTGGAAGGATCTATACTGCCCAACTCTTACCTGAGCTATAACCCTGGTGACCATATCCCTGGTCTGCGGCGCTATGGCAAGTAGACCGGCAGACGCAGCTCCAGCCCCTGGGCCGAACAGTGTGATAGAAGACCGGTCGCCGTTGAAGGGGGTGATGTTGTCGTACACCCAGCGGAGGGCCATCGCTTGGTCGAGGATGCCGTAGTTGCCGGGGGAGTTCTCGTCGCCGGTTGATAGGAAACCTGCAGTGAATAGTTAAGCAAGTTCATCATCGGGGAAACATCACGTCTACTTATACGTGATCTTTCCTCGATTGGTTAAGCAGAGATGTACCTTACTACACTCACATATGTATTTTCGCCGGACATGTTTAAGACTTGTGTAATTCTCCGAGCTTGTTGCCTTTAAAATGATCCTTCAATCAATTAGCACAGTTAATCACAGTCCACAGCTGGACATGGCCTTTCTCAAGCTGCGTTACAACATCCTGTTTGCGACCTTCCGCATCCACTGTGCCCCACAGCCTACCAACCTTAAGATCGTCATTTCATCTAGCTAAGGGCCTACCATGATAATATTATGATCTTTACTAAGAATGTAAGTTTAAAAGAAATAATCTAAAAGAAGAAAGAAAGTATGAACTTACCCAAAGCACCAAGCCTATAATTGATAGACACCACGATGACATTGTAGAAGGCAGCCAGCATGTGCCCGGGGAAAAGGTTCGATGCGCCGGAGTTGTATTGCCCACCGTGGATGTAGAACATTACTGGGTACCGTTGTGCTGTGGAGCCGGCGTCCGTCTGGAGAAGAAAAGAGATGTTTACTGAGAGAAAGAGTAATAAGAGTTGTATACTGAATCGTGGAAAGAAAAGATCCTAGAATTAGCATAAAAGTGTTTTTAAAGAGCTCATATTTGTATGTTTTCCATTTAGAGTTTCGGCTTAAAAAATGCGTCATTTAAAGTTGATAAATTTCCTTAGCTTAATTTAGAAACATCTGCCTAGCCTTTTCCTAACTATGTTGGTGTCGGCCTCAAGTCTAACTGGATGCAGTTGAATACCGGTATTTTACATGCCGGGACTGCCACTCTGACCTCCAGTTAGTCCTGGGTAATACAATACCTTTTAGTAAGATATTAGAGAGCAGCGGTGGCCCAGTGGTGGCGGCCCCGACTTACGTTCAGTAAGTCGTGGGTTCGAACCCAGGCAGGCGCATTACTTTGTGTAATTTAATACATCACCGCTGCTCTCAAAACGGTGAAGGAAAACATCGTGAGGAAACCGGCATGTCCTAGAACCATAAATTCGAAGACATGTGACATCTACCAATCCGCACTGGGCCCGCGTGGTGGATTATATAGCCCATTCCCTCTCATAGAGAGGAGGCCTGTCCCAGCAGTGGGAACATTAATAGGCCGATGATGATGATGAAGATTTTCGGGCCATTGACTACCTGTAATGACTGTCAAAATCTATAAATGACCAGCCGGGACCAACAATGTGCTTTCTTAAGCACGCAGGAAACTCCGTATGTAATGAATGGTCATCCAACTAAACCTAGGTCTACCTGTGTCGCTGATATTTTAAGCCACAAACTCCTCGCTACTTTTTGTATAATTTAGTACGTAACTTGAAAGAACTCCGTAACTGTGTGTATAAATAGTTGTTATGTAACTGAATCTATCTGTCTCTCTGCCTGTGTATAATGGCTGAATGGATTTCGATGTTTGACACACAGGTTGACCATGAACCGGGTTAGAAGGAAGGATGTTTTTTTTATGTCAATCCGACAAAAACGCGCATGAAACCGCGGACAAAAGCTTTAAATCCAATTTGCGGTTATTATTTAATTTGCAATCAAGCATTGCGTATGCGGCGTCTCCCCACATTCAGTGGCCATCTTGCACCGCATGCCCTATCACCTGCGCACCTGATGATCTATTTGTTGCATCACCAGTGAGCGGGGTTCGCGTGGCTCAATTTTGGGCTAAACAAATTTGAACTGTTTGCCATCAAACGCTAAGAAGGTTACACTTATAGAACTCAATACAAAGTGAAGTCTTTTCGTATAAATGTTGAAGCTAGTTCAATTATCGTCCGTAGCCATTGCGCATAAAGATAGCTAATGAAGCAATAAGCCAGCTAATTAATTCAGAACAGCCGGCGGCGGCATCAATAGTCAGTTCATTTGCTAATTGAAAGAGGAACTCCTGTACAGAGTTAGGGGACTTTGGAATGCAGTACGCAAACCCACGCAGGGTTTGGAAAATTTTGGGAATAGTCGGCCAATCGGATTTCCATACCTAATGCTTATATCATTTGCGATCCCCAAGAGTGTAAAACCCCTGTCGAAGCCGAAAGGCAGTTGTATTTTTTGTTGTTCTGGATTATACCGAGGAATTCTAGTTACAGAGATATTGGAGGTCAAAGTTCCAATTTCCAATTTTGTTTTTAGAAAATAACTAGAAGTCATGGGGAGAGGAGCAGTGCTTTGACGCAGGCTAACAGTATCAGTATCAGTATCGGTATCGGTACAAGTTTTACATGTTATATAACTTTATGGGTCGTGTATTCAATCCAACCATCAGCATATGTTTTGAGTGCAGTACAGTGTTACATTGAGTCGTACAGTAAGCCGTGATTTTTCCCCAATAAAAAAAACATTTCCCAGCAATAATATGCGAATAGAGTTACTTAGTTTGATGTACAGAATGCTCCAGTTTACGGCATCGTGACAGAACTGCGGGCCTAAAATGGCCGCTTTAGAAGAATCATAATTTGAATCATAAACATAAAGTCCATTTTAAGAATTTTAACGTGATTCAAATTATGATTCTGCTAAAGTGGCCTTTTTAGACCCCCTGTAGACGGGAAGTATTAGCAATTAATGAATCAATCAGTCAATCTTAACGCAGGAGATATTGTAGTGCCAACATAGGTGCACTCTCTGTTCCTTACTAGTCCGGTGGGGCGGCAACGCGATACTACCGGGGAGAAATCAGGCAAAGGATGAACGGATTTTATGACACCATTAATTACGGACCCGCGTTTGTGAATTACAGTGACATCGAGTTGACTTAATTCTGCCAAACAAGGTTGAAGTTCCCGCTCTTGTTTCATAGAGGTCTTTATTTCAAGAGCCATAAGGTTCATCTAGTTCCATAGGCGCCGACACAAATCGTACTAATTAGAAACGATTAGTCGGTAGTTAGTGAATCATTGTCGGATGACCTCTGTGATATAACTGGTTCTATTGCAAACCGTATGGCGTTCAGTGAACTTACAGTCTGTGTGTCATGAACCATGGGTCGATGTTTTATACCGATGTCGGGTCGTGAATGGGTGTATATGTGACTACGCTTACTGTGAACGCCAGTACTTTGCTTCTTGTGGATATTTGGCCAGGATGAAGAATGATGCGACAGATTGACTTCAGAATACGTTTATTAACGTTTACAATATTAAAATAATAAAAAATATAATTATGAGCGCGTGGTGATTCGAACGCGCTCTTTGGTGAGTAGTCTATGTGGGGGGCGCGCGCGGCTGTCAAGTCCATAGACTATGGCACAGATTATAAAACTGGATCGATGCTACGTTCGTGTGCATGGGTGCGTGAGATGTCTATGCGCAGACATGCGAGGCGTCAACACTTTCTCCTTCGAACGATTTAAGAATAATGGAAATAATAGGAGATAAGCTTGTTTCTTACGTGCATAGCTACAAATCAACAACAAAAAGGTCGCGATTAAACGTCTTGTCTGACTCTTGCAGTTTAATTTGCTAAGTTATTCTTGTACTAATCATCACTTATGTCATTGAAATATAAAGTAACTAAACGATCCCAAAGAACTATTTATTTGCAATACTATGGGAGTGATTTCTTATTTACTTAACCCAGAAAGGTTGACTGGTGCCTTGTGGCATTAAGTCCGACTGTGTATCACACGCCTATGTATTGTACATGCAATTTATATAAATAAATAAACCCTGGATCCGTTCTTGCACACACACGCCATCATTAAATTAACATACAGTTAAGAGCCTATAATATGCATAATGTTTGATTTTAATAGTGCCCAAAATACTCGTAGCGACGCCTCATAATGGACTCTAAACAAATAGCATTACATATTGATAACAATTATAATCGGATGTCAAATAACCCATTCAAAATCGAGTAGCCACAAAGACAATAGGATCCGAATATGTAATGCAGTCATCGAAATAATTTAGAGGCTTAAACAATATCGATAATTATCATTTGGACAAAGTGATGTGCGTTTGCGGATATCTATTGTCGGATCAGCGGGTTAGGGTTGATACGAAATGGGTTGTTTCTTGAATGGATCCTATCAGTCTCCTTCCCTTACGTACTTAGTCGATTTACAACGTATTATAGTGAAGCCACAACTTATCAAGTACTAAGTAAATTGCGTCAAGTAGCGCATCGCATTTCAATTCAAAAAACTGCGAGGGTTTATACGAGGGCGGGTCAACAAGTCCGTGACTTTTTGAATTTCTGACCTCTTTACTGAAAAAGCAACACTACTCCTGTCAACAGGCATCTGTCAGTTGACTCCTGTCTAAATTTGAACTTGCTGCGTCAGTTAGTTTGTGTTTGACAGCTATCTTTATCAGACTACCCAGTAATTTGAGGAAAAAATGGAAAAAAGTGAATTTCGTGTGCTTATTAAGCATTATTTTTTGCGGAAAAAAACCATTACCGAGACCAAGGCTAAGCTTGATAAATACTATGGGGACTGCACCATCGATTTCAATGGTAAAAAAGTGGTTTACTGAATTTCGTTGTGGCCGTACAAGCACTGAAGATGCCGAACGTCCTGGACGCCCAGTTGAGGTCTCTTCACCCGAAACAATCGAAAAAATTCACGATATGGTGTTGGCCGACCGAAGATTGAAAGTGCAAGAGATTGTGGAAGCCGTAGGGATCTCGCATGGCTCAGTGGTTTCAATTTTGAATGATCACTTGGGCATGAGAAAGCTTTCCGAAAGATGGGTGCCGCGTTTGCTCACAGTCGACCACAAACCAATCGTGTAACAACTTCACAGGAAGGTTTGGCGTTGTTTAATCGCATTATGGAGGAGTTTTTGCGCCGTGAATCGGCGCCAAAGAAGGCCAAGGTGGGTTTATCAGCCAATAAAGTTATGGCGAATGTTTTTTGGGATGCACGCGGGATAATCCACATTGACTACCTACTTTCAAAAGGGAAGAACAATCAATGGGGAATATTATGCCAACTTATTGGACCGATTCAATGATGATTTGAAAAAAAAAAACCGACCTCATTTGGTCAAGAAAAAAAGTTTTTTGCAAAAAATAAAACCGACTTCACACAAAAAAGTGAAAAATAACTTTAGCTTCAGAAGTCGGTGACCTTTATTTGATTGATTTAGTTTTTTTGTCACCGACTTCTGAAGCTAAAGTTATTTTTCACTTTTTTGTGTGAAGTCGGTTTTATTTTTTGCAAAAAACTTTTTATTTTTCACTTTTTAGTGGTTCACATGTGCATACCCTTTCACAGCGTACCAGCATGATTTTTTGTTATTAACAGGTGTAAACAATAGACAGACATGAGATTTCAGCAATCCCAGTAAGAGACACACATTTGCTACATTTAATGAGGAGTTCCGTTGCCTTTCTCCGAAGTTTTTCATCTAATCTTTACCAAATTTAAATGGGATCACTCCGAGAAAGTAGTCTTTCTAAAACTACCCAAATCGCTTCTGGTGTGCCTATAAATTTGAAAAGTTCTCTCTATTTCTCCAGGATCCCATTATCAGGATCCTGACTTGATGATTATGGGACCTTCTGGGAAGTATACCCTTTCAAACAATTAAAAAACAAATTCGGTCCAGTCATCTTCGAGTAATCGGGGAACATTGAATTGAGAACCTTCTCCTTTTTGAAGTCGGTTAATAACGACGTTATGGTACGTGACCCAAATATCCGGATAGCCTTTAAAAGATTTGGCCGAGTATCGTTAATTTGCTTCTAAGAATTGAAGAGCTCCGTTCCTTTGTCATGGATCCCATAATCAGAACCTAACCAAATTCTCATCAAACTACCCTTGAAGTACCCTTGCCAATAAAATAAAAACAAACAATACATGTCAAGGTAATAGGCTTATCCCCAATAAATGTAACTTAATACACCTAACTGTCGAAATCTGGGAATATTGTACCCATCTGCGTACCCCCTCAGAGCATACAGGCGTGATGTTACGTCATGATGCTGTATAAACAATAAACATTCAAGCGATTGCAGCAGTTACTGCAGATTTGCCGTGTATTTTTGAAGAGTTCCATTGTATATCTCCGAAGATCCGGATCAGATCTTCAGCAAATTAAAATATAACCACACGGGAAGCACCAGCTTTCAAATTAAAAAAAAATCATCAAACTCGGTTCACCCAGTCGAAAGTACTGAGGTAACAAACACTGTCGAAATCTGGGTGTACTGTACACATCTGCGTACCCCCTCAGAGCATACAGGCGTGATATTACGTCATGATTTTGTATAAACAATAAACCTACAAGCGATAACAGCAATCACTGCAGATTTGCCGTACATTTTTGAGGAGTTCCATTGTATATCTCCGAAGACCAGCATCAGATCTTCAGCAAATTAAAATGGGACCACATGGGAAGCACCAGCTTTCAAATAAAAAAAGAATCATCAAAATCGGTCCACTCAGTCGAAAGTTATGAGGTAACAAACACAAAAAAAAAAAAAAAAAAAAAAAAAAAAAAAAAAAAAAAAAAAAAAAAACATACAGACGAATTGATAACCTCCTCTTTTTGGAAGTCGGTTAAAAAGTTCTTTTCCACCAAGACAATGCAAGGGTGCACACATGTGCAGTTGCCATGGCAAAAATCCATGAATTGGGCTATGAATTGCTCCCTCATCCGCCCTATTCTCCAGATTTGGCTCCGAGTGACAACTTCTTGTTCCCAAACCTGAAGAAATGGCTTGGTGGAAAAAGATTTGACTCCAATGATGAAGTCATCTCGCAAACAAAGGCCTATTTTGAGGACCTCGACAAATCATATTTTTTGGAAGGGATAAAAAAATTGGAGAAGCGTTGGACAAAGTGTATAGAGCTCAAGGGAGACTACGTTGAAAAATAAAATGATTTATTTATCAAAATATCTGTGTTTTATTCCAAAAGTCACGGACTTATTGACCCGCCCTCGTATTTTGCAATGCGGTGTCGCCCGAATTCGTCATTTCTGTTTTCACAATTTGGCGATAGCATTAATCATCATCTACCTACCCTTTTCCCAACTATGTTGGGATCGGTTTCCAGTCTAGCTGGAAGCAGCTGAACACTATAATAATCAATAAAACAAAGGAAAACTGCGATTAAATTACTCAAAAAACAATTGCAGACGAATTGTTGATTTAGCAGTTTTGAGTTCGTCGCTCCTGCGATCTTGCGCGCTCATGGAATCACGTCAGGAACACAAGTTTCTGTGTAAAAACCGTGAACCACGGATAGAGAGCGATAGTTTTTTACTTTCTTGTTTTGTAAATGGTTTGTATGTGACATTTACACTGTCATCCATGATAGATTCTAGTTTGCAGGTCAAATTCGCACCTGCATTTTCTATAGAAGAATTCCTGATTACACATTGTTACATAACAGAATTGTAATACCCATTGTTCCATAAATAAATTACGTACCTAATCAGATGGGCTGGCTATTCGCAGCTATTCGCTAGGGACAAACGCTATGTTTAGTAATACCATCATTATGCATCAGTCATATGACGACCTCGTTTGTGAAGGCTTTTAGGTGAAAATGTAACTTGTGTTTGACTTTGATGTGACTTTGATGAAATTGTATGCTATGTTTTGTTTTTTGGAATGGGATTAGGCGTGGTATATATCGGTCTATATGTTACTTGATACTCACTATCTCACTAAAAAGCTGTGTCTAAGGTCTGTATTACGAAACAACACTCAAGTATTAAACAAGTATTAACAAAGAATTAGATTCCACCAAGCAAATGTAGATACCGCGGCCCCGGAACGTAAAGGGCGAGGAAGGAACATGGATGGGGTCTAGTTTAAAAAATGCTTGTGTTTTAATTCTAACATCAACATCGCTCTTTTATTTCCCTAGCCAGAATGAGACGTATAGTACAACCACATGGATTGATACTCAATCAATCACGTTGGCGGAGTTTTGCTACCTAGACTAAAGTGACCCTTTATAATACTTTTTGTAAGAATATTGCCTACGTGCGCAATCCTATGCGTATGTTGCTATCTATACTCATATACTTAGCTGATTTTCAAGCTGGCACCCCAAAATGTGCGGTTATTAAACCAAACGTGGTGCTTTGAAGTTCTCTTTTATAAAAATTACTTCACGCCTTTAATGCTTACCGTAATTAAAACATCATTCGGCGTCTGTTACCTATCTTCAATCAATTGAAAAAAATATGCCGCGACTACACTTGTATTGATTCAATTGTCTATGGAATTCGGGTAAACGACTAAATGAACGGGGTCGAGTACGGCCGTCTTCGGACAATCTTGTCCAGTTTCATTCAAAGTACGTGTAGTGTAATAAATAAATACATCGGGTACCCGAATTCGAATAGTCTTTCGAGCAACCGAATATGGTCTAAATACCAAGTGTGGTAGCGCCAACAAAATGAAGTTCAATTCGTTTCGGCAAGTCTTACCAGATGCATCTGAACATCCGGTGAGACTGGATAGTTATAGACCTCAACATAGTTGGGAAAATGCTAGGCAGATGATAATAGTCGTCTAATCCTAGAAGATGGTAAAATCTACTCACATTAGGAGAGAATATGTTCAAGTAGAGGCAGTCCTCATCCATATCCCTGATGCCTTTAGTAGCGCCAGTGTACTTGACTGGTTGGGGGCACGCTGGACCCCAGTCTACTGCTTGCATCAGCTGCCAGCCGGGGTGTTGTCGTGGAGGCTAGAAAGTAATGTTCAGATTAGATTTTGTCGCTTCTGAAGGTACGATCGTCGCTCTGATCTTCGCAGGGTGGCTGGTAACAGCTGGATGAGTTTCAGAGAGGCGAGAACACACTTGAATGGCGTATGATTGGAGTCGATTATGCCCATAGTGGATTGCTGTGTATGTGAGCTCATGATGATGATTAAGATTTTATTTATAGGTCAATGGGAGAACATAATACAAAACTTTGTTTGTAGTTATAGTCCCCGCCACTAGAAGCTATAATAATTGTTGTAACACATTCGGGATGCAACCTTTGGATCAAATGCAAAAATGACGGCGTCAGCGTCAGCGTGATCTTACTTCAAAATAGCGGTCCAAATGTTTACGTTCCATGATGTCAGATGCGATCCAGTACCACAGAACATTATACGACAGCGCTTTATATCGCCAAAATATAACCCGACCAAGTGAAATTGCTCGTTAGTTTCGTATTACACATATGATTATTTGATTTGATTGAATTTGGGAGTATTTGTTGTTGATTGAATTGTCGCTACGTATCTTGGTAGAAATTCTTTGTTTACAAAAATTATAGCTTCTCGTGGCGCGGACTCTAATTTGTAGCTTTTACTGTTTTGGGTATTGTTAATAATAAATCCAGCTTTTACGTAATATAACATCACAGCTGTAATTCCCGAAGAGATAGGCAGGTATGTAAGTACTTACCTAATAGTACTTTCACCAATATTTCGCCAGCTATATTTAAGTCCTATGTAATTAATATAGACAACGAAAAAATAATAATAAATAGTCTGTCAGTTAGTTTTCAACCAATATTTGACCCGTATTTTTTCTTTTGTTACATAAACCAAAATTGACGAAGATACGACGCTTTTAAAATTCTCAATACGTCACGCCTTGGTATAATTCCCCACTTCCGAGTTTTATCTTTCTCAATATTCATTGATTTACAAAAACAAAAGTACCTGTCCATATTTTTCCAAAAGTCTAACTGACGTACTAAATATAAATAAGTAAGTAGGTACCTAGATTTGCTTTTTTTTATATTGTCGTCATGCCTATAAGGGGGCAAGCGAGCCTATTGGCATCAAACTGAGCTCAATACCAGACTCTGTGGCTGCTACTGAGAAATTTAGCATTTGTCTAAGGACCTCCACACAGATCAAGGCGACCCAACATACCTTGTTGTTAAAATCAAATAACTCACCTTGAATCTCCCTTCCAACACGGGTGGTCTAGCATAAGGAATACCCAAGAATACGGAAACTTCTCCCTGTATCCTTTCAACTGGTGACGACCATGGTCTGTACCCTGAATCTGGGTCCGGATTATCATAAAGATAGACCTGTGGGACAGAAATATTGTGAGATGTCATGTGACATGAGGTAAATAGTGAGATATCATGATTGTGTGGTATTGGCGGTACCTTTACGGTACATTTACTGCAGTTATAGCCTTAATGGATGTAAGACATGAGATTTAAGAAAGTATTGAGAGTTACTCTCAATATTGATGTCTTGTAGAAAGCTTTATTATGTAATTTCTATGGAGCAGTAATGCTTCCATGTTTGTTTTTGTCTTAGGAAGCTTTTCATTTAGATATCTGTCATGCCTCTTGGTCTCCTGCTTGTAGCATTATTCAAAATATCTTGTTTCTCACTGTTTGCATCAGAATTTTTCAAGAAGTGTGTTCTCAATGGTCAACTTTTACTTAAAAAGTGTGTTCTGGTGCAACAATCTACTTTTATTGAAGCAATATTACCTAGTGTTTATGAAAACAGTAACACAACAACATCTTCTTATTTGTCTTTTCGTTATTTTCTTCATTTTGAAAAAGGAACATTAATCTAATTTGATTTTAATTTTTCTCACCTTAAACCCTTGCACCTGTCCATAATTAGTAGTAACAAAGACATCCTTCTTCAACTGTCGCGAGTCCCTCCTCTCCTTCCCTTGTAGGTCCTCCCTCCACCCTCCGAGCACACCGGGGAATAACGCATCTGGGTTGTTTGGGTCCCGGTTCTAAAATAACAGAGAAGGTTTGTACTTCACCCAGAGCATGCACTTTGTGGTTTTCAGCAATTTGTACAACAGAAATACGAAGACGAACAGTAAGTTGTGGGTTCAAACCCAGACAGGACGTATTACTTTGTGTAATTTATTTCATCACCACTGCTCTCAAAAGCGGTGAAGGAAAACATCGTGAGGAAACTGGCATGTCCTAGATCCAAAAATTCGAAGACATGTGTCATCTACCAACCCGCCCTGGGCTAGTGTGGTTGATGTGGAGTTGCGGACACCAGCCCGTTGTACAATGCAATTGTACAATACAATACGAAGGCATAATGATACCCCAACTCGCACTGGGCCAGCATACTGGATTAAGTTACACTCCCTATCACAGGGACAAAGCCTGGGGGCCTTAAATGACCACTTTTGCAGAACCATTATAGGATATTATTATATGAATTATGTTAGAATTATTCATAAAATGGTCAAGTGAAAATTTACAATAATAACTGAAATCTGTGACCTTTTAAAGAATTTTAATGTGATTTATATATTATTTTATCCTTTTATGGTTCTGCAATAGTGGCCATTTCAGGCTGCCTGTAGGTATCCCAGCAGTGGGTAGATTATCAATGGATAATTAGAGTTAGTCATGCCTCTTGAGTCCTGAACTCACAATTTATTAAGTGAGTCAGTTTTGTAACTGGTCTCATTAGTCAAGTTGAATTTAGATAGAGTTGGCTAACAGTTCTGATTGAAATTCTTATTGAATCATTTATTTAATCATATGTTTAAAATATCTATTTAGCAATATTTTAATGTTTATTGTCCTCAAAGGTTTAGAAAGCTGGATTATTTAATAGCATAATTGTAAAAAAACAGCTGTAAATGTATTTATGTAACTATTCTTTGAATAGAATGACTAACAATGTTTACAAAACAAAGAATTTAATCTCTTAAAATCAAATCTGAGTCATAGGAAGTTGTGAAACACATATAGTAGCTAGAAAGATAAAAATAAGTGTATTTAGGACATAGCATAAATAAACAATAATTAATTAATACTCACAAGATTATAATTGAACTGGTTATCCAAAGGGTTTGTATTGATTGGGTTGTATGGAAACCCTCCGGGCTGGTTTATATTAGGGTTGTATGGGTTATACCTTGATGGATCTGTCCCATACCTCCTGTTATTATACACATACGTCCTGTAGTCACTGTCTCCCGGGCTAGGCAGTCTAGAGGATCGAGAACTTTGCTCTCGAGAATTGTAAATATCACTGTTAGCTTGACCATTGTACAGGTCCTTATTCGACTGGCACTTAACGCTAGCATATAGAAACAACGTCAATAAATAATGTTTGTACATTTTCACATCACAAAACACACTTCAAAGGTTTTAAGTATAGGTTTCCGGATGAGTCACCATAATACACTTTGTGAACAAAACTTAGCAGTATAGTGCATTAAGAAACAACTTTATGAATGAGAACTAGTGTAATTATAAGTTAATTCACCGCGAATCCCAGTAATTAATTGTAACACACTATGATGAAGAAGATACGTGAGAAAAATAAGTGAGAACAAAGTTTCGTAAAACACAGTAGCCTGGAAAGAATGTATCACATTTTTATCTATGAGGCCCTAATTTCGATTTAGTACAATGTCGCGAAAGTATACGAGGGCTTATCTTTTTGTAATCAGCGAGTTATCCGTATCAAAACGTACGGCAACGCCCATTTGGTCACAGTTTGTTTATTTCAACTTTATTCGAGTGTGATTGAGATTGAGTTCAACTGATTTCGACATATTGTCGGCACTGATATTCTCGGCTGGTCACCGAACTCAAGATGGTCTGTTTTTTTCTATAATTTCTTGTTTTTATTAATAATATGTCTCGTAAAAATAGTATTATCCAGAAATTAAATTACTGTTTAATGTTTTTGTATTTCTAGTATTTACAGCACCTTGATAAGAACGTTTTAAAATTGATTTATTATCTGCAGTGTGTCGAGAATATCAGCCAGAACGTCTTAAGGTCATTGACTTTACTTCGTTCGGAAATAGTATTTTTTTATGAATGAATCTTCGGAACTGGTTTTCGCAAGCTTTTTTTTATATGTTTAAACTGTTGTTTAAAATGACCGTTAAGGAGGGTGCTCCATGGTAGCCCGCGAAATTCATTTTTTATTACGTTTTTTTGCTATGTGCAGGCCAGTGCTAGGTTATAATTATGTTGATTCTAATACGATTCGCGGTTGTAAGGCTTACGTACTCATCAAAATCATCAATAAAACCCTCCAAGTTCATGTAACTCGATTGAATGATTATTTTATGGAAAAGTTATTCAATCGAGTGAATGGTTGTAAAGCCGACATACAGACTTTGCGAGGCATGCGCCGCGAATGGCGCACAGCGAATGCCTCTGATTGAGGCGTGCGTGTTGGTAAATTATACCAACATATGCTCGGGTCAAGCCACCGATGTATCCACCGATTTGCCTATAAATAAAGCCGCATTACCATTAGGGCCGTGGTTTGCCCTAGTGGAGACGCGGCTTTATAGGCAAATCTAGCTCAGCCTTTGCTTTGGTAAATAGGAAAGTTAAGCCGGAAACACACTTACGTGGTGTGGCGTGTCGCGCCATAACCGCTCTGGCCAATCGGTGGTGAGCATTCAGCGAAACTCCAGAACGCGCCACGACACGACACGACATACCTACAAATATGTCTCTAACCATACTAAATGTATGAAACCGATATGCTTCTGGCGCGCCACGCCAGACCACGCCATGTAAGTGTCCTGTGCGTTTCCGGCTTAACGGTTATCATTAACACAGAATACCATGCACAATACTGGATGTCGCTCCACAAAGAGTTTGTATTTCAGCTTCAATAATTAAATCTTTGACAGTAGTTACAAAGTAGTCAGTGGCCGGAAAGTCTGCAGACAACCAGTCCTACCAAGAGGTATCGTATTATAGGTAGGGTAGGCTAGTGGTAACAACTAGGGGCCTTTTTCTTGTTGTTCGAAATAAAAGCGGATAAATGACTATTAAAAATAGGTACTTAGTTTTCTGTTTAGTACAGAGTTTCAATAGAAATTATGAGGCAATATTGGTTACGAGTCTATTCACGACTGGTTTTGTTTATTAACTAATTGGCGACCCTCTTACTACAGTAGCTTAAGTGCTTTCATAAAAGTTGTAGTTGTCAAAATAATTGATTTATTAAATAATAATGTATTCTTAAT
This sequence comes from Xestia ashworthii, assembly GCA_950022955.1. NCBI lineage: Eukaryota > Metazoa > Arthropoda > Insecta > Lepidoptera > Noctuidae > Xestia > Xestia ashworthii. The sequence goes on from OX465550.1 coordinate 23,994,241, forward strand.
ATAATAATGTAACTTTAAACATAACTGCTCTATTGTATTAGCTACCTAAACCTGTGTTAATAGCTGTACGTTTTGTTTAAATTAAAACAAAAAAGGTACTTAAGTTAATACATGCATCCTCCTCTACCTACGTTACGTGGCCAACCTACTTTGTTTTCTCCATTGTTTCCTCACTTTACAAAGTAAGGTGTTATGTTATTTCTAAAACTAGTTTTCAAGTATGAAACAACAACGTTTTGTCTAGCTATGTGGTTATTTGCTTGACCCAATTAAACTTATTTGCATTTCCATTATAAAGGGTTCAGCGGGCAGGCAACGGTGGCAAGAACCGGTATACGGCGAGTGTTACGTTACTAAAATATTTTAGTAGGTGCGTACTTACATACAGTAAAACGGGCTATTTGGGTTTTTGGGGGCTATTTGGTCCCATATAAACCAAAATGTTATTTCCCGTCAGGATTTTTTTAACAGCAGCCAATCAAAGTGTTTTTAGACATTGAAAAATAACTTCTACCATACACCAACCAACAGTTATCGATATTTTTGTTCAAAATTGTGGGTCATCCCAAACACAAATAGCACCGCTATAAGGTACCTATTTCTTTCATGAATACAGGATGCATGGTGGTATTTAGTCACCTATATCTTTCGAGGAGGTGAGCCTATCCGGGTTGGAGTGAGTGTACTGAGAGGAAGCGATAACTTCCAATAAAAACTTTTTTTAAAAGTGAAAACTTCTTTAGCGCTTTTTGGGATGGGTAAAAAATGTTAAACTCGCGTCAGGACACGTGACCTGATCGAAAATCCGTAAGACGGAGGGACAGTAGATATCCAATTGTTTTTTTTAGACATTATCTTTAAGAAACCATAAAGATTCCGAGAAGCATGGTCATGGCATGAGAAATATTAATAAGCCTTGATTCCATGGTTAAAGGTTTCTGCTTTTACCTTGGAATAAGATTTTGAATTCCTAACAAAATTCGCTCACTGCATAAACGTAAAAGATCATTAAGTTAGACACGAATTTCCCTAAATGATACAAAGATTCAATGGACAAAGTCCCAATCAGCGAGTTTCTCACGAAAAAGTCGTCCACAACATTCCACCGGGAGTTTTCAGGCGTTACTCGTAATTCTAGTCACGTATGCCTTTGGTTACACTAAAAGCAGGCACCTGTGAATTTTCACCAAAATCGGTTGCAAAATGAGGCCTTTCTAGGCATGGTCTGATGGATTTAAATTGTACGTAAGTACTTACTTAGTATTGACTTCTTTGCATTATTTTTATAAAGTTATAGTGGTCTCTAATACTTTAACACATTCACTTTATTCAGTTATGTTTTAAGTAGGTACCATGTTACAGGGGACGAGTTGAGGAGCTCGTGGCTAAGTGATAATAGCCGCTCACTTGCTTCCTAGGT